>OY728136.1:2111484630-2112871868 GCA_963277665.1 Viscum album
GATTGGTGACTTGATAACATGACGGTATCAAGTTTTCAATTGGAAAAATGTTGGGGTACTGGATTCTGGTGAAACAAATGCAGGTAGTGAATATCTATAGGTAGTTATTAGGAATGATATGACGTATTTTAATGAGTTTATAAGTATTTTCATCATCATTTTATGATTATTAAGGGGGTTTTCCTATATGAAGTTGTATGGATTCCTCGATATTTTTTTTCATCATAACATGAATTAAATTTTTGATGTCATTAGAAGGTGAAGTCTAGATAGAATCACTATTCATTTAATATATATAGAGATAGGCTTGTGAATATGGAATGTACATATGGTAGTAGGTCCCTGGTCTAGGTGGATATATATGAAGATTTTTCTCCCCTAGTCTCTGTACGAAAGGAACTCTAAAAGGCTCCCACCACCTTCAAGGATATATTCTTTCTAGAAAAATGTGTTGTCGGAGAAGTAATTCATCGTATATAGTTGATGTCACTTTTAGATCATGTGATGCCTTACTCATTAAGATGAATAGACCAGAAACAAAACAAAGAGGCTCAGACCTATCCAAATCTCTAGAAGTGATGACTTCCCTGTGCTTATTGGGGAACTATGGAAGTGATGACTTCCCACCTACACAGCCCCCTCCCCACCTCACCCCCAGAAGACACCCCTGCAGAGCTCCCTCCCCCCATGCACCCTCCCCACATGTACACTACACATCCCCCCACCTGCACACCCCCACCTACACGCCCCCCATCCACCCACTACACCCCCAACTTGCCCAGCCCCCCTCCCTCCATCCCCACCGGCACAACCCCCCCCACCCCCACATGTACACCACCACCTACCCCCCAACAGACTCCCACCTACCCAACCCACCCCCCCAACCAGCGCTCTCCCCTCTCCCCACCCCACTTGCACAACCCCCCACCTACAACCCCCCCCACTTGCACAAACCCCCTCCCCACCCCCACCCGCACCAGCCCCCACCTGTATAACCCCCCATCCTCATGCCAGCAAGATCCCCCACTACACACCCCCACCTGTACATCCCCCTTCACCCACTACACATCCCCCCCACATGCACACCCCCCCTCCCCCACCCATTGCAACCCCCACCACCTGCACCCCCACTTGCACAACCCCCACTCTCCCACCCCCATTACACAACCCATCCCCCACCCCACCCCAACCTGTACACCCCCACCCCCACCTCAGCCCAGAAGACTCCCCTGCACAACCCCCCTCCCCCTGACACCGCCACCCTGCACAGCCCCCCTCCCCACCTCAACTCCACCTGCACCACTACTCTAACCATCCCCAATCCCTTCGTATGTTTCACTAAATCTACGAAGTAGTGGCTATAAATACTTCAAATATAGTTGGATCACAAATATGACTCACAAAATCATGATAATGTGTAGAAAAAAAAACATAAAACAAAATCAAATTGTAATTATTGGGTGTACATATTGCACAGACCTCGGGTTTAGGCTAAATCGAAACATAAAACAAAAAAATAGATGGAAAAAATTGAACCTAAGATACCACTTACGGCTTTGAAGTGCAGAACAAAAAAAATTTCTGATTGAAGGGTGGAATAATTTTCTGAGTGAGATACCTATGTTTCTCAGCTTATAGGTCTATAATCGAGCGGATGGGGGATTGGGGTTGCCGACAATTTTAAGGGAAAAATTTCCCACGATTTTTTAAAACCATTAGGAAAGGTAAGTTTTACCAACAGTTTACAAAACCGTTGGAAAAGGCTTCCTAAAAATCACATTTACCAATAGTTTTATAAAACTATTGGGTAAAGTCTCACATATCCCAATGGTTTTTATCAAACTGTTGTTTAAAACTCATATAAAACTCTCTATTCCAATGGTTTATTGAAACCATTGGGTAAAGACCTCTCAACATCCCTACTACAACAGTTTATGAAAAATGTTGGGAAAAATCCATTGGTATATCCTCCATTTCTAGTAGTGATTTAATTTTTTTGTTATTTATTATGATTCTTTAATTTTATATCACACATAACTTCATTCTTTCCATTTTGTGGGAATACGATAATTTCGTTCGTGTGTACGGCGGACTACCGCCTCACGATGCGATGAGATTCATTCACACTTTACACAGAATTTATTAAGGATCAGTTTAATAAAAATATGTGATATATATGACAAAAAAATAATTCCAGAATGATAATATATCATATAATTTTCTTTCTTAAAATCCTACATGAAAATGGAAATAGTGTTCGTGCATACGTATGGCCTACCGTCTCCAGGAATGATGTATTTAAATTCCTATTTCTATATCTTATAGATTACTATAAATTCATATATAATGAATATATATGATATTTATACCATTATTATGGATTTTTGAGTTGATTAAATCATTATTAAAGTAACAGGACAGAAAATATAAGAAATCAATACATATAGGAAAACAAAGCGGTTATTACCCAAAACCTAACTTTAACATGGAATTGTTAATGAAAGGGTAAAAAAAAGTCATAAGAAAATAATATATGGTATGATGTAAATTAATATTTGTATTTAATAGATGTATAATAAACTTATATTTATTACACATGATGATTTAAGGAGTACAATAGAAGTCAAGACTTAAGGTACGGGATTTCTGTATCACATTATTTTTCTGGAGACCCCAGCCATGTTCACCACTTATTTCTTGTATGTGGTATGTATACTACCCATAGATGTTTTTTTATGATTATTATACTAATAATTATTTGGATTTAATTATCCATTAGAGGATCTCTCTTTCATGGGGTTACAGTTTCAAAGTTACTAAAGAAGAAAAAGGATTTTGTCTCAATTTTCCTTCTTTGAGACACATGTTATGTTTTGCACCTATATTATTTAATGATATATATATACTACCCATTTGAAATGTTATATAATGAATCTACATATTTTCATGATATTTTAATCTTTAATTGATGTTATTATTTCATGTGGATTTTTATTCAATTTACCAAAGTGGTAAGAGTTTATTGCTGCAGTATCATCATTTATCAGGATTGTTTATGATTATGTTTCCATTGATGAAATATTATGACCCATTTCTCAATAATTCTAATGAATTTTGTTATCCTCTAGTTATTAATGATACATTCAAGTAATGGTACCATTTTAATTCAAAAAACCATGTTTCTAAAAAAAATCAATTTTTTTAATGATATTTTAATATCATTTTCAAGGAAAAGGATTTAAAAATGTTTTTTATTTTAAAAAGTATTTAAAATAGTTTTAAAAGATTATATTATAATTTTTCATAAGTTATTTTTAAAGAAAAATGTTTTTAAATTTTTTTATGATTTAAAAAGTGTTTTTAAATCGAAATGATATTTTCCTTAAGAAATGTTTTAAATGATTTTGAAAGCTTATAAAATTTTCAAAGTGTTTTTAAAAGAAAAGAATTTTGAAAATATTTTATGTATTACAAAAATGATTTTAAAAGAAAGGTTATTTTCCTTAATAAGTTCTCCAAGTGATCTTTAAAAATCCTTCTCCATATAATATTACATACTTTGATATAGTTTATGATTTATTGGGGATATGATCCAAGGAAACCATTCTTATTATTTATTTTAATGTTTTTTTTAACATGACATGTTTTTTATGAAACCCATTTCTCTTCCATAGGTTATACCATGATAAAACACCTATGAAACCCACTTCCTTTCATCGGTTATTCTATAATGAAATGATTACAAAACTTATCTATTTTCCACAGGTTATGATATGATTAAATATTAATGATACCCATTTTATTTCATGGGTTATGATATGATGTTTATGAAACCCATCACTTTTTATGGGTCATTATATGATGAATGTTTTATTTTTTTTGGCACACATATGTATGATTTCATTATGTGATAGGTGGGACCAATATCACCCTCCAATGCATTGGGTAACGAATTATATCTCATAAGATATACATGGATAGAATGGGGAGTGATCCTAGTCTAATAAACGACTTTGTCTATTAATATGATCTTGGGAGTGAACCCAGTCCACTAAAATAGCCTCAGTAGTGATATTTGGCTACCATGGAAATTATTTATATGCTTATGTGTACGCCACAAATTCATATCTTATGCCAATGTTATGTTCTCATGGATCATTTTATTTTATTACTTTATGATTCATGTCTCATTAACATCCAATATTTATTCCATGATACATGATTATGGTCTTTGATATGTAGGGTATGGTTTTCAAATGTTATGATCATGTTCTCATACCCTTATGATCATTATTATGCTTACATATCTTTTTTGTTTACCCTTACTCAACATCTGAGATTACCCTTTATTATATTTCCTTTCCCCAAGTTATGAAGATATATATTATGTATTATAGGTCTAAGAAGGGCGCTAGTTATGAATAATGTAATGAGAGAATATGTAGTTAACTTATGGACTAGTGTTTTTGTTTCCATATTTCCAAAGGCACTAAAATAATATAGTATTTGGGTGTGTGTTTCTGTAATGTAATGAATATTATGTAAAAATGATTTAATTTCTATGTATGGTAAGCATGGGTAATTATACAATGGGCTTGGTCACATGGGGGAGCACATGGTCAAAGAAATTGCAAATTCATTTAAATGTATTTTTTTAATATTTTTATAATTTAAATAGTTATTATATTTCATTTTTAATAATTTTTAATTTTTAAATTAATTAATATTATCTATTTATTTATTTTTATTCATTTTTACACTTTTTTTAATGCTTGTTTAAGTGATGATAAAAGTTTATTTTATCTATGCTAAAAAATAAGTTCTAAGAAGTAATACTTTTATTAGCGTTATTTTAGTGCTGATAAATGTTATGATTTATTAGTGCTAAGAAAGTGCTGATAAAAGTAGTATTTATCAGTTTTTATGTTTTTAGTACTAATAAAATACCCTTTTATCTGTGTTTTTTAGAAAGAACTGATAAAAATATTTTCCCTTTTTATAAAAGAACCCTAGAATATCGTGTCTTTATCTCAATGAACTCCAGATCCCACAGAACATAAGGTCCACTATAGCCAAATTCGATCATTTTGGAAAAATAATACCTCAAAATTGAAGGTATGCAATTAAGAACTTTCTTTTAAGGAATCTAAGCCAACCATTCATGTGGTTTTCATGATTTTTTAGTTTATATTTCTTTTAATTCCACCCCATACTTGGAAATGAGATTAAATATAATGGGTGAATCAAACATAATTTTTGGGAGTTTGTTTAAGATTATGTGAGTTATTTAAACAAACTTTAATCACAAAAAGTATATATTTCCCATTTTATTCATCCATAACCCATGAAATTATTGGAAAATATTATATAGATACACTTTACACCTAAAAATCAATGAAAATATAATTATAAGTGTAGGCTTATACCAAGATTAATTATCAAATTAATATAAAAAATATAAAGTATGAAATTAATTCATTGAACAATTTAACTAAAAAAATATTCTAAAATACCAAGAAATGTGATAAGCTAATGAAAATATCTGGGAATTTTCATAATTATAATCAATTATAAATTCACATTATAATTAATATAATTCACCCAATGTTTTTTATCAAGATTGTTTATTTTGTGAATTCCATTACTCATTAAAATTATTTTTTTAATTAAATACATCCTCTTCATGGTTTTGAAATTCGAAAATTTGGGTTATCTGGTTAAAGAATTCATTTTCCCAATCTACTTGTAATCTTTACTATTTTTAAAATATCATGTAATATTAAAATTAATATTTTAATTTTTACCAATGGAAGAATTAAAACATGATATCTTTCAAAAATTTAAAAATGTAATAGCCTTCATCAATGTGATTAATTTGATTCAAACACCATAAAAACATTGTTAAAAATAAATAAATTGTTTAAATATATGTTTTAAGAGTGAAATATTATTATAAATACCACAATACTTATCTAGTGGTAGAAATCGATAGGTTTTTTATGATCATTAATAGTGATCAATGGTGAATTATCTCCCTTGATGAATCCGTTTAAAAAATTATTTATGATATGTGACTTCTTGTAAAAAAATAAGTTTTATAATAATTTAAATTCTTATAATTAATGGTCTATATATATTCTAAAAAGTTTTTTATGTAACAAAAATTTATATCAAATATAATGAATATATGTGTGTATATATAAAGAATGTCATTTTAGGGTTATAAGCTAATTCCTTCACTATATTTATTTATTTCGTTAAATATGAATAATACTGAATCAAATATGATGGATATAAATAAAAATGGATGGATTCCAATTATATAAAAAATGATTTCGATGATGGGATTAAAGAGTTCATCATGTTTACAAAATATTATTTATGTTACCCTTCTAAAATCCTTTTTTATATATTTATATTGTTGTTATTAAAGACTAATTAGTCTAGAGGAGTTGAAATAACACTTGATCTGTCATAGAATAGATAAAAGATATAATTGTTGGACTAAACATAGGGAAAAAATGAGTGTATATAGTGATTGGGATATCAATTCCTTTTATGGATCATCTAATATGATTAAAAGTGTGAACAATGATAAAGACTGTATCAATGATATGATTACAAATGTGAATGATGATGAAGATCACATTGAGGAAATGATAATGATAGTTTAAGATGAATTTATTGATTTCCTAAAACTATTTTAGAAGTTATAGAGCTATGAAAAAACAACATTTTTTGTTGGTTGTACTAAATATACAATGTTTTCATCCATACTGAATCTATATAATGTAGAATCTGAAAATAGATAGAGTGACACTAAATTTATTGAACTACTTTCTTTCTTGAATGATATTCTAATAGAAGATAATGAGCTTCCTTTTTGAAAATATGATGTTAAATGAATGCTATATTCAATGGGAATGATCTATGAAAGAATACAATCCTGTATATATGACTGTATACTATTTCAAAAGGACCGTGAATCACTTAAAAAATTCCCAAAGTGTGGTTTGTCTTGATAAAATAAAATGAATCAAGTCCTTCAAAAGTTCCATGGTAATTTCCAATCATTCCAAGGTTTAGGTGCCTATATAGAAGTTTGGATACTATAACAAAACTGATATGGCACAAAAATACAAGAAATAAATATGGGAAACTTAGTTAACCAATAGACTCTCCTCCGTGGAAGAAAATTGTCCATGAGTATCCTGAATTTGAAAACAAATTGAGAAAACTTCATCTTATGATATCTATAGATAGAGTGAATCCTTTTGGTTTATAAAGTAGAAATCATAGTACATTTCCATTTATATTGTTAAATTATAAATTTCCACCATTTTTATGCATGAATAAAAAATACATTATGTTTTATCATCTTATATCAGGACCAAAATAATCAGGTAATGATATTGATGTTTAGTTTGATCTATTGATCGATGGTTTGAAATTAATATGGGATTTAGGTATAATATTATATGATTCTTAAATAAATAAATATTTTTCATTGTGATCTATATTATATGGGATAATAAATTACTTTTCTAGACATTTAAATTTATTAGGATATAGAATTAAAGGAACTCAAGGGTGTCCCATTTGTGAAAAAATTACACACTTAGTTTGGTTGAAATATTCATTGAATACTATGTTTATAGGATATCAAAAATTTATACCCTGATGACATAAATACCAATCTTGGATGACATTAATTGATGTGAATTAAGAATAATGTACAATCGAATCTCCACTAATATGTGATAAACTATTTGCACTACTGGAAAACTAACCTATACCAATGGTTTGGAACCATTGGTATAGGACTCTAAACTATTGGTATAGCCTATACCAACGGTTTGGAGAACCGTAGGAAAGTAAGCCATTGGGATAGGCCTATACCAAGGGTTTTTGGAAAACCATTGGTATATGTAATATAAAAATCTATACCAACAGTTCCTTAAAACCGTTGGTATATGTATTTCCAAAAAAACATTCGCTGGGATTTGATCCCAGGACCTCCGGTTTATCATTGAACGACCTAACCACTAACCTAACATGACTTTTGTGAACATAATTTCATAAATATATATATTTATTATCATAATTATTTTAAATTTTGATTTATAGAATGTTCTGGTTAAGAGGATCCGATAAAAAATCAAAGGACCTATACCAACGGTTTTGACAACCGTTGGTATAGGTCCCTGGAATCTAGGAAGGGATGTTGAAATATTGGGGACCTTTCCCAATGGTTTGGCCAAACCGTTGGGAAAGGGTAGGCTTTCCCAATGGTTTGGCCAAAACTTTGGTAAAAGTGGCCACAAATTGGACCTTTCCCAATGGTTTGGCCAAAAACATTGGGAAAAGTGGCCACAAATTGGACCTTTCCCAATAGTTTTTCCAAACCATTCAGAAAGCCTATCCTTTTTCCAAAATTTTGGCAAAAACGTTGGGAAAAGTGGCCAGAAAGTGGACTTTTCCAAATGGTTTGGCCAAACCGTTGGGAAATCCTACCCTTTCCCAACAGTTTTGGCAAACCGTTGGGAAATGTGGCCACAAAGTGGGATTTCCCAACGGTTTGGCCAAACAGTTGGGAAAGGGGGTATAGAAGTGTTGGGAAAGGTCACATTTCCAGTAGTCTTGATAGAGTAAAGGATATTGTCACCGCTTTTGGTAATCCTTCTTCGAAAAACCTTTTGAAAAACTGTTGAAAAAAGAGATCATTTTTTTAAATTACTATACAGTAATTATTTTTATATCATAAATTTTATTGATGTCATGAATGTGTAAAAAATGTACATGATATTTTAGTTGTAATATTAAAAAATACACTAAAAATGGATAAAATTAATGCTAGGTTAAACATGATTGACATGGGGATATGAGAAGAGTTGGTTCCAATGAAGGATGAAAGATAAACATTTCTTCCACTAACTAATCACACTATTTCCAGGAAAGAGAGATATCAGTTTTGAAACTTCCTAAATAATGTAAGTGTTTTATAGGAGTATTAATAAAATATCAAGAATATCACATCAATGACCAATTCAAAGTTAAAGGGATTAAAATTTCATGATTGTGATTTTTTGATACAAGATTTAATGCCTTTATATTCACTTTGAATTTTCCCTAAGAATTTACATAATATATTAATCAAGATTTATTTCTTTTTTCAATGTTATATGTAATAAATTTATAGACTTGGTGAAATTTACAATGATAGAAAAAGAAATTTGTGTCATATTATGTGAACTAGAGATGTTATTCCCACCATAATTATTTGATATGATGGTTTACTTGATTATTAACTTATTTATATAGATTCATCTATTTGGTACTATACATTATAGATGGATGTACCCCGTTTAATGATAGATATTTTGAAATGGTATGTCAAAAACTAATGTTTTCTAGAAGGTTGAATTATAGTTAGATATATTACTATAGAATGCATTGAATTATGTACTAACTACCTATCCAAAATAGGAAGAATTGACCTACCAAAATCTCATCACACCAAGTGACTTATGGGTAAAGGAATTTTTAGAAAATATTTTTTCACAATTACTATTACAGAGTGGGAGAAGACTCACCTTTATGTATTACATAATAGTTTTGGGGTTGTGCCATATGTTAAAATCCAAGAAGTGATTCTTAGGAATTTTAATTCATCAAGGGATGAAATATGGATATTAAATACACATAATTGATAGTTTATAGGATGGATTAAAGACCATATTTTTAAGAAGGAAATTAAACATTTGAATTAAATTTCAAAACAAATTTGATGGCTAACTAGAGGACTAAGTTTTCATGTCTTATATTATAATGGTTATGTAAATAATGTCCATACATTCTATAAAAAGTAACATGATGAATGCAGTACCATGAAAAATATCGGTGTTACACTTTTGGATGAATTGATGCATGAATCTGGTACCAAGGATAGAAATCCAATTTGTATGAATATTTCATACTTTGGGAGTTATATTATACATAATTACAAGTGCCTATTTTTTAATACAAGTGGGTTGATAATAGGTGTTTAGTTAAAATCGATGAATTGGGATTTGTGAAAGTGAATTTCAGTAAGAAAGGGTATAAGGAAAAACCATTAATAGTGGAATCAGAGACATTACAAGTATTTTATATCCTAGATCCATCAAAAAGAAAGTGGTCAATTGTTCTTTTATTGACCAAAACCACTAAAGGTACAAATTGCAATTCCACTGAGGATAAACCTTTAATTGGGATATCAAAATCATTTCATGGTGGTACCAAAGTAGACATGGTATTGAATTTCATAGGATACCACAATGAGGGGATTTAGATACTCAATATAGGGGTCAGATCCCTTCAAAATTTAAATAAAAAAATGAGTTCAATAATCAGGTTATATTTTTTTAATATACATTGTGTTACCTTATATTATTATATGTTCACTATTGCATTTACATAATCTAAATTAAATGTTCAACCACTTATGAAGATAATGGATGTTTTTTATGCTGATTCTCCCAATCTTGAGGATCAATAGATTTATCAACATGCTGATCCTACCAATATAGTGAAACAACACATTTCTCCACATTTTTATGCTACCAATCTCAAGGAACAACATATTAAAATTATTGAAGATGAGTATATGGTACAATATGATCAACCTATGTCCTATAAAAAAGAGGAGTGTCATAACATGATGGTGTTAACAAAAATTATTAATGTGAGAAGTAGATGAATCAAATTCAAGGTTGGATGGAATGCACAAGGCCAGCTTATTAACCCCAACAAGTCCATTTTCATTAGTTACATTGGGGTCACCACTCAAATTCACATGTCGATTGATTCAGATACATGGAATAATAGTGTTCCTTCGTTTAAGGTACCAAGTCATGAAGAGATTATGGTAACATTATGATATACTATATTTATTTTACTAAACACTATAATACTAAAAGATTGATTTTCTATTCATTGTAAATTGTAGAGTAAATTTATGCTAGATGACTTTATAATTACATTTTCATTAATGGTCACTAAAAATTCTCATAAAGGATTTTAAACAATTCTTACAAAGCATCTTATTAGGATAATGAAGGGAAAGTTAACCCTTATATCCCACAAATGTATGCACACATGATAAAACAAGAAATGTGGAATGCATTTATTAGTCACCGTGAGGAGGAATATTTTTAGTTACATTTTATTTGGTAATAAATTATTTGAAAATACATGAATTAATCAATTTGATTAAGAATTTTTAATTTATGAAATAGAAAATTATTTTTGAAAATAAGTTGCATGCATCAAATCCAATTCACCCCTACCATAAAGCAAGGATGGGGTACACTTGACTTGAAAAAATGGTACATATTTTAAATATACAAAAATAAATTTATATGAAATGACATGAAAATATAATTATGCAGTTGGGTTTTATCATATTTTCAAAGTCTCCCTATAATCCTGCATTAATCCTAGGTTCTAATCTTGGAAAACCTAAATATTTTGGGTGGTTGAAATATCCCACAGAATCCTGGATCCCATTGTGGTGATTGCGGAGCATTACATAGAGAGGATGTTCCACTGGGGAATGTAGTCTTGGAAAGCAGTATGTCTAGGATTTTTATGGTTTTTGGTAGTCTCGATCGATGATGTCTACTTTAACAGGTGGGATTGGTGAAGGCATCGACGGTGGGTGGATCATGGAGGTGGATTCAGTGGTCCTCAGGTAGGATCAACGACGTATTCTTCAATGGATGGGCTTGGTGGAAGATAATGTTGTGGCTCGAATTAGTCGATGGAATCAAGAGACAATGATGAAGTGATAGATATGGAGTTAGTGGTCATCGAGTAGGATGATGAAGACATTAATGGAGTGAAAAAATGAGGGGGAAATGATATTATGGGTAAGATACCCAGGTGTAGTCCCAAATGAAGTCAGAGTTGAAAGCAACCACTAGTAATGCACTCAGATTGGAAGAATGAGAGTGTATGGATTTTCCATTAGTACTAGCCCCCATGTAGTCCTGTATGGGTATTTCTTACTGATTAGCATTGCAGGTTAGCCTCTTTAGAGCATACAAAAATTAATCATCTATGGTAGGGATCTCTATTGGGTTTCTAATCTCTAGTCCTTCAACAACCATGTATTAGGCCTTGATCCTTGAGCTTATGATACATGTAAGGTTTCCTATTAACCCAATTAAAAAGGGGAATATCTAAAATTAATAAGAATATAATCCACAAATGAAAATATGATTATATTCCTTTTTTATATGAATATAGATGAATCAAAATCAGATTCCACTTCCATCCTATGTCATGAGATATATAAATATTCTTGTGGAAATAAATATAGGATACTAATAGATGAAAACACACAAAAAATATGGGAATAATGTGTAAGTATGACTTAATAAAACATTTTTCCCTTTAAATTGGTATTACTTAATAATAATTACTAATTTTTATATTTTTTTCTTATTTATCAATAAGAATCATAATTGGTTGTACACAATGAATGAATACTTTTAGTGGCCTTGATGTAGAAGAACAATATGGCCACATCAGAGATGTAGGTTTTGGAGTTTCCCCCTAAACATATTTTGAGAAAATAAATGAACAACGGTATAAAGATTATAAAATGGGGGAGATATAGACATGAATAAATGAACTAAAATAAAACTTAATTAGAAGTATGATTTATTATAGAATGTTATGGGAAGAAATTAAGAAGAAATAATAACACAAAAACCGCGATATTAAGATTAGCTCCCCCAGTTTTGAGGTGATCTATTCACCTTAAAGGTCTACCTTATGAGAGGTAAATGATTTTTTCATAACTGAATTTGTGAACTACGAATTAGGCAGACACTGATACGTTTCATGTACTAATATTCTATAGAGTGATAATAATTATGATTTATATCTATCATATCCCACCCAAAACCTTGTTTTTAGTTGTACAATGTATGATGTCAAATGATATATTCGACATAAAAACACCTTCCAAAAGGTTATGTGTTATTGGGGATTCATGTAGTTCATGAGTTGAGTACCGATATGTCTATCCTCTAGATGATTTGGATGTTCACATGTTTGAACTTGTTATTAAAACTTTTATATCATGTTCTTTTGATCATGTAAAAATATATTTTGTAAAGAGGTATTCCTTTCCAATTTATTTTTCATGTAAAATCTTTAACAATTAATGAAAAATGCCCGAACTAAGGAAGGTTATTATAAATAGAGAAAAGGAATGAGAAATAGAAGGTTGAATCAAAATAATATAAAGGATCAATAAATCGATCAAAAATATTTTCAGAAGTTATCTTTACCCAACCTGTTTAACTTCCAAATTTATTAATATTTCAAGTTCACAAAGATAACACATTTAAATATGGTGATACGACCATCATTTATTTTTAAGAAAAAATATAAAAATAATACATTATATAATTTCCTGGTCTTGAGAATGCTAATTAAATCTTTAATAATGGGTAAATCTCTAAAATTTAATCATATTGAATTTATTTTCTTTCCTTTCATTACTTATTCCCTTTTTTAGGGATCCTTTTTTTTCTCATTATAATAATTGGATACTCCAAAGGTTTATTTTTTGTATTCAATACATGGATACCCAAAACATAGATCACACATAATGATGTTTATTAATTTTTAATACAATAAATGTAACATTTTACAAATAAAATTCAATTTATACATTTTATATTATGTTCTAATGACATTTTTTCTAGCAGGGGAATGTTTAAAAACTATCAAAATCATGACATGAGGATATTCCATGATCACATAAATCATATTGAATTATATAAGTGGATAAGTATTAGGATGTATATATTAATTTTTCACTATAAAAACATATATAAAAACAAATTACTTATTTTTATTAATGTTTCTACACTGTTTGAAACAAACTATTGGCAAAGATTGTGGTTATTATGCTTGATAATTTATGAGAGATATCATATTACATCAATAAATAACATCCCCAATGATGTATTTCTAATAATAATTACAATTTCAATTAAAATATTCATTAATACTTTTTTTATTTATATTTTTCTAGTACTACAAAGACTATAAATAGTCTAAGTATCGAAAATAGGGAATACATTTGTTTATAAATGAATGGGAAGAATATATAGTGTCAGAATGAATGCAGACATCATAAAGATGTAAATTTCTACTACTTATTTAGTTATTTTTCTAATTTTTTTATCTAAGTTTTTTAGTTAAATTCCTTATCATTTTTATATAATACTTATTTTGTTAATTTTAATATAGATCATGAAGTAATGAATTATTCAATAATTGTTTTTTCTTTGACCATTTTTTCTCCATTAAGATAAAAAATGATCATAAAAACAATTATTAACCAAGTATTCAATAAGTATAATTCACTCAGATTCTATTTTTTATGTTTATAGAGACATTCGTTCTTTATTTTGAAATTTTATGTTCATTACTATGTGTTTTTGATTTACAAATGGCTCAAAGGTAATGTTTTCAGTTTAAATTGACATTTTAGTTAAGAATGTGTGTCACCCACTAAAAATTTAGAAATCACACTCATATTATCTTAATTATTTAGGAAAATTATCTATAATAAATTTGTGATGTGTAAAAATTAGGTACATGTCAATCTAATACATGGTGTGGCTGGTATAACTAAAAGTGCATGTTTTTATTTAAAATTGATATTTTTGTTCAAAACACGCATCACCGACTCAAAATCAAGAAAATGTGATCAGATTTTATTTATACATTATGATAATGATCCATAAATAATTTTTAACATATAAGAATTAGCTACATATCAATCTGACTCATGGTGTGTCCAGTATGACTCAAAGAATGTGTTTTTATTTAAAACTGATATTTTAGTTCAAAAGGCATGTGAAATACTCAAAACCAAACCAACACATTCATATTTACCTAATACTTTAGGAAAACGATTCATAATTAATTTTTGATATATATGAATCCCCCTCATGTCAATTATATACACGGTGTGATTGGTATGATTCAAATTGCATTTTTTTCATTTTAAAAATGACATTTTAGTTAAAAACATGCATCACTAATTGAAAAATGGGAAACCAAACTCATATTATCATTATACTTTAGGAAAATTATCCATAAGTCACTTATGATGCGTTAGAATCATCTTCACATGAATCTAACATAGGGTGTGGCTAATATAACTCAGAGTTCTTGTTTTTAGTTTAAAAATGAGATTTTAGTTAAAAATGTGACTCACTCATGAAAAACTGAGAACACATGAATTGATTTTCTTGATAATTTTCAAAAATGATCCCTAAATCATTTTTAATGTGTATGAATCATCCATATGTCAATATGACACATGGTGTGACTGATATAACTCAAAGCTCATGTTTTCATTATAAAAATGACATTTTTGTTAAAAAATGCGCCACTTAGTTAAAATAAATAAAATATGATCATATTGTATTTTTACATTTGGAAAACTATACATAACTCATTTTTTATGTGTACGAATCAGACACACATCAATAAGACACACAGTCTGACCAGTTTGACTCAAAGTGTATGTTTTTAGTTTAATAATGACATTTTATTTAAAAATATTTATCACTCACTAAAAACTAAGAAAAGAAATATGGATCATCTTTTTACTTTAGTAAAAATATCCATAATTCATTTTTTAAATGTAAAAATCAACTTCATGTTAATATGAAACACAGTACGATTGATATGATTCAAAGTGCATGAAATTTAAAATTGACAATTTAGTTCAAAACATGCATCACATACTCAAAGTTGATTAAATTTTCACTGATTATCTTGACACTATATGAAAATGATTCATAAGTAATTTTTGATGTTTATAAATCAATCACAAATTAATCTCACACAAAATATGGCTGGTAGTATTCACAATGTGTGTTTTTATTTAAAAATTACATTTTCATTCAAAATATGCACAATATACTCAAAAAAAATCAAACACATTCAAATTATTTTGATACTTTGTGAAAATTATTCATAAGTCATTTGTTTCATATAATAATCATATAAACATCAATCCAATATATAGTGTGACTGGTATGACTCAAAATTCATGTTTTCAATTTAAAATTTTCATTTTAGTGAAAAACTTGTGTGACTCACTGAAAACTAAGTAAAAAAAAATTAGTACTATTAATAATATAGAAAAATTATCCATAAGTTATTTTTGACATGTATGAATAATACAAACATAAATTTGATACACATTGTGATTGGTATTACTCATAGTGTGTGTTTTCTATTTAAAAATTAAATTTTAGATAAAAATGTGTGTCACTCACTGAAAACTCAGAAAACATGATCAGGCAGTCTTGATACTTTTAGAAAATGATCCATAATTCATTTGTGATGTGTAGGAATAATTATCACTATTTAGACCTTGTTTATTCATTATAATACTTTGAAGTATATTTATAAATTTTTCATAATCCAAGGTTTGAGATGACGTGCGATTCTAAGGCCCGGTGTGCCTAAACATAATTTTATAAAAATATTAAATATATTTTATATTATGTGTGAAAATATTCTTCAATACAATGGGATAAATCTAAAATGGAGTCTTGGATTAATAATTGGATACCATAGTTGGATCTAGATTGCAATATTTACCCTAGGCGTGACCTAAAATACGTCAGCATGGGGCATTTAGATAATGTGACCATTGGCGGTAAATTTAGTGGATTAGTTAAATGGTTAATTTAATTAATTTATGAAATTAACTAATTATATTTCATCTATTTAAGCCACGTTATGGTGGATTGAAAATGTTATCCTCATAATCCTGGGACTATTGAGAGTAGTCTTCTTCCACCTCTCATTGGCAGATCGAAGTCAGATAACAACAAGAATCCCGATCGAGGAAAATCAAGGCATAACGAATGAAATGAATCCCTTTATTTTTTAACGAGTGCATTATTAATTGAATAATGATCAAATTTGATGTAGGACTCATCAATTTTTTATTCTTCCCCAATTGATTAAATATATTGAGCATGATCAATTCTATCTCTCGAACTGTATTAAATCGAGCCTTTACATGCACATATGTATTGGTTTTCAATTTATTATTAAAGTAATCATTGATATGACATGTTTCTCATCAAATATTAACAAATATGAATTCTTTGACCAAGAATAATTTGCCAATGATTTTACACCTTTGTTTTGGTTCCTTCCCCCACATGTTCTTCACATTTTTGCCATTGGGAAATAGGGCCATGGTTTGACATTTTTGAGTGGGATCAAGCCCGACCGAACCCCCGAATTCATGATGGATTAACATGAAATGAATTTATTGGAGATCATAGTATGGTTTTGGATTATTTGGGGATGTGGGTTATTCCACTATGGATCAAGAATCCAGTGGGGCACTATGGGATATGGGAGATGCACACGATTCATGATGGAGTTGAACGAACCAATTGGAAATACATTTTCCAGCCAAAACAAAATCAAAAATTATAACCAAAGGATTATTATTTTATTTTGGGTAGCTTGGAGGAGAGATCTAAAGAATCAGACATATATCTAGAATGTGCAGGCACATGTGTAACTTTCTATGAAAAATCCGACTAGAAAAAGTGTACTTGGATAAACACATTCCGTGTTTTAACCCTATGGCTATGACTCTAGGGTTTTGGGTAAAGTTAAGGACCATACCCTATGTGATTTGGTCACATTCCGTGTGACCCTACCTAAGTATATAGGCTATGTGGGAGAGCACACAAGTAGGACCCTGTGCAGGAGGACATGCCATTTACCAAAGTATATGGGCAAGGGAAAGGTTACAAGGACTCAACCAAGAGCACGGGTAGGACCCAAGGTGGCCAAGGTACACCATGTAGTCCCTTACACACCACGTAAGGATATATTGGTAGTGAGCCTTGTTTCATCGAGGACACAACCAGACTAAAGGTCTAGACCACATGTTGTGTGGGTCACCTTACACACAGTTTTCCCTCTTTTCCTTTTTGAGGATACTTCTTCTTCTCATATCTCTTTAATTTAGACTCATATTTGGGCATGCGAGTATCCTATCCTAAGTGTTTTCCCATATAGAACGTGATGGTAGCCTTTGTGGTGAATTTGGATATACGATACAAGATGTTATGAGTGTGACACTTCATTAGGTGGTTCTCAATGATGACAGTGATCAGGTATGATCTTTAGAGAGATTAGAGTGGAACCCTCTTGTGAAGTTAGGGTATGTGTCCTCTATCCTCTATCCTAGTGGTACCCTCCTGCTGGTAAGGGCATGGGTCCTCGATCGACTATTAGAGTGGAACACTCCTTTCGAGACATAGAATTGTTCATCTACCTATACATATGAGTATCACCCTCCTACGAAGATAGGGTATGATTCCTTGACTATTTGTGTTCCACCATCAAACTAGGATAGATATGGGTCCTATACCAAATACTAGAGTGTAACCCTTTAATTGAATTGGGTATGGGTCCTCTACCAACTACTGGAGTGGAACCCTCCTACTAGGACAGTGCATTAGTCCTCTATTGACCATCAGAGTGGAACCCTCCTACTGGGATAGGGAATGGGTCCTTTAGCTATCTACTATGTGTCACCCTCCTATTATACCAGGGAATGGGTCCTATACCTAGATATTATACCCCTTGACTATAAATCACATTAGTGAGGTGTTTCTTGACTTTGATGTCTCTTCATACAAATTCATGAGATGATGGGAATCATTAATAGACCTTTTGAACAGATGTAACTCTTTTCAGGGTTGAGATATGTGATAGATACCACCTTTTGTATCTCATTTGGGATTTTTTGTTGAGAATATATATATATATATATATATATATATATATATATATATATCTGTATCCATGTAATTGGATTTTGTACTCTCTTTCTTTGGGTTGAGTTGTCTTTTTTCCTATCATTTCTCTTACTTATCTCTCTTTAGCTTTCAATGTATACTACTTTGTATGTATATAATCACCCCTTTATGGGATTTGGATATACATGTCATGTCTTATGAAGATAACATAAATGTAAATGATGGTCACATAGGAGCATAGGAATACTTGATGCATTAGACGGTGTATAATGGTCGGGGAATTGGAGATCTAGATCTGAGCTCTCTCAACACATTACTTTTCTATTTTTGTTATGTTGGGACATTTTTTTGGTTGGGCGTGTATTTTTACCCTCTCCTTTTCAGTTTAAACTGTCACACTCTATTGTATTCTCTTGAGGTTTTTCATACATGGTCGTTACTCTAGATGTTGCATATTTTTATTTTATTCCTCTACACTTATATATGGATATAGTCTTATGTGTGCGTGTATCGGAACATTAGGAAAATTACTCCCATATTAGTCATTCCTTTCAGTACTTGTCACCTAAACCTAGCCTATAGAGGTGGGATTGGGGTAGTTGTGGCTTGATCCCCATTGGTTCGGGTTGTGGAATATTGGTATTAGAGTAGTTCATTCCTTGGGATGATATTTGGAGTAGCCCCCTTATGAGGATTTGGTTGGGATTTAGGGAAATAGTGTAAAACTATCTCGAGTGTAGATTTCAGTCCAGACAACCCAATGATAATGCAGGTGGGCAATGTATCCATTCATCAGGACATTGAATACCTGCTTATCGACCTGGAATACCAAAACATTAGTTGTAGGGAATAATGGTACATGCATAATATAGGATCAATTATTTTGACTATGATTATTGATTCAGATCCCCATTATATATATATATATATATGCTCATATGACTGTGGTATGTCTTGATTAAATTTTTAGGATGCCTCTGTGAAGACAACCATCTAGGTTACCAATTCTAGAATGTGATTGTAACACCCGAGACTTTTATGTTATATAAATCATCAAAGGAATCTTTTTCTACACAACACTTGCTTGGCTTGCTTTACACGCAATCGCAACCTTCCTCGATAGCTTGCGTCGTACGCAATACCGAGTTTCACTAAACAACAATATGCTATTAAAACTAGCCGTTATGAATAGTAATAACCACTTTTTGAAATTTTATAAATTTTATTTTTCAAAATGGACTTCATTTTTGGACTCAGAATATCGAAATTAGCCTAGGGTGAAATTTTGGTATTTTTCTGAAAACTTTCAATTTTTGATGAATAGTGAAACCACTAAGTGGTAGGTTAAAAACTGAATTTTGCATAAAACTTAATTTTACCGCTTCTGTGAATGGAATTTCGAAAATCCGACAGACACGGTTGATATCAGTAAGTAAAATGTGGTTCAATGAGATAAAAATAATTTTTGGTGAATAGTAACTTTTTACTTTTTTTTACCGCGATTAATAGTAAATAGGGTAACTAAGGGTAAATATGATATTAATATTACCCTAACACATGTCCTAATTCTATTGGACAAGTGTAATTCGACCAAAAACAAACTTAGTAATAAAATATGACCATTTAGGCCCACTTGGATTAGATTAGGACATTTATTATTAATTTATTTAAAGAAGGGTTAAAATAGTTAAAATCAAAGTTTAATAAGTAAATCATTTTTAATATGGGGTTATACATAAGATAAATTCGACTATAAATATTCATTAGAAAGATAAAAAAGATTTCCTACATAATGGTATTTTATTTGTAATTTTTAGATATTAAATAATTTAATTTATTTATGACACAATGATGATGCAGTAATTATCTTATTAATGAAATATTGACATAATTGATGTTATAAACACCAAAATAAATGTAATTTGAGAATTTTTATGAATTCCACTAATTTTCTAGGTTACTATGATATATTAGTGTTGATTTAATCAACTTGGTTCGAACATATAATTCTGTTATGACTTTCACAAAAATCATATATTAAATAGTGTCAAAATTGACACAAAATAGTTTTTAAATCAAATATTATATTACTAATTGTTATTTTATTCCTAAAAATCTAAGGTTCGGCCAAATGACTTAGATAAGGATATATATATTAATAATAAACAATTTGGGGTTAGTTTGGCATGTTATAGTAAGTGTATTAACCATATAGTGAAAGAAAACAAAAAGACACGGTAAAAGTTAAATTAATCAACTTAGAGTTAAATCTAATTGATAAGGTTAAAATAATACCCTAAACTTGTCTAAATCTTATTGGTTGATAGGATTTCGACCCATACCCACTTTATCTTCGAAATAAGACCCTTTGGAACCATTATAAACCGATTTTGACTTTAATATAAAATAATATTTTGAGATATTCCTAAGGTGCCCCTCTCCTCCCTTATAAAAGGGCACCTCCTCCCCCTCCTCCTCACACCAATTTGAGCACTCAAGCTCGGCCAACCCCTGCCATTTTCTCCTCTCCACTTCCCTAGAATAATCCTAGAGGTCCTGGTCTTCTCCAAAGACCAATCTTAGTTCCTTAAGTGGAGGATTCAAAGAGGCGTTCCAAAGAAGAGGTAATATCCATTACCGATCTTTTCAATTTCTTTCTTCTTCAACTTCTTCTTCTTTAGTTGTTTCATGACAAAGTAATAACATAAGTATTACTTACATACTGATATGTTATTATAAATATGAAACAACCCTAATTCACCTTCTATCCATCCTACGGAAAAATGAAATCACCGCGCGTGCGTACGTATGGAATACCGTCTCCACGCCGTGGTGTAATCTATTTTCCACCATCACCTTACAAGGATGGGTATAATGGTGTAATGAGTAACTATATATGATTATTATGAAGTAATATTGATACTGAAATAATATATATATACTCCAATACAATTCCACGATCATAGGAACGATATCATCACTCGTGCGTACGTACGGAATACCGTCTCCACGATGTGATGCGACTCGTTCTACATGATCTTCATTTCATAATGATTATATAAATGAATTGAATGAATTAATATGGTATATAATACACTAATACCATTCTGTAAATGAAGTATCTATAACCTAAAGATAAGAATAAGAATTTATTCGACAAAACACGCATAAGAACAAAAAGTTATAAAGACCCGAGTAACAAGTAACAATGAAATATTACTAACAAGAAGCTAATAATATGACCATATATGATATCATATCAATATTTATGATTCTGGAATAAGTCAATAACATTATTTAAACCATTATAAAGGAGCTTCGGACACGAACAAAGCAAATCAGACCTAAGGTAAGGGAAAATATCACAATCTCATTTTTATCCGAGATTGTTTATACTTTGGTATTTACTGGGGTGTATTTTATCATCCACATCCATGTTCCCTCAATATGTAATATTGTTTCCATCCACTTACAATAGTTTAAATCCAATTTTACCCTTCGGTGAGTTTTTAGTAAAGAATATGAACGGAATCTTTTGTCGTTTTTCATACGAGGTACTTTTTGACTTTTCCGACAAAAGTACGAAGAATGTTTTTCTTTAACTTATACGGCAAGAATGGATTTTTAAAACATTATTTCCAAGAATCTTCCTTTATAAGTTTTCAAGTTTATTTTTGATCAACTTCTTTTAGTATGACATGTTAAGAAAAGAAAAGTGTTTTTGAATAAGAAAGGATATTTTCCTCAAGAATGGAGTTCAAGTGTTTTATCAAAATTATTTTCCATCTAAGATAATAAAGGGTTCTGTTTTTATCCCTTTAATTACATTGATTTGATTATGTTATGAGGGAATTATTTTTATGAAGTCATTTGCCTTATAAGATTTGTTTTATGATGTCATGATGTTTCAAGAATCCCATTTTTGTAACATGTGTTATGCGATGATGTATGTTTTATGATTATGTGGCACACATAAGAAAGGATTCATTATAAGATGGGTGGGACCTATATCTCCCTCCAATGCATTGGGTAAAGATTTTATATCTCATGAGATAGACATGGCTGGAACGGAAGGTTATTTCGGTTCAGTGATACAGGACTGAAACGAGGAGTGAACTCGGTTCAGAAAGGGACTTTGTCCACTAAGATAGTCTTGGCAATGAGTCATGACTAACAAGAAATGATTTTCCATGATTATGTGTGCATGCCACAAATTTTCAAGTCTTATGTTATGATTATGGGGATCCCATTTTCACTTTTATGATTTATTCCATGATAAGATATTATGATCTCTTTTGCAGGATTTGATTTTCAAAAAGATATGATATGATTTTTATTTCCTTTATTTGCCCTTGCTGAGCATTTGAGCTCACCCTTTTATGTTTTCTTTTCCCCAGGTCAGGAAGATGGATATTAAGTAGAATATGCTAAAAGGGACCCTAGATATGATGAAATAAATGGGAGACACTGTAGAAGATTTATGAACCAGTTGTTTATGTTTCCCAGTTTCTAAAGACACTATACCTATACGGTCCTTTGTGGTTTTGTCATATGTTGTAATAAGTGTGCTTCAATTTTGAAGTATTAACAATATATGTAAAGTATGGGTCGTTATAGTTGGTATCAGAGGAAAGGTATAGTCAACCTTTGGAAACTAGGATGTGAAAGCCTTAGTAAGAACCCTAAGGATAAGTCTAAGCATAGAACACAATCTTAGAAATGGCCATGAATAACCTAGGATAAGACCTTAAGCATGAAAATTTTATTCTTGAATTATGTGGTTTCCTATTATAATTAGTGTTGCTCACACTATTCTTCTTGGTTTTAGTCAATGGCTGGAACCCGAAGGAACCGTGTTAATGCGGAATGCGATGGGAAATGCAATGATTGTCCCCCTGAGCAACCAAACGATATGGGAGCTGGAATGAAAAATCTTGTAGCCATGCTCACACAACTTTCTCAAGCTATGAATCATGCAAGATTTCCAAACGATCAAAGGAGGGAGCAACATTCTGCTGAATCCTTCATGAGGTAGCGTCCACCTTCTTTCAGCGGGTCTACTGATCCATTAGTTGCTGAACAATGGATTAGTACTACTGAAAAGATATTTTCAGTTCTTCAATGTTCTGAACATGATAAAGTCATCCTAGCAGTGTATCGTTTGGAAGGAGATGCTGATCAATGGTGGAATCTTGTTAAGAATACGAGGCAAAGGGATGAAATCGAGTCTATGGAATGGGACGAGTTCAAGAACTTATTTTTCAATAAGTACTTCCCTCGTATTCTCCAAACAAAGATGGAGAAAGAGTTTCTTGAACTGAAGCAAAGGGATGATGAATCTGTTGGTACCTATGAAGCAAATTTTACAAGACTTGCAAGGTACGCTTCTGGTATTAATATCCAACCTGAGAGTAAGATCGATCGATTCTTTAGTGGCTTAAAACCAAGTCTTCGAAGGGCGTTAGCCATAAGGGACTTCAATAGCTACGAGGAAATCGTTTGATGTGCTCTCAAAGTCGAGATGGAGATTAGAGTAACCCATCAGTCTCATGGGTTTGATAAGAAGAGGAAGATGGAATTCAAAGGAAAATCTAATGAGCAAACTGAAAAGAAGATGAGATTTCCCTTATGCTCAAAGTGTGGAAAGAAACATGGAGGGAGTTGTCTTAAAGGGACAAGTAAATGTTTTAAATGTGGAAAGGAAGGTCATCGGGCATTTGAATGCCGTGATAATGGGAAGAAGATGTCCAATGATTCAAACAAAGGAAGGGATACGCAGAATGATCCTACTACACTTCAATGTTTCAAGTGCAAGGAGATGGGTCATTATGCCAATCAATGCCCAAATACAAGGGTTGATGATGATGGTCGACGTCAACAAAATCTTAAGGCTAAAGACAAAGGAAAGTAACATGAAATTTCTATCAGCGATGTGGAGTACGATAACGAAGTGGTGAAAGGTACACTTACCATCCACTCTAAAGTAGCAAATGTTTTATTTGATTCTGGATCCACCCACTCTTTTATTTCTAAAGAATTTTCTAAGGGTATCACCGTATTACCTCAACAATTAGATGTTGAGTTAGCTGTGACAACACCTAATGGAACAACAGTCGCATCAAAAGTTTATAATTCTTCTCCAATCGAAGTTTGTGGGAAAGTGCTTCCTGCAAATCTTGTGATCCTTCCTTTAGTGGAATTTGATGTGATTCTTGGCATGGATTGGCTTTCTCTACATGGAGCTCATATCAATTGCCAAAGAAGGGAAGTCACATTTCATATTCCAGATCAATCTACGATCGTATATCAATGCAAGGATGAACATAACCTTCCAGTGGAAATTTCTTCCATCTTATGGGTATTGATTCCACTAAATGAAGGTTATTTATCTCAAATGGTTGGTGATAAACTCACGATTAAGAATATGCCCATCGTACGGGAGTTTGATGGTGTCTTTCCGGAGGAATTACCGGGTCTTCCACCAAATCGTGAAGTTGAGTTTTCAATAGAACTCGTACCGGGTGCTTTGCCTATTTCAAAGACACCTTATATAATGGACCCAATTGAGTTGCAGGAATTGAAGAAGCAACTCCAAGAGAATCTTGATAAGGGATTCATACGCCCTAGTGCGTCACCTTGGGGAGCACCTGTTCTATTTGTTAAGAAGAAAGATGGATCAATGAGAGTCTGCATTGATTATCGAGACCTTAACAAGATCACTATCAAGAACAAATATCCTCTCCCACGCATTGATGACTTATTTGACCAACTACGCGGAGCTCAATACTTTTCCAAGATTGATCTTCGTTCAGGGTATCATCAATTAAGGGTCAAAAGGGAGGATATACCAAAGATGGCTTTCCGTACAAGGTATGGACACTATGAATTTATAGTGATGCCATTTGGTCTTACAAATGCCCCTGCTATCTTCATGGATCTAATGAATAGAGTCTTTAGAGACTATCTTGATCAATTTGTGGTAGTCTTTATTGACGATATTCTTGTCTATTCAAAGAGCAAGGAAGAGCATGAAGATCACTTGAGAATTATATTGAAGACCCTGAGAAAGGAGAAGCTTTATGCCAAATTTACCAAGTGTGAATTTTGGCTTAAAAAAGTTTCATTTTTGGGTCATATAATCTCAAAAGAGGGGATATCTGTGGATCCAGCAAAAACAGAGGTTATCGAAAGATGGTCAAGACCAACAACAGTAACTGAGATCCGATGTTTTCTTGGTTTGGCTGGATATTATCGACGTTTTGTAAAAGATTTATCACGATTATCTAATCCACTCACCAAGTTGACTCGGAAAGGAGTTAAGTTTGTCTGGACAGAGGAATGTGAAGAGAATTTCAAGGAGTTGAAAAGAAGGTTATCCAGTGCACCTGTGCTCACACTTCCTTGTAGTGGAGAAAGGTTTGTGATCTACAGTGATGCATCCAAGAAGGGATTGGGGTGTGTTCTTATGCAAAATGATATGGTGATAGCTTATGCCTCACGACAGTTGAAAATCCATGAGCAAAATTACCCAACACATGATTTGGAGTTGGCTGCGGTAATCTTTGCATTAAAGATTTGGAGGCATTACCTTTATGGTGAAAGGTGGGATATTTATACTGATCATAAAAGTTTAAAGTATATTTTCACACAAAAGGAGTTGAATATGCGTCAAAGAAGATGGTTGGAGCTGATTAAGGATTATGACTGCTCAATCCATTACCACCCTGGGAAAGCAAACAAGGTGGCAGATGCATTAAGTCGACAAGACCATGCTAGTTTATCCATGATGAGGATCACAAAAGATCCAATATTTACGGATTTACAAAGGATGGATCTTGGAATTATAATGGAAGGGGAAAAATCTTATCTTTCTCAAATGAATGTTCAACCATCTATACATGTGAAGATTAAAGAGGCACAGAAAGAAGATGTCGAGTTACAAAAGAAGGTGAGAAATGTTCCTGAATTCAACCTTGATTGTGATGGGATAATAAAGTTCAGGAATTGGGTTTGTGTTCCTCCCATCCCCGAATTAAAGAAGGATCTGCTGGATGAGGCTCATAGTTTTTCATTCTCTATTCATCCTGGAAGCACGAAGATGTATAGGGACCTGAAAGAGTACTTCTGGTGGGATGGCATGAAAAGAGATGTTGCTGAATATGTCTCTCGATGCTTGGTTTGTCAACAAGTTAAATCTGAGAGATAGAAGTCTAAAGGGATGTTACAACCATTACCCATACCCGAATGGAAATGGGAAAACATCACTATGGACTTTGTCACAGGACTTCCTAAAACATCCAAAGGCAATAATGCTATTTGGGTCATAGTTGATCGTCTTACAAAGTCTGCACACTTCATTGCTTTTAGAGAGGATTTCTCTCTAGATCAGCTTGCCAGGATATATGTAAAGGAAGTGGTAAGATTGCATGGAGTACCACTTTCTATTATATCTGATCGGGATCCGAGATTTACCTCGAAGTTCTGGCGAAGTCTTCAGCATACTCTGGATACAGAGTTGAGTTTCAGCACTGCTTATCATCCCCAGACAGACGATCAGTCTGAGAGAACAATTCAAACCCTAGAAGATATGTTGAGAGCTTGCTCTATGGATTTCAAAGGAGGTTGGGATCAACACCTACCTTTGGTAGAATTTTCTTATAATAATAGCTTTCACTCCATTATTCAGATGGCTCCTTATGAAGCTCTCTATGGAAAGAAATGCAGGACTCCAACTTGCTGGGATGAAGTTGGGGAAAGAAAGCTATTAGGACCTGATCTCGTTGATGAAATGGCAGAGAAGGTCAGATCTATTCAACAACACATAAGAGCAGCTCAGAGTCGACAGAAAAGTTATGCCGACAACCGAAGAAAAGACCTAGAGTTTGAAGTGGGTGATAAAGTGTTCTTACGAATATCTCCCTGGAAGAGGGTTATGAGATTTGGAAAGAAGGGGAAGTTGAGCTCTAGATATATCGGTCCTTTCGAAATACTGGATCGTGTTGGGAAGGTAGCTTACCGATTGGCGCTTCCACCGAATCTCTCTCAAGTTCACGATGTGTTCCATGTATCTCTCCTGAGAAAGTACATACCAGATCCTTCACATGTACTCAGCTCAGAAGTTGTACTGCTGGAGCAAGATCTTTCTTATGAAGAACAGCCGATAGAGATTCTGGATCATAGCGAAAAAGTCCTATGAAACAAGACCACTCGATTGGTGAAAGTTTTATGGAGGAACCACCAACTTGAAGAAGCTACATGGGAGCTTGAGGATATGATGAGGGAGAAGTATCCTCATCTGTTTGTTACAAAGTGACGAATTTCGAGGGAGAAATTCTTTTTAAGGGGGGTAGAATGTAACACCCGAGACTTTTATGTTATATAAATCATCAAAGGAATCTTTTTCTACACAACACTTGCTTGGCTTGCTTTACACGCAATCGCGACCTTCCTCGATAGCTTGCGTCGTACGCAATACCGAGTTTCACTAAACAACAATATGCTATTAAAACTAGCCGTTATGAATAGTAATAACCAATTTTTGAATTTTTTGAAATTTTATTTTTCAAAATGGACTTCATTTTTGGACTCAGAATATCGAAATTATCCTAGGGTGAAATTTTGGTATTTTTCTGAAAACTTTCAATTTTTGATGAATAGTGAAACCACTAAGTGGTAGGTTAAAAACTGAATTTTGCATAAAACTTAATTTTACCGCTTCTGTGAATGGAATTTCGAAAATCCGACAGACACGGTTGATATCAGTAAGTAAAATGTGGTTCAATGAGATAAAAATAAGTTTTGGTGAATAGTAACTTTTTACTTTTTTTACCGCGGTTAATAGTAAATAGGGTAACTAAGGGTAAATATGATATTAATATTACCCTAACACATGTCCTAATTCTATTTGACAAGTGTAATTCGACCAAAAACAAACTTAGGAATAAAATATGACCATTTAGGCCCACTTGGATTAGATTAGGACATTTATTATTAATTTATTTAAAGAAGGGTTAAAATAGTTAAAATCAAAGTTTAATAAGTAAATCATTTTTAATATGGGGTTATACATAAGATAAATTCGACTATAAATATTCATTAGAAAGCTAAAAAGATTTAATACATAATGGTATTTTATTTGTAATTTTTAGACATTAAATAATTTAATTTATTTATGACACAATGATGATGCAGTAATTATCTTATTAATGAAATATTGACATAATTGATGTTATAAACACCAAAATAAATGTAATTTGAGAATTTTTATGAATTCCACTAATTTTCTAGGTTACTATGATATATTAGTGTTGATTTAATCAACTTGGTTCGAACATATAATTCTGTTATGACTTTCACAAAAATCATATATCAAATAGTGTCAAAATTGACACAAAATAGTTTTTAAATCAAATATTATATTACTAATTGTTATTTTATTCCTAAAAATCTAAGGTTCGGCCAAATGACTTAGATAAGGATATATATATTAATAATAAACAATTTGGGGTTCGTTTGGCATGTTATAGTAAGTGTATTAACCATATAGTGAAAGAAAACAAAAAGACACGGTAAAAGTTAAATTAATTAACTTAGAGTTAAATCTAATTGATAAGGTTAAAATAATACCCTAAACTTGTCTAAATCTTATTGGTTGATAGGATTTCGACCCATCCCCACTTTATCTTCGAAATAAGACCCTTTGGAACCATTATAAACCTATTTTGACTTTAATATAAAATAATATTTTGAGATATTCCTAAGGTGCCCCTCTCCTCCCTTATAAAAGGGCACCTCCTCCCCCTCCTCCTCACACCAATTTGAGCACTCAAGCTCGGACAAACCATGCCATTTTCTCCTCTCCACTTCCCTAGAATAATACTAGAGGTTCTGGTCTTCTCCAAAGACCAATCTTAGTTCCTTAAGTGGAGGATTCAAAGAGGCGTTCCAAAGAAGAGGTAATATCCATTACCGATCTTTTCAATTTCTTTCTTCTTCAACTTCTTCTTCTTTAGTTGTTTCATGACAAAGTAATAACATCAGTATTAATTACATACTGATATGTTATTATAAATATGAAACAACCCTAATTCACCTTCTATCCATCCTACGGAAAAATGAAATCACCGCGCGTGCGTACGTACGGAATACCGTCTCCACGCCGTGGTGTAATCTATTTTCCACCATCACCTTACAAGGATGGGTATAATGGTGTAATGAGTAACTATATATGATTATTATGAAGTAATATTGATACTGAAATAATATATATATACTCCAATACAATTCCACGATCATAGGAACGATATCATCACTCGTGCGTACGTACGGAATACCGTCTCCACGATGTGATGCGACTCGTTCTACATGATCTTCATTTCATAATGATTATATAAATGAATTTAATGAATGAATATGGTATATAATACACTAATACCATTCTGGAAATGAAGTATCTATAACCTAAATATAAGAATAAGAATTTATTCGACAAAACACGCATAAGAACAAAAAGTTATAAAGACCCGAGTAACAAGTAACAATGAAATATTACTAACAAGAAGCTAATAATATGACCATATATGATATCATATCAATATGTATGATTCTGGAATAAGTAAATAACATTATTTAATCCATTATACAGGATCTTCGGACACGAACAAAGCAAATCGGACCTAAGGTAAGGGAAAATATCACAATCTCATTTTTATCCGAGATTGTTTATACTTTGGTATTTACTGGGGTGTATTTTATCATCCACATCCATGTTCCCTCAATATGTAATATTGTTTCCATCCACTTACAATAGTTTAAATCCAATTTTACCCTTCGGTGAGTTTTTAGTAAAGAATATGAAAGGAATATTTTGTCGTTTTTCATACGAGGTACTTTTTGACTTTTCCGACAAAAGTACGAAGAATGTTTTTCTTTAACTTATACGGCAAGAATGGATTTTTAAAACATTATTTCCAAGAATCTTCCTTTATAAGTTTTCAAGTTTATTTTTGATCAACTTCTTTTAGTATGACATGTTAAGAAAAGAAAAGTGTTTTTGAATAAGAAAGATATTTTCCTCAAGAATGGAGTTCAAGTGTTTTATCAAAATTATTTTCCATCTAAGATAATAAAGGGTTCTGTTTTTATCCCTTTAATTACATTTATTTGATTATGTTATGAGGGAATTATTTTTATGAAGTCATTTTCCTTATAAGATTTGTTTTATGATGTCATGATGTTTCAAGAATCCCATTTTTGTTACATGTGTTATGCGATGATGTATGTTTTATGATTATGTGGCACACATAAGAAAGGATTCATTATAAGATGGGTGGGACCTATATCTCCCTCCAATGCATTGGGTAAAGATTTTATATCTCATGAGATAGACATGGCTGGAACGGAAGGTTATTTCGGTTCAGTGATACAGGACTGAAACGAGGAGTGAACTCGGTTCAGAAAGGGAATTTGTCCACTAAGATAGTCTTGGCAATGAGTCATGACTAACAAGAAATGATTTTCCCTGATTATGTGTGCATGCCACAAAGTTTCAGGTCTTATGTTATGATTATGGGGATCCCATTTTCACTTCTATGATTTATTCCATGATAAGATATTATGATCTCTTTTGCAGGATTTGATTTTCAAAAAGATATGATATGATTTTTATTTCCTTTATTTGCCCTTGCTGAGCATTTGAGCTCACCCTTTTATGTTTTCTTTTCCCCAGGTCAGGAAGATGGATATTAAGTAGAATATGCTAAAAGGGACCCTAGATATGATGAAATAAATGGGAGACACTGTAGAAGATTTATGAACCAGTTGTTTATGTTTCCCAGTTTCTGAAGACACTATACCTATACGGTCCTTTGTGGTTTTGTCATATGTTGTAATAAGTGTGCTTCAATTTTGAAGTATTAACAATATATGTAAAGTATGGGTCGTTATAGTGATGACGATCCGATGATTGATGAGTCCTCAGTTCAGGGGACATCATGTGAGGTTGTTCCTATGGGTGGACAAGTACTATCACCCCATATATCGAGTATCAGATCATACTAGTAGATAAGGATGAGGATTAAAGCATACTTAGTGCACTCTACGAGTTCCAGTACCAGAGGCCACTGAGGTTCTGTGGTGAGCCAGATCCCCAAGAAGTGGAGGATTATATAGTGTTGGGGATCTATGTCTTTAGTATTATCTAGAAACTGATTGATAATTTTTTTTCACTATTAGGTGGCCTTTTCCGTGGATCAGTTGGGCCCTGGTAGAGTCTAGTTACGCAGATTCATGATGAGTTGACACTCGCATGGGATAAATTCTAATAGCTGTTTTGTGAGGAGTACTACCCCTCCTGCTTATTATCAGTTCAGATTCAAGATCTTTTAAAGCTATATTATGGAGTGATTATAGTGGTTGATTTCACTATGAGTTTCATATACCTTACATGGTACTCCCTTAACATGATTTGGTATGTGTACTTTTGGGTGAACAAGTTTGACCAGAGTCTCCAAAGAGATATCAATGCCAGCGTAGTACCCTTGTTCATTTCCATAAATGACAAGGTGTTGGAGTAGGCACTGATGAATGATTTATTTATTTCATAGGAATGTTATGAAGCTAGAGCATGCAGTGGGAATTATAGGTCTGATTCGTCTATATTATCTTGTAGGATCCAGTCGATAGAATCTTAGAATATGAGATCTACCTAGGATCAGACTCAAGCATGTGGTCAGGGATACAAAAACAATTCTAGGGAATCCTGGATAGATTCGATTCTATACATGTGATTGGGGGGTCACATGGAACATATATGCTGAGAAGCACATGCAGGTAGTAGATGAACCACCATAGTAGAGACAATGCCATGATTAAGGATCTCTCAGGTGGGGGTATGGTGGCCCTCAAGGAGGAATAACTGAAAGAAAATATGGTGGGGCTATAGAAGGAGGAGCTACAGGTAGTGGAAGATGCTATTAGATCCTTCCACCACAACCACCAGGCAACCCACTTCAGGTTCAGTGAGTTGGTAGTCAGGGTTTCAGATATCTACAAGCTGTGGAGACATATAACCTAGCGACACACGAGATGATAATAGTTATGATGTTTGTTTGTTATACTCTTTCTTCAATATTAGTAGACATAAGTGTGAGTCATTATTTCATATCTTTACTCATGGTGTGAGACATGGAGCTCAAAATTGAGGTTTTATTCGAATATCTTTTTATTGAGGTTCCTACGAGGAACACTTATTTTATATCTTTTATCTGTTGGCAGTGTGAGTTATCTCTCGGTAGAGAGAGGTTATCATGGGACATTTTTTTCATCATGACTGAACCCTATGATTTCATCTTAGGTACGGATTGGTTGTCCATGGTTTAATCCTATATAGACTTTCACTGTAGATGAGTCATATTCTTTTACGTTGATGGGGTGAGATTCTTTTTTGTGTGTGATAAAAATCTCATGGAGAGACAAGTGGGTTTTGCAAGCATGAGGCTACATCCTATCACCCATCAATTTTCAAGTGTATCTCTTATTAAAGTAGGATTTTTAGGCATTTGGATTCCTTAAATCATGGATTATTTTATATATATCTTCCCTGAGGATGTTTTGCGACTACCTTCGAGGAAGGATATAGAGTTTTTCATATAATTTCACCCCAGGACCACTCCAATATCTTCTGTTGCATATTGAATGGCCCTTACTAAGATCCGAGAGCTGTGGTAGTAGTTAAAGGACCTTTGAGATAAGATTTTTATCTAACCTAATGTGTCCCCCTGGGCAGTTCCAGTTTTGTTTTTGAAAAAGGTGTATTGTAGTTTGTGGATTTGTGTGGATTTTTATCACCTGAAGCTAGCCATGATAAAGAAAAATTAACCCTTTCTAAGGATAGATGACCTATTTGATTAGTTTCAAGGCCTGATATGGTTATTGAATATCAATATTTGGTCCAACTACCACCAGTAGAGAGTTCGTGAGGCTGATATTCCGAAGTTGTAATTCTGATGTCTCTACATACACTATGAGTTCCTGGTGATGCATTTCATTATGATGAATTCCCCCACTATGTTTATGGATTTTATGAACTAGATCTTCCAGCTATACATAGACTAGTTTTTTGTTTTCTTCATTAAATACATACTCATATACTTTATGTCATAGGAGGATCATGAAGAGCACTTGAGGATGGTCCTAAATTTTCTTTGAGAGAACTAGATTTATGGTAAGTTCATGAAGTGATAGTTTTGTATCCACAAGTTTCACTTTCAGGGCGATATCATTTCTAATCACAGATTATATGTGGAGACGAAAAAGGATGATATAGTTCTTTATTGGGAGCCACCAAGATCATATCATAGGTGTAGAATTTTCTTAGATTGGATTGGTACTACAGGTGGTTTATGATAGAATTATAGATAATTTCATCACCTTCGACTGCCTTGATGTAGAAATGAAATCCATTTACTTGGACTAAGCTATCCTAAAGGTCCTTCAAGGAGTTGTGGGTGAGGTTGAAAAGTGATCTTTTTTTGAGACAAATAGAGGAGGGGCTGAAGTACGTAGTTTATTGTGATGACTCTGGAGCTGGGCTCAAATACATGTTGATGCATAGATAGTATGTTATCACATATGGTTTGAGGCAGTTGAGACCCCATGAGCATAACTATGTGACTCATGACATATGTATGGAAGTGGTAGTCTTCGCATTGAGGATATAGAGGCACTATATTCTAGTAGAATGCTTTGTTTTTTACTGAGACCATAAGAGTGTCAGGTATGTCTTCACATATGGAGACATGAACCTGAGACAAAGGCACTTGTTGGAGTTACCTAAGGACTATGATTTTGAGATACTTCAGGGATGGGAAACATGGTGGCAGTTTCCCTTAGAAAAAAGTCCTAGGCTTATTTGGTGTAGAAGCTATCTGAGTATTTGGAATCCTTATACCTAAACCTGGTTGAGAAAGAGGGTGAAGTTTTTCTTCAATCAATGGTGTAGACTCATCCGTTTCTCTAGCATGCGATAGGGTATCAGTTAGGAGACTTTGACAATGAGGTCTTTCATAAATAGATATCCTTAGAAGATTCAACAAATGGATTTTTCTGAAGGAGGGAATCACATTATTATTTTATAGGGATGAACAGTGGTCCCAATCATGATGCAGGATGAGGTGACGAGAGAGTTTAAAACTTCTCTTTTAGTTATACATCATGTTGTACGGAAGATGTATAGAGACATTAAATGGTAGTTTTGGTTGGATGGAATGAGATAAAGAATAATTGATTTTATCTCTCTATGCCTTAACTATTAGTAGGTGAAGACTAAGAACCAGGTTATGGAAGGTTTTTTGAAGCCCCTTGAGATCCTATAGTGGAGATGTGATGGCATATATATGGAATTTTTGATAGGTAACCCATAAAAAGTGAGAGGCCATGATACTATCTGAGTTATGGTTGACTGACTCATAAAGTTATCACACTTCCTTGCTATTAGGGAGTAGATTTCAGTCGATATTTTGGGGTAGTTGTATGTTAGGGAGATTTTACACCTTTAAGGTGTTCCCTTTACTATTTTCTCTGACTGTGATGTAATATTAAAGTAATAGTTGTTGAAAGGAATTCAGGAGGCATTCAGGACTTAGATGAGGATGAGCACAACCTTCCACCACCAGACAGATGGTTAAACTGAGTGCACTATCCAGATACTGAAGGCTATGCAGATGGCTTGTGTGTTAATTTTTTTTGATCTAGGAGGATCAATTTTCTGTGGTATAGTTTTCATAAAATAATATACACCACTCTACTATTGGTATGGAACCCTTTGAGGCCCTGCATAGGAGACCCTTCAGGTTACTCTTGTGCTAGGCTGAGATTAGTGAGGCATATCTTGTGGATGTAGAGATGTTTCATGTGATAATGGAGAAAGTCCAGGTCATCCGTGAGTGGATGAGGATAGCCCAAATTAAGTACAAATATTATTCAAATCAACATAATAATCCTATAGAGTTTGACCAGGGAGACCATGTTTTCCTGAGAGTCTCCCCATGATAAAGATTGTGGAGATTCAACTGAGGAGGAAAGATATCCTCAAGGTTCATCAAGACATTTGAGATGTTTCAGAGGGTTGATGAGGTTTATTACCACCTTTTTCTACCCCCACAGTTGGAGTGGGTGCATGATGCTTTACATGTGTCTTAGTTGAGGAGTTATGCACATGAATCCATGCATGTTATTTACTTAAGAGAGTTAAACATCAAGGATGGATCCACTTTTTTGGATCACCTGATGGTGATCGATGATCGGTAGGAGAGGAACCTACATGGATAGACCATGCCTTTATTTCATGTGATGTGGAAATATAGGAGCATATTGGATAGCTCCTAGGAGTGAGAGAGCTAGATGTGGGATCACTATCCCAAGGTTTTTGTTTTGTTTTTTTCTTTTCATTGATGAAAAGATTAAAGGAAGGAATAATTTAGAGACCTGGTTTTTTCCTTTTAAGACTATAAAATATATTTAGAAATATTTTCGAAGCCAGATGATGAGATGACATGTGATTCTGAGTCCTGATGTGCCAAGAATTAATTTTATTAAAATATTAGAAATATTTTATATTATACCTGAAAAATTTATTAAATAAAACGAGTTAACTCTAAAACAATGTCTTTGATAAAATATATAAGTCCATGGTTGAATCTAGAATGTGATATTTACCCTAGTGGTGACCTAAAATGGGTCGTGCGGGGCACTTGGATAAAGTAACTATTGGTGGTACATTAATTGGATTAATTTAATGAAATAATTATTTTTTCTATACTTAAGCCATGTTATGGAGGATCACCAGGGTTATCTACATAACCCCAGGACAATTGAGAGGATTATTCTTCCACCACACATTGGGGGGATCAAAATCAAATGATAATGAGACTCCAGATCTAGGTCAAGGTGCCATGAATAAAATGACTCATCTTCTTCATTTATAAGTGAATTAATTTTTAAAAAATGATCCAATTGGGGGTAGGAATATTCAATTTTTGTACTCTATCCCAATTGATTAAATATATTGAGAATGATCGAATCTATCTCTTGATCTGTGTTAAATTAAGCCTTTACATGTGCCTATGCACCCATTTTCAATTTATTGTTAAATTAATAACTGATATACCTTGTTTCTCACCCAATATTCCCAATCTGAATTATTTGGCCAAGAATTCTTGGTCAATTATTGTTACACATTTTTTTTGGTTCCTTCCCCCATGTGTTCTTTGTGTACTTCACCATTGTGAATTGAGACCATGGTTCAACACAGGTGGGTGGGATCGAGCCCAATCAAAACCCTAGATTCATGAATGATTCATGTGTGATGAATAGATCAACGATTAGAGGATTGTTTGGGATTATTTTTGTGATGTGGGTGATTCTACCATGGATTTAGAATCTGATAAGGCACTACAGGTGATGGTAGATGCATATGGTGCATGAAAGAGTTGAATGAACCAATAAAAAATTCATTTTACGGCTAATGGATGGATGAAAATGATGAAACAAGGCTTCCCTTTGATTTCGGGTGGCTTGGAAGAAATATCCAAAGAATTTGATGTCGATCTGAAATACGTAGGCATGAATCTAAATTTCTATGAAAAACCCAACTACCTGACATGTACTAGGATGAGAAAATGCCATGTATTACCCCTATGGCTGCAGTGCTAGGGTTTTGAAAAAATTTAAGGACCAAATGCCATGTGACTGGGTCACATTCCATGTGACCCTCACCATGTAGATAGTTCGTGTGGTGGAGCACACGGGTCGGACCCTGTGCGGGAGGACACAGCACCACCAAATCCATTTTTTGATATTTTCTAAGAGCCAATTTAAGGGTAATTGGTAACCATAAATCACAAGATTCAACAATGGTACCACATTATAAAAACTACACCATGTTCCAATTTTATGAGAAAATTACCACATCTCGCCTTATTCAGAACCAAAGCACTACACCATGAGTTTTCAAATTCAAATTCAAAAACCTAAAACCGCTTTAAAAACCACATGAAAACTTTCATCACTCTGATTTTATCCAAGAACCACTTCTATTCGTGTAAACATAGATTCTCTCACCTACCTTGATTTGAACCGACAAAATATCTAACATCCAGTCACCTCCATCATCATCGATTTTCGGAACCATCACCATTGTCATCGTCGCTTTCATCATTAGAGCTTCCATCACCGTCATCGTCATCCTCATAGCATGAAACCGATATCCACTTCATCGATGTCTACCACCCAAAACACCCTTCAAATTAAACTTACATACCACATACATCATGTTCCAAAATACATGGGCATGGTCATGGTAACATGAACACGACCAAGAGCATGGCCAAAACCCCAGGTGGCTGAGGCACATCATGTAGTACCCTTACACACAAGTTAGGGATTCACAGACAGTGATATGTATACCAACAGAGACATATATAGGCATAAGTGTGAGGCCACACGCCATGTGGGTACCCTTATATGTATTGTACTCTCTTTTCCTTTTGAGGAAACTTCTACCAATTGTATCTCCTTCATTTGGACATGAATTTTGGAAATGAGTAGCCTATCTTGAGTGTTTTTCCAAGTATAATGTGTTGGTAGCCTTTATAGTGTATTTTAAGATATGATGTGAGATGTTCTGAGTGTGATGATTCTTTAGGCAGTGATTGATGATGTTAGTGATCAGACAAGATCATAAAACAGATCAAAGTGAAACCCTCATATAGAGTCAGGGCACAGGTCCTTTATCTTCTATTCGAGTGGAACCCACATGCTAGGTAGGGCATGGGTTCTCAATTGACTATTAGAATGGTACATCTTTTTGGGATATGGAATGGGTCCTCTACCTATCCATCTGAGTGGCACCTATGACAACCCAGCTTTTTATTACATCTTAAACATGCTTTATTACATACAACTTCACTTGATACAACAAAGAAGATCGAGAGGTTTAGTGTCTTTGGGGCTTAGGATCATTACATAAAAACTTTAAACTTGAAATACAACATCTTATTTGAAAACTTCCTTTACATGACCACTACATTCCTTCGTACTTAGCATTACATGGGATAACCTGAGGACATGCATAAGAAAAGGGTGAGCTATAAAGCCCAGTAAGGGAGTACACAATGAATAACATGAGGAGTAAAATACATGTTAGGAAATAGGCATATCAATAGAGCATAAGAGAAACATGAACATAAAGGCATGATAAAGCATGATAATCATAACATGGAAATGTGGCAACAACACTTAACATTGAATTAGCATGAGCCAAGGCTCATTGCACATGGAGCATGAGTAAACCCTCATTGAACATGAAGCATGAGTAAACCCTCATTGCACTTGAATTAGCATGAGTCAACATTCATTGAACATGACGTATCATGATACTATTCTTTACCCAATGCATTGGAGCGCTATAAAGGGCGCACCCTTCTTAAACATTTCATTTCATGCATAATTGTGCCACATGGATCATAAAACATGGATTCATAAAACATAATCATTTCTTCTACGATAAAGGAATGTGGAATTCATACATTAAACTTTATAATCAATATGTAAATGTGCATAAAGGTGAATACCCTTGATGGAGAAATGGGCATGGTATTCACTAGACAAAGACATTGGCTTAGAAAATCGGTGCGATTTCGGTAGCGTAACGGCGTGACATAAGAATTCATAAAAAAGGTTGATGAGAGAGAAAGGGGTTCCTCTTCATATTTACATGTAATGGACAGTAAGGAGATCATATATATACATGTCCCAACAATAGAAATGGAATTTAGATTCATGATAAAAAAGTATTGCTTGAATGTAAAAGAAGAGAGAGAAGTTCCTTTCAGAATTTCGGCATAGTAACGGGTGTACATGGGAGGAATTTAATGAGAGAGAAAGGGTTCTCCCATCATTCAAACAATAAGAGGACAGTATGGGGGAGGTGAGAAACCATACCCCAACATTCATAATTGAAATAAATAGGGCAATACAACTTAAAGAATATTGACAAAAAATGAGAAAGGAAGAAAACCCCTTACTTGGAAGTGTGCTTCCAAAGGCTAGAGAGAGGCTTGTGAGAGGCTTCTTGGGAGCTTGGGGCACCTTGGGAGGATTCTAGAGAGAGTAGGGCAGATGTTGGATGAACTTTAAGGGCTTTGAGTGAGGAGGAAGTGGGATCTTGGGTGGGTTTATATAGGAAAGGTGAGAGAATTCTTTATTATTTAGGTTTGGGACCCCTTATATTAAAATAATCAAAACCACAAACCATCCCATGGTATTTGCCCATGGTTTCTAGAAAAGTAAAGAGGAAAACAATATTTTACAAGGCCAAGGTCCGAACTTATTAAAAAAATTAGGGTTGCTTATGTGGAGGTGAGTCACACTCCCATGGAAATTAATTTATAAAGGCAAAGTGCTGAATAAGTCTTGAGGGCTCCATTAATGCTTTGAACAGTAAGTCAAAAAAACCCAAAACCTCATTATTTTAATGATAAAACACATATTGGATGAACATAATTATTATGCTATTTTATTACATCACCATTGGGTCATTATGATGTCATAAAACACATTATATATTTAAATGGTATTTAATTTTTACCCAAAAATTTGACTGTCTCAGAAAATTATGAAAAAATCGCCGTTGGATAATTTCGACGTCCTGATTCCAAAAATAATATTTATTTTATCTAAATAATTTTCTAAATATGTGAATTTTTACTTTTAAAATAAAAACCAACATTTATAAAAAAATTCACGGGTTTTGAAAAAAATGGCTTTCAAACCTTAATAAAAATTTTAATTGCATTCATAAAATTATAAGATCATTTATAATTAATAAAAAATTAATTTAATATTAATAATAATATTTTATTAAAATATTATTTAATTCAAAAATCCTTTAATTTAATAAAATATAATTCTTAATTAAATAGTAACTAAAAACACCATTTGTACTTTAAAAACTAATTACAATGTATCAAAAATGACTAGAAATTATATTCATTATTATATACAAAAGCAATGTGCATGAACATGATACTACTTATTTGTTACATAACCCCTTAAAATAGCCGCATAAGACCTAAGGGTAAGGTGTGCGTTGGTGACAGACTCTTGGGGCGGCTCGGATTACATCGCTCGAGTGGTAATTTCAATCAACATCCACTTTTCCCGTAGACGATCACGTTCGAGCTTGACTTGATAAAGCTCAACTTGGGCTTGGTCAAGGGCAAAGCCCAAAGACGCCACCTCTTTTCCGAGCTATGACAAATGGGCTTCGTAAGGGGAAATTCTACTAGATGAGTCCATCGCTTCCTTTGTCGGAGTAGAAATGGGTTCGTTAAAGCCTTATATTTATACTACTTAGATGATCACTATTCAACGGCTATAAAAGTAACGGTCACAAATCATAACGTAAAACTAAAGAAGTTGACATCTTATAAAAACATTTTTCATAAAGAAACATTTAACTGGATCAAGAGGGATTTTCCATTAATGAAACTTTGGGTCATTGCAATATTCCCCCCTTAAGATCTTTCACCCTAGAAATTTTCCTTTTCCCACACTAAAACAAATGTGGGTAACCCAGCTTCATCATATCCTCCAACTCCCAAGTTGCTTCTTCAAACTTGTGGTTTCTCCACAACACCTTGACGAGGGGCATTGTCTTATTTCGTAGAACTTTTTCTCTACGATTTAAGATCTTCACTGGTTTCTCCTCATAAGAAAGATCATCTTCTAATTGTACCACCTTGGAAGAGAGTACATGTGAAGGGTCTGGTATGTACTTCCTTAAGAGGGATACATGGAAGACATCATGCACCTTAGCCATAGTAGGTGGAAGTGCTAGTCGATAGGCTACAACCCCAACACGATCAAGAATCTCGAAGGGGCCAATGTACCTTGGACTTAACTTCCCTTTATTTCCAAACCTCATGACCTTCTTCCTCGGAGATATGTGTAAAAACACCATGTCTCCGACTTTAAACTCAAGGTCTCGTCGACGATTATTGATCGTACCACGATTCACTGTTTTATTCCACCCTTACACCGCAGTTTTAAACTAGTTTTGTAATGAATATTCCAAATATAATAATAAATTGCACTTCATGTTTTAATAAATCAATTAATGTTAATCAATATTATAATGGGCAATGTTACTTGTTTTTATTGTTTCAATGTAGGTGGAGGTGATTTGGATGGCCTTTGATGAAGTGGAAGAAAAATGGGCCAAAATTGCATGGATCCATGGACATCTGTCCACTGTTTTGCATAGTACACAACAGCCGTGAATCCAAATGGGCTGAAATTTTGTGGGCCTGTCCAAAATTTAATAGGATACATTTCATATTAAGGAACCCAATGCTGATTCGGCTTCTATGGGGCCCATCCGAACTGATCTGTCCAAGCCACCGAATTTGGACCAAGTCAAATGCGGTGTTCTTTATTTTATCAATATCTTGAGATGTAGTTGTCCAAACGGTGCAAACTTTCGGTGGAGACAGTCAAGAGGTAGGGATACAACTTTTCTATTTTCTCCAAAGCGAGATAAGACTGTCTGAAGGCCGAAACGCGTCGTGCAAGTGGATTGATGAGATCTGTGTGCCCAAAACCACCTCCCACATTTCTTATGAAAGGGCACCTTGGGCTCCTCATTTAGAAGTTCGGCCAAGAGGCAAGGTGCTGCCATTTTGGAGTCCCCAAGGAGTCTTCTCAACATCTCTAGAGGTTCTGGAGGCTATGTGAAGTTCTACCCCAACATATTTCTCTTCTTCCTCTCCCATGGGTTTCTAAACCCCTTGTGATCACCCGGGGAGGAATGTGATGTACATCCCGAGCTTCATGTTTGTAATATTTGAATGATATTTTAAATTCCAGATTGTTGTGTTGTTTTTAATCATCCTCTATTCTTATTTTATTGAGTTATGTACTGGTATGTCATGCTCAACTCAAATGATCATGTTTGGGGGTACCCATTCATGTGATGTTTCACACACCGTTCACCACTTTCTTTCCCCCTTTCAATTGAGGTGTTTGTGTGGTTTATATTGGTAAATTGAACTCACACAAGTACTGTTAAGGCCATGTACATTTATGTCATGGTATCACAAAGAAATAACATACAAATCTGGACAGTGCATCGAGTTTTTCGTGTGTTGCCTTGGTGAGTTTTGGTTATGAAGTCAAACACAATTCGTTCAATCATCGGCGGTGTCCGGTGAATCATTGTGTGTTTTGACCGAACCCTAGGAGGTATCCTAGTATAAACTCAGTAACATTCTAGTTCTAGGTGTTACAAACCATGGATTAAAAGATCATAACCTTATATCATGAAGCGATGAAGGAAAAACATCATACGAGTACCCCGGGTTGATCACGCTTAATTAATTTTGTTAATCTCTACTTTGTTTTATAGCTTCTATTTTCTATTGTCATCTTTAATCATCAAACCCAAGTATTATAAAACCCCAATTCCTTTTTTTTAATTTCATAATCAGAACCACATTTCATAATTAATGATCTAAGGCTCCTTCGAGAGACGACCTAGGGTTGCTGCTATACTGCAGAAATTCTAGTCAAAATTAAACAACTAATTTGACGCGTTCGACAACGCGGTCAAATTTTGGCGCCGTTTCCGGGGATCCAAGATCATTTTTTTTATTTATTTATTTTTATTGGGTCATTTTACTTCTTTATTAGTACTCCTCTAAATACCCCACCCCCATTTGATTGTTTTTGTTTTGGGTTTTGTCTATATTTTTTGTTGTTTTTGGTGTGTTCTTTCTCTCTCTCTCTCTCTCTCTCTTCTTATCCATCTCACTCTCTAATTCTATAGTATAACATTCTATTCTTCTTTCACCCTTCTTATGTTTTTTTTAATCTATCTCAAATAAAAAAAACACAAAAAAAAATCAATCAATCAAACTAGACATCATTGTTGCATGACAAGATCTGGTAAAGCAACACTACTTGAATTTGATCCTGAAATTGAAAAGTCACTACACACACAAATCAAGGCATTTAGAGAAGGTCAATCAAGTAACATTTTGGAACCCCTTGTGAAACCTAAAGTGGTCCTAAACCAATCCAAAATTGAACCAAATCAAACCCCAGAGATCATGGCTGCAAATAACAGAACATTAAAAGAACTGACCACCCCGGATGTGGAGTACCAACCTGCGTACATCCAATATCCTGAGGAAGCGGCCAATTTTGAGCTAAGATAAGGTCTCATCCATCTCCTTCCAAAATTCCATGGTCTTCCTGGAGAGGACCCTCACAAACATCTAAAAGATTTTCACATAGTGTGCTCCACCATGAAACCCCAAAATGTGTCTGAGGACCTCATTAAGTTTAGGGCCTTCCCTTTCTCCCTTGATGGTGTAGCCAAAGATTGGCTATACTATTTGCCTTCCACAATTGGGGGCTGGAATGACCTAAAAAGACTTTTTCTAGAGAAGTTCTTCCCTGCCTCCCGAACTGCATCAATTAGGAAAGAAATATGTGGAATTAGGCAATCACAAGGAGAGACCCTTCATGAATACTGGGAGAGATTTAAGAGACTTTGCTCAAGCTGCCCCCACCACCAGATTAGTGAACAACTATTAATCCAATACTTCTATGAGTGACTTATCCCCATAGATCGTGGAATGATTGATGCTGCAGCTGGTGGTGCCCTAGTTGACAAAACTCCTTCTGCCGCTCGTGACTTAATAGCCAACATGGCTCAAAATGCACAACAATTTGGTACACGAGCTATTGCACCAACACGAGGAGTTCATGAGGTAAGTCATTCAGCCCTAGAACAAAAGGTAGATACTAAACTTGATGAGATGCATACCCTTCTAAGGCAATTAGCTCAAGCACAAGGTAACTCACACTCTACTTCTATTCCATTGCATTGTGGTATTTGTTCTGATAACACTAATTTTTCTGACCAGTGCCCACAACTTCAAGATTCATCCGAGTCCTGTGCAACTGTGTTCCCAGGGCGTCCATTCCAACAAGTTCCTCCCTTCAAGCAAGAACCATTCAGGCCAAATCCAAACCCCGGGTGGCAAGCACAACCACAATACCGACAAGGAGGAAACTCAAGCTACCCGAAGCAGAATTGGTATCAACAAGGCCAAGGTATGAAACCTTCTTATCCTTCAACTTCTCAAAACAATCCTCCTCCTCCTCCTCCCAAATCTGAACCAAGCCTCGAGGACATGGTGAAACAAATGGCAACCCAGAACCTTCAGTTCCAACAGACCACACAATCGGAAATTCAAGACCTACGAACTCAAGTGGGACAATTGGCAAACACTATCGGTGAGCTTAAGATGCAAGGCTCTGGACAACTACCATCCCAACCCATTTCCAATCCGAAGGATAAAGGTAATGTATGTGAAATTACACTTCATAGTGGTAAAGAAGCTTCTCCTTCTACTGATCATATGAAACAGGTATGTCCCCCTCTTGAAAACACTCCTTCCCAACCCTCAAAAATTTCATTTAATGAAAAACAAAACAAAACGGGCAATCAAATTATCATTGATGATTCAAATGAAAAATCAATTCCTCTTCCATTCCCTCAAAGACTCTCTAAATCTAAGAAAAACATTGACAATGAGATTGACAATGAAATAATGGATACATTTAAAAAAGTTCAAGTTAATATTCCATTGTTGGATGCAGTCAAGCAAATTCCCCGTTATGCCAAATTTCTTAAAGAGCTTTGCACCCATAGAAGGAGGCTGAAGGGGAATGAGAGAGTCAACCTGGGGAGGAATGTATCAGCCTTGATTCAACCAGCAATGCCAACCAAATGCAAGGATCCCAGCACATTCACCATACCTTGTACCATAGGGGAGACCTTCTTTTCTGATGCTATGCTAGATTTAGGTGCTTCCATTAATGTAATGCCTCACTCCTTATATACTTCTCTACAGGTTGGAGAGATTCAACCAACAAGAATTATCGTGCAACTTGCCAACCGGAGTACAACACATCCAAAAGGCGTGATTGAGGATGTCCTTGTTAGAGTAAAGAATCTCATCTTCCCTGCTGATTTCTACATTCTTGAGATGGAAGATACCCAAACCCAAGGACATTCCCCTCTCATACATGGGAGGCAATTCCTAAAAACAGCAAAGACGATCATCAATGTTCACAATGGTACATTGTCCATGGAATTCGGAGGAGAAAAGGTAAGTTTTAACATCCTTGAGGCTATGAAACACCCCATTGAAGAGCACTCCACTCTTCCTGTCTATTCGATGGAAGTGCTCTCAAACGATGCACACACACACAATTCTCTCCTCAACCCAAACTCTGATTCTTTTTTGTTTTCCTCACCCTTGGATGATTTGAGTTTTGGTTCTTCATTTGAATGTTGTGTGGGTTCAGAAAAATGTAAATTTTGTGCTTTAATTGATGAGTGTGTTTATTCTGAGGTACCCATGACTATCGATGATTCTGCGAATCTCATTTCAATAGATTCTCTTTCCTTTGAGAATAAACATGAGCAGATAGATAGTTTCATGGAACTCACTCCCCATAATACCCTCCCTCAATCCAGAAACAACTGGTGTTTGAACTTAAACAACTTCCTTCTAATTTAAAATATGCATATCTTGAGGGTATTGACCAATTTCCCGTCATTATTGCCAATAACCTCTCTCCACAACAGGAATTGAAACTTCTCAAACTTTTGAGAGAGTGTAAAAAGGCAATAAGATGGACATTGGCTGATATTCCCGGGATTAGCCCATCTATTTGTATGCACCATATACTTTTGGATGATGAGGCTAAACCCGTAAGACAATCTCAACGCTGGTTGAATCCCACTCTCCTTGAAGTGGTAAAATTGGAAGTCAGTAAATTACTTGCTGCAGGGATCATTTATCCTATATCTGATAGTAAATGGGTTAGCCCAGTGCAAATTGTGCCTAAAAAAATAGGAGTAACAGTTGTGTCAAATGAAAGGAATGAATTGGTTCCAACACGTGTGCAAAACAGTTGGCGAGTCTGTATTGACTACCGTCGACTGAATCATGCCACGCGGAAGGACCACTTTCCTTTACCTTTCATTGACCAAATGTTAGAAAGATTGGCTGGTAAGTCTCATTATTGTTTCCTTGATGGCTATTCAGGTTATTTCCAAATCCATATAGCCCCTGAGGATCAAGAAAAGACAACATTTACTTGTCCATTTGGCACATTTGCATACAGAAGGATGCCATTCGGTCTATGTAATGCTCCTAGTACTTTTCAGCGATGTATGTTGAGTATTTTTTCTGAGTACCTTGAGAGTTGTATGGAAGTCTTTATGGATGATTTCACGGTTTACGGTTCTTCTTTTGATGATTGTTTGGAAAACCTAGGTTCTGTCCTCCGCCGCTGCATTGAAAAAGATCTTGTTTTAAATTATGAAAAATGCCATTTTATGGTTGAGCGGGGGATAGTTCTTGGGCATATCATTTCAAATAAGGGAATTCAGGTTGATAAATCTAAAATTGAATTGATTTCATCCCTTCCATATCCAAAATGTGTTCGTGAGGTGCGGTCTTTCTTGGGTCATGCTGGTTTTTACCGACGATTCATTAAAGACTTTAGTAAGATTGCACTTCCCTTATCTCGGTTGTTACAAAAGGATTCTGAATTTGTTTTTGATAAAAATTTTGAGGATGCATTCAATTCACTAAAAAAGAGTCTCACATCACCTCCCATAATCCAACCACCTAGGTGGGATCTCCCCTTCGAGCTTATGTGTGATGCCTCTAACTTTGCAGTTGGGGTAGTTTTATCACAAAGGGTTGAAAAGGCTCCTCATGTCATTGCGTATGCCTCACGTACCCTTGACCTTGCCCAGGTAAACTACACAACCACAGAAAAAGAACTCCTCTCTATTGTGTTTTCCTTGGAAAAATTCCATTCATATCTTCTTGGGTCAAAAGTGATTGCGTTTTCTGACCATGCTGCCCTTCGTTTCCTCCTAAAGAAACCTGAAGCCAAGCCCCGCCTCATTCGGTGGATGCTCCTCCTCCAAGAGTTTGACCTTGAGATTAGAGATAAGAGAGGGGTGGAGAATGTTGTAGCTGACCACATTAGTAGGATTTCTCCACCATTGGACCATCATGTTGACTCACCCCTACCCATTAGAGAATTCTTCCCTCATGAGAACCTTTGTGATGTTGTGGACCTTACCCCCTGGTATGCGGACATTGTGAATTTTCTAGCAACATCTAGGTTCCCCCCTGATTTTAGCACTTCACAATCCCATAGACTTAAGCATGACTCTCGATGGTACATTTGGGATGACCCATACTTGTGGAGAATTTGTAGTGACCAGGTTGTTCGTAGGTGTGTTCCTGGCCATGAGTTCACCTCTGTTTTGACCTTCTGCCACACCTTGGCATGTGGGGGCCACTTTGGCTCTCAACATACAGCTCGAAAGGTCCTTGACTCAGGATTATATTGGCCAACATTGTATAGAGATGCCCATAGGTTTTGTAAATCATGTACTCGATGTCAATTCACAGGGAATATCTCCAAGAGGAATGAAATGCCCCAACAGCCCATGTTATTTTGTGAGATCTTCGATGCATGGGGCATTGACTTCATGGGGCCTTTTCCAAATTCATTTGGCTTTGTGTAAATCTTATTCGCGGTTGAATATGTATCTAAATGGGTGGAAGCAAAGGCCACCAGGACCGATGACTCTCGAGTGGTTGTTGATTTTGTGAGGTCCCAGATTTTCAGTAGGTTTGGTCTACCAAAATTCATCATTAGTGATCAGGGTTCACATTTTGGAAATCGTAACATGAAAAACTTGCTTCGTAAGTATGGGGTTGTTCATAAAGTCTCCACTTCATATCATCCCCAAACTAACGGACAAGCAGAAATTTCAAATCGGGAAGTTAAGCGAATCTTGGAGAAAACGGTACCACCCAATAGGAAAGATTGGAGTTTGTGCTTGGATGATGCACTTTGGGCGTACCGTACTGCTTTTAAAACACCGATCGGAATGTCACCATATAGGATTGTGTTTGGGAAATCTTGTCACCTCCCGGTGGAGGTCGAACACCGTGCATATTGGGCTGTTAAACAATGTAATATGAACCTTTCAGATGCAGGTGAGGAAAGAAAGCTGCAGATTCAAGAGTTGGAAGAAATTCGACGTGATGCATATGAAAACTCCCGAATCTATAAAGAGAAGACAAAGGCTATTCATGATAGAATGATTCACCAGCAGAAGTTCCATATTGGTGAGAAGGTCCTCATGTACAATTTCAGGCTTAAGCTCCACCCAGGTAAGCTTCGTTCCCGATGGCTCGGTCCTTATACTGTTACTAATGTTTACCCTTTTGGTGCAATACAGGTTTTCCATGAGCAGAGTGGACGAAGTCTTACCGTCAATGGGCAGCGACTTAAACACTTCTATGAGGATTTTCCAAAGAATCTGGTGGAGGAAATCCACCTTCTCGATGCATCATACCAATAAAACATACCAGGTTTTATCCTTCCTTCTCACATTTTCAATTATTTTAGTGAGGACACTGCAAATTCTAGGTGTGGGGGGGGGGGGGTGGAAACATTCCTCGGTTAGTTAGGATTTTTCATCTTTTTCTCCTTTTGTTTTCTCTTTCTGGCCTTCTTTATGGTATTTTTATTTTTCCCCATCCACAATTTCGAAATTCCATGATGTGGCGACCATAAAGTGGGGAAAGTAAAAATACCATAACGAAGGCTAGAAAGAGCAAGTGTATGAGTTTACCATAAAGGAGTGATTTTTAGTGAATTGGTTTTCTCTCAATGATATAAATGGTTGTATCTATGTGAAACCTTTGAGATGATTGATGCCCATTGTGTGAGTAGTTTTTAGGAAAACTGTGTCACTAATATCTCCAAAAACAATTTTGCACCAAACCACAAAGTGTGATTATTTCTTACTTAATATAAGGTAAATATATGTTGGGTTAATATTTTTCAGCTTTAAATGATATTTCCATACGTTCGTTCCTTATCCGATCTGTTTCATTACTGTACCAGATTGACCTATGCGTGTGTACCTAATGTCCGACTGTTGTACGCCCTCAAAAAAAAATTGTTGTGTCTTAGGCAGGTCAAAAACCACTCCTCCTCAACCTTTGATCTTGTTATAAATATTTCAATTAGTGTCGTGAGGAGATCAAACAAGGGTTGAGAGATGAGTGTGAGATTTGTTCCAATTGCAACTTAAAAAAAAATAATAAATGAGGGGAGTGATGAAATGTGCAACATATGGGGATATCTAGGTCGGGAGCTTATGGTTTGACTTCTGGGAATTCTTAAATGAGTGGGTCTTGAAATATGATTTCAAAGGATGTAGGACAGGTTCGGTGACAAAATCATTTAAGCTGAAAAATGTTAAAATAACATATATTTATTAGATATCAAGTGGAAAGAATAGCATGGAATGGTTTTCACACACACACATGGAGATTTAGTGTCATGGTTTACTTCTGAATTCCTTTCTCAATTGGGTATCATGAATCTTTTTGAATTTCACTATGATATGATTTATGAGACATCTTTTTCTATTTTCACTAGGAAGAACTCCTTGGTGTGGTTCGAGCATTGATCACTTTACTTTAAATAAAATTTACTCAAATGATAAATCTTTATGATGTTGGAAATATATATATATATATATGAATCATTGTATTTGGATATGTGACTTTGCCCAGGAGTGCAAATGTTTAGGTGTGGGGGTGTGATCGTACCACGATTCACTGTTTTATTCCACCCTTACACCGCAGTTTTAAACTGGTTTTGTAATGAATATTCCAAATATAATAATAAATTGAACTTCATGTTTTAATAAATCAATTAATGTTAATCAATATTATAATGGGAAATGCTACTTGTTTTTATTGTTTCAATGTAGGTGGAGGTGATTTGGATGACCTTTGATGAAGTGGAAGAAAAATGGGCCAAAATTGCATGGATCCATGAACATCTGTCCACTGTTTTGCATAGTACACAACATCCGTGCCTCGAAATGGGCTGAAATTTTGTGTACATGTCCAAAATGTAATAGGATACATTTCATATTAAGGAACCCAATGCTGATTTGGCTTCTATGGGGCCCATCCGAACTGATCTGTCCAAGACACCGAATTTGGACCAAGTCAAATGCGGTGTTCTGTATTTTATCAATATCTTGATATGTAGTTGTCCAAACGGTGCCAAACATTCGGTGGAGACATTCAAGAGGTAGGGCTACAACTTTTCTATTTTCTCCAAAGCGAGATAAGACTGTCTGAATGCCGAAACGCGTCGTGAAAATAGATTGATGAAATCTGTGTGCCCAAAACCACCTCCCACATTTCCTATAAAAGGGCAGCTTGGGCTCCTCATTTAGAAGTTCGGCCAAGAGGCAAGGTGTTGCCATTTTGGAGTCCCCAAGGAGTCTTCTCAACATCTCTAGAGGTTCTGTAGGCTATGGGAAGTTCTACCCCAACATATTTCTCTTCTTCCTCTCCCATGGGTTTCTAAACCCCTTGTGATCACCCGGGGAGGAATGTGATGTACATCCCGAGCTTCATGTTTGTAATATTTGAATGATATTTTAAATTCCAGATTGTTGTGTTGTTTTTCATCATCCTCTATTCTTATTTTATTGAGTTATGTACTGGTATGTCATGCTCAACTCAAATGATCATTTTTGGGGGTACCCATTCATGTGATGTTTCACACACCGTTCACCACTTTCTTTCCCCCTTTCAATTGAGGTGTTTGTGTGGTTTATATTGGTAAATTGAACTCACACAAGTACTGTCAAGGCCGTGTACATTTATGTCATGGTATCACAAAGAAATAACATACAAATCTGGACAGTGCATCGAGTTTTTCGTGTGTTGCCTTGGTGAGTTTTGGTTATGAAGTCAAACACAATTCGTTCAATCATCGGCGGTGTCCGGTGAATCATTGTGTGTTTTGACCGAACCCTAGGAGGTATCCTAGTATAAACTCAGTAACATTCTAGTTCTAGGTGTTACAAACCATGGATTAAAATATCATAACCTTATATCATGAAGCGATGAAGGAAAAACATCATACGAGTACCCCGGGTTGATCACGCTTAATTAAATTTGTTAATCTCTACTTTGTTTTATAGCTTCTATTTTCTATTGTCATCTTTAATCATCAAACCCAAGTATTATAAAACCCCAATTCCTTTTTTTTAATTTCATAATCAGAACCACATTTCACAATTAATGATCTAAGGCTCCGTCGAGAGATGACCTAGGGTTGCTGTTATACTGCAGAAATTCTAGTCAAAATTAAACAACTAATTTGACGCGTTCGACAATGCGGTCAATTATCTGCATAACTCTTATGTCGACTTTGGGCTGCCTTGATATGCTGCTGAATGGTTTTCACCTTCTCCACCATTTCTTCGACCATTTCTGGTCCAAGCAGCTTATGTTCGCCGACCTCATCCCAACATGCTGGTGTTCTACACCTTTTCCCATACAGGGCTTCATATGGTGCCATTTGGATGCTCGAGTGGAAACTATTATTATAAGAGAACTCAACTAGAGGAAGATGTTGATCCCATCCTCCTTTGAAGTCCATTGATCATGCTCTCCACACATCCTCAAGTGTTTGGATAGTCCGCTCGGATTGACCATCAGTTTGAGGATGATAGGCCGTACTGAAGTTCAGTTCAGTATTCAGAGCATGCTGAAGACTCTTCCAAAACTTAGAGGTAAATCTTGGATCTCGGTCAGACACAATAGATAGTGGTACTCCATGAAACCGTACCACTTCCCTAATATATATCTGTGCCAGTTGATCCAAATAGAAATCCTCTCGAATAGAAACGAAGTGTGCATTCTTTGTTAGACGATCCACAACAACCCAGATTGCATTGTTGCCTTTGGATGTCCTTGGAAGTCCAGTGACGAAGTCCATGGTGATGTTCTCCCATTTCCATTTTGGTATGGGCAATGGTTGCATCATCCCCTTAGACTTCTGCCTCTCTACCTTCACTTTCTGACACACCAGGCACTTTGATGTATATTCAGCGATCTCCTTCTTCATATTATCCCACCAAAAGTTTTCTCGGAGATCTCAATACATCTTTGTGCTCCCTGGGTGAATAGAGAAATTTGAACTATGTGCATCATCCAAAAGTTCATTCTTCAGCTCCGAACTTGATGGAACACATAGTCTTTTCCCAAACCGCACAATTCCTTCTTCATTAGCATTAAACTCTGAGGATTTTCCCTTTTTGATAGCTTCCACTTTTTCTTGGATTCCTGCATCATCCTTTTGAGAATCCTTTATCCTTTCCAAAAGAGATGGTTGAGCAATAATTTGTGAAAGGATTGATGATGTTCCCTTCTTTATGATTCCCACATCCATCTTCATCAAGTCTAAGAAGATTGGATCCTTCTCAATTCTCATCATTGATAGAATAGCTGGATCCTTTCTACTTAGGGCATCCGCCACCTTGTTCTCTTTCCCAGGGTGGTAATGTATTGAACAGTCATAATCCTTGATGAGCTCTATCCATCTTCTCTGGCGCATATTAAGCTCTTTCTGTGTGAATATATATTTAAGACTCTTGTGGTCAGTATATATCTCACATTTCTCTCCATAGAGATAATACCGCCATATTTTCAAGGCAAAGATCCCCGCCACCAACTCCAGATCATGCGTTGGATAGTTTCGCTCATGGATTTTCAACTGCCTTGAGGCATAGGATATCACTTTATCATTCTTCATTAGCACACATCCTAATCCCTTCTTCGAAGCATCACTAAATACCACAAAAAGCTCCCCACTTGTGGGTAAAGTGAGCACGGGTGCAGTGATAAGCCTCCTTTTCAACTCCTTGAAGCTTTCTTCGCATTCATCACTCCAAGCAAACTTTACTCCCTTTCGAGTTATCTTGGTAAGAGGGTTGGAAAATCGTGAGAAATTTCTCACAAATCGTCGATAATATCCAGCTAACCCCAAGAAGCTACGGATATCAGTTACCGATGTTGGCCTCGGCCATCCCTCAATTGCATCTGTTTTGGAGGGGTCCACAGATATCCCATTGTTTGTGATGATATGGCCCAAGAATGAGACCTCCTTCAACCAGAACTCACACTTGATGTACTTGGCATAGAGCTTCTCCTTGCGCAAAGTCTCCAGTACAGTTCTTAAATGCTCCTCATGGTCCTCCTTGGTTTTGGAGTATATTAGAATATCATCTATAAAGACTACCACAAATTTGTCTAGGTAATCTCTAAAGACTCTATTCATCAAGTCCATGAATATTTCTGGAGCATTGGTGAGTCCGAAAGGCATTACTATGAATTCATATTGCCTGTACCTTGTACGAAAAGCAGTCTTGGGGATATCTTCCTTCTTCACCCTTACTTGATAATATCTCGACCGCAAGTCCACCTTGGAGAAGTATTGTGCTCCACGCAGCTAATCAAACAAGTCATCGATTCTTGGGAGAGGATTCTTGTTCTTTATCGTGATTTTGTTAAGTTCACGATAATTGATGCAAAGCCGCATTGACCCATCCTTCTTCTTGACGAAGAGGAATGGTGCACCCCATGTTGATGCACTTGGGCGTATAAACCCTTTATCCAGATTCTCCTGTAGTTGTTTCTTCAGCTCTTAAAGCTCAACAACAGCCATTCTTTATGGAGTCTTGGATATTGGTAGCGCCCCAGGTATAAGTTCAATTGAGAACTCAACATCTCTTCTTGGAGGAAGACCAGGAAGTTCCTCGGGAAATACTTCAGCGAATTCCCTCACAATAGGAATTTCTTCAAGGGTGTTTTCTTCCTTGGACTCAATCATCTGAGCCAGATATGCGTGCTCATAAGGCAGTAATATCCATGCTTGAGATGATGGAGCTAGAGGAGATTCATCTTCCTCCTGACACTTGTAAAGAATTGGGGGTCGATTCTCCATATGGAGTGTGATTTCCCTCTCCCGACAATTTATGTTGGCTCTATATAAGGAAAGCCAATCCATGCCAAGAATTGCATCAAACTCCACCAAAGGGAGTATGACGAGGTTCTCCGGGAAATTCAATCCACAGATTATAATAGGGGAGGACTTATACTCATGGGATGCAATGATTCCCCCATTTTCTGTACTCACCGACATCTTTACTTCTATGATTTGTGGGGGTGCAGAGATTGTTCTACTAAACTTTTGAGATATAAAAGAATGCGTAGAACCTGAATCAAAAAGTATGTTCGCTATTCTTGAATGAATAACTAGCGTACCTGTCACCACTTCGTTGTCGGGGTTCACTTCGGCAGAAGTGATGGCAAAAGTTCTTGTTGTCTTGGAGGTTGCTGGTTGCCTCCGATAACCCTTGGATTAGGGCACTTCTTTGCAAAATGACCCGGTTCTTTGCATTTGTAGCATTGAACAACGCATTGAGGTTCGAACGGAGCGTTCCTCTCCTCTGTCGCAGCCGAGGGTCCTTTTTGCTGATAGTTAATAGCTAGGTGCCCTTCTCTTCCACACTTGAAGCATTTTCTTGTCCCCCTAAGGCAATTTCCAGGGTGCTTCTTTCCGCACTTTTGGCAAGTGGGGTGCTGGAACTTCTTAGCATCGTTGGATTTATCCATCGGACCACCAGCATTGAAGTCCACCTTCCTCTTCCTGTCCCCATGAAACCCCTGTGATTCTCCGATCTCTATTTCAACCTTGAGGGCACATCGGACAATTTCCTCATAGCTGTCGAAGTCACGGATCGCTAATGCTTTCCGCAAGCTAGGCTTCAGCCCACCAAAGAAGCGGTCAACCTTGCATTCGGGGGTAACGACAAAGCCGCAAGCGTATCGTGCAAGCCTTGTGAAGTTTTCCTCGTACGCTCCCATAGATTCTTCATCTTTCTGTTTGAGGGAAAGGAAGTCCCTTTCCATCTTAAGATGCAGGGTGCGTGGAAAATATTTATCAAAAAACATCTTCCAGAATTCCTTCCATTCCAAAGCCTCGATCTCCTCCTCAGGCTTCTTATTTTTGATCAACATCCACCATTGATTAGCTTCACCCTCCATACGATAAGCTGCCAGGAGAACCTTCTCTTTTTCAGAGCATTAGAGGATGGAGAATATCTTTTCAATGGAGTTGATCAATTGTTCAGCGATCGTGGGATCAGATGATCCACTAAAAGTAAGAGGCCTTTGTCTCATGAAGCTTTCAATAGTGACTTGTTCTTTCTTAGGGGGGGTTGAACGTTCCTCTTAACCAGTGTTTCTATTCAAAACTTGAGTTAGCTGAGAGAGAAGCGTGACAAAGTTCACGATTCCCACTCCCATTGGATTGGGCATCTCATAAGTACAATCATCACACTGATCTTCACAACGGTTGTTAGCCCGAGTTCTCCTATTACCGGCCATTGGCTGGAATAAGAGGAAAGTTAGGGGTAACACATAAAGGGTAATCCAAAGACAAAAGTTGATGACTTATAAATAAACTTTAATCTCTTTAACTCATGAGTCTATAGGATTCAATCTAGGCTTTTCATGATCTTCCTTCTAACATATATTCTTAGGGGCATTTTTACCTTAATAAGGGTTTATACTAAGATTGTGAATTTATCAAAACATATCCCCCAGGAGTGTCGTAACCAAGAGTGCAGTAAGGCCCATTTTCGTGCACCAGTTCCCATTCGAGTCTAGCTCAAAGCGGTGTTTTCAGGTTTTACCCCTATGATACATCTGTGCCAGAGCCGCCTCTACCTGGTCGTATCCAGACAGGGATGTATTTGTTTGATAAACCACTTACTTAGTATTTACCAAATCTTATGGATGTTTTTATTATACTTAGTCTTGTATCTAAGGCTTTACTAGGGTTTCCTAATCCCAAAAATAACTAAACCTATCCTCTGATACCAACTATGACAACCCTGCTTTTTATTACATCTTAAACATGCTTTATTACATAAAACTTCACTTGATACAACAAAGAATATCGAGAGGTTTAGTGTCTTTGGGGCTTAGGATCATTACATAAAAACTTTAAACTTGAAATACAACATCTTTATTGAAAACTTCCTTTACATGACCACTACATTCCTTCGTACTTAGCATTGCATGGGATAACCTGAGGACATGCATAAGAAAAGGGTGAGCTATAAAGCCCAATAAGGGAGTACAAAATGAATAACATGACGAGTAAAATACATGTTAGGCAATAGGCATATCAATAGAGCATAAGAGAAACATGAACATAAAGGCATGATAAAGCATTATAATCATAACATGGAAATGTGGCAACAACACTTAACATTGAATTAGCATGAGCCAAGGCTCATTGCACATGGAGCATGAGTAAACCCTCATTTCACTTAAAGCACGAGTAACCCCTCATTTCACTTGAATTAGAATGAGTCAACACTCATTGCACATGACGTATCATGATACTATTCTTTACCCAATGCATTGGAGCGCTATAAAGGGCACACCCTTCTTAAACATTTCATTTCATTCATAAGTGTGCCACATGGATCATAAAACATGGATTCATAAAACATAATCATTTCTTCCACGATAAAGGAATGTGGAATTAATACATGAAACTTTATAATCAATATGTAAATGTGCATAAAGGTGAATACCCTTGATGGAGAAATGGGCATTGTATTCACTACACAAAGACATTGGCTTAGAAAATCGGTGCGATTTCGGCAGCGTAACGACGTGACATAAGAATTCATAAAAAAGGTTGATGAGAGAGAAAGGGGTTCCTCATCATATTTACATGTAATGGACAGTAAGGATATCATATATATACATGTCCCAACAATAGAAATGGAATTTAGATTCATGAAACAAAAGTATTGCTTGAATGTAAAAGAAGAGAGAGAAGTTCCTTTCATAATTTCGGCATAGTAACGGGTGTACATGGGAGGCATTTAATGAGAGATAAAGGGTTCTACCCTCATTAAAACAACAAGAGAAATGTATGGGGGAGGTGAGAAACCATACCCCAACATTCATAATTGAAATAAAAAGTGCAATACAACTTAAAGAAAATTGACAAAAAATGAGAAAGGAAGAAAACCCCTTACTTGGAAGTGTGCTTCAAAAGGCTAGAGAGAGGCTTGTGAGAGGCTTCTTGGGAGCTTGAGGCACCTTGGGAGGATTATAGAGAGAGTAGGTCAGATTTTGGACGAACTTCAAGGGCTTTTAGTGAGGAGGAAGTGGGAGCTTGGGTGGGTTTATACAGGAAAGGTGAGAGAATTCTTTATTATTTAGGTTTGGGACCCCTTATATTAAAATAATCCAAACCACAAACCATCCCATGGTATTTGCCCATGGTTTCTGGAAAAGGAAAGAGGAAAACAATATTTTACAAGGCCAAGGTCCGAAATTATTAAAAAAATTAGGGTTGCTTATGTGGAGGTGAGTCACACTCCCATGGAAATTAATTTAAAAAGGCAAAGTGTTGAATAAGTCTTGAGGGCTCCATTAATGCTTTGAAAAGTAAGTCAAACAAACCCAAAACCTCATTATTTTAATGATAAAACACATATTGGCCGAACATAAGGATTATGGTATTTTATTACATCACCATTGGGTCATTATGATGTCATAAAACACATTATATATTTAAATGGTATTTAATTTTTACCCAAAAATATGACTATCTCAGAAAATTATGAAAAAATCACCGTTGGATAATTTCGACGTCCTGATTCCAAAAATAATATTTATTTTATCTAAATAATTTTCTAAATATGTGAATTTTTACTTTTAAAATAAAAACCGACATTTATAAAAAAATTCACGGGTTTTGACAGAAATGGCTTTCAAACCTTAATAAAAATTTTAATTGCTTTAAAAAAATTATAAGATCATTTATACTTAATAAAAAATTAATTTAATATTAATAATAATATTTTATTAAAATATTATTTAATTCAAAAATCCTTTAATTTAATAAAATATAATTCTTAATTAAATAATAACTAAAAACACCATTTGTACTTTAAAAACTAATTACAATGTATCAAAAATGACTAGAAATTATATTCATTATTATATACAAAAGTAATGTGCATGAACATGATACTACTTATTTGTTACATAACCCCTTAAAATAGCCGCATAAGACCTAAGGGTAAGGTGTGTGATGGTGACAGACTCTTGGGAGGCTCGGATAACTTCGCTCGAGTGGTAATTTCAATCAACTTCCACTTTTCCCATAGACGATCACGTTCGAGCTTGACTTGATGAAGCTCATCTTGGGCTTGGTCAAGGGAAAAGCCCAAAGACGCCACCTCTTTTCCGAGCTCTGACAAATGGGCTTCGTAAGGGGCAATTCTACTGGATGAGGCCATCGCTTCCTTTGTCTGAGTAGAAATGGGTTCGTTAAAGCCTTATATTTATACTACTTAGATGATCACTGTTCAACACCTATAAAAGTAACGGTCACAAATCATAATGTAAAACTAAAGAAGTTGACATCTTATAAAAACATTTTTCATAAAGAAACATTTAACTGGATAAAGAGGGATTTTCCATTAATGAAACATTGGGTCGTTGCAACACCCACCTATAGAGTCAAAGTTAAATAAATAATATAATTTTTTATAACCATAATTAGATTGTTATTTTCTTAATAAATTATAATAATATAAATGTTTAACTTATCATACTAATCCATGATAGATTTTTATAACATTGTTTGTGTATGTGGTTAAACCAATCCAAACAAGAATATGCTATAAATCGATGTAGGTGTATGGTTTAGGAAGTGTATAATATCATTATAATAAAATAGAAATGATATTATTCATATTTTGTTAATTTGGTTAGTCATATTTTAAGTTATTTGGATAAATTATTTAAATCAAGACGGAAAACAAAAAATGTTACTTTTTGGAGGTGATAACACACAAGCACACACGATCAACATTATTTTTATTTTTCTAAGTGGATGGAAATGAATAAAAAATTATTATTCCATAAATATGTTAAAAATTCATTATAATAATGAAAATTTGATTTTATATCACTATGGTTAGGGTAGTTTTAGAAGATAAATATTAAGAATAAAAATTCAAGTATTAAGTAAACTCACATTGGGACCTTGAACTTTCTCTTGAAAATATCCTTAGAAATGAAGGGGATAGGATAAATTATATTAATAAGGGGATTCATGACTTGAAATTAACTACTAAGAGAGTAAAATGTGGAAATTATTCAAAGTCATTTTTATTGTAAAGTGGAAAATTTGAAGGGTGGAAGTGATATCCTTTTATTAGTAAAAAGTGAACTTTTGTGAATACCCATTATTTTTCAAAAAATGAATGAAACTATTCTTGGGTAAATGGATCCAAAATTGGTAAATAATGAAGTTTAGGGTGAGATAAGTTTGATAAAGCCTCCAAAAATTATTTTCATAGAAGTCTTAAACATGTTTCAGTCCTATTATAACGTGTTTTTTATATTTTACCATTTTAGTTTTTTTCATTGGTAACTAGTTTTTAACTAAGTAATTTATGTTTTATTAAAAAATATAAGACAACACCTATTATCGGTTTTAGATGTGATGAACATAAATTTAAGTCACATATAATTGAATTAAATTTCTATATAATATAATATTAATATTTAAAATAAAACATTTAATATATGCAAAAATTATTTCTAGAAAAAAATGTTCTTTTTTATGATTTAGTGTTCTTAATCCGATTTAGTATTGATTAAAAATTTAATATGTGTCAGTATATTTATATATATTGAAATATTTTATCAAATTTACTATTTATAATATACTAATTTATTTTATTAGATTAAAATTACACAATGTTAGTAAAACAATAATTTGAAAATAACAGTTTTACCATTATCGTAGAAATTAAATTTAATCATATTAGTCTTATTTTTATAACTAAAAATAAAATTTACCTTGTTAAATTATATTAATTTTTTTATATAAAATATTAAATCCATTTTTATATTTAATTCCTACAAGTCATAAAAATTAATTTTTAATATTAGTGAATAAAAAAGTTTTTAGTGTAAAATGTTACTTAAGTTTCTAAAATGTTAGATACGAGTTTTATAAATTCAACATAGTATTTTTTTAATGAATAATTTTAATACATATATATATATATTGGTATAATTAAATTTTTATAAGTTTTTATGTAATATTTACTTCATGATAAATTTATAAACATTATAGTATTAATAAAAATATTATTTCTTTTACTATTTACCACAAAATCTATTATTTTAGAAAAATATAAAAAATTAACCCTATTTTTTTTTTGAAATTTTGAATAAAAAATAGAGTTAATTTTATCAAAAATGTATTCTAAATTTTATAAACTTATATTTTAAATCTAAATACAGTATAGAAAGAAAAACAACTTTTACTAAACAAGTCATTTTAAAACATTATGTGTTTTTAATATTATTTTATACTGATTTATAATTTAAATAATTTTAATATATTAGTTAAAATATTAAAATATTTATATTATCATAATAATTATTTAAAAGTGTTTGATTTAATTTATTAACACTTTATGCAGTTTATTGAGAATGAACAACCATATTAACTATATATCCCATAAATGTAAGCCTTTTTGATTGGTTAATATATTTTTATTTTATTTATGGATGTTTTATTATTAATATATATATATATATTTATAATGTTCAAAAAATATTCCAAGAATTGTTTTATCTTAGGGTTCTATGTGGAGAAATCTATCGAACATAATATCAATTTAGAGAAAAAAAATTCCAAAATCTCAGGTCATTACATTATACACCCTTAAATAAATTACTTGCTCACAATTTTATTTATCAATTACTAATTAATGTAGAAAATAAAATTATTAACATAATTTTCAATCAATATATAATCTACAACGATACATCTCTTTTACTATCTAACGTTTGATCATGATACATATATTTATCACCATTAATTAATCATATACCAAAGCTTGTATATACCCTAATCATATATTCCATGATAACCTAAATTTAAAATACATAATACTATAGAAATATCATATATTTGTCCAAGAATTTTCCCTATCATTAACCCTCAAATTCTGTTAACTATTTGGTCATAAAATGACACACCATTGAATAAGTACCATAATCTAAAATGTTTGATAACTTCACAAAAAATATCATGAATTAATTTTTCATCAAATAAAATATCATTCCCAAGGTTACCAATACCATCTAAGTTACATTATCTAAATTAATCGACCCATTGTTTAATCCATCCACCAATGTTTCACCCTCGAGCACATATTAACTATACAATTTATCCATCCTCAAACATATTTTCTTTAATAGTTATCTCCAAAAATATTAACTTTTCATAAAATCAAATTTAAAGGTTGTTGATACGATGTAACATATATTTTGAAAAATTTAAATAAAAACTCATAAAGAACAATCCCTATAGATTTCATATAATATTCATAATTTTTAAATACACCAAAAATATCATTGATAAATACCACCGTATCATATTCCTTAAAATCATATACATAGCCACTTTAATCATCTAAATACCTTCATAAACTAAGCTTCGTCAACTTATTCCACAATAATTATTTAATAAAAAATGAATAATATCCCGAAATTTATAAATATAAATATATTCATGTTCCTAAACTTTAACATAATTAATATAATTCATACCTTTTATATGCTAACTAAAATATTTATTTTTCCTTAGAAGTTTATTTATCTATACCCTCCATTATCATATATAAAACAAATCCCTATTAATTTTATATAATACCATGAGTTCCTATTTCCACATTTTTGAAATGAAGGAAATTTAATATTGTTTCTTTCATCATCTTCATCACCTGAACATCCATAAGATTCCATCCCTCTCTTCTTTGGTTCATTTGGAAAATCAAATAAGTTCATATTGTTAATCATATTTCATGATGTATTTTTTGGAATAATCACCTCATTTATAAATTTATCTCTAATCCCATTAGGTTATGAATTGGGAAAAGATTTTCATTATCCATGGAATCTATTATTAACATGGTTCCTTTAGGCTTCAAAATTTACTAAAATAAAATGAATTAAAGTGAGTGATGAATAATTAACATCATAAAAGAATTATCATAAATTATCACATAAGGGAATAAATATATAAATGTTTTACCCATTAAAACCACAAAATTGACTTTAATTTCAACCTAAATTACTCTAGGTTTAAGCTAGGTTCCTTAAGATAAGGTTATCTTATACCCCCTGACCTAATTACTTAACATAATAAATCATTCATAATTTATTTCAAAGAGAATGTTATTGACGAAAGAATGTCCCCAATGAGTGTCAAATCATGTGTATAGTTATCCTATTTTTCATGAATTTGGTGATGATAGATTTAATACCCAATACATCTATTTTAGGGTTACCACCCCTAGGTACATCTGTTCTATATCCTACATCCACTTATAATATCTAGATAGGGATGTTATTTCCAGAAGACTATATAATCTCTACTTTATCAAAATTTTAGGATGTTATCATATAAGTAGACTTATAAATTATACTTATCCCTAGGATTTTAACTTAATTTATCTTATATTAATATAAAAAATAAGTAAACTAATCCTAAAAAATAACTAAACCCTACACTAATACCAAATATACCAACCCAGACCTTCACTCCCAGATCCGGTGATAAAAAACTTTCTTTAAGCACCAGATTTGATAAAATATAAGGAAAAGTTATTGAATACTAAAGGATAATACAACATGGGGGTCTTTAGGGGAGGTGGTGTGGTTTGGAACTCTCATGGGTCGGTAATCATGGCATTTTCTACCCATCTCGGCCACGATTCCTCACTTCAAGCAGAGGCCAAGGCAATGTTTTGTGGTCTATCCCTTTGTCACCAGAAAGGGATCTGTTTAATAGAGGCTAAAACCAATTCAATAATCCTTACCAATGACCTTCAAGGCATTGGATACACCCCTTGGGTGATTCAATATATCATTAGTAAGTGTCGAAGCATGATCAACAATACCACCAGAGTGCTTTACACTTTGTGAGAGGGGAACCATGTTGCAGACCATCTTGCCTCTATTGTTATCTAGGGACTGGATACCGTTTGCTTTAATGATTTAATTTCCTTAAATATCAATGAGTTTAACATTGCTAAAGGGGATACTCTTGGTCTGCATCATTTTAGGCCCCCTTATGCCTCCTTTGATGGGTTTATTAGCCCTTTCATCTTATTGTTTTCCCCTCCCTTTTATAAATATTTATTTGATGATTATGAGGAAAAATTATCATTATTTTATAATGTTTATTAATCTAAAATTTATATCTCACAAACTAACAAAAAATCTTAAGAATATAAGTTTAGTGTTTGTAAGGATTTTCTACATAAGTAACTTATTTATCAATACATGTGAAAATTTCTCCATAATTGAGCCACACTAGACTCTCTTATTGAAATATCATAAATTAAATTATCTTTATAAACTGGGGAAATGGAAATATAATAAAGTGGTGAGCCTAAATGATCATTATGGGTAAAAATAAGTGATAATGATAAATGATAATAAGTGTGCATAAGATAAGAAACTAGGCATAATCAGAGTACATATGGAAATCAAACCTAACAAAACATAGATCATAAAACATGATTCATAACATAAGGAATAGAAGGCTACAATAAATGAATCAAAAGAGTGTATAAACATGCATAAATAAACACAATCCATGGGATAATAACATATTCATGAGAACAAGCATAAAATTTTGGTACAAACATATGGATAAGAAAATATTAATAAAAAATTATATGCATGTCCACCATTTTGTGTTGTAAAAAATCCATGTATGTCCACCATTTTATATTGTGAACAAATCTATGTATTCTTATTCATTATTATCTTATTAGATATAAATCCTTAACCAATGAATTTTATGGAGATATAGGATCCCACCCATCATCATCCTTAAGTGCTACTTGAAATTGATTATTCATCATATCACAAAGTACCCATGGAAATAAAATGTGTTCCATATCCTTTTTCGAATGGAATCATGCAAGAAAAACATTCTTAATTAAATCAATAAACATAACATGATATACCCATGGAACATAAAAATCTATGAAAATATATTTAGTAAATTTATAGGTAAATTCCATTTAATAATGATAATATAACATATAATATTTTCACTATATAAATAAAGGGTATATAGTTAATTTAGTAATTTCCCCAACCAATATATGTATATAATATTAGTGAACAAAATTCAATCAAATAAATAGAAATAGGGTATTCACAATGGAAAGACAATGGAGGAAAATTTATGCCTATTCAGAGTGGATAGTGTGGAAAGACAAGGGAAGTGATGAATCACTTCTATGATGGAGAAGAAAATTTCTTAATCAATTTTATGAAATAACTTGGATGAAATTATTTTAAGAAAATCCTTGATCAAGCATAAAATACATACAAGGATGTCGAATTAGATGAAAAATATTTTTAGAAGAATTAAGAATATAACTTTGGAAGCAATATAGATTATTAATCTTTTATAAAATATTTATTTAAGTATAAATATTTTATAAAACCAATAAAATAATAATTCATTTTAAAAAAATGAATATATAGATAAAAAGTTTCATAGAAAAATATAAAATTCCAGAAGAATGTGTTCAAAAGAAAAATGTTAAAAAGTGAATCTTTTCACAATTCGATGAAAAACATCCATACAGAAATCATTAAAAAAAATTTAAGACTTTTAAATATGGTATATGTATTATAATATTACCTTAATAAATTTTCAAGTCATAGATAAAAAAATCCATAAAAAAATCCAGTGAATATTATCACAGAATAGGAGGATTCCTGACTGAAAAGAAGAGTTTGGGTCAGTTTACATACAATAGGAAAATAATGAGCCAATATGGAAAATTAAATAGTAAAAAGGCTTATAAAACCCTAAAAATAATTATAGGAGGTTAAAATAATGGGTTTTTTAGAAATAAAGGGCATCAAAATTCCCTATATGGATTAAATGATCATAAGAGGGTTACCATGAAATAGATATTCAAATATCATGAAATGAAAGAAATGGGTTAATAAATACACCATATTAAAATACCATTACACAATTCCCTGATTCATGTTTGATATTAGTTATACTTGAAACAAAATGGGGTAGTAAATAAACCATATAAATGAAATTATGATTTTCAATATCAAACATTCCTTATAGAATTGAAAATAAAGACAAATAACCCTTATAACTTTGGTACCTTTTGAATATAAATCCCATAAAAAAATGTGAGATGGGTTTTTAAATCCCATAAATTTCATGAGATTTCTGATAAAATAAATCCATGTAAAATATATACTCCACAAAATGGAAACTAGTGGTGAGTATTCCTCATATATCAATGAAGAAAAATTGAGATGCAAAAACCCTTACCTTGTTTCCTTATATAATAAAATACAATATAAAATACTATACAAAAAATAACTATATTAATATTAAATTTAATAACCTTATTAATATACACTATATTATATATATTTAATTTATGATTATTTATTTTAAATATATTAGTTATTTATAACTGATTTTTACCATCATGTGTTAATAATTATGATTATTTCACGCATGCATTATGATGACAATTTTGGTATCATTTATTTAATAAAAAGATAATAATTCCTATATTATTTAAGGTACTATAATATATAACTTATATTTATTTATAAATGTCTTATATCATTCAATATGTGATATGCTTATGTTTCCTGAAAATGCAATCAATGTAGGTTTATTTTGACAATTTTAGAGATCAAAGATGACATTTTAATATTAAGTTAAATATATAATATAAAATTTCCAGAACCATAAACCAATAATTATTTTATTACCAACTTATAATAATATTATTATTTATGTTTCTATATTCATCCATGATAGAAATTTATAGCGTTGTTCATATAGGTTGTTAAACCATCCCAAACAAGAACACGTTATAACTTGATGAGTGATTATGGTTAAGGAAGTGTATGATATCATTATAATATAAGAGTAATGATATTATTTATATTATATTATTTTATTAATCATATTTTAATTTGTTTTGATAAATAATGAAAATAAATATAAAAAGGAAAAAATGCTACTTTGCGGTGGCGGTAGTCCACACATATGCACAATCAACATTCTTTTGTTTATGTAAGTGGATGGGAAGGAATAAGTAATAGTCATTCTATTAATATAATAACTCTTAAATATATTAATTATAATTTTTTATTATTTTAATATTTGTAGGGTAGTTTAAGAAGATAAATATTAAAAAGAAATAGTTATGGATTATGTAATACTCATGTTGGGACCTTGAACATTCTCTTGAAAGTTTCCATGTAAATGAAGGACTTAGGAAAAATTCTAGTGATTAGGGGATTTTTATTTTTCAATAGAATTCAAGGATAGTAATATATGGTGGGGGTTCAAGTAAATTTTTTAAGGTAATGTGGATCATTTAAAGGGTGTAAGTGATATCTTTTTATAAGTGAAAAGGGGCACTTTTGAGAATACCCATTATTTTTTAATAATGACATGACACTATTCAAGGGTAAATGACTCCCCAAGTGGGAAATAATGATTTTTTGGATAATATAAGGGTGAACAAGCATCTAATACTCATTTTAAAATGTTTTTTAAACACTTTTAAATCCATTTAACACTTGTATTTTACATTTTACCATTTTTTTTACTTTGGTAACTAGTTTTTAACTAAGTAATTTATGATTTATTAACAAATATAAAATAAACCCTCTTAATAAATTAGGGTGTGATGAAATGAAATTTATTACCCATATAATGTAATTAAATTTATATATAATATATGATTAAATTTTAAATTAAATCTTTTTATATATGTAAATATTTTTTTATAGTAAAATTTTTTTTATAGTAAAGTGTTATTAATCCTATTTTGTATTGATTATGAATTTAATTAGTGTTAATGTATTTATATATAAGTTTAAAAATCATGTTAAAATAATTTATTAAAATAATTTTGTTTATTTTTATGATAAAAATTTAACAATGTTAGTAAAACATTTTTTGAAAATAATAGTTTTATCAATATCACATTAGTTAATTTTAATCCTAGCAGTCTTATTTTATGCCTAAAAATAAAAAATATATTATTACATAATATGATCATGTTGATATAAAATATTAAATCCATTTTTTATATTTAATTCATAAAGTGATGAATACTAATCTTTAATATAGTGAATAAAAATAGTTTTTAGAGTAAAATATTACTTATGTTTCCAAAACATTAGACATGGGTTTTATAAATTCAATATAGTTTATTTAAATAAATAATTTTACTCATTATATATATATAAATTGGTCAAATTAATATTTTTAAAAGTTATTATGTAATATTTACTTCATGATAATGTTATAAACATTAGAGTGTTAGTAAAAATAGTACTTTTTACTATTCATTGAAAAATCAATTATTTTAGAAATATATCAAAATTTCATCATAAGAAAATTTTGACATATTGAATCCAAAAATAGAATTCATTTTATAAAACTCAAATTCTAAAAATTATAATTTTAAATTTTAAATTAAAATACAATATATAAAGACAAACTTCATTTATTGAAAAAAGAGAACGTTTGAAACATTACGTGTTCTCAATATTATTTCACACTAATTTATAATTTAAATAAAGTTAGTATATTAGTTATTATATTTAAATATTATATATAATAATAATTATTTATAATTATTTTATTTAATTTTTTAATACTTTATTTAGTTAAATGAGAATGAACAATCATATTAATTATATATCCCCTAAATATATGAATTTTGATTAATTAATATATATATTTTAATCTATAGATGTTTTAGTATTATTATTATTATATATATATATATATATTATAATATTCATAAAATATTTTATGACTTGTTTTAGTTTAGGGATACGTGTGAAACATGCTATTGAACATAGTATTAATTTTATAAAAAAATTACATTTAAAAATCTTGTGTCATTATATAGTTGGGGTCTTTCATGGAAGGAGGAGGGTATTAGGTTGACGTCTGTCATGTTCATGATACTCAGTTGGTGGATTCCAAGTACAAGGACTTCATTTAATGGAGTTTATTTCCTTGGGGTTCTCTAGTGTTTTTTTCTAATAAGTTTGATGGGAGTTCATAGTTTTGGATTTCTTACCATAGGTTTAACCTGGTAACTATAAAGAACTAATATCCTTTGCATCAGATCAGTGATATATTTGATTAGTTGAGGGGAAATGTTTAGCACTCTAAGATAGATCTTAGACTGGTTTATCATCAACTAGGGTTATGAACTAAGAATATTCATAAGATGACCTTATAGACATGATATGGTTGTTATAAATTTATGGTGATGCCATTTGAGGTGACTAATTCACCAATTGTGTTTATGTATATAATGAATGATATCTTTAATTATTATTTAAATTAATTTTTGATTGTTTTTATTGATGATATTTTGATTTATTCCTGTTCTTATGAGGAACATAGTGAGTATTCAGTTCCCATATTAGATACCTTTCAAGCTCACTATATGTATATCAAGATGTTAAAATACACATTCAAGATTTGAGAGGTGATGTTTCTCCAAAATGTTGTGTCAAAATCAGGGGTATTGGTGTACTCATAGAAGGTAGATACTATTTTGTATTTGTAGAACCCCAATAATGATTTAACGATTCATAGTTTCTTTGGAATTGTGGGATACTATCACAACTTTGTTCTTAACTTGTATCACCTAGCTGTGTCGATAATGATATTTACTAGAAAGGAAGCAAATTTTTAGCGGTGTGTTAAGTGTGATAAGGTTTTTCATGAGTTGAATAATAAGTTTAAATCAGTACTAATTCGTATTTTATTGGATTCTCGAAAGTGATATGAGGTATATTGTAATTATTTCGATGTGGGATTGGGTTTTATATTAATGCAAGAAGGTTGAGTAGTGGTGTATGGTTTGTAAAACCATAGATTTTTCTAAGGTATGAATCCATTTAATTTTTTCCCAATTTTATATTTTATCTAATTTATAGTTATTTTAATGTGTTGAAAAAATATGGGATTATTATGTAGGTACATCGGAGGGTTAGGTTTCTAAAATTCTTAAAACAAGGATTTTAGGCTGGGCACATGTTTAACACTTAGTTAAGGCTAATTGTGCACCCAAACCATATGGGTGGAGATGAGCTTCATAGTCATGCTTTCAATGCGGGCACATGGTCCTTCAAATAATATGGGGTGTCTAGGAAAACCATGAAAATCCTATAATAAACTATAGACACAAACACACAGTTGAGGCATAGTTTACCAAAACATGCATCCTAATTAACCATGATGGTTATGGGTTTCTTAGGTAGTGGGGACCACATAATTGGAATATGGTTTTGAAAAATACATGGACAAGCCATGTGGTCTTCCTAGTCACTTAAAAATTAGGAATTTCCTGAAATATCACCCAAATTTCAATGCTTTTAAAACCAACATTTTCTTAATAGGTTCAACCAGAGAGATCTCCCAACTTTGGCTTTTCTCCCCCTACTCTATCTTTTAGGGTTTAACATTTTATTCTCCACCATTTAAAGAACTATTAATTTTAGAAGTAAGCTATAGGTAATAATAACTCTCAATCTTCTCCCTTTTCCTATTTATTTCACTATCTAGAAGTATTACAATCGTTATGATCTTTTTCACCCTATATTTGGGTTCTCATCTTATTCTTTAATTATGTCCTTAGAGATTGAATCAATGGAAAATACTTGATGAGTATTAATTTATGAACCCAAATTAGGTGATATATAAGATCTCCATCAATGTATTACTATTTTTTCCTAATGCACATGATGTTTGGTCACACTGACCTTATATGAACTTGAACAAAATATATAAATATTTTAATTATATCCATGGTTTTTATGATTAAAACTTATCATAGGTTGTGAGTAGTCTGTAGGTGAGTGTAGACCAAGATCCCTTGGAAATCTTGCGAGGTCAGCTACATTATAGGGTAAAATGGGAATTTAAAGAGGTAATCTGTGTGGTGACCCAAAAATAATGGGAGACTGAGTAAAAGTACGTTGATACCTTGTATGTACCCTAAGATCCAATGAAAGAACCAAATATATAAAACATGAATAAAATTAAATAATTATATTGATTTATAGATACCTGATATTACCTCCTAAGATCCATGATGCCTAATGGTTAATGGATTCCTAGGATTACCTCTTAGGATCTAGTGATTCCTAATGATTTATGGATGCATGGGATTTCCATAGAGGATCTATCTATTACTAATGATTTATGAGAATCCTAGGATTAACTCTTAGGATAAAATAATGCCTAATGATTTATGATATTCATGGGATTACCACCTAGTATTTGGAGATTCTTGAAGATTTATTAGATGCTTGGGATTACCTCATAGTATTCATCAACACCTCAGTATTTATTAGATACCTAGTATTATCTACTATGATTTGGAAATTATTAATGATTTATAGATGTATGTGATTACCTCCAAGGATCTAGTGATTCCTAATGATTATGAGATGCTATATATTACCTTATAATAGTGCTCGATGACAAATAAGATGCCTCATATTACCTCTTTATGATCTGGAGAGTATTTTTATAACATGAGATATTTTTGGGTGGGATGCACTTCCCCTAAGGATGTTATATACATGTCTTACTATGACCAGAGACACCCAACATTGGTTGATGCATGTATGGTTGATTGTGAGTGTCAAATTAGAATCCATATAACAATAATGGTTTACTTATTTTTCTTCCCTATATTTATCATGCACATCAGTATACCGCTATACTCAATCTAGAAATTTTTATAGATACCATTGGAAGTTTCTTACTATATTGTAATTGCACCCCGATCGGGCCACCATGCGTACCCGAGCATACTTCATAGTGGTAATACAAGACAAGGGTAATCAAAATATTACTGATGGTTGAAAATTAGATGATGTGTAACATGGAAGGTGGTTCCAAGCTAGGAATCGAGACTGGTTTTGAAAATTTTCCTAGTTTTTTATATTTATATTATTTTCAGACCTGGTTGTGTAGAATCATCCCATGGGATCTCCTAATGTTGTTTGTATGCACTTCATGGCCTTTATAACACTAATTTCATTATAACATGTGTTGCATATATTATTATTCGAAATTTCTATGCTGTATTTTCTCTTTATTGGTCTAGATATATATGATTTTTATTATTTTTACTATTATTTCTCACTTTTACATGTGGTTATACTCTCCTCATATTACCACATTAGACCCTCACCACTTTTTGGAAACCTCTTGTTTATTGGGAGGCATGTCTGAGGTTGAGTAATAATTAAATCTTATTATTATTGAGTAAACTAGGATGGGGTATTATGAATTGTTATTAGAGAATCTATTAATTTTTATTAATTTATTGGGAAAGGTAGAAAAGAGATAGGACATTATCAATACTCAATGTGGAACTCAGGCTTGGGACTTTCTATCCCACATATGGGGGAAAATCCAAGTTACCATGGACGGGTTGTTATTCTTATTTGATGACTTTATAATTGAGTTACTTAACCTAGAGTGATACATTTAGTTTTTCATTTATGAATTATGGGATTTTATCTCTTGGAAAAAATGAAAATAGGGTGTGTATTAATGCATAATATCATACCCATATGATTTTCATGTCATTTTCTTGCTTACCGGTGTTCAGTTATATTTTACATTGTACATGGGTTAGTTATTTGAAGTGTCCACATAACTTTATATGGTGTTTTCCCATATAAATTGATTTTGTAATTTAATATGTCCAATTCATTAAATTATTTAAGGATAATTATGGACACTTTTTCAAGTTAATCTATGGTTTCAGTTATGCTAAATTCAAAATATAACTTATAAAGTGTTTTCCTATATAAATTTTAATTAAAATTTCTTTTAAATAAGACTTTGTTATGAAAGTATGGTTAAAATTTAAATGAAAAAATGAGATTATGTGGATCAAAATTTATATGATTTTGAACCTATATAAGGGTAGATAGGGGTATCTACAGAGCACGTAGGTTATGAAACCTTTATGATATAGGGTGTATAGAATTATGGGATTATATGCTTTCTATTTGTTTCCTCTTACATGTGATATTGAAAAAAGTTAAGGAAATTTGTTTTGATGTGTGTGTTTGAAATTTTAGATGCATTCCACCTCAGATTAAACTTGTAGTTTTCCAACAGGGTGGGGGCGAGCACACCCCTCTGGAGATTGGGTTGGATCCTCCTATGGCATCAAAATAGGTGATAGATTTTAATATCAATGAGAGGTTATTATGAGTAACATAGTCGATGGAGAGAGATAGGCATTGTGAGCCACAACTAAAATATATTATATGACTAAAGATATTTATATACAACACCTTCCATTATTTATAGGTGAGGGTGGACCATAGGTAGCAAAGTTCTAGGTAGAGTTCATTCAGATGATCTTTGAACATCTTGAGAAACCCATGGAGAAGAAGGAAAAGATAGTAGTATACATGCTTCAAGTTCTAGAAAATAAATGGTAAGATATTTTATTATAGGTATATCAACACAAGGGGTTTTCTTATAAGTACTTACAAAAACATTTTCATTGATCATTTAATCCCTGAGACCCTAAGAGAGTACAAGGCTAGAGAGTTTATGTAACTCACATAAGGAGACATGTCAATGATAGATTATAATGATCACTTCATGGATATACTGTGGTTTAATCCAATGCTGATGTGGGATGAGATAACCAGAGTAAGGTACTTTGAGGATGATCTGAGTTATAAGATCCAAGTTCAGGTGAATGTATTTCACCTACCATCTTTTCTAGAGATTATGATCCATGTTATTATTATTGATTGGAACTTGGGATAAGGTTGAGGATCAGGGTAGCTGTATTATTCTATAGGGATCAGTAGTGTGTCTTTAGGTAGTATAAAACACTATTTTTATGGTTAATGCTATGGTGCAGGAGGAATAGGTATCCAATGTGTCAATTCATCCATTCCTCCTTAGGGTGCCAGTTTCATTCAGTGCCATAATTATAGAAGGACTGGAAATTTCATCATCATTATGATTTTTCAATAGTATTTTATTGATCATGTGAGAGGATGGCATATCTTTAGTGGTTTAATAGGATTACTAATCTATTCTCCAATGATATAGAGTTTGGACAGGTATAATGTTTTCGAGATAGATACGCTACACCACACCTGGTGGATAAATAGAGCTCTACCAACAATTCAGGTCTGTGTGGAGGTTGTGGTGCCCAAGGATAAGGGTATCATTTCCAACATAGTGGTGCTTCATATGGGATATGTAAATAATCTTAGGGATAAGGGATATGAATGTTTCATACGATTTAACTCACTCATACTGATCAAGATATTGGACTGTCCACCATATGAGGTATCATCTTAGTGGCTTCTACTTTATCATGTGCCTTGTTTAACATAGAATAATTGAACAATTTCATTTCATCTTAGTTTGTGGATGAATTGGGTATATCTATAAAATATGTATATGGAGTGATTACTATTGGTACAACATTAGGTGTGAGTTACAAGGGAATTCACCAATGTAGGGAATACATTATTGTGTTTGGTGGATACTGATTCCCCTGGGTTCTCTTTGTGATAGAGAAAAATGATTTTTAATTGATCCTTGGGATGAAATAATTAGCACCATATTGATCCCATATCAACTACCATCACAAATGTATGTCATTTACATCTCTTGAGGGTGGTAGTTATGTCCATTCTTGGGAATGGAACTTACATGCAGGTCCCACATGACTAGAACATCTGTAGATAAGTGGGATTAATTATTTGGTTTCTAGTCATCCATTGGTTGTTGAGGGAATGATATGTGCATTTTCACCCATTTTTGATCAGTTATAATATTCTTTTCCTAATTATTTCTTAGGTTTTACACCTGATCTTGAGTTTTAGTTCTCTATTGATCTCTTTCTAGGTGTAGATCATTTTTCCATTTTTCATTATCAGATGAATCCAATGGATTTTTGGGAGATTAAATCTTATCTTTAGGAAATATACCCAAATGGGTTCCTAAAAATGAGTAAATATCCTTAGGGTATTCTAGTCCTATTCATTAAGAAGGCAAAGAGATCTTTCAGGATATTTATAGACTACCTGAAGTTGAGTAAAGTGATGAACAAAAAGAGATATCCACTTCTTCATATAAATGATTTATTTGATCATCTTGGATGATATTAAGTGTTATATAAGATTTATTTTAGATAATGTTACCTCCATATGAGGGTACGGTCTTCATACATATCCTATACTACATTCAAGAGTAGATATGTTCTTTATGAGTACATAGTGATGTCGTTCGAATTAAATAACACAATGATGATATTCATGGCCCTAATGAATTGGGTATTACATTCATATTTGGATTCTTTTGTAGTTTTTTATTTATTATATTCTTGTGTACTCTAAATTATGGGAGTAACTAAATCAATATTTATTGATTATCTTGAGAACACTTTTAGAGCATTGACTCTATGGAAAATGCTCAAAGTTCTATTTTTGGATTAACTAGGTGCATTTACAAGAGAAATTAATATCATAAGATAATGTATCCATAGAACCTAAGAATAATGGAGTAGTAATTTCTTAGGATTGACCCATGAATTTTTTTTATATCCATATTTTTTTTTCTTTTTTCAATCAATACCAGAGATTTATTTTTGACTTCTATCACTTAGAAGATTTGATGACAAACATGACCAAGAAATGGGTGATACTTGTGTGGTCATAGTAATTTTAGAGAACCTTTTAGGAGTTAAAAGGGAGGTTAAATATAATGTTGTTATTTAACTTACATGAGATGGGTCTAGAGTATACCTTTTACTATGATGCATTATGAGTTAGGCTGAGAGTGGTTTTTATACATGATAGTCATGTGGTCATTTACGAGTCTAGGAAATTGGGGTTTCCTGAGAGGAACCATCCAATACATGACATAGAGCATGTAATATTGGTTCATACCTTGATATTCTAGTGAAATTACCAATTGGTTGTGAGGTTCATAATCTAAACCAACCATAAGATCTTAATATAACCTTTCTCATAGAAGGATATGAACACTCAAAAATTTTGGTGGGTTGAGTATTTATAGACTTTTAAATTCAATATTTTATACCCCTATAAAGGATAATGTAATTGATTATGTGATGAGTTAGATGACTCAAACTCAAGTGGTGTTGGAGTTCATCAGTGAGTGAAAAATGATGATCCCCTTACTGATATGCATATTAACATGCATGAATACCATGGACAAGTGACCATTACATATTTATTTATCACTTATTTACTTATTATCTGGGGGGGGGGGGTCAAATACCCAATTCATACATTCTGGTTATGAGTGACTACATCTATGGTTAGGTGTAACAATCAGACTGGTCTATTGATAGGGGTGAGGTTCTATATGTCTAAGGTCATGTTATGATCCCTAATAGTATATGTGAGGAGATAATGGGGGACTATCACACCTAAAAGTGAGATGTATATCCTAATTTTACTATGATGTATCATTAATACTTAGGTGGTATGAGTGTCCTAGTATAAAGAAGAACATTGTGTATTTTGTCACATGGTGCACCACCTATTATTAGGTGATGGTCAAGCACTGGTTACCCACACGACTACTCTAGTAACTACCCATTCATAAGTATATGTTGGATGATGTGACCATGTATTCAATGATGGGTTTTTAAGGACACCCCAAGGAAGTGAGGATGTATGGGTCATAGGGAATCAATTGGTTAAGGTTACTTATTTCTTTCTTAATCACTAGACCTTCTCAGATGATGAGTGGGGAACGATTTATGTGAGGGAGGTGTAAAATTTACACAGGCCCCCTTAGAGTATTTTTTTGGATAGGGATACCCATTATACATCATGATCTAGGTAGGGATTACTAAATATTTATATGATCCCATCCTATTGTCTACAGACAGATAGAAAATTTGAGAGCCCTATTTATCTCTTAAAAGTAATTCTAAGAGTATTCATCAATGACATTAGCAGTTCTTGGGATAACCATTTATATTTGGTTTATTTTTCCTATAATAATAGCTATTAGGAATCAATTTAGATGTATCCATTTGAGGCTCTATATTGCAGGCCTTTTCATTCACCCATATGCTTGATAGAATCTGGGGAGTCTAAAATTATTGTGCTGAGTCTCATGTCAAATTTCTTAGAGTATATTTAGTTGATTAGGAAGTAGTTCGAGACCTCTCAGAGAATATAAAGATTTTCAAAAACGTCCCCTAGAGTTTTCAGTGGGTGATCAATTATTACTATGGGTGTTTTCGAGGTTGGGACATCATCGCATTTAGAGATAATGAAATCTAGAACCCAAGTATATGGAATCATTTGAGATAATGGAGAGGATCGACAAAGTATCATATTGACTGGGTCTCCCTAAATATTTTAGTGATATGAATGTTGTATACCATGTATCACAAATTAAGTGATACTATCCCAATCCATATCATTTGATTGATATCAATGACATTGAGATCAAGGATAATGAACCTTTTTAGAAGGTACTGATTCAGATAGAAGATAAGATTGTAAAGGATTTGTATGGAATGATGGTACCTCTTGTGAGAGTATAGTGGAAGAAAATTCATATCTTATAGGAGATGTGGGAGCAGATATTTTTATATGTGGTCTTATTGTATGAAGTTATTCACCAATGGGCCCCAGTGATACTCAAGAGTACATCCCAAGGATGAATTTCTATATGGTGGGTAGGTTGTAAATCTCTATATTTTCTTGAGGTCTGAATCCAATTTTTTTTCGTGTTTTGTTTTATATCATAGTTTTAAATGTTTTTAAAGTGTTGGTGGGGAGATGAGTTTATCTCAGAGTTTCCCTAGAAGTTTTGTGGTCCAAAATTATTGAAACAAGTATTTCAATATAGGTGCATAGTTAGCATGCTAGTGTTTCTTACTATACACCAAAATTTTGAAATTGGTGAGGGGTTTCATAGTTCTATTTCCTTAGTTCTATCATTACCTTTGAACTATATGGGTAACCTAGGAAAATCATACTAAACCTATAATAAACTATATACAAGGCCACATTGTTAGCACATAGTTTATCATACCATTCATACCAACTATAAATGTTGTTGGTTCCTTATATAGTGGGGAAAACCCAATTAGCATATGGGTTTGAAAACAATGTCGCCAAACTATGAAGTCTACATAGTCACTTAAAAATTTGCAATTTTTTCAAATATCCCCTCAATTTTAAAGATCTAATCCCTCTAATTTTTCCAAGATCGACCAGGTGTCATTCCCATACATGGATATCCTCATCCTGTTCAATATTTTAGGGTTTCTTCTTCAATTATATTCCATTTAAATCACCATTTATTTTGGGAATGAGCTAGAGGTAAGGCTAAAAATTAATATTTCCCCCTTTTTAATTTTCTTTCACCATCTAGAGGTATTGCACTACTTATGATATTTACACCCTATTTCATTAGTTTTTACCACTTCTTCAATTCCTACAGTTTGAACTTGAATTAGAGGCTGATACTTGATGAGTATAAATTTATGAACCCAAGGTAAGTGGCCCCTAAAATATCCCTCAAAATCTTAGTGTTATTCCCTGTTTGTGTGATATACGGTCATGATGACTTACTAATCCATTTAATAATGTCATCAATAAATGAATATGATCCTTGGTACTTATAATTAAAAATTACCATGGGTTATGATTTTATTTGGTGAGTTTAGTCATATACCCTTGGCCATATTGTGAGGTTATCCTCTTTTTAAATAAATATGGATATTTAAAGAGGTAGCCTAAGTGGTTCCCCAAACTAAATGGGATATTTTATTACCAATACATGCATTCCTAGGATGTATCCTAGGATTTGGTGATAAAACTAGAGATGTTAAACATAAATAAAATTAAATAATTATAATTATTTATGGATACTTAGGATTGACTCTAATAACCTAAATATTCCTAACAATTTAAGGATGACTGGTATTACCTCATAGCCCTAGGTGATGCCAATGATTTATTGATACTTGGTATTACCTCATAGGATCCAATAATGCATAATGATTTATGATATTCCTAATATAACCTCCTAGGACCCGATGATTCCTAATGATATATGAGATGCCTAATATTACCTGAAAGGATTCAATGATGCCTATTGATATATGAGATTTTTTGGGATTACCTCCTATGATCTGGTGATGCAAGATAATTTTTTATATTCCAAGATTGCTTCAAAGGATCCAGAAATGAATGAGGATTTATTATATTATTTGGATTACCCCTAGGATCGGGTGATACCCAATGATTTATAGATGCATAGGATTACCTCATAGGATTCAGTGATGCTTGCTGATTATGAGATGCTTGGGATTAACTCCCAGGATCTAGAGATTCCTAATAATAAATAAAATTACTAGGATTACCTCCCAAGGATCATATGAGTTTTCCTATTAACACGTGATATTTTTGGGTGGTCCATACTTCCCCCAAGTATGTTTTGGACATGAATTACTATGATAAGTTATATACACCATTATCCAAAGCATGTATGGTCAATCTGGGGTTTCACCTTAGAATTCATTGATTAATGGTTCTTTACTTATTTTTATTTCATGTATTTATCATACACATCAATAGAAAACTTTACTTAGGTTGGATATGTTCATATATTTCATCGGTGGTGGCCTAATGAGTTAGACTCAAATCTATATTAGGCCACCTTAGGTACCTGATAAAACTTCATGATTAGAGGAAAATATAAGGAAAAGTGATCTATGATTGATGGTTTATTTTTTAACAGGTGTGTAACATGAATGGTGTGATCATGCTAGGACTTGAGACCAGTTTTTTTTATATTTTCTTCGTTTTTTTATTTTGATTATTTTTTGACTTGGTTGTATACAATCCTCCCATGGGGGTTATTGATTTTACCTATATGCATTGTACAACATGTAAAACATTCATTTTATTATGGAATAAGATATGTATAATGTTATTGGAATTTTACAAGATGTAGGTTATCTTTATTGATCTGGACATATCTGATTTTTATTATTTTTTATATTATTTATCACTCTAATATGCGGGTATAGTCTCCCCATAATACCTTCTTTAACTCTCTTTGTTAGTTAGTAGCCTCTAAAATACAAGGAGGTTCACTTGAGGTATAGTAACACTTTGATCCAATTACTATAGAGTGAACTAAGATGGGACGTTACATGGTTCTTGAAACCATATGACACATTAGAAGAATTATTAAACTCATGATATTGAGTTGGCTATAGTTGTTTATGATTTTAAGAGTTGGAGGAATAATCTATTAGGGGAAAGTTTATTGGTGTTTACTAAATATAAGATAATGAAGCATATTGTTTCTTATATGGATTTGAATCTTGTGAAAACTATTTTGGTTGAATAATTTTAGTCATTTGAATTTCGGATGATATGTAAAAAAATAATGGAATATTCATTTACTAATGCTTTGAGCAGTAAGTCCCAAGTGGATGTTATTTGGAAGTCAAAATAGGAGTAAATATTTAAGACTCTTCTCTTAGAGATGTATCCTGATGTGGCTTAAGAAGAGGAAAATGTTTTTATTATACCTTTATCTATCACATATTCATTTATAGAGTGGGTGAAGGAGGTATAGAGCTTGTATTATAATTTCAAGGTTTATAATGGATATATTTATAATGGGGATCATATACTCTAATGGTTTCTTAGAGATAAATATCTCTCTATTTTTATTGGAGGATATAGATTCTATTTTCACTTTGATAATAGGTGATGATAGAATTCCATATGTATCAGTGTGTATTTAATCATAGTTTGGATAATATGTACCATAGTGTTTGATGATGTTTTTATTTTCTTGAAATCAAGAGAGATATAACTAGATCTATTTCAAGGTGTATCACCTATCAATGGAATAAATATGAGAATCAAAGGATATTTAATGAGCTTTAATTATCACCTATTATAGAATAGAAATGGGATTATGTAACCATATTTTTTTGATGGGATTTTATGGGTTATAATTGAAGAAAATTCTATATAGGATGTTATTGATTAGTTAATAAAAGTTTCCCACTTTCTACTGATCAAAGATACTAATAGAAATGAGGAGGTTGGAAATATTTATTTTGATTATATTTTGAGGATTCTTGGGACACCTAAGAGTATAATGCTATATGGTTATGTGATATTAACATCATTATTTTGATAAGTATTAGAAAAATATTTAGTATCCCAGGTGAAGTTGAGAAAAAATTTCCATCCATAGATAGATAGATAATTTAATCATATAATTAAGACTCTTGAGGATTTTATTAGATCCCATTTTATCATATTTTCTGGTGTGTGTGAGGATCATGATCCTTAATGATATTTTTCTTATAACAAAAGTTACATGGTGAGTATACATATGGATCTGTTTAAAGATTTATATTGTATACCATTCATGTCTCCCTTCTGTTAGATAGAATTTAAGGAAACATCTTTTTTTGGGTCTATCTTGGTACATGAGATATTTTATCATGTAAATATGATCAAGAAGAGTTTGGATATCATTGAGAGAAGAAATATGTATTATAAAAAATTCATTAGCCGACCACTTGAATTTTTTGTTAGAGATCGTGTCTTCCTTTGAGTCTCACCCCGAATGGGGGATCGAAGGATTGTTAAGTAGGGAATATTATCTCAATAGTATGTTGGATCAATTTATATTTTGGTGAGGATTATGGAACTTTATTATAGTTGGTAATAGTATCCTAAGTATAGAGTTATGTATGATGACATTCACATGTCTAAATTGAGAAATTAGGAACCAGATATATCCCATATTCTTCAATTTAATGATGTAGAGCTAGAATCAAATATTTATTTGGACGAGAGGTCCATGTAGATTTTTTTCTATTACAATAATCATTTATAGGAAAATTTTATGCCATGTGTATGTGTTTTACAGTAGCATAGATGTGTCCAAGGGGAAATATAGGAACTAAAAGCTAAAATGAGGTCTTAATGGATAGAGTTGTTCATTAGTGGTAATCAATAACACTTATCATGGATGATAATCTCTATGGTGTGGAGTTTTTAATGACCCCCATTGTCAAGTAATGTTCCTTATTTAATGTTATGTTTTTGGTATGAATTTGGTTTAGTTATGGTGTTTGTTTTGGGAGTTTGAGGTGAAGAGTGGTGATGAGAGGTGGATAAGAAGGTGTATAATGCTGGATTAGCCAAATAGAGTCCACTAGGTACTTAGTGGTGCGGTACTGGGAAATTATTGGGTTAGGAAGTGTTGTAGTTATACTAGATCATCTAATAAGTTGATAATGGAATTATATTGGGTCAATGGTGAGCCACCAAGTAGTCATTTTTTTATTTTAGGTACCTGATGATATATGAGCATGTTTTTTAAATGGGGATAAATTTAAATTTTTATGGTCCTAAAATTTGATCATTAACTCAGAAATTGTTCATCCTAGGGTGTTTTTTAATATTTTGATAGAGAAAAAGATCTTTAAACTCTTCCCTTCATCTCATAGATTCAAGGATTTATTTTTTCTTCATCTGGTCATGGATTCATGATCTATTTAGTGAATTGGATTCATATCAATAAGTACATTATAAATCATAATTTTTATTAAAATATAATAAGGTATTAGATACTCTGATATTTTAATCCCTTTTATCTTTAATATAGTTCATTTTATTCTCAAATACTTTTATTCATGGAGTGTCGAGGGGGCTATATATTGTGTAGATTACTTTTCTTTTTTGAGTAAGGTGATCTCTTATTCTCTCATGTGTTTTAGAATGTGTTTTATGTGATATGTTGGATTATTTAATGATTTAATTGATTTTATGTGATACTTGACATGAAAATTGGTTTATTTATTAAGCATCAAGTTTACCATAGGTTATTAATGAGTAATTGAGTCATAAGGGGGAGGATTTGGGCTTGAATAGTAGTTAACCATTCTTAAAGGATTATTTAGAAAGAGAAATGACCAAATTGAGATGTGAAATTAAGTGGATAATAATGAGGAATTTCAAAGAGGTTTAACATGGGCTAGAAATGATGATGGAATTTGATAATTTATTCACTTAGTTCTAAATTGTTATTAATAAATTCATGTGAATAGATTATGAATATTGTTATTTTTTTGTGGTGTAATTTAAAATTACATGTTTGGATAAAGGATGATGTTTCTACTATAATCATACACTTTAACATGTTAAATGGGATAAATGTGCTTAAATTACCAGGGGAATTAATCTTATTCTTGGAAGGTTAATGAACATGCTTAGAATGTTATTTAAAGGCCAGTTTAAAATCTATAAATATATTTTGAGTAGGTTAGAGATTTTATTAATTAGAAAAGGTTGGTTATAGAACCTTGGATTGAGATATGATATTAAATAGAACTAATGGGGATTCTTAATGTGTATTTTCTCAATGAAATTTTTACATAAATGTTGTAAATGAATCAGTGAGTCATTTTTATTTTTATATTCATTTTAAAGAGGTTAAAATGTTAAAGAATAATTTTATGGGTTGATATATTTATGATGTTATGAGGTTGGAGTTATGAATAATTTTTTTATCACTAATGAACATAAGTTATGAATAATCCATGAATATGGTCACTTGAAGGTGGCCTATGGTGGGTTGAGATAGGATATTCCATGATATAGAATAGTTGTACTTGAGAGGCTGAATATGTGATATTCCATCATATGGAGTTGTTATTTATAAGGGGTCAGATATACATGATGATATGGGATTCAAAGGCCTTGAGAGGCCTAAATATGCTTGTGTCACGTGCACATATAGCCTTGGGAGTGGCTGTGGTTACTTGATGTGATATGTGATTATTTACATGATCCATTATTATTATCGTTGGCCAAAGTAGGTTATGTTTATTTGGGTGATATAGTTTACACGTCGTCTTATTTCATGTTGTAAATGATATATGTTAAATCATTTAGTCTTTACACTTTTTTTATATATATGTACATGTTGACTCCAAGATATGGTGGAAATTGAAGTGGTTTTTACTAAGGATTATATTCTCACATCCATTACATGCACACCTTATGTGTGTATAGATTATATAAGTGATGTTTCCGGAAAATGAAAGAGGCCTTTATAGGTAAGAGATGGTATTTAGAGATACTTTGAGTGTTGAATGTAGGCATTTGAGTCATGTGGTGTGGGTTTTTCACCTATCCTTTTATACTCTATTTTAATTATGATAACTATATTTTGTCTTATGAGTATTTCCTTTGAATCTTAATTACTGGAATGATTTTTTTGGGAATATTAATATATTTCCTTGCATTTATTGATATTATTGTTTCTATATTAAACTATAACTTTTTAAATAGATGACCATATTTAATTTATTTGATGTAAATGACTATTATGGGGTAAATAACTTCCCAAGTGATATTCAAAGATCTTCAGGACTAGTTATTATCCTCCTGTGAATAGGTTCACTTAAGGACATGTGTCATATCACCTTGGTGGTGTGGTCATATCAGGGTATAGCATTACATTTTAAGACTCATCATCGATCTCACCATGAAAAGTATGGTGTAATTCCTTCCCTTACCAAAATAATGAATCTGATGTGTTTAAGGAAATATGAGTTAAAGAATAATATCATATCTAAATTCACTATAAGAAAAGATCATTTAGAAGTGGTTTTGAAAACCACCTCTAAATGTTTTTTATATTTAGAACCAGTTTTACAAACTTTCACTAATTCAAAATGGTTTATAAAAAACAACCACCATTTAATAGTAGTTAAAACCATCACTAAATATATATTTTTTATTTTTTATTTAATTTTAGTTGCAATTTTAAAGAACCATAGTGAAAATATTACTAATTAATTAAAATTTTCATTAATTATTAATAATTAATAATTAATAATTAATAATTAATAAATAATAATTAATAATTAATTAATAATTTTTTATTTTTGTAATGGTTTATCATTCTTAATGTTCTATTAATTATTATTTAAAATTTTAATAAATCATTAGTCATTAATTATTAATTAGTAGTTATTCATTATTATACAATAATTATTAATTATTAAATATTTATAATAAATAAAATTTAATTATTTACTAATCCTTAATTATTAATTATGAAATATTTATCATTAAATATTAATTATCAATTATCAATCATTATTTTTCATTATTAAATTATTAATTATATGCTATTTAAAATTTTATTTACTTGTTAATTATTCATTATTAATTATTGATTATTATTAATGAAATTATAATTAATAATTATAATTTCTTAATGAATTGTTCAATATTAGTGAATTTATTAATAATTATTAATTTATTATGAATTTTTAATTTTTGTTCCTCAATTATTTATATAATTTATATTATTTTTTAAAATAGTTTAAATAACATTTATTGACATATTATTACATGTGAATTCATTTGGAGGAGGGGTAAATACTTAAAGAGTTAAGTGAGAATAGATGAGAGTAATATAAAGTTGAGTGACATTTTGAGAAGTTGTTTAATATTGAAAGAATATTGAAACAAGTAGGTCAAATAACATATATTGACATATTAATGCATATAAATAAAGTTGGTGGAGTGATTAGTACTTGAAGACTTATGTGAGAATGAGCGGTAGTATTGTAAAGATGGGTGATCTTCTAGGAAGTTACTTTTCTATGTATAAGAAAATATTAAAACAAATGGAAAATAATCATTAAATCAAAAATAAGAAAAAAAAATTTTTAAATTTTTTTTTAAATTTTAAAAATAATTATTAATAATAAAAATTAAATATTATCTTTTTTTAGAAAGTATTTAAATAAAATATCATCGGTAATAATTTAGTAGTAGTTTAAAGCACTATTAAAAACACACATCTAAATGATTCATGATGGTTTTAAAAAACATTATGGAATATTTATCAATAAATAAAATCATGATGTTTTCTAGAATGCATTGTGAGTCATTTAGAGATAGTTAAAATATATACTAAATGTGAAAAAATCCACCATTAAATAAACGTTTTATTGTAGTTATTTTATGATTGATTAATTCTTGGTTAAAATATTATGTGACTAAGCTTTATTAAATAATAATTTATCTTTATACCAATATCACTATCCACTTAACATTTATATTCCCCAAATATATAAAATGAAACTCGTTTTTAATTAATTTATTAGATATTTCAATATCTAATGATGATATAAAACAAATTTATAAAGTATAAGAATTTAACTCTAGCTTATACATGAAATATTTCTTATGTATCTTACTTAACTAATTCTAGAAGAATTATGGATTTATCACCTATAATACTAAAAGGTGTCTTGGTTATTATAACTTAGAAGAAATATTTATAATACCTAATTGTTTTTTCAAAAAATATTCTAAACAACCTTCTTGGTAAATCATGGAAATTGTTTTCTAGTTTTCATTACCCAACTATTTTATTTCTTCAATTGGGTATAATTTCAGTCTTATGTGTTATATTCATCATTGATTGATGACATAGGATATCTTAGATTCAAATATAATTAAACTATTATTCATGTATGGTATACCACAACATCTTTTATTTCCAATATTAAAATAAAATAGCATTTAATCTAAACAAGACACTGAGATCATGTCTTAGGATAATATAATATTTTATCATAATTTTAAAAAATGTGAACCTATCCACTTGGAAATGTGAGGATGTGATATTCTTTAACTGTTGTAGGAGTTAATCTCCATCAATAACTTGAAGATCTACCTCACGTATCATAATTTTTTCTACACTTCCTTTGTTTGTATATTTTGAAATAAATTTGTAAGTCAAAATTTTATATAATACCCAATATGTGAAATAAAAAAATTATATACATGGATAAATATACCAAAAGTATTAATTCTTCAATTCTTTCTGATTCCTCTTCGAATTGTTTTCTGTACAATATGAAATGAAAACAACCCCATATTTGATGTTTTCCCTCTTAATCATTTCTTCCTTAAAATGTTTTTGTAAAGGTTCCTTTAACATTTTACTTTCTATTAACATTTTCAACTTGATTTTATTCTTTTTCAATATAAGGATATAAGAATTTTCTTTCTTTATATTATTTTTAACTTGAATTAATTTATCTAAAAATACTAAAGTAATTTCTTCAAACTATTAGTTTTTTCATCTTCAATGAAACAAGAGTAATTGGGAGATAAGGATGAAAGATTGAAATATATTTAAATAATATTATTTAACCTGATTTTTAACTTTTCCAATTGATAAATTCACTTTATTATATTTATTACATAAGAAATATATTATATTATATCTTCCTACTTACATGTGTACAGTGTTTTGATAATATCATTAGCTTCTTGCTTCACTTTCTCCTCATAATGTTATTGGAGATAAGACAACATGTTGTAACCATCTATGTTATCATGTTGCTTTCAAAACTTATTGGACATTAATAATAACATAATGATGTATACATGAAATTCATCATCTATGTACCTTATGTAATCACCATTTCACCATTAATCTATCTATTAGGTGGGTCTTCAAGTAAAGAGGACTCCAATACATAAAATTTCCTTTCATTTCATAGAACTATGTTCAAGAGTAATACCACTCCCAAAAATTTATTCTAGTGATGAAATGTTCAATGTAAAAAAAAGATCACAATTATTTTTTGGTGTTAATTGAAATTTTATATAATATAAAACATAAAAATAGTAATATTATCTTAATTACCAATTCTTAATTATTTTTGATTTATTAATATTAAATATCTCCCATTATTTTATTCAAATTCCAATAACCCTCAACCATTGATTAATAATATATAGTCACAAGAATATTCTGTAGTAAAATACATTTAAAACATATTTACATAGTCTAAGATATATATATATATATATATGTATATATGTCACTACTTAGAGAGTTTTAAGGTAGGAATTTGGCTATCCAAATATATTAAATATCATCTGTATGATCTGTTGAGTGGAGTCCCATCTTTGAAAAATCATGGACTTTGATTTAATAAAATATTTTTTTTGGAAAATTACCCCAATCTATCTATTTATATTTCTTTGATGTTAATTTTATTTAATTAAACCCTATAATCTAATTATAACTCTCTAGTAAAAGGACACACCCTAAAATATGACTACTGAGTTCCATGAGGAATGGTTTCATTCTAACCAAAGAGATATAAGACATTTACAATTTAATATTAAATTTAGGGATTTTATCATTAAGTACTTGGTGAATGAAATTCAATTATACTTATCAAACATATTTACTAAACAATATGATAACTTTTACAAAATTAACTATGCATAAATATATTTCATTGATCACTCATTTATTCATTTGTATCTATGAATGTCTGTTGACTATATAATGTGATAATATATTATCCTCACATTCACATAATATTAATTAAATATGTTTGATAAAAATAAATAACTATTGCTGTGATAATGAGATGTAATCGACTGGTTGATCAATTGCGTAGATGATGGATTGATCAAGATCCTCAGGTAGCTCCATGAGTTGTGTACTTACTCAAATTGAAATTCCCATCTTTCTCACAATTATGTGTACTTATTTGGTTTTATTCTAGTATTAATCTTGAACTACCTCATTATAAGAACTTTTATTCTATATAATGTATAATCACACATAGGTGGGTGGAACTTGAGAATCAGGAATTCATTTTATAAATAAAATGTGGAAACACAACCCCTTATACAATGAAAGGATGTAAGGATTATTCACAGATCATTTAAAAATAAAATTTAATAATTATTTATTAAAAATTAAAACTTATTTAAATAATTTAAATTAATTAAAAAATAAACAAAACATACATCATTTGATCACATCTCATGATCAGTAAACATACATCAACATTATATTAAAGTAATCAAATAAACTAAAATTATACTTAAGGGAATTTATAAATCATTAAAGTGAATTAATTTTTATTAATTCACTATTAATACATTTACTAGATCCCAAAATAATTTATTTAAATTTATAATATATTTAACAATGTTATCTTTTTTTGGAATAGTTCTTTTGGAATTTTAATAGTTTAAAATGATTTCTGATAGAGAATAAAATCCAGAGTTGGCCTGCTAGGGCAGGTCAGTTCGGGCTGAACTAGCTAGAGAATAATAAGATAGTGAAGGTGGTTCCCCATGTGCACTGCATTCATATATGATTTTTTTAAATAGAAACTGCCCATACATCATGGGTGATAGGTGGATTCTCCTTGGTCAACTAGGAGAGGTAGTTGAGAGACATGGGTGACACATCCCACCTGTATATTCAATTTTTTTTATCATTGATCTATCATGTTTGTATTTCCCTATCTTGGTGTATGTGGCATAAGAGTTAGGGATTCTAATCTCTCATGGTTTCATAAAAAACTCTTAAATCTATTTTATTATCAATTCAGACTCTAATTCATGAAATATTTATAACATTTGGACTTTATCAAATTCCTATACTTTAATTATAGAAAATTTAATTAAAAATATAGATTTAAATTATATATGGTCGCTTTGATACCACTTAAAGGAATATGTGTGCAGCAGAAGGGTTTGATGCTAGTATTTTTGAAATTTTTTGGCTGGATATGTGTCATAACATCTAACCTAACATACTTTTCCATGAATTCTCCCATGGATCTCAATATTCTATAATTTAATCACTAATAAATTAAAGGTAATAACAAAATGATACCTCAGTGGTATAATATGATCCGGATGTGATCCACTCATTACTGGACACTCATAGTTCTTAGGAGCTGATAAATAATCCCTATAAATAATCCACAAATGTACCAATGCTCTTATTTCAATGATATTATAATTTTTATGCTATCCTGGATAATGTAACTACCTTAACATGAAAGTATTATTGTCAGAATAATATACACTCAATCCATGAAGGAAAGATCAGTGCAATCTTGTTCTTCGATAACCTATTTATAAATCTTAAGAGAATGATTAAGAATATTTAAATTCAAGAAAATTGTCACTAGGACCTATTCATGAGTCTAAAATGGGTTTAAATAGTAAGGTTTGAGTTTCTAAAAGTTCCATTAAGAACCTATAGAAACATAAATCATATTTTTAACTCATTATAACAAATAAAACTTATTTAACATGTCATAAATTTCAAAAAAAAAAATAATTATCCACATTTAATACTTTAACATGTCTCATGATGAACTAAAAATATTTAACTTATCTCCTTCCTCCCAAACATGTTTTATTAACCTTGAATAAAAAATATTCATTTGAATTTTTTTTTCTCATATTCTCTTTTTATACATGCAAAAATTTGTAACACCTTGAGAAATAAATTCAATTATTATTATTTTAAAATTTCATCACACATAACTAAATTTATTTATTTATTTACATGGAATCAATTATACTCAGACATTCACCGAATAATGGAAATGGGTCCAACTTTATCTTAAAATTCAATTCATTTCAATTGGTGGAACTTTTGGATACACTTTATGTGTGACCCTTTATAACCCTATCTTGGTATTAGTAATTCATACTCACAAACCAATAGTAGTATCTAGTAAAAAATCATAAACTCTAAAGAGATAAGGATATTTCATAGCTATCATAACATTCTATGAACTACTAAAAGGTAATATAATCTCTTTGTCTCATGATACACCATAAAACAGGATGCATAAGTTATATCTCCATTCCTCCATGATTTATTTATCTTTTGTTTGACCGTATTGGAAAAAGGTAAAAAATAGAAATATTATAAAAAATATATAGGAGTAATAATGGATAATAAATATAATAAATATAATATCTATAAGAAATAACTCTCAAGTATTAGAGTATATAACAAACATCACACCTCTAAGAAGCACAATACAAAAAGAAAACAATAGCAGTTAGGGAATATACATTTAATTGAATGAAACTAAATGTGATAATGAGAATTATAATGTGAATGTATGGAATTTATTAGAATATATATAGGTATTTATATATTATATAATCATTTAAAATTGATGAGGAAGTAATTATTAAAGTAATATAGTTAGTGGAACACCAATGTAGCCTTTATGAATAATTTTTGTTAGATAAAAAGAATTTGCTTTAAGTATTTATGTAATAAATAAAACCAATTATATTTAAAGGTGGATTTTGATAAAATAGAAAAAGAATATTAAATAATCATTTCAAAATTAGATAATAGTGAAATTTTTACAATTTTTTGGAACCTATCAAATTTTAGACAGAACATTAGACTACGACATACATATGAAATATATTATAGGAGTGTATCATGGTGTAAAAATTATGTAATAATTGGTATTATCATTTTAAAAACCTTAAAAAGATATTATTTATTATATAAAATGGTTTTTAAAATTTTTACTAAATCTAATAAGCATAATGAAAATTTTAAAAGTAAAAAACATATTATATTTCATTAAAAAAAAATTTTTACAACATATCTTATATTGTTTGTTATCTAGAATGCATATCAATTTTTAAAGGCCTTAAACTCTATATAATTTTTTATTTAAATATTTTGGCTTTTTAGTAAAAAATATTTTTAGAAAAACAATTATATATTTTAAAATAGGAATATTTTATTAAAAAAATTATAAGATCCAAATAAAAAATTATTAATTTATTTTCTATGTTTCACTATAAATAGAACCCTATTCTATAATTTATTTTCACCCAGAATTTCCCTAACATGATCATCCAATAATTTATTCTCTTAATCTTTACATTAAGAAGATTCCTAGGATTCAAATGGTTGCCTCCAAAGTTCTATGAAAACATCAATTAAGGAAATAGATTATACTCCTCTTTTTGTTGGAATCTATTTTAATTTAAATTTATTACATAATTAGGATTCTATATCATTTTTAATATAAATAATTTCAATAACTATTCATGATTTATTTCCAAAAAAAATTTAACTCATTTTATGAGTCCTTAATATTACATGAATAATTCTATATTATTCTCATAAAATCATTTAATATGCATCACTAGTATTTCATGTATCTTTGATATTTTAGTTATGGGGTTTTTGGGAGATCATTTTATTATAGGTGAAATAAAATATATCTTGTTCAACCATCATTGGGACCAAAAAATATTACTCCTAACATTGAAACAAGTAATCCTTTGTTTTCAATATTGATATATATGATATTACTTCATGATATATTTTCTATCCCCAATATTACCTTAATTGGAAGGCATTATTACTTTCCATCAATTTAGGGTTCCTTGATTCCGTAATCAGTAATGATAAATATTTTTAGACCCTCCTACATCATTGGTGTAGGGTCTAGAAACACAATAATATTCTATTAGAGGTGGTCTTTATTATGGTTTCATCCCCTTCAATAATCTAATAAATATTTCATATTTCCTAGGAATTTTAAAGAATTTGAATAATATATAAATTTTTATTGGACATCAATCATTACCGATATCACCTTTAGAAATTATTAAAGTGTTATCTATCCATGATCATTCTTTAGAGTCCACATTTGGTAATTTAATGCCTTATATTAATGATTTTGATTAATATGAGAATGAAAATTGGGGCTTTAATAATCATGTAGTGATTGGGTTACTTAATCCTTTCCATATTGTTATCTATTTATAAAAACAGATGATCTAGAGAGATCTTGAACCAAATATTTATGGATTTTTTATTTTCTTTAGTTTTATTTTTTCAGGTAATATTGTGATTTCCATATCAAGTGTGACCCTCGTTTTTTAGTGGGTTTTCTATGGGTCCTAAGTTTCTCCCTTCCCTTTTAGAATCCCACCACTCCTAAGCTTATAGGAAACACTATTAGACAATATTATGCTTTAATTAGAGAAAAATAACCCTGATCTATATTATCGATCCCTATATCTATGTCGAATTCAACATCGCAAGGATGAATTTTGAGGCTTATGGATTTAATTCAACGATGAATAGTGATTCAAGGGGATAATTTACTTTTAATTAATAATATATTATTTTCCATATTAAAATTTCTAATATCATTTGACCTTTAATTATTGATGGAAAAAATACTACTAGTAGTATAAAATTGTTCATGAAAATTTATTGGTAAAGGAGTCAAAAGATATACCAACTAATGATATATATCCTAACGAAGTGGAGGTATAGAAATATAGCAATATTGACTAGCTCATTTTAGGAAGATTATTTTTCTACTATAAATAATATATTAAGTGAAAAAATTGGAACCTATTTTCAAAAGGTTGAGGTACCTTTCTAAATTATAGGTAGATCTTGGTCAAGAGTGACTAAACTATTGAGTGAGATTATTGATCCATCTTCAGGAAATATATTTTGTGTTAATATGAATAATTAGGATATAGTGATGGATTAAAATCTCTTGAAAGATTCTTTGAACATAGTTATGAATCAAAATTAGATCCAATAGGAGCATATTTCCCCTATAATGGTTCTCCCTATGGACTTGGTGGATTTTTGTGGTCAGAATCATACTATAGGAGTTGTTTTAATGTTTATTAATGAGAATTTACTTTAGGTAGATAGTATAGATATTAGGATGATGAATGAGCCCAGTGTAGGATATATTTGGGGTAAGTCCTCAGACATTATTTTGGATGAAGATTACTCATTGTAATTTGGTTCTAAGAATAATTAATCAAGATACCACATGAATTAGTCTCAAACAAATTATAGTGAACATGAAATCTACTCTGTGGATCTTTTTGGTGTGGGCATTGATATTAATACTGATACACAATTAAACATGTGGGATGAATTACTAACTTATGATAAAAGAGATAAATGATCCATAAATCTATTATATTTTAGTGAATATTAATATTGATTTGTCTATTATAACAAATATATTGATGTATTTCTAATGCTGATGAATATAGGTAGTTATATAACAAATTTTATAAGAAAAGATGAAAAAATAAGATGAATAATGTTGTCAAGATGTTTTCACCTCAATGATTGATCATGTTCTCACATGAATTATTACATGAAAATTAGAATATTACTTAGAATATATTGTTTCTCAAATATTTTTTTAATATTTAAATCAAAGATATATTATATATATTGACAATAATTTTTATTTTCTATTTTCATTTGTGAACACTAATTTAATGCATGGTTTTAATAAAATTTTATCTCCTATAAAAATAATAATTTATTTTCCCCATGTGAAAATATTATGTGAATTACATACACATAATTTCCTAGGGTATTTATACATCACTTATTTAATCTTTACTTGTTGAAATCCTTTTTAAAATATCTTCCAACCCTAATGATTACTTTTCTACTAATGAAATTTCCATAATAGGATTATTAATTACCTTCAAAAAAAACTTTCACAAGAATCCTTTGAAACATAATATTACCTTTCATGATAATTTTACTCCATATTAATTTTATTGATTGAAGGGTATTTTTTTCTATATAACATAATCATTTGATTGATGATTACATTTAAATGAACAACCACATCACTTATTCATGGGTTAAATTTGATAATTCCTCCCATGTAATGAATGTTTTATTTTAATAGATCATGTATGTAGTTACTTTTAAATATTTATTTATGCACTTTAAAATTTATATGATGAGTGGAAGTATAGTTATATAATACCCTCAATTAATTGGGTATAATTTCATCATTAGATATGTTATGTATGGGTAGAATTATATTGTAATGATATTGGTATGTATCCATGTAATAAGATCCAATTAGGTCACCACTTCATTTGAGGGATTCATTTTAATTGGATAAATTTTAATTAAATGATTATTATATCATGAAATTATCGGGCATATTTTTCAAAAAAGTCTTATTAACCTTATTTTTATGATATTTTGTTATCATGAATTAATTATTTCATAATTATATATGTTCTATAAAAAGAATTTATGTTTCTTGATTATTACTCATATTCCATGAAAATTCCTTCATTAGTTATGTATCATAATTATTTATAATCTTTCATATTATTATGTTTATATCATGATATACTCATGTTTTATAAAGGGTTTTTCCTTACTATTCTCCAATGTTGTTATGATACCATCACTTGGTTTTTTAATATCTAATCCTTTATTATATTGTTGAATTTCATAGAATGAAATAATATTATAAAGGATAGATGATTTATGGATCATTAATATTTATAATACAATATAAAATAACAATTATCATGAAATTTTCCCATGTATTATGTTACAAGATCCTAAAGAAAAATAAACCCATGATTCAATGATTTTTAAATGTTTTCAATTTCATATTATGTATAAAATGGTGTAATATTATTACACTAGATTCATAAGTTTAAAGTCTAAGGTGTTATGGTTCAAATATTTTTTGATTTCTTTTCTCTCCTAATTGGATTGTTTTATTCATTAGAAACACTATTATATTTGTTTAATTAATTTTATTTACTTTTTATAAAAATTATGCATCTCATTGAATTTTTTTAACTTTAAAAGCTGATTACTATGTATTGAAAGAAAAACATGTACTCATTAGAAGAAACAAAGAAAAAATCACCTTTTTTCTATATTTATATAAAATATTAGGTTTTAAATTTCATTAAGAAAATTACTGGATTATAGTGGAATTGAGTTCCTTCTACCACCACCTAAAAAATATATAAGGTTCATGGAATCTTACAATTTTTGAGTTCTAACTTTGTGTACATCTATTTGGTAATTTTTAGGTTATCACCAAGTATCTATTATATTAAGAAGAAGAAAAATAACTTTCTCTTAAATGATAAAAAGTACCTATTAGGTATGTAATAAGTTCTATAATGAGAAACAATAAATTTTCCATTGAATGAATTTAATAAGTATGTTACCCTCTCATAATCCCATTAGTTATTTCACTCTTAATTTTTTTAATCATTCCTAAATATTTTTTCTCTTAATTCCACATAAAAAAATTATTTCCATTCCCAATATTGAGATTAAGATTGAACTATATTGAGTTTTTAATATTGATATATTTTTCATTAAAATTAGGCATTTACTGTCACTTAAGTGAGAGAGTTTGAGATTATTTCTTATACCAATAAAATATAAGTTTATGAATTTCAGAAAGAAAGTACTTTGATACTATTTAAGTTATGGGATCAATGGAATAATTAAAGAAAAGTATTCTTTAAGCAACAAAAATACAAAAAATGAAAATTAACCCCTTTATAGGACCGACCATATTATAAAAACCAAAAACATAAATAGTAATCTTATAATAAGGATATAGTAATCCTATTACTTGAAAATATATAATTTAAAATTATGTAGAAACTTAAAAAATAAAATAAATTTGTTCCATACTAAAGAGTATTCTAAAAAACCTATCTCCCTTTCCAATCATGTTTTTTAATAACTCATTTCTATATATAATGACATGTGCCTATAACACCCCATAACTATGAGTTTAATAACAATAATTGAATGTTCATAAATTCCCATGATATTTTATTTTTATAGTTTTGTAGAATTATAATAAACTCTTACATATCAAAAAATTACAAAAAAGGTGGAAAATTATAAAGAATATCCATTTTCCCACAAAAATAGGATTCTTAAATTTAAATTCTTATTTTCTTCTAAACATGTTCAATTTTTTAAGAAAACTTCCCATAGGGTAAGGATATACCTTTATATAGTTCATACTCATCCTTAGGCCCTATAAAAACAATTTAAAACATGGGATGATCAGAAAAAGGTATGTATGTGATATAAAAAGTATGAAACTAATTATTATATTTGGAAAATTATGAAATATATAATAAAATTTTCCCTTTTTACATAATAAACTCTGAGATTAAATATTCATTTACTTACTTATGAAATCACCTTCATTGATCAAATTTTTTTATAAACATTTGATATGAAAGTAATATGAAAAAATTATAATCATGATTGATTATTAGAAAATACGAGAACACATAAAAATGTTTTCTTGAAAAACATACCTTTCACCCTTAAAAGGGTTATAATCTTTCTTAAAACATAATCTCATTTTCTTACCATGTGAAATGAAAATATTTACATAAAAATTAATTTACAAAACTAGAAAAGTAATTTAGTTTACTTGGGAAATAAAATTAATTTAACCCTAAAAAAAACCCTTAGATATTGAATAACATACCCAGTTAATTTCCACAATCTCTTAAGAGTAACTTATATTCAGTTAACTCTATCACTTTACCCAATTCATTAGAGTGCTATATTGGCCTCACCCATTATCATGAGCTATGTTGGGATCATGCATCATAATAAACATAGTCCAAGGAACATAACATAAATAAGAAACATAGTATCATACATTTCAATCACATAATATCATAAAATATCCTATTTAAAACAAATATAGAAGCAGTTTTGGTTTTATGTAAGAATTGGGATAAACATCAATTTTTTCCTTTAAAAAATCTTAAAAGAAAAAATTACAAGAAGAATGGGAAATATAATATTTTTTGAAAAACCATGAAAACTAATAGTGTAATCTTATTAATAAATAATATTCACGACTCCATAAAATTCAATTCATGCTACATACGTTAAGAATGGATTCCATTCACATTTTTTTTTTAAAATAACCTTTATAGAGTCTGATAAAAAGATAAATTTTAAACTATTGTAAGAAAAGTGAAATATATTATTAAAATTAATTTAAAAAAACATTTTATTAGAAGAATAAAATTCATGAAATATTTTAAAAAACATGGATATGGAAGAAAAAGAGGGTGAAATAAAACATTAAAACATTTTAAAAAAGGTTTTAACAAAAAATCGATTACATTGAGTCTAAATCACCACATACATCATTTAACAGTTTTGTAATAAAATTATATTAATTATTTAATCGATTAAGAACCATTTTTAGGTTTATTCACTTATAAAAATCTATTTTATTTTATTTATCACCATGTACTATATAGAAACAGAATCGACTAATTTCATGTGAGACATTTTTTGGATGTTTAGTTCATAATCTTAAAACAATATTGGTAGGTTTTCCATGGTAAAATGGGTCATTATTACTTCATATAAATAATATTAATAATTAAAAAATTATCCTTTCAAAAAATTAAATACAATTTTCTAACCATCCATCAAAAATTAGATATAAAAAGTGAATCACATCACTTTTTAGAGGTGGTATTTCACACATACACGTGAGTGACATTATCATTCTTAAACAGATAGAAGGGTTAGAATATAAGTAATATATTATATTTATAGAATCATAATTATTTCAAGAATATAAAAGATATTAATTAAATACATTATAATAACTAGCCATGTGAGATTGGGATGAAAAACAAAATACATCTATTCATGGAGGTGGAAGTCCACAAGTATGCATGAGCGATGATTTAATTTCCCATAGGAGGGAAAATTAGATTTACAAGGGGTTTACCTTCAAAAATATAATTTTAGTATATTCAATATACTTATGTAATTATATAATCATGGCTATGATAGGTTTAAAAGAGGTAGAAGAATAAATAAATATGAATGAACCTATTTAAGAGTTATACCTATTCTCTGGGAAACCACCTTTGGCTTACACATTAAGCCTTATATCTTGGAATTTTGTTTGGAAAAGAAATTCTAGGATGTGGGGAGGAATTTTAGAGATGTATTTGGTTAGATATTGGAAGATATTAATTGGTTAAGTGGTGTTGATAAGTAATGAGATGATGTTCCCTTTTATAAGTGAGGGTAGTGACAACCTTAATTTCTTTAAAGTTTTTAAACAACATAACATATTATTTATGGAAAGGTGGTACATAATATATACCATTTTAAAGATAATATGATTAGGGTTGAAATTAGCTAGGGTGGGGATTGTAGTTGGGTGTTTGGTCTTTGGGTCTAATATGGTCATGTATTCAAGCTTAGTAACTATGGGTCTTCAGACTATGTAAAGGTTACCCATTAACCTATAAAAGTGGATTATCAAAAAATTAAAAAAAATTGAAATCATTCGGACCTTTAATAAAGTGGAAACTTTTGACTGTGGTTACTATTCATTTTGACAAAAAATAAAGGTGACCTCATTATTGAATTTGAACCTCTTGATTCAAAATATGAAATAAATTTTAAATATTCAATTTATTGAATTGGAATAAATTAATTTTTAATTTATGTTTTCAAAACATAATTATTTTTTTTGAAAAATTTATTTTATAGCCTAAAAATGAATTTATACCCTATTCAAGCATACTATTTATTAGAACATGGTTTTTGACATAGGTATGGATCCTCAAAAGTTTGGTCTAATTCACTTTTATGGTCCTAAAGTGGATGCCTAATGATTTTACAAACCTCGTTCAAAGATCAGAACCCATATTTTTGAAAAAAATATTCATATTTCACCATTATAGTAAACCGTGATGTGAGGGAACAGAACTAGTTTAAACTATGTTGATGGTATTCATTTTTTGTCCAAAACCATATCACACAGTTGGCATATAGTTTATCAAACCATGTGGCCTAATTGTGTGAGTGCCCCCTCTTCTATAGGTTCCTATGCATGGTTGGAACATGGTTTGGAAAACCATGTATGCAAACCGTGCACAGACTAAATTTTGGGTAATTTTACATTTTCCCTTAATGATCTAATTATCTCCCGCCTTCTTCCCTAATTCCATTTCCAGTAGGATAAACCTCTATTTCCCCCATTTTGGATCTTTTTTAAGGACTAACCTAGGGATCAATAGTTATACTTCATCTATGATCCATTTGAGCTTCTTCTTATCACTTTGGATGAAAACCAGTAAGTACTCAAGTCCTTTTGATCCATTCTTTTTCTCCCTTACTCTTGACCGAGTAATCAAGGTGTAATCATTTTTACGTTTTTCTTAGATCTACTCTGTTCCAAGAAAAATTAGAGGTTAATACTAGAATATGAGATTCATACATTCCTAAGGTGGGTGGTCTATCAATCATCCCTCAACTTCATTGAATTTGGGTTTGAAATTTGGGGCCTACCAATTTCATCAGCAACCATTTATTGAATATATATGCCCTGATTTTATTCATTATAATAATGTGGTTATTCTCTTTCTGTAAATTTGTTTAGTTTTTGGTGGTTATATTAATAACGTACAGTACCCCATGTAGGGTAATATGTTGTAATTGATTTTTTAGTGCTTTGACACTTTTGAGCCACCATTTTGGTATTTTCAAGCTTCAAAACAATAATGGTAATACCCTTTATATTAATTTCTTATTCAATCATGAAATTATGAATATATTGTTCCTTTTCACTTCCACTTAACCCATATAAGGTAAGTTCCAAAATGTAAGTAATTCATTCAAATGAGATTATGGAAAGTAGACCTAAGTATATGACTTGTCCTTATTAAATATAAATGAATATTTGGTTTCATGTTCATAGAACACCATTCCATGTTTATGGAAGGTAGCAGAGCGAACCTTATTAATTTAACTTGAATTATATGGTTTTAATTAAAATGTTTCATGCTACTTGGCCTTATCAAACTAATGGTAGGAAAGGATTGAACCTAGTGAGATTTTCAATGGAATGGTTATCATATGACCAAATTAATTTGACCAAATTAAATGTAAGGTGACTCTTTATGTACATGGACCTTGAAACCTTTATAGGAAGGCTTATCCTATGTTATCTCTTCGATTCCTAAGGTAATTCCTTGGGTACTCGAGGATTTCATTACAATTCAAGGATGCTAGTTTCATTGGGTGATACCTACCCAGGAACCCAATCCTTGTGTACCTTTGGATGAACGATATGACACTATAGCATCCATTAATTATTATTATAGGATTACGTGGATACAGTCCTTAGATGCAATGTGAGATAAGGTGCCTTGGTTACATCCTTGGGCCTGTCTATTTCTTATCTCCTATTTTAATTTGGATAAATTCCTTAGACTCTTTTAGAAATTTTGTTGTGGGAATTCCTTGGATGATGCTCATTGGATTACACTCTTACCACTTAGCTAAAATCAATTATTATTGAGTTTGTATCCCCTGAGTTCTATTCTACCTTGGTGAATACCATGGAACCATTTCATTTCAATTATCAATTATGGTTTCCTTGTTACATCTTGGAACTATAACTATTTACTCTATCACGAGGTGATGTCAGTGCTGGATATGCCTCACATGACATATTAATATAAATTGTTAATTTCTTAATTAATGAACATGATATATGTTTAGACAGCAACTGAGGGATGAAGTAGGTACTTGGGTATTTAGTTACACTGCACTATTTTTCTTTATATATGCATGAATTCACACTTTTACATTTCCATTACATGGGCCGGATTTTATTGACACCATTGGTAGTGGCCCACTAAGATTTATCCCACACCCTCTCTTGGCACCGTTTGGTACCGAAGGTAGATTACATGTATGAAGGTATTAATAAAGGGAAGAATAATGCTTTAAACACTAGATTGCTTGTTGTTTTAGGATGGATCTATTATTAGATGATAGAGCTATAGATCCGGATTATTGGGATAGTTTATAAATTTTCTATTGATACATTGGGGTTTTTCATGTATGCATACTACTTTGTATCCATGTTTAACAACGTTGTAGTGACATTACATATATCATCATCGATTGTTGTATGTTATTCTTGTTATTTCAGTTATCATTGATTTGTCTCTTTCTTCTGTGAATTCTATTTAATTATTGATTCTTCTATTTACAACTATTTATAATTATCCATGGTACTACACTCTAATAATGAGGTAATAGTCTCCCTATGGACACACCCTACTCCCTCACTTCTATTCAGTAGCCTTGGAATTTGGGGATATGCGATTGAGACTATATAGCCCACCGGGATCGGGGCACCTATTTAGTGGAATCTGGATCTGGGATGTCACAAAGTAGTATCAGAGGGGTTTTCCTTTATTTATAAATTATTAAATGACATTATTCAGGAGATTAATAACACTTTGTACATGGTTATAAATTGTTCTTAGACACCTGAACCCATGTTTGAGGTAAAGGCTGAGTTTCCTAAATTATAATTTTTGTCCTAGTTTTTCCTATTATAGTTGATATTATTTCAATTTTGGGTGACACACATGTTGTGTGGTGTTTTTTATTTTTCTTGTACTTGAGATTATATTTTATCCTTGGACCAATGATATGAGTGTAATGAGAATTGTTACATGAATCATTGTAGGCACCTAGAATTCTCAATTCATTCATATTTCCATTCCATATAGGTGCATTTCACTAACTTTCATTTCTTGATATTCTTGTGATTATTGAGTGATGTTGTGGTCATAGTATGCTTGCGATACTTTTGGGGTTGTGATTGAGGGATTAGTTGTTTTAATTAATGAGGTGTTATGGCCCCTCATGGGTTGGAATGTGTAATTTACTAAATCAAGTCTTTAATTAGAAATTCAATTGGGTGTTAATCTCAGTGATAAGGAGTATGGGACCTCATTCACATGGGATGGAAAACTAATTTTTAAGGAACATTGATACAAGTTATAAGAAAATGAAAATATAATAGTGAAATGGTTGTACATACTTATCCAAACATACCATGTTTATGAAATGTAAAGGAGTGAACCTAGTAATTAAATATAAAAATGAAATGAAACAGTTACCAATAAATGATGAGGCAAGGTACTGTTGACCCTTTATTTATTGGAACCCCTAAAACTTATATCTGAGCACTTACCGATACTCGGATGTATAAGTCGGTAGTTGGGGTAGTATAACTTAGGTAGTGAGGTTTCTTATGTTCATCATTTTCTAGTGATTCTATCTTTATTCTTTCAGGTTTGTTCTGAGATGTGTTCTTCACATCTGTAGGCTAATGTCACAATGACATCTTCATGTCATACGCAAGGAAGGTGATGATGACCATCCTCCAGATGTAGTGGTCCCTAAGCTGCTATTATTACCACTATGAGTTCTAATTGAGGAATAACCTAATAAGTATGTGATAATTTTCAATACGTAATGCAGTCTATGCATGGTGCTCCATAATCTGCACCTACGATGGCTGACCTGACTCGTGATTTCCAACTGCAACATCCTACCACCTTTTCTAGGGATTTTAGTCCACAAGTTGGTGTGTCTTGGATAGAGTACACTCTATCTATATTTTATCATCTAGAGGATCCTCTAGAGGAGAGGGAAAAACATTCCACTTACATGTTGTGTGATTCGGGTAAGTGATGGTAAGATGTGATTACCTAGGCTGGTTTCCATTAGGGCATGTTATGGGTTGATTTCTAGACCGACTTCTATGCTAAGTTCTTCACTCAGACATGTATAGATAACATATCATGGGATTCCATCCATATAGAGAAGGGTTTTATGTTGGTTATGGAGTATTCAGCACATTTCATGAAGTTTGAGTGCTTTGTGACGCTTCTAGATGATGACGATCTTTTGCATGCTAGATGCTTCGAGGATGGGTTCTAGTATTCCATCTGTACTCAGTTTAATCTTTTTTTCCTACCTACATTCTCTGAAATAGTAAATAAATCTCTTATACATGAGAGAAACCTAAGGGATGGTGAATTTACTAGACATAGAGGACTAATGCCGTGTCAAGCCAGTAGTTCTTCTGGTGGAAGGAAGCGTTCCCTTGATGTTTCTCCTCAGGGTAGTGGAAAAAAAACACCCTTGTAGTTAGTTATATAATGTGTCACTAGTGTTGATGTTTGTGGATTCTAAATCCTTAGTGTAATAGAGACCCATTAGATTGTCAAGATTGTGGCCATATGGGGCATCTTTATTATTTATGTCTAACATTTCCATCCTCTTCCAATGGATGAGGATCCACACCAATTCCACCTTTAGGGGAAATTTATTTTATTTTTGTTAGGTGGGGAGTTGTAGTAGCATAGGCAAGACTAGATAAGGAGGAGGTCATAGACATGGGATCCATAACCCTGATCACCATCAGTGCCAACAAAGTAGTTTTCCTCATGGTAGTCTAACTATTGTTACAGGCCATGGATTAGGCCATATGGATGCTTTACAACTAATACCTGAGGATTAGGCCATGGGACCATCTACAGTACGAGGTACTATTCTAGTATCCTTCACTATAGTATCTGGTTTTGTTGATACAGGTTCTCCACACTCGTTTATCTCTTTATCTATCATGGAAATAATTGGGCTAGAAATGTGATGTTACTATGGTGTAATGACCCTAGGTACACCATTAGGGGTATGATCAGAGGGAATATTCCATTGCAGGGACTGTACGCTTGAGAAAGGAAGTTACCTTTTCTTATGGGACATCTTTGTTATTGTGATGTTGGGCTTCGATGTCATTATTATGATGGATTGGTTGGTTGTATATCACACCTTTGTAGAATGACATCTTCAAACAATATCGTTTACATTACCAAATGGTATCAGTTATCTAAATAAGGGTGAGTGGGATATCCAAGCTAGGAGATCCAGACCAGAGCATCATGGGCTAGGTGGGGTAACTGCCCAAACATATAATTTGTTTGTGGGGGATCAAGGTTTAGGCTAGGATGAATTGCATCTTGTAGTAGATCGTTTCTGTGATGTCTTCCCTAAAATATTTTCTCTCTTACCTCCTAAGAGGGAGGTTGAGTTTACGATCAAGATTATTTTTGGAGTAGCTCCAGTTTCCATTATTCCATATAGGATGGAACCTAATGAGAATCAGAAGATCAAGTGGATGTTAGAGGACTTGGAATCCAAAGGTTTCATATGTACCAACACTTCCACTTGGGGTTCACCCATGATTTTCTCCAAGAAGGTGGATGGAACCCTTCATCTATGTATGGATTACAGACATTTTAACCATCTAATAGTCAAGAAACGATATCTATTTCCTCAAATAGATAATCTCTTTGACCAGATATGAGGAGTTAGGGTCTTCTCTAAGATAGACCTAAGATTAGGCTGTTATATCATGTTATTAAATCCACCAAACATACCTCATATAGATTTCCATAGAGGGAATGGTATGTATGAGTACCTAGTTAGGACGTTCGGTCTTAGGAATTCTCCCGTTTTTTTCATGGATCTAATGAATAGGGTGTTCCACCCATATTTTGATTCTTTTTTCATAGTCTTTGTGGACAACATCTTAGTGTATTCTCACACTTTTAGCAACCAAGCCAAGTACCTTGAGATCATTCTGAGTACACTGATAGAGAATCAATATTATGTTAATATTTCTAAGTGCCAATTCTGGATTGAAAAAGTTCACTTATTCGGTTATATTATCTCATAATTGGGAGTCTTTGTCGACACAAAGAAGGTGATTGTGGTGGTTTTATAAGAGAAACCCAAGAACGTGTTTGATGTATAGAGTTTCTTAGGAAAGGTTAGGTAGTACACGAATTTCATATAGGAATTATAATGCCTTTATGCACCTCTTGGTATCCTTACAAAGAAGGGTGTTATGTTCCTCTGGTCATAAGCATGTGAGAAATCCTTTTAGAAGCTGAATGGGAGGCTTGTCTCAGCACCTATTCTAATTATTCCAGAGCTTATTAGAGGTTATATCATCTTCTGTGATGTATCAAGAATCAAACTTGGAGTAGTGTTGATATATAAGGATGGATTCATTGCTTATGGATCTTGGTAGTTGAGTACTCATGAGAGAAATTACCTGACATAGGACCTTAAGCTTGTATTAGTTGTCCATACCTTACATTTCTAGAGACACTATCTATTGTGTGTGCACTTTGTTGTGTATACAGTCCACAAGAGCCTCTAATATATCTTTTCACAACATGAATTGAACCATAGATAGTAAATATGGGTCTGATATCTTCATTACTTTTATTTTGAGCTTGCCTATATACTTGGAAATGGAAACGTAGTCACTGATGCACTATGTTGAAAAACTTAGGAGTAGGATTTATGGGAATCTAGTGATGAATGGAAGTTAATTACCCTCATTTATGAGAAACATATGGTGTTTCATGATATTCTTGAGTAGTCTTACCTTTCATTCTTGATTGTTACCTATTCCCTCCTTGAGAAGGTGAAGAGAATACAATTTTAATATCCAGAGGGATTGGTTATCCTTGAGAGTGTATCAGGAGCTAAACCACCTCTAGATTGGTCTTTGGATAGAGACAACATCATGTATATTCAAGGGTGTGTCTGGGTTCCTACAGATATGAGATATGAGTTGATGAAGAGTACCATACTTCTCAGTGGGAAATTAATCTAGGAATCTCCAAAACGTATCGAGATATGCAATTCCAGTATTGGTGGCCTAGGATGAAATGTCAGATAGAAGGATTTATCCCTAGTTGTTCCACATATCAATAGGTGTAGGTAGATTAGTAGAGAAATATAGGCCTATTACAGCCACTTCTAGTCCCAGAATAGAAATGAGAGGATATTGCTATGAATTCCGTAGTCATCTTACCTAAGTTTAGGAGGGGTAGAGATGATTTATGGGTATTTATTGACTGACTAACAAAAATATGCCACTTAATTCCTAATCAGGAGACTTTCTCAGTTGATGAAATGGGAAGACTATATGTCTGGGAGATCATTCGACTACACGGGGTCCCCTTTACTATCATTTCAAATAGGGATTCTTATTTCACTTCATGGTTCTAGAAGGGCTTACAAGAATCTATGAGTACACAGGTGCTTCTAAGAATAGATTTTTACCCTCAAACCGAAGGACAATTGGAATAGATGGTACAAGTCCTAGAGGAAATTCTCTGAGTATGAGTCTTTTATTTTAGTTGTTCTTGGGAGAAGTATATCCCTCTCATTGATTTCTTCTATAATAATAGATTTTATGAGACAATTCAGATAGATCCTTTTGAGGCCTTATATGGTAGGTCGTTTCATTCACCCCTGTGCTGGCTAGAAGTAGGAGAGGTAGCCCTACTAGGTCCTCATCTAGTGCAGGAGACTTTGGAGTAGGTTCAACTAATAAGGAAGCGTATGAATACTTCTCAGTATAGATAGAAATATTATACTTATAATCATTTAAGACCTATAGAGTTAGAGGTTGGGGATCATAATTTCCTATGGGTATTGCCCAAACAATGGAATAGATAGTTACATAATCTAGGGAAGATGTCACCTCATTATATAGGGTCATTTGAGATCATGGAAAGAGTTGGGCTGATAGCCTATCAGTTGATACTACCTAAAAGGTACCATGATATTCACAACATCTTCCACATTTCATAGCTTCACCATTATCATGCTGACCCATATCATACTTTTGATCCCGAGGAAGTTGAGCTTGATGCTAATGCTTCTTTTGAGGAGTATCCTATATGCATATTCAATAGGAGAACAAAGGATCTTCAAGGCCTGTTTGTCCCCATAGTACAAGTTATATGGAAGTAAGATAGTGTACATGATGAGACTTGAGAGTGGGAGGCCAAGGAACATGATCAGTGGCTAGATTTATTCTTAGAAAGTGTTTCACCACACAAGAAGGTGAACTCAGGGTTGAGTTCCTTTAAGGAGGGAAGACAGTAAGAACCTAGTTTTTGACTCAGTTACAGATCCTAAATTTTTTGGTCTAATTAACTTTTATGAACCTAAAGTGGATGCCTAATGATTTCACAAAGGTCTCAAGCGTGTATGAGGCTTTTTCGGAGTTTGGAACCCAACGTTTTGGAAAAAAATGGTCTCGTCTCATGGTTATAGTAAATCGGGTTGTGAGGGAACATTGTTAGTCTAAACTGTACGGATGGTTTTCATTTTTGGAAGATCCATATCACACGATTGGAAAATGGTTTCTTAAACCGTGCATCTTATCCATGAGAGTACCCCCTCTTCTATAGGCTCCCATGCATGGTTGGTTCACGGTTTCAAAAACCATGCGTCCAAACTATTCACATGCTAAATTTTGGGTAATTTTACATTTTATCTATTAATGATCTAATTATCCACCTCATTCTTCCCTAATCTTATTTCCAGTAGGATGAACCTCTATTTCTCCCATTTTGGAGATTTTTGAAGTCCTAAACTAGGGGTCAAGAGGTCTCCTTCATCTGGGATCTGTTCGATCTTCCATTCGTCATGTTGGATGCACAACGGTATATACTCGAGTTTGTTTGAGCCATTATTCAACTCTCTTGCACTCAACCTAGTTATCGAGGTGTAATAATTTTTACTCTTTTCTAAGATATAATCCATTATATGTATAATTATAGGTTAATACTAGATGGGGAGAGTTATAAAATCCTACAGTGGGTGTTTTAAAACTAATCTGTCAAGTTCATTGATTTTGGTTTTGACATGTGGAGCCTGTCGATTTCATTGGGTGCCATTTATTGAATTTACATTCCATAGTTATATTCATTAAAACCATATTATTTTTCACTTTCCATAAATATGATTAGTTATTGGTGGCTATACTAATAATACACCACACCATAGGTAAGGTAATATTAAATAATTTATTTTTTAGTGTTTTGACACTTTTGAGCCACTGTTTGGGTGTGTTCGAGCTTGAACACCCTGCTGGTAAGTCACCTTAAATTATTTACCTATTGAATCATGAAATTTTGAATATCTTGTGCTTTTTCAATTCCACTTGACCAATCTAAGGTAAGTTCTTAAATGTAAGTAATTCAATCAAATGATATTATGGAATATATATTAAGTATCTGACTTGGACTTGTTAAATATAAATGAATGTTTGGTTGCATGTCTATAGTGAACCTTTCCATGTTCATGGAAGGTAGTGGAGTGAACCTTATTAATTAAACTTGAATTACATGGTTTTAATTAAATGGGATCATGCTACATGGCCTTGTCAAACTAATGTAAGGCATGGCTTGAATCAAGTGAAATTGTTAATGGCATAATTTTCTTAAGACCAAATTAATTGTAGTGAATTAAATTTAAGTTGAATATTTATGCACATGGACCTTGACATCTTTATAGGAAGTCTAAAATCATGTCAGATCATGGATTCATGAGGGAATGTCATGGATACTCAAGGATGCCATTCCAATTGAAGGATTCTAGTAACCTTGGGTGAGACCTACCCAGGAACCTAATCCTTTTATACCTTTAGATGACCAATATGATACCATAGGATCCCTTCATTATTATTAAAAGATGCCTTAGATACTATCCTTGGATCCAGCGTGATATAAGGTTCCTTGGTTACATCACTGGGACTGGCCACTGCTTATCTCCCATTTTAAATTGGATAAATTCCTTGGACTAGGTTAGAAATATTATTGTTGGATTGCCTTGGATGATTCTACATGGATTAAACTCTTAACCCTTAGCTAAAATTAGTTACTATTGAGTTAACATCACCTGAGTTCTAGGATAACTTAGTGAATACCATGAAATAATTTCAGATCAATTATCAGTTATGGTTGCCTTGTTACATCTTGGAACCTTCACTATCTATACTATCATGAGGTGATGTCAGTGCTGGATATGCCTCACAAGACCTATTAATATAAATTAGTAATTTATTAATTAATGATTTGGTTACATGTTCACACAACAGGTGAGGCCTAACGTAGGCACTTGGGTATTTAGTTACATTGTATTGTTTTTCTTTATATATGCATGCCTATAGATTGTTACATTTCCATTACACATGTCAGATGTTATAAACACTATTGGTGTCGACCCACTGAGATTTATCTCTCACCCTCTCTAGGAATCGTTTGGTACATAGGAAAGATTAAATATATGAAAGTGTTGATAAAGGGAAGCATAATGCTTCAGACACTTGATTTCTTACTATGATAGGATGGAGCTGGTAGTAGATGATAGAGTTGTACCTTAGTATGCTAGGGATAGTTTATACATTTCCTTTTTCTACATTGGGGTTTGATGTATGTTTTTTTACTTTGTATCCATGTTTTAAATATTTCTAGTGACATGACATATATCATCATTAGTTTTTGTAAGTTATTTATGTTATTTCAGTTATCATTGATTTCTCTCTTTCCACTGTTCATTCTGTTTACTTATTTTTTCAATTATTTACCTAAGTTTAAAATTATATATTGTGATACACTCTGATAATGAGGTAATAGTCTCACCACAGACACCCCCTAGGCCCTCACTTCTAGCTGAAAACATTTGGTGTTCAAGGAGATTCACTTGAGGCCATGTGGCCTACAGGGCTCGAGGCACCTATTAAGTGGCATCCAGGTCCAGGTCATCACATTATTAATTCCCATGGAATAAATTGGATTAATTTTAATATAGGGTGAATTATTTTACATTAAAATAAATCCAAAAAATAATTTTACTTTTTAAATTATTGAAAATAAATGACTTTTTTATAAAAATGAGTATTATTTTGACTATTCATCCAAAAATTTATATTTTTAGAAATTCATGCTAATATATATTTGATATGATGATATAGAAAATGAATTATATTTTATTAAGTAAAATATCTAAAATTTATAAATTTAAATTTTGTATAAAACCATACAATAAATGTAAAATAAATTAGTTAGAGTAAATCTATTTCTTTCTTTGATTTTAAAAATCATCTAAATTTATTACAGTGAATGTGAATCCATAGAATCTAACTATAAATATGAAGAAGATATGAAATTAATTTATTATTGAAATTACCTAGGTTTTCACATTCTCCCCCATTAAATAAATTCCATCCTCAAATTTTTTTTCATCACTTAAAAAGGTAGGTTATTTTTCCCTCATCACCTTTCTAGATTCCGATGTTACTTCCTCAATCGTGTGGTTCTTCCAAAAAACATTAACTGGAGGAGTTACCCTAATACAAAACACTTGATATTTGTGATCTTGAATCTATATTGGATTTTCCTTATAATAAATATTTTCTTCCAACTATACCACCTCAAGGATGAAAACATGAGAGGAATTTGGTACACAGTTCATTAAATATGAAACATGAAAAAAATCATGTACCTAATAAAAAATCAGAGGAAAATATACTCAGTAAGAAAATGACCCAACCACGATAAGAATTTAATATTGTATAATAAAACAAAATATTAACTTTCCATTTTTACCAAACCATATAACACCAATACATAAAGATATTTTAAGAAATAGATGACCACTTACCTCAAATGAAAAGTATTTACTCATATTATCTATATAGTTATTCTATATACCCTGAGGTTCCCTCACGTGATACTGAATCATCTTTACCTTCTCAACATTTATTATACCTATTATATCCTCAAAAACATCCTATCACTGACATTATCCCAACATGATGAAGTTAGAAAATTCTTTTCATTTAATTCCAAAAAAGGGGAATTATGTATACTGAAATGAAAATCATTATTATAAGAAAATTCAACTACTGAAAGATGCTAATCCAAATTTCAATGGTAATCTAATGAGAAAGGTCAAATCATATTTTCTTAAGTCTGAATCATTTTCTCTGACTATCTATCATTATATGCATGAAAAGATGTGTTGAAATTTAATTCAACACCTAATGAATATGAAGTCCTTTCCAAAAATTAGAGGTAAATATGGGATCATAGTTAGATACAATAAAGATAAAAACTCTATGTAACTTTCTTATCTCGTTAAGATAAATTTGGGAAATCTATTCCGAAGTTATGATATCTTGAATAGGAAAAAAATGTATAGATTTAGTGAATTGATCAAGATGAACCGAAATCATATTATTACATTGAGATGTATATCATAATCCCACCATGAAATCCTTAAATATATTCTCCTATTTCCATTAAATAACTGGAAAAGGTTGAAGCATCCCCTTTTATAATTTTCACTCAACTTTAACCTATTTAAAAGTTAAATATTTAAGTGTAAAATCAGAAATATCCTTTTCATCCCTCCCCTCCAATAATATTCTTGAAGGAATCTATATATCTTACTGATGCAAGGATGAAAAGAATATAGATTACTATGAACATCAATCAACAATTTATTTTTCAATTGGGGATCCATTTTCACACAAAACCTATTTCTAAATATTATAACACCTTATTTTTTAATTTTAAATTTAGGAAACCTACCCTTATTGAAAAACTCTACTCATTCTTTCAAACCATGATATTCCTTCTAATAAAGATTCATTATGTATTTCAAAGATGAATACACTATAACCTTCACCAAAATAGAGGGAGATATTGTTTTAAAAATTTCATGTCCAACCTTCATTAAATCATTAATCAATGTATTATGTTACAAGGGAAGCATATCTGTTGATACTTTATCTTTTTAGATCAGACATTAGCTGCTTTGTTTTCTTTACTAGGATGATAGTGAATTGGGTAATTGTAATCCTTAATTAGTTCCATACATCTTTTATACCCAATGATCAACCGTTTTTGAGTGAATATATACTTTAAATTTTTATAGTTAGTATATTTTTTACATTTTACCTCATATAAAAATTCATTTAAAATTTTAAAGAAGAAACCAATGCTAAAGTTCAAGATTATGCATAGGGTAATCCCAATCATAGCTATTCAATTGAAGGGAATCATATAAAATTAACTAATCATGTTTTGTTCAGAAACAAATAAGAACCTTGAGTCAAGAATCAATATAAATTACAATTTCACCTTTTTTTCATTAGCAGGGAGAACATTAAAGAATTAACCAATATAAATTTTTAATTCTTGGAAACATTAATCACATTCTTTTATCTATAATAATTTAACTCCATTTTTACATAAATTAGTTTGTGAGTTAGAAAATCAATCATTTTTTTAAAAACTATAAATAGTAACCCTATAATCCAGGAAAACTTTGAATCTCCGTGACATTTTTAGGTCTTAGCCACTATTCCACCAGCTTAGTTTTAGTAGGATCAACAACTATGAAATCTATAGAAATAATATTTCTATGGAAAGAAATACATTGAAACTAAAATTATCATTTCCTAAATTTTCCATATAACATATTTTATTTTAATGTTTTCATAACAATATTTATATATTTCTTATGTTCCTCATAAGTTTGAGAAGAAACCAAAATATCATCATTTAAAACCACTAAAAATTTATCCAAATAATCATGGAAAACTATGTTTGTAAGATCCATAAATATAGTGGGTGAATTAATTAACCCAAAAGGCATAAAAAACTCATAATGCCCATAAATAGTATGAAATGTTATCCTTAGAATCAATTCATCATTAACTTTAAACTTATGATATTCGTAAATGAGATAAATCTTTGAAAAATACTACTATCCTTAAAGATAATTAAACATGTCTTCTATATGAAGTAACAAATACTTTTTATTAACTGTGATGTTATTAAGTGATATATAATTAATGAAACACCTCAATGAACCATCCTTACTTTTAACAAAAAATAGGAGCACCCTTAGGTGAAGTGCTTAGACGAATGAAATCCTTATCAAGTAACTCTTATAACTACATTCTAAATTCCAATAAATTAAATGGATCCATTAGATAAGGGATTTTGAAATTGGATTATCTTATGGAACTAAGTCAATAGTGGATTCGACCTCTTAATCAGTAATAACACTAGAAAAAACATTAGGGAATATATCTATATATTCATTTTATAATGTAACATTACTAAGCCATTAAATCTCTCTTCCTTTAATAATATGAGAAAGATAATTCTTATTACCATCTTTAATCAATTTCCCAGTTTCTTGATATATTATCAAAGGTATTAATTCATTATTATATTAAAATGTAAACTACTTTGAAAATTAGATATAACTTCATTATATTTTCAATATATCTTAACATGATAAACTAAAATCCAATCCATTCCTTGGATAAAATCAACCTCAAATTTGGGAAAGAGAATAAGATTTATAGGAAAAACCATTCCATAGATAATCATATAAAGATTCCTATAAATCAATATAGATTTAATACTCCGACCATTATATTTTACCAAAATTTCTATCTCTATTTATTTAGGTGATATTTCTATTTTAAAAGAAAATTTACTAGAAATAATAGCATGTATAGACCCCAAATCGAAAAATAAATTGGCATTATATGAGTAAACAAGTAGTTTACCTTTCACCACTTCATTCAAAGGTCATTTATTTCTTGAGATAATGGAAAATTAATTTTCCATACCCTAATGCTTATGGTTCTAATGATTTCCGTCCATTATGTTTATCTTTAAACACACAATTTCATAATGGAAAGTATAGAGAGAATTATAACACCTTACTACATGGTTATCATTATAGGTTTGACCATTTCCATTACCTATTAACTTGTAGTCAAGAGTTATATGTCCCAACTTAATATACTAAAAACACTTCCTAGAGTTTACAAGACACTCACGAGGATTCTTCTCACCACACTTATCACCAGAATGAAATTTATTCCTATTACATTCATATTTCATTGACTGGTTCTTTATCATCACTTGAAACTTATACTTCTTTTTTTCTTTGTTGTTGTAGGAGTAAAAAAACTCAATATCAACCTTCTTAGAACACTAATAAACCTTCTCATAACTTTTAAATTCATTAGGAAAAATCTATTTATTAATTTTGTTTCAATAAATATTAATACCTATCAATTTTAATATCATGGTACAAAATGAAATTGGCTACATACTTTTCCAAGTCTAATAAAATTAACTTCATTGGTAGAAACAGAGTCCCCCACAGATTTCTTTAGTTCCAAAAATTTCCTTTCCATACCAAGTTAAATAATCATAGGAAAATAATTCTCAAGGAAAATATATTTAAATACTAACCACTCTATATAATCAATATCATATTTCTCCTTGGTATTTTTAACTAATAACAAAAAATGACAGGCTTCACCTTCAAGATGATAAATTAAAATAATTACATTATAATGTTCAAAATAACCTAAAACCTTGAATATGTTTTATAGATAATTGGTCCATCATTTAGATACCACTGGGTCTATGTTTCCCTCAAAATTTAGAGGGTTTTATTTCATTAAATAATGCACTATATACATGTTCCTCTATGGAGAGTTCAATTTATATATAGAATGGGTCCAACCATTAATAGTATGTATCAACTATGTTAAAATAGCTACATACTTCTCTATTCAAATTCCAATACTTACAAGTTGCTGATACAGAAGGATATTATCCTCCTAACTCTTTTTTACTTCATTCACCCTATTTCCTTTATGAAAACCCATTCTAAAATATTAATAGATTAGATCAAGATACATGGAAACCCTCAAATTTTTCTCATTATTATATAATATAGAGATTGAAAAATTGTAAATGTATTTTCTTAATAACATCGTATCATATAAATTTATTCAAACATTTCCTTGATACCAGTTAAAATGGTTTGTTCCCATACATAGTGGGCTATAGCTAATTCCCATCAGAGCACTCCATGGGTGGAAACACCTCTTGGGAAGGACCCTTACCACCACCTTCAGTGGAATCTATTTACTTATAAATACATTGGGAATATATTCATGCTTCACCCAACGTTCACATGTTACAATTCAAAGGATTAAATTCACTCATTTACTATGATACCAACTATAATAACCCATGTATTTAACAATCCATAATTATGAGTTTAATAACAAGGATTTAATTTTACTACATTCCCATGATCTTTCCGGCCTAGAGTTTTATAGAATTAATACAAACTCTTAGATATCAAACCATTACAAAACAAAGTTTAAAATTCCACTAAATATATATTTTTTTCACCAAACTAATATTCTTAATTCAAACTACTGTTTTATTAAAAATACATTCAATTCCTTTAAGACAAATCCCTATAGTAAAAAGATAGACCTTTCTATGTTTCCTACTAATCCTTTGTCCCTATGAAAAATATTTATAAAATTTGGATGAGAAAAAAAGTTATTATGGGATATGAAAAGAAGTATTCCCATTAACCTATTTATAAAATCATAAAATACATAATAAATTTTTTCTATTTTTACAAAATAAACTTTCAGCTCAAATACTCAATTACTTTTGGAATCCTCTTTATTTTTTAAATATTTTCATAAAACTTTTTTAAAGAAAGAATGAAAGGAAAATAATAACAATGAGAGTTTATTATAAATCATAAGAACCCATGAAAGTTTTTTTCTTAAAAACATTTCTTTTACCATTAAAATGGTCACAAACTTTCTTAAAACATAAGTTCATATTCATACCTTGTAAAATAAAAATATTTTCATAGAAATTATTCTAAAAACACAGAAAAGTCATATAAGTTCCTCAAGAATTTATCTTTATAGAACCCTTACTATAAAAATTACATATAAAATAACATATCTGGTTAATTTATATAATCTCTTAGGAGTAACTTATATTAAGTTAACTCCATCAATTTACCTAATGCATTCAAGATCTATATCAGGCTCATTCATCATCATGAGATATATCAGGCTCACCCATAATCATAAACAATATATACGGACCATAACATAAATAACACTCATATTAAATTTAATTTACTTCCTAAAATATCATAAAATATTATATTTAATTCATATATAGAAGCACTTTGGGATTCATGTAAAAATAATGATAAAATTCCTTTTTCCCTTTGAAAAATCTTAAAATGAAAAATTCCCAAAAGAACAATGTCCTGAATCGGCTTGGGTATATTAGTAACCAAATAACTAAATTGATTCTGATATAGCTTGAAGGGAGTTATCGATCCCCATGGGTTGGCGAATAGAACCAGGTATTATTAATAAAGAGAGTGGGAATAGATTTTCCACAAACATTGTAGAAGAAGAAAAAATCAGGATGCATGTAAGAAAAAATCCACAGGGAGAACTATACCAGAAGTAAAACATGTATGAAAAGACAAAGTACTATAGAATAGTACTATAAGACTGAAAGAACAACCCAAGTCCCAATGGATGAAACTATCAAAGAATAATTATCAAAAAATATTACCACTAACAAGTTGCACCTTACCCTTTCTCGAACCTGGAAGAGTATAATTTAAAAAATACCTGAAGGAATTTGTAGGGTGTGAGATAAAATCCCAGTAGGGTCTCATTAAAGATTCCATAATAAAATGCCAAAATTTAATTAACTAAATAAAAAATTTCAATTTTAATAAACAAGTATGGAAGTTCAAATCATAATTAAAATAACTAATGATTTATATTTCAAATGATGGAAATAATTTAAAAAATGGATTAATAAAGATTTTATATAAAATAGTTAATATAAATTTATAAGGAATATATAAACCAGTTTACAACAAACAAGGGCATATATTTCAAATAAAACAACGAGAAACATGGTCATCTACCAAAAGGTATAATAGTTCCAGGCTATGGTATCCTCACACACTTGAAGGTGATCATGGAAATATGTGTATACACACATCCTTCTGAAACTGGCCAAAGAGGACTCACCACTATCCCATCTAGGATATAACCTAAGGTACTAAGTTTTATTTCAATTATAAAGCATAAAAAAGAGTGTTGTCCAAATAACTCACTAACAACCTAATCTTGAATATGCTCTAATAAAAAAGTGATGGGAAAATTATTTTTAAACTATTTATAATACAATTAATCCCATTTCAAATTTCAAATATTCTAATTTCCATTTAAAAATCAACACACGAGTTTCTAATCAAAACATACCTATTTCTAAGATAAGATCACTGGGTTTCTAACAAAACCATTTTAATACATTTTTTCTCATATAATTTTTTTAAATCAATTTCAAAAAATAAATTTCATAATTTAAATTTAATAATTTTAATTCTATAATTTTTCATCAATTTTATATATACACCCCAATTCAATGGAATTGGGGGGTTTTCTAAATTCCATGCCAAATCAAATAAAAATCCACCAATTTAATGAAATTGGTTTTTTAATCACCAATTTCAAAAAAAAAATTAAAAAAAAATTGAATTTAAATTAATAAATTAAGGTTTGATCAAATTATCCAATCAAAATAAAACCACCTACATTTTCATGGAAACAAAAAGCCCGCAACGGAACCTGCCAACAAAAACGAAGGTGAAAAAGATCAAGGAACTCAACCTAAAAGAAATATTAAACAACACAGAGCATAAATAAATAAAATTAAAGACTATCTAAGAAACTAATAGGATGTAAAGATAAATATATGGCTATACAAGGAGAATGATTACCAGTAAAGTCACACTACATTCGCAACAATGATAAATCACTGAACAAAACTACTCAGAAGGGTTTGAGGGATCCGAAATTGCATGGGGACGTATCTTAGTCAAGAGAAAAGATGTCTACAGAAAATAAAATAGAAATTTCATATGATCGGCCTATTTAGTATCAATACCCAGGACATTACATGATGTATAACCCAATTACAATTCAGGTAATTAAAAAATACTATAATCACTAAAAAAACCCATTTCCTTTTGTAAAAAATGGACTTATTATTATTGTATAATTTACATGTCATGTAACCATATTAAACAGCTTGTAAATACCAAGAAGAATACATAGCTAGTATGTTTTCATGATTATATTCCAATAAATCATTGAATTCACCATTATGGGTATCCTCCCAATACCTTCTCAGTCCTACCAAGACAATGAAAAAGGAAAACCATTAGAAGGCTTAAAACGTACATGACAGAAAGGTAATGGTATGTTACTAAAAAGAAATAGAATATATTTTTAAAAACCATAAAAACTAATAGTGTATAGTACTTAAATAATAATGGTTGTGACATCAAAAAATTCTTTTCAAACTGCATATATTAAAAAATATTCATTTCACACTTTTATAAAAATAACCCATATAGAAGATGTTAAAAAGATACATTTTTAGAACACTATAAGGAATGTTAATGATGGATTTAAAAAAAAAGTTAAACATTTTTTTATAAGAATAACATTCTTGAAACTTTTTATGAAATATGGATATAGAGGAAAAATAGTCCAAAGGAAAATGCTAAAACATTTTAAACAATGTTTTAAATAAAAACCCCTTACTCCAAGTCTGACCCTCCATGTACATTAACTATTTTATAAAAAAATATATTAATTATTTAATTACTTCATAAATGTTTTTTGGTTTATTAACATCTCATAATACTTTTTATTTCATTTATTACCAGATCTTATATAGTTACTAAATCAATTAAGTACATTAGAACATTTTTAGGATGTTAAATTCATAACCCCAAAACAAATTTGGTAGGTTGAACATGGTAAACGATATCATGTTTACATCATATAAAAAATATTAATAATTAAATAATTATCATGTTTAAATATAAAATATAATTTTATAACCATCCATGAAAGGCGTACACAAGAAATTAATCACATCGCTTCTTGAAGGCGGTAGTCAACAAGCACGCACAAGGAAAGTTATATTTTTCTATTAGATGAAAGAATAAAAAGTTAAGTAAAATATTGTCATTAAATAATCATAATTATATCATGAATATAATATATATTAATTAAATACATTATAATAACTATCCATGTAATATCCCCCGAAAATTGAAATTATTTAATAATTTGTTAAGACTAACTAAGAAAAGATATAAATAAAAAAAGTATAATATTTTTGTATAATCAAAATATGTTTTAAATATAAAATAATCCTCTATTTTTAAAATCTATTTTTTATCTAAATAAATATATAAAAACTTATTTTTTAGGTTTTGGAAAAAGAATATTTGAAAATAATGAAATATTTGAAAGAAAAGGTAATGTATTTTTAAATATAATTATTATTAAATTACAATTATGATTAATATTTTTAAATATTATTATATAATATAAATATTATAATATAATTTTCAAATTATGCTTACGATATTTTACATATGTTATGATAAACTATATATAATTAATGTTTTATTAAAGGAAGGAAATAAGTAATTATAATGATATAAAAAAATGGAAAATCATGTATAGGGTTTTTGTTTTGGAGATTAGGCAGTCCGTCATGGCCCGAGAGGTGCAGGGGTGGTCATCGAGCTCAACCAAGGGAGAAGGATGAGCCTCAAGGTGCTGTTGGGGCTTGACATTAGGAGTCTGCGTAGGAGGGTTTTTCTTGAGGAGGCCAAGTCGGATGAGGTGAAGCACCTGGAAGCTTCAAGATGTTTGGGAGGAGGCATTCCTTTAGTTTAGAGTTTGAGTCATCTATGCCAAGTGAGGTTTTGAAAATAAATCGATACCCGAGCAAACAAGAAGTTGTCGAAGGTGATCTGAGCAACTTTCGCGAGGTTTGATCATGGTTAGGGTATGAATCGGGTTAAGGTGCAGACAGATTATTTCTAGATCAAGGTGAGATATGCTTGTATTTTCTTTCTTAAGATCTGATTTTCTACCTGATAAACATTAATACTTTTCGTTTTTGATTTATTCTCCATCGATCATTTTCCACCCACTATTTTTATTTGATTTGTATGTTATTGTTACAGTCTGTTCAACCTTATTTCATTTGTTTTGGATTAAGAACGACATGTCTTTTGATTTGGTATGCAGGTTTCCATTTCAGCTATCCTTGTTTATTGTTATTTAATTTGTATAACATTTTATTCTGTCAATGTTTTGTTCGTCTATCCACTTCAACCTTGATCTTGCATCAAAAGCTTGAACCCGTAACTGTAACAAAACTATAAAAAAATATCTATTGGTCCCTCATTGAATAGTATAGTTTTTAGCTATAAAACCCATAAACCCTTGTGAAAATTAATTGGTAACATAGTCTGTCTATCCAGAGGGTGCATGGGTGTGTGTCCAGAGCCAAGGAAATTATATGCGTTTTTCTACTACAATTCATGTAAGGGTGAAATTATATTTTCAAATTAAGATATTTGATTTCCAGATTGGTAATGAATTTTATTTATTTAAATCAAAGGTATGTTCTACCGAAAGGAATATTATATACTGTATTTTGATGTACATTTTTAAATATGAATAATTATTTTCAAGTTATCATTTATGTTTGTGTATTGGAGTTTATGCATTTTTTTAAGTATTACAAAATTAATATTTTTATTTAAGGGATTATTTATTTTTGAATATTTTTCCCCCTTTAAGAATTTAATTTCAAGGGATATTTTTGTGTATCCAAGATTTATTTGATAAAAATATAACTATGCACAGATATATAAAAATTTACATATATATAAATGGATAAAATGGTTATTGACATGTTATAATTCTTATTGTCACATTTCTAAAAAATGTGTATAGCATGTCATCATGTTACATTAAAAACAAGGACATCACATTAGAATATAGTCACGACCATTCGTTATGCATAACATCAACATCCATTGCATTTATAATAAATTCATGGTTGTAATTTATATTCTATGGTTTAATTCTGAAATAAATATGTACATGGATTTCAATTAAAGTATTTTATTTTAAATATTACTTTTATAATTTTATGTGTGGACCATAATTAATTATTATGATTATTTTAAGATCAATTATTTAATAGAATAGAAAATGTATTCCATGAAAGAAAGTTTAAATGCATGGACAATTCATGCAAATGATTACGGAATAATTTTTGGTTGCAACGAAACTCACAAGTGATATGAAATGAAAGTTCACATATTTATGTAGGTATATAATTATATATAAATATAAATATGAATGTGTATTTTAAGACAGTGACATGTTTTTCATAATTTAAAACTCAAATAAAAATATATATAAATATATTAGTAAAGTAACCCTATAATGTTTTCAGAAAATCTGACACTTAGACATTTTAAATATGGAAGAGAACTGGGGAGTGAAACCATCCTTCATTAAGTGGATTTTCCTAAGAAAACACTCAATATTTCAAGTGGCCTCAAAATAGTTTTTTGTTTTCAGAAGATTGCATTTTGTTTTTATAAAAACACTGGAATATGTTTAATGAAATTTTGAACATAAGTATTTTCTAAGGTGGTATAGTATTTTTAAAGTGTATATAATTTCAAATAATGTTCTAAAATGGATATTTTGGAAAGTATTTTCAAAAGAAAAATTTTCAAATGATTACTCAAATATTTTAAAACTTATTACTGGGCATATTTAATGCCGACCCCTTATTTTAAATTATTTTCTATAGGTTCAGTAGAGTTTCCTAAAGTTTTTTATTTCAATTATGGTGTGAGCGCATGTGAATTATTTTATTTTATTTTATTTTGTTCTGTTCAGTTTTGTTAAGTTGTAATGTTTATCTATTCTCCAAAACCCAGATTGGTAAAAGGTCCTCATTTGTGTAATGTGTTGTGTAATTATTTAGTTTATTTTATAAATAAAATTCACACATCATGTTTAAAAACTGAATCTGGGATTCTGGGATCTAGGGAGTTATAATTGGTATTAGAGGAATGGTCTAGACAACTTTGGTGACCAGATTTCATCGTTTATGTGGTATAGTTTAGAGTTTAGCGGCTCAAGTGTTTCTTAATTTTGAAGATAAAAATTCATAATTATTTTTAGTTTGACAAACGAATTTTGAGGAATAGTTATTTTTAAGGGGGGATAATGTAACATCCCATGAAAATTAGAATTAAAATTATTTAATAATTTTTTAAGACTAACTAATAAATGATTTAAATAAAAATCATTTATAAATTTTTTGTATAATCAAAATATTTTCTGAATATAAAATAATGCTCTACTTTTAAAATTTCATTTTTGTATCTAAATAAATATATATAGACTTATTTTTTCCATTTTGGAAAAAGAATATTTACAAATGGTGAAATATTTTAAAGAAAAGGTAATGCATTTTTAAATATAATAATTCTTGAATTATAATTGTGTCTAATATTTTAAAATATTATTATATAATATAACAATTTTAATAGAATGTTGAAATTAGAATTATAATATTATAAATATGTTATGATAAACTTTACGTAATAAATTTTTAATAAATAAATGAAATAAGTTATGATAATGATATAAATAAAGGAAAATCGGGTATAGGGTTTCAGTTTTGTGGATTAGGCGCCCACCGCCGCTCGAGAGGTGCATGGACGGTCGTCGAGCACAATCGATGGAGAAGGAAAAGCCTTGAGGCGCTGATAGGGTTCGACTTTAGGAGTCTTCATAGGGTGGGTTTTGCTTCGGGAGGCCGAATCAGGTGTTTTCGAGCACCTGGGAGATTTGAGCTACTTGGGAGGAGTCAGTACATTTGTTGAGGGTTCGAGTCATCTATGAAAAGTAAGGTATTTACCATCAGTTGATGCTCAAGAAAAATAAAATTTGTCAATGGTGATCTGAGCAACATCAGTGAGGTTCGATTGCAGTTAGGGTTCGACTAGGGTTAAGGGGTAGACTGATTCTTTGCATATCTAGGCAAGGTAGGCTTGTGTTTTATTTATTAGGTTTTGAATTTCTACCTATTAAACATTAATTTTTATCATTTTTTATTTCTTCTCCATTGATTGTTGTTTAATTTCTATTTTTCTTTGATCTATATTTTATTTTTGTGTTCTGTTCAACCATTTTATATTTCTTTTGGAATACGAACAAAATTTCTTTCAATTTGGTCAATAGGTGCCTGTTTCAGCTATACTTGTTAATTTTTATTGAATCTTTCTAACATTTTATTCTATAAATGTTTTGTTCTTCTATCCACTTCAACCTTGATCTTGAATCGCATGCTTGAACTCGTTACTCTATCAAAACTGTAAAAAAATATCTGCTGGTCCCTAGTTAAACAGTATAGGTTTTGGCTATAAAACCCATGAAACCTAGTGTAAATGAATTGCCAACTTAGTCTGTCTGTCAGGAGGGTGATTGGGTGTAGTCCAAAGCTAATGAAATATTTTTTGTTTTTCTACTACAATTCAAGTAAGGGTGAAATTATATTTTTAAATTATGATTTTCAATTAACATATTAGTAATGAATTGTATTTATTTATATCAATGTTATGTTTTGCTGAATGAGAGATTACAAACTGTATTTTTATGTACAATTTTTAATTATGAAGAATTATTTTCAAGTTATAATTTATGTTTTTTTAAGGGAGTTTATGCATTTTTTTCAAAGTATTAAAAAATTATTATTTTTCTATAATGGATTATTTATTTTCAAATAATTTTTTTCCTTTAAGAATTTAATTTCAAGGGATAGTTTTTTATCCAAGATTTGTTTGATCACAAATTTAATTATTCACACACACACACACATATATATGGATTAAATGGTTATTTACATGTTATAATTTTTATTGGCATGTTTCTAAAAAAATTTATAGCATGTCATCATGTTATATTGAAAATAAGGACATTGTATTAGAATATAGACATGTCCATGTATTATGCATAACATCGATATTTGTTGCATTTATAATAAATTCATGGTTTCAATTTGAGTTTTAAGGGTTAATTTCCGAAATTTATAAGTACATGGATTTAATTGAAAGTGTTTTATTTAAAATTTTACTTTTATAATTTTATGTGTGGAACATAATTAATTATTATGATTATTTTAAGAAGATAAATTATTTATAAGAATAGAAAATTTATTCCATGAAAGAATGTATGAATGCATGAAAAATTCATGTAAAGGCTTATTGCATGAGTTTTGGTTATAACCAAACTCGCATGTGATATGTAATGAAATTTCACATATTTATGTATGTATATACTAATATATTAATATAAATATAAATTTTTATTTTAATGTAACATGTTTTTCAAAATTAAAAACTCTAGTTAATATATATATATATAAGTAAATAAATCTTAAAAAGTTTTCAGAAAATCTGGAATTTGGACATTGTAAATATAGAAGAGAATTGGGGAGTGAACCCATCCTTTATTAAGTGGTTAGGACCAAGACAATATTTATTATTTCAAGTGTCATTAGAATAGTGTTTGTTTTCAAAAGCTTATATATCATTTTTAGGAAAACACTAGAATATGTTTAAATCAAATTTGAACGCAAGTATTTTTTAAGGTGATATATTATTTTTAAAGAATATGTAATTTCAAATAATGTTCGCAAAATGATATTTTTAAATTTATTTTCAAAAGAATATTCTTAAAAGGATTTATCAAAGATTTTAAAACCCCTTATTGGGATTATTTAATGGAAAACCCTTTTTTTAAATAATTTTCTATAATTTCAGTATAGTTTCCTGAAGCTATTTTTTTTCTTACAGTGTGAGCACACATGAATTATTTTATTTTATTTTATTTTGTTCCATACAGTTTGGTTGTGTTTTATGGTTTTTCAATTCTCCAAATCCTAGACCAGTAAAATGTCCTCGTTTTTGTAATTATTCAGTTTATCTTATAATTTTTTTAAAAAATATGTTTCATCACCGGATCCAGGATTCTGGGGTCCATGACATTATAATCCATGTCATATGGGGATGAAAAATTAAAGACATCGCTTCATGGAGGTGGCAGTCCACAAGTATGTATAAAATATGTTTTCATTTCCCATTATATGGAAGAGGAAATGAAAAAGGGTTTTACAATAAACAAAATAATATATCAATATGTTAGAGAGACATATGTTATTATATATTTTGAAGAGGTATAATATGAAATAATGATGAGTAAACTTTGTTAAGTGTTATAAATCTTCTTTGGAAACCCTCATTTAGCTTACACCTTAATACTTTTAGGTTGGTGTTTTATTTAGAAAAAAACCTATAAGACAAGAGTAGGAAGATTTTATATTTATTTAGATATTTTTTGAGATAAACTACTCAAGTGGTGTAGATATGTGAGGAGAAGATGTTCCTTTTATATGTTAGGGGAGTGACACTCTTGTAATTTTTTCAAAGTTTTAAAATAATACAATACATTATTAATCAGACAGTGGAACTAAATCTACCTCATTTATAAGTAAAGGTGATAATGATTGAAATATTCTCATCCAATAATATGTAAGAAGATATTCTGTGACCTTATTACTTAGTTTTTATCTTAATTAACCTGTTTTATCCTTTATCATGGTGATAACTTTTTACCATAATTACTATTCATTATGAAAAATTAAAATTTAACAAATCACTAAATTTGAAAATCATAATCAAAAATATGAAATCCAATTTTCAAGATTCAATTATTATAAGTAGAATAAATTAATTATAATATATGTTCACAAAGCGCAATGAAATTTTTTTTTTTTGAAAAATGAATTTTTATCCTAAAAATAAATTTATACCCAAATGAAGTATAAATTTTATTCTTATTTAATTAATTATATTGTGTTTAATCAAATGGTACTAACCTTATGGACTCATCTTGGGGAAGATTTGGTCCCTGACCGATGGATTCGATGGATGCAAATTTTTATTTATCAAAAGAGTGGGTAATTCGAAAGCTCATCGTTTGGATCATTTTGGGAAATGTTGTGGTTGATCATTCTTGGGTAAACTCGTTCCCTGATTAGTTTTGTAATCCTGGTTTCCTTATCAGTAATTTATCTTTTATGTTCAAAAAATGGTACTAATTTTTCACTATTCAAATGAAAACATAATTTTAATTTTTAAATACTTGAAAATAAATGATAGTTTTTATAACAGATTGATATTTTTCTACATTTACCCCCAAATAAATATTTTTAGAAAAATACCAAATAATTATTCCTTAGATATATTTGATATGTTGATTTTAAAAAAAGATTCCATTTTATTAAATTCAGTTTTCTATATTATTTTAAATTTAAATTTTAAATAAAACTATATAATACATGGAAAACACTTTAGTTAAACAAAACTATTGCTTTCTTTGATTTGAAAAATCATATAAAATTATTATAATAAATGTTAATCCATAGAATCTTATCATGAATATTTATAAGACATGAACTTGATTTATTATTAACATCACCAAGGTTTTCACACTATATGTCGTATTTATAGGATTCCCAATCCTCCACGAATCCATATCTCATCCTTTAACCCTAATCATACCATTAAATAGGTAACCAAACCCCACTAATATAGATTATAATTTAATAGTTTAGTGAAGTAAAATGAGTTTTCTGGTATTTTTAACATTGAAGGTTGTTCATGAACTTGAATAAGAGAAATTTTAATGATCATCTCATCATTAGGGTTGTAACTACTCAGGACATACTTTAAGACAATACTATAGTGTCATAAGAGTACTCATTATATCATCAAAATTATGACATTATTATATGATACTAACATGCCCAATACCTTTAGATAATTTATTTCATTTCTAAAAAATTTCTTATATAACACTTCTAAAATTATATTTTTAAATTATAATTATGAATATAATTCATAATTATGATTTAATATATTAAAGGTTAAATATGAATCAATCACTTGAATGTATGCATAATCATATTCATTTTCTCCATGATAATGAGTATATTCACAGGAAATGGATAATTTCTACCACATATTAAACAAGTCAAATGTATTAATCAATTAACAAAGTAGACTAATTTTTTTTCATATACAATGTATTAGGTTTTCACATGTACATTCATAATCATACTGAATCAAGGATTACAATATTAAAACTTTATTATAGATGATAAAATCACAACCCATCTTTGATTAATGTTCTTCCCATGATTGATAACATATCTAATGATCATTTTTTAAACTATATAATGAAATAAGATGATATATTAAACATTAAATTTCTCATGTTATGAATACCTTGAACCTATAAATCAAATGAAATTTGATAATTATCACATAATAAATAGAAAATTATGTTAATGGGATAATATATGTATTGTTTATTAAGTTTATTTACATTCAGTTCAATAGGTATCACCACCAAAATATGTGAGCACTTTGTATAACTATCTATAAAAAAGTCTTAATCACACTAACAAATATCATTTTACTTACATTAATGATGATTATTAGATTGGGATAAAACATGGAGTACTTATAAATTATTATTATTATTATTATGATATTATTAGGTAAATAAATATAAATGAAAATAGTTATAATGAAATAATTCATCTCCATTAATAAATAAAATAATATATGATATAATCATTTTCCCAAAAACATCATCATGTCATGATTAATATCTATTGAATTATTTAAAATATTCCTAATTAAAATAGATCAAATATTTCAGGCATCAAATACCAATAGATCTCATCATTCTATGAAAATAATGGTTTTATCAAAGGAATTTTTACATTATCCTATGTAGAAAGATTATATATTTATACATTTACATGATTTTATGATCATATAAATTAAATTTTATCATTTTATAATAAACTTTATTTAAGGGTTGATACTCAACCATACATGTTATTCTTCCCCTTAATGTTCCATGTTCACATTATAGGTCTTAACCCACTAGGTGAATTAACCAAATTCCAATTTATTTGTGCATATAAATTTCATCTCAGTCATTATGGGTTCAAATATTTGAATAGAATCTAAACTTATAAAGGGTTCTTCATAGGTTGTTTTAACATGATCTACCCCATAAAGACCCCACCCATGTTAAACTGATAAGGTTGGGGAGGTGACACCCTAAACTAGACTTTAATAGGCCAAGGGTTGGGGACCATCATCAAGGGATAAGTCACATTAACAGAGGGAATTCCATAAAATAAGACAAATTAAATATTTAAATCTAAATACATTAAATACTAAACAATTATTCTATTTAACATAGCTAGAAATCATCATACTTATATCCAAAGAAAATGAGTGAATTTTAATTAATTAGAAAATAATGCCATAAAAAAATAACAACCCCTCAATTCAATATACAGTGTAAAATCCATGGGATCAAGTAAATGGTATCCCATGAAACCCAAAAACTTATAAATAAAAGTAGCTTCTACAAGGCTCCTAAAGGCTTCACCTTATCAATCCACACCTATAATCCCACTAATGAAAAATTGAAACAAAATACAACAATAAAAAAAAAGTGTGTTATTATAATATTTAATTAAAAAATACTCATGTCCGGACCCGTCCTAGAGGGGCCCCTGCCATGACTACCCCATTCTCACCTCCAATAGGTCAAGGGCCGGTGACTAGCACTGAGTAGGCATATCCCAAAAATTAGAGGCATTTTCCTAAGTACGTATACACATGCACACATATCAAAGCCTAAAATGATAAAATGTAAAACACTAAGTAAACAAGAATTCATACTACTAAGATACCAAAAATAGATCATGGAAGTATAAAATTGGAAAGTAAATTGGGCCAGAATATAAGTTCACCCAAAAAGGAGTCTGGAAAAGTGAATGCACAAGTTCCTGAAAATCATCTATAAAAAACACTACCTGAAGGGAATGGTACTGAATAGATGTATGAATCCATAGGTGAACACATATACTATCTAGTATCTCTAAGAACCACCTAGTCTTGGTCTACATAGGATTCCTTCAAAGCATCGATCGTCTGCACAAGACACGACATGTGCAGGAAAAGCCCATGTAGGAGTGAGTAAAACAATACTCAATAGGACACCTTGAAACCACAAAGGAATACCACTAAGAAATACACATATTATACCACAAATAAATAAAAAAATTATACCATAAATAAATACAAAAATTATACCACAAATAAATATATGAAGTATACCACCAATGAATAGTACAGACAACTCACACAGGTATAGGTCTTCAGTTTGAAAAATAAGATTATCTGACATAATCTAAAAAACACCCAGCATCGATAAGAAACACAGTCTCTATGAGACAATTAGTCCCAATAAGAAACATAGTTTTAGCAATACATGTAGTCTAGGTAAGACACGTAGTCTCATTATGTCATATAGTCTCAAAGTCACAGGCAACTATAGGATTCCACTCGTAGCGTGCTTATTTTGGGAGAACCTACTCCTCAAAACATTAGTTCTTATGAAGAATACCATAAAAACACAGTTAGAGTATCTCAAAAGGACCACCTCATCACAAGGGTCCTAATTCCACTATCAATTTGTCAAACAAACACATAGTTTGAAAGTTATGTCTGTTTTCATAAAAATCCCCAACCCGGGTCTGATCTGACCCACTAAACCTGGCTTGACCCACCAACCGACCTGACCTAGTATAGATAACCTAGCCCAGAGTATCCTATTGAGTCACTTGGTCGAGCCCACTAGGCCATTGGAGTGTCCTGGATCCTCTGGTCTGACCTGCATGCACATGGGACAATCTAGTCTGCCGCACACGGTTCACCTCGATCAAGTGACCCTCTACTGCACATGGTGCTGCACCACATCCCATGTGGATATCCCACTACTTCTGATATCCCCACAACCTCATCATCACCATAGGATCCATGTGTCCACCCTACCATGTACGTGACTGCCTCACCGCGTCCCCCTTGCAGCCCCGCTGTGTTACTCTTGTCGACGCCGCTGCGTCAGCGTGCCCCATGTGCTTCGCCGGCCCTGTGGCCTCTCTGCCACTTCCATGGACTACTCACATGGCCAAGACTCCCTCCACATGGCTGATCCTCCTCTCACATGGTGTCAGTCACCACGCCACCAACCCCCGCCATCTACACTGGTTGTCGACGTCCCCAGTTCTGCAGGCCATCCACCTTGCTCTACTACTCCATTTTTCTAAATAAAGACAAATTTGTGATCCTTGGTTCGTGATAATTACTATCTTTGGATCTGATCCATCTTCCCATTACTCCAGGGGTCCGATCGCATTCATAGCCTCCGGACATGTCAATCCATGACCGTGAGGGTCCAATGTAAAAGAATGCCAAGAACGGGGGAAAAGAGAAGCACAAAAACATTCAGAGGAATAAACCTCATCCATTGTTTGTGTCAGCCTCAATTTGTTCCTGTTATAACAAAGAATGAAGAATTAATAAATCACATAGATTGTATCCCCTTTTTAAAACCCAACAATATAAATCCCATCCTACAAGTGATTGAATCATGTATCAACCTATTAATGGGTTGATCCACATTCATTGTCGAATTCAGAAATAGGGAATGATCAAAAAGAGAAACTACAACCTACGAAGAGTTTGAATCCTTTGTTGACAAAGAACAGAGGTTGTTCCATCAATCCTCTCTTCTCAAACATTCGTTGGAGATAGATCCCTTCTCCACCCATTATTGGAACTCCAGGGTTATGATTATAACCTTAAATTCTCTAGAACGGTTTATTAAAAATAAAACCTTTGCAGCATCGACACGTAATGTTATATAAAATAAAAATTCATTTATTTTATTTTTTTAAATTTCCAAAAATTAATTTTCATAGTAGACTCATGTCAGTCAATGTTAGGAACAACTTAAGGTAAAGTCCATACTCTAAACACACTAGTGACCTTAAATTTTTGATAGAGACACCCGTTTATAAGTTATTCTAATTTTTTAGGAAAAATACATGCCCTTTCTATTTAATATTTAAATATTATTCAAAAAATGTTATGGGAACATTGGGCCTTGGAATCACACACTGTCTTAGTGCCTAGTCTCATAATAATTCATATAATATATAAAAAACATATATAGAAATTCTGAGATGTTACATTATACCCACCTTAGGGATTTAGAACCCTGAAATCCAAAATAAAATGCTATACAAACAATTGAGGGTATTGATAATGAATATGATACTCTCAATCCCATGTTATTTCCTATATATTACTATGTTTTCACTGAACATGCACAATAGGAATCGACCTCCCAAAAAGGATCCTCTCATATTGATCCTAAATCTCCATCAAGTACTGCACAAAAGTCACCCCATCATCAATTTTCAGATTGTCCCAGTAAATGATGTGACATGGATCATATATGTATCTCCTTAGATTTGACACGTTGAAGAAATCGTGCACCTACATTAAATACATATGTAGAGATAAGTGGTATGTCACCTTTCCAACTCTGTGTAGTATCTAGAATGGGACGATGAAACTTAGAGATATCTTGCCACTCTGGACATATCTTCATATCCCATGTCAAGGAGAGACCCAAAGCAACACATGGTCTCCCTCCTCGAAATCCAAATGAATCTTTTGTCAGTAATCATAAGACTTATGACAGATCTATGCAGTCTTCATCCACTCCTGGATGACCTGAACCATCTCTGTAGTCGCCTGCACCATCTCTGGGCCCATGAGTGCTGACTCTCCTGGGTCCTTCCAACAAAGTGTTAACCTGTAGGGTCACCCGTACAAGCCCTTAAACGGTTCCACAACAATGATGTAATGGTAGCTATTGTTTTATGAAAACTCCCCCAAGGGTAGGTGATCCTCACAACTGTGGCCAAAATCTAGGATGCAAGCATGTAGCATATCCTCTAGAACCTATATGATCCACTCAGTCTGGTCATCCATCTATTAGTGAAAAGATGTGCTCAAGCACAACTAAGTCCCAAATTCCTCCTAGAATCTCTTTCACATTCAGGATGTCAAGAAACATCACAATATGAGACTATCATCAATAGTACTCCATAGAGTTTAACTATTTCATTACATAGAGGCATCCCAAGATCTCTAATGAATTTTGATCCCAAATTTCTAGGGAGTGGGCCAGCTTTCTGAGTCATTCAATGATCACCCAGATGGTATCGTGTCCCCTAGATGTATGTGGTAATCCCATCATGAAGTCCATAAATATCCCACACCAATTATACATTAGAACCTCAAGGGTTTGGGTCAATCCCTCTAGAACCTAGTGCTCAGCCTTCACTTGTTTATAAGCGAGGCATTGAGAAACGAACTCTGCCACTTCCTTATTCATCCCTGGCCACCAAAACAGATGTCAAAGGTCTTGGTACATATTCTCCACACTTGGATGTACTGCCAAATGGGATGTATAGAACTATTTAAAAACCACAACCTGTAATGCCACTGTTACTACTATGTGTCCTCTAAAAAGAATGTCATGCTCCCCACCTTTTAAATATCCATAAGCGGAATGACCCTTGGACATCTGTGTACGTAAAGTATCATATTCAGTATCTTTGAGTTGTGCCTCACTAAGTTGTTGTAAGAGTGGATGGGTGACAACCATTTACTAGAGGTAAGCTATTACATATTCACCCACAAAGGATTTATACAATGAGCCTAACTACTCTAACGCCTTGTTTAGTAACGGTGAACTCAATCTTCTGTTGAGAGAATCTGCCACCATGTTCCCCTTCTCAGGAGTATAGACAATCTAAAAGTCATAGTCTTGGATGAAATCTAGCCATAAACTTTTCCTCAAGTTCAGATCCTTATGATAGAATATATACTTGAGACTCTTGTGGTCAGAGTAGACAATAAATTTCTCACCCATTAGGTAGTGTCGTCACATCTTCAATGCATAGAATACCACCACTAACTCAAGACCATGGGTCATGTAGTACTACTCATGTGGTCTAAACTGCCATTTAGAAAAGGAAATCATTGTTTTCCCCTACATCTGGACACAGCCGATCCCAGTTCCTGATGCATCGAAGAACACTAGGTACTCGACACCCTCCTATAACAATCTCAAGATGGGAGCGCTCATTAATTTCTACCTCAACTACTGAAAACTATCCTATAACTTCTCTTTCCAAATGAAAGGATGCACATTTCATGTAAAATCTTTCAAGGGTGATGCTACTATGGAAAAGTTGGGTAAAAAACTCTAATAGTACCCAGAAAAACCAAGGAAACTATGCACCTCCGTAACACTCTTGGGTGGCTCCCAGGAAAGAACTTCCTCAATCTTCACGAGATCCACTACAACTCAATCCTTTGAAATGAAGTGTCCCAAAAAATGGAACTCTTATATATAGAACTGAAACATCAAGATATTCTCGTAAAGCTAGCGCTCTCAAAGTATATCTAGGACCATCCTCAAGTGTCTCGTGTGCTCCTCCTTGGACAGTGAGTACAATAGGATTCCATCAATGAAGACCACCACGAACTAACCTATTTAAGGCTAGAAGATCCTATTCATGAGTCCCATGAACACTTATGGGGTGTTCTTCACACCAAACATAATCACCAAGTAATCATAGTGCCTGTAACAACATCTAAAATATGTCTTTAGTATATCCTCATCCCTTAATTGAAGCTAGTGATAGCCAGATCCGAGATCTATCTTCGATAACCACAACTCCCCTTTCAACTGATCTAATAGGTAATAGATACTTATAAGTGGATACTTGTTCTCTACAATCTCCTATTTTAGGAGTTGGAAGTCCAAAAATAACCTCAATCTCCCATCTACGTTCTTTGAAAAAAAACTGGGGCTGCCCAGGGTGAAACAATTGGTCTCACGAAGCCCTTCCTCTATAGGTCTTCCAACTATACCCTCAGCTCACGAAGATTTGTAGGAGCCATCTGATATGTAGGCATAGATATCAGTGTCTTTCTGGGGTATAGATCAATGTATAGGTATTCCTCCCTATGAGGAGGTAATCCAAGAACATCCTCAAGAAATATTTCCTCATACTATTCCACCAATGTAGGAAAATGAGGACTCCTATCATCTACTTCTCCGAGGGTTAGGATAGCCAACTGATGTTTTATCATCTACACCCTCCTATTATTAAGTCAATCATTCTATTCATGCATTTCATTTTCACCAAAAAATTAGAACCTGGTCCCATAATATCAGACACACCACACTCTATGCCTAAAACAACCAATCTGAGCTTAAACTATAGATAATCAGTCCATACCAAGAATGATTATGTAAGGAGTCGACGCCACTACCAAGATATCCCAACTGAAACTCTCAACTCTAAGAGTAAGGCCACAATATCGGCACTGGTGTGTGATCATCGAATCCCCTTCCATAGGAGTCTCTTAGTGTAAGGGTCGAGTCAACAGTTTAAACAGAATCTCCAATCCCCGAACAAGGTCCGAGGCAAGAATGGAATGACTAGAACCAATGTCTATCAAAATTGCAGCTAGTGTAGAAAATACATAGATTGTACCTTAAATCATCCTTGGATTCTTAGGGTCATAAGCCCCCATCATCTAAAGCTGGCCTCGTCCCTATCCACCAGCTCACTGAGCCTGCCGCAGACCACCTGAGGGTGGTGGTGGTAATATGTCGAACCTCCACCCACCTCCTACTTCCCTTCCTTCTCCTCTTACACATATTCCACCTAGCAGACCACCCTTCCCTTACCTCCACCTCTATATTGGTGGTCCCTTGACCATATCCTTATCAGTTTTATGACGGGTCAGGAAATCTCATGAAAAATGTCCCCAACCACCACACGAGTAACACAACCCAACCTTCAGCTAACATACTCTACCCTGGGAGCCCTGCACCACATATCTTGTCTCCAAGGTTTGTAGCTAGGAGTTACTAACCCTGTTGGGTCCCTGCGACTACTGTCAGCTACCCTCCACTGAAGGCTCATTTACCTAGTTCCCAGTGGTAGCTCCCACTACCAGTGTCTACTCCTCTAGAATGCTCTCCACTGGTAGAGCTCTCTCAGTACCCCATCATATAAAGGAATTCTAAATGATATCATGGTTGTACTGATATCCTAGAGTAATCCCAAGATGAATGTATGAACCATGAAGAACAAGTCTCATACCATATCCGTGGAGTAACATGAAAGATCAAAAAACCTCGTGAAGTACTCCACCATAGTCCGACTGCCCTACTACAGATACATGATCACCTGCATGTGGATTAAGAGTAACATAGCTGGAAATAACTCCTCTATGAAGATATTCTCAAAGTCTTCCCAATAAAGATTCATCTCATCATGTGTCTGGGTCACCAAGCTCCACCACCACCACACTGAGCCCTGAAGAAGACTCACATCTCGAACTTCCATCTGGTCGGAAGGTGCCCTCACAAGGCGAAATAAACATGTAACTAACTCCAGGTAATCCCCAACTATTTGGGGGTTTGGATCACCCCAAAACATGGGTGGTCACTGCCTATGGAATTCATGAAAGATACTCATCCTGCGTACATCCTCAACTGGTATCCTTGGTAGTAACTATTGCTCGATGGGTGGTGGTATTGCTGGTAAACCACCTAGAGGTTCTATATTTGGTATAGGCCCCTATACTGATGCCTCATCACTAGGTGGATGATCCTCATGATCATGAAATAGAATCCTGGCTAGCTGTTTGGGTGGATTCATCCTGAAATAAAACAAGATGTACCACAATCAATAAAGTATAACTGGTGAGATGACTCAAAAAGGAAATGCGAGCACACCCAAATCCTATATGATTAATGTACCATTAATTTCTCCTACAAATATTGTTTTCAGGTACCGAGTCAAAAACACGGAGTCCAGAGTCCTGGTGTATGGATATGTCGGCCGCCACACCAACACTGGATTCCCTGTCCTGAAAACCGATGTCGAAACACTTCACACTATTTATCTAAACCAACCTCACAGACTCTTGATCCTAAATTATAAATGACCAACTATAATACCACTCTATCACGACACGTCCTAGAGGGGTCCATGTTGTGAATTCACCAAGATTTCCTCTAATAGGATAGGGGATAATGACTAGCACAGAGTAGGCATATCCCAAAAATGAGAGGTATTTTACTATGTACTTGTACACACACACACACATCCCCAAGCCCAAAATGATGAAATGTAAAACACTAAGTAAACAAGAATCCATACCACTAAGACCCCAAAAACAGAATACCCCAATATAAAACTAGAAAGTAAACAGGGCTAAAATATAAGACCACCCAAAAATGAGTCAATAAAAGTGAATGCACAAGTTCCTAAAACTCATTCGCAGAAAACCCTACCTAAAGGGAAATGAACTGGACATCTGTCTAAAGCTGTAGGAGTAGACCTTGAATGGATAGTCACTCTAAGAACCACCTAGTCCTTGTATACCTAGGACTCCGTCAAAGCATTGATTTTTTTCACAAGACACGGCACGTGAAGGTAAATCCCATGTAGGGGTGAGTAAAACAATACTCAATAGGACACCACGAAACAACAAAGGAATACCACTAAGAGATACACAAAGTACACTATAAAGAAATTCATGAAGCATAAAAAGAATAAATATAAAAATTATGCCTTAATGAAATACATGATGTATACCAAAAAATAATATTATAGTCAACTCAGATAGGTATAGGTCTATAATATGCAAAACATGATTATTTGACGTAATACACAAAACACCCAGTATCGATAAGACTCATATTCTCAATGAGAAACTTAGTCCTGATAATACATGTAGTCTCTATAAGATATGTAGTGTTGGTAAGAAATTTAGTATCAGAATGTCACCTAGTCTTAAAGTCCAAACCGTCCATAAGATTCCACTTGTAGCACGCTCATTCTGGGAGAACCTAATCCTCAAGCCATTAGGTTGTATGAAAAATTACATAAAAAAACTCACATAGAGTATCTAAAAAGGAACGTATCTTCACAAGGGTACAAAAACCATAAATAGATCATAAAATTGACACATGATTTGAAAGTTATGAATGTTTTCATAAAAAGGTCTAACCTGGGTCTAATCAAACCTGCCAGACCCAGTTTGACCTGACAGCCAACCCGGCCCAGTCTGACCAACCTGACCTAGTCCGATCGACCTAGCCTAGCCTAGCCTATACACAAGTAGGCCAGTCTGGTCTACTACATGTGGTCTACCCTAATCAAATTCCCCTCTTCTTCATGTGGCACTACAAAATATCCCACACGATCTCCCCCCACTTCCTCTAGACCTGTGGCCTCACCACCTCCATGGGATCCATGCGACCACCCTACCACATATATGGCCACCTTGAAACATCCCAATTACATACCCGTCATGTTCCTCCTATCAAAAACACCATGTCCGCATGCCCTGCATTCTCTAAAACGTCCCGATCACAGAAGCCTAGAGCCAGTGCATTATTTTAATACATTGGAATGATTACAAGGAATCAAATCTTGATGAACTGATCAGTTTATTGGTCTTGGAAAATAGATTACATACATGAAATTTACATTAAAATTTCTAAAATAGAATATAGCATAGATAATCCAATATGAACACCGTTATTCCCCTAACCTAACCCAGAATATAAATCATAAAACACTTCTTAGCATCCTGGGAAAATAAAACCTAAGAAATAGGTGAGATTAGATGCTCAGTAAGGATAAAAAATATAGTGAAAGCTATCACAAATAAGAATAAAATTTTAATGTAAAGTACACAACTAAAACACAAACCTTTTAAATAATCACAAACTTTTATGGAAAGGTACAAAAATAAAACACAATCCTTTTAAAAAATTATATTTAGTATAATATGGAAAGAATAAATCAAATAATTCCATTTAAACATTCCCATGGATATTATAATAGTCGAATAATTAGATGTAAAATCAATAACTAATATCATAACAAGGGAATGAATAATTATGAACATAATAATCACTACGTCAAGGCCTCATGCCAAGACTATACACAAATATTCTGTCAATACCTTGTTCTAAGAAACTAGTTTGTCTCATGATACCTACCAATGCATTGAGGGGATATAACAGGCCCCTCCCATCACTTACTAAGTCCAATGTATTCATCTTATGAAAAGGGTGAAACATTACATAAACATTCATATTAAAACTAGAATATGTAACGTTAATATTTTAACCATAACACATGACTAGTATAAACATAGAACATCCACAGTCAAATATTTCATAAACCCTTCAATACAATATGGAAGACTGTATCATAAGAATTCAATCTCAAATAATCATAAAATCCAACAAAGGATGTTGGAATAGATGAAAATAATTTAATAAATTCATTAAATCTCTTTGAAGGAAATATCCATTTTTTACTTTGAAATCATTTAAAATCCAAAAAATTATAAATGAGAACATTTTTTGTAAATAACCATATAATATTTTAAGGAATGATTCAAAATTTTAAGGCGTTATAATATCGGAAAATATCCACCTACACCATATAAGGAAAAAAACATTATTTCCTTAATTTTTCTAAAAGGTTATAATGTACCTCATTTGGAAAACAATGGAATGATTCCTTTCAAAACATTTTGTAAAACGTAAAACATGGGTAAAAATTACTTTAAAAAATTGTCGATAATATTTTGAATTACATTTTATTAAACATGGACATGGATGATAAGTATTTTCTAGTAGATACTTATGTATAAGCAATCTCGGATATTAAATAGATTATTTGATTAACCCATACCTTGAACTTTCCTTTAGTCGAGGGTGAGTTAACCTACTGTATAACGATTAAAGTATGTTATTAATTTATAAAAGAACCATATCTATATTTATGATATCATATATGATCATCTTATATCATTTTTATAATAATATTTCAGTATTACCATTGTTTCAGGTGTTAACTGCTTTGTTTTCCTATGCATGTTTCACCGTGTAAGCCATGTTTATTATGAATAGGATATATTTTATTCATATAACGAATGATATTAAGTTCATAAATATTATATTTAATCATAAAATTAATTTTATAATCATTCTTTAATGGTTAATTTGGATAATGAATCTCATCGCATCGTGGAGACAGTAGGTCATATGTACACACGAGCGACGATATCATCCCTTTAATGGTTAAATGGTATAGAAATGGATGTTATATTAATTATAAAGAATAATAATCATGTAATATTAATTATTTATGTCTATTATACTCATCATTATATCCATTAAAATAATGTAATCTTGAATAACAAATTACACCATGGCAAGGAGACGGTAAGCCCTACATACACATGCATGGTGAAATTATTATTCATAGTATGAATAAAATGATAAATATGGTTTTACTATGATTATAATAACATATAAGTATATGTATGATAATTAATTTATTATTTTGGTATGGAAACAACATATAAATAGGAAGTAGAAGGGGAAAAGAACTTTGAAATAGGTGATAAACGATAACCGCTTCTTCCGGTGTCTCCTTTTAATTTACACAAAAGGACTAGTTAAGTTGCTTTTCTGACCAAAGTTTGGACTATAGGATAAATTGAGGTAATTTGGGAGGAGTTTTGGTTTGGGGTTGGCCAAGCCAAAGGTATTTGGAGGTGTGAATAAAAGATAAGGGGAAGTTCCCTTTTTTATGAGAGGTGATGGGCACTTTAGGAAGGTTTTGAAATATTAATTTATTATAAATTTATTTTTGATTTATAATGGCTCAAAAGTGATTTATTTCTAGTATAAGACGAGGATTGGTCTAAATAATATCAACCAATAGGTTTTATACATGTCTATGTAATAAAATTAACCTTATCTTTTAAATTTAACCCTTAGTTAAATAGTTTAACTCTTACCATGTCTTTTTATTGTTTTACACTATATGGTCAATATAGTTACAATAAAATTCACAGAGAACCTAAAGTAGATAATTTCTGAATATTTTATCACTATCCAAGTTATTATTACAAATATTATACTTTTATTACTTTTATATCATTTAATATAAAATTATTCATTTTAAAATATCATTTATGTGAATTTTGACACTATTTAAGACTATATTTTTGTTAAAGTCATAAAAACTTGATTATTTTGAAAAAAATGAATTAAATCTATACTGACATTTCATATCCATCTACAAAATTAATATATGACATCAAATATTTGAAATAATATTTATTTTAATACTTATAATATCATTTACTTGATTCTTTTATTAATAAATTTATAACTGCATCATCATTATATCATAAATAAATTTATTTATTTAATGTCTAAAAATTATTATTAAAATTCCATGATGTAGGAAATATTTATATCTTTATAATTAATATTTATAGTCAAATAGATCAGTCATATAACCTCATATTAAAATTGTTTTAGTAAAAAGATACATGTTTATGTTATATTTCTCTTTACTTTAAATTAATTATTATAACATGTCATTATCACACCCAAGTGACTCCAAAATGCCAAAACATTAGCACAAGGATTTATTTGGTCTCCCATAACTCATCCAATAATATTATGACACGTGTTAGTGTAGTTTTATATTTTTTAAATTTTATTTTTACCCATATTTACTGAATTTACCTTTTAAATGTGGTAAATAAAAATAATTACTGAAGTTACTATTCATAATGCCAAAAAAAAAGACACCTATTTAAATAATTTGAATATTCTAATTCCAAACATGGGATCCAATTTTAAAAATTTAAATCATATAATTTTCATTAATTAATTTAAAATTAAATCCTGTTGTCAAAACCATAAAGTGGGGTTTTGAGAACTAAAAATTATCAAAAGATGTACATGTGCTTATGTCCAATTTAAATGTGAAATTATATCCAATGATAAAAACTGGATTAAATTATAAAAACATAATACAATTACACTTTAAAACAAATTAAAGGGTAATCTAACTATATAAATAATTTAGATGAAAAACCGTTTTGAATTAAAATGCAATATTTTTCACTATTCATTAAAATATGAAAGTTATTAGAAAAAACAAAAAATTTATCGAAACTAAAATTTTATGTACCTATTATATTAATAAGTTTATTTTGTCAAATTTAATCTATAAAAGTTTCAAATATTAGATTTAAAAAGGGTTCATCATTAAAAGGCTGTAAAACTACATTTTTTGAAAAATATTTCTTTTATCTGAATAATTGAATTTGTCTAAATATTATGTCTAAGAAACAAATAATATGAATGTTAAAATTATATGTAAAATATAAAAATTCTAAATGTGGTCAATACTATTCATAATCATTTTTCAAACGACTAGTTTGATAGGTTGTGGTGTGCTCGAACTCAGTGTTAAATGTAGTACAAGCTATTGAATTATTTAAAAAGAAGTGTACCATGGAAGCTTGGGGTGTTACTTTCTTCCCTCATTTAAAATTTTTGAATTTGGGATTAGTAAATATGGTTTTATTATTCAAAATCCCTTTATTTCTATCCCACATCAGAAAAACGATAAATAAAACATCCACTTTAAAAAAAGAAAGGGAAGTAATAAGGTTTCCAGAGACAACACATATAAGGGTTCCTTGTAAGAAAACATGGGAATGAAAGAAAATGTAACAATAAATTTTTGATAGAGAGTGATATATAAAATGATTAGGAAAAGGTTAAAAACCACAAAGGTATAAATCTATGATGATCTAGCGGCCATTTGATTCATAAAAAAAGAACATACTATGAATAAATTTTTGGTTTTATGATATTTTCCCTTGATTCAAAGAATTAATTTAATTCATAGATTAATAACTCAATGAAAAATACTTACCTAACAATATAGTTTTATTCTTTAATAAATTTTTACCACAAACTCACCTTTCCCTCTAAAAGATAATAAAATTAGATTTATCAAAATCGTATAGGGTTCCAAAATTGAACTTATACATCATCTATCATAATGATTAAATAAAATAAAACTATGTTATACAAACTAGGAAATCATATAGGATAATGTTAGGTGATGCACCCTTGTCGCCCTTTGGTTGTAGGTTCAGCCTTGTGGCCCTACCAGATGTGATGATTATTTCCCAACCTGTAGGTTGTCCTTTTCTTAAAAATATATTATTACAACATTCCAAAAATAATTTTCATAAATTTTTTAACTTTAAATAATACTATCCAAAGTTCAACTTAATCCATTCCAGCCTTTAGAGAAATCCAAAATACTTCTGTCAAAACTCTACCTAAAATGTCTCTAAATCTCCAAAAACAATTGTAACATTAGATCCCCCGAACAACATAATGTTGCTCTTATTGTCACATTCTGAATTTTTTTATTACATTCATCATTTTAAATCCTCATTGAAAACAAAATGTACTACATTACCATCCTTATATATATAACATTCTTCTTATAACCAGAATATAATTCATGAATCCAAAATCAAAAATACATTAATTATTCCACTTCAACTATAGTGACAACATAAGCTTGAACTGGATCTATTTTCTTATTCTGAGATATATTTCCTTGATTCTTTGGACAATAAATTTCATAATGTCCCATATATTTACAATTATATCATTCCACTTTTCTTTATTTCCCTTATAATCACTAGCCGGGTGACCTTTTTCTCAACATTTGTAACAAAATCGCATTTCTTTTAGGTAAGTACCATGGTGTTTCTTCCGCCAATTATCATATAATGGAAAATAATTCTTTCCATTTTTTCCTTTATATGTCTCTTTTTCCACCATTCTCTTCTCATCTTACTTTACTGTAATTTCATAAGACTTAGAAAATCCCTTTTTCATCGTGATAGCATATGAGACTATATCATTGTCTGATGAGAAAGATTGTGAGACTAGTTCCCATTGAAGGAATTGATTTAACCAATAAAATAATCAATCAATATTACTTCTCAGATTATATATATAGTCTGTATCATGGCTCACTAACCTTGTGAACTTAGCCTCATACTTTGCAACATTCTCATCATCTTTCTACCTCAAACTCAGAAATTTCCCTTCCATATAAGCTCATTGTTCACGAGGAAAGTATTTCTCTAGGAAAAGTTCTTTAAACTCCCTAAATTACATATTTTGTAGTTCTTCATCCACCTTCATGTTTTTAGTTAGTGACCACCATTGATCCACGTCTCTTGAGAGATGGTAAAATACCATGACAACTTTCTCTCTTTCATTACTTCCCAAATCAAGAATTATTTTCTATAAGGAACTTATCCATTGCACTGCCAAAAAATGGATTTGTAGTCCCATTGAATGTTAGAGGTTGTTATCTCATGAAGTGATCTAACTTTGATCTTTTCCGTTGTGGATCAGGGTGCTCCATATGGGTAAGGTTGTTATTCATAACCTGAGTCAGCTGTACCAATACCATTATAAGCTGTTCAGAACCAATTGCATTTCTAGCTCCACTATAATTATATTTCATAGGAGAGAAATCCATACATTGATTACGTGCATTGATATAGTTTCCATTTCTTTCACTAGGAAGAATTTATAAACAATGTCATTAACTAGATTAGGTTATGAATCATAATTCACAATTTATAACAACAAAATACTTAATATAAATTGAAAAATTTATGTATATCTAATCCATAATCATAAATATGGTTTCATTGAGGAAATATTTACTCATAAATCCATCATAATGGTTTGTAAAGAACATATGAATTATCATAAGCATATCCACCGAGAGTGGAAAACTAGGTGCGCAGGAGGTCCCATTGTCATGTACCAGGTTACCCCGAGTCAAGCTCGGAACACCATGTTAGAGTTTTCACCCCTAGGTACATCTATGCCAGAACCATATCCACTTATAGTATCCAAACATGGATAAGTTTTTTGGAATATCCACATAATCTATAATTTACCAAAATTTAGGGGGTTCTTCTATACTTATCCTCAAAGTCTATCTTAGGGTTATGATCCATAATCTATATTTTCTAAATCTATTTCCAAGGTTGTTGCTAAACTTCCTTTGACACCAACTTTAATTCCCTGACCCCAGAATCCCAGATCCAATGCATTATTTTAATAAATTGGTTTGATTAAAAGGAATCAAATCTTGAAGGACCGATCAATTTACCTGTCTTTTAAAATAGATTACATAAATGAACTTTTAATTAAAAATTTTAACATAAAATACTGCATAGAAAATCTTTTGAGAACGTCATTATTCCCCTATCTTAACCCTGAATATCAATCATAAAACACTTCTTGGTATCCTGGGAAAATAAAAAATAAGAAATTGGTGATCTCAGATGCTTAGTAAGGATAAAAAATATAGTGGAAGCTATCATAAATAAGCATAAACTTTTAAGGCAAGGTTCAAAACTAAAACACAATACTTTTAAATAAGAATAAACTTTTAAGTAAAGGTAAAAAACTAAGACACAAGACTTTTAAAACATTATCTTCAACATAATATGGAAAGAATAAATCAAATAATTCCATTTAAACATTCAAATGGATATTCTACTAGTTGAATAATCACATATAAAATCAATTACTAATCTCATAATGAGGGAATGCATAATGCCGAACATCATAACCACTATGTCAAGGCCTTATGACAAGACCATACATAAATATTCTATAAAGGATTTATGAAAAGACACTATTTTGTTTCATGAGACCTACCAATGCTTCAAGGGGCTATAGTTGGCCCTTCCCATCACTTACTAAGTCCAATCATTCCTCTTAAGAAAAGGGTAAAACATAACCTAAACATTCGTATTAAAACTAGCATATGAAATGTTAATACTTTAACTATAAACCATGAATGGTATAAACATAGAACATACATAGTCAAACATTTTAATAAACCCTTAAATAAAATAATAAATAATGTATCATAATAATTAAACCTCAAATAATCATAAAATACAACAAAGGATGTTGACATAGAAGAAACTAATTTAATAAATTCATTAAAACCCTTTGAGGGAAATATCATTTTTTTATATTGAAATCATTTAGAAGCCAAACAATTATAAAAGAAAACATTTATTTTGATATTTTACATAAATATTCAAAATGTTAAGGAATCATAACAACAGAAAATAGATGCTTGTGCTATATAAGTAAAAAAACATTCCTTCCTTAATTTTTCGAAAATGTTATAAAGTACCTCATTTGGAAAACGACTAAAATATTCCTTTCAAAATGTTTTTTAAAAATTAAATCATGGGTAAAAATTACCTTAAACAATTTTTGATAATATTTTGAATTAAATTTTAATAAAAATGGACACAAATGATAAGTATTTCCCAGTAGATACTTATGTATAAGCAATCTCAGAAAATAAAGAGATTGTTAAATTAACCCTTACCTTGTACTTTCTTTTAGTAGAGGGTTATTTAACTTCTTGTATAATTACTATATTATGTTATTATATTATAAAATAACCATATCCATATATAGGATATCATATATGATCTAATTATATAGTTTGGTTAATAATATTTCGGTAATACCACTGTTTCGGGTGTTAACTGCTTCGTTTTCATATGCTTGTTACATCATATAAGTATTGTTTCTTATGAATAGGATATATTATATTCATATAAAGAATGATATTAAGTTAATAAATATTATATTTTCTCATAAAATTAATTTTATAATAATTCTTGAATGGTTAATGTGGAGAATGAATCTCATCGCGTCGTGAAGACGGTAGGTCGTACGTACGCACGAGCGATGATATCATTCCATTAATGGTTAAATGGTATAGAACATGATGGTATATTAACTATAAATAATAAAAATCATGTAATATTCATTATTTATTTCTATTATACTCATCATTATACCCCTCCAAATAAATTAATGTTGAATAACAAATTACACCATGATGTGGAGACGGTAAGTCGTACGTACGCACGCATGGGGATATTATTATTTGTAAGATGGATAAAATGAATAATATGGATATCACATGATTATAATAACATCTAAATATATGTATGATACTGGATTAATTACTTTGGTGTGGAAACAACATATAAATAGGAAGTAGAAGAAGAAAATAACTTTGAAAGAGGTGATAAAATGAATACATCTTTTTCAGGTGTCTTTTTTTGATTTGCATAAAAGAACTCCTTAAGTTGGATTCCTGCATAATTTGTGTCCTCTAAGATGAATTTATGGAATTTGGGAGGAGATTTTGGTAGGGTTTAGTTGAGAAAAAGTGCTTTGGAGGTGTGAATAAAAGAGAAGGATAAGTTATCTTTTAAAGGAGAGGTGATGGGCACTTTTGGAAATTTTTGAAATATTAATTTATTAAAAATTAATTTTCAGTTTATAATGTCTCAAAAGTAATTTATTTTGAGGATAATATGAGTATGGGTAGAAATGATCTCAAACAATAGGATTTATACATGTTTTTGTCATAAAATTAACCTTATCTTTTAGACCTAACCCATAGTTAAATAGTTTAACTTTTACCATGTCTTCTTGTATTTTACACTAAATGGTTAATATAGTTACTATAAAATTCCAATAGAACCTAAAGTGGATCATTTATGAAAATTTTATCACAATAAAAGTTATTTTAACAAATATTATATTTTGATGACTTTTATAATATTTAATAGAATATTATTTATTTCAAAATCTCATTTATGCCAATTTTTACAATATTTACGACTTAATTTTTGTTAGTCATAACAACTTGATAATTTTGAAAAAAATGAATTAACTCAATATTTACATGTCATAGTAGTCCTAAAAATTCGTTTATGATATCAAATATTTCAAATATTAATTATTTTAATATTTATAATATCATTTATCTGATTCTTTTATTAATAAATTTATCACTTCACCAACATTGTGACATAAATAAATTTATTTATTTAATGTCTAAAAATTATAAATAAAATACCATGATGTATAAAATATTTTTATATTTATAATTAATATTTATAGTGAAAGAGATCAGTTATATAACCACAGATTAAATTTTTTTAGTAATAAGATACATGTTTATGTTATATTTCTCTTTACTTTAAATTAATTATTATAACATGTCATTATCAAACCCCAGTGGCTCCCAAATGCCAAAGCTCTGGTGTACAGATTTTTTTGGTATCCCATGACTCATAAAATAATATTACAACACATATCAGGGTAGTTTTATATTATTATAATATTATTTTTACCCTTATTTACCTAATTTTCCCTTTAACCATGGTAAATAAAAATAATTACTGAAGTTACTATTCATAATGCCCAAAAATAAAAGTTAACTATTTACATAATTTGGAACTTATGATTAAAAATATGGAATCCATTTTTACAAATTCAAAATATAGAAGTTTCATTAATTAATTTTAAATTAATTCCTTTTGTCAAAACCAGAAAGATGGTTTTTAAGAAGTAATAACTATCAAAATATTGACATGTGTTTATATCCAATTTAAAAGTGAAATTTCATAAAATGATTAAAATTGGATTATATTATAAAAATATAAGACAATTACACATTAAGACCAATTAAAAAGATAATCTAACTATATAAATATTTTATATGAAAAAGCAGTTTTGAATTAAAATGCAGAATTTTTCACTATTTATTAAATTACGAAAGTTATTAGAAAAACAACAAAATATTATCCCAAATAAATTATTATTTCAATATTATAAAAAATATATTTACTTTGTCAAAATTAATTTATAAAAGTTTCAAATAATTGATTTAAAAATAGTTCTCCATTAAAAGGCGGTGAAACTACATTTTTTAAAAAATACTTCTTTTATCTAAAAAATTAAATTTTTTCTTATATTATATCTAAGAAACCAATAATATGAATGTTAAAATTATATGGAATATATAAATTTTAAAATGTGGTTAATAATATTCATAACCTCTTTTCAAACAGCATGTTTGATAGGTTATGGTGTGCTTGAACTCGGTGTTGCATGTAGAACAAGTTATTGAATTATTTAAAAAGAATCATTCCATGGAATCTTGGGGTGTTAGACCTTACACCTACCCCATGGACTTTACAAGACCATAGGATTATCACATAGATGATCCTCTCTCCACACGGGTGATTTGAATCCCACGTGGCACCGATCGCCACACCATTGTGCACCACCTTACACCGCCGGCCACCACTGTCTGCACCGGTCACCGGTTCACCCAGTTCCATGGGCCACCTACAATGCTTCACCACTCTATTTTTTACAACAGAGACACATATATGATCCTTAGGTTGTGATATTTCCTACCTTGGGCTCTAATCCATCTTTACATTACTCTGGGGGTCTGATCACATTTGGAACCACCCAGAAAGTCAAGTCGTGGCCATAAGGGTCCAATGGTAAAGAAAACCAATTATGGGGGAAAAGAGTAGCACGTAAATACCCAAAGGAATGAAACTTTCCCATTATTAATGTTGGCCTCAATTCATTCCTTTTATAATGAATAACTAAGAAGTAATAAGTCACACATATTATCTCTCCTTTTCAAAACCCAACAATATAACACCCATCTTGCAAGCGATTGGATCGTGGATCAACCTGTTCATGGGTTAGACCATGTTAATTATTGAATATAGAAATAGGGAAAGGTCATAAATAAAAACTACACCCTACCTATAGTTTGGATCCTTTTTTGATGAATAATGAAGGTCACATCGTCGATCCTAGATCCACCAGCGTTCGTTGGAGAGATCTCCCTTCTCTTTCTGTCAGAGGAATTCCTAGGTTATGATGATAACCTTGAATTCTATAATAAGGTTTATTAAAAAGAAAACTATTACAGTGTTTCTGAATAATTTTAAATAAAATAAAAATTCATTTATTTTATTTCTTTAAGCATTAAAAAATTACTTTTCACAGTAGATCCACGTCGGTTGATGTTAGGCTCTGTCTAAGGCAAAGTTACTGATCTGGAGGCAATAGTGCCCTCGTATTTTTGATCAGGGAACCCATTTAGACATTATTCCACTGTTTTATAAAAACTGCATGCACGTGATATTTAATACTTTAATATTTTTCAAGAAAATGTTTTAGGAAGACCAGGCCCCAGAATCACACGCCGTCTAAAGAATATGGCGGCCCTTTTATTTCGTTGGATGATAAAAAAATTACTAAAATAAATTCAAATATTTTTTATGGTAGAAAATTGTGGTGATGTAAATGTTAGTGTGTATGGGTGGATAAATGTTGTGGTAATGTATTGAATAAACATAGTGTATAATTTGAAATAATTTGTTTAAGGAGGCTTGATAATTTTTGGTGCCTTGGTATTGAATTAGCAGATCTCATGTTCTTGATCATTGAATTTACTTTGGAATTGTTTTTAATTATTATTTGAACACTTTTTTAGAGTTTCATAGGCACAATGACATGATTTATTATAGTATTATAGAACATAACAACATTAGAAAATGTAATACCACATTTCTTTTTGAGCTTATTTTTGAGTTATGGTTTGTGCTGTTTTTATTTATTTCTAGTTTTGTCTCATTCACACTGCGTGATTATTCAAAATATCCATGGATATAAGGATTATTTCTGCACCACTAAAATAATTATTATTTATTTTCCCCCATTCCCTCTCATTTTATCAAAGTTCTCACATATATTTCTTAAAATACCTCAATACAACCATAAAATCAATAAATTAACACTACCCATTACCAATGTATGATAAACACTGTGAGTATCCATTAGGATATAACAATTCCTTATTTTTCAGTCTTTAATATAACCTAGGTGATTTCACATTCATAATAAAACTCATAGTGGGAATTAAAATTACCAACCACATTCCACTTCCATCCAAAAAAATAGAACCATGACCCTAAACATATATCACATAAAATTATTTGAAGAATTATAATTAGTATAGGTATTCCATATCTGTAGAAATGATTAGTTTTAAAATAATATATATTTATAAATTCAAATTACAAATCCACAACTATGAGTTATCCCAATATCAAAACCCAAATTTTAATTAATTTAGTCAACTACTATGATATTGAGTGTTCTAAACTAATAAATAGTGAGATATAAGTTAATCAGAGAAAAACTATTTAGTTAAATCACATATAAAATCATTTTCCCTTCAAATTCTCATAATTTGAATATAATTAAATCCCACACTCTACTATCACCACCAATCAACCCATATATCATGATATAACGAGAAATTCCCCATCCCAAGATTTAATTCATAAGTTACATTGAGTTATTATATTTTAACTTCCATGATGATATCTCAAAAATGTAAATGTAATGATATAATCCTGATTACTAATATTAAAATCAATATCATAATAAAATTAATCCATAAAAACGTTATTAAATGTATAATATTATTCCATTCTATAATAGAAAAATCAAAACAAAAAACTGATAAAACCTAAAAGACTATATAACCATCATATCACAAAAAACCATCTCCACATAATCTTATCCCATGTATAATAAATATATAAATTTATACGGGTAATAATAAATTAAGAAAACTAAATAATAGTAACATTAATAGAAGGATTGTTTTTAGGGATCTCGCATTGACAATTTATCCGTACATCCTCATGTTATTTCTTTTCTAAGGTAGGATATTTTTTGAATGGTAAAGCCTTATTCCTTATATAGATTTGAGATAGGTGTTAGTGTAATATAATAAACACCAATTAAATTCCTTATATGGTTTGACCTTCATTGTGAGGTAGATCAGGGTTATAGTGGGAAAATACCACTTAGCCGAATATCATGAGGTTAAAGGTACCCACCCTAAATTACGAAGGAGGTATAACAATATTGACCACTATATTAGAGATAACTAGATACACCAACATGAGTTAATATATTAATTTAGAATAAAACAACATGGGATAATACAACACCATATTTCTTTATGAGATCATTTTTGAGATAGGATTGTTGTTCGTTCTTTATAATTATGTCTCCTTGGAATAGTTTGAACTACTCAAACACTCCTTATATTTATGTATAATTTTTGAACCACTTAAATAATTGGGTTTATTTTATTTTTTTCCATTCACTATCATTTATATAATTATGTTTCATTTTGTGATGTTATATTCTATAACAGATCTCAATACATCCCAAAAATCAATAAAATCATAAAACCATATAATTTAAATCACATAGGGAATTAAGATGCCCAACCACATGTCACTTTATACCACAAAACTAGAACCACCACAACAATTATATATCATATAAAACCATGGAAATAATTGGAATAAATATACCAAATTGAGTGTTTAGCGGCGGATTTTATACGTGATTTACTAAACTGTTGCTATTTTTTAAAAATAAACTTTTGGTGGTTTTTATAAAATGCCACTAAATAGTATTTTTTTTCACTAACCTGACACTTTCCCCCTGCCCTGACACCCCCAACCCCCACCCTGCTAACTCCCCAAATCCCTAGTCTCTTCGCTGCCCGTTGTGGCCCATCGCTACCCGTTGCAACCCATTATCGTCACTCTTCGCACCTTGCCTCACCGCACCTTACCTCTCCGGACCTCACCACTGATTTCTCCTGACAATGATTGCTAGGAGTGATTCTATGTTATTCCCCAGCCATATCAACCCATCCATAATTATCTATTTTCTTTTAATTTTAGTTCTATTTCAAATCAGCGAGTTCTAGACCCATCATTTCGTATTCCTCTTCTACAATTTCACCATTTTGGTTTTTGGATTCTAATATATATATATATATGTAGATTGGTGATGACAAAATATTTCTCTAGGATTTTTGGTGAAAGGGTCTTCATCACCCTTTCATAATAAGGTATTATTTTAATAGAGTCAAGTATATGTTTTTTTTGAAATTAATGAGACTTGTAAATTATAGTTTTAAGTGTTATTGTATACTTACAATCTTAGTATTTATGTGCAAACTCCACTATATTAACAAACATTCATTATATAATCTACCAAATATTATAAATTGTACATAATATTTCTTCTTATATATAATATGCAACTTAAAACTACCTTTATATATCAAATATTCATTCCATATGAATTATTTATTTTCTTATATGTTATAGTTTTAATAATATACCTTCATATGTGTAGTATACATCATTATAATGAAATTTATATTTTATAACCATTAATTTACACTTCAAGTGGAGTATCCTATGAATTAATATTACATGTTTGATATCTATTGAAATATAAATTCTTTATGATTCTATTTCCCGATATAATAATGACACATCATCAAGAGTAAATGTATGATTTACTACATATAGATAAGACCTTTCAGACTAATGGATTCTCATATCATTTTAAAATATGGGAATACTATAGTGTGGTCCTCCAGTTTCATTTTGGGCCTGTATTTTAGATTCCATTATATTTTAAACTGATTCTTAAAATGTTTTCATCCTCACAGCATAACTATTTTTTTACAATGTGACCATTTTTTAATCTTCTATATATCTCACATAACTATTGGGTGGAGTTATTAATGTGGAGGGATGTAATAAACCATCACATTCCAAAACCACACAAACTTATCATGGGATCTTCACTGCAACAATGTAAACTCACTTAGAAAATCATTCTTGAACCAAAATATCAATTAGAAAAAATTAATGTAACTTAACATTAATCTAACACTTGGTATATTGGAATTTTATCATATAAGTATTAACTATACCCAAGCATAAGGTTTTTCCTAATCTATAAAATCTCATCCTACCTCCAACTGACAAGACCAAATAGTAAATTAACAAAAAAACGGTTTTATACCACTTTGTAATTTCCTTACCCGAATCATTCACATGACACCCAATTAGGGGATTCCAAAATACCTCAGGCATGCCACCCTATATGCCTAAGTATTCTAACTAGTAGTGAGAGTTTAAAAACAAAATAGAGAGACTATACTATCAGTACCATGACTCACAACTAGAGGTAAATTACAATAATTTCATTTAGCATTAGAGTAAGCGAAAGGAACTATAGTTAAGATCCAACCATCAGAAAATGATAAGAAATTACATTATATAAAAATTATACCCCTTATTAACATGAAGTTGGACATCATGGGTCACTTACAAGGATTATAAATATAAAATTAATTGAAAAAATAGGGGAGACTCAATTATAAAACTCATTTCCCTTATCAAACTAGTCTCCCAACATCTATCTAGATACTCTAGTTGAATTCTCTATAAAAACTATCACCTGAAAGTGAAACATAAAGTTTGTATATGCACTGGGATTTCCATGTGGGGTATGAGAATAAAACTTGGCAGGGCCTCACCAAGTTCCCCTTATATACACCATCATATATAGTGTATTCATGTATGATAAAATAAAATGGTAAGTGATATAAAACATTCAAAAATCCATGTTGGGTCATCAGGTTCTAACCAGGTTACCCCAATACTTTACCTCACCTATTTTGATCTATTCCAGTGACACAACTATTATAGCCCCAAGTCATTAGAGTTCCATCAAAGAATAAAACTTCCACATCTAGTATTAATAATAATAAAAATCATAAGGGAAGTTCATCACAATAGCCAATGCTAATCATATAGAAAATCCATACCTATAACATGATATTTAAGGATAGAAACTCAATATCCAAACTCTCTCACAAGTTGAATCATTCCCCCTAATCTGGGTCCCATGGATACATCTCATGTCCACCAGTCAACATCATATGTAGTTTGAGGTAGGTATCTCAATTTCCAACCTCCCAGACTAGCCAAACCATATCAGTATAAGGAAATTCCCATGGATAGTTACATACATATCGAGCATTATTAGAAGTGGTGTGATGAGTGAATCTTAATAATTGACCTACCATATGAGCTAAACCACACTAACATGAGTTATATATCATAAGTAGGCACATATACATATAACTCAAGAAAATATGAGAACATAGGATATATAACTCTAAACTATAATCCTTATGTCTCCATTCCTCAACGTCATCTCAAACATAAACATATAATACATTGAATCCATAATGATCTCATGCCCTTATGCCACATATACTTCACAACTTGACCCTATGATCAAACCACTCATTATGACCCTCATGGGTTTTTCACCATCCTGATATCACTAGATTCTTGTTCCCCTTCCCATCACATCCCAAGAACCAAGTCCATATATGAACTAAACAAAATCCACTCTATTATTCCAAGGCATACCTCTTTCAACACTATCTAAGTCTTACATGACCTTTCACTAGGTCTTTTTACTTATATCAAGATTTATCCTCACTCACTTAGGATCCCCACACTCAAGAGAGACTATTCCCCCAATTACAGTCACCTAGTTACACTAAAAACATCCAAAGAGAGTTACTGTTCTCTTCTATGATCCACCAACATAGATACCCTAATAACAATTACTTATCATGGGACATTCGACCCATTCCCACATCCCAATCTTCTTGCTCAAGGAGTTTCAAGATTCTAAGTCTATTTCCATATCTTATCCTATATAATTCCTATGGCCCTACACTAATTATTATATTTCTCAAGGATAACCCCTTAGAAGACATTCATGTAACATACTATGGTTCATAGCATTTCCAAAACAACTCATTCTATAATCCATGACAACTTTGATGTCCTTTAATAAATTATAGATATCAATTCCCTTGGTGAAATAGACCCCAAGAAACTCTCAAATCCCCCACCCAAGCATGAAACACTCACACCACTACGTATACACTATATATCCCAGCTGACTGTTAGGATTTGAAAGTTCCAAACACCATGGGCATAATCCTTTTGGATATGAGAATTTTTATGTAATACTGCACCTATCAACCATTTCAACATTTACCATGGGTGTCATGTCTTTTTTAGTTTTATCAACTATATATCAACATGTTGAATACAAAATTTTTTGATGCTTCATTTTAGACATAGAAAAAAATCTAATTTCATATGTGGATATTTTATAAATACAAAAACTATTTGGATGAAATCCACTAGAGAAGTATATACAACTTGTTGTAGTAAGAAGAAAATAGAAAAAATTATTTAAAATGATTCATTATTTATCATTGTTATGAATATTTTTTTTGTTAGTACTATGAATATGTTATCATTTCTAATTTTTTTCTACCGATTTTTTTTTGAAATATATGTTATAAATTTAATTTTATTGGATTAAATGATAGGAATTCCAAGGAGGAATCATTATACTATTCTATCGACCACACCGATAGATGACGACCCATCTGTCTCTCTCCCTAAAACATCTGAGAAATCATATATTTCCCCATGAACTATATCTCACACCCTCTATGAGCATCCCATCTACAACTCTATTGACACCTTCCCATTCATCAGCCTCAGTAGTGAGGGAGCAGGGCTCCACTCATAGTTCTTCGTGGGGATATTTTAGGGTTACTGTTACAGGTACAAATTTTAATATCAAAAAATTTATTTCACATTTTTATACAAACTATTTGTTCATAAAATATGGAAATAATGAAACTATGGAGAAAAATATGAAAAGTTCGGATGTATGGAATCTGACAAGACTAAAGATAGTTGTCCCATTTGATTCTTATGTTGTCTATATAGATGACACCGCAGGATTGCTCGTCCAGATTCTTGATCAGCTGGCCGTGGAGCCAGTTTCCCTTCTGATTACATATGATGATTGGAGGCATATTCCTTTATCTTGAGAAAATAATGTTTTTTATTCACAAATAAAGGTAATTTTAATACATTATAGTTTAATTTATTGTCAGTATGTTACTAAATTCTTCTATTTTCGAAATAAATTTCTGTGTAGAGATGTTTTTCAACTTTACGGCTGTTGACGTGCTAGCACAAAAGTGGACATTGAAAAATCTGGGTAATAAATAGAAAGACTTAAAATGGAGATTAAGGGGTGATGTCAAAGATACTTCATTTACCACCCAATAGATGTATGACAAGGTACCCAATGGGGTATTTAAAGTGCTATGAAATGTTTTTATTGACATGCATCATGATGAGAAGCACATGGTATTTAAATATATATTGTTATACTAATATCATTTTACAATTATATATATATATGATGACATTGTATACATTAATATTAAATTACATTTTATTTATTTTAGGATCTTTCAAGGAAGAATGCATCATGCTGGGCTAAGCAAATCATCTCTCACACTATGGGGACAAATCATTTTTCTAGAAGACAATCAACTCTGGTAATATTTTCATTAGTTCAAATATTTATAAGACAATATAATGGGTTTAATATATTTAATTATTGATTTATCTTTTTTTAATGCATTCACAAATTTTAGGGCACCATGCAACCCGAATAGAAATGTGGTTGGATGTTTAGAAAAAATATGATGGGAGTTTTGTTAATGATCTTGCCAAAGAAGATGGGGTATGAATTAATTTTTCATTATAATAAATTATTATTAGTTGTCACTATGTTAATATATATTACTTCTAATATTACTAATATTTTATTTACCGGTAAAAATTAAAGAACTTTGAGATTCCAATCCTACTCAGTCCTACTCAGTCTCCCAGGATAACCCAGTTGGTAAAGTGCTTGGGAAGGATCATCCTAGTTGAGTACACGGGATGGGTTTAGGACCCTTACCATCTGAGGTCTTTAGCAAGAAATAGGGGATTGAAGTTGAATCTACTCATGGTAGTAGTTGATATTCTTAGAGAGACTACGTTTCTATGAAAAACACAATTCAGGAATAGGGGGCTCAGATAACCACTTTTCAAAAACCGTTGGTTGATTTATATCCGAAGATGACCAAATCTTTCCTTAGTGATATTGCATCGATGAAGGGTGGTGATTCGGCAAATAAAACAACTTCAAAATCATTTAGTTTGAAAAAATTTATATTTTTTACGTTTAAATATAAATATAAAACATTATTTAATTTTCAATATAATTTTCTTACTGACGCCACTAACAGGATGTAGAGATGAAGGTGGAGAGGGTGATAAGAAGTGTTCATCATTGGATAGTGATTAGTGATTTTGTTGATATATTGGTCAAATATAGAGATATCGGGCTTGTTCATGTATCATGTATCTTGTATCATTTGTGGCACAGAGCATTCACCTTACATGTTCACGACCTAACATTTTTATGATTTCTGATTTTTGATAAAGGAATTGGAATTTGATATGGGTTGATGATTTAGTAAGGAAGTGAGTCTAGAATTGGTTGAATATGAAGTTGGTGGAGAACAAAGTAACCTATCTTCTATATAGAATATAGAGATCTTTAATAGTTTCATTTGAGTTATGTTTGGATGTATATATTAGTATTTTGGACTAACTATTATGTTGTTTATTTGATTCATTTTATTCATGTTGGATACATAATCCCCAAAACCATGTCATTCATGGATGGGGCCTATAAATGTTGGGTCGACCATTGAACACATTAGAAACATGGGAATGATCACTTATCACAAGATATCCTTTGAAGTGTGTTCCCTAGATGGTTGACAAGCCTATTTTAGCCATACACCATCACTATAGGGGAGAATAATACATACAGGATGTTGGGGATCCAAATTGAGGTAGACCTAAAGTGTGGAGGTGAACATTAGGTGATTTTTGGCCATATTTCAATGCTTTGGGAGCAACACCACTATGCAATTGAGCACATTGAGTGATACTATATATAAGAGAGATTCAACCCCATTATCAAGGGGAAGGTCTTGAGGTTCATCATTGTTTGGTATGGGACCAAAATATGAAATTTTGGAATCTATTTATATCCCATGAAAATTAGAATCTATCCATATGTAGTTTTGAAAATTAGTGTGGTAGAGGACCATCATTAGAATAGAATGTCCTGTTAAGAAATCGCTAGAATATCATTTTCATGACATACTGGTCCAAGATGGTGAATGTTAGGCTAGGTAGTTTATAGTCTTATACATCATTAGTTCATGATATGTAGTTTTAAGGATTACAACTCAGATGTTGGATCTATATAGTATACGTCTTATATTTAGATCTATGAAATATTATTAGATGGTTGAGATGCTATGGTTTAGATTATTCTGTTACATGTTCTTTGTAAATGGGTTTTTTAAGAAACATTGTTAGATTTTTGACAAATGAACATTGTTAGATGGTTTATATTATTCAGTTATATGTTCTCTACACATGGTTTTTTTCCAAGGTACTAGTACTGGGGATGAAAAATCTGCTGTATTTTTTTATTTGTAAATCTAAATTTAGCGGTAGTTTAAACTGCCACTAACAAAATTGACTATATTTATTGGCAGTTTTAACAGCTGTTATAGGTTGAAATTTTATTATCGGTGGTGGATAAAACCACCACTAAATAAATGCATGTCATTTTCTACGGTAGAATTTAATGTAAAAAATGGGAAATTTGTAGGAGAGATTTTAATTACTGCTAAATCTGATAATTTTTTTCACATGAAACCACTGTAAAACCCCTAAAATAGCCACGAAATATGTTTACTATGACACTTTCTAGAAACTGATACTAAATTGATGAAACCACCTCGTGTTGGATGTTGACACCCAATTTAGCGGTGGTTTTATGAAACTATCACAAATTCATATGGTGATGGTTTAAACTGGCACCATATTAAAAAAAGCTCCACTATGCGGTGATTTTATTTTAGTGAATTATCATATGTATAATAAATATATATAACTCTAAAAGTAAGAAATTAGATTCCCTCCAATATATTTTTTATGATCACTAAAGGAACTAGTATACACTGGGATAATAAAATATACCTATTATTTAACTACTGAGGAAATTTATTTTTAATGTTATAGTGAATTTTTAATGAAAATTTGATTGAAGGAGGTTGAAAGATTTATTTATGGGTAAAATAAGCAATAAATTTTGATTCAAATAAATAATTGAATTTCGTGATCAATTTTTTTTAAGAGAGTGTGAAAATAATAATTTAGAAGAAAATTTATTTACAAAAAATTTATTTATTTTATTCCCTACATTCCATATTTTATAAAAATAAGTCCTTCCATATTTTTTTATCCCATCTCACTTAATATTGTTCTTATACCGAATTTCACTCTCAATAATGAAACCAAATTCCATTAAATAAATTTGTCTCTAAGTGAAAATCATGAATAAGGATGATATATTTCTTATATTACACTCAAATAAATAATTAGACCCTAAGGAATGTGGTGAAATGGTACCTAGGGCTGTCTCTTGAGGAGGTTAGAGACTAAGTTTTGAACTGCCATTTTTTTGTAATTTTTTGTGTTAAAAATTATCTAAATTATAGATTTTGTTATTTTTAAATGTGAGAAAAAGAAAACAAAAAACAATTTAAAAAAATCAATGGAAATATAATATTATAAAAATCAAAAAGAAATATGGAAAGCAGATTTAAGAAGTAGAAACCATGGTCTATTTTTGACACTTTATACACTTGATTTTTCCTTTTCTTTAGAATCATTCAATTGAATTCCTCAATTTAAACATCAATACCTCAAGGTGAACACTAAATATTTACTATAAATTATATGAATACCTCTATATAATTTTTATTCCTCCTAGGAAATAAAACCTACTTCCCAAAGACCCCATGAGTGGTCAAACCTAGATAAACTCCCTAAATTCTAGGGTATGAACATTCCAAATAAATTTAAATAGAGATAAAATCCACTTTACATTCTTATATTTGAATAAACATACAATTTAATTTATAATAGAACAAATTAGAAAGAGAAAAACACCTTAACTAACGATAATAATCTTTAGAAGAATTTAAAAAGATTACAATTAAGAAAAAAATACTCAAAATAAGGCACCCTTGGATCTCCACTATTCACAACCACTAAGAAAATTTTCCTCGCATGGATATATCAACTCCCATGATTTTTATCAGCCACTGGTTTTCCAAAATAGGTGGAATTATAGGTTAGTGCAAAAACCCAAAAAATATATATTTTTATTTTTCTTCTTTAATTTAAATAATCACAGCTCCAATTTATTTTAATTCATATGGATTTGGTAAAACCTCTTAAAATACTCACTATATTCTAGATTTTAATATCTTTCTCATATTTTTGGTCTTTAAATCTCTCAAAAAATATACCATATCTTTCATTATTTTTGATTGAATGGTTTTCTACACGGTTAAAATCATTTAATTTTACATTCACACATGTATGACTATGATAGGATGCATAGATAATGATGTGGATTCCATAGATCTTGACACAAAGAATAGGTGATTCCTCATTTATGGTTGTAGAGGAATCCCACATAGCCGATAGATCCACAAGCATATTTCTATATATTGTTAATTTTTCTCACATCTAATTCCCACATGTGAATGTCTGTAAGGCTGAAATTTTGCTACATATGCGAGTTTCTAAATTACAACACATAAACAATTTAAATATGTGAATCACTGTGTAGAGAAATTCCCATACATGGATGATTTTACTTTCATGAAATTCCCTTGTGTGGTTAATATGAATACATGGATGGTCACATAGCTGAATTACCATATCTAGATCTTTATAATTTCTAAACATACTCAATTAATCCAAAACATATTTGATCCTTGCAATCTTACTCTATATACCTATTGAAATTATACATACATTCAAAATTACTTGTATTATTTTTTCTAATAATTTGAAAAATAGGAGAATATCTAAAGACCATGAATTAATTTATTTTTACAATTCAATCCAAAAAATTCTTGAAATTAATGAATTGATGAAAATTCATTGAAAATTATAAAATAATGGGGAACTATATTTTAAATTTCTGGGTTAAAGTATTAAAATTTCAAGATTTATCAATTTCCCAAAACATAAGACTTGAACCCATGGAAAAGGAATTATTAATATCAAGACCAAAGTAATTCAAAGACACATTCCCATGAGATACAATATTTTATAAACAATTAACTAAAAGTATAATGCCTCCTTAGTACCCTTCATTTGAAATTATTAATTTTTTTCATTCAATACATTTCCCTTTCATTTATCCTCCCTTGCACAAAAAACACTTAACTTACATGAATTTTTCCTCATCACACAAATTTAAATTTTTATTTAGAAGAGTTATTATCATCTAAACAAATTGTAGAGTCATTATAGACATTGTAAGTTTTTAAATATCTACTTGATGTGAGTTAGGGTCTTATGTTAATCATGGGGACTTATCTTGTAATGGCCCGGACCTCTTCGGTCCATTACTTTGTGAAAATGTGGTGTTGGAGGTGTTCCGGGAGGTCAAGGTAACTTATCACCAACAATTTCCCAAATTTCTAGTTCTATGAACAGTGTTTCCAGTTTTATGAATAGTATCGGTAGGTGAACAGTGTTTCTGTCGGTGAGGTTCAGTGAACAGTGTTTCTATCGGTGAGGTTCTATCAGTGACCTTCTATCGGTAGACTTGAACAGTGTTTCTATCGGTGAGGTTCTATCGGTGAACTTCTATCGGTATACTTGAATAGTGTTTCTATCGGTGAGCTTCTATCGGTGACCTTATATCAGTAGACTTGAACAATGTTTCTATTGTTGAGCTTCTATTGGTGACCTTCTATCGGTAGACTTGAACAATGTTTCTATCGGTGAGCTTCTATCAGTGACCTTCTATTGGTAGACTTGAACAATGTTTCTATCAGTGAGGTTCTATCGGTGACCTTATATCGGTAGACTTTTATAGTGTTTCCAGATTGGTAGACTTGTATAGTGTTTCCAGATCGGTAGACTTTCCTTTGCCAAATTTTGAGTACGTGAACAGTGTTTCCAGCTTCCTACAGTTTTGCCCTTTTTGACGTTTCCTTTGACGTAAAATACATTTAAAGCCTTATTTTAAGGGATCTTAAGGCTGATTCAAAGGCCATAAATCTTATATTAATTATTCCTAAGGTTGGGATGTTTTTTTACTTGGTCAAACCGCGTGGGTTAATGCGATCCGTTTTTAATGGAGAATTAAGCGGATCTTAAACTGTTGCCTCATTAAATCTTCAAAAAAAGAATGAGATATCATTCTCCCTTGTTTTTCTTCTTTGTTCTCTATTATGAGACGATAGAACCTTTCAAACATTCTTACAAGAGTTTCACAATCAAACTTTACCCCTAGGATTGGTTCTGCTCTATTTTGGATGCAACCGAGCTGTGTCGGTCAATATTCCATATAAGGTATGTTTTATCGATGTTCCTTTGGGGATCATCTTCTCCTATTCACCCTTCCATATTATACCATGTAATCTTAATGATTCTAATGGGTTTTTCTTAGGGTTTGGTTGGTGCTATCGTATCGTTGCATCCTACGGTGGATGCAGTTGTCGCGAGAGGAGGATTGCGACCCATTGTGTGGATAAAGAGAGCCAAGAATTGTTGAGGTAGGGGATTCGTGGATTCTCTTTTATTTTACGTGCAACTGTATTTTTAGCATGTTTTATCCCTTTTGATCACAATGAAATTGACCTAATTAAATATTTGAACCAGATAAAGAAATTTTTATCGCTCATATGTTACTGCCTCATGTTTTTCTAGATATTGTGATATCTATGCTTGCTATTCATAGCTGTTTGTTCTTGATGGAAATCGATAAAGAATGTAAAGCCAAAATTAATTGATAATTAATTGGATAAAGATAAAGCAGCATGTAAATTAATCCGGTTGTTTCCGTTGTTGTAGTTGTTCTAAATTTGATGTTAATCAGATTGGAATAGTAAGCATGTTAAATATTTTGTGATAGATTACTGATTAGGTTTCCCAGAATTGGAACCTACAAATTGAATCTGTTAATTCAAGAGGGATTAAATAATTGGTTTGTTGATAAAAGTTAACACATGGTAGGGTTCATAGTTACCCTCTTTTTCATAAGGCCTAGTGCCTTGCGCTTTAGAGCCATGAGTGCTCATTTTGTATGAAGGATGGATTCTTTGTTAAAGGGCCAAGAGCCCATTTGATGTGATATTTGTTTTCCTACTGCTTGTGCTATGATGTTAGCCTGGATGGCTGTTGCTATATGTGGAGGTAGGGAGGCCTTGTGGTTGTGGCAGCGGATGACGCCTAAAGTGGCAAGATGCATCTGTTTACACATGTGGGTGTCAGGGAGGACACCAGGGATGATGGAATGGGATGGATGTGGTTGTTGGATGTTTGGTGGTTTGATTGGTTGTTTATCTACTTTACTTTTCCCCACTACTCAAGGCAGCTGTTTTTGCTTACCCTTCTTCCGAAAGAGGCAAAGACACATGAGGTAGGACACATGATTTCCGTGTTTAGCATCTCGACGGAGAATGGGTCTACTCTATTGCTATAGGCGGCAAGGACTCGACAGGTAGTATAACTACTCACTGTGTTGATCCCCCTTGTGTTTAGTAGCATAGGTTGCTTTTCTAGAATCCCTGGGAATATGGGAAAGTAATTCTATAATGAATGTTTGAATAAATGATGTTAACCCATGGGGTTGGAGATGCTGAAACATAATGATGAGGCTGCAACTTTTAAAAGGAGCAGTTGTTTTTGAATATGATTCCAATTCAGTTTTTTTAGGTTGTGTTCATGGTTAATTAATTATTGAATAATTAATTAACATACAGTGGAATTGATAAAATGGGAATGAAGTAATCTAATAAATCCCTTAAATGGTTGTGTGCATATAGGATACCTAGTCTTAGAAGTGGCAGCCCGGAGTCCGAGAGACATTAGCTGCAGTTGTGTCTAAGACTAGGTTATTCCCATAGTGTGGTTGTGAGTATTATATATTCTGTACTTTTTGTGTTTCTATACGCTACTCCACCCTGTTAGTAAAGGAAACTGACACCCCGGGGATTCCGAGCCCTGGGGGGGGGGGGGGGGTTCCCCAACATTCCGGTGGGAGGACTAATGGTTGACTACCCCCTTTGGCCCCACTCTCTTCACTTGGTAGATACATGTGCCAACAGGTACAACAGTTAGTTTCCCCATATATGTGTGTAGAGGGATATAATGGCTTGTGGTTATTTCGCACACATATATTCTTGATATAGTATCCCATGGACTACTATAGGTGTAACGTGTATAGGCTGTGATGGCTTGAGGATCCCTACTCTGTGTATGGGCTATAATGGATTGAGATATAATACCCGATGTATGATACATGTTATGTGGGCTGTGGTGGCTCCCGAAACATACCTGGTTACTTTTGTTTGTGAGGATGGTGTGGTGCTTTGGCCAGGTGTCTGTGGGAAAGCCTTTGTGGTGCACGAGGTGCAGATTGTGGAGCTTAGCCCAGGTGTCTATGGGCAAGCCTTTGGAGATAGATGAACAGGACGTATGCCATTGGGGGAAAGCGGAAAACCACTAGGGAAGTAGTAGGGGGTACCCTTTATATTCTTTACTATATGCTATATTATTGTATGCGTTACTTGGTGAGAGTTTCCTGGTGAGGTTGGGAACTTAGTATACTTGTTTAGGTGACGAGTTAGTTTCACTTGTTGTTCACTGTGCTTTAGCATCCTTTATTTTCTTTTGCACGAGAGGCATTGGGGAGGATCCTATTGAGTATACTGTTATACTCACCCTACATATATTTAAACTGTTTTTCAGGTCACTTGGAGCAGGTTGGAGATCAAGCCGGTTACTACTAGCTTGTGGTTGCAGGAGCTGTTCGGGCTTGTGGTCGCTGCTGTTTTTCCTTTCTTTTGGGTACTTGTAGTTTTCCCCTTTCAATTGTAGTACTTTTTCATAGAATTTCATATATGTACTTGGGTTTCTTTTATATTTCAGTTCTAAGTTGGAGTTGTTTGGTGTCTATCTTATCACTCCCTTTTTCATGTGTTCTCTTATAGGGTAATGCCTCCCATTTGTGTGTTTATTATACCCTCGGTGCTAGTCTCCAACCCGGGGCCTACTGGAGGTAGGACTCGGGGGTCATTATATCTCTTCTGAAATTGTTGGCCCAGGAGGGGTACACTTTTTGGGGAGTAGGTCATGAAAGAGTGGTATCGGAGGTCTGGTTGGGGGATAGGATGGATTTTGGAGTTAGGCACACATGAGGTTGCATGGAATTGTAGTGCAATGGTCTCATTCATGTTTAGCAAGTGGAGTAAAAACTGTAGACCAGTAGAGAAATAGGAGTTTAGGGCCCCCTATGACCTGTTGCACGAACCTTTAAGTTTACAATGGCTACTAAACAAGGTGATACTAGTTTCAGGGTATAGACCTAGGAAAGGATCATGCATCATTCTTCTTTATACCTGTGTTTGAATGGGTAGACCTTGGGATAGGTTAACCTAAAATGAATAAAAGAAAAAAAATTAATTAATTAATGTTGAGTCTTCCATATTCTAGGGTTAGGAGATCTAACGGTTTTTTATTTTATAGGTATGGCTCCAGGTCGATGTCCTCGTCAGGTTTGCACAAAAAATGTCCAGTAGGATGTTCCAGCAGAACGCCGCCGGGTCGAGGTTGGCAACAACAACCCATAGAGGAAGACACTTCGAGAGTTTCAGCACCATAGTCTACAGAAGTACGAGGGCTCTGTTTCAGATGCAGTCACAGAAGACGGGTTGGAGGAGGTCGATATCAGCTTTAGTTTGATTTGTGCTCATAAGGAGAACTGGGTGTCCTTAGTGGAGACGATGCTACCTGGAGCAGCAAGTCAGTGGTTGCTCTTATTCCTCGGGGATCATATGGAGTCGACGATCTCATAGGAGGAGTTTTGATACAAGTTCAGAGTTGAGTTACTTTCTTCAACTGTGAAGGCGTCCAGTCTTCAAAATCTTCTTACCCTTAGAGAGGGGAGCTCCAATGTTCGAGAGTTTGGAATCTGTTTCAGGAACCGTTTACGATATGCTTCAGACCTGTTACCAGATGAGGAGGCAAGGGCGAGGCATTTTGAGGAGGCTTTTCATCTAGAGATCCAGCACCAGGTCACCCTATTTATGATGAAGACACATCTTGAGGTGTTGTAAAGGGAAGAGGTTGCCGAGAGGACTTTTTCCAGGACCAGATCATCATGAGAGGGGAATCGAAATGATTCCTCACGAAGCAGAGCTATGGTCCGGGTTTCCCGGTTTTCAGGACAGAAGAGTTTCCATTAAGCCGAGGGTAGGTCCCATCCCTTCACATCTCGTTTCTCTAGAGGCAGTAACTCTGAGGCCTATGTCAAGGGATCAAGCGCTTGTTTTTCTTGTGGTGGTCTTGGCCATCAGTAGCAGGAGTGCCCAACATTTTAGAGCGGTCATCGTGCACTAGGCACTACGCTCCAGGTTTTTCCATTGAGGCAGTTTCCGCCGAGGCAGCATCATCAAGTTGCACCATCTTTATATCACCAGAGGGGAGATGGGGAAGGAAAATGACAGCCCCATGATGCTCCCCGTCCGCAGAGAGCAGAGCGCGACCATGGTGGTGGTCGTCATCAAGGTCAGAGAGGCCATGGAGGAGGTCGTGGCCAGCTTCACGCTCTAGCGTTGCCAGCACCAGGCGAGCCATACATCGTTCGAGGTACCCTTTGCTTGTTTTCTACCTTGGTGTATGCCTTGTTTGACTCAGAAGCAACACACTCCTTCATATCACCTACCCTTGCCCATGCTTTGGGACTTGAGGTAGAGAGGCCTCCAGTGCCCTTGGCATTGACTACGCCAGTTGGAGGTCGAGCTGACTTATTTCAAGTATGTTGAGATTGTGAGTTAGTGTTGGGGCAACACCACTCTTGGGGAGATTTCCTATGTTTATGAATACAACCATATGATGTCATCCTCAGCATGGATTGGTTTTATTTGGTGTAGGATATCTTGGATTACATCAAGAAGAAGGTCATCTTCATTGGTGCAGATAGAGAGAAAGTGGTGTTTTTTGGTGAGTGAGATCCTCAGACGGGACATAAGCGCATTCCATCCATATCATCCGTGATGGCTGAGTAGATGGTGATTTCTTCAGAGGTTAATCAGTTGGAGTTTCTTAGGGTTGTAGAAGAGTAACTTGATGTATTTTCCGAAGAGGTTGTAGCATTACCCCCTCGACGAGAGATCGAGTTTGGGATTGAGTTATAGCCAGGAGTGTCTCCTATCTCTATGTCTCCGAATAGGATGGCCCCTTTTGAGTTACGAGAGCTACATATTTAGCTTGATGGTCCATTGAAGTACGGTTTTGTATGTCCAAGTGTGTCACCATGGGGTGCACCAGTCTTGTTTGGGATGAAGGCTGATGATAATTTGCGGTTGTGTGTCGATTATCGTCGGTTAAACAAAGAGAAAATAAAGAACTGGTATCCCCTTCTGTGGATTGATGATTTGTTCGATCAACATACGGGTGAAATTTGGTTCTCAAAGATCGACCTGTGGTTATGATATCATCAAATGCGTGTGAAGGATGAGGATATTCTAAAGACTTCTTTCCATTTTCGTCATGGGCATTATGAGTTTGTTGTAATGCCATTCGACGTGATGAATTCTACAGCTATTTTCATGGGTTTGATGAATGTTGTGTTCTGTGAATTCCTGGATGATTTTGTGGTGGTTTTCATCGATGACATCCTTGTAAACTCCACATTTAAAGAGGAGCATGCAGAGCATCTACGACCTGTTTTGGGAGTTCTTCGCCAACATCAGTTGTTTGGGAAGTTGTCGAAGTGTGAGTTTTGGGCTATAGAAGTTTGTTTCTTGGGGAATGTTGTGCCCCAATAGGGAGTATCTGTGGATCCATCTAAGATAGAAGAAGTGGTGTCTTGGGAAGCCCCCAAGACCCTATCAGAGGTGTTAAGTTTCCTTGGTCTCGCAGGCTATTACAGGAGGTTCGTAGCCAATTTATCTCAAGAAGGGACTCCTCTGACAGCTTTGACCAGGAAGGATCAAGCGTTCATATGGAATGATCAGTGTCAGGAAGCTTTCGAGTATCTACAGGAGAAGTTGGTAAGTGCCCCAGTCCTTTTTCTTCCAGCAGAGGGAGTCCAGTTTGATGTTATATGTGATGCTTCACATCTGGGGCTAGGCTGTGTTCTCATACAGCAGAGGTCAGCTATTTCTTATGGGTCTCGAAAGTTGCGTCCTTCTAAACGCAACTATTCAACCAATGATCTTGAGTTGGTAGCCATGGTGTTTTCTCTGAATTTGTGGAGACATTACCTCATTGGTGAGCACTTTGTGGTTTTCACCGATCATAAGAGTTTGAGGTATGTTTTCTCCCAATGTGACTTGAACTTGCGGCATCGTCGATGGATGGAGTTCTTATAGTAATACGACTTTGAAATATTGTATACACCTAGAAAAGGGAATGTTTTAGCTGATGCACTTAGCCAAAAGTCACGTAATGATGCTATGTGTGAATCTGGTGATTCCTGGAGAGTGGTGGAAGAGCCATCGGCTTTGCATCTTGATATGGGAGAAGTTGGGGGTAGAGGTTGTCTTTTCCAGATGATGGTGCAGTCAACCCTGATGCAAAAGGTTGAAGTGTCTTAGTTGGTTGACCAAGAGGTGGAAGTTTGGAGAGGCTGAGTTGTTTGTGGTGATGCCCCTGATGGTTGGTCGGAGGATGAACAACACCGAGTGTTGTATCATGGAAGGATTTTTTTCCCTTGAAGATGCGTGAGATGGTTCTTAAAGATTTCCACATTTCACCTTTAGTAGTACATCCTAGTGTGACAAAGATGTACCGATCCTTGAGGAGTCAGTTTTGGTGGCCTGGGCTGAAGCATGCAGTTGCGGAGTTTGTGTCTCGATGTTTAGTCTCCCAGAAGGTGAAGGCCGAACACCGTGTTCCTGGTGGTCTTCTCCATCCATTAAATATTCCTTAGTGGAAGTGGTAGGACATCTCAATGGACTTTGTTATAGGTTTACCTCATGTTCTGGGAGGAAATGATGATATTTGTGTGATAGAGGATTGTTTGAAAAAATCGGCCCACTTCATAGCAATCAAGGAGTCGAGCTCAGTGGAAGTTTTGTTGAGGAAGTATCCAGAGGAGGTGGTGAGACTTCATGGAGTCCCTCGGACGATCATTTCTGATTGAGATCCTCGTTTTACCTCTAGGGTGTGGAGGGGTATCCAACATGCTTTCAGTTCTTAACTATGCCTTAGAACTGCTTTTCATCCTAAAACAGATGGCTAGACAGAGCGAACCATCTAGACTCTTGAAGACATGTTGCGATCTTGTGTTCTTGACTTTGGAGGTTCATGGATGAGGCACCCAACCTTGTTGGAGTTTTCTTACAATAATAATTTTCACTCCACCATTGGTATGAAACCATTTTAAGCCTTGTATGTTCGGCCATGCCGTTCTCCGTTGTGCTGGACTGGGGTCGGAGAGTCAGTAATTCTCAGACTAGAACTGGTACATAATACAACAGAGATGGTTTAGGTGATTCGTGAGAGGATGAAGATAGCTCAAGATCGTCAGAAATCATATGCTGATCAAAGAAAGAGACCCTCAGAGTTTAATGTTGGGGATCATGTGTTTCTGAAGGTGACTCCCCGTCGTGGGCAGTGAAGGTTTGGTCGTGGAAGTATGCTTTCTCCCCGGTTTGTTGGGCCTTTCGAGGTGTTACCTCGTGTTGGAGCTGTGGCATATCGAGTAGCACTTCCCCCTCAGATGAGTCAGATACATGATGTTTTCCATGTATCACAGCTCTGTCGTAATCTTCATGATGAATCTCATGTTATCAATTGGGGAGAGATCGATATTGATGATGATGCAACCTTTGAGGAGCGACTTGTAGAGATGCAAGACCGTAAGGAGAAAGTGTTGCGTGGGCGTTCTATCCCCTTAGTTCGTGTCTTGTGGTGACATGGTGGCATGGAGGAGAGTACCTTGGAGCCTGAGTCACAGATACGTGCTCAGTACCCAGAGTTGTTTAATGTTTAACTCTTTTTATGTAATGATGTTTCCTTTGTGGTTAGACCATTCATGTTTTATTTATGAACTTCTTTTGTTCCTTTTTATGGCTTGCTCTCTTTTGAGAGGTATATCGATGGGTGGTTGTTTGGGCCACATTTCTTTTTTTTCTCTTTAGGTTGGTTTTGAATTCTTGAGGACGAGAATGTTTTGAGAGGTATCTGATGTAATGGCTCGGAACTTTCCGGTCCATTACTTTGTGAAAATGTGGTGTTGGAGGTGTTTCGAGAGGTCAAGGTGACTTATCCCCAACACTTTTCCAAATTTCCAGTTCTATGAACAGTGTTTCCAGTTTTATGAACAATATCGGTTGGTGAACAGTGTTTCTATCGGTGAGGTTCAGTGAACAGTGTTTCTATCAGTGAGGTTTTATCGGCGACCTTCTATTGGTATACTTGAATAGTGTTTCTATCAGTGATGTTCTATCGGTGACCTTCTATCAGTATACTTGAAAAATGTTTTTATCGGTGAGCTTCTATCAGTGACCTTCTATCGGTAGGCTTGAACAATGTTTCTATCAGTGAGCTTTTATCGGTGACCTTCTATCGGTAGACTTGAACAATGTTTCTATTGATGAGCTTCTACCGGTGACCTTCTATCGGTAGAATTGAATAGTGTTTCTATTGGTGAGGTTCTATCGGTGACCTTCTATCTGTAGACTTGAACAGTGTTTTCTAATAGGTAGACTTGTACAGTGTTTCTAGATTGGTAGACTTGCCTTTTCCAAATTTTGAGTATGTGAACAGTGTTTCTAGCTTCTTACAGTTTTTCCCCTTTTGACGTTTCCTTTGACGTAAAATACATTTAAAGCCTTATTTTAAGGGATCTTAAGGCCGATTCAATGGCCATAAATCTTATACTAATTATTACTAAGGCTGGGATTTTTTTTTACTTGGTCAAACCGCGTGGGTTAATGCAATCCTTTTTAATGGAGAATTAACCGGATCTTAAACTTTCTCCTCATTAAATCTTCAAAAAAAGAATGAGAAATCATTCTCCCTTGTTCTTCCTCTTTTTTCTCTGTTATGAGATTCTAGAACCTTTAAAACCTTCTTACAAGAGTTTCACAATCAAAATTTACTCCTATGATTGGTTCTGCTCTATTTTGGATGCAACTGAGCTGTGTCGGTCAATCTACCATATAAGGTATGTTTTATAGATGTTCCTTTGGGGACCATCTTCTCCTGTTTCTCCCATCCATATTATACCATGTAATCTCTAAGATTCTAATGGGTTTTTCTTGGGGTTTGGTTGGTGCTGTCGTACCGTGGCATCCTACGGTGGATGCAGTTGTCGCGAGAGGAAGATTGTGACCTGTTGTGTGGATAAAGAACATCAAGAATTGTTGAGGTAGGGGATTCGTGGCTTCTATTTTCTTTTACGTGAAACTATATCATTATAATGGTTTATCCATTTATATCATAATGAAATTGACCTAATTAAATATTTGAACCGGATAAAGAAATTCTTATCGCTCGTATGTTACTGCCTCATGTTTTGTTAGATAGTGTGATATCTGTTCTTGATTTGCTTAGCTGTTTGTTCTTGATGGAAATTGATAAAGAACATAAAGCCGAAATTAATTCATAATTAATTGGATAAAGATAAATAGGAATGTAAATGAATCCAGTTGTTTCTATTGTTGTAGTTGTTATAAATTTGATGTTAATCAGATTGGAATAGTAAGCATGTTAAATATTTTGTGATAGCTTACTGATTAGGATTCCTGGAATTGGAACCTACAAATTGAATCTGTTAATTAAAGAGGGATTAAAGAATTGGTTGGTTGATAAAATTTAACACCTGGAAGGGTTCTCAGTTACCCTCTTGTTCGTAAGGCTGAGTGCCTTGTGCTTTTGAGCCATGAGTACTCATTTTGTATGAAGGCTGGATGCCTTGTTAAAGGGCCAAGATCCCATTTGATGTGATGTTTGTTTTCCTGCTACTTGTGCTGTGATGTGAGCCTGGATGGCTGTTATGATATATGGAGGCAAGGAGGCCTTGTGGTTGTGCCAGCGGATGACGCCTAGAGTGGCGAGATGCATCGGTTTATGCATGTGGGTGTCAGGGAGGACACCAGGGATGATGGAATGAGATGGATGTGGTTGTTGGATGTTTGGTGGTTTGATTGGTTGTTTATCTACTTTACTTTTCCCCACTGCTCAAGGCAGTTGGTTTTGCTTACTCTTCTTCTGAAAGAGGTGAAGACACATGGGGTATGCCGTGTGCTTTCCATGTTTAGCCTCTCGAGGGAGAATGGGTCTACGCTCTTGCTATAGGTAAAAAAGACTCGACAGGTAGTATAACTACTCACCGTGTTGAGCCCCCTTATGTTTAGTAGCATAGGTTTCTTTTCTAGAATTCCTGGGAATATGGGAAAGTAATTCTATATGAATGTTTGAATAAATGATGTTAACCCATGGGTTTGGAGATGCTGGAACATAATGATGAGGCTGAAACTTTTAAAAGGAGTAGTTGTTTTTGAATACGATGCCAATTCAGTTTTTTTGAGGTTGTGTTCATGGTTAATTAATGTTTGAAGAATTAATTAACATATAGTGGAATTGATAAAATGGGAATGAATTAATCTAATAAATTCTTTAAATGGTTGTGTTCTTATAGGATACCTAGTCTTAGAAGTGGCAGTCCGGAGTCCGAGAGATGTTAGCTGCAGTTCTGTCTAAGACTAGGTTATGCCCATAGTGTAGTTGTGAGTATTATATATTCTATAATTTTTTGTTTCTATACGCTACTCCACCCTATCAGTAAGGGAAACTGATACCCCTGGGATTCTGAGCCCTGGGGGTGTTTTCCCCAAAATTCTGGTTGGAGAATGAATGGATGACTACCCCCTTTGGCCCCGCTCTCTTCTCTTGGTGGATACATGTGCCAATAGGCACAACAGTTAGTTTCCCCATATTTGTGTGTAGAGGGCTGTAATGGCTTATGGTTTTTTCACACACATATATTCTGGATATAGTATTCCATGGACTACTATAGGTGTAACATTTATAGGATGTGATGGCTTGAGGATCCCTACTCAGTGTATGGGCTATAATGGCTTGAGGTATAATACACGATGTATGATACACGTTATGCGGGATGTGGTGGCTCCCAAAACATACCTGGTTACTTTTGGTTGTGAGGATGGTGTGGTGCTTTTCCCAGGTGTCTGCCGGAAAGCCTTTGTGGTGCATGAGGTACGGATTGTGGAGGTTAGCCCAGGTGTCTGCGGGCAAGCCTTTGGAGAGAGATGCACATGACGTATGTCGTTGGGGAAAAGTAGCAAACCAGTGGGGAATTAGTAGCCGGGTACCCTTGATATTCTTTACAATATTCTATATTCTTGTATGTGTTACTTGGTGAGAGTATCCTGTTGAGGTTGGGAACTTAGTATACCTGTTTAGGTGATGAGTTAGTTTCACTTGTTGTTCATGCTGCTTTAGAATCCTTTCGTTACTTTTTCACAAGAGGCTTTGGGGAGGATCCTACTGAGTATACTGTTATACTCACCCTACGTATATATATACTATTTTTAGGTCACTTGGAGCAGGTTGGAGATCAAGCTGGTTACTACTAGCTTGTGGTTGCAGGAGCTGTTCAGGCTTATGGTCGCTGCTATTTTTCCTTTCTTTTGGGTACTTGTAGTTTTCCCCTTTCAGTTGTAGTATTTTTCATGGAATTTCATATATGTAATTCGGTTTATTTTATATTTCGGTTATGAGTTGGAGTTGGTTGGTGTCTATATTATCTCTCTCTTCTACATGTGTTCTCTTAGAGAGTAATGCCTCCAATTTTTGTGTTTATTATACCCTCAGTGCTAGTTGCCAACCTAGGGCCTACTGGAGGCGGGATTCGTGGGTCATTATCTCTCTTCTCACATTGCCAGCCCAGGAGGGGTACACTTTGTGGGGAGGGGTTCGTGACAAACTGGTATCAGAGGTCTGGTTGAGGGATAGGATGGAGTTTGGAGTTTGGCATAGGTGAGGTTGCATGGGATGGTGGGGAAAAGGTGTCATTCATGATTAGAAAGTGGGGTAAACATAGGGGACTGGAAAAGACATAGTCGTTTAGGGCCCCCTATGATCTGTTTCATGAACCTTTAAGTTTAAAATGGCTACTAAACAAGGTGATACTGGTTGCAGGGTAGAGACCTAGAAAAGGACCATGCATCATTCTTCTTTGTGCCTGTGTTTGAATGGGTAGACCTTGGGATAGGTTAACCTAAAATTAAAAAAAGAAAACAATTAATTAATTAATGTTGAGTCTTCCATATTCCAGGTTTATGAGCTCCAATAGTTTGTTATTTTACAGGTATGGTTCTAGGTCGGCGTCCTCGTCAGGTTTGTGCAAAAAATGTCCAGTAGGCTGTTCCAGCAGAACGCCGCAGGGTAGAGGTTGGCGACAACGACACATGAAGGAAGACACTTTGAGAGTTTCAGCGCCAAAGTCTGCAGAAGTACGAGGGCTCTATTTCAGATGTAGTCACTGAAGACTTTATGTAGGAGTTCGAGATCGGCTTCAGTTCAATTCGTGCTCGTAAGGAGCACTGGTTGTCCTTAGTGGTGACGATTCTACGTGGAGCAGCAAGGAAGTGGTGGCTCTTGTTCCTCGGGGATCATGAGCAGTCGGTGATCTCATGGTAGGAGTTTCAAGACAAGTTTAGAGTTGAGTTCCTTTCTTCGACTGTGAAGGCGTCCATTCGTCAGGAGCTTCTTACCCTTCGACAGGGGAGCTCCAGTTTTCGAGAGTTTGGAATCCATTTCAGGAACCTTTTACGACATGCTTCAGACCTGTTACTAGATGAGGAGGCCAGGGAGAGGAATTTTGAGGAGGCTTTGTGTCCAGAGATCCAGTGCCAGGTCACCCCATTTACGCTGAAGACATATCTTGAGGTGATGGCGAGGGAAGAGGTTGTCGAGAGGACTTTGGCTAGGACCGGATCATCACGAGAGGGGAATCGACATAATTCCTCATGAAGCAGAGCTGTGGTCCAGGGTTCCCGGTTTTCAGGATAGAAGAGTTTCCGTTCAGCAGGGGTAGGTCCCAGCCCTTCACATCTCGTTTCTCCAGAGGCAGAAACTCTCATGCCTATGTCAAGGGATCAAGAGCTTGTTTTTCTTATGGTGGTCATGGCCATCAGCAATGGGAGTGCCCGAACTTTCAGAGCATACATCGTGCACTAGGCACTATGCTCCAGGTTCCTCCGTTGAGGCAGTTTCTGCCGAGGCAACATCATCCAATTTCACCAGTTTTAGATCAAAAGAGGGGAGATGGGGCAGGCAGAGTACAACCCCATGACGCTCCCCGTCCGCAGAGAGTAGAGCATGGCCATGGTGGTGGTCATCATCATGGTCAGAGAGGCCGTGTAGGAGGTCTTGGTCAGCTTCACACTCTAGCATTGCCATCACCAGGTGAGCCAGATGTCATTCATGGCACCCTTTTCTTGTTTTCTACCTTGGTGTATCCCTTGTTTGACTCAGGAGCGATACACTCCTTCATACCACCTACCCTTGTCCATGCTTTGGGACTTGAGGTAGAGAGGCTTCAAGTACCCTTGGCGTTGACTACGCAAGTTGGAGGTCGAGCTGACTTGTTTGAATTATGTAGAGATTGTGAGCTAGTGTTGGGGAAACACCACTCTTGGGGAGATTTACTATGTTTACGAATACAACCATATTATGTCATCCATGGCATGGATTGGTTGTATTCGGTGTAGGATATCGTCGATTTCTTTGGGAAGAAGGTCATCTTCATTGGTGCAGATGGAGAGCAAGTGGTGTTGGTTGGTGAGCGAGATCCTTGGATTGGATATAGGCGCATTCCATCATTATCATCCATGATGCCTGAGTTGATGATGAGTTCTTCAGAGGTTAAGTAGTTGCGTTTCCTAGGGTCATAGAGGAGTACCCTGATGTATTTCCCGAAGAGGTTGCAGCATTACCCCCTTGACGAGAGATCGAGTTTGGGATTGAGATACAGCCAGGAGTGTCTCCTATCTCTATGTCTCCATATAGGATGGCCTCTTCTGAGTTACAAGAGCTATGTATTCAGCTTGATGGTCTATTGTAGTGCAGTTTTTTCCAGCCAAGTGTATCACTATGGAGTGCACCAGTCTTTTTCGTGAAGAAGGCCGACAGAAGTTTGCGGTTGTGTGTCGACTATCATCGCTTAAACAAAGTGACAATAGAGAACTACTATCCCCTTTCGCGGATTGATGATTTTTTCGATCAAATTAAGGGTGAAAGTTGGTTCTCAAGGATCGACCTTTGGTCAGGATATCATCAATGCATGTGAAGGATGAGGATATTCCGAAGACTGATTTCCGTTGTCATCATGGGCATTATGAGTTTGTTGTAATGCCGTTCGGCGTGACGAATGCTCCTGCTGTTTTCATGGGTTTGATGAATGTTGTGTTCCATCAATTCCTGGACAAGTTTGTGGTGGTTTTCATCGACGACATCTTTGTATACTCCACATCTGAAGGGGAGCATGCAATGTGTCTACGAGCCATTTTGGGAGTTCTTCACCAACATCAGTTGTTTGGGAAGTTGTCGAAGTGTGAGTTTTGGGCTCGAGAGGTTTTTTTCTTGTGGCATGTTGTGCCCCAATAGGGAGTAGCTGTGGATCTGCCGAAGATAGAAGCAGTGGTGTCTTGGGCAGCCCCCAAGACTATGTCAAAGGTGTGAAGTTTCGTTGGTATTGCAGGCCATTACAGGAGGTTCTTCGCCAATTTCTCCCAAGTTGTGAATCCCCCAACAGCTTTGACAAGGAAGGATCAAGCGTTCATATAGACTGATCAGTGTCAGGTAGCTTTCGAGTATCTAAAGGAGAAGTTGTTAAGTGCTCCAGTCCTTTGTCTTCCAGCGGAGGGAGTCCAGTTTGATGTTTTATGTGATGCTTCACATCTAGGGCTAGGTTGTGTTCTCATGCAGCAGAAGTCAGTTGTTTCTTATGGGTCTCGGCATTTGCATCCCCATGAACGCAACTATGCCACCCATGATCTTGAGTTGAAAGCCATGGTGTTTGCTCTGAAGTTGTGTATACATTACCTCATTGGTGAGCACTTTTTGGTTTTCACCAATCATAAGAGTTTGAGGTATGTTTTCTCCCAATGTGACTTGAACTTGCGGCATCGTCGTTGGATGGATTTCTTGCAGGAACATGAATTTGAAATATCATATACACCTGGAAAAGGGAATGTTGTAGCTGATGCACTGAGCCAAAAGTCACATAATGAAGCTGTGTGTGAATCTGGTGATTCCTGGAGAGTGATGGAAAAGCTATCAGGTTTGAATCTTGATATGGGAGAAGTTGGGGGTAGAGATTGTCTTTTCTAGATAACGGTGCAGTCAACCCTGATGCATAAAGTGGAAGAGTGTCATTTGGGTGATCTAGAGGTGGAAGTTTGGAGAGACCGAGTTGTTCTTGGTGAGGCCCATGATGGTTGTTCGGAGGATGAACAACACTGAGTGTTGTATCATGGTAGGATTTTTGTTCCCTTGGATATGTGCGAGATGGTTCTCAGAGAGTTCCACATTTCACCTTTATCAGTACATCCTGGAATGACAAAGATGTACTGATCCTTGAGGAGTATGTTTTAGTGGCCTGGGCTGAAGCGTGCAGTTGCGGAGTTTGTGTCTCGATGTTTAGTCTGCCAGAAGGTGAAGGCCGAACACCGTGTTCCAGGGGGTCTTCTCTATCCATTAGAGATTCCTTAGTGGAAGTGGGAGGATATCTCAATGGACTTTGTTACAGGTTTGCATCGAGTTTTGGGAGGACAAGATGCTATTTGGGTGGTATTGGATCATTTTATAAAATCGTCCCACTTCATAGCGATCAAGGAGTCAAGCTCAGTGGAAGTTTTTTCGAGGAAGTATCTAGGGGAGGTGGTGAGACTTCATGGAGTCCCTAGGATGATCATTTCTGATCGAGATCCTCGTTTTACCTCCAGGCTGTGGATGGGTCTCCAACATGCTTTCGGTTCTCAAATATTCCTTAACACTACTTTTCATCCTCAAACGGATGGTCAGACAGAGATAACCATCCAGACTCTTGAAGACATGTTGCGCTCTTGTGTTCTTGACATTGGAGGTTCATGGATGAGGCACCTACCCTTGGTGGAGTTCGTTTACAATAATAGTTTTCAATCCACCATTTGTATGATGCCATTTGAAGCCTTGTATGGTCGGCCTTTCTATTCTCCGTTGTGCTGGACTGGGGTCGGAGAGTCAGCAATTCTCGGACTGAAACTAGTGCAGAATACAACAGAGATGGTTTAGGTGATTCGTTAGAGGATGAAGACAGTGAAAGATCATCAAAAATCATATGCTGATCAAAGAAAGAGACCCTTAGAGTTAATTTTGGGGATCATGTGTTTTTGAAGGTGACTCCCCGTCGTGGGTAGTGAAGGTTTGGTCATGGAAGTATGTTTTCTCCCCGGTTTGTTGGGCCTTTCGAGGTGTTAGCTAGTGTTGGAGTTGCGGCATAACGAGTAGCACTCCCCCCTAAGATGAGTCGGATACCTGATGTTTTCTATGTATCACAGCTCCGTCGTTATCTTCATGATGAATCTCATGTTATTGATTAGAGAGAGATCAATATTCATGATGATGAAACCTTCGAGGAGAGAGCTGTAGAGATCTAAGACCGCAAGGAGAAGGTGTTGTGTGGGCGTTCTATCCCCTTAGTTCATGTCTTGTGGTGACACGGTGGCATGGAGGAGAGTACCTGGGAGTGTGAGTCAGAGATACGTGCTCAGTACCCAGAATTGATTAATGTTTAACTCTTTTCATGTAATGATGTTTCCTTCATGGTTAGATGTTTCATGTTTAATTTATGAACTTATTTTGTTCCTTTTTGTGGCCTACCCTCTTTTGAGATGTATCTCGATGGGTGGTTGTTCGGGCCCCATTTTTTTTTTTTAATTTTTAGGTTGGTTTTGAATTCTCGAGGACAAGAATGTTTTGAGAGGTATCTGATGTAATGGTCCGGACCTCTCTCGTCCATTACTTTGTGAAAATGTGGTCTTGGAAGTGTTTTGGGTGGTCAAGGTGACTTATCCCCAACACTGCCAAATTTTCAGTTCTGTGAACATTGTTTCCAGTTTTATGAACAGTATCAGTAGGTGAATAGTGTTTCTATCGGTGAGGTTCTATCGGTGACCTTCTATCGGTAAACTTGAAATGTGTTTCTATCGGTGAGATTCTATTGGTGACTTTCTATCGGTAGACTTGAATAGTGTTTCTATCAGTGAGATTTTATCGGTGAACTTCTATCGTCAGACTTGAACAGTGTGTCTATCGGGGAGCTTCTATCGGCGACCTTCTATCGGTAGACTTAAACAGTGTTTTTATTGGTGAGGTTCTATCGGTGACCTTATATCGGTAGACTTTAATGGTGTTTCTATCGGTGAGGTTCTATCGGTGACCTTCTATCGATAAACATGTACAGTGTTTCCATATCAGTAGACCTGTAAAGTGTTTTCAGATCAGTAGACTTACCTTTGCCAAATTTTGAGTACGTGAACAGTGTTTCCAGCTTCCTACAGTTTTTCCCCTTTTAACGTTTCCGTTGACGTAAAATACATTTAAAGCCTTATTTTAAGGGATCTTAAGGCCGATTCAAAGGCCATAAATCTTATATTAATTATTCCTAAGGCTGGGATGTTTTTTTACTTGGTCAAACCGCGTGGGTTAATGTGATCTATTTTTAATGGAGAATTAAGCGAATCTTAAACTGTCGCCTCATTAAATATTCAAAAAAAGAATGAGATATCATTTTCCCTTGTTCTTCCTCTTCGTTCTCTTTTATGAGATGCTAGAACCTTTCAAACCTTTTTACAAGAGTTTCACAATCAAAATTTACTCCTAGGATTGGTTCTGCTCTATTTTGGATGCAACCGAGCTGTGTCGGTGAATCTTCCATATAAGGTATGTTTTATCGATGTTCCTTTGGGGTTCATATTCTCCTATTTCTCCCTTCCATATTATACAATGTAATATCCATGATTCTAATGGGTTTTTATTGGGGTTTGGTTGGTGTTGTCGTACCGTGGCATCCTACGGTGGATGTAGTTGTCGCGAGAGGATGATTGTGACCCGTTGTGTAGATAAAGAACGTCAAGAATTATTGAGGTAGGGGATTCGTGGCTTCTATTTTCTTTTACATGAAACTATATCGTTAGCATGTTTTAGCCCTTTGGATAATAATGAAATTGACCTAATTAAATATTTGAACCGGATAAAGAAATTTTTATCGCTCGTATGTTACTACCTCATGTTTTTATAGATAGTGTGATACTTATGCTTTCTTTTCTTAGTTGTTTGTTCTTGATGGAAATTGATAAAGAATGTAAAACCAAAATTAATTGATAATTAATTGGATAAAGATAAAGAGGCATGTAAATTAATCCGGTTGTTTCCATTGTTGTAGTTGTTCTAATTTTGATGTTAATCAGATTGGAATAATAAGCATGTTAAATATTTTTTGATATCTTACTGATTAGGTTTCTCAGAATTGGGACCTACAAATTGAATCTGTTAAATCAAGAGGGTTTAAAGAACTGGTTGGTTGATAAAAGTTAATGCCTAGTAGGGTTCTTAGTTACCCTCTTGTTCGTAAGGCCGAGTTCCTTGTGCTTTAGAGCCATGAGTTCCCATTTTGTATGAAGTATGGATGCCTTATTAAAGGTCCAAGAGCCCATTTGATGTGATGTTTGTTTTCCTGATGCTTGTGCTGTGATGTGAGCCTAGATGGCTGTTGTGATATGTGGAGGTAGGGAGGCCTTGTGGTTGTGGCAGCGGATGATGCCTAGAGTGGAGAGATGCATCGGTTTGTGCATGTGGGTGTCAGGGAGGACACTAGGGATGATGGAATGGGATGGATGTGGTTGTTGGATGTTTAATGGTTTGATTGGTTGTTTATCTTCTTTAATTTTCCCCACTGCTCAAGGTAGCTGGTTTTCCTTACCCTTCATTCAAAAGAGGTGAAGACATGTAGAGTATGCCACATGCTTTCCGTGTTTATCCACTTGAGGGAGATTGGGTCTACGCTCTTACTATAGGTGTCAAAGACTCGACGAGTAGTATAACTACTCACCATGTTGAGTCCCCTTGTGTTTTGTAGCATAGGTTTATTTTCTAGAATTCCCGGGAATATGGGAAAGTAATTCTATAATGAATGTTTGAATAAATGATGTTAACCCATGTGGTTGGAGATGCTAGAACATAATGATGAGGCTGTAACTTTTAAAAGGAGGAGTTGTTTTTGAATATGATGCCAATTCAGTTTTTTGAGGTTGTGTTCATGGTTAATTAATATTTAAAGAATTAATTAACATACAGTGGAATTGATAAAATGGGATTGAATTAATCTAATAAATCCCTTAAATGGTTGTGTGATTATAGGATACCTAGTGTTAGAAGTGGCAGCCCGGAGTCCGAGAGACATTAGCTACAGTTGTGTCTAAGACTAGGTTATGCCCATAGTGTGGTTGTGAGTATTATATATTCTGTATTTTTAGTGTTTCTATACGCTACTCCACCCTGTCAGTAAGGGAAACCGACACCCCGAGGATTCAGAGCCCTGGGGGGGGGGGGGGGGTGTTTTCCCCAACATTCCAGTGGGAGGACGAATGGATGACTACCCCTTTGGCCCCACTGTCTTCTCTTGGTAGATACATGTGCCAACAGGCACAACGGTTAGTTTACCCATATATGTGTGTACAGGGCTATAATGGCTTGTGGTTATTTCACACACATATATTCTGGATATTGTATCCCATAGACTACTATAGGTGTAATGTAGAGACCCGAAGCTTAACGTACATGGACATTACATTACTTTTGTGGAATACTTAGCACATAACAAAAACGCACACACAAGGACCGTAATAGTTTAGTGTCTTTGGAAACTCGGAATATAATATTTTAATCGTGGTGAAAGATCTTCAACATCTCTCATAAAGATCTTTCTTTTTTTAACCTAAAACCTTTCTTTATATCCTGGGGAAAAGAAAACATAAAAGGGTGAGCTCAAATGATCAGTAAGGGTAAACAAAAGAAATATCAATCACATCATATTCATAAGAACATAACATTTTGGAAATATTAACCTTAAAAAGAGATTATAATATCATAACATGGGATAAATCATAGTAGTGAAATGTAATCCCAATAATCATAACTTAAAACATGAAACTTTGTGGCATACACACATAATCATAGACAATCATTTCTTATTAGTCAATACTCATAGCCAAGACTATCTTAGTGGACAAAGTCCATTTCTGAACCGAGTTCAATCCTCGTTTCAGTCCTGTTTCACTGAACCTGTTTAACCTACCGTTCCAGCCATGTCTATCTCATGAGATATAAAATCTTTACCCAATGCATTGGAGGGACATATAGGTCCCACCCATCTCATAATGATACCATTATTATGTGTGCCACAAAATCAAAAATCATACATCATTGCATAACTCATGTAATAAAAATGGGAATCTTAAACATCATGCCATCATAACATAATCCATATAAGATAAAAGGAGATCATAAAAATAATTCCATCATAAAATAATCAAATCAATGTAAAAATAGGGATAGAAACAGAACCCTTTATTATCTTAGATGGAAAATAATTTTGATAAAACACTTGAACTCCATTCTTGAGGAAAATATCCTTTCTACCTCAAATTTTTTTTCCTTTCTTAACATGTCATACAATTTTAAACTAAAAGAAGTTTATTAAAAATAAATATGAAAACTTCTAAATTAAGATTCTTGGAAATAATGTTTTAAAAATCTTTTCATTCCGTATAAGTTAAAAAAAACATTCTTCTCTTACTTTTGTCGGAAAAGTCCAAAAGTACCTCGTAACGTAAAAAAAGAATAATTCCTTTAATACCATGTAGTAAAAGTCAAGAATGGGTAAAAAGGACTTTAAACATACATGAAAACACTTTTATAAAACATGGACATGAATTATTGAAATAACCCCAGTAAATACTTACGAATAAGAAATCTCGGATAAAAATGAGATTTGAAAAATTATCCCTTACCTTTGGTCCGATTTGCTTCGTAAGTGTCCAAACCTACTATATACTGATTTAAATAATGTCATTGACTTATTACAGAATCATAATAATTTTTATGATATCATATATGGTTCACTTATGACTTTATATTACCCGTTCTTTGGTAAATTCCATGTTGAAAGAGCGTTTTGGGTAAAATCGTTTCATTTGTCGTCCGTGTTTTGACTTGTAATTATTCATATGATTACATAGATCATGATTACTTAATTCCAGAATATAAAACATGATTTATATATAATATATATTCAGAATATAAATATATATAATAGATCAATAAATGGAAATAAATACACCGTTCATGGAGACGGTAGGCCGTACATACGCATGAACACTGTTTTCGTTTCCTTATTGAGTTGAATGGAATTAAGTAGATAAAATACATATATATACACATAAATCCAGTATCATTATTATGTCATATATTTCATGATTACTTATTATATATACTTTATAATCATTCATGAATGGTTAACGTGGAGAATGAATCTCATCGCGTCGTGGAGACGGTAGTCCGTACGTACGCACGAGTGATGATATCATTCTCATGATCGTGGAATTGTATTGGAGTGTATTTATAATATTTCAGAATCAATATCACTTTACAATAATCATATATAGTTATTATTTACACCATTATACCCATCCAAGTAAGGTGGTGGGGGAAAATAGATTACACCACTGCGTGGAGACGGTATTCCGTACGCATGCACGCGCGGTGATTTCGTTTTCCATAGGATGGATAGATGGTGAAATAGGGTTGTTTCATACTGATAATAACATATCAGTATATTATTGATACTGATTTTATTACTTCATAATGAAACAACTATAGAAGAATAAGTGGAAGAAGAAATAAAGATGAAAGAATCGGTAACAGACATTACCTCTTCTTTGAAGCTCTTCTTTGAGACTTCCTTTTAGGGCACTAAAATTGGTCTTTGAAGAAGACCAGGACCTCTGGGATGTCTCTAGGGAAATGGAGAGGAGAAATTGGAAGGGGTTTGCTGAGCTTGAAGGCTCAAAGTGGTGTGAGGAAGAGAGGGAGGAGGTGCCCTTTTATAAGGGAGGAGAGGGGCACCTTTGGAAAACTAAAAATATTATTTTATTATAAAGTCATATTCGGTTTTAAATAGCTCCAAATCGATTTATTTCGAAGATAAGGTGGGGATGGTTATAAATCCTCTCATCCAATAGAATTTAGACAAGTTTAGGTTCCTATTTTAACCTTATCATATATATTTAACTTTAAGTTAGATAATTTTACTTTTACCGTGTCTTTTTGTGTTCTTACAATATAAGGTTAATAAACTTACTATAACAAGCCAAACGAACCCCAAGTTGTTTATTATTAATATATATAACCTTATCTAAGTCATTCGGCCGAACCATAGATTTTAAGGAATAAAATAACAATTAATAATATAATATTTGTTTTAAAAACTATTTTATGTCAATTTTGACACTATTTAGTAATTCATTTTTGTGAAAATCATAACAGAATGATTAGTTATAAAAAAGTTACTTAAATAAATAATAACATGTCATATTAACCTATAAAATTAGTGTAATTCATAAAAAGTCTCAAATTACATATATTTGGATATTTATAACATCAATTATGTCAATATTTTATAAATTAGATAATTACTGCATCATCGTTGTATCATAAATAAATTAAATTATTTAATGTCTAAAAATTAAAAATAAAATACCTTTATGTAGGAAATATTTTTATCTTTCTAATGAATATTTATAGTCGAATTTATCTTATGTATAACCCTATATTAAAAATTATTTACTTATTAAACTTTGATTTTAACTATTTTAACCCTTCTTTAAATAAATTAATAATAAATGTCATAATCTAATCCAAGTGGGCCTAAATGGTCATATTTTATTCCTAATGTTGTTTTTGGTCGAATTACACTTATCCAATAGAATTAGAACATGTGTTAGGGTAATAATAATATCATTTTTACCCTTAATTACCCTATTTACTTTTTACCGTGGTAAATAAAAGTAAAAAGTTACTATTCACCAAAAATTATTTTCATCTCATTGAGCCACATTTTACTTACTGACATCAACCATGTCTCTTGTATTTTTGAAATTCCACTCACAGAAGCGGTAAAATTATGTTTTATGAAAAATTCATTTTTTTAACTACCACTTAGTGGTTTCACTATTCATCAAAAAATGAATGTTTCCAGAAACATACCAAAAATTAGGCCTAAGATATATTTGATATTATGAACTCAAAAATAATGTCTATTTTACCAAATTAAAAACATATCAGTTTCATTAATTAATTTAAAAATTAATTCCCGTCATCAAAACAAATAGCGTGTTCTTAAGAGATAATAACTATCAAAAGATTCACACTTGTTTATGTCTGATTTAAATATGAAATTACATCCAATGACCAACATTGTATTAAATTGTAAAAATATATTATAAATATACTTTAAAACCACTCAAATTAATAATTTATAACTATTAATTATTTCGATTAAAAAGGTTGTTTTTAATTAAAATTTAGTAATTTTCACTATTCATCAGAAAATGAAAGTTATCCGAAAAGTACCAAAATTTCACCCTAAGATAATTTCGATATTCCGAATCCAAAAATGAAGTCCATTTTGAAAAATAAAATTTACAAAATTTCAAAAAGTGGTTATTACTATTCATAACATCTAGTTTTAATATTATTTTAATAACATATTGTTGTTTAGTGAAACTCGGTATTGCGTACTACACACGCTATCGAGGAAGGTCGCGATTGCGTGTAATGCAAGGCAAGTCAAGTATGCGTGTTGTGCAAGATCCTTTTGGTGTATCATACAACACAAGACATTAATGAAATTAAAAAGAATATTTTTTATAAAATCTCGGGGTGTTACATGTAACGTGTATAGGCTGTGATGGCTTAAGGATCCCTACTCAGTGTATGGGCTATAATGGATTGAGTTATAATACCCGACGTATGATAAACATTATATGGGCTGTGGTGGCTCTCGAAACATACCTGGTTACTTTTGGTTGTGAGGATGGTGTGGTGATTCGTCCAGGTGTCTACGGGCAAGCCTTTGTGGTGCACGAGGTGCAGATTGTGGAGCTTAGCCCAGGTGTCTGCGGGCAGGCCTTTGGAGAGAGATGCACAGGACGTATATTTTTGGGGGAAGGCGGAAAACTAGTGGGGAAGTATTAGCGGGGTACCCTTGATATTCTATACTATATGATATATTCTTGTATGCGTTACTTGGTGAGAGTAGCCTGGTGAGGTTGGGAACTTAGTATATCTATTTAGGTGACGAGTTAGTTTCACTTGTTGTTCACTGTGCTTTAGAATCCTTTCTTTACTTTTGCAGGAGAGGCTTTGGGGAGGATCCTAATGAGTATACTGTTATACTCACCCTACGTATATATAAACTATTTTTCAGGTAACTTGGAGCAGGTTGGAGATCAAGCTGGTTACTACTAGCTTGTGGTTGCAGGATCTGTTCGGGCTTGTGGTCACTGCTGTTTTTCCTTTCTTTTGGGTACTTTTAGTTTTCCCCTTTCAGTTGTAGTAATTTTGCATGGAATTTCATATATTTACTTGGGTTTCTTTAATATTTCAGTTCTGAGTTGGAGTTGGTTGGTATTTATCTTATCTCTTTCTTCTGCATGTGTTCTCTTAGAGGGTAATGCCTCTTATTTGTGTGTTTATTATACCCTCAATGCTAGTCCCTAACCCAGGGCCTACTGGAGGTGGGACTCGGGGGTCATTATCTCTCTTCTCACATTTCTGGCCCAGGATGGGTACACTTTGTGGGGAGGGGGACATGACATATATGGTCAGTTCAGGGGATTATGTTCGGTAAGTTTCGTATGTAAAAATTATTTTGGTCTAATTACAAAGGATTGTATCTAATATGAAGTTATAACGCATGAATATAATTTATACGCATGAATGGGTATTCTCCTCACTAACATTTTAGCTAAAAATATTATTTAGTAATATTGAAAACTTCATGGATAGTGCACACCATTCTTCATTTCCGAAACGATTCCACCCAATAACCTTTGAATATTTTATTTTCTTATATATTTTTTAAAATATATATAGATTTTATGTTTCAAATTAGTGAGTAATAATTTGTGTTTCAAATAATATATTTTTTATCCATTATTTAGAATGATAATATATATATTTTCAACTTCACAGATCTAATTTTTATTTGAACATAAAACAACTATAAACTTGAATATTTGTTCTAATAATTCATCAATTAATCTCTTCAAATGATCAAGTATGATGAAAATTTTATCATAACCAACTCATTTTTAGTAAGAAATACATATATTCACCATTTTATTTTCATCCCAATGTAACTTAAAATATGAATCACATCCCAAGATAGCTTCTCCCACACTCAAGTTCATCTAGATCATGCATTTCACTTCATAAATAATGTTAGGTAGGGATAAATTTCTTGTAATGTTGTTGACGAAAAATTTATTTCATGGATGCAAGGGGATTAAATTATTAAATTTAATGGTAGGAAAAATGAATAATATTTTTTTAAAATGGGGATTTTAAAATCAATTAATTTCATCAACCATTTAAAACAAAATTTTCTCAAACCTCGAGTCTTGATTAAAATAAATCAAATTTTTGTTAGAATAGGTATGGTTCAGTTCACTCAAGAAATTAGGTGAATGTGAAAAATATTTCATGAACGTTTTTTAAGCCTCACATGATGGTGATCAAAAAATGTACAATGATTCATGGAATGGGATTCAAAAATCAGAGGTATTTCCCTAAATTTACTAAAAATTTGGAATCTCATACACAATTTATTTCATAATTAAATTAAATTCAGTTTCATGGGTTAAACTAGTTCAATTTTGTTCATGGGTTTCAAATATTACTAGATCATGAATTTTAAGGTTACTTTTTTTCCAAAACAAACTATATTTTTAAAATAAAAAATACACAAAAAATAAAATAAAAAAACAGGAAAATAGTAAAATTTTAAAAAAAGGAAAAAACAAAAATTAAGTACCAAATAAAGGATTTTCTCCTACCATAATTATTTTGTGAAATTTACTCATTGTGAAATAGGTTATAGGATAAATTATGCTAAAAAATTGTAATAACAGGTAGAAGATGTTAGAAGGGACACAACCTAGTGTTTATCTATACTTGGATTCTTAAAAGTAAACCTCCTCTCTTGGTGGCTCTTGATTATTATCTCTTAAAACCATAAATATGTTCTAATTTAATTTTAATGTTTCTTTATTTTTTGTTTTTTAATAGGTATGAAACCAAAGGAAAAAACATGGGTAATAAGGAAAGGGCTAGACCATTTGGAATGAAATTTACCTCAAAATAGCTTTAGTATCAAATCAATGAGTAATGATTTATATCTTTATTTAAACTATTTATTGAGAATTATTCCATCATGAAAATTCCTGTTTTTTTCCTTATATAGCTTTTAAATTCCATATACATTATTTCTGATCTCTTCCATCCCCTACAAAAAATATGCTTTATTTTCCAGTAGAACACAATTCATGTTACCAGTTTTAAAAATCCAAAAATCATTCTGTTTTATCTCAATAAGAAAGTTAAATTTTTTTCCATATATATGTACAATATATCACATTATAAATGGAGTTTTAAAAGAATATATATAAGATAAAATAGCATTATCCAGTCTTAAACTGCAATATTTGTATCTGAGTGTATAGTTTTTTCTAGTTTTTTTTGGATTTCTCTATTTTTCACAAAAACCATTTAATTTGGTTGAGGGTTATAGAGTATATAAACCCTATGATGAACTCCATATTTTCTCAAAATATATTCCAAATTTTGGTTACAAAATTGATTCCATTGATCCATGATTTCAAATTTGGGAAATCCAAATCTTGAAAACAAATTCCCTTTTACAAATTTGTCACAAATTTTCCATAAGTAGTTCTTATGGGAATAACATCGACCCAATTATACACATTATCAATTGGAAGAAATATATAAATATATCCAAATATATTTGGAAATTTTCTCATGAAATACATACCTTATAAATAATATATATCACAAAATAAATGGTGTTATTGTGGAATCCCATTACTCTGTGAAATATTTCCATCGAGTTTGTAGTTTTTAAGAGACTAAAAAAACTCAAAAGAATATATAAAAAAGTGGGACAAAATAAACCAAAATCAATTAACTTTCTAGTAGATCTAAATGGTATAAAATTACCACCACATCTCAATGTATGATAGAAATTCCAGTCTGATTTAGCTTCAGAATTAGGAATGAATTTCCTTATTTTTTGATCACTATCAATGTTCCATAAGTAAGGATCACCCCGAATGTATATTCTTTTATCACTAACAGGATTAGAATTTTTTTATTATAAACCTAACGGTAACTTTAAGATTTTAAAACCAATTTAGAAGATCATAAAATAATGGTATATCACTCTTAATAACATAATATTCCTAATTAATTAAAGTTTCTTTAATCGGTGGATAGATATAAAATTTATCATAAAAAATTGGAAATTAGCTTAAATGATCAACCACCATATTTTTACTTATTTTATTATACTTTATCTCAACATGAAACAATTTTAATAGTAAGATACATCCCAAAAACCATGGTTTTTCATCATGTTTCTTCACTGAAAAACCGATTGTTGGATGGTCAGTGAAGACATTAATTTTAGATCCTAGAAAGTAAAATTTAAACCTTTACAAGGAAAGGAAAATAGTGAGAATATCCTTTTAAATAATTTTTTAATTAGATTACTCATGATTTAAATCCCTATGAGTTTAATCCGGGACATGATATTTCATATCCACTCTTTGACTTAATACTGCTTCAAGTAAAGAATCAGCGGAATAAGCCACTAACTCAAAAGGAAGATCCCATTTTGGTGGTTGTATAATGAGTGGGGATATATAAGTTTATTTAAACTCCTTAAACTCTTGTTTAAATCTCTCATAAAATACAAATTGGGATTATTTTTAAAGTAATATGAACATGAGAAAGCTTTTTTTCAAAATTATTTAATGAATCTTCTATAAAAACCATCATGGCCAAGAAAAGATCTCATATATCTCAATGTTTTTGTGTATTATAGTGATTAAATGAATTAAACCATATATTTATCAACTTGAATTCCATATTCAGACAATATATGGATGAAGAACCCATGGGGAATTGTTATTTCCCAACTGGTCAAATCAATATAAAAAATTTATAAATCTCAAAAGATAAAACTAATTAATTAAAATGAGTAAAGTAGTAGGTCACGGTCGAACCAAAAAATATGTTCAATTATTTTATTAGGTTTTTCAAAAAAAATTGTTTTTATTAAATTGAAGAAAGTGGTTAATAAAATATGGGTTTTATTGACTTTAAGGAAACAAAATACGAAATAAAAGTAGATTAATTCATTTTGAAATAGATTTGAAAGAATTATAGGGTTTATAATTTTTGAGGGTTTGAGTGAAATTTTATTTTAAAAAAAAAGTTGATTAATCCATGATTTGTTTCAAAGATGAGATGAGGGAGATCCAATAGTCACATTATCCCCATCATGACTTGACAATCCCTTATTTCCCTTGGTATAGTAATTTAGTGTTTCTCCAAATCAATTTATTATAGATACCATATTTAAAACCTAATTTCCATAAATTTGAAAAAGTTCATGATTACTATATGGTTTTCATTTTCACAATTTTAATTTTCCTTCTAGATTAAAATACTGTCAATCATGATAAAATAAAAATAATGGGATTGGAAATTGATTGATGAAATCACAACAAGACAAATACATGAATAAAATAATGAAATTAATCCAATAGAACCTTCCCCCTCCTATCACATAACCCAATATCATGAAGGGCTTACCCCCTCATCATGGTGATTATATAATAAGAGGGAAGGAAATATAATGAATTCATAATAAAAATGGAGATGACATTCGTGAGGAACCTACACTACACAGCTTGTCTCTCCAATATTTGGTCTCCGCGAGCTCTCTATAGTAGCAGGATGACCCTCAATTTATAGGATCTAGATAGGATTGGGTATTAATGAATGAAAAAAAGGATTAGTCAAAAATTTGGTCATGTGTGGGTCTCGGGTGTTAAAACATGTCAAAAATTGAAGATACACCAAATCCATCATTTATAATCCCATCAGGACTTTTTACACATGTAGCGATTACACGATGTGTAAATATGCACCACATATACCAAAATCACAACATGTATCTCTCTTTCAGAAGTTTCACTAGTTTTTTATGTATAATGTCATTTTTCTAATCCTAAATCCTCATGTTTCCTTAGTTCTTGAGTTATGTTCCTTGGAATTTCCCTATGATCATAATAAAAAATCCAATGTTACACCATGAGTAATGATCACAGTGAAAAGTGATTTTTTTTCCTTCTATTAAAATTATGTTTTGTATCCTTCCATAAAACAAAAAAAGAGTTAAATAATTCAAAAATTGGTATGAATAATCATATAAATATATAATTTAATATATAAAACACCATAAAATACATGCATTAAATACTGATATAAATGGAAAAGTAAAATTCTTTCATCCACAATGAAATGCATTTTTTTTAATTGAGAACAAGATTTTTTTCAACACATGTTCCTATTAAAACAAAAAAAAATCAAATAACAATCAAATGAAGATATATATATAGTAAAATCATACATAAAAACTACTATTAAGGTTTTTAAAATTCAGTGAAAATACTCATCATACATCTTTAAAAAGTTCATGGGGAATTAAACATACCAAATAGAATTCTCATATAATTAAAATTATAAAAGGACATGTGAATGTTTTTTTATCTTTATTTTCATGTTCAATATGAGTTTGAAAGTAACTAGATAATAAATAAAGAAAAAAATAGTGGGTTTTCCCTAATAGTATTTCAATCACTTGGTCAATAAATTGAATGCGAAAAATGATATTTCCTCATAACAAAAATTATTTTTCTATAATAAATAGACATAATCTATTTATTCTTATTATAATAGGAACAATATCTCAAAATTTATTTTTTGGAGTAATGAATCAACTCTTTTTAGTTACAACTTCAATGTGACTCACTAATTGACTATCAGAGATTGGAAAAATTATTCCACGAACTAACAAAGTGGTCACATCATTTTTTAAAACCTCTAAATGTTTTGTATCTAATTAGATTTTAAATTGAATCATAGTTTTGACATTTTCACTAACAAAATTATATTTATGAAAACTGAAGGGATTATCCTAATTAGGTTAGTTAGATTACATATTAAAGATACCTTAGGGGTTCTATGTATTCTTAATAGTTGGTTCTCTTGAACTTTTCTTTAGATTTTTAGTAATGATTATAGTAAATCTATCATTCTACCCTAAGAAGGTATATTTGAGGTTTTTAGGAAGTGTTTTGAACTTGAAATCAAAATGTATATTTTTACTGGATAAATGAGGTTTTTTTGACTCAAAATTAACAATAAAAAATCTTGATTCATAATTAAAATGTAATGTTTTTAGATTTAATTTTGGGATAGTAAGATGTTTCTTAGTTTTTTTACAAATACATTTCTCAATGACAATTCCATATTTAAGAGGATAGTCAAGATATGAGTCTTCAACGTCAATTTTAGTAGTTTTAAAGTATTTCATATTGTTTTTACATTGAAAATTGTATGTTTCTTCAACAAAATTAAAGATAATGTCTAAAATTTCAAGTTTATCCTTAGTCTTTAGGAAATTATATTAGATTATTTGGAAATTATAAAGGTTAGAAAAAATATAATTTATATCCTAGTTCTATTTGAAAGAGAATTCTTCTTCATTATATAATTCTAATTTATTTGGAACAAAATTATTATTTTTAAATGAGACCGTTGGAATTCATCACATATAAAATCCGGAATCAAATTGATGGAAAACCAATAAAAATGTTCACTTGAGGGGATGAATGGTTCTCATTAAGATATTCTATGGATTGAAAAAATTTCATTGAATATGTTCTCCATAAAATTCAAGTAAAAAACTTCATTTTTTAAAATTTATGATTGATTTGGAAGTTTTAAACAACTGTATCCCTAGAATATGATGTGAATGTGTACTAAAACTATTATTTCCCATATCCACAACATAAATATTAATAGGGAAAATAATGTATTTGACTTGTACCAAAACATATTCAATAACTTCAATAGGGCTGGTTGTACTTTAATAGGCTAATTGGACGAAAATTACAACAGGTTTGAGTTCCCCAACTTGTTGGATTGAGTTAATTAAATAATGTATAAGATTTATGAAAGCTCCTAATTAAAACATAATGTAATTTAAAGAAAAATTTCCTATAGTATATGGAATGTTAAATATTGTTATATATTTTCATTTGATTGGTAGGGCTTGTTTTATCATAGAGAAATAATTATTTTCTATATTAACTATTTCTCCAGACATGAATTTCATTTTTTGAAAACAAGTGTCCTTTATGAATTTTTCATACCTTGGAATTTTTTTCTCAACATAAAGTAATGCAATATTGACTTATGATTTTCTAAGGGTCTCTAAAATTTATTCATTCAATTCAACCTCAACGGTACTATTTATTTAGAGTGTAGTCTTATAATAGCGTAGTGGGGGCCTATATTTTTCATGAACATGTTGAGCAGTATTTTTGGGAACAAAAGTTCCAATAATAGTTCTCTAATACTTCTTGGTATTTTCAAGAAAATACTCCTCTTGTGACACTAGGTTTTATTTTAAATTTTGTTTAGATATTTTAGTAGTTTAACCATCCGTTTTATTTTCATTATCAGTTTAAAAATTAATTGAAAAATGGTTTTAACTCTAATTAGAAAGTTTGGGTTTAGTTATTTTGTATAAATTTCCATCTTGGGGGGTTTTTATTTTAGTATAACTCCTAAGTTTCATTACACCAACATTTATCTTCCCTTTAACTTCTTGTTTCACCTGAGGATGTAATGGTAAACCACCACTAATATGATTCCTCATACTACAAATACTAGTGTAAAATTTTCCCATTTGGGTTATCAATGTAATCAACATGATCTTTTGTTTCCTTACAGTTTCTTCAAGGTTATTTTTTATTTTTTGAGTGGTTTTAGAAAGTTGAAATTTTTTTCTAGGTTTAACATGTGCTTAATCATTAAATTACTATGTCAAAGGATTACGTAGTTTTCCATAGATTTTTTAGTTATTTAGGATTTTTATATATATCTTGAGGTTGGGTTTTCCCATTTTAGTTGAATTGAAAATATCATTGTTGGTTGGATGGAAAGTGTCTTCCTAGAAAAGAAATTTTTTTAGGTTTTTATGGATCTTGAATTTGTGGTAATTTATCACTAAAATGTTCATTCGATTCACAAATTCCATAATTAATTGAAAATAAAAACAACTTTTAGGTTTGGGTGGAATTTTTGAGGTGTTTAAAAGAATTATAGATATCACCATAGTGGTAAGATAACTATGTTGGATCACAATCATGCTATTCCCAAAAGTAGAAGTGGGTATTTCTTAATTTTTTTTAACATGTAAAATACCTATTATTCTAAATTATTGATAATTCTAGGCCATGTTTTCAATTAAGTTACTAGTATTAAATTATGACTTTAACTAAGGATCCTTCTGTAAAAAATCTATCATACACCTATCCATTAATTACAATACTTTATAAAAGTATCAAATTATAAGTTTCTCAATGATTTCATGGTAGGGGAAACTAAACTAAAATTATTTTAATCTTTGCCAATATTCATGAAAGGTATATCCTTGATTTTTCCTAATCTAATGAAATTTAATTTCTAATTGGATCTATTTTATAGGTAGGGAATAATTTTTCCAATAATTGTTTTCAATTCATTTCTATGTCTAATTATTTTTTTATTATAAATAAAATAACAGTCCCTTTTACACTACCTACAAGAAAAAATGGAATAATATGATTTTTATGTTTTAATTTACTTCAAAGGGTTTCATATTGAACCAAAAATAATAAATATTTTTTAAGGTGTTTATGTGGATCTTATCCTAGAAGTACATTTAATTTTGGTTTTTGGTTCATTAATCCATACATGATTCAAATTTAGTTGGTGAATCGAGAGATTTAGTAGAATTTGATGGTCTTCATAATATGCAACTAATTACATACAGGTTCTATGGTTGGCTATAGTTATTTTAGGTTCACACAAATCTTATCTAGATGTGTCAATGACATGAGTTAAAGTTAAAATCATCCCTCTTAGGGCTAATATAACAACAAGGTTGAAATATTTGGATTCAAGTTCATCAGTTTTGTTATCCCTAAATCTATAATTATATATACTATAAATTGAGTGATCAAAAGGGGATAAATTAGGGTTATAACTTATGTTCCTGAAAAATATAATTAATTAACTTAAGAAACCTCCCAAAAAATAGAACCAATTTGAGTATGATATTTTTTTGTGGATACCAGTCAATGAAATTATTATCCCTTAATGAATGTAGTAAATAATCACCTAGGGTTGTCTATCAAGGAGGTTTCATATTATGTTTTTAATAATAAATTTTTGTTAAATTTTTGTTATAAGTTATTTGAATTGGGAATTTTTATTCTCTGAAAGGATAGAAAATAAATTGGACCCAAGTTAAGGAAAACAATGAAAATATAAATTTTGGGGAGATTAAAAAAAATGGGAATCCTATTTAAGAAGAAACAATTGTAGGTTAGTTTTAATAATTTAGACACCATATTATTCCATGTATTTATAATTATCTTATTTACTTCCTTGATGAATGCCTCAAGACCTCAAGGTGAACTCAAAATATTTCTTGGAAATTATAGTGAGACATATGTAGAGTTGTTAATCATCCTATGAAAGTGGTATGCCAACCCAAAGACACCAGAGTTTCCAAAAATATATGAACTCTCTATGCTCAAATGTGAGACCATTACAAATAAATTTAAATAAATATAACATCCACCTCAATTTCATAGATTTGAATAACCATCCAGTATATGTTTCGAAATATTAAATTCTAAAGATAAAAATACATCCTTCACTAAGTAAAATAATCTTCATAAAAATTTAAAAATATTACCATTAAGATAAAAATACACTAATGAAGGTTCCCATAGATCTCTACTACCCACATACGCTAGGGAGTTTAATATAAAATTTCTAGAAAGACTACCATGAACTTTATCTCTCTTTTGATTTCCAGAATTGGTTTTGTTATGTTCCAATTTGACATCCCAATATATCTATCTTCATGTTTTTTCATCTTCCCCTATAATTAATCATAGCTCTTAAAAACGTTTCCTTCTTTCATATTTAGTTAAAACTCCAAAAATCCTCATAGTCTTCTAGTTTTGATTATCTCCCAAATCTTTTTGGTCTTCAAATATTCAAAAAAACCCACTACATGCTTCCTTATTTTTTGTATGAAGGGTTATCCATGAAGTTAAACTCATTTAATTTTATATATTCCACCTGGATGACTCTATTAGGGTCCATGGATACTAACATGGTAGCCCAATGCCTCATATCAATGTGTAGGTAATCCATCATTCATAGATATAAATTAATCCTATGTAGCCAATAGATCCACACATATATTCCCATATGTAATCAATTTTACTTACATTGAATTCCCATACATGAATGTTTAGGTGAACAAAATTTGGCTATTCTTACGAGCTTACGAATTTAGAAACATGAATTATTTTCATACGTGGATCACTATGTTGCTAAATTCCAATATTTGATTGATTTTTCTTCTATGAAATTCCCTTACATGGTTAATTTTAATACATGTATGATCACAAAGCAGAATTCTATTATGTGGATCTACATAATTTCTAGACTTATTCATTTTTTCCCAAACTTATTTGACCTTTCAAAAATGAACTCTAGATAAGAGAGAAAATTATCATGACATTCAAAATTAATTTTAGAAAATTTAAGGATGGATAGAGACATCTAAAGATTATGAATTTATCTATTTATATGATTAACTCCAAAATATTCTTCAGTTAATTGGAATTCTAAAAATAATTTCAAAATTATGAAATGTTGGGGATTTATTAACTAAATTTTTGGGTACATGTATGGAAAAATTATTGGGGGGAATTGATTCTAACATGGAATCCCAAGGCCTTGACTCGAAGCATAAGTGATTATTTATTCTCAACTGCAGAGGACTCTCATTTAGAAAAAATATCCACATGCATGTTACTATACATAGTAAATTTTTATTATGTTGAATTCCCATATGTGAATGTCTACATGGATAAAATTTGGTTACATATATGAGATTTTTAATTCTATAAATGAATGATTCATGTACATGGATTATTTCATAGCTAAATTCATATATGTGGCAGATTTGACTTTCATTAAATTCCCTTACATGGTTAATTTGAATACATAGATGTTTAGATAACCAAATTCCCATGCATGGGTCTACATAATTTCCAAACTTCCACATTTTATCATGATCACCTTTGATCTTTAAAAAATATACTTGAGATACCAAACAAAATTATCAATACACTATAGGATTTATTCTAGTAATTTAAAAAAGGACAAAAACATATAAATATAATGAATTAATAATTTTTTATAATTAAATAAAATATTTTCTTATTATTCGATGAATTATGAAAATAATTTAAAATAATAAAATGGTGGGGAATCAATCACTAAAAGTTTGTGTAAAAGTATTTAAAATTCAACCTCTATCAATAATGTAAAATATGGTATTTCTTTTAGGGTTTTATTCATGAAGTTTATCATTGGTGAAAAATTATTATTTGGTGGTTTGAGTGGATTTATCTATATTTATTTTAATAGGATGATTTTACAATATGTTTTATTGAAAGTGATGAAGAATATGTCTATGTAAGTGACTTATAACATATCCTATGGCTAAAATAACGTTTTTTATATGGGTGTATTTGAGTGAATTTGAAACCAAACATAAGGAAAACAAATGAATATTCTATATTTTTGAAATTTTATGAATAAATTTATATAAATTAATATGAATAAAATGAAAATTATACCCAAGTAAAAATAATTTTTAGGTTGACCAACAATATAGTTTCCAACTAGGCTATAAAACATATTATTTTTGTAATGGTTCTTGAATGTCCATCCTATATGCTTATAAAATCATGAATAAATTCTTAAGGTATACTATGTTTGTGTTGACTATTATATATAAGGATGAATGTTATTTGGATATTCTAGAAATTTATTCACTTAGAGAATCCATAATGTAAAAAAACTAATTTTGGAAGGACCTTGAATTAAATTAGATATATGATTAGATTAGTAAACTAAATATAGTGGGACATTAGTATTTTTTTGGTATGGGTTGATATTTTGAAGGGATAATTTATGGTTTTGAAATTTTAATATGAATATGTGATTATGTTACCACTTTTATTTAGATGCATTTAATAATAAAATTTTTTACTATGACCAAGCTGAATGTATACACCCTTGGGGGTGAATAGACATGGATCACGGATTTTTGAATTCTTTGAACGCGCGTCATGTGCCGGCGCTCTTCCCTGCTCTCCCGACCATTACTTCGGCATCTGCGGGGCCTCCTCTGCCGGATCAGCCCTGCTCTCAGGGGGACGATGCTGGTGGGAGATCTCCTGCTCGTCAGTCCAGCTTCCCCATGTTTCGCTCTTTCGGTTTGCCTCGATCCGGGGTGAAGGTGGGGCTGTCCTACAAGGAAGCTCTCTGTCAGGATCCTCTTCCTTCGTTGGCGATCAGTGGGGATTTCCTGGTGGTTTCCTAAAATTCGGTTTCCTCTTCTAAAGGCAGCATCCCGGTCCTTTCTATTCCAGCGACGGCGTTCGGAGCGGCGGTGGCCCAATTGCAGTGGACTCTGGTGGCAATATTTGGGGTCGACAAGCCTTCACTCTCTATGTTCCAGCAGTTCATCGCATCGTGGGGTTTAGCTTCTCTAGCCAGGGTGTCGGTGCTGAATCGCAAGGCTTTCTGTGTGGTTTTGGCTTCCCGGGCGGACTTCGTGACAGCCTGGTGTAAGAGTCCGAGATCTGTGGGGCGTTGGAGGTTTAACATTTTCTGATGGTCGATTGATGTTCACGCTGGTCGAGATTATCCTCTTGTAGCGGTTTGGGTTTCTCTCCCTGGTCTTCCTATCCCCTTTCTAAATGAGGGTCTCCTTCGTGGAATTAGTGATTCGGTGGGCTTATTTCATTGCGCTGATGAAAAATCCATCCGTTTGGAGGACGTGGTTGTGGCGAGGGTGTGGGTCAAGATGGATATCTCTATACCTCTCCCAATGAGGCTTCTTATTCGGGTGGAGGGCATGGATGATTGGTCCCAGGAGTTGGTTTACCCGTCGCCTCCGCGTTTCTGCACAGGCTGTCTCCTTCAAGGCCACACACTGCATATTTGTTGCAGATCTCGTTAGGGGCGGCCGGTCAGCAAGCAGATGAAGCCCTCCCCTTTGTATGCTGTTTCAATGGTGGCAACAGAGGGTTCCTCCATGGTGTCCTACCCTGGACCCTATGCTCGAGATTAGGGGAAGGTGGTGCTCTCCTCTTCGCCTGTCCCGGAGGTTCTGGCTTCGTCCCACCTGGATGGAAGTCAATCAGGTGAGGGGGGCCATCCGTTCAATGCTCTAATCCCATGCCTTATTGAGGCTCAGTCCGTACAGAGGTTCTGTGTGCAAAGCCCAAGCCCGTCAGGTACGTTTTCTACCTCTCTCCATGGGTGGAACAGTTTATCAATTCATGTGGTCCTGGCTCCTCCCCGCTTGTGGGTTAGGGAATTATCTCTGGAGGAGTGCGCTTCCAAATCCAAAGCGATAGTACTTCACTCCTCACCTGTGATCAAGAATCCCTCCCCAAGGGGGGCATGCAGCCTTCCAGTGACTGCCCATAACCTGTTGCTGGACATTGAGTATGACCAGTCTTCTTCTAGGAGTGATCAGTGGCTTCATCGAGGCGTTTCCACCAGGTCACAATTTAAATACATAGAAGTTCTTGTGTTGTTTCAGGGAGCACAAGGCCGTGGGTCTGGGACCAAAGCCAGACAGAATCATGTTAGATGATTAGCTTACTCATGTGGAATGCCGGTGGGATTGGTGCCTAGGTTAAGATAGATTTCTTGTCACATGAGATTAATAATAATTCTGTCTCGCTGATTGCTATTCTTGAACCCAAGCAACACTACTCCAAAATTCAGGAGTGCACACAACGGCTAAGAGTGCAAGTATTCCTGCATGGGAACCCTCTTAACTCCCATATATGGATTTTCTATAATTCTTCATTCGCTGTTGATCTAATTTTGTCTTCAGATCAGTTTATGTCTACTAGAATCTGTGTGGGGTCTAGCAGTTTCTTCCTCTCAGTGGTTTATGCGAAGTGCGCTGTTCAGGTGCGGGAGGCTTTGTGGTGGGACCTTAGTTCCTTTGACCCAGGTGACACCCCCTGGATTTTAGGAGGGGACTTCAATATCATGGCGGCTCCATAAGAGAAGAAGGGTAGTGGTTCATTTCCCAGGAATGTGAGTCAAAACTTTGATTTGTTTATGGCTAGTTGTGGCCTTATGGATGCCGGATTCATTGGGGACCCTTTTACTTGGTGTAACAATCAGAAAGGTGCTTGCTTCACATGGTGTGGCCTTGACCGATGTTCAATGAATTGGGAAACTGTTTCTTTGTTTTCAGATATTAATGTAACTCATCTTCCGCGTTGTTTGTCTGATCACTCACCATTATGTATAGTGATAGAAATAAGGAATGAAAGCGCTTCTTGTCTTCACTTTTCCAGTTCTTGGGCGGATGAACCCGAGTTTCATGGCATTGTTCCGGAGTCCTGGAACTCCCCTTCTTATGGTCAGTCGTGGACTGTGCTGCATAACAAACTCAGGCGTGTCAAAGGCTCCTTACTCTCATGGTGCAAGGCCCTTCCTTCTCGTGGAAAAGATCTGGTGTTGGTTAGTTCGGACATCGATCGACTCGAAGTAAGCCTAGAGAACACTTGGGACGAAGTAGTTTTTGACGAGCTGAGGAAGAGGAGATCTTTATTACACTAATACAAAAATGGGAAAGGGAAGCGCCACCCTTTATCAGCGCTTATCAAAAAGTGCTGATAAAGAATAATTTTTATCAGCACTAATTAAAAGTGCTGATAAAGGGTGGATTTATCAGAGATTTTTTAGCACTGATAACAGACATCATTATCAGCGCTAAAAAAGCGCTGATAAAGGAAACCATTATTAGTGCCAGAAAATCACTGATAAATCGACCCTTTATTAGTGTTAAAATTTTAGCACTGATAAAGGGTCGATTTATCAGCACTTTTCTGGTGCTGATACAACTTGTCTCCGATTTTATTAAAAGCAGGCTCACAGTATCCTCTTTTTTATTGGGCCCCAAGCTCTCGCGGTACTATACCCCTACGACAACTTCCCTACCCCCGATATTCCCTTTTCCAGACCTCCTTCGTACTCTTTCTCCTTCCCCTCGAACCTCTTCCGTGGATCTTCCTCCCTCCGAACCCTACTCCTCCTTTTCCCCTCTGGACTGTACTCCTCATGAACCCTACTCCGGCGGATCTTCCTCCCTCTGAACCCTACTCCTCCTATTCCCCTCTAGACCGTACACAACGGTTGGCGGCTCCTCCCGTGCACCCCCCACTCCGGAGGTCCCATCTTCCCCTCCCGAGGCAGCGCAGAAAGCTCCCTCACCCTTTGGGGTTTTCCTTGGACTTCATCGATTTCTTCACCCAAGGTCAGTGGATTCCCTAAAATATCTAGATGTTTTTAGTATGAGTTTTTGTGCATTTATTGTTGTTCTATAAATTAATTTTGTGATGCGAATTGTGTTTTCAAATCATTTTGTATGCCTATGTGTTTGGAATTTGATTATATTGTTTGTGGTAAATGTCTATACTACATTTTATATAGTTCATCTTTTAACCCTCACATCTTGAGGCCTACTTAAAGTATCCTGTTATATTGTCCAACACTCTCATCCTATGTAAACATGGTTTTATAGAAATTCTGATTTTCTCAAAGTGCTAAAGAGCACTTATCCTAAGAATAAATGGTAAAAATTCGTATTATCTCTTCTTTCCAAAGTTCTCTAAGCCCCTATACCTATACTTGCTCCCATGAAACATGCATGTAGGAAAGAAATCATCCATAATCAAGAATATGACATTATATTATAGGGAACATATATCTTAATCATGGATTTAACCCCTTTCCAAGATACACCAACAATCATCCAATATGTTTAATGTTTATTATGAATGAGGTGACTAGTAGGAGTGGTTAAAAGACTGTTTAATGTTTTGTTTCAAGGGTGGTGGGTGATAGAACTATTGGTAAGGGGGCTGGAAAGTGTGTTGATTTTGATGGGGGTTTATCCTAGTTCTGTTGATTTCCAAATATTTATTGAAAATGGTTAGGCTCTATTAATCTATATTTTTATAAGGAAGTGGTTCTCTGCTACTTTGTATTTGGAAGTCTTGTTTTGTGTATTTGAATCATAAATAATAATATTTCAGATTCAAATAGGATGGAGATGAATAAAGATTGTATGGATGCTAATCATTTGACAATAGAGTATGAGAAAGGAGTGAAAGAGTTCATCAAGTTTCAGATTCAAATAGGATGGAAATGAATAAAGAGAGAATTCTTTGCTGAAAACATTTGACAACAAGATAACAAATGAAAAACTCTTCCTCATACCAACCATACAGGGATAAAACTCTACGATTAAAGCATATAGATTATATTTTCATTTCTTTCATTACTTATTCCTTTTTGTGTATTTAGGCAACATTGGCTGCTAATTGCGGTGAATTTGGATACTCCCAAGATTTATTTTCTGAATTCAAAGCACGAATATCCAACAAAACGGCCATATGTGATGTGGTTTGTCAATCTGTAAGACACTAAATCCTACGTTTTAGGTCTAAACATCACGTTATATAATATATATATTATCTTTTACTGAGGATTCTGTTATGATAGGGCGGTGTACCAATATCGTCTAAATCATGGTATGAGGACATGGGATAAGCATAAGGAGCTGAGAAAGTACTATGTCTGGACAAGTATCAGGGTATATATAATAAAATTTCACTATTAAAACATATATCAAAATAATTTACTTACTCGCTTCATGATCAATGTTTCTGCAGTGTCCAATACAAACAGACGACAAAGATTGCGGTTATTATGTTTGTAGATTGATGAGAGAGATCATTTTCAATGGACAAACTAGCATCCCTAAAGAGGTATTTTCGAAAACAAGTACTATTTCATTTAAATTATTTATTAATTCTTTATTTATATATTTTTCAGTACTATTATGAATGCTGAAAATTTTCATATTCACAAGATGATGTAGATATGTTCAGAAACGAGTGGGCCGCATACCTTATGTACGATTGTCCAGAAATATCATGAAGATTTGACTTTTATTGCAAGAGTTGCGGACATGTATAAATGGTGGACATTTTTGAGAGGGGTTCATGGAGATAAAGATATGAAACATTCTTGTATGTAAATGTTTGTAGAAAAATTGTAATTATTATTAAATAAAACATTCTTTCTCCAATTGGTCATTTTTCCATTTTAACAGATGAAATGCACCAACAACATTCAAGAATGATGAACCACATTTCTTTGGGATTTGGACAAAAAAACCTGTAAAATCTCCAAAAATACCTTCATATCATGCATGAACCAGTAAAATCTCCGATCGTTAGTTACATGTATGCGGCAGCTTCCATGATAGATTGGAAGTTCACCAATCCATTTGATGAACAAGATAGGATGCTAAATCTGGCATTTAGAACATCCAAATGAATTCGGATTGTGTTGATACTTTAGGAGAACTATCCATGGGTCATCTGTGACGTGTAAAAGTCATCCCCGCCTTAATCTGAGACATAGTGTTCCCGGTATCACTCAAAGTGTCTCTCTTTTGTTTCAAATGTATAAAATTTTATGTAAAAGGAACTGACATATGGAAAACCGACTAAACACATTCGGATTGTGTTGATACTTTAGGAGAACTATCCATGGGTCATTTGTGATGTGTACAAGTCAACCCCGCCTCAATCCGAGGCATGGTGTACCCGGTATCACTCAAAGTGTCTATCTTTTGTTTCAAATGGAAAAAAATTTAAGTAAAAGGAACTAACATATGGAAAACTGACCAAACACATTTTGATTGTGTTGATACTTTTGGATAATGATCCATGGGTCATCTGTGACGTGTACGAGTCAACCTCGCCTTAATATGAGATACGGTGTGCCTGATATCACTCAAAGTGTCCCTCTTTTTTTTCAAATGCATAGAATTTTAAGTGAAAACATCAACTGACATACGGAAAACCGACCAAACGCATTCAGATTGTGTTGATACTTTATGCCAAATGCCCTGATCAAATGGTTCTAATCATAAAATTCCAAACCATAATCATGCAACCAATCACGGTAACCATTGGATCCAAAAAACATGCAATTAGATCTTTAAAAGGGTAACAAACTTTTTTTAATGCATACAAAATAAACTGAACCAAAACAACTAACCCAAGTATGTTCTTCCAATGCATTGACCTGTCTTGTGGTGAAGAAGGCAAGCTACTCAAAACAAACAAAAAAGAGACCACCCACCCCCACACAGGTTAGCTGAATACCCAACAAGAAAAGCATGTGAAGTAAGGCTGTGTTTGGTTACAGAAAATGTTTCCTATCCTCAGTTTTCAAAAATGTATCAGATCATATCCAGAATTCCATACATGGTAGTTGTCTTGATAGGCTGTCTCCACTTGAACAGGTATTTCAACCAGCTTGAAATCAAAACATCTGAAAAAACATAGCAAAATGGAATGCATGGAGGGGACTGAATGTTCTAAAACATTCAAATGTCAATATGCATGCATGCCTTGTTTACCTATGATTAATAAACCTTCCAACATTTCCATAGTATCTAATAGACAATATTGGAAATCGGCTTGTGCAACACGGCCTAAAGTACAATTCCTTCAAGTTGTAACTTAGGCCGCGTTGCACAAGTCAATTGCCACATTGTTTTGAGCAACCACATTTTCTCCAACACTCTAATGATCTTCATTACTTCATGTCTCTTATACTCTTATAGAAACTCTTCTCTAAGAAGGTCAACTATCGTGTACGCATACTCACCTTCAAATTCATGGGTGCAAGTACAAGGCATGGATGAAGATAAACAATTTCCAAAACATGTTGACCAGCATGCATCATCCTCAATGGAAGTAAGAGAGAAATTCATATGGACATTGTTAGATATGATTTTGATGTATATAGTGAAAGGGTGGTGGATGTTCATTGTTGATGTTGTTCATCCACGGGACTTTCACATTCTCTTATCCTCTCTCTATGTCTTGGACATCATGCAATAGCCTTATATAATGTGGGGTAAATTGAGTTTGCTGAGAAACTATGGCACCACATGATCTTTCATGTCTAGTGCCCTCAACATTGTTTTGCTAATCAAGATGCCTATGATCATTAGTTGCGTGTAAAGGTGGTGCGGCAGCTTACATGATAGATTGGAAGTTGACCAATCCATTTGAAGAACAAGATGGGATGCTAAATATGACATTAAGAGCATCCAATACAGAAAATTGTTCCAATGATTCGGCAAGTGAGGCTACATTTAAAGATATTTCATGTGTTTCATCAAGTGAGTCAGTTCCTAGTTCCAAAAATCATTCACAAACATCACTCCTCAGTTTACTCAAGCATAAACAAGGGTTCATGGATTTTTATGATCAAAGAGATCTATCCTCTACTGCTTTTACAACCTATGTGGTGCATGTTTCAAATTCCTCTAGGAAAAAGGAACAAATGTGGTGGGTTGTAATCCACATCTATTTGATGTTTTGAAATGATAATTATATTTTGAAAATGGGTTCAATCTTTGAGGAAAAGTTGAATTGTCCTTGATTCATGTATGGATGATGGATTCACATCCATTCCAAGTGGTTTTTATGGAAATGATGGATGATAAAATTGGTTGGTGTTCTCATGGATGTCTAAGCACGGTAAGTTAGAAAACATGTTGGGTATGTTGTGGAGTTTTAGTTGGGGTTATAGTGGTTATTTCCCAATGATGGAGGTAATAAACATCATATGGTGGTGTTTGTGAGCTAAAACGTATAGTGGGGATCACCATAGAAATTAAGTGGTCAGTTGATGACATGATCGGCGTTTTGAATTAGATAGTCTTGGGTAAAATCCATCTTGGTGTTTAGATCAGTTGAGTACATTGAGATGAATGTTGTGGTTGGGTTGTGTTATGGGTGTTTGGGGAAATGTAAGTATTTAATGGTACCTTTATGTTTTGCATAATGAATAATTAGTAGATCAAATTTTCTTGTTTGATATACTGGTTTTTTTGCAGGTCTTGTTCGGCAGGTTGTACTGATGCAGATTTTCTATTTGCAGGAAGCAAGGATTTAACAGCACTCAAAAAGCACTGTTAAAGGTAGACTTTAACAGTGCTAAAAAGGAGCTGATAAAGGTCGCCTTTAACAGCGCTAAATAAGCACTGTTAAAGGTGACCTTTATCAGCTCTTTTTAGCGTTGTTAAAGGGGCACACCCTTTTATCAGCGCTGACCTTCAAAACACTTTTTTTAGCGCTGTTGAAGCCCAATTTGAGCGCTGATATTGCCCGTTTTTGTAGTAGTGTTAGCTGAAGTGTTGTTGAAACAGGAACGTCTAGCTCGTGAGCAGGCAAGGGTTATGTGGCTCTGGGAGGGAGATCACAATATTGGGTACTTTCACGCATGCATTAGAGAAAAACAGCGGTTGAGGAAACCCAACATTCGATCCGTAGATGATGTTTTCTTGAATGATCGGGACGAGGTGGGGGAAATGGTGGTGGGGTTTTTCAAATATCTTCTTGAAGATTCTAACCCCCGGATAATTGGTGGCTATCCTAGAGGCACAACAGAGATTTTTAACGTCATCCCTTGCAGGGTTTCGGAGGAGAACAATGAGGTGTTGAAGGTCCTGCTTAATGAGGAGGAGGTTCGTGAAGTGGTATGGTCTATTAACCTAGAAATTTCACCCCGACCAGATGGTTTCTCTAGCTCTTTTTACAAGATTTCATGGGAGGTGGTGAAGGGGGATTTGGTGCGCCCAGTACAAGACTACTTCAAGGGTGGGCATCTACCGTGTGTCGCATGTGCAACAAAGATTGTGCTTGTGGCTAAGGTGAAGGACCCACAGACTCTGGACCAATACCTCCCCATTAGCTTGTGCAATGTCCCTTACAAGGTGCTGGCATGCATCCTCAATCACAGAATTTTTATCCGTCTCCCTAATTGGATTGTGGAAGAGCAACGTGGGTTTGTGAAAGGCCGTATGATCTAAGGGGCATTGGGGTTAGCTAAGGAGATGATTGGTGAGATTAATCAAAAGACGTTTGGGAGTAATTTCTTCATCAAATTGGACATGAACAAGGCCTATGATCGGGTCGAGTGGAGTTTTTTGATTAAAACCCTCTCTTTTATGGGGTTCTCCCAATGGGTGACTGATCTTTTATTCCAGTGTTTCAGTTCAGCATGGATGACAATCTCCTTCATGGGTAAATAGTTTGGGTTCTTTAAGGCTATCCGCAGACTGAGATAGGGGGATCCCCTCTCGCCCTCCCTTTTTATTTTGGCCTAGGATGTGCTGAGTCGTTTTATTCATCATTCCTCCAGCTTGGGCAGGATTATTCCATACCACACAAGGCATCCATAAGGCGGAATTTCCCACTTGATGTTTGCTGATGATACAATCTTGTTTTCCAATGGAAGCAGGAGATCAATTCAAGGGGTCATTGGAGTTCTGGAAGATTATTTCACATGGAGTGGGCAAGTCATTAATAGGGATAAGAGTGCCTTCTTTTCACCTAGTAAATGTTCGGACAGAAGGATTAGCTCCCAAGAAAGCATGTTGGGTATGCAAAGAGGGACATTTTCTATGGATTATCTGGGGGAACTCGTGTCTCCGACAAAACCTCATATTCATCATTTTGATAAGATTATTGTTCGTATTATGGGTCAGATACTTAATTGGAGGAATTGGTTTTTGTCTTTCGGTGGGAGAATCACCTTGATCAACAGTGTGCTTGCTTCTATGCCTTTACATGTTCTTTCCATGCTGAATGTACCAAAAAAGGTGATTGCGCGCATGGAGAGGATGATGAAAACCTTCTTATGGGACAATCATTTTGATGTTAAACACCACTGGGCATCATGGAAGAGGCTGGAAAGACCCATCACGAAGGGGGGTATCAACCTTAAAAGTGTGTCTGGGACTATAAGGGGTCTTCATGCAAAGTTAACATTGGAGGTTCTTGAGGGGAAGTCGATGTGGGGAAAATACATTCAAGGAAATTATGGGCATGACATGAAAATTTGGAGATCAAGACCTTCTACCATGAAAAAAATCATACAGCCTCATATTGGCTTCCTGCAGCAACATATCAGATGGATCATTGGTAGGGGAGACCTTAATTACTGGCATAAGAATTGGGCAAGGTCGATCCTTGGTTTTCTAGGATGTCCCACCCTGGACATCACATTTAGGGAGGCTAGTGGCCATCCAAACTTTATCCAGGCCACCTTGGATGAGTACCAAAAGGGAGTTTTTGATAGTATCGTGCTAAGCAATGAACTAGACAAATGCATTTTCACAGGTTCCTCTTCAGGGGTGTTTTCTATGAGAGACTTTCACTTTTTGTAGGCTGATCTGAATGACGTGGATTCTTGGGGGATTTGATGTGGTGCAAGGATATCCCTTTAAAATTCAATTTTCTAGTATGGAGGGTAAGGAATGGGGTGCTTCCGACCAAGGTGAACATCCAGCGGATGTGAATTTGCTTAGCCTATAGATTCAAATGTTGCAGGAAGCCGAAATTGGAGACCACTGAACACCTGTTTTTTGGGAGCGACTAGGAGGCTGTGATCTGGGGTGAGTTTTGGAGTTTCACGGGTTGGATGTAGTATTAGGTTTCTGTCAAAATATTCCTTCAGTGCTGGTTTTAGGGGGCGGGCAGCTCTAGTTCTGAGCGGAAGGCAAGAGCCATATTATTTGCAGTGGGTTGTTGGAGTATATGGTCCCATAGGAACGATGCAAGACATAAGGAGTTTACGGCGTCCAGCACATGTATTATCCTCAAGACTAAAGGCATCATTCTGGACCTGACTCACGTGTGCAGGGGCTGGATGGATTCCTCATCCCTCAGTTCATTTCGGGCTTCATCTTCTATCCAGTGTTTGTCCTCCGACATGGGGCAAGTTCGATGGGTTAGATGGTATACTCCCCGTCAAGGGCTCAAGCTCAACACTGATCGGTCCAGCATCATGGTGATCATGCGTGGCGGAGGGGTGATCAGGGATCAGCGAGGTTATGTTATTATGGGGTTTTCAGCTTATTACGGTGGGGGTGACTCTCTCTAAGACGAATCACTTGCTATGATCATGGGGCTGCAACTATGCGTACAAAAAAATTTACCCCTTGAGGAAGTCGAGACTGACTCACTCATCCTTCATAATGCGTTGCTCGGTATAGGAAACACCCCATGGTCCATAGAATACAACATCAGGAGATGTAAGAGACCGGTGAACAAACATACTATCATTCTCCACACTTAGCGTGAAGGTAATTCTGTTGCTGATTTCTTAGCTTCTAAGGTGACCAATAGTGATTGGATCTCCATATTTTCCAGTCTCGGATCTTTTCTGTTCGATGGGGTTCACTTTGTACAAGCTCATGCCCTCGGTCTTCACTACTATCGACCTCCGTGAGTCCTTTTCCTCCGGCAATTGTGTCTTGTACTCTGTTCTCTTTTCATTTAAAAAAGTCAATAAAAATGATTTTAAGGTATACACCCTTGGGGGTTGGGGTGGGGAGGGGGTGTGTACTAAATTGTCTCCCAAATAAAAGTTTTCCATTTGATTTGATTCAATCCCTTTTTTAGATATTTTTTCCTAATTGGAAGAAATAAATTTAATATTCGAAGCTCTCTATATATATATCTCACCAAAACATGTAATACATATGAATAATGTAAATCACTAAGTACAAAACAATTTTACTCGGTTTATCCACCCTGGGAAACATCTAAGGAGAATACACAGATGATGTGTTGATCTGCCAAAATACACTATAATCAATTTTAGTTGATAAAAGTTTCATTCATGACCAAAATATGCTAAGGAACACTACCTTTATAAAGGATTATGGTTCTCTCACTACTCACCCAGCGGGAATTCACTCTTTTTACCCTATGCGCACTGATTCATAGAATGATTTTTTAGTTTATATAATTGGGGGCCTCTTCAATAGTTTATAAAAATGAAAATCTATTTTGTATTCATGCATGGTAATAATTCACCTAGTGTCAAAAATTATATAATAGACTCTTAATTATTTTTAATTTATCTACACATCCAATTATCCAAATCTAGATAAGTTTAACAATTTATAAAAATTTGATTCTTTGTCTTCCAAATCCAAATCAGAATGACCTATCAATATGAGGGTTTATTATTTTTCTTCCAAAAAATGAAATATCAACTTCAAAATTTTAATTATCTATATATAGAAATTAAATTATATCCTATTAGATCATTCTTACTTTAATTAATTGGATGTGATAATTGGAACTTCTTTGTGGTTTTTATCACTTGTTACAATAAAGAAATCATGATGTACCATTCAAGATATTTCTATTTTCTAGTGTGAAGTGTGCAATTTTTATAAATTCTTTAATCCTTCAAATATTACATCAGTGATTGGGATAAATTATTTTTATTTATATCCTTTAATATTAATCTATGCATCATACATGTTTTAATGTGGTCAAAGAATACCTCTTCAAGTCGAGTCAATTCCTTGAATCTTGAGCTTAATATTATGGTTTTTTAATTTAAATTGTATATTTATTAATTTATAGAAAGAAATAGATCATTATTTGATTCTTATCATTGTGGAATGATCATAATTTAATTTATCCATATATCAATGTGATAACATATAATACAATGTGACCATCGAATCTACCACCAATATAAAAAATCCTAATGACATATCATTCTTAATTTTGGTAAGATCATGACATGATCTTCCAAATCTCCTAAAATACCAAACCTATTGTAGAATGTTTCTCTAGGAGTAATGTGGAATCATATTTGATCAATCATCTAGGTTTTCAATCAATTATAATGAAATCAAAATCCCCACAAGATAAACAAAATATTCTATGATGACCTTTCTTTACACTTATCCACATCTTGTATAGGTATATTGTGGAATTATTATTATGGCATGATTTAAGAAGCCTTCACATTCTATAACCATAAAAATTTATCATGGGTTATTAAAAATAGTTCCACCTTCCAATTTATAGGACAATATACATCATTTTGGTGTAATTATGACTTTTTTCATAGAACTATCTCCATGATTCTCAATTAGTTACCCTTAAGTGTTTTGAGTATATTCTTACAAATTCAATGTTATACTGATGATTTTTTCCCCTGATGAATCATTCTTCCAGATCTAGATCCATTTATTCATCTTTATACAAACTTAAAACATATCATATACTATTACTATGTGAAATATCTAGAATTAATCTTACACAACATAATATTATTCTCACATTACATCAACTATAGAATGATATACACCGTTTTAGTATGATATGCTCTTTTTTCACCAAAACACTCGTATTATTCTCTAAATGAATTCACGAAATATCACACTACTTCTACTACTATAATATACCACAATAAAAATATTTTGTCTTATCTAACATCCTTCCAAGACATATATGTCAGTGTTTATGTTTTAAATTCTATGTATTCTAATGACAAGAGTTATTTATTATCAAAAAATACAGTCATTGTTTTGTCAAATCTGACTTAAAAACTCTTGGTTCAAATATTTTACCCCTTTGTATTTTTTCTACAATACTAGCACAAATCCTAGTATACCATTTAACTCTAAATTCCTTAAAACATTTATGGATTTATGGTGTATTCTTCTCTCTCCCCCTTTGTCGATAAAATGAAAAGGACCTTCTAATTCTCAATTTTTATTTTTTATTTTCTTCCCCTTGATCATAGATCTCTATATAGGTATATTTATCTACTTAAAACCCATTTATTAGAATAAAAATTTAATTATATTTTAGATAATATAAGTCTCTCTTTTGAAATATACTCAAAATATTAAGAATTTTCATCGCAAATATAACTTCATGGATTTTAGCGAGTTGAAAATATTCCTTTTGAAGGAGAAGTCTCCATAAAATATTTTGATACAATATTATTAATATAAACAAAATACTGGTTTTATTAACCACTAATAGTTCAAATTAGACACCTCTGGGTTCTTTTATCCCATTATAACTCCTTCAATTATTCAAAAATTTCATGCTCTATTAATAACTAATTGATTCCACTTAATAGATTATTTTCTATCTCTATTCACTATTTGAGTCCTTCTATGAACATTCCCAATAATTAATTTCCATTTTCGACTTTTTAAAATTTATAGGTTCTATAAACATAATGAATGATATTTCCAATTTTGATTGATATCATTTATTAGAAATTATTTCTATATTTTCCTCTAATATTTCACCAATTTCACCTATACCTTTTGTCATTCAAATATTTCAATGATTTGATTTAGAACTTTGTAAAGAGTAGTGAAAAAATAATATAATCCTACTGATTTATAAATAAATGTAGGAAATAATAGTGTTAGTTAATATCATGTTTTTTACCATGTTATTCACTTATATCCACAAATACCATGTAACTTGAAATTTTAATTATTCTTACATTTATCCCAGTAATCTCAGTCACACTTTCAAAAAATTATTAGTGTATAATCAATAAAACATATAGTGTGTGATTTTTTACAATATGTTTATTCAATTTATATCATTTTTAAGATAAATTCAGGATATCATATGTTATTCATGATATTCCTTCTTTCACAGGATGTACCTCCTTCCTAGATGAGGATATGTAGTCTTTGAAAATTTAATATTAGTCTCCTTCTGAATTCTTTCAACATTGACACCATTTATAACCTTTGGTTAAAATTTTCTATGTACACCATGGGAGTAAAATTTCTGTTTTTTTAGTATCATATAACATAGTCCGATGAAACAAATTTATTAGAACAAAAATAGATAAAACCTTTATTCTTTTATGAATGTCACTTCTTCTCCCTCCCGATGTAATATTCTACCTTCTAGGGTCAGATACTAGTGAATGTATCTTGATTCATTTATTGATCATCATATTTATATTAATATAATTTTAAAACAATTTTTTGGGTTTGAAAACACTTGGATTTCTATTCATACCTAATACTAATAGAAATTCCACATTTATTAAGGTACCACTTAAATTTCTCAGACTATACTTATAGTTCAATATTTTAATTTTAAATAATTGTTGGTTTCTCTAATGTCATACTTTTTCTAGTATATCCTTTTTGAGTATACAACCCATGTATTATACAACATCACCAAACCATCACTCCTAGATCTAGTTTTGAAATATTGAAAATTACATTTATATCTTTGATACCGATGAATGTGACCCAATTTTTACTATCCAAAACATACAACATGAAAATGAAATATTATATCAATTACACACCCAACGAACTTATAGGTTTAGAGTTTTATATAATTAGAAAAAAACTTTAACATAAACAATACACATATCTTTAAAATACAATTTCTTCCACTAAACCCAGCTTTTTTTATTTCACATTAATTCATCATCATAATCCATATGAAACCCCTCAAGACAAAATACATTTAAAATCATTAATGATAAATAGGGGAAAAGAATCATAATGGCGTGAGATAAAATACCCGGTAAGGGTAAACATAATAATTAATAACTGAATGTGATCAATGTGAATAATATGAACATAAAGGTATGATGACATAATCAATGTACATGAGCATAACAAAAGAGAAATCCTACTCATCTAACCAAGATCATTAAATATATAGCAAGTCATAAATATTAAATAAAGACAATATTAATGAAATTCAACAATCATGATTCATTTGATATTAATATTATTCCAAGGAAACATTAAAAACCAATATAAAACATAATAAAGATGTATTAGTATATTGGAAAATTATCTTTATATTAATCTTACAAATGGAATAACCATTATTTTCAACTTCCATCTTCGGAGTACCTAATGCATTGAAGGGATATCACAAACCCACCCATCCTTGGTTTATTATAGAACCACTCATTCTTGGTTTATCATAGAACCACCAATCCTTGATTTATCATAGAACCAACCATCCTTGGTTAATAACATAATCACACATCATTGGCTTATAACTAAACCACCCATCATTAGTTTATAATAGATCCAACTATAAGCATAAACCATTTCCAAAAACCGTATCATAAATAGAGTACATCGATCATTTATTTCATCATAAACTTATATAAACAACAAATATTATTTTAATAACATGATTAGCCACTAGAAAAGAAAAATGTTTCTTGAAAATATTTTTTAAAATAATCATTATACATAGAGAGAAAAAATAAGGATGCCATTATTACAAAATACCACTATTTGAGCATAAATAATAATAAAGTTTATTGATATTGATGAATGTAATTACTATTAAAATATTATTAAAAAAATTCTTGAGGAAAATAAACATTTTAATTTTAAAACCACCTTTAAAAAATAAAAATTCATATAATATTGTGAAAAAAAATTTATTTACAAAAAACATTAGAAACATATAAAGTAAGATTTAAAATACCAAGTGGTCATGTTGGAAGAAAAGTTTGTTAATGCTGAGTATGTTATACCAACAATTTCTTTCATGTTTTTAGTAAAAGTAAAAAAGTGCCTCACTTGGAAAATGAAATAAATATTATTTCTAATACATTTTTAAAAAATAAAATTATGGTTAAAAATGAATTTAAATATTCATAGTGAAAAAATTATATGTTTTCTAGAAAACATGGATTTGGAATAGAAATGATTTTTTGACCGAACTGAGAAATGATGTTGGATTTTCTAGTAAAATTTTCTTAAATCATTTTAAGTACCAAAGTGAGTAAAGTATTACTATTACATGAAAATTTGATTAATAACCCAAGGAGAATAAAATAAAATGGGTTTATTAGATAATGATCAAATTAATTTTTTCAATGGAAATTCAAGCTTAAACAATCCCAATTAAAAAGAAGATCATAACATAAAGCCTTTTCCACATTGGTAGTCTTAAATAATAATACCAATGAAATAATAAATTAAGATTACACTTTATGTATCATGAAAAAAATTATTTTCATTATATAACATGTTAAAGGGGTGTTATTTACTGCTCATAAAAGAGTATATGTGTATAACAAAACATATGTCCCAAGGAAGATAATGTGAGATGTGAAACCTTTAAAATGACCAATTATTTTTATCAAATGTTAATAAACATAAATTTTTTAAATACATTATAAGATAATAAAAATTAATTACACAAAAAATCTTAGGATATTAAATGCAATTAACAAGTAATATAACCCAATGAAAAGAAAATGAGTTATGAAATTATTTACCAATTGGTAACTTTTAAGTTAAATAAATCATATGAAATAATTAAAAATTAGACATAAAATACAATGAAATATGAATTATTCATGATATTAAATATAAAATTGGCATTATATAAACCACATAAAATAAATTATGTGTATTAAATTAAAATTTTCCTTAATGAAGGGAAGTTGAGATGAAGTCGATTAATTCTCTGGTGATCCCTAGATCAAAACATAATAAAAAAGAGAACCTAATATGGATTCATAACTTTGAAAAATTCTAGTTAAAATTATAATCATATAAATTCATATTTAGTGTATACATCAGTAAATAAAAACAAGTGGTGAATATGATATATTTCATACTGAAATAGAAAGTGAGTTGAGAAATACTTACCTCGAGTACATGCTTTCTATGTGTGTCCCTTAGATTTGACATAATTAACTTATATAAATTATTTTATTTATAAATAATATTTTATATGTTTAATACCTTATACTTAAAATAATTTATTTTTTATTTTAATGACATATTTAAATACTTAATCAATTAAATCCACATTATGTATTTTGAGGATATTCAGTTCATTATTTAAAAATGAATTTGATGTGTTGATCGTAGTAAAAGTGGCCATTGGATAAAAATATACAGAATAATAATCATGTAATATTTGTTATATTTTTACATAAATTATAATTTTATAACAAATCATGAAATATGGTTATGAAAAATGAACAACATTACTGTTATAGAGACAGTAGGCCATACATACGCTTCAGTAATGTTTCCATTTTCAAAAATCATTATGGAAAGAAGGAAAACACGATTTTATAAATAATTAATTATAATAAAATAATAAATAACATATTATTTATTTAACTATACTTATATATATCATTCATTTGTTTTGTTGATGAAAAAAAGAGTCACCTAACGTCGTAGAGGTAGTAGTTTACACGTACGTTTGAATGATATTAAAATTTTTCAGTGAGAGGAAAGGTAAGAAAGAAAATGATATATTATAGTTTAAGAATTATAAATATGTCATTAATAACATAATTTTGTCATTATATCATATATATTAAATAAATGTATCCTTATTACCTTCCATATAAAGCGTTAGTGAGAAATTAATCATATAGCTTCATGAGGCAGTGGTCTCCCATACTCTCAAACGATGCTATCAAATCCCCTATAGAATAGAAATTAAGAAGGTATATATGAAATGATTCCAAAAAAATTATTAATATGTTATAAATAATAAATAAATATATATATATATTCTTTAAATTCATCATTATAATAATACATGATATGCGATGATGGAAAATGAATGACATCGATTCATGAGGAGGTAGTCCACCGTACACACAAATGATGATAAGTATCCCATTTGATGAAAGAAGAGATGGATTTAGGTTATTAAATTAAAATAACAATATATAGGTATATGGAATATACTGGTTCAACTATATAATATTAATTTAATATTATTTTAATGTGGTAGAGAAAAAAATAATATAAAAATGCTTGGTTAAGTACAATACTTATCCTTCAAACAACCTCCTTAGGTAAGCACCTAAATACTTAATAGGATGGATTTTTAATAAATATAAGGTATCTTGGGAGTAAATATGGAATTAAGTAATATATTTTAGTAGTTATTGGCTGATCCAAATAGATTTTATGGGGTGAAGACGAGATAATATGGGGTGCCCTTTTTTAAGTGAGCCGAGTGGGACACTTGTAATTTTTAAAAAGAAAAAGGTGTTCCCACATTTCTCACTTTCCAAAAGGATAAAAAATTTATAATTATCAATAATTATGCATGATAAGGTATAAATATTACTATAAAATATATTTTTAGAAAATTATTTAATTCATTTTAATAATTATCATTTTAATTTAACCCCATGGTAAACCTGTTTTTTCCTTAACTACGGTAAAATATTTTTACTATTTTCCATATTGATTTTGGTAAAAAATTAAGTTGAACATATTAGATAATATAAATTATTATTATTTAAAATATTGAATCCATTTTATCAAATTAAATACATAATATTGGTAAAATTTAATTTAAAAATTAAACCCATTGAGGCAATGATAAACATTATTTTCAAGAAGTGTATTTTTTAAGGAAAAATGATTTTATATTATCTATGTGACTAGAAATTATCATTATATGAATTTAAATTAATATCTAATTATATATAATCTAAATTTTATTTTAAATCATTCCTCACTGAGTTTTTTTAATTAATTACGATGGAGTAGCATGATGAACTTTAAAATAGCTTTCAAAAAAATCCCGATTTTTAAACGAAAAAATAATCCTATAATACTATCCATATAAATATGGTAGAAAAGTAATTATGTGGGTTAAATATAAATAAATAATACTTATTTTACTTTAAATCATATTAAAAATATAATGAGACTTTTAAATTACGTTATTTATTGAAAGAAAGTGTCTATTTTACAAAAAGTTGTATTTTTCACTATTTACTGAGACACCAATAATTTATGAAAAGACCAAACATTTCACCCTATGTTAATTTTTATTTTATTATTTAAAAAATTCAGTTAATTTTATTAAATAAACATTCTAATTTTGAAAAAAATAATTACAATATTTTCTCATAAAAAAGAATAAAAATCAATTTTGAGGAATTTTTTTAAAGAATAAAATTACATTACTAAAAATTGATTGATGATTTAATAAGAATTTATCAATAATTTACATTGATTTATAATATATATATATATATATATATATATATATTTCATAAATTAGTTAATACTATTCATACCCACCAATTTAATGATTAGGTTATAATGGTTATATATTTCGTGGTTCAATTAAGCTCAGTGTTTTGTGTTGGATACACAATTGAATATAATTATTTTCTATTAAAATATCATATTGTTAGATCCTAACCCATTTAATAAATTAAAAACTCATAATTTAAACTTTAAATACCTAATCAAATGTTTTACATTTTAAAAAGATACCAATATTGGAAACCCACATTTTAAAAATGGATAATAAAATATCCTCTTGATAAGATAGAAAATGAAATGTGATTGTCATCTGGAATAACACATACTAGGATTCCAAATATAATAACATAGGTGAGAAGTGGATATTTTTACATGTAATAAAATCATAATTTCAAAATAAATATGGGGATTAACAGAGATCATTGATCATAAGAAAGTGAATGACTATGAGAAAATCAACAACCACAAAACCATAAATCAAAGAGGTGTGAAAGAGGTCATTGATATCATCAGGAATGATTGTAATAATACACAATTTTGCTTCAAGATATTTTTACCAGAGGTGAGGAATTATTTTTCCATATAGACTATTATTATAAGGAAATTTACTTACTTGATTAGTAGGATATCATCCTTTTATCAATTTACACTACAATCTCATCTATTTCTCTAAATAATGAGTATTCAAGAATATTTTTATTCATGATTGAAGCACTAAAAATAAGCTTTTAAAGAAACATATAACTATAAAAGGGATAAAAAATCTATTCCACCTATCTATAGACATTAACCAAAACCAAAATGGTTAGCGTATGGTAATTTGTTTCCAAAAATTAATTAAGATTTATATGTTGAAATAATACCTTAATCACCCAAATTAAATAGTAATACTCAAAGTTTAAACTAAATCATTCCATAAATAAATAATCCAATATCCCAAATAATCTCAACATCCACAACATTAAAGTGTTTCTTAATCTCATTGGTTATCTCTTACCTTTCAAAAAACAATTTAAAAAATATATTGATCATCTTTTGAAATAACATTAATCACTTATTCACCAAATCACTTATCAATCTCATGGTAAAATATATTATAAAACTTGGGTTCCCATAATTACATCAATATTGAAGATCATATAAACTCTAAAGTTTATCAATCCCTTAATTTTTTCATAAATAATTAAAATAATTATTTACATTAAACCAAATATTAATATATAATTCAACCAAAAAAACATCCCTTAAAATGTCATTAATTAATTTATGATCGTATTACCTAAAACCTCAAAAGGGGTGTCTAATAATTTTAACTTATCATAATACATAACCTTATAGACCTGTTATGGTATCCATTACTCCTAATATAACCTCACATGAAAAAAATCCTAATCTCAAAAGTTATCTAAACAATCATATGATACCAACTATAACAACCCTGATCCTTCACTCTCAGATCTAGTGCTGAAATCATAAATATTACATATCTGGATTTGATGCTGATGAAGGTGACCCAATTTTCACCATCCAAAATGTACAATATCGAAAGGAAATATTTTATCACTTACATACATAAGGAACTTTTAGGTTTATTGTTTTAGTGAATTAGGAAAAACTATTACGTAAATAATACCCTTTTATTTAAAAGATAATTTCTTCCACTTAAACTAGATTTTATTATTTCACATTAAGTAATAATAATCATTTTTATGAAAAAATTCAATACATAATTCATTTAATATCATTCTTGATAACCTAGTGAAAATAAAACATAAGAAAGGTGAGCTCAAATTCATAGTAAGGGTAAACATAATCATTAATAATTGAATGTCATCAGTGAGAATAAGATAAGAAAAGGGTATGATGACTAAAACTGAATGCACGAGAATAGCATAAGAGAAATAATAACCATACCATCTTGATGAATAAAATATAGAAAGGAGTAAATCGTAAATAAAGGAATGATTCATGTAATTCAAAAATCATGCACCATGCGATGCCAATCTTAATTTAATGAAATGTTTAAAACCCATAGTAATCATAAAGAAAGTATATTTGTATCTTGAAACATTATCTTCATATCACTTATATGAATAGAATGAAAAATATTATTTACATCCATATCTAGAGTACCCAATTCATTTCAGGGCAATCATGGACCCACACATCCTTTGTTTTCCACAGAACCACCCATCATTGGTTTATCACGGAACCACCCATCCTTGGGTTTTCATGAAAAACACCTGTCATTGTTTAATAACATAACCACCCATATTAGTTTTATAATGGAATGACCTATCATTGGTTAATAATAGAACCACCTATCATAATAATAAAATCCAAGAACCTTATCACGAATAATGTACATAGTGCATTCATTTCATTATACACTCATAAAAACAACCATCATTATTTTTAGAACTTCATTAACCTATGGAAAATAAATAGTTTCATGAAAATATATTTGAAATAATAATAATCCACCATATGAAATAATAATGATGATATCATTACACAATATCCCCACTATATCATAAGTAACAACAAGGGTTGTTGACATTGATGAATGAAATTTCAATTAAAAGAGCATTAAAAAAATTCCTGAATAAAATAGTCATTTCACTTTGAAAATCACTTTTAAGAACTAAAAAATAAAACCATATTTTGAAAATAATTTTCCTAGAAAATAAAATTTAAAAAATATTAAAAAATATTTGAAATAAAGAGTGTTCATAGAGGTGTAAAATTCCATTCATGATGAGTATGTTAAAATACATATTCCTTTCACATTTTTTTGTAAAAATAAAAAACATCCTCATTCGGTAAAGGAAGGAAACATTAATTTTAAAACAATTTATAATAATATAATTATGTGTAGAGGTGGTTTTAGAAATTCATAATGAAACATTTTTTAAAACATTTTTAGAAAATATTTATTTCGAAGTAAACGTGTTTTTGACCAAAGAGAAAAATGAAATCGGATTATCTAAAAAACATTTTATTAAATAATTTTAAGTACCAGAGAGAGGAAATGTTACTATTAATTTATAATTTAATGAATAACCCAACTATAATAAAACTAAATGGGTTTATTATACTTTGATCAAACAATTTCCTCTAATTGAAATTCATACGTTAACAATTCCGATTAAAAAGAAGATTGTAACATAAAGCCTTTACTACTTTGGTAATATTCAATCACAAGCCCCATGAAAGAATAAATTAAAATTAAAATTTCAATATAATTAAAATAATTTGTTTCATGATATAAAATGATAAAGGGGTATAATATTCAGCTCATAAAATAGTGTAGGTGTATATCATAACATCTATCCTAAAGAAGACAATTTGAGACGAACAACCCTTAAAATTATCATAACGTTGAAGGAAGAATTAAAGAATAAATCAATTATGTGTATAAAATGTAAATCCATAAAAAAACATTGTATTTAAATAATAGGATAATAAAACATCATTGCACACATAATCATATAATATCAAATACAACGAATATCTAATATAACCCAATGAAAGTAAGTTGAGTTATGAAATTATTTAGCACTTGGTAACTTTCGAGTCCAATAAACTTGGATTAAATAATTAAAATTGAAACTTAAAATATCATAAAATATGAATTATTAATGATATTACATGTAAATTGGAATTATATACACCAGATAAAATATATTAGGTACATTATATTAAAATATTTCTCAACGATGTGAAATTGAGATGATGTCGCTTACTGTATTGATAATCCCTGGAGAAAAACATCATGAAAGAGATAAACTCACATGGATTCATAAATACAAATAGTTTTAATGGAATTAATAATAAAATATATTCATGGGAAGTATATACACCACAAAATTAAAAATGTGGTGATTATAGAATATTTCTCTATAAATAAAAAGTGAGACGAGAAACCCTTACATCGAGTTCGGAATTTCCTTGTGTGTCCTTTGGATCCTATATAATAACCATATATAAATTATTATATTTATTAATAAAAAAATTTAGTGTTAATACATCATACTTATATAATTTATTTGATTTATTTTAATGTCATATTTTAATACTTAATTTGTTAATTCCATGTCAGGTTTTTTGAGGACGTTCGGTTCATTGATTCAAAACGAATTTGGTGTGTTGAACATTGTCAAAGAAATCATTATTTCAACAAATAAAGAATAATAATCATGAATTTTTATTATTATTTTTACATAAATTAAAATTTTAAAACCAATCATTAAGTATGGTTATGTAAAATGAATAACTTTATAGTCATGGAGGTGGTAGGCCATAAGTACACATGAATAACATTTCCATTTTTCAATGATCATTATAAAAAGAAGGTGGTCAATATTTTATCCTTAAAGAATTATAATAATATCATAAATACCATATTATTTCTTTAAATATGCTTATATATATCATCTATGTGTATTGGTGATGAAAAAAGGGCCACATCACTTCGTGGAGGTGGTTGTCCACACGTACGCACAAACAACATTATCACTTTTCAGTGAGTTAAAAGGTAATAAATGAAATGATATATTATAATTTTAGAATAATATATATGTAATTAATATAATATTTATTTCATTTATATCACATATATTCATTAACTTATATCCTTATTACCTTCCATGTAAATCATTATTGAAAAATGAATCATATCGCTTCATGAGGAGGTAGTTCGCCATACACACGAGCGACCTTATTACCCATAGAATGAAAATTAATAAGTTATATATGATATGAAAATTAAAATTTTATATCTAATATGTTAAAAATATCATAAATATACATTAAATACATATTTATAACAAGTTATGTGAGGGGATGATTTAAAATGAATGGCATCAGTTAGTGAGGAGGTAGTTCGCCGTACACATGAATGATGATTTTATATCCAATTTAATGGAAGAGTATATGAATTAAGGTTATTAAATTAACATAATAATATATAAGTATATGAGATATAATTTTTTATCATATAATCATAATTTAATAATATTTTAAGGAGGTGGAATAAGAAATAAAATAAAAACTATCGGTTAAGAATGATTCCACTTCTTCATAAAACCACCACAGGTAAGCACAACAATACTTATTAGGATGGATTTATAATAAACATAAGGATTTCAGGTAATGGTTATGAAATTAAGTATTATTTTTATCAGGTAATGGATGAGACAAATGGAATTAATGGTGTGGAGAGGCGAGGAGAGGGGGTGACCTTTTAAAAGAGAGGTGAGTGGAACACTTGTAATTTTTTAAAATAAAAAAGTGTACCCATGTTTTTCACATTCCAAAAGAAACAAAAATGGGCCATTATTGATAATTAGACATGATAAAGTGGAAATATGGACATAAAATATATTTTAAATATGGTTTTACGTCTTTTTAGCACTTATCTATTTAGTTTAACCCCTGATAAATTCGTTTTTACCTGAACCGCAGTAAAAGATTTTTAATATTTTCACTATTCACTAATATAAAAAATTAAGTTTTAGTTATTAGATAATATAATATATAATGATTAAAAATATTTATTAAATTTTACCAATTTCAATTCATATATGTGGGAAAAATTAATTTAAAAATTAAACCTGCAGACACGACAAATAAGAAGGTTGTCAAGAAGTGTATTTTTCAAGAAAAAATGATTTTATATTCTCTATGACTAAAAATTATAATTATAGGAATTTAAATTAATATTTAAAGATATATAATATATAAATTTAATTTAAATAATTCATAATTAATGGTTTTTTAATTAATTAAAAACGAGAAAAATTAGGCACTTCAAAACAGATTTAAGAAAAGTACTATTTTTTAAAACAAAAAAATAAAATTATACATAAATATAATATAAATATGATTAAAAACTATTCATTTGTATTGAATATAAGAAAATAAAACATAATTTACTTGAAAGAATATTTAAAAAATAATTTGACTATTAAATTATTTAATTTTTTGAAATGAAATGACAGTTTTACAAAATAGGTATTCTTCACTATTCACTCAACAATTTAGTAATTTTTAAAAAATTAAAAAATTTCAATCTAATTAAATTTGATATGATTATTATGAAAGTAATTTAATGTTATCAAATTAATTTTTTAAAATTTCTAAAAAATAATTATAGTGTTTTCTCATAAAAAGAAAATACAAATCATTTTTCAAGTAAACATATTTTTGGAGAATAAAATAACTTTACTGAAAATTGATTGATTATTTACTAATAATTTATCAGTAATTTATATTGAGTAGGAAATTTATGTATATATATCTGATAAATTACAAAATACTATTCATATCCACTAATTAAACGGCTAGGTTATAATAGTTATATATTTCGTGGGCCATTTAACCTCTATGATGCATGTTGAATATACTATCAAATATAATGCTATTATTTTAAAATATTAGGGTGTTACATATTATACCCCCCTTTAATCTTGTACCGATTCATCAAAAAATAAAAACAATAAAGTACATAGGGGAGTTATTTTCTTCTTGATTATCCTTAAATATAGGAATATAGTTTATCATGATGAACAAACCCTTTTCTTATAAATCTATTACAAGCCTTATTAAGAGTTATCCTTTTGAAAAAAATTATATAGATTTCACTCTAGATATATTATTAAGAATCATCCATTTTCTTTAAATTGGGATCCAATTTCATTATGTGACTAATCCCACGTGTAAATGTTTTTCCTTTGATGTGAAATCAATGTATCCTTCTCAGTACTTCCTCTTCCATATAAAGGATATACCGTTATACTTATCCTCTTTCCTTGGGATATATTTTGTGAAACCACTTAGGTATTATTCATTATTCTCCACATTTAAAACCATTATACAACTGAAACTTTGTTTATCCTTAGCGAGTCATTATTCATACACATTTCCATATTTATTGTATGCAATAGAAAAAAATTATTTCATCCTTCTCTATACTAGCTCACTTTCTATCTATGAACTATGTTGTGATTATGATATCATTGGTTCTCAATTAACCCATAATTGTGCTTCATGACCAATTTATTTCAAGTCAGTGAATATTTTTTTAATGCAATGGATTATTATTATTTTCATTCAAGCCCCATTTATATGAGAATAGAGGCTCCCTTATTTAAAACTTTACAACTTTCGATTTTAAAATGCCTTTCCATATGTATATTGCTAGTGAAAATATGACATGTATATTTAAATTTAGGACTTATGTATTTTTTCCTTAGTTGAGATGTTATATTATATTTCCTTAAACCATTTAAACATTGCGCTTCTAGATACACTCTTAGAGTAACCTATGATTTTATAAAATCAGCACTTGGTATCTACCTTTCTTTGAGATAATTATCTTTAAGATTTATGATACACTTTTTTATATTATTTGTTTCTAAATTTATACCATTCTAGATAGTACTTGTTAATTATACTTTAAAAGGGATCTCTATTTTTGCATATGAGTATTTTCAACATCATTTAAAGATCTTGTTTCTTCCTATTATTCTCCTTTATTTGAGTTCTCATGTACATTATACTCAAAGAAGCTTATTTATAAGATTTTATCCTCACTTTATGTTCTTTTTTAGAATTATAATACTCTATTTAACCTACTTATTCATATCTATTTGTTTCTCTAACTCATATACATGTTCTTTGATAAAGTCACATAAAATATTAATTTTTCCACCCATTCATATAAGTAACTTATTCAAGGCCACATAACCTTTCCATAATATATTAGTATCTAATAAAAAATCATCCAAGAATGAATAGTCAACCTTATGAATTATTTATAGTCAATTAACATTTTTATAAAATGTTTAGATATAATCTAGGTTACTGTAATAATATTCTCTAAATTAATAACATGAAATTGATGACACTTATTTAAGAGAGTAACTGTCCACTTCAACCTCTATAGAGAAATAAGTCATTTCATATTGATACTAATCTTACAAAAAATATATTTTAAATATATTTATTTACATCAATATCACTTACCTCAACATGTTTTCTCTTACGTACAAGATTCTTCTTATTTTAATCCTTATATTATATTTTTATATAATATATTTTTCGCCTAATTTGTTTATTGATATCTAACTACCACTAGATTTGAAATATTCTATTGTGTTAGATTCTATAACTACATTAACTTCCATTGAATTTCCATATATTTTATAAAAAAAATCAAATTTTAAAAAGTATAAATATAATGAATGGTTTTCTTGAATACCATTAAATATCCTTTTTATAGATATAAAAATTAGTATGAGTAATAAAATGAGGCTTTATCATTGAATATATATGTGTAAAAAATAAAAAAAATATATCTCTATGTTGAACCATAACTTAGAACAAATTTAATCTAATACCACCTATCGAGGCCAGAAAACATTTATACACCCTCAGGGAGGGGGTGAATGAAGGTGTCAAACAATGAAAATTTTACCCTATAATCAAATTTAACCTTTTTTCATATTTTATTCCCTCATTGTAAGGAACATGTTAAATATCTCAAACTTCAAAATGGTTATCTCATCAAAAGATAAAACACATATAAATAAATTTAATGTGTAAATCACACATATATTTTACTTGGTTCAACTATAATTGGATAAGAATAAGGAGAATAGATAAATAATGTATCAATGTTCCAAAATCCACTATACACAATTTTGATAGATAAATGTTTTGTTCATGGTTACTTCATCACAATTCACTCTTCATTTACAATTTTTTAGGGCTCAATCCCTCCTTAACCTATGGTCACTCACTTGTATTTTTATCTATTAACTACTTCCTGGAGGTTTTTGTTTGTTTGTAGACTTAGGGTCTCTTAAATACATTATAGACATGGTAGTATCTTCTATATTGGGGTATGATAATAATTAAACTTGCAGAATTTATTATATAGTAGATGATCTTTTATTCTCCACTCCACCTCAATTATAATTCACTAAATATAAATGAGATTAACTCCTTGTAAAGAGATGAGTCTTTTCCTTCCAAAGCTAGATAAGAAAGACCTATCAACATGAGGGAATATTATTTATCTTCCAAAAAAGGACAACAATAACTTAAAATATTAAGTTACCTAGATATAATAATTTAATTATGTATTATTCAATCCTACTCCATTTAATGGAAAACATGGGATTATTGGAACTTCATTGTGCCTATCATTTCTTCTTCCTCTTATGAAATATTGATATACCATTCAAAATATTTTCATATTCTAGAATTTCTATGTAGAGTTTCTTAAAAGAAATTTGTGCCTAAAACCATTCCATTAATGGTTGGGATCAATTATATTTATCTACCTCCATCAATATTAATATATATGCCTCACACATTTCAAGGTGATCAGAGAACACCTCTTTACCTCAAGTCAATTCCTAAAATATCAATATATTTATGATACTTTTTTAATTAAAATAGAATCTTTAACAATTCCCTTTAAAAAATATATCATTATTTGATGATTATCATCATATCATGACCCTTTTAAACTTCCTCTAGATTAGGTAGTGACATCCAATATTGTATCATGACCATCATGTTAATCATAGATACAAAAAATCTTGATGATATCTCATTTTTATATCTATAAAGACAACAACATGATCTTATGAATATCCTCTGACCTTGGATTAGTTTCTATGCATTCATCCAGTTACAACATAGTCTCATATTTAATGAATCCATATGGAGTTTAAACCATTCTACTAAAATCAGATCCTCATGATGAAACCGAAATGTTATAATGTGACCTTTTTTACTCTTCTTTCGGTGTAACATAGTTGTGGCATTGCATTTATTTTATGGAATGATTTAATCAAACTTCACATTCAAAACCACACCAAATAATAAAGAAGTATTCACTATAGTGTATCCTTCCTATTCACTATTAAATAAACACTATTTTCATATGATCATTACTATTTCAATAGATCCATCTCTAAGATTCTCAAGCAGTTACTCTTACAAACTCTGAGTCTATTCTTATTCATGGAAGGACACAGTAAAGTTTATTCCTACACAATGTAAGAATATTTCTTCTATAGTTTATCCAACCTTATGGCCTGACATATACTCTTGTGATGTGACTTTATAATTAATCCTATGATTCATAAAATTATTCTCACATGACATCAGTTAAGATGTGATATACACTATTTTAATGTGATGTTCTCTTCCCCAAAACACATCCATTTTAATAAAAATTATTTAATAATAGATTATATTGATTCTAAAACTATAATATGCCATAAGTGACATGTTTTATCATATCAATAATCCTTAAAAGACACATCCAACAATTTTTATGCTTTATATTTCAAGACATCTAATTTCAAACATCATTTTATATCATCAAATATAACATTTATTGTTAATAAATATAATATACAACCATTAAATAAATGTGAATTAGACTAATATGACTATTTTATATGCATGATATTAGGTATGTGATTAGTATAATTATACAATCTACTATTCCTTCTTCTATTGATTTTATTTTCTATTGATGAGATGAGAATGTTTTTATGAGATTTTATGCCCCATATATCTATGTTTTTTACTATTTACATCATCAGTGTATTGTTTATCCTCATATTCATGTAGTTTATGTTATTGAAATAATTTATATGTTTACTTGATATATTTCCATGTTTTCTTTTTTATATTGTTTTGGTTCATAATCCATAGTGTGGTATGATATTATACCATTTATATACATGGGTGGTAAGGCCCACTATGAGGCATGATATTTTTGGTAATATGACATGTGATAATTCCCCACATAGTATGACCCTTAATATGCGTTTCTAGATTCTATAGGCATATTACCATTAGGTTAATAATAAAAATGATATCCTATGACCTTTTTCCCTCAGGGGATGACCCTTAAAAGGTAAATTCACAATATTAGGCCATTTTTCCTTTAGAGTATGTCTATCAAGGATATCTATGAGGTTATATTTTTTGATATAGGATAAAGAAGTTGGTTGAGTGAGGCTTGAATAAGGTTTTATTACTATGGTGTCTTAGTTCACACACATATTGAGATTTTTTCCATAGAGATAGACTCATGGGGATGTTCAAGTGAGATTCAAGTAGAATTTATGCTATTGTGGATATGATAGCACATAGATTGATATCTTTACCTTTAATATATCCTTAAAAATATTTTCAAAGGAAGCTCAAGATATGAGAAAAAGACTAGTAGGATTATGCAGTCACATTGAGGGGGTGGGGGTTATTAGTGTGGACCAATTTTCAATGAATTATTTTTAAATTTAATTTTTAAAACCTCTACACCTATTAGGATGAATGGACTATGTATTAATCATGAAACATGAAAAAACTATAAACAATTCATAATGTAAATAGATAAAAACACAATGTATTTAAAAAATTCCCCCCATTTATTTGGCTGACTATATCCTTTCTATGTTTTGTTTGGGTCCAAGACATAGGTAATTCATTAATATCATAACATGAATACATAGGGGGAAGGTATCCTCCTTGAACCCAATAATTATATTATGAAAAAATTACAATGTTATGATTTATTACTTATATTGGATCCCTCCAGTTTACAATATTTCTACCAACAACAATCTTGATCAAGATCATCAGTCTTTTCCAAAATGATAAAACAACAAAGTGAAAATATCTTTTCCCTAATGCAAAGTTCATTGATTTCTTGAAGACAAAAAACTACTATAGAATTTATATTTGGATTCTCTTAATATTTAGAACGATCAATTCATGAATATAACAAGATCATATACATAGTATTCATACTCTTTGGTAATAATTATTCTAATGATCATCGCATAAATCTTCTTGACTTGATGTATTTGATAAGTAGTAGCAGAGTTTTCACATAGGTCTCTTATATTATTCAGACCCTTATTTATTATATGATAAAGATATTCAGTAAAAAAATATCATTGGATCTTATCTCTCTCAATATTTCTATTTCTTCTTCAAAACTGAAAATAAGCAGCCACATTTTTTGGGAATATTTTTTTTGTTCACCAAAAAAGATATTCTAGAATAGTAGAATCAAATTCTCAAAAATAATTAAAATTATTCAAATCTCCTCCAAACTATAAACCAATAATGAATATAATGTGGATATTATTCTACAATTTAAATATGAAAGCCTCCATAAGTGTTGAAAATATGATCTTCCTTTAGAAACTAGTAAAATATTATTTGTAAAAATATTCTATATTTGATCCATATAGTAAGGAAACAAATATTTTATTTTCTAATCCTTAATTAACATTCAAGTATCTTCTCAAAATATTACATAATTATTCATGACTTTACGTTATTTAAACTACTAAATAATATCCTAATAATTACTATAGTCTTGATATTTTAAAAATGGATTCTAATTGTTGGTCATAGTGGAATCTCAAGAGGGATGTGAATTGAGTTCCTACTTAAGATTTCTGTTAAAAACCTCATGCTTAAGATCTCTTAAGATCCCCCAATTTTGAAATGGCCCAGTTAAATATGGTAGTAGATATGTAAATATCTAGGTGGTCAATAAGTTTATCAAATGGTGATTAGTCCTTAGTTAAATCAGTGTAAAACACTTCTTCAACTTTTGAAACAAGTTTACTAAATTAAACACATACACACACTAACTAGAACTAACTATCAAAGTCAATGAAAAATAGTTTTCTGTTTTAGAATGTATAAGTAGTGGAAAATAGATAAAACATAGTATTAAAAAATATAGTACACAATAGAGTTAATCAAGAGGTTCACTCTCAAGTCGAGACTTAATCCTCTCCACTTGGTGATCACCTACCACCAAGCTGTTTATATAAATGATAAACTTGATACAAACCATGTATCATGATTTACAATAGTTTTCACAAACTCTCTAGGATTTAAACCCTCTACCACAGTTATACGTGGGAAAAACAAACAATACAGACCACACACGGTCTCTTCCATAATTATACGTGGGAAGTAAGGAGTAAGTGATGTTTTATGTTAGTATTTTCAGTTTCCTTGAGTTCAAGAACAAGAGACAGTGTGTGTAACAGATAGAAATACACACTTCTCAGGAATTTAAAATAAAAGAAAAAATAGAACTAATGTTATAATATTGAGTTTAGAATTCTCTATGTGTTTGCAGTTCATCTCTTGACTCCTTGAAGTGAAGAAATTTCAGTTTGAGTTTTTCTCTAGAAGTTGTCCTCAAAATAGAGTGTCGCAAATCTAGGGTCTAACTTTCAAGTACTGGGGAGTTCCGTTTCTTGAGTTAGTAGAGAGTCGATGAAGCATATAAAGAAAAAATGTGTTTTCCACAACTGATCTTCATGATGCTCTTGGGTTCACAACATAAGTGATGAATGGTTATTCTTTGATCTAGCGAGTATGTTCTTTCTCATGGATTCCTCTATCATTTCACGCTTCTCAGTTCCCTTTTGTTTCTTCCAAGGTATTCAATTTTATATTTGAGGTTCGACCATAGGAATAAGTAAACCACGTGTGGTCCTCCTAGTACCTCGTACTGTCCCCAGATATGGTCTCCTGATATGTCTACAATCAGCATTAATTAATTTCAAAAGCATTAAATTTTCCAAATATGACCATTAGATAAATCTTAAGAATATGACAAGGTATGGAGTAGAATAGTATCGGTAGAATGGTAATAGTAGCCTTCTCAATAGTGGGCTTCAGTATTAGGTGTTCATTAGAAGCCTTCATCAGTAGCCTTCAAGGGTAGCCTTCAGTAGTAACCTTCAACGATAACCTGCAGTGGTAACCTTCAATGGTATCCTTCAACCATGACCTTCATCAGTGACCTTGCATAAGTGACCTTCATCGATGACCTTTTATTGGTGACCTTTCATTGGTGACCTTGTATTGGTGACCTTGCATCAGTGACCTCTATCAGTTACATTTCTACTTAGATAAAATTTTCAAAGTATGCTTAAACAAGAGGGCGGTGAGATTAAAATTACATTATTATTACTTGATAAAAACTAGGAATAGTAATGAAACATGAATATCACATAAGTGAAGCATGATTTGGGATTTTCAAAATAGGCGAGTCTAATAATCTACTCCTTTTTGATAATCACAAATTATTCCAGTGAAAATTGAGATTAAAGTATTATTGAATCAGGGTTACGAACACATGATAATATCTTAAGAGGTGTGTATAAGTAAAATTGAACCATGGTTATTGTGGAAAATATAGATAATGTATAGATGTAGAGATTCAGTCAACTTAAAAACTTCTCCCCCATTTAGGAAACTTAAAACTTCTCACCCTTTGTGATTAACAAAAAGAAGGTAAGACAAAAGGTGACAAAAGAGGAGTGCATTATTAATGAATCAAGAATAAAAGATAAAAAAGGTTATAAATATCCATATTAACTAATACATCCCACATTCAATTCACATCAGATATGTCCAAAGGAGCTTTGTATTTGGAAGTTGTGGAGGAAGGTTCTGAAGATGGAGGGATGAGTTGAGGGATAGTAGTCAAAAGGGTAAGAAGAGATGCTATAGAGGCATCAGTAGACCTATAGTGAGTAGATCTCTGAGGAATCATAGGGGTCAAGCTTCTGATGTTCTGTGCAGGAGTCATCAAAAGAGAAACACTAGTAGAGATTAGGGTAGCTGAGGAATAAGGTAATACTGGAGGAACAATTATGGGAGAGTAGTCGACATGGAGTAAGGGTAAAAGAATATTTCTAAAATCCATAATAATGCTTCCTCCTATTTCCATAGCTGAGATAAAATCATCCTTATTCTCCATAAATTTCTCCAAGGAAAGAGTCAACTCTCTAAGCCTGATAAATTGATCCTTAAACTCTTGAGTGAAAGGTGGGATCTTCGTGATCTCTAACATCAGCTTAATGTATCCATACATATGGTGCTTAGTGTACACCCTTTTTTAATAGAAATTAAACTTCTCTTTGATGGCCTTATGATCTTGAGTAGATTCCCTTAGATAATCTCCCACAAATTTTTGAATTTCCTTGGTAGTAGAAATGGAATGAGTCATAGACTAAGGGTCTAAGGTACTAGCACCAGAGAACTTTTCCAATTCTTCTATGATAACTGACCTAAAAGCTTTTAGATCAACTGGAGAAGAGGATGAAGAGGAAGCAGATGCACACAGAGGTGCCATAGTGAAAGCCACTATCTCCTTAAAATATTTGGTCAGACCACTGATCAGCCTCTTCACATCATTATATTTTCTACTCACATGTGTCTCCATAGACTTGTTAAAGTCCTCAAACACAGTGACCATCTGCTAAAACAGACTTTTAACATATCTAATATCTCTATCTACTTGAACCCTTGAATACATATAAGAGTCTATTATAGAAATTGATATTGCATAGATTCCATAGATTCTATCAAGGTTCTGATTTGATTCTGATATTCCTTTTCCTCATGTAACATAATGGAGTGAGAGTTAGAAATTAGCCTTTCCACTGCACATTTCATAAGTTCTTAATTGTGATCCACTATTATCTCTATCTCAATATATCTCTCATCAAAGTGTCTCTTCAAATATGACTTTAATTATTCCAAATCATCCTTCTTCACATAGTCTCAAGGTTTGAGAACTACTATCTGTACAATAGTAGTCTCTGTAATAGAAGGAATTGGAGGACTTTTAATAGGTTGTTCATCATCAGAGTCTCCATAATCTAATCCCAAGACCACAAATCTAGGGGCTTCTAAATAGTTTTCTATTCCATGAGCAATAGAAACTGAACATGTGGTAATAGGTCCCTCCCCCTCACTTGGAGAATTCTCTTAATCAACCACATTCATCTCTGATATACCTCCTTGATCAACTACATCAACAGGAGAGTCCCTTACCACATCCTCTAAAAAATCTTCAACTACTGCCATTGCAATTCCACCTTCAACCAATTCTGTAACCTCTTCATCTATACTTTCTATTATTTCTGTATATCCGATAATAGGACTGATACTTAGACATTCCTCTTCATTTTCATATGCAGCTATCTCAAAATCATCATGACTATATTCTGTGTCATCTTACTCATCTGAGGTCTCTCTAATGTCTCTTAAGACATTTTCTTCCCCTTCTTCTTCAATGGTTTCCTCATCATCATTGTCCCTTAGGACAGTCTACCGTCTAGGAAATCTTTTTGGTGGTCTAGTCTCACTAAAAGATATAGTATTGGCATGAGGATTTGAGGGATGTTCCGGATCACTCCTGTCATCTATAAGAGAATCCTCCCTTTCTTGCATAATAGATGCATCCTCATCTTCATCTGAGTATCCAGGCTCTACTTCATCCAGATTTAGACCAGGGTCTCTCTTATTCTTAGGCCTAGTAGGATGGGGGATAGGGTTGAATTCCTCATATATCTTAGCCACATCATTCACCCATTTTCTTTTCCAAGGGTTCCAATTTATCTTCATCAACTTGGAAATTATCTTAGTAATACATAAGTTTTCCATTACAACAACTTTTTCCTCCTTATTTCTAGCAACTCCTTTAACTTTCAACATCAAAGATATTAATTTGGCATGAAACAATGCATTTGACTTGGAACTAGTCTCTTTCATATCCTCTAATTGAATCATCAGAAACCTACTCAAATTTATCTTCTGTCCACACTTCAAAAAATACAAAAGAAATATGTCCTCATACTTCAAGGAATAAAAGTTCCCTCTCTTTGGGACTCAAGACATGTTGAACAAATTTAAATAGTAACTTGTCTTCTCCTTCTATTTCAGCAGCAATCACTTTCCTAGGGATCCCATTTCCTATCAGTTCAGCGAAGGATTTGTCATAACAGAAGAAATAACTAGTTGAAGGAACCACTCTTAAGTAGTAATAAAAAATACCTTCATGTGGGACTCTCAATCAATCATCCCATTCAAGAGAGTAGAATCTCACAATTACTACATTGACCTTTGAAGACATTCAGGTTTCATTCTCAAACTGCTCGAACTTCAGAGATTCATAAAACACCTTCACTAGCTTTAGGTAGTAAGGTCCATTGTTATTTGCAGAGCATTCGACCCAACCTTGAGTTTCAAGTGCCTTCATCACTAAAGACGTTCTCAACATCATCCATTCTGAGATTAGTTCCTTCTCAACCACAATTTCCCTCTAAGACAAATGTGAGTTGATCCAATTTGTCACTACCGTGCTTCCACTACTAGACCCAGCTTGAGGTCTCTTAGGGTTCAGAGCCTCTCCATCATCATTAACCATCAAACTCTTCACTCTTTCCATTTCAATCTGGAGCCGTTTGAGGGTTTCAGTAGAAGGTGAGGATCTAAGATTAGGGAGAAAAAGGTTAGGGAGAGAAGTGAATCAAAATGTGGTTTGTTATTTATTTTTATCATTTAGGGATCAAAAAATAAATCAAGTAAAATAAATAAGTAATACTAAAAAAACTTCAGATTTCGGTAGAAAAATACAATGTCCAGGAAAAGTCGACTATTGGTAAGGTGCCAATGGTGAGGTTCATAATGGTGAGGTGCAATGGTGAGGTCCGACGGTGAGGTTCCTAATGGCGATGTCCAATGATGTGGTCCCAATAGCGAGGTACAATGGAGAGGTCCCAACAGAGAGGTCCAATGGTGACATCCCAACGGTGAGGTCCAATGGAGAGGTCCAATGGTGAGGTCCCAACAATGAGGTGCAACAGTGAGGTCCCAATGGTGAGGTCCCAATGGTGAGGTCCAACGGTGAGGTCCCAACAGTGAGGTCCAACAGTGAGGTCCCAACGGTGAGGTCCCAACGGTGAGGTCCAAATGGTGAGGTGCAACCGTGAGGTCCCAACGGTGAGGTCCCAATAGTGTGGTGCAATGGTGCGGTTCCAACAGTGAGGTCCAAGGATGAGGTCCCAGCAGTGACGTCCCAATGGTGAGGTCCAACAGTGATGTTCCAATGTTGAGGTCCAACAGTGAGGTCCCAATAGTGAGGTCCCAACGGTAAGGTTCAACGGTGAGGTCCCAACGGTGTGGTATGAACGGTGAGGTTCGTAACTCTCCAGTTTATCATAACTAACTCATGTTTGATGCAATTTAACTTCTTAGAACTCAAAGTCTTTGTGAATATATCTGCCAATTGGTGTTCAGTGCCAATGAATTCAAGAGTGATATCACCTCTTTGATAATGATCTCCCAATAAGTGATGTATCACATCAATGTGCTTTGTCCTAGAATAAGATACTATATTTTTAGAGATGTTAATAGAACATGTATTATCACAGTTTATAGATACATGTTTGAATTGATATCCATAGTCTATTAAAGTGTGTTTCATCAATAGAATTTGAGCACAACAACTACCAGAAGCTATATATTCAGCTTCGGTAGTAGATAATGCAACATAGTTCTGTTTCTTACTACACCAAGATAGTAGTGACTTGCCCAAAATGTGACATGTTCCAAAAGTGATATTTCTATCTAACTTGCAACCAACAATGTCAGCATCCAAATGACTTATTAAATCAAATGATTTCCCTCTTGGATAAAATAGTCCTAGGTTTGTAGTATACTTGAGATATTTAAAAATAATTTTAACAGTAGTTAAATGAGACACTTTGGGATTGTCTTGAAAACGAGTACACATGTATACAATGAACATAATATCAGGTCTGCTAGCCGTAAGATAGAGCAGACTCCCAATCATACCACTTTAATTGGTTTGATCCACTAATTTACCAGTTTCATCAGCATCCAACTTACAAGTGGTACTCATAGGTGTATCACTACCTTTATTTCCATCCAAGCCAAAACTTTTCAAAAGTTCCTCAGTATATTTACACTGATTTAAAATAATACCATTTTTATTTTGAAAATTTTTAAATCCAAGGAAAAATGCGAGTTCACCCATTAAACTCATTTTAAATTCATCTTGCATTATTTTTGAAAAATCAGTACATAAAAAAATTTTAGAGGATCAAAATATAACGTCATCTACATAAATATGTACTATTAAAACATCTTTGGAAATCCTTTTAATAAAAAGATTTGGATCCTCTATTCCTTTAGTAACACCTTTTGAAATAGGAAAAGAACTATGTCTATCATACCAAGCTCTTAGAGGTTGTTTTAGACCATATAAGGATTTAGAATGTTTAAAAAATTGATTTGAAAAATGGGGATTTATAAAACCAGGGGGTTGTTCAACTAATATATCCTCAACTATGTACCCATTTAGAAATGCACTTTTGACATCCATTTGATAAATTTTGAAATTCAGATGGTCTACATAAGCATGTAGTATCCTAATGGATTATAGTATAGCTACAGGTGAAAATGTTTCTTCATAGTCTATTCCTTATTCTTGTGCAACTAGTCTATCCTTGTTTCTAACTATGTTACCAGATTCATCATCTTTATTTCTAAACACCCATTTAGTGCTTATGGTCAATGTTTCTTTAAGTATTTCTAATAATTCCCAGACCTTGTTTCTTTCAAACTGATTTAATTCTTCTTGCATAGCTATCAACCAAAAATCATCATTGATTTCATTATTAATATTTTTGGGTTCAAGATGTGAAATAAATTCTTGATGTTCAACTTGGTTTCTCAAAGAAGCTCTAGTTTGTGTTCTTCTATTTAGATCACCTACTACAAAATCTAATTGATGATTCTTAAGAGTTATAATAACTATATAAAGAGTTGAAATAGACTCCTCATGGTTGTCTATGGGTTCAAATTTATCATGCTCAGATTCTGGAAGATTTCCAGAACTGGTTGTTTTCACTAAGGGTTCACTGTCTTTATCATTAAGGTCAAGAATTGACATATCTTCCTCAAGATGTTCAACAGTGGTTTTGGGTTCATGTGGATCAGTCTCATCAAATTTTACATGAACTGATTCTTCCACACATTTGGTTCTATTATTTAATACTCTATAAGCTTTAATAAAGATTGAGTAACCTAGGAAAATTCCTTCATCACTCTTAGAAGAAAACCTGTCAAGGTTATCCTTAGTGTTAAGGATAAAGACTTTACAACCAAAAAATCTAAAGTAATTAACCTTAGGCTTTAAATTATTCTAGATCTCATAAGGGGTATTTTTAAGAATGGGTCTAATTAAGTCTCTATTGATAATGTAAGAAGCTTCATTAATAGCATCCACCCAAAAATAGATAGGTAGATTATACTCATTTAGCATAGTCCAGGAAATCTCTTGAAGTGTCCTATTTCTTCTTTCTATAACTACATTTTGTGAAGGTGTTCTAGGAGCAAAGAAATTGTTATTATAGCCATTATGTGAGCAAAAAGATTGAAATTCTTTATTGTCAAACTCACATTATGATCACATCTCAAGGTCTTAATTCTAAGTCCACTAATATTTTCTACAGACTTAGAATATTTAATGAAGTAAGAACATACATCACTTTTGTGAACTAGAAATTATACCCAAATTTATCCTGAAAAATCATGTACAAGAACATAAACACAGTGCTTGCCATTTAAACTTGAAACTGAAGATGGTCCAAACAAATCCATGTGAACCAACTCAAGAGGTTGAGAAATAGAAACTTCTTTCTTGGGTTTGAAAGAAACCCTGTGTTGTTTTCCTTTTTGGAAAGGATTAAAAAATTTGTTATGCGGGAATTCCAATTTAGGTAAGTCTACAACTAAACCATTCCTAGTTATTTTCCTAAGTGAGTTTCAATTGCAGTGCCTTAATCTTCTCTTCCATAACCAGGATTCCTTTTGGAAATCATTTAAACAAGAAAAATTTTCATAGCTAAATAATTTAAATTAAGAACATATACATTTTCATTTCTAGGATCACTAAATATTAATAATTTCTATAATTAAAAACATTTTCTACATCATTTTAAATCATAACATTGAATCCATCATCACACGACTGAGAGATACTAAGTATATTGTAATTTAACCCATCATCAAAAAGTACTTTTGAAATTAATATAGTGTTAGGGTGAACAATCTGGCCTAAGCCAGCAATCTTCCCTTTGGCATTATCACCAAATGTGACAAGTACACCATAAAATTTAATTAGGCTCTTGAATTAGGAATAGTCTTCAGTCATATGTCTTGAACATCCACTGTTCAAGTACCATAGAGTTTTATGGGGGTTTTTTCAGAAAATTTTCCTAAAAAACAGATTAAGTGTAGGGTAACTTTGGTACCCATATTTTCTTGGGTCTAGAGAGGTTAACAAGTAAGGATTTATGAACCCATATTTGTCCCACATATTTTCTATAATCAACAGATATGTTTTGAGACATGAAAACTCTGTTAGGTCCTTTAGAGAATTTTTTTTCAAAAGATGGTCTAGAACTTGAACTATTAGTGATTTGTCTAGATTTTGGAACAAATTTATTTTTAATAATTCTTCTCTGTCCTGGTTGATATCCTAGACTTTTCATGTATTTTAATGCAATATCTTTCCTTAGAAACTGATTCAAGGTATCTCTACCTACAATAAATTTCTTAAGATCCCTTTTTGATTGTTCATTTGATAGTTAAAGTTAATTATTTTCTTTTAATAGTTGAGCACATTTTTCTTTCTCAATATCCTAATCAGAACTATATTTAGCATTTAAAGCATTTTTTCCTTTTCAAAAATTTATATTTATCCTTGAGTTCATTAAAGGTATCCTCAAGAACTCCAAAATATTCAAATAGTTCATCCTTAGTCATATTCTCATCATTATTTTTTTCACTTTCATTTCTAGAATAATAAGCATTAGGTATAAGGGAATTGGGTGTTACCTTAGATGTTTTTGTCTAGAAACACAGTTTTGAATGTTTTTTCTTTTCAATATTAGAAGAGTCAGATCCACTAGAGCTATCTTATGAAGCACTCTAAGTAGCTTTAATAGAGTTTTTATATCCCTTTCCCTTGTATTCATATTCATTCTTAAATTTCAGCTTGTGGAAGTAGCCTTCACATGGCCTTTTTGTTTACACACATAGAAGACTATCTCATTTGTGTTGTCATTCTATTTTCTATCCTTTTTCCACTATCCATTACTACCATAACTTCCTTTATAGTTTGATTTTCTAAAGAACTTATACTTACGGTAGAACTTGTTGAATATCCTAGTAAGATGATCCATCTCATCATCACTGTTAGAAGCCGAGGCTTCACTATTGGAAGTGTCTACATGAGCTTAAACTTTTTCTTTATCATTGAACTTTGAGGTAGCAGTCTTGAATGCTATAGATTTATTTCTTGGTTCTTCAAATGTTTCTTGATTTACCTCAATATCTTCTTCTTACATCATAAGTATTCCAATTAGTTCCTTCACTTTTATCTTGGCTATGTCACAAGATTCTCAGATTGAAATAGAAGTTCCTATCCATCTATCAGGTAGGCATTGAAGCATTCTCACAATCTAATCCTTTCTGTCCATTGGTTTCCCAAGTAGACTCGTGGAATTTACTATTTCATTGAACCTAAGATACATTTTAGATATAAGTTCATCAGGCTTCATTTTAAAATTATCATATTTAATAGTATAAGTATTTAATCTCATTTCTTTATCATTGGTTGTTCCCTCACGAGAATTATCCAAATTATCCAAAATGTCATATGAAATTTTATCAGAAGATATTCAATTGAATTATTCATCAACTAGAGAACAGTACAATGCATTCATTGCATTACAATTATTGTTTTATGTAGGTTTAGTTAACTGAGACCATGTGTCCCTAGCAGTAGCAGGAAATGCATGTTGCTCTTCAAATGTGTCCTAGATTTCAAGACCAATTCTCTCTAGATGCATTTTCATTTTTAATTTCTACTGAGCATAGTTGTTACTATTAAATAAAGGTGACCTGTTAGTAGAAACACCCACAACTCTATTATATATAGTGAATTAGAATTTTAAAGAACTTAAAATTTAGATATGACAGAAATTTTAAGATCATTAAGATACAACTAAAATCACAGTTGAAAATAATTTGAAAACTTGCACTACAATTTAGATAGTATCAATAAAAATTTAATCCTATGATACCAAATGTTTGTCAGAGTGGAATCTCAAGAGGGGGTGAATTGAGTTCCTACATAAAATTTCTTCTAAAAACTTTATGCACAATATCACTTAAGATCCCCCAATTTTGAAGTGGCTCAGTTAATTAAGGCAGTATAGATGTAAATGTTTAGTTGGTCAACATGTTTCTCAAAGGTCGATTAGTCCTTAGTTAAATTAGTGTAAAACATGTCTTCCACTTTTGATACAAGTTTAACGAATTAAGAACATACACACACTAACTATAAATAACTATAAAAGTAAATGATTTTTTTTCTGTTTTAGAAATCATAAGAATCGAAAAATAGATCAAATAGAGTATTACAAAATATAGTACATAGTAGAGTTATACAAGAAGTTCAATATCAAGCCAAAACTTAATCCTCTCCACTCGGTGATCACCTGCCCCAAAATAGTTTATATAAATGATAAACTTGATACAAAACCTTTATCGGGCTTTACAACAGTTTTCACACACTTTCAGGGGTTTACACCCTCTACCACAATTATACGTGGGAAACAAAAATACACACCAGACATGGTCTCTTCCACGGTTATACTGGGAATCAAGGAGTAAGTGATGTTTGACATGAGGATTTTCAGTATCCTCCAGTTCAAGCACAAGAGACAGTGTGTGTAGTATACAGACACACACACTTCTTAGAAAGGTAAAATAAAACAACACAATAGATCTAATGTTATAATATTGAGTTTGGAATTCTCTATGTGTTTTTAGTTCAGATCTTGACTCCTCGAAGTGAAGAAATTTCATTTTGAGTCTTTCTATGGAAGTTTTTTTCAAAACAGAGTGTCACAACTCTATGGTATTACTTTTATGTACTGAGGAGTTCTACTTCCTAAGTTGATAGAGAGTTTATGAAACACAAAAAACAGATGCTAGTTTTCCCCAACTGATCTTTGTGATTCTCTTGGGTTCACAATGTAAGTGTTGAATTTTTCTTCTTTGATTTAGTGAGTAAGTTATTTCTCATGCATTCCTCTGTCTTTTCATGCTTCTCAGTGCCATTTTTTTTCTTCCTCGTTCTTCTCTTTTATATTTGAGGTTCAACAATAGGAATAAGTAAACCATGTTCCATTCTCCTCATACCTCATACTGTCCCCAGATACGGTTTTTTGATATGTCTATAATAAGAATTAATTAATATCAGAACCATTAAATTTACCAAATATGACCATTAGAATAATATTAAGAATTTAAAAAAGTTTGGTGTAGAAGAGTTTAGTAGTCTGGTAACAGTAGCCTTTTCAACAGTAGGCTTCAAAATTAGGTGTGCATCAGTAGCCTTCATCAGTATCCTTCAACGGTTGCCTTCAGCAGTAACCTTTAATGGTAACCTCCTTCAGTAACCTTTTGTGGTAACCTTCAATGGTGACCTTCATCAGTGACCTTACATTTGTGACCTTCATCGGTGACCTTTCTTCAGTAACCTTTCATCGGTGACCTTGTATCAGTGACCTTTCATCGGTGACCTTTCATTGGTGACCTTGCATCAGTGACCTTGCATCAATGACCATTATTAGTGACCTTTCCACTTAGAAAAATTTTGCACTGTAAGCTTAAACAAGAGATCAGTGTGATTAAAACTACATGGTTATTACCTGATAAAAACTACGAATAGTAATGAAACATGATTATCACATAAGTGAAACATGATTTGGGATTATCAAAATAGGTGAGTCCAACACTAATATTCATATTTTAATATAGAGATTTATCCCATAAAATGTATCCTCAATACTATAATTTGATACTTTAAAAAGACTCATATTGAATCATGAATTCCTAAAAAACATCATGATATTTAATTATCTAAAAAATAACAGAGTATCATCTAATTTGATATAATTTATTCCTTGAGTAAACCTATTTAATCATACATGAACTCAAAATAGATCTTACATATTATTGTAAAACATTAAATTTGTCTTATGTATTCTCAATTTAATATACTATATCATTATAGTAATCATAAATATAATAAATTAAATCTTATGAAATATCAATAAAAAAAGTTTACTCTTACATATTTAGAATAAATTTGGATTTAATATTATATATTATCTATTTAAAATTATATATGATTCAAGTTTTATTATTTTTAATAATATAACCTTTCTTTTTCCGCATCTCAACATGGACTCTTGATTAATTCATCTGTATTCACCAAGTGATATTACATATCCTTTGGAGTGTTAGTGTTAATTTTCTATATGATCAAATTGATCTTTTTTATCATAGTTAGAACACCATTGGAATTTACTAATATTATATTTTATAAGCACATAAATATTCATTTTCAATGTTTATTCTTTCTCTGAGATATTATGTATGAACTTTATAATTATTAAAATCATATAAAAAATATTTAAGAACTCCTTAAACCCCTTCAATTATTCTCAAAACATCTTAAAAAAATTTAATAATCAATCATACTTATATAACACTCTTCATCATAGTTACTAAAGTTAATATAGTATATGATAAATCAATTTTTGGTACTTCAATGAAGCTTTACAACCTCAACTATTTAACTTTTGTTCTATGATCAAAATACATTCAATAGTAGTGATTTATTATTTATAAAATAAATGTGTCACCAAAATTATAAAGTCATAAATCAATTTATTTATTCATACAACTATGTATTCCACTTCATGTATATTAAGTCATGAGGAAATACATAAGGATAAACCTCATAAATTTAATCTAGCTTAATTCTTCTCCGATCATGGAATTTTTTTCATTTTATTATGTTTCTTCTTACACTCATAATGAACATATATTTGATAATAAATACAATGGTTTAAGAATTAGGGAACGTGAAATTCATCTCATGCTTTAATTATGACTAAAATTTTATCTTGTTCCTCTTATTGAATGAAAGACAAAATACACTTGAGAGAAGGACGAATTTACTTTTATTTATCCAATGATCCATTAATTAATCATAACCGTTTATATATGATCATTGTACAATGTATAAAATAAGAGAGACTAAATCAGAAAAAAAACTATCCATAAATAAATTTATCATGTTATACCAAATAATTTTTTTTTTCAACAAATTTTTTTATATTCTCAAGATGATTCTTATAGTTATCTAAATAAATAGATGATAAATAATTAAAATTAGGCCTCTAAAATTCCATACATTGATTTTTTTCATAAACTTCTCATTTTTTAATGTTATTGAACCATTAAACCCCATTTATTTTACAATCCATCAATCATATAGCGATAATATAATATAAGAATCATACCTTATCAATGAATAATTCAAATAGTTTCTCAAGATTTTATTTTAATAATAATTACTTCTGATAGATTTCATAACTCTACTCCCCCTAAAAGGTTAATCTCTACCAATATATTTATTAAGGACGATCCATTTCCAATATAACTCCAAGAATATTAATCAAGAAATATTTAAAAACAAAAATCAATTTAGATTCTAGGAATAATATACCTTCCCTGATGAAAATTTCCACCTACTATAATATGTTTTTAAAACTCACATTCTCATCATTAATTCATCACCTTAAACTTATTACATAGAAAAAAATAGAAACATAACATAATAAGTTATTTTCTCTAAATATCATTAGTTAGAGAAATAAGGTTCATAGTATCTTCTTTATCCAAAAAATCTATCGAATTTAGCTTCAGTTTTGTGAGAACTCTTCATGGTTGCTCAATTTACTTTCAAAATGGTAATTTAATTGGGAATCATGGTAATTATCTTATTCTTGATTCATATTTCTTTCCATATACAAGTATGTAGGACTAATTCTCATGACCCCTCCCTCTAGAGATACCCCTCCTAGGTTGGTAATGAAGAAAGTGAGATAATGAACCCTATTTCCCACCTCGAGTAGCCGTTCAAGTTAGTGACAATGTAAAAGTGTATAAAAATCTCACATATGGTAAAAAATACCCTATAATATAAAAAAGGATTGTGAGATAGGATAAATAACCACCATGAATGTAATATCCCTACCCATCTCATTGGCTTGATATGAAGAAGGACAGCTACTTGGCATTAAGTGACATTACCAAGGTGCCAAAGGCTAGAAATAAATGATGAGGGCCTTGAGAATAAATTTGGGAATGATTTTCCCTTAAGATAAAACCAACCAACCAAATAGTCCACTATTAACAAACTACATGATTCATGTCGACAAAACAACCAAACCCATACATTACCAAAAGACAACCAAACAAATCCATAAAAATACCACATGCCTAATACAACCAAGCCAAAAATAAGAGTACCAAGTGGAAGAATACAAAATACTCCAATATAACTAGGACATCATCCATAGATCCACATCAAGATCTATGCTCTAAGCACCACAACATCACCAAGGAATCATGACGAACCGCGAGAAAAATTAGATGCTTTACTCTTCCCTATGTCCGGGAATACAACATCTGCAAAAGCACCAAAGTGAGAAAGCAGTGGGTGAGTGAAAATACTCAGCATGTTTTTACCAAATTAATTCCCTACACATGCCACTAGGATATAACCATTATCACTTAATACAAAACTGTTTATGTAAACATTCAATTGTGAAACAACTTACAACATGACAAACATACATTACCAAGCCCTGACAAAGGAAATCCAAAACCATGCCACAAGCCTTGTCACCGTCACTCAAAATCACACCAAATTACCACTTCCCATATCCATAACACAAATAAAGCACACACAATGTTTCACAAACCCAAACCGGTGTAATAATCATGATGACACTTCTGTCCAACCCGTTCCTTCCTTCCTAATTTTAGTGGCACTTACCATCCACTTATCATTGATGGTGGCCCTTATGTGCACTACCCATCCTACTTTTTATAGTGGTACTTCCCACCCACTTACCAAAAATAAACCAATCCATAACACTTAATCAACCAACAAGCACTATGCACCAAGGCCACACAAAAACTCACCATCATTCCCATCATATGCCAATTTACTTCAATAAATCACAATTTATTGAAAACACCCTTTATCAAATTTTCCATGCCTAAACACATCTCAATAAACAAAATCTTTATTGAAAACCATTTTCATCAACCATTTTCACAAATCAATCCCAACATCCCATTTAAAAATCTTCACTTTAAAATCCACAACCAGAGCATTTCACCAAAAAAACCCCTTTTCCCAAAAATCCCCAAAACACCATCAAAGGGGTTTCCAACCAATTTCGAAAATATAAAACACAATTAATTTTAAGAAACAAAAATTAATTGTAAATGAGATTCAATTTATAGAAAAGTGGAGCATAGAGAGAACCCACCAACCTTTAGGGTTCGGCCAAATCGACCCACAAGCAACCACACCCCAAATCCGGCGAACGCACCACCAAAACCACTTTAGATACCCCTCCCTAACATCCAAAAGCCTTAAAATCAACAGCCAATGCAACCACAACCCTATATGTACATGAAACAGATGTATATCTAGAAAACCAAGAAATAAGGAAGAGTATATCTAGATAGGAACCAAAATAAGCCAAGCGGAGAGACATAACCGAGAGAAACCTCCTTCAAACGAACATAAAACCCATTATAATCGCTTCCAAAATTAGTGGGAAATACCATAAAACCCTTGAGAATAGAAAATCTTGAGTGAGGCTAGATTGGGAGAGTGTTTGGAATGAATTATGTCAAGTTTGAGTGAACCTAGATTTAAAAATCCCTTCTTTAAGTGGCTGTACGGTTAGCCCGCACAGTTTGGAAAACCATGCGCCAACCATGTGCATGCCACTGCCTCAAGAGGAGGGGTCCCACACGATTTCCTGGCATGGTTTGGTAAACCATACACAAACCGTGGGAATCCCACTGTCTCCCCCCTGCACGGTTACCTGGAGAACCTACACATTTTCCCCCAACCGTGCTTAAACCATGCAACCTTAGAAAAGACTCCAAACTTATTCAAAACCATTAAAAACTCTCCTAACCTCTTACCAACACATCCCAAGAACTTTAAACACATAAAAAGTCATAAAAAGGATACATACCTCAAACTGGGGGGGCTACATTATCCCCACCATTGGACTTTCTTTCCTCAGAAAGTAGAGAACCGTCTTATTGAGGAAAGAGATTAGGCTATTACTCAGCCATCTCTTTCTCCCCATCCCAAGTCTCCTCCAAAATCTGACCATGCTGCCACAAAAAACGAATTAAACTAATGATTTTACAACTCAAGACATTTTCTTTTCTAACCACAATCCGTACTGGCACATGCACCAAGGAATCATCCAGTTCAATATCAACATTATCCCAACGAATCACATGGTCACGATCCGGAAGATTATTTTTCAAATGTGACACATCAAATACATTGTAAAACAAAATTAACCATGATGGTAAAGAGAAACAATAATTCACCTATCCAATCTTCTCAAGTATCTCAAAAGGCCCAATAAACCTTAGAGATAACTTACATTGCTTCCCAAACCAATGATGTCCCAACCTAGGAGAGATCCTCATAAATACATGATAACCCACCTCGAACAACAAAAGTCTTCGAAAATGGTCCGCATAAGATTTCATAAAACATTGAGCTGTCTATATCTAGTTTTTAATCAACATGGTATTCTCCATAGTCTCTTAGACAGGGCTCGGTCCGATCATCGAAGTCTCACCTGTTTCCAACCAATATAGTGGAGAACGACACAGACAACCATATAATGCTTCAAATGAATCCATATGTATCGAAGCCTAACAACTGTTATTATTGGAGAACACCACTAATGGTAAGTGATCCTCCCATGAACCATAAAAATCCACCACACAAGCAATTAACATATCCTCCATGATTTGTATTATCTTCTCGGATTGGCCATCCTTCTTAGGATGATACACTGTGCTCATCATAAACTATGGCCCAAGGGCCTGCTATAAGGATTTTTATAAATAAGATGTGAAGCTCAGATATCTAAATGATACAATCTAAACTGGAACACCATACCTATTTACCACCTCCCAGATATAGATTTTGGACAGATCCTCCACCATATGAGATTCACGAATCAGGATAAAATGGGATGAAATTGTGAACTGATCCACAATCACCCATATGACATAATTCTTCTAGATTGTTCTTGGAAGACCTATCACAAAATCCATTTCTATCTACTCTAATTTCCACACTGGGATAGGTAAAGACTGCAACATTCCTACTGGCCACTAATGCTCTACCATGACCCGCTGACAAGTCAAGCATCTCAAAAAAAATTGTCCACATCCCTTTTCATACCAGCCCACCAAAACTGCACCTTCAATGCCTTATACATATTCTTAATTCCAAGATGGGAAGCCCACTTGGAATGATGATAATCCCTGAGAAGTTCCTCCCAAAAAGCCACTAGTACAACCATCTGATTATGAAAACACAAGAATGAATTCCCATTCAGTTCCCAGTTCTAAATTGTCTCCCCACCATTGTGTTTTGACCCCATCTCCATACACTCAGAATATGATTCCTTTGACTCTTTATCCAAACCATCCAAGTTAGGAACAAATGAAACTATAAATAAGACCACTCTTCCACCCTGGTCCTCACATTCAAACCGCATATCGGCTATGACCGAAATCAACTACCACTGATTTGATGCCTTTTCACCACTTGAGCATATGATTTCCTACTTAATGCATCTGACACTGAATTTCCCTTACCTGGTGTAAAAATTAAGTCAAAATAAAACATATGGAGATATTCTATCCATCTCCTTTTCCTCAGGTTTAAATCTCTTTGTGAGAAGATATACTTTAAGCTCTAGTGATCGTTAAACACTGAAAATTTCTCAGTAAAGATATAATGACACCACATATTTAAATAATGAACCACTACTACCAACTACAAATCATGTGTGGGTTAGTTCTTCTCATGAACCCTTAACTACTATGATCCATATACAACCACATGATCCCCTTGCATGTGAACACACCCCAAACCTGATCCTGATGCGTCACAATACACCACGTATCTTTTCCCTGGTTTTGGTAAAACCAAGATTGGTGTTGAGGTAATGTGACCCTTTATCTCTTCAAAGCATTTATAACATTTCTCATCTCATTGACATGAGATATTATTCTTTTTCAAGGCTATCATCGGTGAATCCAATCATGAGAAATCATGAAAAAAACATCAATAATACCCAACTAGACTGAGAAAACTATGTATATAGAAAATGGTCTTAGGTAGTTTCCATGAGATAAAAACCTCTATCTTTTCTAGATCAACTGGGACACCCCTGTCCAAAATAACATGGCCAAGGAAAAAAACTTCATATATCCAAAAGTCACACTTTGACAATTTGTCATGAAACCAATAATCCCTCAAGATCCCCAACATGATCGCTAAGTGCTACTCATTCTCTACCCTTGTCCTAGAATACACCAGTATATCATCCAAAAATACCACCACAAAAGATTCTAGATATCTTCAAAATATCTTATTCATCAATTCCATGAACACCGCTGGTGCATTCATTAGACCAACGGGTATAACCACATACTTGTAATGGCCATATCTACATCTGAAAGATGTTTAAGGAATATACTCCTTCATCACCCGTAATTGGTGATACCCTGACCTCAAGTCAATCTTGGAGAACCACTAAGCTCCCCTAAATTGGTCAAACAAATCCTCAATGCGTGGAAGTGGATATCAGTTCTTTATTGTAACCTAATTAAGTCTATGATAATCAACACAGATCCACAAGGTTCCATCCACCTTTTTAACAAAAAAATTGATGCTACCCAAGGAGTCTTGCTAGGCTGGATGAACGATTTATTTTCTAACTATTCCAACTCCAACATTAATTTCCATAATTTCTCCGGGTTCCATTTGGTGAGACTGAAGTGAGATAGGACTGGTCCCTAGAAGGAGATCAATCGTAAACTCCACTTCTCTCATGGGTGGAAACCCTGACAATTATTCATGAAATACATCCATAAAATGATCTACAACTACCATAAGAACACTATTCTCAAGAACTTCCACTGATTCAAATGAAAAGGCCTCTAACTGATATGATATCGTGCCAATAGTTGGTGCCAACAAATAATTTGCACCCAGATTTTCACTCTTTTCCCCTATAAAGAGATGTCTAACACTATCCTCCATCATAAAACTAACCATTCATGCATAGCAATCAATGTGGGACTTACACATTTTCAACCAATCCATTCCCATTATTATATCGTAAGCATCCATATTTAGCACTGAGAATTCCCACATTAATTCGATTCCACACAAAACTAAACAATAGTCTTAACATAGTACAGTTCAACACTCTCTTTGACACAAAAGAGTTAGTAGTTTCAAAACAAAAGGCATCATTTCCATGTGTAAAACCAACAAATCAACGATGTGAGAAGAAATAAATGAATGAGAAGCACCTGTATCAAACAAAGCTTGCATTAACATTGAATATAATAGAACCAGACCTCGCACCCTTGATGGTCCCGAATAATCATCCCCCACAACCTACACATCTCTGAACAACTGCTTACTTTCCATGATCTTCTCTTTATTACCGTGCTGAGGAATCATGGTATTCCAAGAATCACCATGACCCACTTTAATCTACTACTGAGGGGTATGATGTTGCCCCCGTCTAGTCGAGGCATAAGACCCCTACGACCCATGAGGAGTGTCGCATACACCTGACCTTGGAGCATTCTGACAATAAAGTTGTAGATTCCCCATCTGCTTACAATTGTGACATGCTCAAGGTTGTGCCACACTCTCCCGCTTGATGTGGCTCGTAGAACTACATTGAAAACATCCCAACATACTCTGAGCCGTTGGAGGAAGATTCACTAATCCTTCCATCAGATTCTGAATTGTACTCCCACCCTGGAAATAAGTGTCCCACTTTTACTTTAACCTAGCATTCATGTTCCCATTATTCCCCATGGGTACCAACATACTTCCCCCACCAGTATACCCCAAAATATATCACTCATCCACCATAGATCTATTCACCATTTCTGTGTAATCATCTATACACAACACTTCTATCTTGGAAAAAATTCCCTATTTCAACCCAAATTCAAATATTTGTGCCTTCAATGATGTACTACCCACCACCTCACTTGAAAAGCATACTATTTTCATAAATGTAGCTGCATATTCCGTCACTACCAAGTTATCTTTCTTCATACTAAACAAATATATTGTATAATTAATTATGAATGTATGAGGGTAGAATTGTTTAATAAAAAATTCCTCAAACCCCTCCCATGTCACACTTTGGTCCGTCCCAGCTTAGACCTCCAGATCCCACCACTAGATGGAAATATTTTTCAATATATACGTGGCTATTTTTACATTCAGCTCTACCGGTATTCCCAAGAAGTCGAATATTCAATTCATTCTGTTTAGCCACACTTCACCCTTTTTGGCTCCAAATCACTCATAAATATGGGTGGATTCTGCCTTTCAAGTTGAACCACATGATCCATATGTTTTGGTTCCTCCACATTATTCCCACTTCCCACACTTTGGAAAGATTTCACTATACTCTGCACTAGTTACTGGTTCACCTGGGGCTCAGGTGAAACAACATTTTCAACTGCTTCCTCCAGTTGGTCTCTACGACGCCTACCAGGTGCCATTTCAATCAACACAAAAACAAGCATAAGTATCACTACCATAACAAGAAAGGGTATATAATTTTCAAATTCAATCACATAACAACTATCACAATCAGGATTTCCAGAAGTTCACATTTCGCATGTTTCATTATTCTGAAAAAATCCACTATGTTTTGAAAATCAACCCATTTTCAAAATACCACAGGTTTCCATGTTTCAAATACTTCTATTTTGAAACCCAATAAAAATTTTCAAAATCAACACATTCATATCATACCATAGATCATTATACCTCAATGAAATATGCATCTGAGTGGGAATTCATTTCTACCATGAATACCATGCTCATCTCATTGGCTACACCCATGACAATCAGATATCCAATTCCTATAAGTGTCACCAAACACTTATATACCAAACTCCTTGGTAACTTGAAGTTCCACATAAAATAGTTATCTATGTCCTATTATTCTATACATTATATGTTCTGAAAATCCTACATCTTGATACCATCCCAACTCAAGGAATAGGCCAAGAATGAATGTCAACACCAAGACCAACGATCACAACAAAGGATCAAACAACTACACTGACATGAAAGATAAGGACCGAACAAACTGATAAAACTTGTAACATCCTTCCCCATCTCATTGGCTTGATAGGGAAGAAGAATTATAAGCGGTCTTTAGCAATGCTCTCAAGGCACCAAAGGCTGGAAATAAATGTCAAGGGCTTCGAGAATAAATCGGGGAACGATATGACCTTATGATAAAACCAACTAACCAAATATTCCACTATAAAAAAACTACACGATGAATGTCGACAAAACAAACAAACTCATACATTACCAAAAGACAACAAAACTAATCCATAAAAATCCCACATGCCAAATACAACCATGCCAAAAATTAGAGTACCAAGTGGAAGACTATAACAAGACTCCAATAGAACTAAAACATCATCCATACCTCCACACCAAGCTCCATGCTACAATAACAACAACATCACCAAGGAATCATGATAAACCTCAAGAAAAATGAGATACTTTACTATTACCTATCTCTCATAATACAACATCTTCAAAAGAAACAAAGTGCCAAAGCAGGGGGTGAGTACAAATACATAGTAGGTTTTCCCCAAATGACATCCCTACATACACCCCTAGGAGAAAAGTATTAGCACATAATATAAAATAGTTTATGTAAACATTCAATAGTGAAAAAACTTACAACATTCCAAACATACCATTACCAAACCATGGAAAACAAAGTAAAGCCACAAACATGCCACAAGCCATGTCACTATCACTCAAAAGAACACCCAATTACATCTCATAGACAAAACACAAACAAAGCACACACAATGTTTCACAATCGCAAACCGGTGTAAGAATCACAGAGGCACTTCCCTCTAACCCGTTCCTTCCTTCCCAATTTTAGTGGCACTTACCATCCAATTATCCTTGATGGTGGCCCTTCCGTCCACTATCCAAACTCCTTTTTATTACGTTACATCCCACCCACTTACCACAATGCACTAAACCATAACACTTAATCAACTGACAAGAACTAAGAATGAAGGCCTCACAAAATCACACCATCATTCCCATCACAAGCCAATTTACATCAATAAATCACAATTTATTGAAAACACACTTTAATAAATTTTTCATTCCCAAACACATATCAATAAACAAAATCATTATTGAATACCATTTTCATCAACCATTTTCACAAATAAATCCCAGAAACCCATTTTAAAATCTCTATATTAAAAGCCACAATAAGAGAATTTCACCACAAAACTCATTTTTCCCAAAAATACCCAAAACATCATCAAATGGTTTTCCAAAAAATTTCTCAGATAAAAATCACAATTAATTTTAAGCAACACAAATTAATTGTTACCAATATTCAAGTTCTAGAAAAGTGGAGTCAAGAGAGAAGCCGCCTACAATTAGGGTTTTGGAGAAATAGATCCACAAGCAACAACAACCCAAATCCGATGAACGCACCACTGAAACCTCTTTATATCCCCTTCCCTAACATCTAAAAGACTTAAAATCAACACCCAAGGAAACAAAAACCCTATATCTATATGTAAAAGATGTAGTTCTAGAAAACCAAGAAAAAGGGAAGAGTATAACTAGAGAGAAACCAAAAGAAGCCAAGTGAAGAGACTTACCCAGGAGAAACCACCTTCAAACCACCTTGAAATCCCTTATAATCACTTCCAAAATGAGAGGGAGAGCCCCTACAACCCTTGATAACCGAAAATACCAAGTATGGCTCGGGTGGGAGAGAGTATGGAGTGAAATTGGTCAACCCCGAGTGAACCTGGATTTAAAAATACCTTCTTTAAGTGGCCACACGATTAGCCTGCACAGTTTGGTAAACCATGTGGTAATCGTGTGCATTCCATTACCTCAAGAGAATGGACACTACACGATTGTAATGCACAGTTTGGAAAACCATGCGTAGACCATGCGAAGCCCACTGTCTCCCCCCTGCACGGTTACCTGGAGAACCTGCATAGTTTTCTACAACCGTGCTCAAACCGCGCACCTTTATAAAAGCCTCCAAACTATTTCAAAACCATTCCAAACTCTCCTAACCTGTTTCCTACTCATCCCAACCAATTTGAACACATAAAAAGGCATAAAAAGTCTACATACCTCAAACTATGGGTTTTAAAAAGAAACTGTATAAGATAATAAAAAAGAAAACCGAAAACCATCCCATAATACATGAAAAAAATAATAAATAAATAGAATAAAAGTCTAAAAATATACCAAAAGAAAGTCTATGGTAGTGAATAAACAATAAAACCTAATAAAATCTAGAAATTCTCAACTCCGTCCCCAATGACCTTTTGGAAACATTAAAAATATTTTATATATGTAGGGTGAGAATATAAGTATACTCAGTAGGATCATACCCATGATCTCAAGAACATATGTGAAAATAGCATGCTAATTCATAACAATATAACTAGAAACAAATTAAACAAGTCAACTAAATAATAATATCCTCACTGTGGATCACTTATGAAATAACACATCCCATATAGTAATAGAGTAATCAAAATTATAACTAAATAGGGAACCTCACAACCACTTCTCTACTAATTTTCAACTCTCATACCACAACGTCAAATTTCTTATACACCCATACCTTACATATGTATTACATTACATACAAGCCATATTTTATGTGGGTTAGGATACATACCTACCTACCACACCCACATATGGTCAATCATTTGGTGCTAGAATTACAAATCATCACATATCATCTTTCCTAAAGAAACCTCAACCATCACAAAAGATCTCCCCCGAAGACACCTCGACCATACCACCACATCACATCACATAACCATTGTAGTAGGGAATAATTAACATTAATGAAATCAACCTCACACCATCCTCCTAACATGCATGACCCCCACCACATATCACATCTCATCACATCCTACCCAAAGACACCAGGGCCATAACACCACATCTCCACCTCATCTCGCACAAATACACCAAGGCCATCACACCACATCTCATTCGAATACACCTTGGAAATCATTGATTAAGGAAATGCGCGGGAGATGGGGTAACCAACCATCGGTATCACTACCATCCTCAATTATGGGTAAAGGACCCAGATCCTAAAACCTCTAAGTGTTGTAAAGGTTATCCAAATCATGTGGGGTGAATATATAAATAACATACAATACATGATTTGTAGATAACACACAATACCCAACCCTTGTGTTAAAAAAACAGCATTAGAGAACACTTCCACCACCACCAAAACACATCACAACTATCTCAACCACTCGTACTACTATATGAAACACACCACACAACCACCCTACAAGCCACACACTCTACATCCATTTACTAAGAAACTTAATTCACATTTAAATTGAATATTAATTTAATTTTCAATTCATTAAATTAATTTACCAAACATCAATTTCTATCCCACATCATTTATCTACCAACATACTTTATTTCATTTTATCATTAAAAAAATTTTCCATGGAAAGCTAGGACACTAACACAATCACGCCACAAAAAAACTTGCCCAACTCACATAAACCATCATTAACATGCCACAACAAAATAACCATCTCTCCATAATATCCACACATTGCACAACAAAAACACATATCACAACACTACCACCACACACAACAACCAAACATCACCACCACATATCATCGCCACTATACTCCACAACCTCTATGCAACACATCACACAAAAACCATATCACATCTATTCCATCCAACTACATCACATAATATCCCCATGCACTAAAATAACCATATAGTCATCACCACCACCTCTCCACAGACTATAATGCATAACGACACATAATAAAGTAACCACAAAAAAACACATTATGACATTCACACTTCATTCAAGGGATATCATCATATTAATTTTTTAATTATCATGGGTATTATCACACAAAGCATATTCCATCAGTAACCATTTTATTATCCATACATATAATCACAAACCTTTTATTTATGTTTTGATCTCCCAAAAACATAGGAACGATCATCATATCAGATCATACAAAGTGAAAACAAGTATCCCAATAGCCATTATTTCCAGTAATGAAGAATCATGTCATAAACTTATCAGAAACCTATAAAAAATCATCAAATCATGAAATTACTCACCATAACCAACAATTTTATTAATTCTAAATAAATATCTTATTATTTAAACCCTTACTATCCACCAAAAAGAAGTAGAAATAATGAAATTCCAAAAAATTTCAAGTAGAATAGTGAGATCAGGTATCCTCTACCTGAAAGAATCTTTTCCAATATCACTGGGCACTACATGATAATAATGAAACAACTCGCATACCAAAATTGCACATGGAATCCCTAGATCAACCTACACCATATAAATGTTAGATAAAAAATGCAGCACAAACTCACCCGAAACCAAAACCACAAGACCATAAGAGATCTCCAAGAGAAGAATGAGATAAAACAACCTATAAAGGGATAAGGGATTTTCAAAAATTACCAAAACAACACCACCATAACCCAAAGAACAAGTAAAGAGAATATGGGATGGGAGTTCCTCCTCTAACATCTAGGGTTCAAAAAAAATGAGAGGGAATACAACCATATGAGGATAATATTAGTATAGAAATATATATAAAAAAATGGGAGCCATAAATTTTACCATGTAAATCATAAATTTGAATTGTAAAACCCAAGGTCTATAAATATTTTATACCACAAACCAAATTTTAGTCTAAAAATCCATTTTCCACCAAAAAACATGGATCCTTGGGATAAAATTAACTTATGTTTTAATTTAGCTTCTTATGGAATAAAAAAATTTCTGAACTATCTAGTCGCTCCACACAGGCCATAAGAATTTGGGTCACTAGTCACAAATGTGACGACCCGTCCTCGGGGCCCGTGTCGTGACTACCCCAAGCCCACCTTCCATAGACCAGGGTCTTGAGACTAGCACCAAGGCGTATTTCCCGGTAAAACGGGAAGGCATTGCCTTTGTAAAGTAACAAACACCATAGAGCAAGCAAGCATAACTAAACACTAAGTAAATACTGGGTACAATAGTAAGTGCGGAAAAGTAAGTGGGCCAGAATACAAACGCAAACTGAAAGTAAAGTACAACTGAAAAAGGGAATACAACAACTGAAATGTAAAACCGCAGCCTCAAGCTGTCCACTAGAAGTCCCACCTAAAGGGTGGGTACAGATAGCCTCCACAGCTCCTTGGGTCCAGCCGTCCGCTACGAGTATGTCCCGCCCAGTGGTCCACCTCCAGGTACCGTCCTGCTCCGCAAGCCTCAACCACGATCAGCACTATCCGTCGTCTGCAACCAACACAATATAGTACGGGCATATCCTGTGCAGGGGTGAGTATAAGCTACTCAGTAGGGACCCCGAGACCCCGGAAGGTCTCCCAGAATCCAAAAAGGATAATCCAAAAAGGAAAGATACAATCACGAAGTAACATCCGACAATACTTAGGTATATGCCAATACATATACCTATGTCGTCAATTCCAGTTCGGTTCCAGCATCCGAGCCCAATTACAAACTATTCCACACAGTAAAACAGAACTCACATCCACATAGATAACACAAAAGTAATCCACACCGGATATCAAGTCAATATTATCGAAGATAAGGGTTGAAAGTCAAGATTCAGCTCACACAAGTATTCTTCTTCGTAAGACGATAGAGATGATCAGGTGTAGCCACTGATTCATCTATGTCGTTGGACCCACACATGATCGATAGGTACTAACCCCCGCAATGAACCACAAAGGATAGATAGGTAACTAACCCCCGCAATGATCCACACAGGATCAAACCCACACAGGATCTGTAGGCGCTGGCCCACACAGGACCGCTGAGCGCTAGCCCACATAGGATCTGACCCACACAGGATCGGTAGCACTGATCCACGTAGGATCGCTGAGTTCTCTAGTCGTCGCCGTCGAATCCACGGAGGATTTCTGCACAGTCGTCATCGTCGTCACAGTCGCAGCCTGTTCTAGGGTTCCCGCACACAACAAGCTCGCTCGGGAGGGTCCGCTCCATGATCCGAGGGCCTGATACATCAACTGACACGTAGTCCGAAGTGGATGTATCCAAAAGTTCCGTATCATCAACATGAACTCAACGTGACAGACGGCGCGTCGATCAGACGCCCGGTCTGAGAGTTATTGGCCTTTTCGTTCGAGGGGCCCGATTGGTTTTTAAGTTAAAATGAACCCGACCGTACTCCAACTACGTCCAATCCTTGAGAGAAGTAATCCAAAAGGTCCGTCTCAATTAGAGGAATCCATCAAAGTCGATGGAACGTCTATCAGATGTCCGAAGCTCAAGTTATTAGTGTTTCCGCTCTGAGGGCCCGGTTGGTTACGCGTACGAACCAACCCGGCCGAACCCAAAGTACTCCAAAACCTTGAGTGTAATATACTGAAATGACCGTCTGCATTCAAGGATCACATCGCAAATAACGGTGCGTCGATTGGAGGTCTGCATCCCAAGTTATGGGAAAAAGACCGTGAGAGGTCCGGTATTAGGGGGTACGAGCCCAGTCCGACCCGGCCCGGTACCCCCCTGGGTCTACCCGACCCTGGTCCGGGTCCGGCCCGCTTGGGCGGGGCCCTACTGGTGCAGCCCAGCCTGGCCTGGCGGCCCGGTGCACTGGCGCTGGCTATGGCCAGGTGGCTCGGCCGAGCGGAAAGGGGTGCAGGGGGGGGGGGGGGGGGGTGGCGCTGCCCCCCGCCTTTTCGTAACCGCATATCCCATGTGTGGGGGGGGGGGGGGAGCTCTTATCTGGACAGCCTGGGGTTACGACCCCCGACGCTTCCTCTGACCGGCTGGTCGGCTGCTGCCGCCACGGGACCGGCATGGGCTGGTCCCCCTGGTCCGACACAGGTGGCCCAGAACCAGCCGCCGGTCCCTGCTCCGCCGCGGCGCGACAGCGCTGCACCCCTCCACCGCGGCCCCGCTCCGGCCGCAGTACCTTCAGGTCCTCCTGTGGGGCGTGACGGCACCGCGCCTTTGTTCGTTTCAGTGGCGCGGCACGACGACGCCCTGCTTCTTTGCCGCAAGACCCCACACTGTGCGACGGCACTGCGCCATCCCCGTTCCAAACCACCACAAGGTAGATAAGAGAAATAAGGAAGGGGGGGGGGGTCAGCCGAGTTTGTGCGGTTCGACAACCTCCCTTTAATTGATAGAAAGCGGTCTAATTTGCATGAGGAACGGTGACAGAATAATTAACGAAAAACATCAACAATAAACCCCTACCTCATCGAATTTTTTGAGCGAGGGTTTATCGCGGAAATAACCGTCATGGAAGAAGGCGTCGTGGAAGGAACGTTGTTGGCGTCGCGGTACACGGCGTTGCGTAGTCGATCTCCGAGGATTCAGCATTCTTCATCGGAGATCGATGTGTTCTTCGCATTCTTCGATGATGAAGAAGAACTTCAAGAGATTTTCTTTTTCTCCCAAAGACTCCACACAACAAGTTACAACCAAAATAAAATAAGTACCTCACTTATTTTATTAACATGGCTTAAGTATTTGAATTTCAAACATTCAAATTAAACTCACCTACTTAATTAACATAAGTTATCAAATTAATGGCGAGTTGAAGGAGTTATGGAATATGAAGGGGTGGGGTTTGTGTGGGCCCCACCACCCTCATAACCTCTCATGGGAAGTTTGGTGGTTACCCAACTTCCACCCAAAGGTTTAAACAACTTAGTAAAAATAAAAATTGTAGCTCAATTTTTATTTTAACTTCCACAATTTTTATCAACTTCTCCCGTGTAAACAAAACTCTGGAAAAGGTGTTCCTAAGCAATTATCGGTGCTATGAATCCATTGGTGCCCTCAGAATTCGATTCCGAGCACCGGTTCAAAAGTTAGCAAATCCCGCTCGTTCGTTCACTGAACGTACCCGATCTAAACTTCGAATAGAAATTCCGGGCACACTGGGCCTCAGAATCAAGTTCCGTCAGAAACCACATTCTTGTAAAATCACAAAAATAATTAAGAAAAAAATTTCCTTTGAATTTTACGGGTCTTTACATTACTTCCACCTCAGGGATTTATGTCCCCGTAAAGATACATCAAAAACTAGGGGAACAAATGTGGGTACTATGCACGCATCTAAGCCTCCCGCTCCCAAGTGATCTCCTGGAGGTTCCTGTGCTTCCATCTGAAGCGCACTAGAAGAATCGACCATCCACATAGGAACCTCTCCTGTCGATCCTCGATCTCCACTAGGACCTCCGCAAAAGTCGCCCCATCATCTATGTCCAGCTCCCCATGGTCAATGATATGTGTCGGGTCATGCACATATCTCCTCAGCTGGGATACGTGGAAAATGTCGTGCACTCGGTGCAATTGAGGTGGTAGATCCATGCGATAAGCCACCTCACCAATCCTGTTGAGGACCTGGAAGGGTCCGATGAAGCACGAAGATAACTTGCCGCCTTGGCCAAATCTCCGTAATCCACGTCGAGGTGAGACCCGCAAGAAGATGTGGTGGCCATCCTCGAACTCCAGTGGCCTCCGTCTCCTGTCAGCATAAGACTTCTGCCGGTTCTGAGCTGTCCTCATCCACTCCTGGATGACCTGGACCTTTTCCATCATGGCCTGGACCATCTCCGGTCCCACAAGTGCTGACTCCCCAGGGTCTGTCCAGCACAGCGGTGATCTACAAGGTCGGCCGTACAACGCCTCATATGGTGCCATCCCGATGGTGGAGTGGTAGCTATTTTTGTACGCAAACTCCACCAAGGGTAGGTGGTCCTCCCAGCTACGACCCAAGTCGAGGACACATGCGCGGAACATGTCCTTGAGAGTCTGAATGGTCCTCTCCATCTGAACATCTGTTTGGGGGTGAAAGGTGGTGCTTAGACGTAGTTGCGTCCCGAACGCCTCCTGCAACCCCTTCAAAAGCTGGGAAGTGAAGTGAGCATCTCGATCAGAGATGATAGATGATAGAACACCATGAAGCCGTACAATCTCCTAAATGTAGAGACGTCCCAAGCTCTCCATTGAGCCTTGCTCTCTGATTGGTAAGAAGTGGGCCGACTTGGTGAGTCGGTCGACAATCACCCAAATGGAGTCATGAACTCCGGAAGTGCATGGAAGTCCTGTCATGAAGTCCATAGATATGCCATCCCACTTCCACTCCAGGACCTCCAAGGGTTGTACCAAGCCTGCTGGTACCTGGTGCTCTTCTTTCACCTGCTGGCAGGTGAGGCATTGAGAAACGAACTCTGCCATAGCCTTCCTCAGGCCTGGCCACCAGTGCTGTCATCTGAGATCCTGGCACATCTTCGCCACTCTAGGATATACCACCCAAGGAGAAGTGTGAAACTCTCTCAGAACCTCCTCCCATAAAGAAACTAGTACCAAGTTATGTCCTCTGAAAAGGACGTTGTGATCTCCTCCTAAAGGGAAACCATCAGGTGCCTGACCTGAGGATATCTGCGCACGTCGCGTCTCAAAGTCTGTGTCCCCATGCTGTGCCTCTCTGAGCCGCTACAGTAGTGGAGGAGTGACTGAAGAAAGGCTGCTCCATCGCTATCCATGAAGGATATCTGCAAAGTGGCTAGCTTCTAGGTCACCTCCCCAAGTAGTTGAATGCATGTCCTCCTGCTGAGGGCATCGGCTACTATGTTCCCCCTTCCAGGAGTATAGACTATCTCAAAGTCCTAGTCTTGGAGGAACTCGATCCATCGCCACTATCTAAGGTTTAGGTCCTTCTGCGAGAAGATGTACCTGAGACTCTGGTGGTCAGAATAGAATGTAAAGCATTCTCCCATCAGATAGTGTCGCCACATATTCAGAGCGAAGACCACTGCTGCTAACTCTAGGTCATGGGTAGCGTAGTTCTGCTCATGCTGCCTCAACTGATGTGATCCATAGGTGATCACAGCCTGCTCCTGCATCAGGACACATCTGAGTCCGGTCCCTGATGCATCGCAGTAAACCACGTACCCAACTCCCTCCTCCGGAAGCCTCAAGATAGGCGTGCTGGTCAATCTCTGTCTCAGCTCCTGGAAGCTCTACTAAAATCTATCTGACCACACAAAGGGTTTCACCTTCTTCGTCAAAGCTGAGAGTGGTGCCGCAACTCTGGAGAACTCTGGCACAAATCTCCAGTAGTATCCAGCTAGACCCAAGAAACTCCGCACCTCCGTCATGCTCCTGGGTGGATCCCAAGCTAGAAATGCCTTGATCTTCATAGGATCCACCACAAATCCCACCTCATAGATGAAGTGTCCCAAGAAGTGGACCTCGCATATCCAGAACTGACACTTCGAGAGCTTTCCATAAATCTGGTGCTCTCGGAGTATGTCTAATACAACCCGCAAGTGGTAGGCGTGCTCCTCCTCAGTCGTCGAGTAAATCAAAATGTCGTCGATGAATACCATGACAAATCGATCGAGGAATGGCTGAAATATCCTATTCATGAGGGACATGAACACTGCTGAAGCATTGGTTACGCCAAATGGCATAACCAAGAACTCATAGTGGCCATACCTACATCTGAAGGCCATCTTCTGCACGTCCTCGTCCTGAACTCTGAGCTGATAATAGCCTGACCTGAGGTCTATCTTCGAGAACTACCATGCTCCCTTGAGCTTATCGAAGAGGTCGTCAATCCTCAGTAGCAAATACTTGTTCCTCACTGTCACCTGGTTCATGCGACGATAGTCGACACAAAGTCGCAAGCTCCCGTCCGCCTTCTTGGCGAACAATATCGGGGAAGCCTAGGGTGAAACACTGGGTCGAATGAATCCCTTGACCTGCAAGCCCTCCAACTATACCCGTAGCTCTCAAAGCTCAGCGGGGGCCATCTGATATATTGAAGTGGATATCAGGACTATCCCGGGGTATAGGTCAATATAAAATTCTACCTCTCTGTGAGGAGGTAGTCCTGGAACATCGTCAGGTAAAACGTTCGCAAAATGATCCACCACTGCAGGAAAACTAGGACTCCCAACGTCAACTGCTTCTAGGATGAGGCTAGCCAACTGATGAGTGATGGGTTGTCCTCCCCTCTGCGAGAGTCCATCCTATGCTGCAAAGGCTCCCTTCTCGCTAGAGATGGTGAACCTGCTCCCGTCGGTGCGTACACACTGCACCATGCGCCTAATACAGTCAATCTGAGCATGGACTGTAGATAACAAATCCATTACTAAGATGATGTCGTAAGGCCTCTACGCCGCTACAAGAAGATCCCAGCAGAATCTCTCACCTCCTAGAGTAAGCTCACACTGCCAGAACTAGTGCGTAATCATCGAGTCTGCTCCCGTAGGAGTCTCTAGCCGTAAGGATCAAGCCAACGGCTCTGTCGGAATCTCCGAGCTCCGAACAAGGGCAGCAGCTATGAAAGAATGACTCACTCTTGTGTCTATAAGTACTGCAGAAAGGGTGGAATAGACACAGATAGTACCTCGAATCATCTCGGGCGCGCCGTGGTCATAGGTCTCCACTGCCTGAAGCTGTGCCTGTCTCTGCCCGCCAGCTCCCTGTGGTTGGGGTGGACCTCCTTGTGGTGGTGGTGGTAGAGCCTGAAAGTGTCACCCACCACCTGCTACTCAGCCAGATCCTCTGCCTCATCCGCCTGCTCCCTGCGGACCTCCACGGTCGACCATCTGCGTGGGTGGTCCCTCAACCGTCTGCTGCTCCTCGGTACGGTGGGTCGGGCAGTCACGAGTCATGTGGCCCTGCCCACCGCAAGCGTAGCACTGTCTACCTCTCGAAATACTGGCTCCGTGCTGAGTGCCCAGCACCTCTGAGCCAGTGTCCTAAGGGCGTCTGCCTGAGGGTCTGGTCTGCCTTGACCCATGATTCATCCGTCGACTACCTGCTGCAGAAGACTCTACTACATTCCACCCTGCGGTTGGTCTCGTTGCAGATGTAGGCTTAGAAAGGAATCTCTCGATGAGAAGGGCTCGGTCCTGTACCCCGGCCTATGTCAGAATGTTGAGGGAGATCAGCGATGCCCTGATCTCATGCATCAATCCCTGCTTGAAGGTCCGGGCCCGGAATAATGGGTCCTGTACCATATCCGTCGAGTAGCGCGAGAGATCTGTAAATCTCACCGAGTACTGGGCGACCGTCCAGCTGCCCTGCCGCAGCTGTAGAAGCTCCTGGATGCGCACTGCACAGAGGGTGGCTGGGAAGAACTCCGAGCGGAAGAGGCTCTCAAAGTCTGTCCAGAGGAGAGATGCCTCGTCATGCACCTGGAGCATCAATCTCCACCATCTTCCTGCTGCCGCGTGCAGGAGGCTCGCTGTGAGGATCACCATGAGGTCTGTTGGTGTCCTCACTAACCTGAAAACCCGTACAACTGCCTCCAGCCAATCCTCGATGGCCTGAGGATCTGTCTCCCCGTGGAACCTGGGCGGTCGATGACACTAAAACTCGTGCAGTGCACTAAGGCGATGTGCATCATCAGTGGCTGGGGATGGTAGAATCAGTGGCTCGGTGGGTAGAGGTACCGCTGGTTCCTCTACTGTCAAAGGACCCTATACCGAGGCCTTGTCGCTCGGTGGGCTGTCGTCATACACAATGCTCAGAACCCTAGCTGGCTTCCATCGTGGGGCCATCCTGAAAAGAGACAGGTGTGCCACGGTCAGAACAGTATACCTAGTGAGATGACATAAAATAATCACAAATAAACATGAAACACACATGCAATCAATGTTTTCGTGCATTAAGTCGGAAATTAGAAGTCAAGGTCCTGGTGTACGGATACGTCGGCCGCTGCACCAACACTGGACTCCATTGACTGATAACCACACTCAATACTCTTAACACTATTGCTTCACATAGAAAAATATCAGTTTCCTGAGTTCTGCGGTAGAACCGAACTCCTCTGATACCAATTTTTCACGACCTGTCCTTGGGGCCCGTGCCGTGACTACCCCAAGCCCGTCTTCCATATTCCAGGGGCTGTCGACGAGCACCAAGGCATATTTCCCGGTAAAAAGGGAAGGCATTGCCTTTGTAAAGTAACAAACACCACAGAGAAAGCAAGAAGAAGTAAACACTAAGTAAAAACTGGGTACAACAGTAAGTGCGGAAAAGTATGTGGTCCAGAATACAAACCCAAACTGAAAGTAAAGTACAACTAAAAAAGGGAATACAACAACTGAAAAGTTAATCCACAGCCTCGAGCTGTCCACTAGAAGTCCCACCTGATGGGTGGGTATATATAGCCTCCACATCTCCTCGGGTCTAGCCGTCCGCTCCGAGTACATCCCGCCCAGTGGTCCACCTCCAGGTACCGTCCTGCTCCGCAAGCCTCAACCATGATCAGCACTGTCCGTCGTCTGCAACCAACACAACGTAGTGAGGGAATAGCCCATACAGGGGTGAGTATAAGATACTCAGTAGGGACCCCAAGACCCCCGAAGGTCTCCTAGAATCCACAAAAGAAAAGATACAATCACGAAGTAACATCTGACACTACTTAGGTATATGCCCATACATATACCAAAGTCGTCAATTCCAGTTCGGTTCCAGCATCCGAGCCCAAGTACAACCCAGTCCACACAGGAAAACATAGCTCACATCCACACAAGTAACACAAAAGTAATCCACACAGGATATCAAGTCAATATTATCAAAGATAAGGGTTGAAATTCCAGATTCAGATCACATAGGTATTCTTCTTCGTAAGACGATAGAGATGATCAGGTGTAGCCACTAATCTATCTAAGTCGTCAGACCCGCACAGGATTGATAGGTACTAAACCCCGCAATGACCCACAAAGGATCGATAGTTAACTAACGCCCGCAATGACCCACACAGGATCTGTAGGCGCTGGCCCACACAGTGCCACTGAGTGCTGACCAACACAAGATTTGACCCACACAGGATCGGTAGCACTGATCCACATAGGATCGCTGAGTGCTGTAGTCATCGCCGTCGAATCCACAGAGGATTTCTGCACAGTCGTCATCATTATCAAAGTCGCAGCCAGCTCTAGGGTTCCCGCACACAGCAAGCTCATTTGGGAGGGTCCGCTCCACGAGCTGAGGGCCTGATACATCAACTGACACGTAGTCCGATGTTGATGTATCCAAAAGTTATGTATCATCAACATGAACTCAACGTGATAGACGGCGCGTCGATCAAATGCCCAGTCTGAGAGTTATTTGCTTTTTCGTTCCAGGGGCCCGGTTGGTTTTTAAGTTAAAACCAACCCGACCATACTCCAACTGCATCCAAACCTTGAGTTCAGTAATCCAAAAGGTCCATCTCACTTAGAGGAATCCATAAAAGTCGACGGCATGTCAATCGGACGTCCGGAGCTTAGGTTATAAGCGTTTCCGCTCCAAGGGCCCGGTTGGTGACGTGTACGAACCAACTCAGCTAAACCCAAAGTACTCCGAAACCTTGAGTGTAAAAGACCGAAATGACCGTATCAATCCAAGGATCTCATTTCAGCTGACGGTGCGTCGATCGGAGGTCCGTATCCCAAGTTATGGGCAAAATACCGTGAGAGGTCCGGTATTATGGGGTTCGGGCCCGGTCCGACCCGGCCCGATACCCCCCATGGGTCGGCCCGAACAGGGTCCGGGTATGGCCCGCTTGGGCGCAGCCCGGCCCAGCTGGCGCGGCGCGGCCCGACGCGCTGGCGCTGGCCAGGGCCAGGTGGCTCGGCCGTTTCGGCCGAGAGGACAGGGGGGGGGGCTACCCCCGCGTTTTCGTAACTGCGGCCCCCATGTGGGGGGGCCGCTCTTGTCTGGCCAGCCGAGGGTTTCGTTCCCTAGTGCTTCGTCTGACCGGCCGGCCTGCTCTGGCCGGCCGGCTGCTGCTGCCAAGGGACCGACAAAGGCTGGTCCCCCTGCTCCGACACCGGCGGCCCAGAACCGGTCGCTGGTCCCTACTCCTCTATGGCTTCAGCCACGACCTTGGACCATCCGGCGCGGCGCGACGGCCCCACGCCCCTCTGCCGCATCCCCGCTCCAGCCACGGTACCTTCGGGTCCTCCGGCGTGGCGCGATGGCGCCGCACCTTTGTTCGTTTCAACGGCGTTGCGCGATGGTGCCGTGCTTCCTTGCCTCAAGATCCCGCGCGGTGCGACGACACCGCGCCATCCCCATTCCAAACCACCACAAGGTAGATAAAAGAAATAAAGAAGGGGGGTCAGCCGAGTTTGTGTGGTTCGGCCCCCTCCCGTTAATTGATAGCAAGCGGTCTAATTTTCACGAGGAACGGTGACAGAAGAATTCACGAAAAACATCAACAATAAACCCCTACCTCGTCGAATTTGTTGAGCGAGGGTTCATCGTGGAAATAACCATCACGGAAGAAGGCATCTCTGAAGGAACATCGTTGGCGTCACGGTACGGGGCATCACGTAGTCGATCTCTGAGGATTCAGCGTTCTTCATCGGAGATCGATGCGTTCTTCATGTTCTTCGATAATGAAGAAGAACTTCAAGAGCTTTTCCTTTTCTCCGAAAGACTCCACACAACAAGTTCCAACCAAAATAAAATAAGTACCTAACTTATTTTATTAACATGACTTAAGTATTTGAATTTCAAACGTTCAAATTAATCTCACCTACTTAATTAACATAAGTTATCAAATTAATGGTGAGTTGAAAAAGTTAGGGAATATGAAGGGGTGGGGTTCGTGTGGGCCCCACCACCCTCATAACCTCTCATGGGAAGTTGGGTGGTTCACCAACTTCCACCCAAAGGTTTAAACAACTTAGTAAAAATAAAAATTGTAGCTCAATTTTTATTTTAACTTCCAAAATTTTTATCAACTTCTCCCGTGTAAACACAACTCTGAAAAAGGTGTTCCTAAGCAATTACTAGAACTGCGAATCCATCGGTGCCCTCGGAATTCGATTCCGAGCAACGGTTCAAAAGTTAAAAAATCCCGCTCGTTCGTTCACTGAATGTACCCGAGCTAAACTTCGAATAGAAATTCCAGGAACACCGGGCCTCAGAATCAAGTGCCGTCAGAAACCGCGTTCTTGTAAAATCCAAAAAAAATTAAGAAAAAAATTTCCCTTTAATTTTATGGGTCTTTACAACAAACCACTCTTTTATGATGCAAACCCCTATTTTATAGTATAAAATCCCATTATAGTTTTACTTTAGATCTAACATCCTCCAACCTCATCTAAACACCTCCGACAACACAAAATGGCTATGTAACGTGCTGGGAAGGCACAAACTATTACATTAGATACCTCTCAAAAAATTATCTCCCTAGAGAATCAAATCCAAATACAAAAAAGTAAAGGGGTTTCAATAACCACTCCATGAGATACCTCTCAAGGATATCGTTATAGCTCAATACAAGAACCATCCAAACATGAAAAAACATAAAACCCAAATATACACTGCACTACCACATTACTACCACTCACCGGGTACACCTACAGATCATCCGACACCATCCAAAAACTACACAACTTCTAAAACCAACTGCACATCTATCACAACCTCCACATAGACCATTCCAAAAACCATCACAACCAACACAAAAAACATCTCTGAGAACAAAAATCAATGAATATAATCCTCCATCTCAAGATAATATCCTCTTTGGGTGGAATCTTCTAGCCCACACAATTTTAATCATGTCATAACATAATTTGTATTTACTATAATTTAGGACTTCCATTCTTTATATACTGAAAGATTTATCACACAAAACATCATTAAGAAAATTATTATCTCACAAAAAATGATATAAAAATCACATTATGAAAACAAAATAAGTTAAGTAAAAACTCAAAATAGATCTAGGTACTAGGTACACAACTGTGAATATCACTCCTTAGAACTATCATATTGGAAGCCATGCCTCCATAACACAAGAATCAAGGTAATGGTTTTACAAAAAAATACATTCTATTGATGATCATGGATCTCTACTGACCACTCCAGAAATGTTGCATCATCCTCAATATCAAAATATCCCTAGTAAATTACATGGGATTCATTGGGAAGATACCAACAATGATGGGAAATTTGGAAGATGTCTATGATCCTATGTATCCATGGTGAACGCGCTAACTGATATTCCACTACTACAACTTTCCCCAAATTTTCGAAGGTACCAAAAATCCAGGGAGTAAGATTACTCTCCTATTAAACCATTGCCGCCCTCATTAATGGGATACACTTAAGAATACATGGTCTCCAAGATCAAAATCAAGAGGTCACCTACTAGGATAGATATAAGCCCTATTATGGTCCAATACTACCCTCTTCCTCTCTCAAACCAACTAAATCTTCTTAGTCATACTTTACATCAAATTGGGACCAAGAACTAATAACTCCCTAACCTCTTTCTAGTATAATGGAGAATGATACGAACACCCATACAATGACCCAAAAGGATACATGATAATAGATGAGTGATAAATACTATTATATGGAAACAAGTTCAAAGTTAGGTTCCCTACCCATGATCCACTAAAGTCAAAAATTCAATCTCACAACATATCCTATAACATTTTAATGGTTTAATCTATATTCCCATCCATATGAGGGTGGAAAGTAGTGATAAGTGGAAATAGGAGCCAAAATAGTGTTGTAATCCCCTATAGAATCATGAGGTAAATTAACAATCCCAATTAGAAATTATGTTCCTTGGTACGCTGTGAATCCTAAAAACATCTTCTATATACCACCTCACCAAAACATCAATGACACTCATTTGAAAGATCACTAGAAAATCATACAACTTATTTATTCGTTCCACTGTCACCCATACTATATCATGACCTCCCTAAGTGTAGGGTAACTCAATGATGAAATCCATCAATATTTCTTACCATCTTCACTTAATAACATCCAATTACTCTAATGAACCACCATGAACATGGTGCTCTACTTTCACTTACTGAAAAACTAGACACTTTTCAAAAAATAATTCCTCCAACTATGTCATACTTGACCAACGAAGATGTATCCTCTAACCAAAATAAATATATTTCATTCCAGTATGTACTTCCAAGGATGAGATATGAAGCTCATAGATAACCTCCTCATGCACTTCCAATAGAATAAAAAATATTCCCAAAAAAAACTAGATACTAACCATCCTCTAACAATACCTCTAGATCCTCACCAAGGAAAAAACAATCTTGAATACCATCTACCTCTACGTCTCCACAATGAGTCTCATCCAAATACTATATAAAATATGACTATATAGTCATCTGATAACGATAACCTTGAACACCACTCTCCACAATGTCAAGATCCATCACTATAAGCTCCTCAATCCCTTTGAAAATATCTACAGTATCCAGAACCACATCTCCTCATGGATTATGAATCAACATATCAATAACCAAATTCCTCTCCCCTAGGAAATAATAGATATCAAAATCATAATCCAGAAGAAACTTCATCCAAATCCACTGGAATAGATTCACATCCCACTGATAGAAAATATATTTCAAGATCTTGTGGTCCTTGAAAATCACAAAGTTCTCACCGATGAGGTAAGGCTACCATAACATCAACAAAAACACAAATTCCTTAAAATATATATAATGGGTGGAATAGTTATACTTATGGGAAAAAAATTACTAAACCTATAATAGATCACCAATCTCCACTACATAAACATTCACCCCAATCCCATATTAGATGAATCATAGAAAACCTCAAAAAAGACACCCTCTTTAGGAAACCGAAGCACTAGCCAACTTCTATTTCAATTAATTGAATAATACATGGAACTAATTAGTTTACATGAAATAATAGTTCTTCTTGGTCAACACAGTTAATAGGTTTGAGACTCTGTATGGATCAAACCACTGATGTGACCTAGAAAAATGAGAATATTTGACAGGTTTTTGGGTACTTCCCAAGAAGTAATCACCTTGACTTTTTATGGGTTTACTGATACACCCTATTGATACCCCACATTCCTATGTAAATACACCTCTCATATCTATAAATTAATCTTGGTTAGATTCCCATGGATTTGATGGTGTCTAAGGACCCATAAAATACCACTCAGATGCTGGATGTTTCCCTTTTTTAAATTCATGTAGATCAAGATATCATCAATTAGTATGATAATGATCTGGTCTAGAAATTGATAGAAAATAGAGTTCATGATACCCATGAACAAGGATGTGGAATTCATAACATTTAATGACATGAAAACAAAATCAAATTTCTCATACCTACACCAGAAGGATGTCTTCAAGATATACTCATTTTTTACCATCAATTGGGGATATCTAAACCATAGATCAAACATCAAAAACAAAATAACTCCTCTTAGTTGGTTAAATAGAACATATATCCTTGTAGGAATGTACCCGTTCAAAACTGTTACATGATTTAACATTAAATAGACTCTAAAAAACTTTAGATTACTATCTCTTTTCCTAGAGAAAAACATCAGAGCACCCAAATGAGAGACATTGAGTTATATGAAACACCTATACATTAGAGCATCCACCTATATTCCTAGCTCAAGTAATTTAATAGGGGCTATTCAATAGGGAGACGTTGAAATTGATGATGCATCTAGTTGGAACTCTACCCCAAACTCGACATCATGTTGTGGGGGTGGGGGTAGTGTCATAACCTCATTTTGGAAAAAATATGGGGACTCCTCCATTAATCTATGAAAATCATGTTCTTGATCATCCATAGAAAGATCTGAAAAATGAGATAAAAGAGGTTCTGATATCCTACCACCCATTCTATAACCTTACTTTCCAATGAACACCACTCACTGGACCTTCACATCAGAAAATCAAACCATCCTCTAAAAAAATTCAATAACTACTTGTATAGAGTAAAACAAGTCCATACTAAGAATAAAATTGTATGAGCATATATATAATTAGAAGAAATTGTTTACTAACTGGTGCGACCCCATCACCAGTTTACACTCCTAGTACACATCAAACAAAGAATCCTAACCTAAAAATTGTGTAGATAACACAAGGGGCACTGGAATTATCTTCACATATATTCTCAAAGAACACTATATAGTATTATAATAAAAGGATTGTGTGGGTTCAGAATCAAAATAATCATACATAAGAGTAGATGATAAATTGATCATACCTCAAACAACTCCTGTATCTACTTGAATGAATGTATCTAGTGCATTAATCTGACGATAACTAACTCCTCTACCTCTCTTATACCGAACCCTATGACAAGGCTATGGATATGGTGCCTATATATATGGACCATCACGAGGGTTACCACTTCCAAAACCATATCACATCATCAACTAAACAAGTTCTAATGGTCATTTCCACTGATTCTACCTTGGAGACAATTGTTGCTACTACTGCTGAAAAGGTGCCTGAGCACCCACATAATACTAGAATCTTTAAGGGGTTGGACACTGACACTAGTGGTTCCCATAACCCCCAAATAAATATAATAAAAATATAATTCCTCTATAAAGTTATCATAAACAACATTCCCCAGAAGGATAGAAAGTGATCTGTCGTGGTTAGTTCCCCACTAGCTGAAACCCTGAATGTTTGAATACCCCTGACTCACTGCTCGAATCCTTGATCCTCAAGACGACTTAATAGATACTATATTGAGGATAAAATATCATATAAATAATCCACTTTACAAACATACCTTCTTCTATACCTCAAAATATGTAGAGAGCATAAATTGAGTGATTGCAAACCTAATTGTTGGGAACAAAGCCTCCTCAAGATGCTGCGCTCTAGACTCCTCATTCGGAAAAAAACTAGGAAAAAGTGAAAAAGGACTTTAAAATTTATCCAAAGGTACCAAAAAATCATGACCCCCTATTAAAGGGAGAGAAACACCTTCCACTTTTCTACCTTTGTGTTTGATGAAAGGAACCCCGAACAAAACTTCTTATGAAAGTATGACCAAAATACATGTACCTCCTTTTGGTCACCAAGGTACCACATTCACCATGAAGCTATAACTCCCTTCAACTGAATTACTTACAATACCACCCCAAACTCATCCTGTGTTCAGATCAGACCAAAAATGATCTTTAGATCCTCCAACTAGTGCTCTATCAAGACATATGAGATTCCCATTCATACTTTCCCAAACTCTTCTTCTATAAGGCATGAAAATACCTCTACCAAACCTGGTCCTCCTATGTAAGATTGACTCTTCAAAGATCAACTAGATAATCTTTTGGAACCTCAATTATCTGAGATGCTCATAGATGATGATCAGGATACATTCCTAAAAAGCAATGAGAGCATTTTAAACATAGTATCATGTATTTCTATCACTGATTTATTTAATTAATTATTTTACTCAGTTAAATTTTCAAAAGTATCCAAATAAAATAGAAATATAATAAATAATGATCTATATACCTCTTCTAGGCCCGTAAATTACAAACAAGTCCACCTTACTTGGTTTTTCAATAAGATCAGTGTCCACACATTGAATTTTAGAGGTCCTTAAAATCAGGTGTCATAGTCGATCTCCCTAGCCTATGTCATGTACAATGATCAAATGGCACCGCTGCCCCACCAACCCATGAAATCACCAATTTTACAAACTCCAAAATCCATCCTATATCTCAACCATTAGCCTCTGATATACTATTTCATGAACCCTCTCTCTAGAGATACCCCTACTGGGATAACAATGAATAGAGGGAGATAATGAACCTAGAGTCCAACCTCCAGTATGATCTGGGTTGGAGAAAAGCATTGAGGGTATAAAAATCCCACATATTTGAGGAATTACCCTATAATATAAAATTAGTATTTAAATAATGGATAAACAACCACCAAGAAATGCTAGAAAAAATATAAAAGTAAACCCAAAACTACCATAGAAGGCCTGAACAACATAATAAACCAATATAATAAAATTCTCCCAATATACTAAAATATATTCTATGGTAGTGACTCAAACAATACAAATACAAGATAATAATATCCATATTGATCCCCAAAGTCCATCTAGAGAACTAAAAAATAGTTTATATACATAGGGTGAGTATAAAAGTATACTTAGTAGGTTCATACCCATGGTATCAAGTGCGCATATGAAAAGATCATGATAATGCACTATTAGATGAAAAGAAAAACTAGTAAGCATGTAAATATATTAACTAACCAATCCTTTTTTCATCATGCCTCACTCAAAAAATCACACATCCAATATAGTAATATAGTAATCAAAAGCATAACCAAGAAAGGTTCCCTACGATCACATCCCCACATATTTTCCACTCTCATTCCGCAACATCAATAATCCTATTCTCCCATCACTTCAATACATACCACTTCATATAATATCCATCCCTAATGTGGTTTGGGACACATCCCTACCTACCGCACCCTCACAAGCTCTAGAATTTACTGTTATCATTAAGAATAATCACATCTCATCTCACTCAAAGACACCAATTCCATCACAACACATCTCGCCCGAAGACACCTATGTTGTCACACAATATCCCATCACATAACAAGAGAAGTAGGGTATCATGAATGTTAAACATATCAACCACGTTCCCTACAACCACCACACAAGACCCCCACGACATGTCACATCTCATCACATAGCATCCAAAGACACATGGTCCATCACACCTTGTCTCCACCTCATCATCTCATTTTACCTAAATAAACTTAGGCCATCACACCATATCTCTCTTGAATACACCTAAGGCATCACTGATAATGGAAGATAGGGGGATAGGGGGTATAAATAAATGTATATCACCACCATCATAGATATTGAGGAAAACAACCATAACCCATAACCTATGAGCATTTGTAAGGTTATCCAACTCAGGGGTGGGGTGCATATATAAATAACATACAATACGTAATATTTTGATGCCACAAAATACTCAACCTATGGGTTCAATAAAAATAAACTAGTGCACACTTCCACCACAACTGTACCACACATAAACCATCACTACCATTTCCTCTAATATGTGAAATACACCACACAACCACTAAACAAGACACACATTCCACATTCATTTACTAAGACACTTTATTCACATTTACACTTCCAGTTCATTTAATGTTCTATTATTTTAATCCATTTAACACACATCAATTTATAGACCATATAATTTATTGAACATCCTATTTGATTTTGTTTTATCATCAAAAATTTATTCCATGGATAACTAAGAAACTAACACAACCTTGCCACAACACAACTGGACCAACTCACACCAACTATAATTATTGTTCCACACCAAAAAAACATCTCACCACAATAACTACACATCGTACAACCCAACCACACAGCACAACACAACCAAAACACATAAAACCCACACATCACCACAACATTTCACCACTATACATCATTTCCACCATGCACTATAACCTATGCACACTACATCATACAATTTCCAACATTGCATCCATTCCAACCAACCATATTGTATCATGACTCGATGTACTATAAATTCTAGAATGTCATCATCCTGACCATAAAATATCTTGTAACAAAAAATAAAACATGAAAATTAACCACACACAGAGAAAACACATTTTCACTTGCAAAATTTATTAAAATTATTTTATCACACTACTTCTTTAATTAACAAGGGTATTATCACACAAACTAGATTCTATGGGAAATCTTTTTTTTATCCTTATATGTGTTCATTAACCACTTATCAATGGTGTGATCTCACAACAACTCAATAAGGTTCATTAAATCATATCATACACAGTGAACAAAAGGCTCCTAAGAGATATTATTTTTAGTAAGGAAATAAAATGGAATAAACTCATCAAAGCCAACAAGCATGAGAGTTCTTCCCATACCTATCAATTTTAGTTATACTAATTTATTATATTTTTTATGAAAACCTTTAATATCTACCCTATAGAAAGAAAAATAATGTAATTGTAACATATAACCAGTAAAACTGTTAGAATTACGATACACTACCTCAATGAATCTTTTATGATCTCACTATGTACTATAATACAATAAAGAAATATCCCACAAACTACAACCACACATGGAATCCCAGGATCAACCTACATCACATCAAAGTGTTATATAAATGTATAACAAACTCACCCGAAACCAAAACAAAAATGAAGTAGTTTATATTTGAGAGTATAATAAGAGAAAATAATCAAGAAATGGAGAATGTCTTACCACTAATTGTCAAAACACAACAACTAGAACCTAGGGATCAAGGAAAGGGAAAACAGGTTGGAAGTTCCACCTCTATCATTTTGGGGTTTCCAAAAATGAGAGGGACTATGATTGTATGAGGAGAAAATCATAAGAACAAGATATATAACAGATTGGGAGCTTCCACTTTTATGGTATAAATATCAAATTTAAGGTGTAAACCCCATAGGATCCATAAAAAATACATCATAAAACCAACCATTAGGTCATAAACCCCTTTCCCTTTAAAAAATATGGCACTTTGGGTTGAAATTAATATATTATTTTGTTTAACATCTTACGACATAATTTTTTTCACATATTATCCCCTCACCACTCCCAATACTTAAAAAAGTGGTCACATAAGCAGTAAACTAGAAAATTTAATTATAAAATCCATTTTATAGTGTAAAAAGAAAGCTGTAGTTTTTCTCCAGCTCCAACCTCCTTTATCATTCTCTAAAAACATCAGACTACCCAAACTAGAAAAGTAATGGGCTGGGAAGTTAAAACCCATTACAAAAAAGATTATGTATTCTTTTAGAGCATTTATAACACATATATTTCATTAAAATGGATTCAAAAAATTGTTTGAGTTAGCCTATTTTGGAAGCCTCTCATGAAATTCAAATACCTCTTCATAAATATCTTCCACAAAAAAACCCTTTTGTTTCATTCTGGGAAAAATTCTCTTATTTGATTTTAATTATTGCTTCATTTTTCATTGATAATCATGGATTTATTTCAATGATATATTATGTGTACTTTTATTATAAAATATAATCATTTCTCCTTAGTATTAGATCTTTCACAACTTTCATGGGTGTGCTCTATTCAATACTACTATTTTTTGAATACCCCAAGGTGAACTCATCTTCACTTATTTTATTTTATTTAGTTTTGTGGCCATATATATTCAACAGAATATGATTTATGATTGTTTAGAATTCTTGGGAGAAGAAATGTGAAAATTTTAAACTATGGGAAGATATTTAATGCGCTATGATTTTACTATATATATTTCCATTAAATAAATCTAATGTGTTAGATGGATTCTTCCACATGAAAAAAAATAAATTGAGCCAAAAAATATTATATTAATATTTTTAATAAAACTAAAATAATAAAAAAACTCTATCAAATTAAAATATATTACTCAACTAAAACTTATTAAATTTAAAGGATAAATAATTAATATGATTTAATATTAAAGAGGACCATTCCTTCTCAAATAACTTTTTTAAAGTGTTTTTTATTTTATTATAATAAATTAAATTGAAAATTTTTAATTTATAATTATATATTAACCGATAAATTAACATCATATAAATTAAAAATTGATATGAAATAAAATTAAGAACACATAAAAATGCCATTTTTTCAATAAAAACAGTTTTTATTTAATCTTTTTATTTATGTTAAACTAAATTTATAAATTTAAGAATTTTAATTTTATAAAATTATTTTTTTGAACTCATCATTTCAAAATCATCTTAGGTAGTACTTTTTAGATTTTCCTAAAAATGCTGAATTTTAGGGTGAATAGTGAAAAACAAATTTTATAAATATTGTCACTTTTATGAAATTGTCATAATATAAGAATGATTTGAATGTTTAAGAAACCCTTTTAATTTTAAAAAAATTTAATTAGAAATTAAAATAAATATAAAAAATAAAATTTTGAATTTATAAAACCCATGTTTAACATTTTGGAAGCTTAAATAATATTTTACTCAAATTAAAAATATTTTTAGCCGGTTTCTTTTAACTAAGTATATTCAAGTTGGAATTTAGTTTTGGTATGTTTTTAAAGCCACATAAATCTTATTTGATTAATAGTAAAACAATTATTCTAATATAAATCAACAATATTGATAATTTTTTATTAAAAATAATTTTTTATTATAAAAATACATTTTTCTAAAAATGGGTTTTACCCAATATGTGTGCTAATATTAAAATAAATCATTATATAACATATAATTTTTTTTATAAAAAGAAATTTCATATTTAAAATATTTATTTAAAAATTATTTAATAACTCCCTTTATATTAAAATTATTTAACCTGGGTAAAAAATAGTTATCGTGACAAAACTTGAAAATGGTCCAAGAGAAAAATATACAAGTAAGTCATAAAAAATGTAAAAAATATTAAAATGTATGTTTGAGTATATATAAACCTTTAAAAATACCACAATATTGTATTTTTAATTATTGTATCCACTTGAACAACGAGTAGTGAATTTACCTTTTTCCATTATTATAAAAATATTACTCATCTTTCTTATAAGTGGAGCCATCACCACCCCACTTATCCTCACACCTCAAACCTCTTATATTGAAATCTAAAATGAAAAAATAATTACCCATAACTACTATCCATGTGATATTTTTTTATTCTCAAAATACCACCTATCAATTCCAAAATCTAATTTAGAAAAGTTATATTTCGAGGAGTATGGTAAAATTATCAATTACTCTTTTTTCATTTAATTTATTTTCATTACTCTTCTACGTAATTTAAAATAATATAACCATTTTGGAATAATTATATTATAATAATAATTATGATGAAATGTTATTATATTTTTGGGATAACTGTTTTCTACTTTCCTCTAAAATCAATTGAAAAATGAAAATGTTGTCTGTGTTATGTGTAGAATACCATATCCATAGGCAACATGATCCATTTTTCATAACCAAATTACATTGATGGTTCAAAGGTTATATTTAATAAATAAATATAATAATTTAAAAACCTTTAATATTCTAAAAAAATAACTAATTCCTACCTTTTTCACTTCTATGGAAAATGAGAATGTTGCTCGTGTGTACGTGAAGACCATAACTTCAATGAAGCAACACATTTTTTTCAACTAGAATATTATTGTTTAAAAATATCATAAAATATTTTTCTTAACCTAAAAAAATATAAATAATATCATTATTGTTATATAATAATGATATTATTCCAAAAAATCAATTTCTTTACCATTCACACCTATCGATTATAACATGTTCTTTTTTGAGTCGGTTTACCCACATATGTGAACAATAATATAAATTTATATCATGGATTACTATGGAAACAAAAATACTTGAATTAATATAAATAAATTAGAAAATAATATTTGGTTTAAGGTTATATAATGGTTCTTTTAAAATTTATCCCATTATTAATATACCACACTATGTTCATTAATAATTACTGAAAAAAGCACATTAATGACTTCATATCCAAGAGTTATATCTTAAAATATCATGGAATGAAATTTTAATTTATAAATAATTTAAAAGAAATATATTATAATTCCATAAATAATATATTAATCCGGAAATTAGCAATAAAAAATGGGGATCAACATCGTCACGTTAAGGATTGCGTGAAAGAATCAATATCGCTAACATCTAATGATGAAAATAATATAAAATAAATGATAAGTGTATAATAAGTGATTATAATTAAATATTATAAAATGGTAATATATATGAATTTTATTATTAATAAATTAATAAGATATTTATCTTTTTATACCAGAAGTATGACCATGTTAGACTAAGTGAGAGTAAAAGGTAAGGGTTTTTGTTAACTCAATTTTCATTCCAAGATTTATGATTATTATTTTTAATCATTATTCTTAAACTTTTGGTATGTTATGCTATATGAATAAATTATTTTAATTTTTTTCTCTATATTCTATGTATTTACATTTCTATCACATAATCCCCTTTTTGAAATCTTACATACTTTCTAAATTATGAGGTATGTATGGGACTCTCTCATCTCACTTTTTTTCTTTGAGGTGAATGCCATATTAGCAATATTTTAGTTCTTTATGGTGTATACAATTCCTAATTGATTCATATTATCAAATTTTTCATGAAAATTAATAGATTTAGAAATCCATATCAAGTTCTCTTTTGAAGGATTTTTGATTTAGGTGATACCAAAGCTGTAAAGGACATTGATAACTCCAAAGTTCTTTCATTGAGTTATAATGTTTATTATTTAATTTATTTATTCCATTATTATGTTATTCCACCATAAAATTTTATTATATTATATTTTCTCTTCCTATCTAGGGAAAATTAATTTTTAATTCAAATCTTCTTTCATGATGAATTTTTTACTCATAAAAGTTTAATGTTGTTAAAAATAATTCTCACCATTCTCAAGAAATCTATTTTCCTTCCATATCAATATTTTATATTCCCTACAATTTTAAAATTTAAATTTGGAAACCAAATTATGTGATATCAATTTTTATATTCACATTTTTCTTTTTCCTCTCTTCAAAAGGAGGTTTTAAGATCCTTTTTCACAACATGGGGTTCAATAAAAGTATTCTTAAAATATTAAAAATGTTTTTTTTAATTTGTATGATATCATATGTTTTATTTTCCACTACATATTTAATTTATGTAAATTTTTTTATTTTTTATGACCATATAATTTAAATTTATTTTTAAATGTTATTGTTTTCAAAAAATTTCACTTATCTTTTTTGAAAATGACTTTTTAATGATGCATCTAAATTAATCTTATGTGACAATGTTAAAGATGTTTCATAAAAACTCTTTTTATGGTTTATATTATTCTATCCTATTCATCTCAAAATAAATTATCTACTTGGAAGGTTATTTCTCATGAATCACCCTCAAATTTGATTTTGAAATCTTATTTCAGGTTGTTATTTTTTTTTGGTATCAACCGAACTAATTCATGAATAAATTTTATGTCATGACTTTTCTGAAATGTTATAGGACCCATTTAATTTTAATTTGTTATTTATGATATAATGAATTATTTATTTCATGTGGAGTACATATGTATGAATAATTTATATTTGGGGTCCTATATTTCCCTCTAATATATTGGATAAACATTTAAATCTCATGAGATATTCATACATGAGCATAATTTATTTGTTTCAGAAGTATGGGTGCAACAAATGAGAACCATGATGGTGATGTATCCACAGATAAAATTAAGTTTCCCCACCAAGTGTTGGTTTGAGTAGTGACTCAATAAGGTGATGTTCCTATTGCTTAAGATGGGGTGAAAGTTCATTGTTATTCAATTTTCTAGTGCTTGTTAAATTTTCATCTCATATACCCAGGATTGTAATCCTTGGATCATGTTTATTATCTCACAATTCCACATTCTTTGACCATGTATATGTTTTTAATTGGATATTACATTTTGTTTTATCTTGACTTATGAAGAACTATTATATTTCAATGTTTTTTTAAATTTGATCTTTCTCACCAACCCATGTTTTATCATATTCTTATGATCTAACCCTTGATGAAATGTTGACAAGTTTTCCCTTACCAAGTTTTTTTATCCCTTTCCTTATATTTCTATTCTTCAAGATATGAAGATGATTATAAGTTATGATAAGTTTAGAAATGATTTTTATGTGTCTCCATTATAGAGAAATGTTCATAAGTATTATAAAATAAGATTCTTATATAGCTAGTCCTCAAAGAAACTAAACCTTTAATTCTTTGGACTGTGCATTTATTATGATATATAATGTTTAACCTATTAGAATAATATAAAATAAATATATGTTAAGCTTGGTGCATACCACTTGGTATTATTGTTTATGTATAAAATATGTGTTTTTAGTACTAGACCCATCATTGTGGGTCTAGAGAGGTTCAGTAGGTATTAGAGCAAGGTTCAACTATTTTTGAGGATTACATTATAGTTATTTATAGGAATTATGATGAGATAAATTTTGTGTAACACCTAGGGATAAAAATAAGTATATAATAACATCCATATGTTTTTTGTGAAGTATATATTATGTGGGTTCCTAGCAATGACACCCTTGTCTGGATACTACCACTAGATACAGGGCTCTGTCATAGATATACCTTGGTGTAGTAACCCTAAAAGGTGTATATTGGGTATTTACTCAATCATAACTTAGTACATAACAAAGAGGAATAACTATACACCTAGTTTTATACTCGTAAGGGATATTGTTTGGGTATTCACATACTCTTTATGATCCATTAAAATGGATTTAAATGAAATTTTAGGATGTAACATATTACTTGTTAGGTTAGTAAAACTAATAGAAAAATGACCATGAATAACCTAGGATAAAATTAAGGAGTGATAGGTTGATCCATTCATAACATATATGAACTGAAGGTATCACAGGTTGAAATGAAGGTTTCATTGGAGAAGACATCAATTGATTGGGTTTTTATGTTCACATGATCAATTAATATGATATTATTGGATATTGTTGCTATCAATTTGTTTTTAGTGTTTGGTTGGATTTAGGATCATGAAAAAGAAGTTTTTAAATGTATGTATCAAGAAAACTAGAAGACATATAGTTAGTAAAGGAGTAATATTTTGAACAAATGATTCAAAATCTAAATATATTCATATTATTAAAATGTAAATGAGTCTCCTAGTGTTAACTAGGACAGTGATAATCATATCTCAAAAAATATATAAATGGAGTATCTTATGGATCCCTAAACATCTTTCACCAGTGAACAATAATTAAACTTGTGAGGACAAGATTTATTTAATTAGGGAGAATGTAATTCCTTAATATTTTAATATATATCGTTCCTTTAAATAAATATAATGTGTTTAATGATGTGCTCTACGAAAAACACTAAACTGAAATGAACCAAAACATATTAGATGTATATTATTTAAAAACATTTAAGAATAAAAAAACAAATAGTAAATAAAATGATATTACTCAACTAAAATTTATTATATATATAGAAAAAATAATTAATATAATTCAATATTTAAAAGGATTTTTATTTCTAAAAAACCCATTTTTTAATTTTTTTTAAATTTTATCCTAATAAATTAATTTTAACACCTTGAAAATATTATTTTATATGAACTAATATAATAATATGTTTTAAATTATAAATTGATATGAAATAATATCAATAAAACATAAAAATGTTATTTTATTTTCAACAAATACAATTTTCTTTATATTTTGTATTTTAATTTAGAAACAAAGTTTATAAAGTTTATAATTTTAATTTTATAAAATTATATTCACTTTTGAAATAAAAATTTCAAAATTATCCTATGTTGACTTTTTTATATTTTCCTAAAAAGGTTTAATTTTTTGGGTGAATTGTGAAAATACTTATTTTGTAAATACTACCACTTTTATTACATTATCATAATATAAGAATGATTTAAGATTTTATGAAAGAATATATATATTTATATACTAAATTATTTTAAATTGAATTAATTCATTTGAAAATACAATGTTGAATTTATAAAACCCATGCTTATCATTTTGGAAACATAAGTAATATTTTACTCTAATCAAAATATATGTGGGTCTAATCGTTTTAACCAATTATTTGAGAGTTTTAAATTTTTTTCAGATTGTTATTAAGGAATCATACATCTTATTTTGTTGATAATAAACGAATTAATGTCATCAAAATCAATATCAATGATAATTTTATGCTAATCATATTTTTTAAACATAAAAATTCACTTTTTCTAAAAATGTTTTTTACGTATTATTTGTGATATTATTAAAATTAATTTATATCAACCTTATAAATTCTATATGAAAAATGGATTTTATATTTCTAATCATTAGTTATGTATTATGTAATGAGGCCCATTTAATTGAAAGTAAATTACTTATGTAAAATTTAGTTACCAAAGTAAAAACAAACAATTGTAAAACATAAAAATCTAAGGGTATATGAATTAAAAGAATGTTTGAAAATGTATTTTTAAAGTATTATTGGAATTAAAACTTCCAAAAATATATTATTTTTCCATTAATGGGACCCACTTTAACTTTTAATAGTTACTTTATCTTTTTTTATTATTATAAAAATGTCATTCCTCTACCTTATAAGAAGAGTAATCACCACCCCACTTCTCATAACATCCAAAAACTCTTAGATTCAAAAATATTCTCTCAAATAACTCCCCATAACACATATTCACTTCTTATAGGATATTTTATACTCAAAACACCACTTCTCAAATCCTTAATCTTATTTTCAAATGAGGTCTTTCAAGGAGTATGGACAAATTATCAATTGCTTCTCTTCATTTATTTTCAACTATTTATTCAACTAATTCCTCCAAATATAATTTACAAATTCTAGAATATTTTCATTAGAAACTAAATTATACTTAATTTTTTAAATTATTATGGTAAAATTATCTTCTAAATTCTTCTCAACCATTGGGAAAATGAAAATGTCATTTGTGTTATTTATGGGCTGCTGCCTCTATAAGTGATGCGATCTATTTTTCATAACCACATTACAAGGATGGTTTAAAATTTCAATTTAATTATTAAATATTATAGTTAATAATTTATTAATATTATTTAAAATTGTAATTAATTTTTACCTTCATTATATTCTATGGAAAATGAGAGCATCACCCTTGTGTATGTGCAAAATACTGCCTCCGTGAAGCAACATATTTTATTTTAAATCTAGAATTTTTTTTATCTATAAAAAACTCTGAAAATATTATTAAGAACCTTAAAACATAATAATAATATCATTATACTTCCATAACAACTATTTTATTCCAAAAATAGTCACTTACTTAACCATACTCACACATTGATTATAACATGTTCTTGTTTGGGTTTGTTTTACCACCAACGTGAAAAAAACAATAAATTTCTATCATGAATGAATATAGAAAAATAAATGCTGGTATTATTATAAATTAATGAGAAAATGTTGTTTTTATAGTTTTATAATTTATATATTAATATTTAACATATTATTAGTATACCACCCCCTGTTTGTTAAAAATTACTGAAACAAGCATGTTGCCAATTTTTTCTCCAAGATCCATAACCAAAAATCTCATGGAAAGAAATTGAAAATTTTAAGTATTTATAAAAAATATATTCCATTAAATTAAATAATATAGTAATAATGAAAATGGTATCAAGGAACAAGGATCAACATCAACTCTTTAAGTTATGCATGAAACAATAAAAATTGCTATCATCTGATGATGAAAATAAATTATAACAGACTTATAAATGTATAATCAATGATTATAATTAATGAGTATAAAATATTAATTTATATTAATAAGTCTATGAAATAAATTATTATGTTTTATTTTTTATATAGGAATTTAGATCATGTTCTATTAAGGGATAAATAGAGTTAAGGGTTTTTGTTAACTAAATTTTCATTCATTGATTTATGATTGTTATTTTAAAATTTTTTCTTATTAGTTGGGTATGTTGTGACCTATTATTTAGTTTTTTAATAGATTCTTTATTTTATGGGTAATTAGTTTTTTGACTCATATTTTTTTTAAATGTTTCATACTTCAATAATTTTGATGTCTCTAATGTATTTTCTCATCTCACTTTATTTCTTTGAGACATATATCATATTGAACACTTTTTTCTTATTTTGTGGTGTATCTAATACCCTATGTATTCCTGTTATCATAATTTTAAATAAATTTAATGTATTTAAAAATTCATCTCATGTTGTATTTTCGAGGCTTTTCAATTCAGGTGATAACAAATATGTAATGGATAATAATAACTCAAATTGTTTTCTTTGATTTATGGTGTTTCTTCATGAATTTATTTTCTCTATGATCAAATTATTATACTATAAAATGGTATTATATTATATTTTATCTTCTTATAATGTGGAAAACGAATTTTTAATTCAAATATATTTCCATTATGAATTTACTTATCATAAAATTATAAAATTGTTAGTAATAATTCCCATCATTCCCAAGTAAGGTCCTTGTATTCCATTCCATGTTCTCTATTCCCACCATTTTCCCCATTATTTTAAAAAACCCAATTATGTTATATATCTTATTATCATCACATTTTCCTTTTCCCTCCATTCAAAAAGTTGTTTTATTATCCCTTTTTATGATGTTTGTTACAATAAAGTTTTTTTCAAATATTACATGGGTTATAACATCCCCCATCATTTGTTTTATCTCACAATCCAAATTTCCTTTACGTAGACTTATATAATTTTCATGAATCCATCATTGAAAGATAAATTTAATTGTAAAAGTTTTAAAAAAAATTCACTTCACCTATTTGAAAATGACTTTTTAATGTGACTAGAAACATCAAATTTTTAGAAAAATTAAAAAAAAACAAAAAACTCTTAGATGGTTTCAATTATATTTTACTATTCATATAAAAAGGAATTACATCCTTGGAAATTTATTTTTCGTGAATCAACCACTAATTTTTTTTATTAAATACTTTTTTAGGAGATTTATTTTTATAGATATGAACCAATCTAATTATTAAATATATTTTATATTTTACCCTTTCAAAAATATTATGAAACCCATTTCCATTAAATGATTTATTAATGATATAATGAATGATTTATTTTATGTGGCACACAAGTCATGACCCATCCCAGAGGGTCCCATTCAAGGACAACCCCAAGCCCTCCTCCAAAAGGCAAGGGGTTGGTGACTAGCACTAAGAAGGCATATTCCACAAATGGGAGGCATTTCCCTATGTAACTGTATATAAGCACACATCTCCAAGACACAAATGATGAAATGTAAAAAAACTAAGTAAAACAAATCATGCATGCACTATATCTTAACCAACATAGTACAACTTGAATGTAAAGTGTAGTATGGTTAACTAGGCTAGAATAAAATCCCACCAAAAGAAATGTTTTTAAACCACAAAGTACAACCTATAGACAAAGGTACCGGGATAGCTGCTCAAAGACATACGAACACTTCAACCTACCTGAAATCACACTACTTTGTCTGGTCCCAGTCTTATATGGAATATGTCAAAAGGTCGCTCATCTACAAAAGACACGACATGTGCAGGAAAAGCCCATGCAATGGTGAGTAAAAAAAATACCCATTAAGGAACCCCAGAACCAAAAAGGAAGACCAAAAACGAAATAACACCCTGATAATACCACTAAGGAAGTACCACATAGGAAATACCACATAGAAAATACCATGTAGGAAATACCCTAAAAGAAATACCACACAGTAAATAGCATAATGGAATAGTACAATCAGCTCCCTAAAGAAATAATCCCATGGACCATATATCAAGAATATTCAAATATACCCTCTCTAATGAGACACATAGTCTCTATGAGGCACACAGTGTTGATGAGAAACATAGTCTCGGTAAGAAACATATTCTTTGGGACCTAAATATTCTTCATGAGACACACCATCTATATTAGACACATAGTCTTTGGGAGTCACATAGTCTCCACGAGACACTCAATCTCTATGTCATAACCATCCATAGGATTCTTCTCAATGAATGATCATTCTAAGAGAAACTACTCATAAATTCATTATGTATTATTCAAAATTCCACAAAACCTACTTAGAACACCACAAATGGACCGTCTCATCACAAGGGTGACAACGCCGCAGAATATTCGTCAAACAGACACTCGGTTTGAATGTTACAGGTGTTTGAAAATTTAGAAGGAGGTCCACTTGATCATGGATCGACCGTGGTGGTCGACCATGGAGGTTGAATACCCAGTCTGACCATGACCCACCTTCAATATCCACATGACAGTTTGGTCGACCGTGGCTCACGGTCCACCACCATCGTCGACCGTGACACGGTCTTGCCACCCGGGTCTGACACGGTTTGTCAAGTCAACCTGGAACACTAGCCCTAGCCAGATCTAGTTGGGCCCGAACCACCTAGGATAAGTCCATATCACTGAGACCCAGTCTACTTGGATGGGCTGGACCGTGTGCCACATTTTCACCCCACTGATGCGGTGACCGCTGCATCCCATGACCACCACACATGGTCTACTGCTGCATCCCATGGTTGGCTACCGTTGGTTCCCACACACCTAGGCCTTCACATCCACACAACTCTTCCTCTGCTACATGTTCCTCCCTCACGTGACCTATCATCATGTGCTACCGTCCACACTGGTTTCGGCGCACTGGTGGCCCCTTTTGAGGGCCACCACGCCTCGTTTGATGGTCCGATTTCTAAAATGAGATCACTTAATGGATCATTGGGTCTTCAACTACAATGATCCAACACTCTCTTTGACTTTACACCAATCCAAGGGTCCGATTACATTTCGATCCTCCTGATAATTCGAGTCACAAACAAGAGGGTCCAATGACAAAGAAGTCCAAGAACGGGGGAAGAGAAAAGCACCATGAATACCCAAGGAATGGACCTAAACCTTTGTTTATATCAGCCTCAATTTGTTCTCATTAGAAGGAAAAATTAAGATCCATAATTATCACAATAATCTATATCCAGTTAAAAATTCACAACAAATATCCTTCTCGTAAATGATCAAACCATGAATCAACTTGTTCGTGGGTTGGTCTATGTTCATCATATAATTTAATAATGGGGATAACATGAAAAAAATAAATTCCCTACCTCGAGTTGGATCGATCATTGATGAGGATCATCAGCTTTTCCATCATTGAAAAGATCATCTAACTCTGTTGGCATGAAAATCCATGATCTAATCTCTAATATACCGTCATTAATTCAAGAGAATTATCCATTTATCCAGAGGAATTATAAGATTATGAAATTAACCCCAAATTCTATAAAATATGTAATATAGAGAAAAATTTCTCTATGTAATTGTGTAATGTTAAATAAAATAAAACATAATTGATTTTATTATTTATAACATCAAAAATTACATTTCATAGCTGACCCATGCCGGTCGATGTTAGGCCTCACATAAGGAAAATCCACAGCTCTAAATGCAACAGTGCCACCAGATCTATAATTCGGGAACCCATTTAAGATTTATTCCACTTTTATAGGAAAACTATGTGTGCATGCTATATAATATTTCAATATTATTCAAACAAATTTTCCAGGCACCCCAGACCTTAGAATCACACACCTTCTTAGTGTATGGTCTTGAAATTTATCCAAACAATATCTAAAAATAATTCATTGAAGATCTGCGAGGTTATATTCTCCCCAACATGGGAATTTATGTCCCTGAAATCCAAAACAAAAGGGATAATCAAACAAAATAGGGTACTAATCCTGAATCTAAGCCTCCCACCCCATAGTGATCTCTTGGAGATTCCCATGATGCCACTGAATGCGAACCAGAGGAATCTAACACCCATGAAGGATCCTCTCCTTTCGATCCTTGATCTCGACTAGGTACTCAGTAAAAGTCACCCTCTCATTAATGTCTAGATCACCCTATTCAATGACTTATGATGGTTCGTGCACATACCTCCTCAGCTGTGACACATGGAAGATGTAGTGTACCCAATCTAACTGTGGAGGTTGAGCCATGTTATACACCACCTCTCTAACTCTACACAGTATCTATAATGGTCCAATAAACCTCAGAGATAGCTTACTACCCAATCCAAATCTATAAAATATACGTTGATGTGAGACCCAAGTGAACATTGTGGTCTCCTTCCTCGAACTTCAATGGCATCCATCATTTTTCAGCATAAGACTTCTAATGACTATGTATAGTTTGCATCCACTCCTAGATGATCTACACCTTTTCTGTAGTCACCTACACCAACTCTAGGCCCATGAGTACTAACTCTTCTTGGTCCGCCCAGCAATGTGGTGACCTGTAGGGTCTCCCATACAAGGAATTAAATGTTTCCATACTGATGGTGGAATGGTAACTATTATTGTACACAAACTACACTAGTGTTAGTTAATCCTCAAAAATATGGACAAAGTCTAGCATGAATGACTGCAAGATGTCCATCAGAACCAGATTGGTTTACTTTGTCTGGCGATCCATCTATCGGTGAAATGTTGAACTAAAGCATAACTGAGTCCCAAATTCCTCGTATAGTCCCTTCCAAAACTATAATGTAAAGAGAGAAACACGATTTGAGACTATCATTGATGGAACTCCATGGAGTTAAGCTATCTCCTGCATGCATAGGAATTGCAAGGATCTTTACTAAAATTATCTCCTGAATATCTAGAAAGTGGTCTGACTTGGTGATTCCATCAACAATCACCTAGATGTAATCGTGTTCCCTAGAAATACATTGAAAACCCATCATGAATTCCATTAATATCCTACATAACTTCTATTCTGGAACCTCTAGGGGTTGAGTCAAACCCGTTGGAACATGGTGCTTAGCCTTCTCATGCTAACAAGTGAGGCATCAGGAAACGCACTCTGCAACTTCATTCTTTATTCTGAGCCCACAGAACTTATGTCAGTGGACTAGAACATCTTTTCAACACCTATATGTACTGAAAAAGTGGATGTATGAAACTATCTAAATACCTCCTCCTGTAATTCCTTCAGTACTACTGTCCATCCTCTGAAAATAAAGATGTGCTCCCCACCTATCAAATATCGATCAGGGGCATGCCCTGTGGACATAAGAGCATTTGGAGTCTACCAATGGGTGTCCCCAAGATATGCCCCTTTTACAAGATGTAAGTGTGGATAGGTGGAAACCCTCAACTTGAGGTAAGATTATATATTTCCATCTACAAAGGATATCTCCAATGAGACCAACTTCTTCGATGACTTGTTCAGTAACTATGAACTAGATCTCCTGCTAGAAGCATCTACCAAGACTCCTTGAGAGTATAGATAATATCAATTTCATAGTCCTAGAGGAACTATATCCATAATCTCTATATCATGTTCATATCCATCAGTGAGAAGATATATTTGTGACTCTTTCAGTTAGAGTAGAATATAAATCAATTTTCCATCATGTAGTGTCAGCACATCTTCAAAGTGAATAATGCCATTCCTAACTCAAAATCATGGGTCATGTAGTTATTCTTGTATGGTATAAACTAGTGTGAACCATAGGCAATGACCACTTTCCCCTGTATCATGACAAAACCAAGCCTAGTTCCTAATGGATCACCAAACACTACTTACTCGGCACCCTCCTATGGAAATCTCAAGATGGGATCGATCATCAATATCTACCTCAGCTGCTGAGAACTCTCCCACCACTTCTCTATCCACATGAAATGCTTTTCCTTTCATGTCAAATATATAAATGATGCTACCACTATAGAAAAGTTGGGTACAAACCTCTGATAGTATCCATCCAAACCAAGGAAACTCCACACTATGATAACACTCATGGGTGGATCCCAAGAAAGAACCACCTTATTCTTCACTGGATCTACTACAACTCAAGCATGTGTAATGACGTGTACCAGAAAATGGACCTATAAAATATAGAAATGAATCTTTTTGAGCTTCCAATAATACTAGTTCTATTGGAGTGTGTCTAGGATCATCTTCAACTGTCTTGTATGCTCCTCTTCAGACGTCAAGTACACTAGTATTTCATCAATGAAGACCACCAAAAATTGTTCTAAGGCTGAAAGATCTGGTTCATGAGTCCCATGATCACTTCTTGGGAGTTTTTAATTCCAAACGACATCAACAAGTACTCATAGTGGCCGTAATAACATATGAAAGTTGTATTTAGTATATTTTCATCCTGTAATCGAAGCTGGTGATAGCTAAATCTAAGGTTAATATTCATGAACCACCACACACATTTCAAGTAATCTAAGAGGTCATCAATCCTTGGTAGTGGATAAATATTATTCAAAATCACCTAATTTAGGAACCATAAGTCCACATGTAACCTCAATATCCTATCTTCATTCATGGAAACAAAATTGGGGCTTCCCAAGGTGAAACATTGGGTCTCATGAAGCCCTTCCTCTACAAGTCCTCCAACTACACCCTTAGCTCACGAAGATCTGTGAGATCCATCTAATATGTAGGTTTATATATTGGAACCATACCAGGGTATAAATCAATGTATAGTTCTACCTCCCTATGATAATGTAATCCAGAAACATCCTCAGGAAATATTTCCTCGTACTATACCTCCACTGCTGGAAACTGTGGACTCATATCATTCACCGCACCAGGGGTGAGGCTAGTTAAATAATGAGTAATCAGATACACCCTCCAATGTTTTAGTCCATCCTATGTTACATGTGTTTAATTTTCACCAAAAAAGGAACACATATTTCTATCACTACATACACACAAATCTATGTGCCTAAAATAATCAATCTGAGAATAAATTTTGGAAAACCAGTCTATACCGAGAACAACGTCTTAAGTCCTCAACACCTCTACTAAGAGATCCAAACAGAAACTTTCACATACAAGAGTAAGGTCACACTCTCAACACTAGTGTGTGATCCTCAATTCTCATATTTTATGAGTCTCCAAGTGTTAGGGTCGAGTCTACGGTTCAGATGGAATTTCCGATTCTTAAACATGATCTCTGGAAAGAAAGGAATGAATAGAACCTGTGTCTATCAATACTACAACAAAAGTATAAAAGACACAAATCATACCTCAAATAAACCCTTTATACCCATGGTTATAGGCATGCATCACCTGCATCTGGCCTCATCCTTGTCTACTATCTCCCTAAGCCTGACATGGACCACCTGGGGTTGGTGGTGGTAATAAGTTGAACCTCGAACCCACTCTTGCAGCCCTGCCTGACCCTCTGCCTCACCCTCCACCCAGCTGACCACCCTAATCATTTTTAAGATAAAGAAAATCTCGTATGCATATTGATCGCAACATTTCTAGAAATAAATCCTCTATGAATAGATGCTCTAAATCTTTCTAGAAAAGAGATGTCTCATCATGTCACTGAATTACTATGATCCACCATCGCCTCGATGATCCCTGAAGAAGACTCATATCAAGGACTACCATCTTATTGGAAGGTTAAATTACATGGATAAAAACATGGGTTATGGAATCTATCCAATCCTCATCCACACGGGGGTTTGTATCACCCCGAAACCTAGGAGGTTGCTGCCTCTGAAACTCATGCAACACACTTAGCCTACATGCATCTTCACTTTGTAGTCCTGGAAGTAGATGTTGCTCTAAGGATGGTGGTATCGCTAGAAAACCACTAAAAGGTTCTATCACTGGTACATTTCCCTTTATCGATGCCTCGTCACTAAGAGGATCATCCCTATGATCCCATGATGGAGTCCTAGATGGATATCTATGTAGAGACATCTTGATATAAAACAAGATGTACCACAATCAAATGAGTATATCTAGAGGGTTTACCCAAGTAGGACATGAAATCAAAAACCATTCCTATATGATCATGTACTATTATTTTTTCTAGAAACCCATATTTTCATTTACCGAGTTGAAAAGAAGAAATTAGAGTCCTGGTGAATGGATACATCGGCCGTCATACCAATACTAGATTCCCTAGCCTGAAGGATGAATTTGAAACACTTAACATTGTTTCCCTAAACCAAACTCATAGACTCTTGGTGCTAAAGTATAATCGACCTCCCCTGATACCACTCTGACACAACCCATCCTAGAGGGGACTGTGCCGTGACTACCCCAAGCCTGCCTTCAATAGGCTAGGGGATGGTGACTAGCATCGAGAAGGAATGTACCACAAGTGGGATGCATTTTTATACGTACCTATACACACGAACATCTCCAAGACACAAATGATGAAATGTAAAAACACTAAGTAAACAAAAGCATACATACACTATATCCCAACCAACAAAGTACAATAGAAAAGTAAAGTGAAGTAAGGTAAACTAGGCCAGAATAAAATCCCACCCAAAGAAAAGTCTGAAACCACAAATTCCAACTTGTAGAAAAAGGTACTAGGACTGCTGCTCAAAGCTGTAAGAACAACTCGACCTGCCTGAATTCACAAAGATCTGTACGGTCCTAATTTTCCCTAGAATCTATTAAAATATCACTTTTCTGTTGAATACATGACACATGTGGTAAAATACCATGCAAAGGTGAGTAAAACAATACTCAGTAAGGCACCCAAAAACCACAAAGTAATACCACAAAAGAAATACCACAGAACGAATAACACTAAGGAAATACCACACATGAAATAAAACACAGGAAATACCTTGAAGAAAATACCGTAAAGTAAATACCACACAAGAAATACTATTAAGGAACAATATGGTCAGATCCTTAAAGATATATGCCCCTGACCCATATATCAAGAATAACCAAATATACTATCTCAAATGAGACACAGTTCCTATGAGACACAGAGTCTATACGAGACACACAATCTTAGTAAGACACAGAGTATTTGGGAGTCACATAATCTCCATGAGACACACAGTATCTATAAGAAACACAATTTTTGGAAGTCACCTAGTCTCTATGAGACACATAGTCTTTGGGAGCCGAACAGTCTCCGTGAGTCACCGAGTCTCTTTATCGTAGCCATCCACATGATTCTTCTCGAAGAACGCTTATTCCAGGAGAACCTACTCCTCAATCTATTAATCCATATGAAAAATTCAACAAAACCAACTTAGGATATCTGAAAAGGATAGTCTAGTATCAAGGGCCCCAAAGTCATAGATGGTTTCTCAAATAGACACTTAGTTTGAATGTTACAGTCATTTAAAAATTCGTAAGGGAGTCCACTGGCTCATAGACCAATTGGGTGGTTTGTCAACCGACTTTGGCAGTCAATCATGACCCTATTATCATGTATGCATAGTAGCATGGTAGAATGTGGCTCATGGTTGACCGCTATGGTCGATAGTAGCTCGGTATGACCAATAGAGTTTGACCCAACTCGAGGTCTGACCCGATCAACCGAGTGTGACCCGACTTGGGGTCCGACCCGACCCGCCATGTCCGACCTGGTTCCCCAGGTCGACCTGTACCACTGGGCTCAACCCAATCCGATGCAACCTAACCCTATTGGGCCCAACCCATCTCACCAAGGTCCAGTCCACCTGGATGGGATGGCCCGTGTGTTACGTTTTCACCCCACAGACGCGCTCCCCTCTACGGTGACCTCCACATTCCACGACCACCACACGTGGCTAGCTATCACTTCCCGCAGCCAGCTATTTGAAGGTTCCCATGTGGCCAGGCTTCCATGTCAATGTGGATATACCTCTACCATTCATGCCTCTCACACATGGACAACCGCTGCCTGGAGGTGCACTGGTGGTCGCTTCTGCAACCCACCACACCTCCTCCAGTGGTCTGATTTTAAAAACGAGACCACTTCCACGATCCTTGGGTCTTCAACTACACTGATACGACCATCTCATTATTTGACCACCAATCTCAAGGTTTGATTTCATTCATATCCTCCCAACAATTTGAGTCGTGACCAAGAGGGTTCAACATAGAAGAACTCTAAGAATGGGGGAATAAAAAAGCACCAAGAACAGCCAAGGAATAATCCTTGGCCATTGTTTGTATCAGACTCAATTCGTTCTCATTAGAAGGATAAATGAAGATCCATAATTATCACAAGGATCAATCTCCCATTAATACCCCACAACAAATATTCATCCTGAAAATGATCGAACCACAGATCAACCTATTCATGGGGTTTTCAGTGTTCATCATATAATTTTGGAACGGGGAAACCAAAAAGAAAAAATAAACACCCTACCTTGAGTTGGATCGATTTTTGACAAGGATTGGTTACTTTTCCATCATTTACGAGATCCTCCAACTCTGTTGGTGTGACGATCGATGATTCAATCTTTGATCTATCATCATTCATTTAAGATAATTATCGATGTCTCTAGAGGAATTCAAGGGTTATAGCGTTAAACCGAATTTTCTGCAAAATAAATAATAGGGAGAAAGATATTGTTGCGTTATAGTGTGACATTAAATAAAATAAAACTTAACTCATGTTATTATTTATAACGTCCAAAAATTACTTTTCATAGCCGACCGATTCCAGTCAATGATTGGCATCTCCTAATGTAGAGTCACTACTCTGAACCCAACGGTGCCCCCAAATTTTTAAAATGAGAACCATTTTAAGTGTTATTAGATTGTTTCAAGAAAACTATCCATGTATTCTACATAATATTTTAATAATATTCAAACAATTTTTCTAGGCACCTCGGGCCTCAGAATCGTATTATGTCTCAATGAATAGTCTTGAAATCAATCCATATAATATCTAAAAATAATGCATGGAAAATCCAGGATGTTACAACGCATATGTGTGGATGATTGGTTGGTGGTTTCCTTAATCACACTAAAAGGAATTGGGTAAATTTTTAAATATCATGAGTTGTGTATACATGAGTGGAATTTAGTTTTCTTGCAAGAATTGATTCTAGTGCGTGACTTTGGAAGCTGATGTATACATGAGTATGAATATGTTGTCCCACCCTGCGTGGGTGTGAGTAGTGAATCACAAAGGTTATGTTTACTATTCTTATGTTTGTGCCAAATTTCATTTTTATCTTATCATTTAATGTCATATTAAATTTCCATGCCATATGCCTATGATTTTTCTACATTGATCATGTATATTATATTATAATTATATACATCTTTCCATGGTATATGTTATTCATTTGAAATTAAAAGTCCTTCTATCATGAATTATGGAGAAATATTATTATTACACATTCTTTTTAATTATATATTTATCCCTTACTCGTGTTTTCTCATATTCTTATGATCATACCCTTAATGACTTATTGATGTTTTTTACATTAATAAGCATTTGATCTGAACCAATTCTTTTGTTTCCATTACCTTGTTTAGGAAGAGGAATATAAATAATGACATGTATATAAGGGATTTAAATGTGGATCAATTATATAATTTTTTTCAAAATTATTGTAAAATAAGATGCTTATATATCTAGTCCTTAATGAAAATTAACCTTCCATTCAGGGTATTATGCATTTATTATGGGATTTGATGCCTAAATTATAAAAATGAAATAAAATAAAGATATGTTTCTTTGTGGAAATCTAACTTGGTATTAAATCCCATGTGTAAAATAATTGTTTTTTACAATGAACCCAAGAGTGTGGGTCTGAGGTACCTCAAGATTAACCACCATAATTAAAATCATGAGTCCATTAAAAATTAATATTCCATTAGAATTCACATGTAGTGTAATAATATACATACCTAAGTAAGTAATGTATAAATTAAGAAGATTTAATGCACCCTAAATCACCACACCCATAGTCTTCCAACAAACATACACATAATAAATAAACAAACAATGTAAAATGAAAAAGTAAGGATAACTTTTCAATTGATGTGCTTATGATTTTCTTCCTATGACCATAGGATAACATCTCAATGTATATTTATTAAGAATTACCAATATAGAAAATTATTACTTATCATATATATATAGCAATATTTTCGAGAAACCAAATTTTAACTCAATAGGTGGTCCCACCCCGTATTTTTAGTGGGTTCTAGCTCGTAATCCATTTTCACTAGTCTCTTATCATAAAAACCCTTTATCTGTTAGTAATAGTAATAACTAATCATCAGAAAAAATATTTATCATGACAAGATACATAAATTAGATCAATATCTTTAACATATTCTTGAAATATAAACTCACTAAGTGATCCACCTTCCAATAAACTCAGAATTCCATAAAAAATTTCTCATGATCAACCTTTAATATATTAATGTCTAAATGTCTTGGACATCTTATAGTGAATGGATTTTACTTAAAATAATATAGATACATAAAGAGGCATGAAAATACTAACAATATACCATGTAAAAATACTACAAGGATCCCTTTTCTACCTTCTACACTAATAAAAATTCAGATTAATCATCCTCCTTATGTATACATGTAGTAACCCCATTTCCCCTTTGATTACCCCAACATCGTTGAGGAATGGTGCTAAGTTAGAATCTATTGGATTAGAACCTAAGTAAAAATATCATATATATTTTTTATTCCAATAATATTATCAACTTTTAATTATCCATCCTCAAGAAACTTCAATATATAGTGGTATTTTTGGTCAGTTTTTTTAGTCTTAGAATGAAACACCACATTTTTGTTCAAGTGAATCACAATTTAATTATCACATTAAAGAAAAAAAATTTCTTTCCAATTTAGTTCCACTAGAAAATGTTTCAACAAAACCATATACTTTATTACTTTCATTGTAGTTATATATTTTTTCTATCGTAGTAGAGGATTCGACTACTTAATGAAACTTTTATATCCAGTTGATTATTGTTCCTCAAAATATTGGCACAAATCCCATTATACTATTCTGAGTATCAAAATATACTAAAAAATATACATCCAAATACCATTGAAATAGTTTATATTACCCTAAAAATTAGGAAATATCTTCTATTAATTTGAGATATATGATGATCCACTTTAGGTATTCCTAGTGTTATTTCCTTTGATTTACCAAATACCATTCGAAAACTCCCACTGAAAATTTAATGTTAGGGTTAATTTACACCATTAAATACAATAAAATTATGAATATTGAATAAAATTAATCTTTGGCCATGTATGGAACCTCACATTTCAATTGTTGTGTTTCATATATTGGAAACATAATGTTCCCAACCAGAAGAGTTAAAACTGATTTACATATGATCATTGAAGGACACATAATTTCATTCTAGATGTAATATATTTATGAAAACAATAAAATAATAATGATTTTATTTCATTTAATAATCATACTAATGATCCAATTTTAAATACCAAGGTCCTTCTTTTTAAAAGATTCAGATAAATTTCATTTCAATAATTAGATCCCTTGAATACATAGACCCAAAGAAATCATATCATTAATATATAAAAGTAAGATAATAAATAATCCATCCATAAAAACTAAATAAAAATATTGATATAATATGCTTCACATGAAACCATTTTAAACCATTAAAGGGTAAAATTTATAGTTCCAATGACATGTTTCTTATTTTAATCCATAGAGACTATGTTTATGCTTACACAAGAAGTCCTTCTCCCTATTAACCTCTAAACCAGTTGGTTGATTTATGAAAATGTATTATTCTAAATCATAATAAATGTTCATTGTATTTTAATCATTTTTTAAACACAAATCACAATTTAAAAAATATTAAGATCATTTAGATGGTAGTATATTTTATTATCAATGAAAATATATAAAGAAATACACTCCCTCTTACTGTTCAAATCCTTTCATCACCGACCTGGATTTATACCTCTTACTATCAATTTTTTTTTCATTTAATTAGGAAGACCATTTATTATCAATTTATTTATTTCCTTGTGTTAAATTCATTATCATTTAGGTCACATTTGAATACAATGAGTTCATTTCTTACTCCATATCTAACTTCCATTTACTAAAATCACTGAGTGATGCCACTTCTTCAGGGCTATTAGGTTATTCAAAATATTTTATAAGAAGATAGTAAAAATAATTACCATAAATATTTGCTATTTTTTTAATTTGGAATTGTAAAAACTTGAGATTTTAGAATTTATTTTTATTTTAAATAACTAATATGTTCGACAGGATGTACCGCACACAACACCAAGCTTAGACAAACCATGATATACTACAAAAATATTATTATTTAAATGTTAATGTTGTCACCTAACTATTGGATTTTTAGGTATGAATAAGAATAAATAAGTTATGAAAAAGCTGTATAACAATTAAACTTAATGAAAATGTATTGATTAATTCTTAGGAAATAAGTACGAAATTTTAAATATTAATAATAATATCATTTTATATAAAAAGATCAATTTTAAAAAGTATTATAATATTAAATATTATAATAAACGTTGATTTTGTTGATTTTTTTTTCAATTTAAATAAATTAATAATCATTCATACATGAATTATAAACTAGTTATAAGTTAATATAAAATCATTTGAGGGTAAAACAAGTTAATTTTTAGAAAACTGTTTTTATGTGCACAATGTTTATTTATTAGTAAATTAAATTAATTACTATTAATGAATGATATTAATTTAATGTGTGTATCATGTATTAAATAAAATATAGCAACATTCATATAATGGTTGTTACTTGTCATGTAATGATAATTAAATCATTTTTTTGCGTAAAAATACATTTTCTCTAAAAATGGTTTCTACATGATTTTTGTGTGGATAATAAAATTAATTTGTACTTAATATATTAAATGAAACTTTTAAAATTGATTCCAAATTTCAAATTAGAATAATTCATATTATTTAATAATTTCAACTTAATTTGTTATGATAATGAACAATAACCATTGTAAGAGTTTAACTCCTTGATAAAGGGTAGAATGGGTTAAACATTGTTAAAATAATGGGATAAGGCTTAAAAATTTCTAAAAAATTTACCATAATATCATTAAAGGTGTTTAGATCATCCATCATCATCATTTATTTTTAAATATGTCAAATTTGTTCCATTTTCTTATGATTTTTACCTTTATATTATTTTATTTAAACAATAAGTACAAAATGTAACTCTCTTTCATTTAATATCTCTAATTTTTTTTATAAAAACAAAAAGATGTTATGAATGGTTATTTTGAATATGAATAAATAATTTTATTGGTAGTATTTTTTTATTTAAATTTTTGGTAATTGTATGATTATTTAAAATTCTTCAACATCTCTGATGCAACACTTGATAAAGCAAGTTAAAAAAATAAATTTAAAATATTAAAAGTGACGTGTTTTGGAAAAGTTAAAGATTCTAATGTTTTTTTGAATAAATTTAAATTTAATTAATTTTTTAAAATTTAAATTCTAATTCCATTTTAATATTTATGTTCTTAATGCCAAATCATGTGAATATTGTTGAAAATTACTTCAATGATATTTTATGTTAAAAAATATTTAATTAATTGTTTCAAAAATTATAATAATATAATATTTTATAAAATTAATTTTAATTGATATATAATATCATAAATTCCCCACATATGATCCACGTATACATTTTTATTGACATAATGGACCCTTAAAGACTAAATTTTTGGTTAACACAGTTAAAGACAAATGAGTTGACAAGGGGGTCAAACTAAGAGATAAGGTTGAAAATTCCACTTAAACTTGTCCAAATCTTGTTGGTTTAATTTATTTTAAGATTATAATCATTATATTATAATATATAAAAACTAATATCCATTTAAAATGAGTTATACAGGCATCATAGATTAATATTTCTTGAATTTACATGATTTCCACCCACATCACTTATAAAAGGGAACCTCCTCTACTCTCTTATACACACCTTCATGAGCCACTTTTCTAGATCAAAACCTGAAAAAATATTATAAAATTAAATATAAACATTAAATAGGTAATTTTGATTTGTTAATACCAATCCAAGGGGCCTTGATAAGAGACCTCAAAGAGGTTTCCCAAAGAAGTGTTAGACGTCTTCACCAAATACTTTTAAGTTTATTTATTCTTATCACTCCTATAAATATTATTTTACAATATTAATATTGCGACATCAGTACCATTATATGAATTATATTTTATTATTTTAATATAACAAAAATATTCTATTTATCATCCATCTCAATGGATAATTAAAGCATCATCGTGCGTAGGTATGAACTACCGTCTCCACGACTGACATATTTTATTTTTTCTCATTACATAACATGGTTGGTTATATAGATATATTTAATTATTATATATGATATTTATAAAATTATTAAGAATAAATAAATATTAAATATTATCTTTCTTCTTACCCTCCCATACACTGTAATACAATAACGTCCCTCGTGCATACTTGTAGACTACCACATCTACAAAGCGATATGATTCGTTTTACATTTACACATTATATGGATAGCCATATAGAAAAATTTAATGAATATATATTAAATATATATGATATAATTCTTATTTTTGAAATGTTAATAACTATTTACCTCACTTTTATTCAATCCATTAAAATATGAAAACATCACTCGTGTATACGTACAGACTATCATCTCAACGAAGTGATGTAATTCATTTCTCATCACCAAATTATATAAATGGTTATGAAATTATCTATAACGAATAAATACTATAATCATGAAATGATTAAGATTCTATATATGATGAATCCATGACCATGTTGCAAGGATCAAAATGAGTACACCAAAACATGTATGAAAAACAGAACAATTAACACACGTAACACTGATTTTTAAAAAGAATTATTAATCAATGGGTGATAATATGATATAAGTGGACAATAATTGTTATAATAATTATGAATATGTATAATAAATATGATTTTGTTATATAGGAGGTTAATATTATGTAACAAATATGTCGAGGATTGAGGTAAGGGTTTCTCGTTTCACTTATATTTCTACAAGACATATGTCATATTCACCACTTGCTTCTTTTGTGTGGTCTATATACTAAAGAAGAATGTATTTTTGTATGTGTTAATAAAAATTATTGGTATTTAAAAATCTATCAATTTTTTAATCCTTCATGAGGTTTGAATCATGGATTACCAAAACTGTAATAATTCTTCATATTAATATTGATTCGTTAAGACATGTTTCCAATTATGTGCCAATTTTTGTGTACATGGTGTATATATATCCCATTTGATATGTTATATCATGAATATATTTATATTAATGATATTTAATGTTTCATTTGAATTTATTTCTTTCAAAGAGGTTATGATTCAAAAGTTACCAAATTGGTAAGGACTTATTTTACAATCTCATTTCTTTACAAGATTGTATATATTAAATTTCTATTAAGGTAAATTATATGATACTCATCCTTTAAACCCCATATAATTTATTCTCCTTTTTCTATTTCTGTAATTTTAATGAATTAATACCATTTTCCTATATTTATTACCTAAAATTATTGAGAAAATGTTTTTATGAAAAACCAACTTTATTCCCACTTTTGTCGATGAACATTTTATTCCATGTCTATATTATTTAAAATGTTTTATTTAAGTTCTTATATATACATAAATTTTTGAAAAATATTTTTTGTCTAACTATAACTTTATTTACAAATGTTTAAAATTAATCTTTTCAAATATTTTACTTACAACACACTTTTACTTTTTTACAAAACCATGAAAATAATATATCATTTAATTTATATGACATGAATGGATTTTTCCATAGTCAAGACCATTATTTGATTTTAATATTACATTAAAAGTTATCATGGTTATTTTTAAATAAAATATTTTAATTAATATTATGATAATATTATGTTTTTAAATATTCCAAAACAAAAAGATTCTTTCACTCTTTTTAAATAAATTTTTAAATTATCTTTTAAAGGTATTTTTCATATATTTTAACATCTTTTAAGGATTGTTATGATTCATTGGTGATATGCACTTATGATACCATCTATGTTTTTTTTCAGATGGATTATGATTATTATGTTTTAGAGATTATTCTAAGTAACCCATTACTTTTCATGAGTTAATAAAGTTACGATGAAATCATTATGAAACAATTTCTTTTACATGGGTTAATCTTGTTATGAAGGGAATGCTAGTTTTTTCCATGGGTTTTATAATATAATACAAGATCCATGTACTTAATTCATGTTATGGTTCTTGTAATTTTTTCATGATGATGGGTGTGTTTGATATAGCCCATGATGACAGGTGAACCCGATATAGATCATGATGATGAGTGCACCCAATATATATCATGATTACAGGTGAGCCCAATGTAGTTCACTAATGCATTGGGTGATATGATCGAGCTAAATAGATGGATGTTACTCATAAGAGTATGTTGGAATTTTTCTATTTAAGTGATTTCATGACAAGAGTATGATTTCCCAATATACTAACATGGTTTTTCAATGCTTCCTATGAGTTTTAATGATTACTTTGAATATGATTGATTTCACAAGTTTCATGTGTCACAACCCACCGTCTTCAAGATGAGGGAATGGATAATAAAGTTCCACACCCTTCCTTCCTCAAGATAAAGGAGAGATAATGACCCCCAAGTCCTGCCTTTAATAGGCCCTAGATTAGTGACTATCACCAAGGGTATCGAATCTCACACAATATAAAAGGAATTACCCTTTTTATAGAATGAGATCTGGAGATAAGATGGTAAATCCCAAGAAACTACAAATACTAAAAGTAAAAGTAAATCCAAAATCCATTCACACTTGCATGTTAAAAACTAAAGATTATAAAAATTAAAAAAAAGTACTAGAAGAAATGAGACTAAGCAGCAACGACAACTAATCCTGATTCCCTAGCTTGTAATGTCCAGCACGATCCTCAGTGTCCTCTTGGAAAACTGAAAACAATTTTGTGTACATTGGTTGTGTATACAAGTATACACAATTGGGAAACTAAATCCACCCATTCACAAGTGGGGGAACATACTAATTTCCATGTGATAAAATAGTATAACCTCAAAGAACCTACCAAGGAATACTATCCATCCGAACATCACCAAGCCAAACACACCAAATAGCGCATGTCAAGTAAAGTAGTAGTATAAGCACATCGATATTTGGGTACCCCACACCACTTTCCCACTAGTTAACTAATCATACCTAATGGATAACTTCATGATGCTACCAATATTAACTTACATAGTCCCACTGTCACAATCTGACCACACACACCTATGCCTCATACCACACACAATCCCGCCAGTATACACCTGGTCCACAACAGCCACGCCTCTCTCCCAAAGACACCTATGCCTCATCCCAAAGACACTTGGGAAAACAATCCTATCCTAAAAACACCTAGGCATCTCATCTACACCAACCCTTTCTGGAAGGATCTTGGTATATGATAACCCTCAAGCCATTACACCCTACCTGAATACACTCGAGCGGTAAGAACCAGGAAGAGGGTGTGGGGAAGAAAGTTCGAATCTAGCCATTTATCATTCCACCTAGATGTTGGGAAAGAAACCCTCCCCCAAGATATGCTGGTTAATGGAACATAGTTGGGGTGCACATAGAAATCATAAGGAACATCAATTTATATATATATATAGGTAATAAACACTTATCCCAACCTAACGGTCCCCACGACATACAACCAACTCATACAGAACCACATTTGCTGCTACCCCAATATGCACAACCACACAACATATACTACCAAAGCAGAACCCAAAAAATTTTACATTTAATCAGTTGTCATTTATTAATTAAGGGGTTCACATTAAGTTATTCCAAAACTACTGGGAAACTACAAACCACAACTATACCAAAAAAAATAAGAAAAACCAAACTGCAGTCCCACTACATAACAAAGCCAAACCAGATTTACAGTCCACTACAAAATAACCATTCTTTAAAATTACACCACACAATCCTTCTCTCACAAACTAGATCCTCTTTCAAACCTAGTACCCACAACCGTGCTCCCAATAGCAGCACCACACAACTCACACAAGGTCACAAAACTCAATAGAACACAACACTAAACCACACCTATCAACATGATGTGTATATATATTCATATTTAACCAGTATAGGTTATTTAATTACACTTAATTATAACTAGGTTGATCAAACAATAGGTTTGATCATGGGGAATAATTTTATTTAACCAAGTATATGTGGTTAAAATATTTATTCATGTTACGACCGTTTATCAAAGAATTTCAAAAAAATATAACATAATTAGTGTACAATAAAAGGCCATCAAAAACCATGATTTTTAGAAGGCTTTATAGCCACAACAGATCATAACATCAATAAAGACAACAAAATAATGCATACGATCAAACATCAATCCACTCTCGGCCCGTTATTTCATTACCCCGTTATATTTTGATCAGATTTACTTCTTATTTATTTATTATTTTTATTAAAATTATTCAGCAGTTCCTCACAAAGAATCATACGTAATCCCACCCCACATGTTGAAAAATTAAAGAGAGGTATAGGAAATCCCTACTTGATGATCAAAGGATCGAAGTTCCTTCTTTTTCCAAGAAAAGGGGATCACACGAGCAGCATGGAAGAAATCCAGGAAAAAACTGAGCATGAGAGATCTTGCACTGGTGAAAAACTCATCTAGGTAGGAAGGATCTAGGTGCATGAAGGGGAAATAGAAAATGCACAAGGAAGGGTGGATCTAGGCATTGATGAGTCAGAACCAATTTTGGAAAAAGAATGGTTTTAAAAGAGATTAATCATGGAATTGTAGTCAAGATCACATGGTTTGAGTATCTCAAAATAACCATGGTGTTAGGATATTTAAATATATAATTAATATGATTTGAATAACCCTTAAGAATTCCCAAATAATGATTTAAATTCATTTTATGTCAAATAAGATGTAAAAGGTGTGAAACTGGAAAACTGGAAAAAAATTGGAAAACCGAAGATGAGTCACCACTGGGTGAGTCATCGATGCTGAGCTACTGAAGTGACCTACCGACACTGAGCCACCGACTCCATGACCTACTGACAACATGACCTACCAACACCATAACCCAGTGATGACATGACCTATTGACTCCACGACCTACCAACACCATGACATACCGACGCCATGACCTACATACACCATGATATACCGACACCATGACCTACCAACGCCACGACCTACTGACACCTTGACTCACTGATGCTGATTCCCCAACCCACTGATGTTGATACCTCTGAATCACCATTACACTGACATTCCAATATACTGACATGCCAATTCACAGTCATGCCAATGCGCTGGCATGCCGATGGGAAATAAAAAATTTGGAAAACTCTGAAAATGATTTACCATTCCCTCCCAAAACACCCTAAACACTGGTTTTTTACAAGGGAGAGGGCCTGGGGAATTTTGGGTTATTACATCAGATACTTCTAAAACTATTCTCATCCCCGAGAATTCCAAAAACTATCCTAGAAGAATGTGGGTCCGAACATCCATCCATTAAGATGCCTCTCAAGAGTAAACCACATCGTGTTATTTATAAAGTTTGAGTGAAAACCTCGCATACATGGAAAAATCCTTGAAATCTATCTCCTGAATAACTATATAGACACCACTACTCCACTTTCCTAACCAACCACACAAACACCAATGGTCACACCATCCAGACACATGGATTAGGGAGCTCCTTCCTCCATACTATCCTCTTTGGGAGGCACTATCTCACCCGCATGGGTTTAATCGCATACTCATTAATGCATCTTGATTAGGGATCTAGTTCTCCCCCCATAGTCAGGATATTTCATGAAAAATTAGATAATTGGGAATCAAATTATCATACATAAACTAGGGTCAAACATTAAATCATAAGAAAGGCACAAAGAAAAAAAGAGAGAAAAACTCTGAACAGCTCTGGGTACTGTGCACACATCTATGCTTCTCGTTTCCAAGTAATCTTATTGAGGCCTACATGCTTCAATAACACACAAACCAATGGAATGGTCCATTCACGCAACAACTTATCCTTATGATCGATGATTATTACTAGCCACTCTACAAACATCACATCATCCTAGATTTCCAACTCTCCCCAATCTTGGATGTGAGATTCTTCATATAGATACTGGTGGAGCTAAGATACATAGAAGACATCATGGATTCTCTCTAACCACAGTGGAAATTCCAACTAATATGAGACATCTCCAACTTTTCCCAACACCATGAAAGGTCCAATGAACCATGGATAAATATTGCTTTCTCTGCCAGACCTCCACTATCCATGATGATGGGAGACCTTTAAGAACATGCGGTCCCTAACCTTGAACTCCAAAGGCCTCCTCCTATGATTGGAATATGACTTCTATCGACCATGTTCTGCCTTCATCCTCTCATTAATAATTTGAACCTTCTCCATCATGCTCTGTACTACCTCTGGTCCAAGAAGAGATGTTTCCCCAATCTCTGTCTAACATACTAGTAAACGACAAGACCTTCCATACAATACCTCAAATGGAGCCATGCCAATGGTAGAGTGATAGATATTATTTTATGAAAGCTCTACCATAGGAAAGTGTCATACCCACAATCCTATGAAATCTAGAACACTTGCACAGAACATTTCCTCTAATGTCTGGATGGTCCCCTCTGTCTACGCCTCCATCTGAGGGTGGAAAGTATTGCCAAGGCATAACTGGGTGCCAAAAGCATGATGCGCTCCCCTCCAGACTCATGAGGTAAACCATGTGTCTCGATCCAAGATGATGGATCTTGGAACTCCATGTAGCCACACCACTTTTCCAATGTACCTTTTTGCTAAGGAATCCACTTTTTTCGACTCCTTGATTTCCAATAAGTGAGCTGACTTCGTCAACTAGTCCACTACTACCCAAATATCATTACATCCTCCCTATGTCTTGGGTAATACTGTGATGAAACCCATAAATATTTCATTAAAATTCCACTCAGGAACATCCAAGGGATTCAATAGACCACTGGGAACATGGTGCTCAGATTTTACCTACAAACACACTAGGCATCGTTCCAAAAAACTCTGTCACTACCCACATCAGACCATGCCACCAAAAATGTTCTCTCATTCCTTGATACATCTTATAAGCATTTCAATACACCAACAAGGGTGATCTATTGAAATAATGGAGAACTCTCTCATATATTACCACTGGGAAAAACATCTTCCCACTAAACATATTCTGATTCTGGTTATCCTCCGACCATCCTTCTGGAGAATCACCCTGGGAAATGCGATCACACATCACTTCAGTCTCTTAGTCTCCCCACTGAGACTCCTCTACCTGTCGCACCAAGAAAGAATGCATTATCATCTAAAATAGATATACTTTTCTATTGTCCTCCCCAGTATCCATGTGAAAAGAGGCCAACTCCTCCATTGCCTTCAAATCATTCAGGGATTTCAAAACTACATTTTACTGTGACTTCCTACTCAAGGAATCATAAACCATGTTCCCATTTACCGGTGTGTATAAGATATTGAAGTCATAATCCTAGAGGAACCCCACACACCTTCTCTTCTGCAAGTTCAGGTCTCATTAAGAAAAGATATACCTTAATCCTTTATGATCCGTGATGACCCCAAAGCACTCCTCGATTAGGTAATGCCACTACAAATTCAGTGAGAACACGACCGTTGCTAGATCTAGATCATGTATATAATAATGAAATTTGTGAGGATGTAACTACATAGACCCATAAGATATTTATCCTCACTACTACATCGGCACACATCCGAATCTTAGGCCGAAAGTGTCACAGAACACCTCAAACATCACCCCTTCCTCTAGAAAACTACGAACTGGGGAACTAACCAGCTTCCCCTTCAGATAGCTAAAGTCTTCCTAGCATTTCTCACTACATATGAAGGCCTTTTTTTTTCTAGTAAAAGATATCAATGGAGATTCAACTTGATAGAAGTCAGGTACAAACCTACAATAATATCTTACAAAACCCATGAGACTACAAACCTCTACCACATCCTTGGGTGCTGCCCAAGAAACAACCTCTTCGACCTTGAATATCCCTTGATGAGACACCATGTGCCCAAGGATGTGCACATCCCATGTCCATAACTTTCACTTCAGAAACTTTTCGTAGAGATGGTGGTGTCAGAGGACATCCAAGATAGTCCTCAGATTCCAGATGTGCTCCTATTTTGACCATGAGTATACCAAGATTTCATTGATGAACATGACAATGAACCAATCCCAGAATTCATGGAAAATTGATTTCATGAGTCCCATAAACACAACTAACCTATTCGAAACGCTGAAAGACATGACCAAAAACTCGCAGTGCCCACTACTACTTCAGGAAATAGTCTTCGAGATGCCATATTTTTTCACCCTCATCTGGTGATATCAAGAAAATAGATTGATCTTAGAAATCCAACCTTCTCCCTTTAACTGGTCAAAAAGGTCGTTGATCCTTGGAAGGGGGTTGCCATTCTTAACTGTCACCTGATTTAGTCTCTGGTAGTCTACGCACAGTTATAGACCACTGTCCTCCAACTTTGTGAACAAGACTGGTGAACCCAATGGTGACACACTTGGCCAGATAAAAACCTTCTTCATCAGGCCGTCAACCTGAATCCAAAAATCCTGCAACTTAGAAGGCGCCATCGAAATCGTACAGTCAGCCGGTTGAAACTCTATCCTGGACACAACATCATGTAGCGGGGTAGAGTCACAAAATCTTCAAGGAAGACATCCTAGAACTCAATGAAAACCCCCCAAAACTTCCACCATATCTGTATCTATTGATTCCACTTGTATTCCGGCTAACAAAAGAATGAAGATTCTCCATACGCCGACTGCCTCTTGAAAACTCCACTCACCGTTGAAAGATACGTGATGGCCTCCCATATCTGAGAACACAACTCTTCTTTGGAATCAGTCAATAACAATAGGCACCAGAAACAACTAGTAGATGCCTAATATGACATATTATGCTTGAATATGTTGTAGAAGAATATACCCATTGGACTGATGTGGCCCCAACATCAGTCTACATCCATGATAAACATCAAACAGACTAGTCTTACCTACAACTGGAGTACTCAACACCAGGGGAATGAGAATTATCACTACGTCTAGTCCCAAATCATGGGCTAGTCCTGGTAAAAAAATGATTGTGGATATTTTAAATAAAACAAAGAACAAACACGAGTACTAAACAGACTGATCATACCTCAAAAAACCTCTGGCCCTACTAGAATTGCTACCACTATGGCGTGAAACTGCCCATGCCCGACTCCTCTACCTCTCTATTACCAACCACCTCCCTGACCATGCCATGGTAGAGGTACCTCAGGAGTTCCATGATGTCATCCTTCTTCTGCACTGTCTACCCTTGGTGGAGTGGGAGCTCGCTGCCCCTATTGCTTGAAAGGCCTAACTGGTAATGAACACTGCTGAGATGGATGCTGAATCTTCCCACCCCCACTATATGGTGCTCAGACTGGGAACTAGTCTTGAAGATCTCCACAAAATCCACAGACAAAGCACCTTGGTCTCATTACCATGGGAAAAGGGTCACCACTAGGAGATCGAAACTTGAACTGCTGAGGTCTACTCCTTACTGGAAGAAACCTGGAAGGCCTTGATGCCAAAGACCTACTGCTGATGGATTTCCCCTTTAATGAACTTGGATGGCTCCCCTCTCACAGAAAACCTCCTAGAGAGTGCATCCTTTCCACTAGCATGGCCTTCTTCTGAACCTATAAGTATGTTGGTAGAGTGAAGTGAGTGATGACTTACTGAAGAGAAGGATAGAGTGCCTCCTCCAAGCATCTCGCTCGTGACTCCTCATACGGAAAAAGATATTGTGCAATGTACATGAGATATTTGAACTTAATCCCTAGCTATCTTATTGACATACTCCCCTACTTAAGGGAGAGTAGCTCCTACCTATTCTCATCCCTCATCATGGAAAAATGAAATTACATCCGGAACTCATTCTCAAAGTCATACCATGATACATCAATCTCATTCTTCTCCATGAGGTAAAGTTTCCACCACTGACATGGTGGTCGTCGAATCTAGATCACTGCCAAAGGAACCTAGTACTCTGTCAAATCTTGGATCAAGATGAAAGATATCACCAAATCCTCAAGCCAACTTTTCATTTCCATGTTTGAGATTCTACCCTCGTACATTCCCAGAGTCTACTGATGGAAGGCATGAAGCGTCTTCGGCCACTGGTTATCCTCCTCCTCTCAATCATCCCTTTGTTGATCATCTAGGTCAACCTACAGGTCCTCAACTGCTTGTACCACACGTGGATGATGTCTGAGTTCCATAGTAGAAAATAGTAAAGAAGGAACTCTTAAGCCCGAGTAGTGTGGAAAATTTATTTTAAACTTGTTTTAACTCTTCATTTATATTAAATTTCAAAAACCTTAAAGCCACATGAGAACACAAGTCATTATGATGCATGTACCTTTCCTAGGGTCTCTACCTTGAAATTAGTGTATCCTCACTTGGTCGTTTAGTAGGTCCATAGTCCTTGCATCGGATCATAGGGGCCTCTAAAATCCCATGTCCAAGCTGGTCTTCCCAAGTATATTTCACACACCAAGGTCACCTAACACGGTTGCCCTACCATCCCATGAAATCCTTACTATGACTAACTCTAAACTCCATCCTATCTCTCAACTCTCATAACCCCACATCTGATACCATTTTGTCACAACCCACCTTTTTCTTGATGAGGCGAGGGAAACAAATTGACATGACCTTCCTTCCTCAAGATGAAGGAGATATAATGACCCTCAAGTACCACCTTCAATAGGCCCCAAAGTGGAGAATATCACTAAGGGTATAGAATCTCACACAATATGGAAGGAATTTCCCTTTTTATATAATTAGATCATGAGATAAGATAGTAAATCCCAAGAAACTCCGAATTCTAAAAGTAAAAGTAATCCAAAATCCATTCCCACATACATGTTCAAAATTAAAGATGATACAAAGTACAAAAAAAGTACCAAAAGAAAGGATATTAATCAGCAACGAAATATAATCCCAATGCCCAACCTAGTAATATCCAGGACAATCCTCAAAGTTCTCCTAGAAACCTAAAAACAGTTTTATTTATGTAAGGTGAGTATACAAGTATACCCAATAAGAAAACTAAATCCACCTATGCACAATTGGGAGAACATACTAATTTCCCTATGAAAAAATAGTAGAACCTCAAATAACCTACCAAGGAATACAAACCATCCCAGCCTCACCAAGGCACACTTACCAAATAGCGCATGTAAAGTAAAGTAGTAGTATAAGCACATTGATATTTGTGTACCTCACACTACTTTCCCCACCGGTTAACCGCTCATCTCTGATAGCTAACATCTTGAAACTAACACTCTTCCCATAAACAATCCCACTGGAAGAACCCACCGGAACAAACCTGGGCCTCAAACCACACACAATCCCACCCACAGACACCTATGCCACAACAACCATACCTATTGCCCAAAGACACTTGGGCCTCATCCTGAACACACATGGGAAAACAATAATGGAATGAAAACACCTAGGCCTCACATCCACAACAACCCTTTCCTGAAGGATCATGGTCTATGGTAATCCTAAAAACATTACATCCTACCCGGATTCACTCGGGTGGTAAGAACGTTGAAGAGGGTGTGAGGAAGAAAGTCATTAACCAACCATCCATCCTCCCACCAAGATGTTGGAAAAAAAACCACCCCCCGTGAAATGGAGGTGTTCGACCCATAGTGCTCCTCAAGGGTGGGGTTCTCATAGAAATCACATGGAACTAATATATATATATATATATATATATATATATATAGTTAAGCAATAATCAACCCAACCTATGGGTCCCCATGGCAGGCAACCAACTCATACATAATCCCACTCACTGCTACCACTATATGTATAACAACACAACAACCACTTCCAAAGAATGCCACAACCCATTTTTCATTTAACCACTTGTCATTTATTAATTTAGTGGTTCACATTAATTTATTCCATCACTATCAGGAAACTACCGACCACAAATATGACAAAACAATAAGAAAAACTAAACTGTAGTCCTACTTTACAACTATAAAAAACAGGATTTATAGTCCACTACATAATAATGATTATTAGAAATTATACCACAAAATCCTTATCTCACAAATTTTCTCCCCATTCCGACTTTGTACCCACAACCGTGATCCCAAAACCCGAACCACACAACTCACACAAGGTCACAAAACTCAACAGAACATAGCACTCAACCACACCTATCAATAAGATGTGTATATATATTCAGATTTAATCAAAAAGGTTCTTTAATTCACCTTAATTATAAATGGGTTGATCACACAATAGGTTTTATCCTAGGGAATCCATTTAGTTAACCAAGTATATGTTTTTTAAACAGTGTTTTATGTTACGACAATTTATCAAAGCATCACAACAAAATAGAAGATCACTAGTGCACAAGAAGAGACCACCAAATAACATTATTTTTAGAAGTATTTATGGACATAAAATATCATAATATCAATAAGGAAAACAAAATAAAGTAGATGATCAAACATCTATCCACTTTAGATCCGTTATTTCATTACACCATCATCTTTTGATCATATTTACTTATTGTTTATTTATAATTTTAAAGAAAACTATTCATTCATTGTACAAAAGTAATCATTAAAACTACCACCCCTCATGATGAAAATATAAATAGAGATAGAATAACTAAATATTGGATGATCAATGGATCGATGTTCCTTCTTGCACCAAGAATATGGGATCACGTAAGCAAGAAGGAAGAACTCCAATGAAAAACTGAGAAGGGGAGCTCTAGCACATGAGCATAACTCATCTAGGGAGTAAGGATCTAGGAACACCAAGGGGAAATGGAAAACACACAAGGTAATATCTTGTATTTGAATATTTTGATCATATTTTAAAGGAATAATGGTTTTAGAAGACATTAATCGTGGAATCATGGTAAAGATCATGAGGTTTGAGTATCTCAAATAAACCAGGACGTTATGATATTTGAATATATAATTATTACCCTTTGAAACTTCCTTAAAAATTCCCAAATAAGTCTTTAAAATCGGTTTACATCAAATAAGATGTAAGAGGGGTGAAACTAGAAAACTAGGAAAAACTAGGAAAACTGAATATGATTATCCAATAGGTGAGTCACCGAGGTTGAGCTTCCGATGTGACCTAACGACGCTGATCCACTGACTCCATGACCTACCTATTCCATGACCTACTAAGGCAATGACCTACTGACACCAAGACATACTGACACTATGATCTACCGATGCCACAACCTACCAATGCCACAGCCTATAGACACCGTGACCTACCGACTCCAAAAACTACCGACCCCATGCCCTACCCATGCCACGACCTACTGACACTATGACCTACCAATGCCCTGAATCAACGATTTTGATCCCCCAACTTACTGATGCTAATGGCCCTGACTCACAGATGTGCTGACATGATGACACAATAACATGTCGGTGCACTAACATACTAATACACTGACATGCTGATGGAAAACTGGAAATTTTGTGAACTCTTGAAATGAGCTATCATTGCCTCCCAAAACACCCTAAACACTGGTTTTTTACAAGGGAGGGTTCTTGGGGGAATCTGGGTTAATACGTCATGATTCTTGGCTCATATGATGATTGTATTATATTAAATATATATATCATAACTATTGTTTTGTGACCCAATTTTTGATGGGTATGAATGATATTATATTATACTTATGAAACTTGAATATTATCTATTTTTCTTATGAATTTATTATTCTTAGATATGATCATAAATTTATATCTCTTATGTTTACCCTTACGGAGAATCGAAGTTTACAATTTCGATTATTTCTATTTTCAGAGTTTATGAAGAATGATATCAAGTAATATTTTTATAGAGGGGTATTATGTAGGGATATTTTTGTTAGATATGTTGGATTTTTTTTAGAAAATATGAAAATATAGGTATAATGGGAAAAATAACCATTTGATTAGAAATACATGGTTTTTATTATGTATTTGGTTTTCCCAAATTCTCTAAAACACTAATCCTAAAACTAATTGGGTATGTAAGTAAATCAATTTTGTATATTGATATTATAATTATGGATTCTAAAAATTGAGAAGTATTTGTTAGTATCAAATCTATAATTGTAAATTCTATGTTTTTAGCAACAGATTTGGGTGTATGAGTCTCGACCTATCTTTGTTGGTATCAAATAACTGTTTTGATAAATTTAGATGTTTGGAAGTTATAATACGAGGATAATTTAAAAGCCATTAAAACCATTATGAGTTTATATGTTTAATGATGATTATACATTTAAAGGTATAAATACTATTTTGAGGTTTTATGTTATAAATTATCAAGGAGACTAATGAAATTTTTGGGAAATGTCTATTAGGTTTTAAAAAATCAATGTGGTATATAACCATTAAGTTTAACATTTGATTTAGCGTAAAGTTATTTAGGAAGAATTTTATTAAGGACTTAAGTTAAAAGAACCACATAAAATTTAAGGTTAATTAGTTCTTCAATGATGTGGTAATTATAGTTAATGGGAATAAATGGGTTATCTTATTTTTGGAATATATGATATTGGGAAGTGATTTGGTGGCTATGTTTTTAAAATTATTTTTTTGTGGAAATTCATTATATTGGGAATATTTTATGATTAATGTAAACATAATATTATTTTATAGGATGGAATTTTATTTGAGGAATAATGATTTAGTTAAATCGTAGAAGAATATATGTTTTTGTGGTTTTATAGTGATTCAAGTTATTTTTGGAAATTATTATTTTATTTTGGGAGGATATTATTAGGCATATGCAATTTTTGTATGTGAATTTATGAGTATTAAATGTTATTTGAGGTTAAATGTTATGTTTTTCTTGGAATAACATGTGATCAAATATTTCATATTTTTTTAGAAATTTTAATCATATTTTGGAAGATTATTAAGACTAATTATTTATTGAATTATTTAATTTTAACTTTGGGGGCTAATGTTGAGGCTTTATAGATTAATGTAATATTTCTTTGTATGAAGGTTTCTTCATATGGGATATTAGCTTATCATGTTCAAACCATTTTTGGTTTTCATCCAAGGACATAAATTGAAGAAATAAATCTTCATACATCTATATATATTGTGATCTATTGAAAATTAATTTTAGAGCTTTAGGCATGAAAAATTGATCATTTATAATATGAGATGAATAAAAGGTGGAAAGATAATCTAAACACAACCAAAGGATGAAATAATTCTTATTTTATGAAATGAATTCAAGTAACTATATTTTATATTATAATCTATATTAATAGTAAAATAATTACTCAACTTAACTAAGATAAAGGTAAATATTTGGAGTCTTATATTGAAAATATGACTCAGCTATGAAGGCATTCTTTATGAAACTCCTTAAATAGAATGAGTCTCATTATGGTAAATTAATTGTTTAATAAATACATAAAAAATTATTAGTTTCATTGGATATATATACATTAAATTCATTTTCAAAAGGAAATATTACCAATTAATATTAAAATCTATTTCTTTCCACTTCTGTATATTTATTTTCCACACATTAGAATTGATTATTAAAAGGTTTTAAACTTTTTTTATTATACATGAGAAAGAATTATGAGGAAAAATTTCTTTAATGGTGGTTGGAAGTAACACCTCAATATTTTATAATTTATTATTTTATTTTAAATTAATAACATGTTCGATAGTGTATACCACACGCTATGCAATGAACCAACCCTAGTTACCCAAAGTCGGTGCATTATTACATATCATTGGAATGATAACAAGAGATCAAGTACCGAAAGACCAATTAGTTTAATATGCTTGGAAGTACTAGATTCATACATAAGTATTACATTACATCATGAAATAAAGAAAAAAACATTGTGTCCCCTTTGAAAACACTCATATACCTTAGCCTATCTCTGCATGTTAATCATGATATAATTCATCATATCCTGGAAAAAATAAAACATGTAAAGGGGTGAGATCATATGCTCAGTAAGGATTAAAATATAGTGGAAACTTTTATGAATAAGCATAAACATTTTAGGAAATGTTTATGACAAAAATACAAGCCTTTTAAACTTAAATTTCTGTATAATATGGAAAATATAAATCAAATAATGCCTTTTACGTATTCACATGGATATTCTACTAGTTGAATAATCGCTTTTAATATCAATTGATATTTTCATAATGATGGAATGCATAATGTTGAACATCATAACCACATTGTCAAGACCTCATTCCAAGACTACAAATAAGATTTTGTTAAGCCCTTATGCCAAGACACTAGTTATTATCATGAGACCTACCAATGAATCGAGGATAAGTAGAGTGATCCACCCATCACTCACTAATTCCAATGCATTCCTCATTTTAAAAGGTTGAAACATAATCTAAACATTGATATTAGAACTTGCATACGAAATGGAAATATTTTAACCACAAACCATGAATGATATAAAAATAGCACACCCACAGTAAAACATAACTCATTCAATACAATATAAAAGATTTTATTATAATAAATCAATCTCCATAAATACTAATGAAGGATATTGACATAGATGAAAATAACTATTAAAACTATTTGATATAAATTTCATCTTTTCTTAGAAACAATTAAAAGTATCACTATTTATCAAGAAGCTGTTAAAAATATATTTTTGAATCAAAGTGTCCCATACCACTTTGAAACTTCTAAATGGAATATTAATTTTAAAACATTCATGTCTATATAAATAAATCTTTTAAACCATTTTTAAAACATGGACATTAATGAGAATGATTTAGAAGAATAAATCTTTAAAACATTTAAAATGATAATTTTGTTAGAGTTCCTAACCAAATGAGAGAAGTTTGAATAAAAATAATTGAGGTAATAAAAAATTTATAATATCATGAGAATAAAGGGATTCATGATATAATATGTAAAAGTACATTATATAAACCATATAATAGTGAATTGGTGCATAATAACAAAGAAGTCTCAATAGAATGTAAATTGAGATGAAATACCCTATAAAGACTGTATCTTTAGGTTAAGGATAAATCAGTGAAATAATTATGCATGAAAAATATAAATACACTCAATATTATTGGATATTCAATGTAAATAAATCAGAGTAAATTCAAATCATATTCTTGTAACAACTACACCAATGACTTGGATGTTTAACTCAATGAATGGAGGTTGAGTTAAGATTACTCTTATCAAGTTCATATCGATGAATTGAGAATTTATAAATGGAGTGATCATTTGAATCAAAAGTATATAAACACAATGGGGAGTGTAAATTAGTACATAAATAAATAAATTGTTATTTCACACATAATCTTGGAGTAAAATAATCAATTAAGTTTGCGTAAAACCCAATGAGTGGAAATCGAAATTAGAAATTCCCTTACTGATATGGTAACTCACGAAACATACACCCCATAAAAAAAGGATCATACAATGAAGTTGTAAATACCTAAAAATTAAATTATATTACATAACGAATATAATCATGGGAATTACATAAACCACACAAAATGAAATAGTGGCAATATAGCCAGAATCTCACGGGAATAAGAACTGAGATGAAAACCCCTTACCACATTGTAATCAATTGATTAGTATGACAAAAAGTTAGTAAACACCAATTGAATCACATGATAAAATGAATATAAATATATTCATGATAATATATATCAAATGGTTGTAAAAAATACACCACATTCAATATATAATTGGTGAACAATGGAAATCTCACAGAATGAAAAGTGAGATAAGAAACCCCTTACCTAAAGTCTGACTTGTCTTGTATGTTCCTTGTTGTTCCTAAATAAAAAACATAAGTTAATTTATACTTGATTAAGAACCTTTTTATGTTTTATTATTATTTTTTATATCACTTATTATCTTTTTATAACAATTAGTTAATTATTTGAGTTCATATCGGACATTTTGTTGATGTTCGGAACTTGAGTCAAAAATAAACTTGTTATAATTACAAATTGTCCATGTGGTCAATATTCTATTATCTTCAGAATCATATTTATGACTTGGATATCGTATATATAATATATATAAATTATATATATATGTATTTATAATAGTACATAACATTTGGAGATAATAAATTAAATGCACCATTAATGGAGAGAGTAAGCCGTACGTACAAACAAAAGCTAATTTGATTTCTATTTTAATATTTTAATGGATGGAAAAAATAATGATACATAGGCATATTATAATTACAGTATAATATCATACATAATTTCTTTAACTCCATCCTTTATACATCCCACATATGGCATGAACGAGTCATATCACTTTGAGGGGGCGGTAGTCCGCATTTCCTCAAATGAAATTATCGTATTTACCCATTATGGAAACCATAAAGGTATGATATAAATGAAAAATATAGAAGTACAGAGACAATATAAATAATATATATATCATATATAAATACTGTGCCATCATAATGACCACCATGAGAGGCATTTGAAGATATTTGAACAATCATTATTTCGTGAGGCAGTAGTTCGCCATCCACAGAAACAATATGTTCGTATCCATTTGATGGAGGTGTGTGGAAGTGTAGTTAGAATAATTATCATAAAAAACCTAGTATATTAATGATACTGGGTTTTCTATAAAATAAATGAATAAATAGAGTTTAGGGGGTTGTATAAATAAAATAAAAGAATAGAGCTTAAGAGAAGACTTTACCTTTAAATCAGGTTACTCCCTTTGGTTTGAACTAAAAGGTTTACTTGAAGTGCCTTATGACTAAGGTATGGATTTTAGAAGGAATAGAGGTATGTATGGAGATTAATTGGGCAGATCTTGGATGATCCAAGGGGCTTGATAGGTTTTATGAATGGGTTAAAAGTGGTGTCCTTTTATAAGGGGGAGGAGGGGCTCTTTAGGAATGTTTGAAAATATTATTTTATTATATAATGATTTTCAGTTTCTAAAGGTTCAAAACAAATTAGATTAAAAGATAAGATGACTCATGATCAAAATAAAATCATCCAATAATAATTGGATAGGTTATTAATATTTGTTTAATTTTTATAATCTTATTTTTCGAAATCATTCATTAATGAGGTAAACAATGAATCATTAGTGTGTTATAAATAATTTTATTTATTTGATGTCTAGAAATTATAAAAAAAGGCCATGATGTAGGAAATATTTTTAGATTTAAAATTAATATTTATAGTCAAATTGATAATTTTTATAACCCCATATAAAAACTGATTTACTAAAAGATATATGTTTAAGTCATCTTTTTCTTTACTTTAAATTAATTAATATAAAGTGTCATTATCACTCCCAAGTGGACCCATTTGGTCCCAAAATAGACCCAAGTATGATCATGGTCGGAAATATTTCAACCAATAATATTAGGAAACATGTTACGCTACTTTAATATTATTATAATATTATTTTTCTACCCTTATTTTCCATATTTACTATTTAACCATGGTAAATAAAATATTTACTAATGTAAATATTCATATTGTATAAAAATAAAAGTTAAATATTTACATAATTTGGAAATACTGATTCAAAATATGGAATACATTTTCCAAATTCAAAACACATAAGTGGCATAAATTAATTTAAAATTAATTCTCGTTGTTAAAATAAAAAAGCATGTTTTTATGAAATAATAACTATCAAAACATAAAATATTTTTTATGTCTAATTTATAATTGAAATTACTTCCAATGAACACAATTTTATTAAATGGTAAAAATATAATCTAATTAAACTTTAAAAATATATAAAAATATAATCTAACCATATAAATAAATTAGATTAAAAGGTAGTTTTGAATTAGAATACAGTATTTTCATTATTCATTAAAAAATGAACTTTATCAGAAAAAACAAAAAATTTACCGAAAGTAAATTTTTATGTTCCTATTAAAAAGAATTATTTTATTTTGTCAAATAGAATATATAATGTGACAAACCTCTATTTTAAAAGTGTTCTCCATTAAAAGGCGGTAAATCGACCTTTTAATGAATATTCGAGTATTTATGCTTAAAATTTGATTCATTTACATTTTAATCCTCTAAAATTTATTGGATAAATGTAAAAACATTTAGAAAACATATATAGTCATATATTAGTAAGTTATATTCATTCCCACTGATACAAAGACTAGGCATTAACTTCAATTTAAATTAATAATATTATTCTATTATTTTTTCTGTATAACTGAACGTTGTGTGCAATATAAGTTTTATAAGAAAGCCATTGTTTCATATCAGGTATTCCATCGATCATATAATCCCTATTAAGTTAAAATTAATATTTAATTTACAAATATTAATAAATATGAAAAATTTCATAATCTTTATTTACCTGGGATGTTACACGCTACATGAAATTTAAAAGAACTGCTATATACTATTTGAATATTATTATTCAAAAATGAATGCTAATAAAAAACTACTGGATTGGTGGCAATTAATATGAAGAAATAAATTATGAATTTTTTTTAATATTTTTCCTTAATGAAAAGGTATTGGTTAATTCCTACGAAATCAGTGCTCAATGATAAATTTTAAAAATAATATCATTTTATATAAAAAGCTAAATTTTTCAATGTATTATATTTTTGAATTTTACAATGAATAGTAATTTTGATGAAATATATTGTTATTGAATTTTTTAAAAATAATAATCATTCATAAAATTATTATCAAATTTTTATAAGTGAAGTTAAAATCATTTGAAGCTAAAACAAGTTATTTTTGAAAAAGTTTTTTTTATGTTCATAATGTATTTTTATCATAGTAAATTAAATTAATAAATATGTATGAATAATTTTATTGTAATTTTTTGATTATGTATTCAATAAATTATATCATCATTAATATAATGGTTGTTATTAGTCAAGTGATGAGAATAAAATCATTTTTAAGCTAAAAAATACATTTTTCTCCAAAAAATGGTTTTTTTTGGTGTTTTTGTGAAAAAATATTAGAATTAATTTCCACCCCATCATAAAATTGAATCTTATAAAATTAATTGTATATTTTAAATCAGTATAATTAAAACTATTTAGTATGGTCAACTTATTTTTTGGTTATAGTGAATAGTAACCACGGTAAAAGTTTAATGCTTTGATAAAAGATAAAATGGGTTAAACTGGCTTAAAATTTTGGGACAATGCTTCCAAATCTATCAGAAAACAACCATAATAAAATTTAATGAGTTTATTTCATCCAAAATTATACTAAATTTAAAAATGCATCATTTTTCCATTTAGTATGATTATGACCTATATATTATTTTAAGTAAAGAATAAGTATAAAATATCACTCTCTTTCTTTTAATATCAATAATATATTTTTATAAGAATAAAAGACATTATGAATATTGTAGATTTTTATTTTAAATATTAATAGTATTTTGATGTTAATTTATTTTTAATTTACGTTAAGGGTATATTTTCTAAAAAAATTCTTTCACATCACTAATAAAACACTTATAAAAGAGGGTCTAAAATCTAAGTAAATAGTTTTAAAATATTAAAAGTGATGTTTTTTTGATAAGTTAAAGTAAAAAAATTATGGATCAAAATGAAAGTTATGTAATTTTTTAAATATTAAAATTTTAACTCCATGTGAATTTTCATGTTTTTAAAGACAAATTATGAAAATAGTCCCAAAAATTAATTTAAGGATATTTTATATTAAATAATATTTCCTTAATTTTTCTAAAAAATATAAAAATATTATATTTTATAAATTCAATGTAAAATGTTCTATAATATCAAGACACTTTTCAATTACAATCCACTTGTATTTTTTGAATGAGGTTACTGACCCTTAACAACTTAGTATTTTGTTACAACATTTAAAGTTAAATGGGTTAATGAGGGGGTTAGATTAAGAGACAGGGATAAAAATTATAGTTAAACCTCTCTAAATATTAATTATTGAATTTATTTTGACCTTAAATACCTTATATTTTAATATATTTAACTTTAAATACATTTAGCATGAGTTAGATGCATTATTTATTAATATTTTATCTATTTAAAAGATCACCGCCCACCTCACTTATAAAAGGGAACCTCTTATCCTCTCATTTAAAATTTTCTTGAGCCAATTATATCAATAAAAATATACCAAAAACTCTTCTATACTTACCTATATACATTATATACGTTTTAATATTCTAAAAATACCAATATAAGGGTCCTTAATAATGGATCCAAAATAGGTTTCTCAAATAACATATATTCGTCTTCCCCAAATCCTTTTCAATTTATTTCTTCCTGTAACTACTCCAAATATTATTTAACAACATTAAAATAGTGAAATAAGTAAAGTTATATTACTAAATATTTTATGTTAATATAATTTCCATTATATATTTATCATCAATCCCAATGGAAAATGAAAACAACGTCGTGCATACATATGTACTACCATCTCCATGACCAATGTATTTTATTTTTCTTAATTTCCTTGGATGTTTGGTTATATAGATGAATTTAAAGATTATAAATTATATTAATAACATTATTATGATTTTTTAAAGATAAAATATTACAGATATTCTAACCCTACCTTCTGTTGTAAGAAGATAACGATACTCATGCATACTTGTGGACTACCACCTCTACAAGGTGATGTGATTAATTTTATAGTTTCAATTTATATGTATGGTAATAAGGATAATATTAATAAAAATATAATATATATATGATATAATTATGATTCTATAATGGTTAATTACCACTTAACTTCCATTTTTATCCATCCATCTAAAAGTGAAAACATCATTCGTGCATATGTATGGACTACAATCTGCATGAAGTGACGTAATTTATTTATCATTACCACCCTATATGAGTTATTATAAAATTGTATGTAATGATTAAATATAATACTTATTACATTATTAATATTTTTTATTTTATAAAACCACAACCGAAGTTCAAGGACTGAAACCATCACAAGAAAACATGCCTGAAAAATAAAACAGTTAACACCTGGAACAATGATTTTAATGAAGAACTGTTAATCAACATGTGATAAGACTTTATAAGTGAATCATAACTATTATGATATGTTTTAATATGATTTATATATATATTTATATTATATCTAAATTTATTATACATGAGGTTAAGAAAATGCACGAATCATGTCATGACTTGAGGTAAGGGTTTCTCATTTCACTTTTATTTCAATAAGATATATGTCATATAAACAACTTGTTTATTTTGTGTCATTTATATAATTACCATGAGGGTATTATATAAGGGTTTTAATGAAAATGATGGGGTTTTATAAATCGATACAAATTTATCTATTTAATGAAGATTTAATTTTGTTATTACTAAAATTATAAGTTTTCGTTTCGATATTGATTCATTGAAACATACATCATGTTATAAACTTATTTTTGTTTATATAGTGTATATAATGAACATTTTATATGTCACATTATTAATATATTTATATTAATTTTATTCAATGTTTCATTAAAATCAATTTCTTTTAATGGGGTTATGATTCAAATGTTTCCAAATTTGTAAAGGTTTATGTTACAATCCCAATTCTCTTCCGGATTCTATATATTAAATTTCCATTGAGGGAAATTATATGATACTTATACATTAAACCCAATATATTTTATTCTCCTATGTTTGTTCCTATAATTTTCATGTATTAGTACCATTACCATAAATTTAACACTTTGTTTTATTTGTTTTTTATTAACTTCACTGGATGTTGTTGAATTAATGATATTATTGACTATTATAGATTTTACTAGCTTTTTGATAATTTATAACTTGAATAGAAGATTTTTTTTTCTGGTAAATGAAAAACCCAAGGGTGTTAAAAAATTATAATTTTATCTTTGACTAGAATTTACCCTCCTTCTTATAGTGTATTAGAAATAATTATTTTGGAATAATATATCCCACCAAAGAACATCAATGTGATATACCTTTTAAAACTGGTAAAATATTATTCAATAATGATGTTTCAATAATGTATGCAGTAAACTAAGGGCTGGGGGTGAGTAAGTTTCACCTTTTTATCAAATTACATTCTGCCCTTTTCAATTATCTATTATTATTCAAACCTCTATTATTGATTTACACATATTATGAATTCTTATGATTACTCTTAACAAATTTTATCCTCATACTTGGAAAAAACTAAATAAATCACAACATACAATGATTTTTTTAAATTTTAATCCCAACTAGTGTATATAATCATTAATATATTCTGGTCATTTGTGAGACATAGATTTTATCAATAATTTATAAAATTAATTTTAATTTTGTATGGAGGTATCATCATATAATCAACGCATATACTATTTTATTTTACTATAAAAGGAAACCTTAGGGTAGTTTCAACATCCATTTCCTATGAAATTTACATTGATATGTTCTATATATGAACTTTATATAGTTATTTAGTCTTATAATGGGTTGGTATTTGATTATAATAGTATCCTAAAAGCATTAAAAAAATTCCATCCTCTTGAAAAGATCACAATTCAAAACTAAGTATCCCTGCATTAAATTGATCATATCTCCTTCCTCAGTAAAGTATTCAATTTTCTATTAATATTATTATTCCTATGTGAAAATCTTTCTCTATAATTAGACAATATCTAGATCTTACATAGAGTTTGACCATTGAACTTGATCAACTTAATATTCAGGGATATCAACCTCTAAAATTTAAATAGTTTCTATACATGTACATCAATCTTCCAAAACAATTCTTATTCCTTATTCTACTTTAATCATCAACATATATAATAATGGGTATTTAGTAATAGGTCATTGAACCGATTTCCCATATTCTTCATATTTATGTTTCGATAAACTTGATTTTCTTTTATATTCCGATCAAAATTTTATACTTATTCTTCCTCAATGAACAATGAGTTCTTACTATGAAGATAAACATGATGATCATTCTAATTATTTATTATCATAAAATTATATCTATTTATTACTTTCATATTTTATTTTCAAGATCAACAGAATAAATTTTCTATGGAATTAAAATTGAAAATCCTTCAATATCAGTTTTTTAGTCTCCAAAACATTTTATCAATCTCATCACATGATCTTGTTCCCATGGTCTGATACTATTCCATTATAAAAAATGGTTGTGTGTAATAGTATCCTGAGAATTCCCTTTCTCGCATTAAATCCCCTTTAATCCCAATAAAATTTAATCTCAATTTAATTAATTCTATAAGACTTTGGATTATTCTTCTCAAAATAATTCAACATAACTATACTTATTCAGTCTATATTACTATTTAAAAATATTTATAAAAAATATAGATGTGTTATGCATTCTGGTTTTTATGACTTGGAAATATCAATTAATTCTAGAATTATCTTTGGCTTTCATTTTAATTCAAAAAATACTTCACTTCCTGTTCTTCACCATCAAATATTTAAAATCATATTTCTCAACATATTCTTGAATCATAATTTCATTTATAATATTTAATTTAATGAATATTACTTAAAAATTTCCTAATTTAATTTATAGATTAATTTATGCTTGAATTTAACCATCCTTATAAATATAAAATTTCCCAAAGTGTAAAAACATATATAATATTTAAAAATTATTACATATCATAGTGTGATTCTTATCTTATCTTATACATGATATGAATTCTCATATTTTATAACTGATGAACAATACACACTTTTTACTTATTCTTTTGTACTATGTATGTTTTTGGAAAAAATTATGTATCACTGTGAATTAAATACATTATATATTGTAAAACATTATTTACTTAGCCCATTCATATCTTTCTCTCGATAATATCTTACCTTGCTTCAAAAATTCCTTATGTGTCACTTGAATTTTATATTTTTCAACGTAAAACATAAATAAATATCTTACATACTATATAAATATGTTATGTATTTCAAATAACAACCAGATACATTTACAATTACTTATTTTTTAGGAATATATTACAAAAGTGATGCCTTTGTGATATTTAAATTCCACTACATACAAAAAAAATTACATATACGAGAAACATCCATTCCATTGTAAAATTTCCAAATCCTCAATATATAAAATATTACAGATACATGGTACTGCCAACAATTATCCATTTATAAAGTTCTAATCCAAATCAAAAAAATTACACATAAATCCAAACACAATAAAAAACTTCTCTAAACCTCTTCAACACTTCTCATGAAATATAAAACTACTTAAAAATATCTCAAATGACTTTAAATTACATTGGACAAAATCAGAATATTTTCAAAATTCTTTCAAACATAATTACAATGTCTTGCAACATATAAATATTATCATTTGAGTATTACAATAACCCCCATACTTCTTTAATACCAGTCTCACATTGACCTTGTCAAATCATCCTGAAATGAATATTCTCTACTAATACAACATTATTATTACTCACTAACTCTATGGACGGTTTCTCACTTTTAGATAGATTTTTACTCTAATAACTACTCCTCACTTCAAGTTATCCAATACCACTGTCTATTAAAACATCCATTAACTTATTGTATATAGTTATTTTCACAATAATCAATAGCATTCATTTATATGAGGTTCAATCTATAGTCATTAGATATCCAAACTTCTTCCTTAGAAATAAATATTCAAATTCTACAAGGTATAAATAGTCATTTCCGATTGTCAAGTGAATCATATTTATTCATATTTTTTAGGATCTTACTTTATCTTCCAAAAAACTAATTGATGTACATATTGAAAAAAATAAAATAAACCATTGGGATATTTAATCCCCCCCTTTGTATTTTTTCAAAAAATTAGTATGCTTCATAATAGAAAATGTCAATATGTGTTCAACTGTTGTAATATTCTCTTATTTATTGAAAATAAGTACTAGTGTAAATGTAAGGGAAAAATTCTACTCATATGGTTAACATTATTATCTTAAAAAAATTGTCTCTTTTTTATTCCCCTTTATTTGTTCTCCCCCTTTATTAAGTGATACCACTTTGGGGAAATATAAGATATTTTTTTTATATATGCATGGCTTCAATTTTTACGTGAAAATGAGCCGTCAATTAATAAACTATAAGTCTATGTGAGTCATTTTCAGTGTAGACATCAACATTGAATAACATAAATTATAAATACATGTAATGACCCAAGATTTTATCAATGTAATTTATCCCTTCGTATAGTAATTACATAAAGTAGAAATCAAATAAAATCACTTAAATACCATAATAAAAATTTTATAAATGAATAATTATTGAAATAATAATTATTTATAGAAGTTAAGGAACAAATACTGATGACATAGTAACTTGACCTTAGGAATAGTAATATGGCCCTTATGAATAGTAAACCAACCAAATTTAGAGTATCCTCACCCATGAAAGTATAAATAAAATTTTGGCATCTTATAAGTGAAAACATGATATAATTATATCATAGTATAAGCATGTAAATATTTTAAAAATTATTAACTATGTGTTGGTATTTCGACACGTCAAAAATATTTAATTAAAATTTTATAGAAAATTTAATAATTTAAAAGAAAATTTATTTATTCTCTAGAATTTACACTATTTCTTTTATTGAGCATAATAAAAAACTAATGAATTAAATAATTAGGAAACACCCCTCTCATCCACTATGAATACCACCCTTCACACCCTCTTATAATCACACCTCTAAAGTTATGAATCTTCCAAAAATTCTTCCCAACACACTTACCTTTCCCCTACCCCATGTCCATGAGACCTTGGTCTCATAAAATTACTAAGCCTTGGTGGCTTGAGGAGGATCTCAAGGGGATAATTCAAGAGGTAAATCCTCTCTCTTTTTCTTTTAATTTCATTTTAATTTCATTTCATTTCTTATTATATCCTCATATCCCCTAATTCAAATTATAGGATGACTCTAGTACCAAAAATATACTATAATTATACCATTTTAATGGAATATACATCCTTAAACTCCTCCCTCTCACTCTTTTATTATAAAAATGAGATCGTCACCCATGATGTGTCAATTTATTGATATCGTGGGCGATGTAATTTCATTTTACTTAAATACCTCCAAGGCTATTAATAAAACCATAAAATAGTTTAAAATATATTTTAATGTGTATGATAAAACCATATTTATGTTCTAGGACTATCATTTACACATAATACTAAATGATTAAACAAAATGAGTACTTTGTGATTGAAAAACCACCAAAATTAACCTAGAAGAATCATCATTAACTTGTATATAATGATTCATCCCCACTCTATATAACCAAAATATTTATAGGATCATTAAAACATATGGAATATAATTAATAACATATAATAACAATACTGAATATTTATCATCATTTTACAAGAACATTCATTCATGAATACAAGTGAACTGATCGTGAAAACTAAGAAAATGAATGCTCCAGAATGTTGAAATTAAACTATATAACTCATTAAAAGGACCATAAATGAACATAATAAAACATTAATGAATAAAATTCATATATAAAAATATTTTTATTTTTATTTAATGAATCTAATGTTATTATATACGATTTTGAAGGGAAGAACACCTTCGGACACAAGGTAAAGGGAATTCTCAAACCCAACTCTCTTTCATTGGGTTTCCCTCTTCTACCCCAGTTTCAGTATAATTATTCCAAAAAAATAATTTCATCATCATTATGTTAACTTTTCTGGGATATAAAAGTTTTTTACTTGAGTTTATGACAAACAAAATGTTTTCCAAACAAACTCCTCTTTCAAAAAAAAACACACCTTTTACTTCTCAAGATTATTTCCTTCACTCAAGATTGATTATTCTTATATGAAGTATGTTATTCCCTCTTTCATTTGGGAACCCAAATTTTATGGATGTATGCTTATGAAATGAAACCTATTCATTTATATGGGTTATTGTATCTTCAATATTCATATATGTTCTATGTGGCATGCATGATAATGTAAATGTCATGAGGTGATGGGTGCACCTAGAATTATATAGCACATTGTAAATGTTATGATTTGACGGGTGCACCTAGAATTATATATATCTCAAATGCATTGAGAAATTTGAATAACCTCATGAGATAAAGTTAAACATGTGTGAACATGATTCTATCTTTGTTCAAAACTATGTGTGGTAGTTTACCATTAAGAAATGATGTTTCATTTTTATGCATTCTGCATTCCATGTCTTTTCTTGATGCTTCCTCTCTTGATTATTAACCTATGTCTATGTTATGATTATAATTATTATTCTCACCCAATTTTATATTGTTTCATGTTCTTATATATCCTCTTACTGGGATTTTATCTCACACCTTTATGATGTATATCCTTAGGTTACTACTTTCACTAAGGAGAATTAAAGAGCCATTTAGAAGATAGAGAAAAAGAAATTAAATAAATGTTGTTTTCTTATTTTTATAATTTTATGTAAAGTACTAATTTACCCAATATAATAAACCTTTTCATTCTCATTGTGTAATGATTTTATGTTTTTTGTATTTAAAATGATGTAATAAGATCTGTAAGAAAAATAAGGGTCTCTATAGTTGGTATTAGAGGATGATTTAGTTAATTTGGGAATTAGGATTAGAGAACCTTAGTGAAAACCCATAGTATGAGACTATGTATAAGTCAGAACCAAATACTCTTTGTTTTTGAAAATTCTAAACATATAGATCCCGTAATATATCCCTTTAGAGTTAAATTGTTAATGATTTGTTAACTTATGTTTTTTATAACCTCTTCTGTTTTAGAAAATGGTGTGAACCAAGAGAAACCAGGCTAACAACCCGTTTGAGGGACAATGCAGTTATTTCTCGAATGAAATACCCAAGGATTTTGGAGGTGGAGTTAAAACTTTCATGGTGATTCTTACTCAGTTGTCTCAGGTTATGAACAATAACCTGATTAATGTGGAACATCCTCCTTTACCTAAGAGGGAGAAACTAGCTATCGAGTGTTTTATCTGGCAACGAACACTGCAATTTAGTGGATATTTCGATCCGATAGTCATGGAATAGTGGGTCAACTCAATGGAGAAGATCTTTTATGTGCTTCACTATTCTGAGATAGAGATGGCGACTCTAGAAAGTTTTCATCTAGATGCAGAGGCAGATCAATCAGGGGCTTTGATTAAGAAAACCAAGTCAAGGGATGAAATTAAAGAGATGGACTGGGAATACATTATGATAATATTTCTTACAAAGTATTTACCTTGAAATATTCATGAAAAGATAGAGATAAAATTCCTAGATCTTATGAAAAAGGAAGTTGAATCTATCCCATGGTCCAATGCTACAACTATAGGAAGCAAGGGAACAATGCAATCCAATGTAATAAACCTCGAGTTCATGAGGGTAAACAACATCATCATCCACCAAAACCAATGAAGCTAGGGAAGGCTTATGCCATCAATACTATGGAAGTGGAGCAAGAAAATGAAGTCGTACAAGGTACACTTCCAATTCAATCAATAATGGAAAAAATATTATTTGATTCAAGTTCTATGCATTCCTTTATATATTGAAAGTTATCTAGAACTATTGAATCAAATCCTCGAACCCTTGAAGTATATATATCCATAAAAACACCAAGTGGTGCAATCATTGTAACCCAAGTGTTGCGCAATTCTCTTGTTGGCATATGTGGGAAGATTCTTCAAGAGAATCTCATAATACTTCCCTCAGTGGAATTTTATTCTATACTAGGAATGGATTGACTCTCATTATATAGAGAACATATATACTAGAAGGAAAAAAGAAATATCTTTTCATATTATGAACCATCACATTATCCTCTACAAATGAAAGGAAGATCATGAAACTCATTTTGAAAATCCTTCAATGGTGTGGGTGTTGATTCCCTATGAATAAGCATACCCCACTAAAATGGTTAAGTTAAAGGAAGGTACCATCCTATGGGAAATTCTCATCATGAGGGAATAAAATGATGTATCTCTTGAAGAGTTACCCAGACTTCCCCTAGATTGTGAGGTAGAGTTCTCAATAGAATTCATACCTAGAGATAATCCTATCCCAATGTGTACCTCTAGGATGTCTCCTATCAAAGTTGATGAGTAAAAGAATAAGCTATAAGAGAATTTCAAAAAAGGGTTCATATTCCCTAGTGAATCACCTTGCGGTGCACTATTTCTCCTTTTCAATAAGAAGGATGGATCAATGTGGTTGTGTATCAATGATTGGTAACTCAACAAGACCGCCATAAAGAACAAGTATCCTCTTCCAAGGATTGACAACTTTTTTAGGCAGCTTGGAGGAGCTATGTACTTATCAAAGGTGGATATTTTTTTTGGATATCATTAGCTAAAGGTGAAGAAAGAAGATATTTTGAAGACCGCCTTCCGTACAAGGTATGGGAACTATGATTTTTTATTCCCTTTAGACATTATAATACCCCTACAATCTCCATGGATTTGATGAATAAAGTCTTTATAAATTACCTCAACAAATTTATTTTAGTGTCTATCGATGATATTCCCATATTCTCTAAGAGAAAGTTGGAACATGAAGAACATCTAAGGCTCATGTTGTAGACATAAAAGGAAGGATAAATTGTATTTCAAGTTCATCAAGTTTGAATTTTGGATATAACTAGTCACATTCTTGAGACATGAGATCACATGCAAGAGAATTTCTATGGACCCTTAAAAATCAAAGGCAATTGAGGAATGACCTAGACCCTCTAGAGTCATAGGAATCCACATTTTCAAGGATTAGTAGGGTACTGTAGACATTTTTTGAGAAATTTATCATGATTGTATAACATTCTAACTATGTTAATAAGGAAAGGGGTAAAGTATGTTTGGATGGAAGAATGTGGGGAAAGATTCAAGAGCTCAAGAATAGGCTGATCATTACACCTATAGTCACATTACCGAAAAGTGTATAATTTTTTTCATTATACTGTGATGCATCCAATAATTTCTTGGGTTGTGTACTCATGAAAAATGATAATTTGATAGCCTACACCTCATGAAAATTGAATATTGATGAGAAGAACTACCCGACACATGATATGAAGCTAGAAGATGTGATTTTTGCCTTGAAGATCTTGTGGCACTACTTCTATGGTGAGAAGTGTGATATATATACCAATAAAAAGAGCCTAAAGTATATATTCACAAAAAAGGATCTCAAAATGTGTTAAACGAAATGGTTAGAGCTAATAAAAGACTATGATTTCTCTATTCACTATCATCCCGACAAGGTGAAGAAGGTAGCTGAAGCTCATAGGAAAAAAGAACCTTATACTCTATCCATGTTATAGATTGACTAGGAACCTATCTTCATGGATATGCAAATAATGGATTTGTAAATCATAACAACAGAGAATACATCATACATTTCACAAATGATTTCCAAACCATATATCCAAGAGAAGATTAAAGTGGCACAAAGGGATGATATGAAGTTACAAAAGAAGGTGAATGCAGTAAATAAAGGTAAACTGCAAGACTTCCATATAAATGATTATAGTGTGATTTTGTTTGGACCAATGCTATATGTTCCTTCATCACCTAGGATAAATAAGTTTCTATTAGAAAATGCGCATATCTCAACTTTCTCTATACATATTAGGAGTACCAAGAAATACGTTGATCTTCGAGAACACTTCTGGTGGGACAACATCAAGAAGAATATTTTGAACTATATCTCAAGGTGCTTGAAAATTTAGAAAGTTAAATCCAATAAATAGATGTCTAATTTGATGATGCAACCATTTCTTATACCTATATGGAACTAGGATAATGTCACTATAGACTTCATCATGGGTCTCCCGAAGACATCCAAAGGAAATAATGTGATATGGGTTGCGGTAGACCGACTCAACAAGACTGACCATTTTATCACTATTTGGGATGTTATCTCACGTGAATAACTTTCTAAGATTTTTGTGAAGGTAATGGTGAGACTGTATGGAGTTACACTCTTTATTTTCTCAAATCATGATCCAAGGTTCACATAAAAATTTTAGAGAAGTATTTAATAAGATTTGAGTACTGAATTAAATTTTAGCATGACCTATCAGCCCAAAACTGATGACCAATCTGAAAGGACTATTCAGATACTCAAAGATATTCTAAGAGACTTCTCATTATAATTAAAAATAGGATGGTATCAAATTATCTTATTGGTTGTGTTATTATACAACAATAACTTCCACTAATGTATTCAAATGGCTCGATATGAAGCTCTATATGAAATTGATGTAGAACTCTATCCTACTGGGATGAATATCTCAAAACGAAGCTAATTGTACCTGATATTGTGCAAGAAATGATAGAGAAGTTTCAAGCTATCCATAAAAATAATAAAGCTTCTCAATGTCAGAAAAAGAGATATCCTGACAACCATAAAAGAAAATAAGAGTTCAACATTGGAGATAAGCTTCCTTTGAATATAACCATGGAAGAGAGTCATGCAAATTTGAAAGAAAAGGAAGTTAAGCCCAAGGTAAATTGAACTCTATGAGATCCTTGATTGTATATGAGTTGTGGCCTATCAGCTTTCACTTCCACCATATATGGATCAATTTTATGAAGTATTCCTCACATCACTCTTGATGAAGTACATACCAGATCCCTTACATGTACTGAACTCAAAGGTGGTACAACTGGAGGATGATCTCTCATATGAGGTGAAGCCTATAATGATTCTGAACCAGAGAGATAAGGTTCTACGCAACATGAAAACCCACCTTGTCAAAGTTTTGTGGGGGAACCATAATTATGAACAAGAAACTTGGGAACTAGAGGAGGAAATAAAAGAGAAGTACCCTCACCTGGTTATGTAAAACAAAATTTTGAGGGAAAAATTTCAAAAGGGGGAAGAATATAATGACCCAAACTTTTATCAATTGAATTTATCCCTTATAATAGTAATGTCACATAGTATCAATAATATAACAACACTTATAGACCATAGTAAAAACTTTATAAATGAATAATTAATGAAATAAAAAGTATTTCTAGATGGTAAGGAACCAATACTGATGAAATAGTAGCATGATCTTAGGAATAGTAATACAACTCTTATAAATAGAAACCTGGCCTAATGAATAGAAGACTAGTCCATGAAATTATAAATAAAATATTTTCATCTTATATGTGAAAATATGATATAATTCTATTATAATATATGTAAGTAAATATTTTAAAAATTATTAATTTAGTGTTGGTATTTTTAGAAGTAAAAAATATTTATTTATAATTTTATGATTAATTTAATAATTTTAAAGGATTTTTTATTCAAAAAAATTATTCATAAATAAAAAATTTTATGTATTATGATTTTAAGATAAATTTAGGAGACCATATGTAACTTTTTTTACTGTTATAAAATCTGTTATAATTTTAATATCTGTATTTTCCAGGTAAATAATGATTTAAAAAAGATTAATTAGTCATATCCAAAAAATTATTTTCATAAAATCGAGTTCTATTTTTAATTCTAGACATTGAAAAATGGTTAGGGTGAGGTTTTGGTATTTTTTTTAATTACATGAATTTTTGGTGAATAGTGAAATACGATAATTTACAATATATTTATATTATAAGCTAAATGCACTATTCATTGATTCATTGTTGATGTAATAACCATTGATTAAAACTCACATGATCAAATTACAATATTTAGTCTCAAGAATCAACACTATTTCTTTTCTTGAGAAAAAATAATAAACCAATGAATAAAATAATGAGAAAACACCCATCTCCTCCAATATAAATACTTCCCCTCACACCATCTTTTACTCACACCTCTCAAGCTTTTGGACGTGAAAACATTATGCCCCAAAATATTCCATAGCCTCTCCCACACTTCTAGGATAACTTTTTCTCATCAAAATACCAAGCCTAGGTGCCTTGAGGAGGATCTCCAGAGGAGAATTCAAGAGGTAAATCCTCTCTCTTTTTCTTTTTAATTTCTTTTTAATTTATTTTCATTTATTATTATCATCTCACCTCACTTCATAAAAATGTAATTATAAACCTAGTAACATACATATACTGGAATTATATCATTTTAATGGAATATACATCAATAAAATACTCCCTCTCACTCTTTAATTATATAAAGGAAATCTTTTCCCGTGATGTGTCAATTTACTGACATCGTGGGTGATGCACTTTCATTTTTCTTAAACACCTTAAAGGATGTTAATAAAAAACATAAATGGTTTAAAAAATATTGTAATTCACATGATACAAACCTATTTATGTTCTTCAACTAAAATTTATACATAATACTAAATAATAAAACAAAATAATTTCATTGTGATCGAAAAACCGCCAAAATTAACCTTAAACGATCATCATTAACATTTATCTAATGGTTAATCATCATTACATATGAAATAATTCTTTATAAGGTCATAAAAACTTCTGGAACATCATTAATAACATATAATAAGAATTCTAGATACTTATCCTCATTTTACATGAACTTCAATTCATAAATACAAGTGAACCAATCGTGAAAACTAAGAAAACAAATGCCCCCAAATAATGAAATTAAACTATATTAGTCATTCAAAGGACCATAAATTGACTTAATAAAACTATAATGAAAAAAATAACGTATAAAAGGTTATTAATTGGTAATTAATGAATATAATGTGGTCATATAGGATATTAACATAAAGAACGCGTTCAGACATAGGGTTAGGGAAATTCTCGAACCCAAATCTCTTTCTGTGGGTTTTCCCTATTCCACCCCAATTTTAGTATGTTTATTCATTAAAAATCATTTATTCATCATTATATTACCTTTTTTGGGATATAAATGGTTTATACCTGAGTTTATGAAAAACATATTTTTTTCGAAAAAAACTCTTATTTAAAAAACACACCTTTTACTTCTCAAGATTGTTTCCTTCAGTCAAGGTTGATGATTTTTATATCAAGTATATTATTACGACTTTCATTTTTGAACCCAATGTTTATAAATTTATTCTTATGAAATGAAACCCATTCCTTTCAATGGGTTATTATATGTTCAATATTGATATATTTTCTTTGTGGCATGCATGATAATGTAAATGTTGTGATGTGACGGGTGCACCCAGAATTATATAGCGCAATATAAATGTTATGATGTAAAGGGTGCACCTAGAATTATATAGCAGTCCAAAGTTTTGGGTAATGTGAATAAACTCATGAGATAATGTGAAATATTCATGGACATGATGCTATCTTTGTTCACAACTACATGTGGAAGTTAACCACTAAGACATGATGTTTCATTTTTATGCAATACCATATTCCAAGTCCTTTCATAATGATTCCTCTCATGATTATAATTTTATGAATTTGTTATGATGATCATGATTATTCTCACACGTTGTTATATTATTTCATGGTATTATCTATCATTTTACTGGGCCTTTATCTCACACCTTTTTGATGTATATACGCAGATGACTACTTGTAATAAGAATAATTCAAGGGAAAATAAAAATATTTAGAAGAAGAAATTAGGGTTGTGTTGATGAGCCCATAAGGGGCCTCTTGATGATAGATTTTCCCTCACACCGCCATCCTCTTCAATGCCAGTTCAATTTGGTTTTTATTTCAGGTTGAAGATGATGGTTTATCTATGCTGCTGATTTTTTCTGTTGAGTTTGGTGAAGTGATTCTGTTTTGGGATGTGATCATTTACATGGTGTGATTTTCTACGAGGATGGAGATTTTCTGTTCAAAGATGGAATTTTGGTGGCCTGCGGTTTGAGGTTTTAGAGTCAATGTAACTATTCTCTTACAAGAATTACTTCAGATGGGGTCTAGATAAGATGTTTTCTTCTGGTTTTTGCTTTCATATTTGGATGTTTGAGGGGGTATGGATTTTCCATTGGTTCCATTCCCTTGTCATTAATGAGACTACTGGTCATGAAGCGATGAGTAGTAGAAACTAATTTAATTATTATGATTCCAGGTAAGAGCTCTTTTGTGTAGGATTGAATGATTAATTTACACTTAAATTTGTTTTATTATGGAGATTTTTATGTTTTTAAATCTTTTAATTCATGCATGGTTTCGCACTTTTTCCTCAAAATTGACTGAATAATAAAAAATTTAATTTTTAGTCATCCTTAAGAAGAAACTAAATACATTTTTGTCTTTTATTTTGTAAATTTTATGTAAGGAACTAATTTTCCCAGGAAACTAAGCATTTGGATACTCATTGTGCAATGATTTTATGTTTTTTACCTTTAAAATCATGAAACAAGTTATGTAAGAAAAATTAGGGGTCACTATAATACATCCATGAACTATCCAAAACATCTCACTAAATCTGATTTATATTTCTATGGTCTATTCCAATAGATTTATGAAGAAGTTGATTACCTATCCTGAACTTCAACAAAAAAATCATAAAAATTTAAGTGAAAGGAAGGTTACTCCACCCTTTAATCAATGTTTTATAAATACAATAACCCCCCTCAATGCACCAATTTTATATAATTAAAATAGAATAATAAAGCAGTTTTCACAAATCAACATCAGATCTATATGGTACCTAGAATTCTATATTTTTCATGATATAATAAATCTCCTGAATCTTGAACTTTTAATAGCTCTCCCATTAGGCATGCACTCTAATGAAACATTATCACTATTGATTCATTTCATGAATTAACTTTAACCATATTCTAATACATGTTTATGTATTATTAGAAGGTAATAAACAAAGTATTCCATGATGGATCAGATTTCATTCTATATAGACTTCATAAAATTGATACAACTATCCCTAGATATATCAAATCCAATTACCTATATAATATGAGACAAAAATATGGTAATAAGGTGAGTCTTCATAAGATCCTTCATAACATGCCATCCCAGGATCTAGTAAAATGGTGCCCTTAACTTGTGGGTCACATGGCCTCAATCATGCCTCCATATATGGAAGAGGCTTCTAACTAGTAGAAATGGTCTAAGATGTTATAGCGGGTAGACTATAACCATATACCAGAGTGTAAAAAAAGTGGTAAAAAGAGGTAATAAATAGAGGAAAAATAATAGAATTCTAATAGTAAAGAGAAAAAATACCATAAATATGAACAATGAAAAAATGAAACATCCAAGAAATAATAATAATCAAAATCTAGAGTTTATTTCATGAAAAAATGATGTCATAGAATGCTGATGTACCAAATGAGAATACATGGGATATAGATTACATGAATATATAACATTCTTTACAAAAATAATAAAATACTAAAAGTAATATCCAATATAATCATGAGAGTAAACTTAGTCCTCCACTCCCATGATCCATGATATAATAAAAAAGGATCATTAATCCAGGAAATGGTTCTTTCCCTTATCCATAACTTCATTCATGATGTATACTCAGGTACCAAAGGCATCACAGGTACGGTGTGAGATAAACTCAGTAGGCCACTACCAACAGTAACAAGAATGATATTTATAGTGCATATTGAATAGTAGTGTGTATGTATAATAGGTTCAAGTGATATTGGAAATAAATACTAGTGGGATCAGGCCCTTGTAGGTTCCCTGACAGACTCTACCTTCTTTGGTATAGGTCGGAAAATGTTTTATCTTAGTTACCATGTGTATCCATATATAAGTAATATTTTATATTATGAATTCATTTTCCCCACCATTGGTGGTGGGGTGGTAAGGTCTTGGGGGGGGGGGGGGGTTGAGGGGCATGTCGTCGGGTCAAGTCCCCGAGCATGCATGTTTTCTTAATTTTTTTCCTTGTGTTGTGTTCCGTGGTGGAGGATGTAGTCAAACTTATATATATTATAAATACATGTTTATACACTATATTCATGAGGAAATATATTAGTATATACAAGGATACAAGGTGCTATCTAGACCTAGGTCGTAACATAGGAACCCATGTCTATTCTGATAAGCTATAAGCTCCAAAAGGGTAATATCCCTGAATCTCATAAGAATGGGTTAGGTCATGTAGGACACTCACAATGGGGTGGTGAGTTGTCTTGATCAACACCAGATGCAGAGTAATATGGTAGGTCATTCCCATCACTCAATGCAGGGGAGCTTGAAATTCCATTCATAACAAAACACTTATGCATTGTTCACCGACCAATATCCATGGCCTAATAATAATAAAAATAATAATGAGGCATTACCTCTTAATCATTAATAAACATTTAACCCAATCTAAACATGGGTGTCACCATTCATATAATTCATAATTATAAATACACAAATAAGGATTGAGCTTTCCACCCACATACATTTAATTAAATCAAACCATTTAATCTCTAAAGGAAAGAAAGCCCATTTAAAGGTCATGACATTCAAATTTTATGGTGGTTGGATCAAATAAAAATTTATATCAAGGAGGTAAATTTATTCAACACATATAAATGGGTGGTATATAAGGGATAATAAGCTTCAATGATATAATACGGGTCAATATAAGTATCTAAACATGGTTCAAGTGATATAAAAGGAAGAATTCATTTTAAAGAAAATTCATGGAAATTTTTGATGTGTGGAAAAATGGAAAACAATATAAAGACAACTGAAATTTTATGGAATATTTATATACCACCGACATTATCACCATAGATAAATCCTTGTCCAATATTGGCTTAATGTTTAGAGTAGAAAAGAAGAAACTAAAAAAATATACAATTTCCCTAAAAATAGGGTAAATGAGATAGTGCCAAAATAGCAAAAGATATAAGAAGAGAAACAAAAAACGAAATAAATAGGATTAGATATCATACCATTTTGGATCCAACTCACTCGATAGTGATAAAAATATGGTTCAGATCGAGAAGCAGCCAAGAAGAATATCTTGGATTAAGGGAAGAGCTTTATATAGGCAAGGGGCTAATGTTCGTGATAAATTATGGATGTAGGAGAAATAAGGGTTAAAAACATTTTAGGGGGAAAATGGTAAATTTCACATCAATTAAGGGTTTAAATGGTTTGGCTGCATGGTTGGGGAAACCATGCAACAATAGTGGAGCATGTACTACCCAGGGAACCCCCATGCATGAGTTATATACACAGTTTGATGAACTATGCACAAACTATGAAAATATAATCTTCTAAGATATTTGTAGCACCACATCGCCATGAAGCAAAGGTTCCACTAATTTAGGAAATTAATGAAACCTCCCACTGTGCATTGAAGGACTGCATGATTGAGACATAGATTTATCACTAACCTTGTTCTAATTATACATCTTATTCCCCATGTTCAATTTTCAGAGCTATGGGATCCAAAAACTCCTCAGACACTCATGAGACCTTACTCAAGCCATAAGAATTTTTAACAAGTTAAAAAAACCATTTAAACTAAAAAAATGATCCATAACTTATTGAAAAGATGGGTCATTACAAACTACCCTCATTAAAGAAACTCATCCTTGAGTTAACCTTCTAACAGTAATAAGGGATCATCTGAGAAAAGATCACCTCGTTGGGAACATAAGTCAAATTCTCACTCCAAGGTCTTGTCCTGTACTCAACCATGAAACCATAGAACTCTTACCAAAGGAACTAACCTACTCAGAGAGTCTTCATTCTCTGATCCATGATACACACTAGGTGATCCCCAAAGGAATAATCCATATATAACTCAACCTCCTTGGGATATAAAACATGCGTCAGTTCTGGATTATACTAATGAAGATAAGATACATGAAAACATCATTTATAGACTGGTATATCTGAGGAAGTGATATCCAATAAGACACTATCCTAATTCTATCCACAAAATTTAATGGTGTAATGAATTGAGGTGAAATTTTACCCTTCCTCTGAATCCTTTGATAGAACAACATAAGTGAAACAAGCAAGGAAAACCAACCCCTAACCTCAAACTCAAGAGGTCATGAATGGTGGTTGTAATATGATTGCTGCCTAGAATGTGTTATCATCATGTTCTTTCTAATCTATTGGTCCTACACTGAAGTCTCCTGGATGAAACATAGTCCAAGAAAATCCACCTCCACTACCTATAAAAAAAATGGTGTTGATTATTATGGCCTACCAAATAAGGATTCATAAGAAGCTATCTGAATTGTATCGTGAAAGTTATTATTGTAAGTGAACTCAACTATAGGTATATATTTCTCTTAAGAACCCCCAAAGTCAAGGAAACATGCATGAAGCATGTCCTTTAACACATAAATCATTTTATCTTTCCATTTGTCAGTATGAGGGTGATAGTTTGTGCTCAGAAGAACCTACATACCCATGTACTTCTTAAATCCCTTCCCAAACCAAAATGCGAAACAAGAATAATTTTTAGATACGATAGAATGTGGATCTTTGTGAAGACATATGACATCACTAATGTATATCCACCCTATCTCATCCACTAAGAAGGTCTCTAGAATAGTTAAGAAGTGGGAAACCTTTGTAAACAAGTTAATAACTACTCAAACTATATTTCTGCATTGATAACATATAGGAAATAATATTATTAAATCCATAAGGACATCACCTCATTTCCATTTGGGAATAGAAAATGGTTGCAAAAGTCCTGTTGGCTGCTGATGTTCCTCATTCACCAACTGGCAGGTGGAACACCCAAGTGATTAAGTTGGATATCTCTAATTTCATACCAAGAAAACAATAATAGGGATATAAGTCTCGATATATCATGGTTACAACTGGATGTACATCCCACACCAAGGCATGAAATTACCATATAAACATCTCTCATATATCTATTTGTTCCCATACATGTCCATTTATGTGTGATGTTTCATCCTCATCCACACTCCATCAATGAAACATATCCTCATCATAGATACTCTCCCTCAGGACTAGGCCCTCATGATCTGATATTTTCCTCATATTTACCCATTATAGAAGGGTTCAGGTCACTGATAAATATGAGAGGACCATCAGACCATGATCCTCATGGAAATCAACAAGAATTTCTAAAAATAAAGCTGTTAATTTCCACTCACCAATTTCCTAATAAACCATATATGTTTGAGCCTTACAGCTCAAAGAATCAGCTATTGTATTGTTTTTTCCACGAATATAGGAAATTTCAAAATAGAAGTACTATAGATATTCAACCAATCTAACCTACCTAATATTTAAGTCACACTGCATAAATTTATACTTTAGGATTCTAGGGTCTATAATCAAAAAGTAATTATCCCTATGAAAATAATTCCTCTAAAAGAATAAAGCGTGAACCATTACAACTTGCTCACGATCATGCATTATGTAATTCCACTTGTGATGCCTCAACTGATGATACCCTTATGCTAAGACTTGATTTTCCAGTATCATAACTTCCCATAGCCTGATTCATAATGCATCAAAATTTACTGTATAGATATTTCCTAGATTTAGAAGAATACAAATTTATGCTAGATTCAATATACCTTTAAATTCCCAAAAAACGTTTTCATAATATTCTGACCAAGAATATTTCACACCCTTTTTGTTAAAACTCGTATGCGGTGCTGCAAGGCATGATAAATCCTAGATGAGGTTTTTGTAATACAAGGATATCCCCAAGAAACTTCATATATCAAAAAAAATCATTTGATGCTCCTAGGAATCAAAAAATCTCACCTTCATTGGGTCAATTGATACTCCTACCTCAGAAATTATGTGACCTAGTAAGTATAATTTTTTTGATCCAAAAGGGGAATTTAGTAATCTTTTCATAAATCTTATTCTCTCTTAGTGTATTCAACCTGATATCAGGATATTTGAAATGGTCGTCACAAGTGTAGTATTACACCATGATTTCATTTACAAAGTCTACCAGGAATGAATCCCGATATTGGTGAAAGAATTGATTCATCATATCCATGAAAACTATAGGTGCATTCTTGAGATTGAGTGGAGTTACCAGGTAATCATAAATACCATACATGCTTAGGAAAGCTGTAAGAGGTTTGTATAATGGTCTGACATGAAACTGATGGTAGAAAAACCGAAAATCAATCTTTGAAAACACCCTCAATACTTATATATGATCAAAGAGGTAATCTATTCTAGGTAGTGGATACAGATTCTTAACTATGAGTGGTTTAGCTATCGATAGTCCAAGAAAAGCCGGATGGTACCATCCAATATATTTTAAAAAATGGCCAATGAACCCCATGGATAAGTACTAGGTCATAATAAAATATTAGCCTCTAGGTCTTTTAACAGAATATTGATATCCATAAGCTCTGTAAGCTCCATCATATAAGGAGGAAATTACACTAGTGATGCGATCATCACTAACTCAATACTTAATTCTAACTCGGTCGTTGAAGGTAGCCTAAAAAAGGAATCTGGAAAAATATACCTGAAATAATCCACCATAGGAGGGAAATCAATAGGTCATATTACTTGGCCATCCAGATAGTGTCTAGAAATTCAGGTTGTTACTCTACCCAGCCCTTGATGCTCATGTCCAGGTCAAGATTCATGAACATCCCATTGTCCCTTGTGAACATGTATACCAACCTATGGTGATTTAAAAGCTTCCCTCTAGAAATAAAATTAAATTTGGACTTTATAGGAAACTAACTATTCCATCTTAATAATTAATCATATCTTTTGATATCAAGGATGAAGAGATTCCACACGATCAGGTAACCACATATATTGAGGGGAAATTCCTTAAATCAATGAACACATTCTGACCAGATACCCAATGGGGTATCAAGGGTCATCATTCCAGGAAAATAATATATTTCAAGGCCCATAGTCTCCATAATTTCCATATTTATAAAATTTGGTGTTGCACTTATGTCAGATTAAGCAGACACTAAAGGTGAGGCTAGGAGAATAGTAACTCAAACAATAGAAGGTTTGACGCTCTACTCAACCATCACAATTTTAATTGCATGTAACTGTCATGAACCACAACCCTGATCTCTGACCTAAATTCCTTGAATAGGTATTATCTACTAGTTTTATGGATCTTGAGTTTCATTCCCTCTACATGACCACCTCCTCAGCCTGAGGGGCTTGTGGTATTCCACCTACCTGCTTGGGGAGACACTACTGGCCCCACTCTAGATCATAGGGTTAGTGCAGATCCTATATCACTAAGAAATAGTGAAGAATTCATGAAGAAGTGATGTATATTCCCCATCCTTCCATAACCTATTCTGCCAACTAGATCTCACATACATTGGGGTTTCCTATGTCCTGGTTTCCCGTACTAGTAAAATATAATGAAACTATCAGTACAAGCTGTTTGAATACAACTACCCCCATAAGAAACCGTGAAATAAAACTCACATCCACTTGAAGAACCACTACTCGGTTTGGGTGCTGAACTCCCTAGATTACACCATTATCTTCCCTTAATTTCTGCTCATTAATGAGGGTCTTATTGAATATTTTAAAAATAGTGGCCAATCGAAAAACATTGACTTATGATCAGATGGAGTATACCAACCCATACTAAAATAAACTCATGGTCAGGATCACATCACCATATAGAGTCTATGTGAATTGCTACAGATCAGAAAAATGATTATAATACTCCTTCACAGACATAAATCCCTATTAAAAATTCGTGAAATCTTTAGCTAGATAATCCTTCAATGTATCTATAAAAAGTAATCATATAAAAACATTAGAAAGTTACTCCAAACCACATATCGATGTTATTCTTCCTAGGTAATGACATACCACCATTGCTTGGAATAATTACATATCATATAAGCAGCAATCCTGGCCTTTTTCTGTAAAGGGATCCCCAAATGCTTGAAATTATAATGAATGACCTATAGGCATGACTCTGCAGCATGAGGTATTCTATCCCTTGAAAAGGTGGGAGGATGATATAGTCGAAACTCCTAATTCAACTCTTCCATATTCAAGGAAATTCAAGAAACCCCTTTCATATATTGAATCATACATCAGAAACACTCTTAGAATTTGGTTTCAATGACAAAATCAGGAATAATAGGTGGTTCCTCTAGTGGCACTACTAGTGGTAATACCAATGGATTAGGGGATACCTCTTTTAGATTATCTTTTTCATTTCCTCCATGGAAAATAACATGAGACCATCATGGTTTCATGATTCTAAAATTCCAAACACATTCCTCAGAAAATATTTTTGGAGCTAAAAATATCACAGATTGAAAATTAGGATATCTATATAGCCAATATTTGAAAAAGATCACACCCCTCTTCATTCTCCTAAAACTAGGTCTTGGTGATAAATGAAATTCCATAATAGGCCACAAGAATCATAATATACACCCCCAGAAACCCTCTACTTTGGTCAAGTTTGGGTATAGGTCTCATATTAAACATTTGGGGTTACAATATATGAAGTTTAAATTGTAAGGTATAGAGGAAACCACCCTTTATTTTAAAATTTACATCCCCATTTAGTTGTAACCATTTCATTTAATGATTTTATTTCATTTAATTTCACACACACAGACTTATATATATCAAAATCCATTTAAATGTTTCACCATTCCCAGTTTATAAAATCTATACTTTTATAAATTTTAGTTGGCACCTCATGTAATTGCGACCTAACATTTACATATAGTATCAGGATACAACATGTCATGATAACAATTTGATTAAATGAACTACCATTCTAAATTTATAGAAGTAACTTATTATTAAATTACGATTTTTATTCATGTAATCAAATCATATAATTTCATGTCAGTCCATGGATCCAGTTTGTCTAGAACATACTATATGGTATATTTGGACAATTAAGGTGCCATCATAAATATATAAAAGAAAAAACAATTTATATTGATTCGAAAACGTTAATTATTAAAATTATCATATTACTACAACAAACATAAGAACATTTGTAAATATAAGTATCTAGGAACTAACTATATATAACAGAAAATGCACACAAAAAGTAAATGTGGAATGGAAAAATACATGGCATATAAGTCCTAAAGTTTCCATGATGATTAATGACATAATAAATCCTTTCTGTACTAGGAAAAGAAGAATGGAAATACATAATAGTAATATCATCAATATTAATAATGTCATAAAACATGCACATCACCCAACTATGAAATTACTACAATGGTAATAGGAACAAATCCTAATAATAATATCCATTCACAGATAATTTGGGTTTCCCCCATATGTGGGGTTGCTAATCCAAAACAAAGGCTCATTACAAAATTCCAATACATTCTAGTATCCAATATAATACCTAAATAGTAAGACAAAATGAAAATGAATATTTGATACCACTTTATATCATCCTGATCTGGGATCCACTAAAATGGTTCCCCGAGACATTGGGTCACATGGCCTCAAGAGCGTCTCCTCATATACCAGAGGCTGTTGAATAGTAGAGATGGGGAAAGATGGTATGTTGGGGAGACTATACCCTCCTATAAAAGTGGTATAATAGAGGTAAACATATATAAAGAACAGTGGAAGAAAAATAGATATCTAATCTAACAATGGAGACAAACACCATAAATATGCATAGTGGGAAAAAACATACAAGTAACAATAATAATCAAAATATAAAGGCTGAGTCATACAAAAAATGTTTTCATGACATGATAATGTAAAAAATGAGAATATAGGGGACATAGGGTACAATAATATAAAATATTATGTACAAAAAAACCAAAAAAAATATCCACTATAATTTCTAGAATATGATCGATGCTCTTCTCCCATGATCAATGATATAATAAAAATAGACCATGCATCCTTGAAAGGGAGCTTTCCATTATCCACACCTATAGTCCTGAAGACTATTCAGGTACCAAAGGTGGACCAAGTAGGGTGTGAGATAATCTTAGTAGGCTAGCACCAAAAGTGACTAGAATAATCTAACCAATGTATATTGCATAATAATGTTTAGGTATAACCGATAATAATTGATGATAGAAATAAATATTAGTCAGCTCAGGTTCTTATAGGAAACCTAAAAGAATATACCTTCTTCGACATAGGCCGAATAAATATATGATATCAGTTACGATGTGTATCTATATATAAGTTATCCTATATAATATGTATACATATATATACACTATATCTGTGAGGATATATATAGGAATATACATAAATATTAAGTGTTAGTTGGGTCTGAGGCATAACTTAGGCATCCATTTCTAGTTTGAAAAGATCTAGGCTCCAAGAAGGGAGTATCCCTGAATCTCATAAGAATGTGAGACGTCATGATCAGCACTCAAGATGGTGGCATGAGATGTCACTCTTAACACTTGATGTAGTGGAACGTGGAACGTCATTCCCATCATCCAAGTATAAGTAAATGGTGTGATACATCATACCCATCACCCAATGTAAGGGAGTGTGAAACGTCTTGCTCAGTAAGACCTTTAACCATAATTTTCCAGACAATATCTATGTCCTAAACATCATAATAATAACGATACATTACCTCTTAAGAATTGAGAAACATTTAAACCAATATATCCATGGGTGTCATAATGCATATAATTTATATTTATAAATATAGAACATTTGGTGTGTCCTTTCCACCCACTTCCATTTAATTAAATTAAACCATATGATATCTAAATCAAGGTAAACCTAACAAAAGGTCAAGATACACTACTTACTAGGTGGTTGGGTTTATTAAAAATTTAAAACAAGGTGGGAAATTCATTCAACAAACCCAAAGGGGTGGTATCCAAGAGGTAATAAACTTATAATGATTTAATATGGGTCCATGAGAGTTTTTAAACATGGTTCAATTGATTTAAAATGAATGAATGAATTTTAAGGAAATATGAAGAAATTTCTAACATGGGGACCAATTGAGACCGCTATAAAAATGCTAAAAATTTAATGAAAGGTTACTAGAACACTTATCTTTATCCCGTAGATGACTCCTCATCTGATGTCAACTTAGGGTTTGAAGTATAATGGATGAGATCAAACAATTAGACAAATTCCATAATATAGGGAAAATGATGTTGCAACAAAATTTTGTAATATATGGGAAGATACAAGATTAAAATAAGAATAAAGAATAAAGATATTACCTTTGAGGATCCAATGAGATTGGCGATGATGAAAACATTGTTCAGATAGAGAAGAAATCAATAATCCTATCTTTTCTTGAGGGTGGATATTCATACGTGTGAAGGGGATTCTATGCATGAGAACTAAGGGAGACAGGAGAAATAAGTCTTTAATAGATTTAGAGAAATAGGGTAAATTATTCCTTACATAAGGGGTCCCATAGTTTAGTCACATGGTTCTCCAAACTACGTTCCAACTGTGTGGAATCTACTACCTAGGGAACCCACTCGTAGGGGTTGTCCACATGGTTTGAATAACTATGAAAAAACCACATATTTATCCTATAAAAAGATTTTTGAATCACCCATATTTGTTTGTGTCCTCGGTCACACAGTTTTATACAAATAATAATGTATCCTAATGTGTACTGAGTGCTCACATGTTTGATTTTCATGGTTAGCACTAACCATGTGCTAATTGTGGGGCTTAATCCATCTCTCCAATTTACAGATCTTTGGGCTACAAACAAGACCAAAAAACTCTCAAGAACTTCCTTAATCCATAGGTTACATTTACCAAGTAAGAAAAAAATATTTAAACAATGAAAACAATGATTTTTACCTTCATGAAAATCCAGTTCATTACATCCTTAGTGAGGGAAATAAGAATAAGACTTCAATCTCAATCCAAAGAGTCTTTTCTTGGTAGCTCTAAAATTGTGATAAATATTCATGCCAAATTCACCCTTGTTTTTTAAAGATGATATTATTTGTGTAAAATATATTTCTTGATCTAATTATCTTTATTATTTGATGGAATATACTTTTTTACTTGAGTTATAAATTTTTATTCACAATTTTCATCTATATCCATTTTTTATCCAATTCAAATTGGACTGGCCGTATTGTGAAGAATTATTTTGAAACATACTTAACCTTCTTCTTATGTGTGGACTAAATTTTCATAGAAAAATTATTTTCACATGATGTTTTTGGTTCTTTACCTAATAGTGGAATAAAATCAATTGCAATAGTTAAAATCCAGATACCCAATGGTGGAATCAAATCAACTGTAAAAGTATAGTCACTGGTTCTTTTTCTTTTCTCTTTTGTGGATCCTTTTTTCCAGAATAAAATGTTCAATTTTTTAGCCATATTCATAGAAAATTTAAACCTTCCACATAGATAATTAGAATCATTAGGGTTACCCTCTTTAGTAAACCTTTTAGGTTCTTTATCAGGGATTCCATCCACTGTACCAATCCTTATATTTCAATCCTAGGTTGATTCTTTCCTTGATTATTACTTATTAACTTCTATCTTTATGTTCATGGATTGTTTATAATGGTCCATAATGTGGTCATTCCTTCCATAATAGATGCATATCATCTTTCATGGTGTGAAAACCTTTTTATATTTCTTCATAGGTGTAATTAAATCAACATTATTATTTTATATCCAACCCAATAAGTACTTGTCTAATTATAGTCATGATTTATTTATATTTTTGGTATTATATTCTCATTATTATACGAGTTGTGTTTTATTGGTACATACTAGAAATATTTTTAACTGAGAACAATTTTTTTACAACTTTTACGAAGATTAAATATAATTTCATATTTATTTATATTTCATAAATTTCCATTTTTCTAAGAACTATTCTTCTATATAAAATTTCACGTTTTAATTTAATCTATACTCTATCTTACTTTAGTCCTTTTATAATCCTCATAAATTGAATTTTTTCTATAAAATGACAGGTTAGATCCAAAACCTATAACACCACCAGTAGAGAACTATAAAACCTATTCATTTTCTTTAATATGATGTATAGGCAGTTTAATATTCTTATTATTATTTGAAAAAATTCCTCTTATTTTGATCTTTTGTGGGACTTTATCTACATAATATTTCTAACATCCACCCATAATGATATGGGGAATTACATAACTTTTTTTCACACATTTATTATGAACATTATTTTTAAACTATTAATAAAATATGAAATTACATTAGTACCAACATAATAGACTAGAATGGGGGTTACCTTTTTACAAGAGTTTTTTTATTGAAAAAGGGATGATATAAATATCTTATTTCCGACACCTTCAGTATTTTTAAAATAAATATTTTTTTATATGTTTCAATGGGTGTAAATCTTATTTCAGTAATTTTTGATGACTCTTCTTTAGTGGTTTATAGATTTTTGAGATTCACCTATAATTCAAGTCATTTCAAATTTAGAGAGAAATTTTGGTCTTCAATCAAACTCACCACATATTCACATTTTCATGACCGGAACCAATGAGGCTCAAGCTAAAACTACACCAAGTTTTCCACTATAGTCTAGGGATTGGGGAGAAGAACCAAATTGAATAATTAATATGGGAGGCCTTTTCATAATGTAGCTATATGAACAAACCTAACCATCTCTGTAAAGACGTGCACATGAATAAAATAAATAGATGCAACATATTGAGTAACAACCATGTATGAAAAACCTCTAGGGAATACAATATATTACTATAGTTTAAATAGAAAAGTAAAGGAAAAAATACATGTCTAAACATAAAGATATCCCAACCTTACAAAACTGGAATAGTGAAGTGTTGAAAGAGACCATCTCCATATCTCCAGGCCCTTAACATCTTATGTGGTATAATGCACCGGGTATCCCTATTGTCCTCTTTAATCACACCAACCAATCCCTGGTCTAAAAAATAAACTACATGTGTAGGAAAATCCAATGTAGGGATGTGTATATATATACCGAATAAGAAAATCCAAAATCTAAAGGGGAGTAGTAAGAGACATGTTAAGAAAAAACATCCAAGCCTAAAGTAAGAGAGTAAGAATTCCTAATACATGGATACAATTATATACAAGATCAAAAAAAAAAAGAAACCCAAATAAGATATAAAGGGGATATCCATATCATAGAATATCCTAGAAAAGAGTTCCATTAGTTACAAAGGTCAATCAATGATTCCCATCATCTCTCACATATGTTCAAAGGGACATTAAAGTCAAATCACACCACACCAAGGTGAGGAAAATTCAATGGGAAAAACTATAAAGAGAGGAACTATTCTCTAGTAAAATAGGAGGGTTCCACTCAATATATAGTTGGAGGACCCATGACCTATCCCAAAATAAGGGTTCCACTTTGATTCTCGAAGACACATACCTTGGATATATAGGAGGGTTCCATTCACTAGAAAATATAAAATTCATGCCCAATCCTAACAGAGAGGTGCCACTCTAGCAATTAGTTGAGGATCGATTCCTAACCCAGTATGAGGGTTTCAATTTAGTAGTCCAGTACCCATGGACTACACAATAAAAGGGATCCACTCTAATAGTATAGGACCCATGACTTGTCTCCACAAGAGATTTCCACTTAGAGGATAGGTAGGGGAGCCATTCCCTGACTCTGCTGGAGGGTGACACTCTGATTTCTTTTATGATCCTACTCAATCACTACCATCATCGAGCACCTCAAAAAGAAGAATAAAACCTGAAAAATATCATATCATATATCAAAAGCCAATAAAATGGATACCATCCCATTATACATGAAAATATACTCATGATAGGCTACTTGAATTCCAAAATATGAGTCCAAATGAAGGAGAAACGAGAGGTAGAAGTTTTCTAAAAGGGAATGTATGGGCACAAGACATGTAATGGGACCCAAACAGTGTGTGGTACCACCTTTATACCAAGCCATGTCCCTATTGATACATGGATAAATGCCTATATATCCCCACATGATGTGTAAGGAGACTATACGGTGTGTCTCAACCACCTGGTTTCAATCCTTTTGTAACAACCAAATTTTTTTATGAAATATTTTTCAGAAAATATCAATTATTCAATAGCTTACATTGCATGAAATCTTGATTTTAAATGAAATAGAAGATGCCCTTTGTATAAAATGACCATTATAACCCAGCTGTTAAGTTATTGGAAAAAATATAACTAACTTATGAAAATTTATAGTGAATTCATTCACTACCAATTATTTATGAAAAATATAAATCAATTATATATTTCTATTTTTTATTAATAAATTGAGTGAGTTAATATTAGTAAATGAAATAAATGAAATATATATTTTATATAATTTAAAAAACATTTTTTATATTCATCTAATTGATATTTTTTCATGGGGTATGAGTAAACCCTATTTGAGGTATAAAAACCTATATTTTTTAAAAGGGTAATTTTCCACTGTTTAATGGAGAACCCCTTTTAAATTATGATTTTTGCATATTAATAATTTTTATATGAAAACATAAAAATTTTCACTGGATTTGGGATATAAAAATTTACTTTTCATAAATTTTTGATATTTTTTCTGAAAACATTCATGTTTTGATGAAGAGTAAAAATACACTAAATTTTAATTGAAAACAACTTTTTTCATAAAAAAACTATATATCATTAAATTAGGACATTTAATAGTTTTAAAGTATCGATATAATTTTTTTTCATCATTCAATATAATTTTTCCCATAGAATTTATTTTACATTGAATTTAGATTTACAAATATTTCATTCTTTTGAAATGTATTAACTTTTAAAACCTATTATCACTTTCTGACAATAGTATTAATTTTAAATTAATTACTGAAAATTATGTGCATAGAATTTTGAAAAAAGGATTCCATTTTTGGAATTATTATTTCCAAATTATGTAAAAATATTACTTTTAATTTGGGGAATTATGAATTGTAACTTCAGTAATTTTTATTAATACATTCAGAGGGTAAATCGGGTAATTAAGGGTAAACATAATATTATGAAATTACCCTAAAAAATGTAATAATATCTTTGTATGAGTTTTTTTGGACCTAAATCATCCTTATGTTGAAATGGTTTCCTTTGGAATCTAGTTGGATGAGATTCATATATTTAGTTTATTTTATTTAAAGTAAAGTTAAATATATCTTACTATAATTTTAATAAAAATTTCATTTTAAAATAAGGTTATATAGAAGTAAAATTCAATTAAAAAAATAAATTTAAATATAAAATGTTTTTCTTTAACATGATTATTTATTTTTATTTTTTATGAAAGAAATAGTTACCTTAAAGGCTTATACTTTAATGATGGAGAAATTATTTAAGTTATGAGAAATCAGTAAAATAATTATTATTAAAATAATAATAACCATTAAAAGACCCAAAAACATGAACAAATATTATTAGTAGTGTACATCACTACAATAACCATCCAAGTGTCAAGTTATTGATAATGTTAAGCATTATATAAGATATTATGACACTTATATTATTTTATTTAAAATAATTATAAACTTTCCACAATAATGTTTTAAAAAGTATGGCATTTTTAATGATGGATTTTAATGAATCTATATTCAACTAAAAGTTTTCTTATGAAATCAAGTATATATAGCTTCATTTATTTTTAATTTTTAATTCAACAGATCAATGTATTAAATAATTACAAAAAACTATTGTAGTTTTTATTTTATTAAGCTAAATATCAAATAAATGTTAACAAAAATATTAAAAAATATATAATTTTAGAAAATTAATATGTCCAATGAATTTTCTATATGACCCCAACCACTTATGAAATTTATAAAATAATTGGTTCAAAGATAACTTGTAGCCTAAATATTTTTAAAATTCAATGAATTGAATAGTGTCCAAATTGACACTATTGATTATTTATCAAAATAATGTTTTATTAAATTATTTAAAAATAAAAACATTATTAAAAATATATAATAGTTATTATATGGTATAAAGAGTTCTAATTTATTTATTTATGGTATAATTTACATCAAATAATTAAATATTTCATCCTTTTAATATTTAAATATTTGTTACCCTAGTTAAAAATTAAATAGAATAACTAAGTATTAATTAAAATGATATGGTTTAAATTTCTAAAAAAACATGTCTAAAATAGATTTTTTGATGTGACTACAATAATATATAATTTAATATATTAAATTAGGACATTTTTGAGGTTTTAGGGTAGGGTTTTATTTTATTATAAATTAATATTTTTAGAGATCCAAAAAGTTTCCCTCACCTCAATTATAAAAGTTCACCTCCTCCCTCACCTCTTCACTTAACATTGAACCTTAAAGCTCATAAATCCCCTAAAAATTTCCCTTCTCAAATTACATAGTTACATTCTATAGGTTTGGTTCTTATTTAAATATCATCTCTAGCGATTTAAGAGTAGATTTAGAGGGATCACGTCAAAGAAGATGTAATATCCTCTTCTGATTCTTTCAAACTTCTTTCTTCTTCTACTTCTTATTCTAGAATTGTTTCATTATAAATTAACAGATATTGTATCACTTATAAATCTAATTTCATTATGATTTTGAAATACCCATATTCCACATTCTATCCATCCTACGAAAAATGAAATCACCACGCGTACGTACGTATGACTTACAGCCTCCATGCCGTGATGTAATCTGTTTTTGACCACCACCTTACTTGGATGGGAATACTGATAGAAATAATAACTATATATGATTATAATAACCTATTATTGATTCTGAAATATTAACAAACATCCACTTTATTAACATTCAACAATTAGTGGACTAATATCATCACTCGTGTGTACGCATGACCTACCATCTCTACAATGTGATGCGATTCATTGTACCTAATCTTAACTAAAGTATGATCATATAACTAAATGGAATGAATAAATTTGATATATAGTATAATAATATCAATTTTTAAATTATATAACTATACCCTAAGAAGATGAACATGATCTTATTCAGAAAAACATGGTAAGAAAATATATAAGTTAACACCCGATGAATGATTAATAATATTACTAACAAACGAATGATAATATGATCATATATGATATCATAAAAAAATATAAATGATTCTTAAATAATTCAATGAAATTATTTAAATCATTATACATGAGGATCAGATACATAAAAAGGAAATTAGACCTAAGGTAAGGGATAATTTTGTAATCTCATTATTATTTGAGATTGTTTATAAGTAAGTATTTAATATGGTAAATGTATCATCCACGTCCATGTTACCAAAATAAATAATTTTATTCATATTATTCTATAATTTTTTAAATTCAATTATACACATTTGTGAATTTTTATTTAACTATATGAAAGGAATGTTTTGTCATTATTCGATACATGGTACTTTTTGACTTATCCAACAAAAGTACGAGAATAATGTTTTATTTTAACTTATATGGCTTTGTATGTTTTTACATTTTAACAACACCATATTTCCTTGAATATTACTTTACAATATTTAATATTTATTTTCAACTAATTTATTTTCTTTTCAAATTGTGTGGTATTTTTAGAAAAGATAACATTTTTGATGAAAAATGTTATTTTCCTCAAGAATTAATTTCATGTGTTTTATCAAAAATAGTTCCCATCTAAGATGACATTATTTAAATAGGGTTATGTTTCTATCCTTATCATTACTATGGTTTTATCATTTTTATGATGTGATTCTATTTATGAAATCCATTTTTGGATTTATGTTATGATGAAATAATGTTTAAGAAACCCATTTTATTCCTTTGGTTAGGATATGATGAATGATTTATGTTTTTATGGAACACTTAAGAATGATTTAATTGTGAGATGGGTGGGAAAAATATCTCCCTCAAATTTATTGGGAAAATATTTATATCTCATGATATTGATATTGCTAAAATGGTAAATCATCTCAATTCATTAGTAAAGGGTGGGAAAGAGGAGTGAACTCAGTTTAGTAATAGAATTAAACGACTATGATGGTTTTGGAAATGTGTATTGATTAATATGAAATGATTTTCTATGATTATTTGAATGCCACAAAATTTCATGTCTTATGTTATGAATTTTTTATTAATATTCATTGATTCTTATAAAATTTTGTGATTTATCCCATGGGATGATATCGTGATCACTCATATGTAGGATAGTATTTTAAATGTTTTTTTCTTATTCCTTATGATTATAATATGATTGATATCTCCCTTACTTGCCCTTACTAAGCATTTGAGATCACCCATTAATTTGTTTCTTTTACCTAGGTCATGAAGAAGGGTATTAAGTATGATATATCAAAAAAGGTGTCTAGTTATGATGAAATAAGTTGGAAAAAATGAAAATATCTTATACACCAATTGTTTATGATTAGTCGTTTCTAAATACATTATACCTATAGAGTCCTGTCATGTATTTGTTATATTATGTAATTAATATTTTTCTATTTTGATGTAATATCAATTTTTATAAATATTGATTATTATAGTTGGTATTAGAAGAAATTTATAGTTATCCTTTGTAAACTAGGATGATAAAACCATAGGAATAACCCTAAGGATATGTCGATGTATAAGTTAGAATCATAGTGTTTTTTAAAGATCATGAATAACCAAGGATAAAACCTACAGTTTCTTAAATTGAAATTTTATTCTTGATTATATAGTTTTCCCATTATGATTATTGTTTATCACACAATGATTCTTGGTTTTAGTCAATTCCAAAAACCCAGAGGTTTTACGCTAATTCTAAATGCGACAAACAATGAAATTAGTGTCCACCTGAGCAACCAAATGTTATGGTAGTTGGAATGAAAAATCTTAAAGCTATTCTCACACAAATTTCTCAACATATGAATCATGTAGGACTTCAAAATGGGTAAATTAATGAACAAAATTTTGTTTAGTCCTTTATGAGGCAGCGTCCACCTTCTTTTAGTAGGTCTTCTGATCAATTATAGGCTAAATATTGGATCTGTACCACTGAAAAAATATTTTTATTTATAAAATGCTCAGAACATGATAAGTTCATCATAGTAGTCTATCATTTGTAATGTGAATCTAAAACATGGTGGAACCGTATCAGGAATACGAGGCATAGAGATGAAATTCAATCGATGGAATGAGAAGCATTTAAGAACTTATTTTTCAATAATAACTTTCCTCATATTCTTTGAAAAAAGAAGGAGAAGTAGTTCCTTAAGAATAAGAAAAAGGTTGATGAATCCATTGGTACATATGAAGAAAATTTTACTAGACTTGAGTTGTATACATTTAGAATTATTATCCAATAAGAGAGTAAAATTGATCGATTCTTTAGTGGCTCAAAACCCTGTCTCCAAAGGGAATTATCCATAAGGGACTTTAACAACTATGAGGAAATCGTTCGATGTTCTCTCAAGGATGATAGCGATATTTTAGTTACCCATTAGTCCTATGGGTTTGATAAAAAGAGAAAAATATAATTCAATGTAAAATATAAATGCCACACTGAATAAAATATTATTTTTCTCTTTTGTTCAATGTGTGGAAAGAAACGTGGATAAAATTGTTCTAAAGGGACTAGTAAATGTTTTCTGTGTGGGAAAGAAGGTCCTTAGGTAGTAGAATATTGTAGTGATGGGAAAAATATGTCTAATTATGTGAAAAGTGAAAAGGCTACATAGAATTGATCTCCTACACTTCAATGTTACATGTGAAAGGAAATGTGGTATTATCACAATCAATGCTCTAATACATGGGTTATTGATGATGATCAACTTCAGTAAACTGTTATGGACAAAGAAAAAGGAATGTCACATGTTATCACTATTGGAAATGTGTAGTATGTTAATGAAGTGATGAATATACACTTACCATCTAATATATTGTATTAAATTTTTTATTTGATTCTATAACCACCCACTATTTTATTTATAAATATTTTTCAAAGGGTATATTTGTATTACCTCAACAATTATATGTTGAGTTAGCTATGACAACTCCTAATGTCACAACAATCATATGAAATGTTTATAATTATTCTCTTTTTTATGTTTTTGGGAAATATCTTCTTAAAAATATTGTGGTCTTTCCTATAGTGTAATTTGATGTGATTGTTGGCATGGATTGGATTTCTCTCTGTATATAGATCATCTCAATTTCCATGGAAGGAAATTCATATTTCATATTCCGAATAAATATATGATCATCTATTGACACAAGGATGATTATGAACATCAAGTAGAAATTTGTTCAATGTTATGGGTATTAATTCCTATAAATAAAGGTTATCTATCTCAAATGGTTTGGGAGAAACTCACCATTAAGAATACATATATTGTATAAGAGTTTGATTATGTCTTTACAAAATAATTTCCCCGTCTTCCACCAAATCATGAAGTTGAGTTTTCAATATAAATAATACCATGAGACATGTATATTTTAATGACACATTATAGAGTCACCCCAATTGAGTTGTAGGAATTTAAGAGGCAACTCCAAGAGAATATTGATAAGGGATTCATACACCCTAGTACGCCACCTACGGGAGAAAATATTCTATATGTTTATAATATCTATGGGTCAATGAGACTCTACATTTATTATCAAGAACTTAACAAGGTCAATATCAAAAACAAATATCATATTCCCCAGATTGATGACTTATTTGACCAACTATGGGAATCTCAAGACTTTTCCTACATTTGTCTTTATTCAGGATATCTTTAATTAAGGGTCAATAAGGAGGATATACTAATGATGACATTCCATACAATGTATGGAAATTATTAATTTATATTTTTGCTATTTTTTCTTACTTATTTTACCAATTTATTCATGGATATAATGAATAGAGTCCTTAGAGACTATCCTGATCAGTTTTGGGTAGTCTTTATAGATGGTATTTTTTTTCTATTTTAAGATCAAGAAAGAGAAATTCGATGGCTTGATAATTGTACTGAAGACCCTCATAAAGGATAAGATTTATTAAAAGTTTACCAATTACAAATTTTGGATTCATAATGTTTCATTTTTTGGTAAAATAATATCAAGATATGGGATATTTGTAGATCTAGCAAAAACAAAAATTATTAAAAGTTGGACGAGAACAAAAAATGTAACTAATTTCCAATGTTTTCATGTTTTGGAGGGATATTATAGAAATTTTGTAAAATATTTTACATGATTATCTACTCTAGTAACCAATTTTACTCATAAAGGAGTTAGGATCATGTGGACTAAGTAATGGGAAGATAATTTCAAAGAACTTAAAAGAAGGCAATCCAGTGCACCTGTTCTCACTCTAACTTGTAGTAGAAAAAGGTTTGTGATCTATTGTGATTCATAAAATAAGGGTTTGGGTTGTTTTCTCATGGAAAGTGATATGGTGAAAGGTTATGATACCAAAAATTTATAATCCATGAGCAAAATTACCTAACTTATGATTGGGAGTTAGCTATTGTAATCTTTGAACTAAAGATAAATAAGAATTATCTTTATGGTGATATGTGTGATATTTATAATGATCATTAATGTTTAAAGTATATTTTCACAAAAAAAGGAATTCAATATTCACCAAACACTATGGTTATAGTTCATTAGAGATTAAGAATTATTAATACTTTACCACCATGGGAAAGTGAACAGGGTGGAATAAGATTTCAATAGAAAGGACCATGCTAGCCTATCCATGGCGAGGATCACAAAAGTATCAATGTTTATGGATTTCAAAACGATGGATCTTGTAATTTTAAAGTGGAGAAATATTATATTTATAAATTTAATTTTCAACCAACTATGCAAGTAAATATAAAGGATATGAAGATGGAAGATGTAGAGCTATAAGAGAAGGTGTCAAATTTTATTGAATTCAACCTTGATTGTGATGGAATAATAAGGTCCATGAACCAGGTTGGTATTCATCTCATACAATAATTGGAGAAGGATCTATTGGATGATGCTCATAGTTCTTCGTTATCAATTTATCCTAGAATCACAAAGATGTACAAGGACGTCAGAGTATTTTTGGTGGGATGGCATGAAAAGAGATGTTGTTGAATATGGATCCTGATGCTTGGTTTGTCAGTAAGTTTAGGTCTAGAGATCAAATTATAAGGGGATATTACAACCATTACCCATACCAAAATTTAAATGGGAAAAAATCACTATAAACGTTATCATCAGACCTCCCAAAACATCTAAGGGCCATAATTCAATATGGGCTATAGTTTATCACCTTATGATGTTGGAAAACATCATTTCTATTGTAGAGGATTTCTTTATTAATCATATTTATAAGATTTATGTGAAGGAAGTGGTAATATTTCATAGATTACCACAATCCATTATATATGATCAAGATCCTAGATTTACCTCGATGTTTTGGTGAAGCCTTAAGCATGCTCTAGATATAGAGTTAAGTTTTAGCACTGCTTATCATCCACAGAAAAGTGGTCAGTTTGAGAGGAAAATTAAAACACTAGAAGACATGTTGGGAGATAAATCTATGGATTTAAAAGGTGATTAGAATCAACACTTGCCTTTGGTTGAATTTTTCTACAATAATAACTTTCTCTCTAGTATTCATATGGATCCTTATTAAGACCTCTATGAAAAGAAGTGAAGAATTCCAACTTTTTGGGATGAAGTTGGGGAAGGAAAGCTATTAGGACCTGATCTTGTTGATAAAATGGAAGAAAAGGTGATATCAATTCAACAAAACATAAGAACAGATTAGATTCAATAAAAAAATGATGCTAAAAACCAAAGAAAAGACCTAGAGATTGAATTGGGTGACAAGTTGTTTCTATTAATATCTACCCATTAGAGTTTAATGATATTTAAAAATAAGGGAAAGTTGTTCCCTAGGTATATCAGTCCTTTTGAAATTGTAGATAATGTTGGGAAGGTAGATTTTTGATTGGCACTTCCAAAAAATCTCTCTCAAGTTCATAATGTGTTTGATGTATCTCTCTTAATATAGTACATATCTAATCTTTCACATATTCTAAACTCAAATGTTGTACCAAAGGATCAATATCTTTCTTATGAAGAACAACTGATAGAGATTCCAGATCATAGCGAAAAGTTATACGAAACAAGACAACTCACTTGGTCAAAGTATTATAGAGGAACCACCAATTTGAGAAAGATAAGTTGGGACATAAAGATGTGATGAGGCATAAGTATGATCATTTGTTTTTTTCCAAGTGATGAATTTCTAGGGTGAAATTCATTTTAAGGGGGGTATATGTAACACCCAAATGTTTTTAAGAAATATTTTTTAAATAATTTTAATTCTTCAATAGCTTTCATTCTAAGAAATATTCCATTTAAATGAACCATGAGATGAACATAGTACAATGTGAACATTATAACCTATCTGTTAGGTTTTAAGAAATACATATAACTATCTTATGAATTTTTTTACTGAACTCATTCACTACTAGTTATTTGTGAAAAATATAAATCAATTATATATTTGTATTTTTCTATTAATAAATTGACTGAATTACTATTAGTAAGTGAAATTAATTAAATATATATGTAATATAATTAATAAAATATTTTTTATACTCGTCCAATATATATTTTTGTCATTGGGTATGAATAAACCCAATTTTATGTATAAAAACCGATGTTTTTGAAAAAGATAAATTTCTTGCCTTTTAATGGAAAACCCATTTTAAATTAAGATTTTTTATATTAATAATTTTTATATGAAACATTAAACATTTTATTTGGATTTTATATATAAAAATTCACTTTGAATAATTTTTTGATATTTTTCTGATAACTTTCATGTTTTGTTGAATAATAAACATACACTAAATTTTAATTGAGAACAACTTTTTTCCTCAGAGTAATTTATATGGTTAAATTATAATATTTATTGGTTATAAATTATAAATAGTATATAATTTTATCATTCAATATAATTTATGTCATTAGTAGTAATTTTACATTTAATTCAGATATAAAAACATTTTAATCTTTTACAGGTTTTTAACTTCGAATACTCATTCTCTCTTTCTGACAATGAGATTAATTTTAAATTAATTACTACAAATTATGAGGTTTTAATTTTTAAAAATGTATTAAATATTTGGAATCATCATGTTGAAATTAATTAAATAACTTAATTTTATTTTTGGGGTTTATGAATAGTAACTTCTTTAATTTTTATTAATACAGTGAAAGGTTAAACTGGGTAATTAAGGGTAAATTAATGTTATGAAATTACCCTAAAACATATCCTAATATCATTTTATGAGATTTTTTTGACCAAAATCATCCTTGGTTCAAAATTATGTTCTTTGAAGCCACATGGATGATATTAGGATATTTAATTTATTTTATATAAAGAAAACTTAAATATGTCTTACTCATATTTTAATAACTATATAATTTTTAAAAAAATGTAATACAGAATATAAATTTGATTGTAATTCTAATTTTAAATATAAAATGTTTTTATTTATCATGATAATTTATTTTTAATTTTTTGGAAGTAAATAATTACCTTAAAGACTTAAACTTTAATGATGCTGAAATTATTTAAGTGATTAGAAATAAATAAATTAATTATTTTTAAAATGATAATAACCATTAAAAGACCCAAAACATTACCAAATATTATTGGAGGAGTATATATCTTCCATGAAAATCGAATTGTTGAGTTATTGACCATTTTAGCCTTATAGAATTGATTATGACACTTATTTTATTTTCTTTAATGTGATGATAAACTTATCACATTCAAGTTTTAAAAAGTATAAAGTATTTAATGATGGATTTTCCCAAATATATATTCTACTAAATGTATAATTAATAAATATAGTAGATTTATATTCATCATAGTATTTTATTTTTAATTTTTATTCTATAAATAAGTGTATTAAATAATTACAGAAAACTATTGTAGTATTTATTTTATTAAAGGAAATATATAATAAATGTTATTATAAATATTAAAATATATAAAATTTGGTCTAATGAATATGTATAATGAATTTGTAGACTAAATTTATCTCCTAGGAATATAATATAACAATTTTTATAAGATAACTTGTTATATTAATATTTTTAAAAATCAATGAATTGAATAGTGTTAAAATTGACCCTATTGATTGTTTATCAAAATAATGTTTTATTAAATTATTTAAAAAACAATAATAAATTTTTTAAAAAATATAATAATTATTATATGGTCTAAAATTTTATAATTTATTTATTTATGGTCTAATTTACATCAAATAAATAAATATTTTACCCTTTTAATATTCAAATATTTGTCACCCTAGTAAATATTTAAATAAAATAACTAAGTGTTAATTAAAATGATAAGGTTTAAATTGACTGAAAATCATGTCTAAAATATATTGGTTTATGAGATTAATTACCTATATCATCTAATATTATAAATTAGGAATTTTTTTTTGTTTTTTATTGGGGTTTGATTTTATTATAAATGATTATTTTTGGTGATCCCAAAAGTTCCCCTCACCTCAATTATAAAAGGGCCCCTCCTCTCTCACCACTTCACTTCATATTGAAGCTTCAATCCTGAAAAAAATATATCATTTTCCCTTATCAACTTCCTTAGTAACATTATATAGGTTCGATTCTTCTTTAAATACCAACTCTAGTGCTTTAAGAAAGGATTTCAAGGGATCACATCGAAGAAGAGGTAATCTCCTTTATCGATTCTTTCAATCTTATTTCTTCTTCTACATGCTATTCATGAATTTTTTTGTTATAAAGTAATAACTCCAATATAAATTACATAATTATATTTTTTTTATGATTAATAATCAACCATATTCCATATTCTATCCATCCTATGAAAAATGAAATCACCATGCATGCGTACATACGACGTATCGTCTCCACGCAATGGTGTAATCTATTTTTCACCACCACCTTACATGAATTGGTGTAATGATGGAAAAAAACTATATATTATTATTATAAAATTATATTTATTCTGAAATATTATAAAATATCACTACAATACCATTAAAAAATTATGGGAATTATATCGTCGCACGTCCGTACATATGACTCACTGTCTCAACGACGCAATGCGATTCATTCAACATGATCTTAATTAAAGCATAATTATATAAATGAATGGAATGAAAAAATATGATATATATTGTAAAAATATCATTATGTAAATGATATAACTATAAACTAAGAATAGAAACACAAAGTCATTTGAAAAAACATGCATAAGTAAATAAAGAAGTTAACACTTGATGGACTGGTAATAATGTTAATAACAAAAAGATAATAATATGATCATATATGATATCCTGAAAAAATGAATATGATTCTGAAATAATACAATTAAATTATCTAAATAATTATATAGGAGGTTTGGATAAATAAAAAATAAATTTGACCTAAGGTAAGGGATAATTTTACAATATCATTATCATCTGAGATTGTTTATACGTAAGTATTTACTAGGGTATATTTATCATCCACATCCATTTTTCATAAATATGTAATATTATTTTTATTATTATACAATTTTTTAAGGTCATCTTTACCCAATGGTTAATTTTTATTAAACTGTATAAAAGGAATCTTTTTTCATTATTCGATATGAGGTACTTTTTGACTTATCTAAAAAAAATATGAGAAAAATGTTTTCTCTGAACATATACGACATAAAAAGTTTTTATGTTTTCATAACACCATATTTACATGAAGAATAATTTACAATATTTTATGTTTATCTTCAAATAAAATCTTTTCTTTTAAAATTGCATGACATTTTGAGAAAATAATTTTTTTGAAGACGAAGAGATATTTTTCTAAAGAATTAATTCCAAGTGTTTTATAAAAATTATTTCACGTATAAGATGAAATTATTTAAATAAGATTACTTTTATATTCTTATTATTTCTATGGTTTGATTGTGTTTATGATGTAATTCTATTTTTGAAATACACTTGTGGATTTATGTTATGGTGGAATGATGTTTAAGAAACCCATTTTATTCCTTATGTTTTGCTATGATAAATGATTTATGTTTTTGTGGAAAATGTAAGAATGATTTTCTTATGAGATGGGTGGGACCTATATCTGCTTCCAATTAATTGGTTAATGATTTATAACTCTTGAGATATACATGGATGTAATGGTAAATGATCTCAGTTAAGTAGTATAGGGCTGGAACAATGAGTGAACTCAGTTCAGTAATGGAATTTTTTCTCTACGATGGTCTTGGTAATAATCCTTAACTAATATTAAATTATTTTCTATGATTATGTGTATGAGAAAATATTAATGTATTATGTTATTATTTATAGGATTATGTTGATCAATTTTTATAAAATTTTATGATTTATCCCATGGCATGATATCACGATCATTCAAATGTAGGATAAGATTTTCAAATGTTATGTTTTTATATATTATGATTATAATATGATTCATATCACCATTATTTACCCTTACTGCACATCTTACCTCACACTTTTATATTTTTCTTTTACCCAGGTCATGAAGAAGGTTATTAAGTAATATATATCAAAAAGGGGTCTTATTATGATGAGATAAGTGGGAGACAATGAAGATGTCTTATTGTGGAATTGTTATATTTTTTCATGAATATTCTTCAATTTTGAAGAAATATAAATGTATTTAACGTATTGATCACTATAAACATGCTCATAGACATGTCAGTGTAACCTTTCCCATGTTTGTGTACTTAGGTGCAAAAGATGTCCTCCTGCATAGGGTTTTTCTGATGTCCTTTGGTCTGTGTCCATGTACCCTAGCCATGTGTCGGTACACATCATGTGTCTAGGTATGCCCGTGTTTGTGTACTACCAGAGTACTTGTCATTCCATCTTCACATGGTTCACATGGCTGGTTGGGTTCCCACACAACTCATTATAATTTTCTCACCAAAAACCTTATCAGCCATAGTCTGGGAACTACACGTCATCTGTTCGTTAGAACTACACCTTGGGTAGTAAGTATTTTCACCAAACTCCAAATCTATTTTCTAGGATTCCAAATAGGAATCCTCCACTATATATCTCACCTCTAGAAAATCTGAAACCGAAGTAAAGGGCCTATGTTCATCATTTCTGATGCCTGTTAGTAGAAAAAATCGGATTTCTGATTGGTTCATTGAACTCTCACATGGAACACATGCATCTTCTAACACTTAAATCACTTAATGAGATTCCCAATCCATGGTGGAATCACCCAAAACCCAAAAATAATCCCAAACCACCCTCTGATCACCAATTCATTCACCTTACAAGATTCCATTTTGAAATCTAGAGTTTAATCAAGCTCGATCCTACCTAGAAATGTCGAACCATGACCCCGTTACTGAATGGAAAAGAACATGAAGAATGAGTGGGGGGAAAGGTACAAAAACAAAGGTGTAAGAATCATTTTCCAATCATACTTATCCAAAAATTAATTATTTGGTATTATTTTTTGGTATACATGGCATATCATGGATTAATTTAATGATTAATTGAATACCGATACATAGGCAAATGGAAAGGCTTGATTTACGCAGATTAAGAGAAATATTCTATCATGATCAATATATTTAGTAAATTGGGGAAGAATTCAAAATTGAAGAGTCATTTATCAAATTAGATCATTCGTTGCTGAATAACATGCTCACTATTTAAGAAGAAGATTTGTGGTGTTTGATGCACCTTGATTCACCTGGATCCGGAATTTTATATTAACCTGATCTCAATCTGCCAATGAGATATAGAAGAAGAATCCTCTCAATGGTCCCAAATTTATACAAATAACACAATAAATCAACTAGAACTTCTCTTATATAGATATATTTAGAATTAGGTCCTTTTATGAATAAATTAAAATAATTAGTTAATAAATTCACTGAATGTACCACAAATTATCTCTTTATCCAAACACCCCATACCAACTAATTTTATGTCATACCTAGGGTACACCATGTTCTCAGAATTAAACCATGGTCACAAATTTTTTATCTAACACTCTTTTTGAGAGTTATGAAATTTTATTTAAGAGATCATGCATGTGTAATATATACTATATTTAATAGTTTTATAAAATTAATTCCAGGCACACTGGGTCTAGAAATGAGAGGCCGTCTTAGTACACATATTTGAAAATATTTATAAATATATTCCAAAGTCTTAAAAGGAAAAATAGGGTCTCTACAATATTCCGTCATTTAATATTTTCATCACTAAAAAGAATAATCTAAACCAAAATATTGGGATACTAAGTCTACATCTAGATCTCCCACTCCTAGATGTTCTCATGCATGCTCCCATATTTCCGCAAAAAATAAACCAAAGGGATGGTCCAACCATGTAGGGTCCTCTCCTACTAATCCTCAATCACCATCGGGTGCTCCAGAAAAGTGGATCCATCCTTGATGTCCAGATTTCCTCAATAAATAATGTGCTTGGAGTAATACGCGTATCTCTTTAAATATAAAACAAGAATGATATCGTGAACTCAATCTAACAATGGGGGCAAGTCAAGGTAGTAAAAAACCTCTCTAACCCTCTGCATGATATCAAACAACCCAATAAACCTTGGGGATAAATTGTGTCCCTTTCCAAACATCCACAATCCTCATTGTGGTGAGACTCTCTAGAAAACATGGTCTCCCTGTTAAAACTCTAAGGGCTTGTGACGCCGATATGTATAAGATTTCTGCTTAATTTAATTTTCTATATCATCAATGTAATATTATACATTATAAATTGAATCTTATATATTCTTTAGAAACTTAAAATGTACTCTTATATGTTCAGAAAAAATTCATACCAAAAAAAAATTATTATATATTTTATCTTCCATATGTTCTAAGTTTTCTAACATATCATAGTACAACCCTTACTTTGCTGCATCTCAGTATAAACTTATGATTTATTCTTCTATATTCATTAAAAGATATTATATATCTTGTTAAGTATTAGAGTAAATATTATATATGATCAAATGGATCTTATGTATCATTTTGCAAACTCTACAGGGACTTTCTAATATTCTACTATGTAATATAAAATTTATGCCTTTATCAATATTATATTTCTTCTATTATATTATGTGAAAACTTCAGAATTATTTAAATAATCTCTACTACAACTCAAAACAACTATATCAACTTCAATTCATTTAAAAAAACTTAAAACACTTCATTAATCAAATATACTTTCATAAAACTCTTCAAAACAATACCCATTATTAATATAACATACAAGTACTAAATTTTGGGTACTTAAATTAATTTACCATACCTAAAATACCTAAATATTATTCTTCGATCAAAATAACTTCAATATTAGTTCGTAATTAATTATCCAATAAATATAGCACCAACCTAATAAATTTATAAATCAATGTATTTCTTTATCCCAGTATGTGTTTCGCTTCATGCATATTTCTTCAGCAAAAAAAAAAACACACGATTAAACATCAATAATTTTAATTATCACTATTATTTTCTAATCATACCAATATTTGTCAATTTATTATTATAATGATCAATAACATTTAGTTTGTATTGATTTACCAGCAAAAAAACCAATAATTGATTCATTAAAATCTCATATAAAAAGTCATCACATATATTTTTATTCCATGAATATTTTTAAATAATATCTCTAATTAGTAATAATAATAACTATATTTTCTAATTTCATTTTATTTTTCCAATATATGGATATTAACCTTATCAAATTTAAATCTCTTCACTATCATTGATATCTTATTTAAAATATATACAACACTTATAATCCATTAGTGATTTTAGTAGGTTTTAATTCCATGATGAAATTTTTATCATACATATATTGATGTTGATTATTTTGAAATTTATTAGGCCCAAAGGTTTCATTACATCCTATGGCCTCAAATAAATTAATAATTTTAAAACACAAAATAAAAAATCACTGAAACCACTGACAAGTAGTAAAATAGGATATATATTTCCCAAGGTTGAACCCCTGAGAAAAAATCATTAAGAATTATATATATTATACTTATCGTAATTTATTAAAATTAAACTAAAATAGAGGGAATTCATGATGAATGTAAATACTTAATGAACAGGATGGAAGTAAGAGACTTAATATCCTAAGATGTTTTGTCAATAATTTGATATAACTTAGTCGTGCATGAAAAATAGATCATATCAATAACTGTGCAACTCCTTGGGGTATCTTGATTTTGTTTTCAACCACAAGTAGAACTACCTAGACCCACCAATCCCTCTCTAGAGGTAATTTATAACCAACTGAGGTGTAGTAAATATCTATCTCAAAGAGGGATATGGAGTTAAGGTCAGATCTCATTCCTCCCCTCCTATCAACAAGACTAGGCATCATCCACTAATAACCCTCAGTCTTTCTAGGAAACTAGTGAATAGTATGTAGAATAATGGATAATTCACTACTAAATAAATACAAAAGACCATATGAAAAGATGAATTGAGACACATCACACACACCCCTTTCTTCTAAATCCACCCCATTCTATGAAATTATCCCCTGATAATCAATTTCACACCAAACATTGATAAACTAGAACAATAGAAAAGATAATATAAAATTTATAACTAAATAAAATATGTTTTATAATAAATTAAAACATAATTAAATTAATTTTGGTAACCAAAAAATGAATTTAATAAATTACACGACTAAAAATAAAAATAAAAAATAAATCCTAACTATACTGTAACATGGTAAAGATGACTCTCCTCTTACACTCTCACTTCAAAGGTTGAATATAAATATTTCACTTTTACTACTACATTATCATCCTATGGAATCCTCAACTGCAGTTTCTGAATTCATTTTAGCCTCTTTGAGTAATAGAAAACATTCTCTTATATGTATCTATTTCCAAGTATATCTCAAATATCTTATTTTGATCTTATCTCAGGTTACATTGATCTATCATTACACATATTTGAATCATCCATGAATCCATGTGTGATAATACTTATTTTATATACCCTATGATGTAACTTGGGGTTATCTAGAAGTGAAGTTGGATTGCAATTTTTTTAAATATATTAATATTTTATCTACCATGCATCTCAAGTTTCATCTCTCGAGCTATCTTTTCTCCATTATATTCTAGCTTAATCCACCTCAATTATATTAGATACAAAATACTAAAATAAATAGTGGAAGTCACATAAATATACAAAAATTTCTTTTAAATATATCCCCTAAAAATATCAACTTTCCCATCAATACGAGAAAAATACTTAGGCATGTAGATCCGTATAGATACAGAAACTATGATATAGTTATTTTCTTATGGAGAATCCCATCTCTTATTCTCCGCCCTAGGATGAATATAGTATTAAAAGATGTAAAGTTTCTATAGAATCCAAACCCTCATCCCAATCGATTTTATATCCTCCATGCCATAAAAAACTTCCTTCCTCATTACCTACATTCACATTCAACTTTGTTTAATTATATGTTATAGATGAATCTACATTGTTGTAGCTTCATTCATGGATGAAAAAACCTGTATAATTCACTTTAAATCTATGGGGTAATAAAATTTCTACATCATATCCATATTACTAGAAAAACATCTTCATTCTATGATATGACATAAGATAAATCATCATGATGCTAGTTCCAACTCTCAATCATCCAGTGTCTCAACCCATATCTTCACCCTCCACTACAAATTTTTTCCCTTATGATATAACCCTCTATAATCATCTTTTAGAATGTACATCTACATTTCCTTTATTATTATATAATGAAAAAATAAATTCTTTAGAAAATAACACCTTTAAAGAGTACTCCAAGCTCTAGTCCATGCACAAAAGAATGTTAAAAACATGAACAACCTTACATACATTCTATGATACAGTGGAGACAATGATAATATCCTAGGTGTATCAAAGAGAGATGAAAACACACGATACTAAACAATGATGTCCATGTAAGTTGAAAAGTGCTGACATGAAATGTAGTTTCACATCAATATGTCCCTTAACTATCAACAAGGGTGACAAACAACATTCCGCCATGTTTATTTCCCATGTTTCAAACCCACACACAATTGTTCATTCCAAACTAAATGTGTTGTGAACCATGTGACTTCTCATGATCCCATGTTAATTCTCTTATTTTCCTCAAATATTGTAGCTACTCATTGACTAGTGGTGTTGGACCATTTTTTTACACCAATAAAACATTTTTCTTTCAAAACTTTATTAAATTTTTTATAAATTTATTTATTTTCTTCTAAAACTACCATTTAAAATATTTATTTCCAAAAATAAATAATATCAACATAAAAATAGGGGAAGAATTATCATATAATCCTAAAAATTATTTAGTTCTTATTAAAATAAATGTATAAATTAACGTTGGTAATTAAATAACCCAAACATAAATAAGGATTTACCACAAGAATATATCTCAACATAAACATAAAAGAAACATCACTTAACAAATATTCAAATTCCATTTTCAAAAAAAATGAATAATTATAAATGGGGAATATAATATCTCAATATTCACATAAGAATATTTCTTCAAATCTTCACTTTTCTAGGAAACCAACCAATCATGTATTTTACATTGCCCTATGAAATTGATGGATCTTATCATAACTTCCATCAAAATATATTACAAAGAAGTATGTCAATCATAATATAATTGAATTTTTTTCAACCATCATTCAAGGTAACTATTATTTGATTTTTTATCATCACTAAAGTACTAACACCTAACCTTAGGGATTCATTGGATCTAAAATATCCACCCATAGATAAAAAGACCGTAATTAATCATGGGGTTTTTTTATTAAGGATAATATGACTCCAAGGATTTGGGTAGGTAGGTATATGGTGTAAAAACAAGGTTAAATAAGGAAGTTTAACACTAATTATAAATCATTATAAAAACAATTTAATGGAAATATCCTCTTAAATTTAAAATCCCCCATTCTCTAAAGGAAAGGTCAGTCATGAATATGAAATGTAATCATAATGGAGAAAATTCCCATTTTTTTTAATTTTTTTTAATTTTTTTGAAAATTATTACTAGGACATGCAAAAAATCCACCAGCCAACCAAAATGATAAAGATCATTGGTCAATCAAGGGTGATTTCTAACCCTCTAAAGACACTGCCCATTTTTTCATTAATTTTTTGGATTATTTTTTTTATATTTTTTCAAGGTGGGTAAATAATATAATACATTGATAGATAAACATGAAGCTTTTCAATATCCAAGTAATATCCCCAAATCTTTTACTTAAAATGAAAAATATCCCTTTTCACCATAAATAAAATCTCCCCCAAACTTATATGATTGATAATCATAAAGAATACATAGATTATAGGCATGAAATGATAATAAATTCTTTTAATTACAATCTTCTCTAACAAGTTCATTCATAGATTCATTGTGATAAAATAAAGATTAAATAATTAGGTAGGTCTCAAGGATAAAGGATAAATAATAAAAATGCACCAATAATTTGAAATTTGAAATTTTACATTCATAGATTCAATAATATACCACTTAAATTTTTATTAGGTTTAAAGTCCTCGTGTATCACTCAATAAATAGGGTATTAAGAAGAACATGAAAAATTGGATTTGAACCCTCCAGATATGGGGACATATGAAATTATATAATAACACATGTAATATATAGTAATAATAAATTAATCAAAATTAAATTGAGAAATTCAATGATTGAAAAATGGTATGGGAAATTTCATCTCTGATGATCAATAAGTCTCCCCAAATCACGATTCACCATATCCTTACCCTTGTCTTATCTCTAATCATCCACCCCCATCTTACTCATTTAGCATCATTATCAATTAAATCCAAAATGTGGAATAATGGGATTCCTATGTAACTATTATATCATAGATCAAAAATAATAAAAAATCTAAAGTGGTTTATGCATTTTCCATATATAAACCTAGGATTAATGTACATAGACATTACATCATTTTTTGGACTAAATAATATATTACACAAATAGATTCCTAAAGAATGTATTAGTTAAGTTCCTTAAGAAAAAATGGAGATGTAAATGATAGTACATGAGTGAGCTACATTATCTCTTACTGGGTTCTCTAAGACTAGAACCCCTCTTAGACTCATCATAAATAAAATATATCTTTGTATCCGGGGAATAAAACATAAGAATGGGTGAGGTCATAAGCTCTTTAAGGGTAAATAATGAATATAATTAATCATAAAAATGAGAATAAGGGTCTGATAATGTGATCATAACATTAGAAGATCATACCCTGTATATAAAAGATCATAAACACAAATCATGGAAAAAAATTATTTTATATTTTATGAAATACATAATTACCTTAAAGAATTATATTTTAATGATGTAGAAATTTTTTATGTGATGAGAAATCAATAAAATATTTATTATTAAAAAGATAATAACCATTAAAAGAACCAAAAACTTGACCAAATATTACTGGTAGAGTATCTATCATCTATAACCATACAAGGGTCATGTTATTTACCAATGTTTTCATTATATAAGAGATTATGACACTTATATTATTTTATTTAATGTGATGATAAACTTGTCACATTCATATTTTAAAAAGTATAACAGTTTGAATGATGGATTTTTCTGAATGTATGTTCAACTACAAGAATTATTAAGAAATATATTAGATTTATATTCATCATATTATTTTATTTATAATTTCTATTAAAAAATTATTTCATTAAGTAGTTACACAAAACTGTTGTAGTCGTTATATTACAAATGAAAATATAAAATAAAGGTTATTAAAAATATTAAAATAGATTTAATTTTGTCAATTTTATATGTATACTTCATTTTATAGATCAACCTTACCAATTATTAATATAATAAGATAATGTTTTTGCAGTTAAATTGTTATATTAATATTTTTAAAAATCAATTATTTGAATAGTGTCCAAATTGACACAATTGATTGTTTATCTAAATATTGTACTATGAAATTATTTAAAAATAATATAACATTTTCAAAAATATATAATAATTATTATATGGTTTAAAATTTCACATTTTATGTATTTATGGTCTAATTTACATCAAATTAATAAATATGGAACCCTCTTATGATTGAAATATTTGTTACCCTAGTTTAAAATTAAATAGAATAACTAAGTGTTAATTAAAATTATAAGTTTTAAATTGATATAAAATCTTATCTAAAATCTATTTTATGATACTATTACAACCATATATCATCTAAAATTATAAATTGGTACACTTTGAAGGTTTTTATGGGGTTTTATTTTATTATAAATTAATATTTATGGAGATCCCAAAAGTGCCCCTCCTCTCAATTATAAAAGGGAACCTCCTACCTCAACGATTCACTTCAATTTGAGCCTTCATGCTAAAAAATACCCTTCCCTTTTCCCTTATAAACATCCCTAGTTACATTCTATAGGATCTTTCATTCTTCAATGACCAACTCTAGTGTATTAAGATGAGATTTATAGGGTACATGTCGAAGAAGAGGTAATCTCCTCTACTGATTCCTTAAAACTTATTTCTTCTTCTACTTCGTCATCATGATTTTTTTTAATTATAAATTAATAAAACTACTATAAATTATATACTAAGATCTTATTATGATTATAAAACAACCATATTCGAACTTCTATCCATACTATGAAAAACTAAATCATCAAGCGTACAGACATACAAGTTACTATCTTCAAGCCATGGTGTAATCTATTTTTCACCACCACCTTACTTGGATGGGTATAATGACGAAAATAATAACTATATATTATTATTAGAACATAATATTTATTGTTAAATATTATAAAATTTCCACTTCAATACCATTCAATAATTCTGGTAATGATATCATCGCTCATGCGAATGTATGACCACCCATCTTTACGATGCGATGTGATTCATTATAAATGATCCCCATTTAAAAATGATTGTATAAATTAATGTAATGAATAAATATGGAATATATTATTATAATATTATTATTTAAATGGTATAATTATATCCTATGAATAGAAACAATAACTTATTTGGAAAAACACGTGTAAGAAAATAAAGAAGTTAACACCCGATGGACGAGTAATAATGTTACTGAAAAATGGATGACAATATGATCATTTATGATATCTTATTTGAATTAATATGATTATAAAAAAATTCAATTAAATTATTAAAATCATTATACACGAGGTTTTGAAACATACAAATGAAATCAAACAAAATTTAACGGATAATTTCTCAATCTCATTATTATCTAAGATTGTTTAAACAGAAGTATTTATGGGGGTATATTTATCATCCACATCCATGTTTCCTTAATATATAATATTATATCTATTATTATATAATTTTTTAATGTCAATTTTACCCATTTTTTAATTTTTATTAAATAGTATGATATGAAACTTTGGTTGTTATTCGATACAAGGTACTTTTGGGCTTATATGACAAAGGCATGAGAAGAATATTTTCTTTAACTTATATGACAAGACAATTTTTTACATTTTTATAAGGCCATATTTACATGAATATTCCATTATAATATTTCAAGTTTATTTTCAAATAAATTATTTTCGTTTAAAATTTAATTTAATTTTTAGAAAAGAAAATATTTTTGAAGAAGAAATGATATTTTCATAAAGAATTATTTTCAAGTGTTTTATCAAAATTATTTCCCAAATAAATTGAAATTAATTAAATAGTGTTATGTTTATATCCCTATTATTACTATGGTATAATTTTTTTATGATGGAATTATATTTATAAAATCCATTTCTGGGCTTATGTTATGATGTAATGATGTTTAAGAAACACATTTTATTCCTAAGGATATACTATGATGAATGATTTATGTTTTTGTGGCATATGTAAGAATGATTTAATTATGATATGGGTGGGACCTATATCTCCCCCCAATGGATTGGGTAATGATTTATATCTCATGATATTGGCATGGCTAGAATGAGAAATGATCTTAGTTTAGTTGTATAAGGCTGGAACGAGGAGTGAACACAGTTCAGTAATGGATTTTGTCCTCTATGATGTTCTTGGAAATGAGCCTTTACTAATATGAAATGATATTCTATTATTGTGTGTATGAAAAAAAATTGTTCTCTTATTTTATGAATTTTTTTATTACATTCATTGATTCTTATGAACTTTTATTATTTATCCCTTGTTATGATATCACGATATTTCTTATGTAGGATAAGATTTTCAAATATTATGTTATTAGGAATTATGATTATAATATTATTGATATCTCCCTTTTTTACCATAACTAATAATGTTATCTCACACTTTCATATGTTTTATTTCCCTAGGTCATGAAGAAGGGTATTAAGTAAGATATGTCAAAAAGCGGTGTAGTTATGAGTAAATAAGTGGGAGACAATGTAGATGTCTGATAAACCAATTGTTTATGTTTTATAGTTTCTAAAGAAATTATACCTATACAGTTATGTCATGGATTTGATATATTTTTTAATGAGTATTATTCAATTATTATGTAATATAAATGTTAGTATATTATGGATCATTATAGTTGGTATCAGAGGAAAGTTATAATTAAATTTTGGAAAGTCAGATGAGAAAACAATAAGAATAACCTAAAGGTTATGTAAAAGTATAAGTTAAAATACTAGTGTTTTATAAATGTTCATGATTGAAATAGGATAAAACCTAAAGTGTCCTAAATTAAAATTTTATTACTAATTATTTAGTTTTCCCATTATGATTAGTGTTTCTCATATTATGCTTCTTAGTTTAGTCAACAGATGGACTCAAAGGAACTGCGTTAATGCTGAATGCGAAGGAAAATTAAATGATTGTCCTCCTGCACAACTGAATGTTATGGGAGATGAAGTAAAAAATATTTTAGGTATGGTCATAAAACACTCTCAAGCTATAAATCATACAGGACTTCCAAACAAGAAAAGGTGGGAACAACATTCCGTTGAGTCCTTTATGAGGCATTGCCCACCTTCTTTCAATGGGAGTTCTAATCCATTAGTGAATGAATAATGGATCATTGAAATTAAAAATATATTTTCATTTATCCAATTATTAGAACATGATAAATTCATTTTTGAATTCTATCATTTGGAAAGTGAACATGATAAATGGTGGAGCCTTATCAAGAATATGAGTTAGATAGATGAAATTGAATCTTTGGAATCGTATGAGTTCAATAACTTATTTTTCAATAAGTTATTTCCTAGTATTATTTTAAAAAAGGATGGAAAAGGAGTTATTGGAGCTTAAGTAGTAGGACAATGAATTAGATGGAACCTATGATGTAAATTTTAAAATAAATTAAAAGTATGAATCTGGAAAGATTATCCTACCTGAGAGTAAAATTGTTCATTTCTTTAGTGGCATAAAACCAAGTCTCCAATGTTAATTATCCATACAAGACTTCAACAGCTATGATAAAATCATTTTATGTTCACTCAAGGTTGACATAGATATTAAAGTAACCCATCAGTCCTATGGGCTTGATAAGAATATAAAAATGGAATTTAAGGGAAAATATAAATACCTCACTTAAAAGAATATGAGTTTTCTCTTATGATCAATGTGTGGAAAGAAACATGGAGGAAATTATCTTAAAGGGGCTAGAAAATGATTTAATTGTGTAAAATAAGGTCACCAGGAAGTTGAATGGTCAAGTGATGGGAAAATTGTTTCTATTGATATAAATAGAGAAAAGGCTACATACAGTGAACCTCATACACTTCAATGTTCAAAGTGTAAGTAAATGGGGAATTATACCAATAAAAACCCTAATCCCAGGGTTCTTGATGCTGATAAACGTCAAAAAACTCTTAAGGCTAAAGGAAAAGGCAAGTCACATGCGATCACTCTCGGTAATGTGGAGTACGATAATGATGTGGTGAAAGGTACACTTACCATCCACTCTAAAGTATCAAATGTTTTATATGTTTTTGGAACCACCCACTAATTTATTTCTAAAGAACTTTCTATGGGTATCTCTTTATTACCTCAAAAATTAGATTTTGTGTTAGTTGTGACAACTCCAAATGGAACAATGGTTGCATCACAAGTTTATAATTCGTCTCTGGTTGAAGTTGGGGGAAAGTGATTCTTGAAAATCTTATTATCCTTTATATAGTGGGATTTTATGTGATTCTTGGCATGTATTGGATTTAACTATATAATATCATATCAATTTCCAATAAAGGGAAGTCACATTTCATATTCCAGATCAATCTATGATCATATATTGATGCAAGGATTAATATTGTAACACCCTAGGTAAATAAAGAATATGACATCTTTATATTTATCCATATTTGTGAATAAAATATTAATATTACTTTAAATGGGATTCTATGCTCGATGGCGTACCCAATACGCAACAACGAGTTTGTTGAAAATCTTACGTTGCACTCTAATAATAAAATAATATTATTTTAAATGGTAGTTAACATGTAGCCATTGTATTGGAGGGAATGGATAGAAATAACTAAAATATGGTTATATATGTTTTTAAATGTTTTTACTTTTATCCAATAAAAGATAAAGGCTTAAAATACGAAAAGAATTCAATTTTAGGCGTATATGCCCTAGTTTTCACTAAAGGTTCACTTATCGACTTTTGATGGAGAACCGTCATTAAATATAGTTTTGTTAACTCTTATACATTCTATTGGACCAAATAAAACTCTTCTTAAGAATTGGGACATCAAAATTTACTTTGTGTAAATTTTTGGTATCTTTCCGATAAAGTTCATTTTTTAATGAATAGTGTAAAATGTTGTATTTTAATTCAAAACCTCTTTTTAATCTAATTTATTTATATGATTAGATTATCTTTTTAATTGGTTTTAAATTTAAATTATAATATATTTTTACCATTAAATCCAATAGTGGTCGTTGGAATTAATTTCACTTGGAAATCAGATTTAAACTAGTGTCAATCTTTTGATACTTATTGTTTCATAAAAACACGCTATTTGCTCTGACAGCGGGAATTAATTATTAAATTAATTAATGTGACTTATATGTTTTGAATTTTGAAAAATAGACTTCATTTTTGAATTTGAAATATCAAATATATCTTAGGGTGAATTTTTGGGATTTTTCTGAAAAACAACAATTTTTGATGAATAGTGAAACCACTAAGTGGTACTTATAAAAACTGATTTTTCCGTTTAAATGAAATTTTGCCATGTTTGTGTTTTGAATTTAAAAAATCCGACATACATGGTTGTCATTAAGAAGTAAAATGTGGTTCAATGTGATAAAAATAATTTTTTGGTGAATAGTAACTTATTAAGTTTTTAATCGCGATTAGTGGTAATTAGTGTAGTTTAAGGTAAAAATAATGTTTTAATAATATGAGATGAGCTTTACACATGTCTTACCCTCATTGGATGTGTCATGTCAGACCAAGAAAATCCATGGGTCAACTTGGGGACCCCATGGAGCCACTTTGGTTGGGAAATGACATAAATAATGTTTTATTTAATGTTAAAGTAAAAAATGACACAAACAAGAGATGTTTTACTAAAACAATTTTTACATGGGGTTACAGAAGTCAGATTTTTGATTATAAATAATCATTAGAAATCTAAAAATCTTTCCTACATCATAGTATTTTTTTATAATTTTTATACATTAACTAAAATAAATTATTTATGACATCATGATGATGCAGCGATGACCTCATTATTTAACGATTTAAATAAAATGGAAAGATAATGTAATATCTAAGACCTACACATGTCCAAAACCTATTGGATGGGTGGATTTTTAACCCTTATCAACTTATCCTAGAAATACATCAATGTGGGATCTTTTAAATCCGAAAATCATTTTCAAATAAAGTAACATTTGCTTACTTTCCATGAGTGCCCCTCCTCTCCTCTTATAAAAGGCCCCCACCTCTACCTCCTTACCCACACTCCCAAATCCTTTGGCTCGGACAACCTATGCCCATTTCATCTCCCCACATCCCTCTGTAACTCCTTGAAGCCTCACTTTGGGCAGAATCCTTTCCAAGGAAGCCTTTGAGCTCAAATCAAAGGAAGTTACCCGATTTTAAGGTAATGTATTCACTTCAGTCATTTTGTTTTATTTTACTACTCCAACCCCCTAAACTCTTTTTATTATTTTCTTTTGTAAAACACACAGTATCTTCAATATACTAGGATGTTGTTATAATAAGTATTCGAGCTACACTTACACACACCTACATCTAATGGTTAAAGAACATACTATTTCCGTGGATGGCGAATTTCTGCCTCCCGAAACGATGATTGTTCCACATTCTTCTAACACCTTCAAAGGTGGCCATTAAGATGACACTATATTTATATATGATATCTAATATTTTTATGTTTTACTTAAGCTTATGTATTTTTCATTTATGGCGTACCTTTATGGTTTCCATTATGGCTAAACGCGATATCTTCATTTAAGTAAGTGCGGACTACCGCCCCCTCAAAGTGATTTGATTCGTTAATACCATATGTTGTAGTTATAAAGGATATTTTTAAAGCTATAATATATGATACCATACTATAATTAAAATACTATTATGTATCATTATGTTTTAATTCCATTAAATATGAAATATAAATGGAAGTAGCGTTTATGCGTACGTACGGCTTACAGTCTCCATGAACGGTACATTTCATTTCTTATCTCAAAAATGTTATGTAATATTATAAGTACATATATATAATGGATATATATGTAATATATTACATCTAAATTATGGATATAATTCTGGAATTATAACATATATATATATATATATATCTCATTTTTTTAATTCCATTAATATGACAAAAAATGAAAGTATCGTTCATGCGTACGTACGGCCTACCGTCTCCATGAACGATGCTTTTCGTTTTTTATCTCCAAATGATATGGAATAGTATAAAATGAATATTTAATGGATATATATGATATTTTAATCATTAATACTATTCTAGAAATTATTTACTTATAACTACATGGGCAATTTTTTTTCAAACAAGTTCATTTATGACCCATGTACGAAACATCGGCAAAAAATGTCTGATATGAACTAACATTATTAAAAAATTATTATAACATTATAATATGTGATATGAACTGAATAATAATCTATAAAGGAGGTACTTAGGAAATTATTAATTGACCAAAGTTTATTATTCAGGAATATAAAGAAATGAACAAGACAAGTTGGACTTGTGGTAAGGGATCTTACCCCTCTCTTTCTTTTTAAGTACACTCTTTTATGTCATTCCTTTTAAGCTCGTCTTTCCTATGATTGGGATGTTATTTTATATTACTCCTACTATAATTTTTATGTTCATATGATGAGAGACCCTATTTGATCTCATAAATCCATTTTTTTAAAGCTTTAAGTGACGCCGTTAGGCTGCCGAGTTTTCGTAAGAGATCCTACACCTCTCTTTCTTTTTAAGTACAGTCTTTTATGTCATTCCTTTTAAGCTCATCTTTCTTATGATTGGGATGTTATTTTATATTACTCATACTGTACTTATTATGTTCATATTATGAGAGACCCTATTTCCTCTCATCAATCCATTTTGGAAGTTTTGAGTGGCGCCGTTAGGCTGCCGAATTTTAGTAAGGGATTTTTCATCTCACTTTTATTCCCGTTAGATTTATGCTACATTTGCCACAATTTACTTTGAGTTGTGTATGTACTGCCCATTATTTTAATAATTGTGTAATATAATTTCTTTTATGATTATTTACATCAATGTTGTATTGTCCTTCTTTCACGGGGCGTATGTTTCAAAAGATACCCATGTCGGTAAGGGAACCTTTCACCCTCCTCTTTTTAAAAGACTTTTTTTGTTGGGTCTTTTAATCTACATATTGTTATGTTGGGATATGTTCTCTTATATCCTTATTGATGTAAATTTTATGCCCAAGTGATGAGATACCCTTTTTTTGATGTGACGCCGTTAGGCTGTCAAGGGAACTTCTTAACCCAATTTCGATTTCATTGGGTTCAACATATAGTTATTGAATATGTCATACATTGAATATGTGTGAATGACCTTTGATTATTTTACACTTAATATCCACTTATATTTGGTGTATTCGTTTGTCACACATAATTATTTAATTGATTTATCCTTAAACCAAGGATACCGTCTTTGTAAGGGACTTCGTCTCAATCTCCTTTCATTTTGGCATATTTTGTTTTATACACAACCTTCTATTATACGGTGTATAAACACCTTAGACTTTTAAGTTTATTCATAAGGAATCTTCTTTATACGAAGCGTTTACTAAATGACAAACGAGAATGTTTTTGTCGTACGTATGCGGCGACAACGACTTCTCCGCCATCGTGACCATTATTTGAGTATCGGCTTCCTCTAAAAGCCATCCCTTTTTTTAAAAGAAAAATAAATACCATGTTTTACTTTTCTTTTTTTTTTGGTATTGAAAATGGTTTCCATAATGTTTTTATATCAATGTGTTGAATTGATATCTTGTTATTGAAAGGTGGAAATGTTATGTTTCCTTTATGCATGTTTTATGTGATACGATTATGTTGAGGTTATTGGGAATTATTATGAAGACGGGTGGTTCCGTGATAAACTAAGGGCGGGTGAGCCCGATATAGCTCTCCAATGCATTGGGTAATGTGAAGGAGTGAAAAGTTAAGGTTTCTCCAAAGATATTTAGGGAATATACTGTGATGAGTATTCCAAACGTACCCAATAGGGTTACTCCCTACGTAAGAAAGTTATGAATGCCTCAAGTTACCTTTTATGTCTTATGATTTATATAATTTATTCATGATTGATGAGGTATGTTAATGTGCCTATGTTTTATGGGTAAAGTATGATTTCATTCTTATGTATACATGTACTCATGATTCCTTTCCATATTTTTATATCCCTTACTGAGCTTTTTATGCTCATCCCAAGTTTTTGAAATGTTTTTCACAGGTCAAGGGAAGGGTACATGATGTGATGATAGTGTCAGGGATGTGTCAAGAAAGAATCCATGTTTTATTTTAAATATGTTTCCGTTGATGGGAAGAATGAATACTATCTTTTATGTAACCACTTTGTTTAAATGTGGAATGTAATGCTAGTTTCATGATCTAATTCTGTAAAACTCTAAACCTGAAATGATCCTCAATGTGTAATCTTGTAATAACTCAAGATTAAGTAAGGATTAAGGCTGGGGCCTTATAGTTGGTATCAACGGACGGTTTAGATAACTTTAGAGGTTAGGGTATTCTTTAAGCATAAGTGGCATTACCATAATGGTTAGGATTTCAGAAAGAGTCATAGTTTTAGATAAAGTGAATGAGTAAGTATATCTTAGTGTTTATCTTCCTCATTAGTACATGATGTTTTTTTTTGATATACTCACACTGACCTTTTTGGTTTTAGTAAATGGCTGGAACTAGCAGGCACCAAAGTAATATTGAATGTAAAGGAAACTGTGACAATTTTTTGAGCAAGCAACTGAATGATATTGGAGATGCAATGAGAACTCTTGTGATTATCCTCAACCAAATATCTGGAGTCATGATTGACCACCTAAACCTTGGTGATTTCTCTAAGGCATCATATATGCGAGAAACAAATCCCTACGGAAGTACAGGTAATAATCATAAAGGTAAGTGTGTTCAAAAACCTATGTGTCAAAGATGTGGAAAGAAACACCTAGGAAAATGTTTCAAAGGGGCAGAAATATGCTATAGATTTGGAAATTAAGGTCATAAAGCAAGAACCTACCATGGAAAAAGGAAGCATCCAGTTGACTCGAGGAAAGGGAACGAAGTTCTTTATGAGGGATCAATTGAATGTTTTAAATGTGGTGTGCATGGTCATTATGCAAACACATTTCCTATGAAGAAGTTTCGCGAATGGGATCACCAGGAGCATACAAATGTTCGTTTACCAATACCTAATGACATTTCGATTGAGGATGAAGAAACTGACAATGACCAATCAAAGGTATGTATTATTTCATGACTATTGTTTTCCTATTTTGGAATATTAGGATATGATTCATGATTTTGTTTGTAGGAAAGAGGTATTTCGGAATAAGTTGGAAAGGAAAGGTTAATGGATCATGATGAATGTTGAATGAGTATGATGTCAAAATATAAGGGCTTCAAGAGTTATGGTGAAATTCTTAAGAGTATTAAGTCTCTTTTGATGATGGGGTTACATTAGAAGACTTTTAATATTATGTGTCACCCTAATGTTTGATATATGAAAATTTTATTCAAGGAATAGTTCTATTTTCTTTTGAGGACATAGTTATAAAGAACCATTTGGGTTTATATGATCCTTACTTTTGAGGTAATTATGGGTTATTATATGATATGATGGAAGAGAAAGGCATGAGATAAAATTGAGGTTAAATTATGTTATGGTAATTTTTGAAGATTTTATCACGTTTTGGGGAATGTTTTAAAATTATATAGTTTTGGAAAAAGGACAACACGCAGACCATGTGACAACCCGTCGCGTCGGACAAAGCTGCAGGAATCGAACCCACAACCAAAGTGCAATTGGTATTTATCGCCTACCACTGGACTACGTGAAGTCCCTGGTTAGTTTGACTGATTCTTTTTTTAGTTATATGATTTTATGAATTAAGAGTAAGTTGATTTTGGGTTATCTATGGATATTTATTAATTTATCATGGAGGATATCTGATTAGGTTAATTACTTTTCAATATGAGACATTAAGATCAACTGATGTTATTTGGAGATAAATGTTACGATTTAAATTGGAAGACTATGTGACTAAATCCTTTAAATATTTCGGTTTCAATATTAGTTTGGTTTACTTTGAAGAATTTTATGGACAAATTGTTTATCGAATGGTCCTCATTGAACTTGGGTTTTTTTGGACAAATTTTGGAGATTAAGAATAGATTTTCTTTTTATAAAGGGTTATCCATTTCTAGATTATCTGATCTTGTACTAATATTTTTGGTTTTGGTTTTGGTTAAAGTCTAAAGACATGGGAAGTATATAGTTCTATTTGGTGGATTCGGTGATTCTCTTGAATTTTATTATAGTACTCTTAATGTGAACAAGTCTTCCTAAATACTCATCTTTTGGAGAAAATATGAGTTTGTGTAAGGAATCTAATAAAAGTTTAAAGTCAACATGATAAGTGATTATGTTTCCTTATGAATAAATTCCTCAATAAAAAGTAACTTAAAACAAAAATGTTGTCTATTAACTTTTCCTACTGGGGAATCAAATACCGTTTAACCCATCACAAGTTTGTGGTTTTCTTGTGGTTAACTTTCTCCTAGACATGTTTTATATCACTCTCCATCAGAACATGACCTTATGTTTTCTCCTCCATGTCCATGTTTTCCTACATGGAATCCTAGTATGGGTTAACTCGGGTGACCTCTGTACTTGTATTTCTTTATTTTAACGTGATTGTTTTACCGACTCTTGTTCCGATGTGGGACTTTCAAGGATGTTTCCAAGCCCAATTTTAAAATTGCGAGGACGCAATTCCCAAAAGGGGGGAAGGATGTAACACCCCATTTAAATAAAGAATATGACATCTTTATATTTATCCATATTTTTGAATAAAATATTAATATTACTTTAAATGTGATGATATGCTCGATGGCGTACCCAATACGCAACAACGAGTTTCTTGGGAATCATACGTTGCACTCTAATAATAAAATAATATTATTTTAAATGGTAGTTAACATGTAGCCATTGTATTGGCGGTAATGGATATAAATAACTAAAATATGATTATATATGTTTTAAATGTTTTTACATTTATCCAATAATAGATAAAGGATTAAAATACGGAAAGAATTCAATTTTAGGCGTATATGCCCTTGTTTTCACTAAAGGTTCACTTATCACCTTTTGAGGGCGAATCGTCATTAAATATAGTTTTGTTCACTGTTATACATTCTATTGGACCAAATAAAACTCTTCTTAAGAATTGGGACATCAAAATTTACTTTGTGTAAATTTTTGGTATCTTTCCGATAAAGTTTATTTTTTAATGAATAGTGTAAAATGTTGGATTTTAATTCAAAACCTCTTTTCAATCTAATTTATTTATATGATTAGATTAACTTTTTAATTAGTTTTAAAGTGAAATTAGAATATATTTTTACCATTAAATCTAATAGTGGTCATTGGAATTAATTTCACTTTGAAATCAGACTTAAACTAGTGTCAATCTTTTGATACTTATTGTTTCATAAAAACACGCTATTTGCTCTGACAAAGGGAATTAATTATTAAATTAATTAATGTTACATATATGTTTTGAATTTTGTAAAATAGAGTTCATTTTTGAATTCTGAATATCAAATATAGCTTAGGGTGAATTTTTTGGATTTTTCTGAAAAACATCAATTTTTGAGGAATAGTGAAACCCCTAAGTGGTACTTATAAAAACTAATTTTTCCGTTTAAATGAAATTTTTCCATCTTTGTGTTTTTAATTTCAAAAATCCGACATACATGGTTGTCATTAAGAAGTAAAATGTGGTTCAATGGGATAAAAATAATTTTTTGGTGCATATTAACTTATTATGTTTTTATTCGCGATTAGTGGTAATTAGTGTAGTTTAAGGTAAAAATAATGTTTTAATAATATGAGATGAGCTTGACACATGTCCTAACCTCATTGGATGTGTAATGGCCGACCAAGACAATCCATGGGTCATCTTGGGGACCCCATGGATCCACTTTGGTTGGGAAATGACATAAATAATTTTTTATTTAATGTTAAAGTAAAAATGACACAAACAAGAGATGTTTTACTAAAAAAAATTTACATGGGCTTATACAAGTCAGATTTTTGATTATAAAGAGTCATTAGAAATATAACAAGATTTCCTAAATCATAGTATTTTTTTTATAATTTTTAGACCTTAAATAAAATAAATTATTTATGACATCATGATGATTCAGCGATGACCACATTATTTAACGATATAAATAAAATGGAATGATAATGTAATATCTAAGACCTACACATGTCCAAAACCTATTATATGAGTGGATTTAGAACCCTTATCAACTTATTCTCGAAATACATCAATGTGGGACCTTTTAAATCCGAAACGCATTTTCAAATAAAGTAACATTTGCTTACTTTCCAAGAGTGCCCCTCCTCTCCTCTTATAAAAGGCCCCCACCTCATCCTCATTACCCACACTCCCAAAGCCTTTTTCTCGGCCAAACTATGCCCATTTAATCTCTCCACATCCCTCTATAACTCCTTGAAGCCTCACTTTGGGCAGAATCGTTTCCAAGGAAGCCTTTGAGCTCAAATCAAAGGAAGTTACCCGATATTAAGGTAATGTCTTCACTTGAGTCCTTTTGTTTTATTTTACTTCTCCAACCCCCTAAACACTTTTTATTCTTTTCTTTTGTAAAAAATACAGTATCTTCAATATACTAGGATGTTGTTATAAGAAGGATTCGAGCTACACTTACACACACCTACATATAATGGTTAAATAACATACTCTTTCCGTGGATGGAGAATTTCTGCCTCCTGAAACGATGATTGTTCAACATTCTTCTAACACCTTCAAAGGTGTCCATTAAGATGACACTATATTTATATATGATATATACTATGTTTGTGTTTTACTTAAGCTTATATATTTTTCATTTATGGCGTAACTTTATGGTTTCCATTATGGGTAAACGAGATATCTTCATTTAAGGAAGTGCGGACTACCTCCCCCTCAAAGTGATTTGATTCGTTAATACCATATGTGGTACGTATAAAGGATATATTTAAAGATATTATATATGATACCATACTGGAATTAAAATACTATTATGTATCGTTATGTTGTAATTACATTAAATATGAAATAGAAATGGAAGTAGCGTTCATGCGTACATACGGCTTACCGTCTCCATGAACAGTACATTTCATTTCTTATCTCAAAATGTTATGTAATATTATAAGTACATATATATAATGGATATATATGTAATATATTACATCTAAATTATGGATATCATTCTGGAATTATAACATATATACATATATCTCTCTCATTTTGTTTTAATTCAATTAATATGACATAAAATGAAAGTAGTGTTCATGCGTACGTACGACCTACCGTCTCCATGAACGATGATTTTCGTTTTTTATCTCCAAATTATATGGAATAGTATAAAATGAATATTTACTAGATATATATGATATTTTAATCATTAATACTATTCTGGAAATTATTTACTTATAACTACATGGGCAATCTTTTTTCAAACAAGTTCATTTATGACTCATGTACCAAACATCGGCAAAAAACGTCTGATATGAACTAAAATTATTAAACAATTAGTATAACATTATAATATGTGATATGAACTGAATAATAATCTATAAAGGAGGTACTTAGGCAATTATTAATTGACCAAAGTTTATAATTTAGGAATATAAAGAAACGAACAAGACAAGTTGGACTTGAGGTAAGGGATCCTACCCCTCTCTTTCTTTTTAAGTACACTCTTTTATGTCATTCCTTTTAAGATCGTCTTTCCTATGATTGGGATGTTCTTTTATATTACTCCTACTGTAATTTTTATGTTCATATGATGAGAGACCCTATTTGATCTCATAAATACATTTTTTTGAAAGCTTTAAGTGACGCCGTTAGGCTGTCGAGTTTTCGTAAGGGATCCTACACCTCTCTTTCTTTTTAAGTACACACTTTTAGGTCATTACTTTTAAGCTCATATTTCTTATGATTGGGATGTTATTTTATATAACTCCTACTATACTAATTTTGTTCATATGATGAGAGACCCTATTTCCTCTCATCAATCCATTTTGGAAGTTTTGAGTGGCGTCGTTAGGCTGTCGAATTTTCGTAAGGGATTTTTCATCTCACTTTTATTCCCGTGAGAATTATGCTAAATTTGCCACAATTTCCTTTGAGTGGTGTATGTACTTCCCTTTATTTTACTCATTGTGTAATATACTTTATTTTATGAGTATTTACATCAATTTTGTATTGTCCTTCTTTCACGGGGCGTATGTTTCGAAAGATACCCATGTGGGTAAGGGAACCTTTCACTCTCCTCTTTCTAAAAGACTTCTTTTTTTGGGTATTTTAATTTACATATTGTTATGTTGGGATATGTTCTCATATGTCCTTATTGATGTAAATTTTATGTCCAAGTGATGAGATACCCTTTTTTTTTGATGTGATGCCGTTAGGCTGTCAAGGGAACTTCTTAACCCAATTTCAATTTCTTTGGGTTCAACATGTAGTTATTGAATATTTCATCATTTGAATATGTGTGAATGAACTTTGATTATTTTACACTTAATATCCACTTATATTAGGTGTATTCGTTTGTCACACATAATTATGTAATTGATTTATCCTTAAACCAAGGATACCATCTTTGTAAGGGACTTCGTCTCAATCTCCTTTCATTGAGGCATATTTTGTTTTATACACAACCTTCTTTTATACGGTGTATAAAACCCTTTGACTTTTATGTTTATTCAGAAGGAATCGTTTTTATACGAAGCGTTTACTAAATGAAAAAGGGATTTTTTTTTGTCGTACGTATGCGGCGACAACGACTTCTCCGCCGTCGTGACCATTATTTGAGTTTCGGATTCTTCTACAAGCCATACCTTTTTTTAAAGAAAAATAAATACCATGTTTTACTTTTCTTTTATTTTGGTATTGAAAATGGTTTCCATAATGTTTTTATATGAATGTGTTTTATTGATATCTTGTGATTGAAAGGTGGAAATGTTATGTTTCCTTTATGCATGTTTTATGTGATACGATTATGTTGAGGTTCTTGGGCATTATTATGAATACGAGTGGTTCCGTGATAAACTAAGGGTGGGTGAGCCCGATATAGATCTCCAATGCATTGGGTAACGCGAAGGAGTGAAACGTTAAGGTTTCTCCGAAGATATTTAGGGAATATACTGTGATGGGTATTCCAAACGTAACCAATAGGGTTACTCCCTACGTAAGAAAGTTATGAATGCCTCAAGTTACCTTTTATGTCTTATGAATTCTATGATTTATTTATGATTGATGAGGTATGATAAAGTTCCTATGTTTTATGGGTAAAGTATGATTTCATTCTTATGTATATATGTACTCATGATTCCTTTCCATATTTTTATATCCCTTACTGAGATTTTTATGCTCATCCCAAGTTTTTGAAAAGTTTTTCACAGGTCAAGGGAAGGGTACATGATGTGATGATAGTGTCAAGGATGTGTCAAGAAAGAATCCATGTTTTATTTTAAATATGTTTCCGTTGATGGGAAGAATGAATACTGTCTTTTATGTAACCACTTTGTTTAAATGTGGAATGTAATGCATGTTTCATGATCTAATTATCTAAAACTCTAAACCTGAAAAGATCCTCAATGTGTAATCTTGTAATAACTCAATATTAAGTAAGGTTTATGGATGGGGACTTATAGTTGGTATCAAAGGCCGATTTAGATAACTTTAGAGGTTAGGGTATTCTTTAAGCGTAAGTAGCATTACCATAATGGTTATCATTTAAGAAAGAGTCATAGTTTTAGATAAAGTGAATGAGTAAGTATATCTTAGTGTTTATCTTCCTCATTAGTACATGATGTTTTTTTGATATACTCACACTGACCTTTTTGGTTTTAGTAAATGGCTGTATCTAGCAGGCACCAAAGTAACAGTGAATGTGAAGGAAACTGTGACAATTTTTTGAGAAAGGAAATGAATGATATGGGAGCTACAATGATAACTCTCATGATTATCCTCAACTAATTATCTGGAGTCATGATTGACCACCTAAACCTTAGTGATTTCTCTAAGGCATCATATATGTGAGAAACAAATCCCTACGGGAATACAGGTAATAATCATAAAGATAAGTGTGTTAAAAAACCTATGTGTCAAAGATGTGGAAAGAAACACCTAGGAAAATGTTTTAAAGGGAAAGAAATATGCTATAGATGTGGAAATGAAGGTCATAAAGCAAGAACCTTCCATGGAAAAAGGAAGCATCCAGTTGACTCGAGGAAAGGGAAAGAAGATCATTCTGTGTGATCAATTGAATGTTTTAAATGTGGTGTGCATGGTCATTATGAAAACACATGTCCTATGAAGAAGTTTCGTGAATGAGATCACCAAGAGCGTACAAATGTTCGTTTACCAATACCTAATTCCATTCCAATTGAGGATGAAGAAACTATAAATGACCTATCAAAGGTATGTATTATTTCATGACTATGGTTTTCCTATTTCTGAATCTTAGGATATGATTCATGATTTTGTTTGTAGGAAAGAGGTATTTTGGAATAAGTTGGAAAGGAATGGTTAATGGATCACGAAGAATGTTGAATGAGTAAGATGTCAACATATAAGGGCTTCAAGAGTTATGGTGAAATTATTAAGAGTATTAAGTCTCTTTTGATGATGGGGTTACATTAGAAGTCTTTTTATATTATGTGTAACCCTAATGTTTGATATATGAAAATTTTATTCAAGGAATAGTTTTCTTTTCTTTTGACGATATAGTTATAAAGAACCATTTGGGTTTATATGATCTTTACTTCTGAGGTAATTATGGGTCATTATATGATATGATGGAAGTGAAAGGCATGAGATAAAATTGAGGTTAAATTATGTTATGGTTATTTTTGAAGATTTTATCTCGTTTTGGGGAATGTTTTAAAATTATATAGTTTTGGAAAAAGGACAACACACAGACCGTGTGACAACCCGTCGCGTCGGACAAAGCTACGGGAATCGAACCCACAACCAAAGTGCAACTGGTATTTATAACCTACCACTGGACTACGTGAAGTCCCTGGTTAGTTTGACTGATTCTTTTTTTAGTTAGATGATTTTATGAATTAAGAGTAAGTTGATTTTGGGTTATCTATGGATATTTATTAACCTATCATGGAAGATATGTGCTTAGGTTAATTACTTTTCAATACGAGACATTAAGATCAACTGATGTTGTTTGGAGATAAATGTTACGATTTATCTTGAAAGACTATGTGACTAAATCCTTCAAATATTTGGGTTTCAATCTTAGTTTGGTTTACATTGAAGAGTTTTATGGAAAAATTGTTTATCGAATGGTCCTCGTTGAACTTTGGGTTTTGTTGGAAAAATTTTGGAGATTAAGAATAGATTTTCTTTTTATAAAGGGTTATCCTTTTCTAGATTATCTGATCTTGTACTCATCTTTTTGGTTTTGGTTTTGGTTAAAGTCTAAAGACATGGGAAGTATATAGTTCTCTTTGGTGGATTAGGTGATTCTCTATAAGTTGATTATAGTACTCTTAATGTGAACAAGTCTTCCTAAATACTCGTCTTTTGGAGAAAATATGAGTTTGTGTAACGAATCTAATAAAAGTTGAAAGTCAACATGATAAGTGATTATGTTTCCTTATGAATAAATTCCTCAATAAAAAGTAACTTAAAACAAAAATGTTGTCTATTAACTTTTCCTACTGGGGAATCAAATACCTTTTAACCCATCACAAGTTTGTGATTTTATTGTGGTTAACTTTCTCCTAAAATTTTTTTCTATCACTCTCCGTCAGAACATGACCCTATGTTTTCTCCTCCATGTCCATGTTTTCCTACATGGAATCCTAGTATGGGTTAACTCGGGTGACCTCTGTACTTATCTTTCTTTATTTTAAAGTGATTGTTTCACCAACTCTTGTTCCGATGTGGGACTTTCAAGGATGTTTCCAACCCCAATTTTAAAATTGAGAGGACGCAATTCCCAAATGGGGGGAAGGATGTAACACCCCAGGTAAATAAAGAATATGACATCTTTATATTTATCCATATTTGTGAATAAAATATTAATATTAATTTAAATGGGATTCTATGCTCGATGGCGTACCCAATACGCAACAACGATAAATGTTTTTATATATGACATCTTTATGATTATATATGTTTTTAAATGTTTTTACATTTATCCAATAAATGATAAATGCTTAAAATACGGAAAGAATTCAATTTTAGGCGTATATGCCCTAGTTTTCACTAAAGGTTCACTTATCGCCTTTTGATGGAGAACCGTCATTAAATATAGTTTTGTTCACTCTTATAAATTCTATTGGACCAAATAAAACTCTTTTTACGAATTGTGACATCAAAATTTACTTTGTGTAAATTTTTGATATCTTTCCGATAAAGTTCATTTTTAATGAATAGTGTAAAATGTTGTATTTTAATTCAAAACCTCTTTTTAATCTAATTTATTTATCTGATTAGATTATATTTTGAATTGGTTTTAAAGTAAAATTAGAATATATTTTTACCATTAAATCCAATAGTGGTCTTTGGAATTAATTTCACTTTGAAATCAGACTTAAACTAATGTCAATCTTTTGATACTTATTGTTTCATAAAAACACGCTATTTGCTCTGACAGTGGTAATTAATTATTAAATTAATTAATGTGACTTATATGTTTTGAATTTTGAAAAATAGGCTTCATTTTTTAATTTGGAATATCAAATATATCTTAGGGTGAATATTTGGGATTTTTCTGAAAAACTTCAATTTTTGATGAATAGTGAAACCACTAAGTGGTACTTATAAAAACTGATTTTTCTGTTTAAATAAAATTTTTTCATCTTTGTGTTTTGAATTTCAAAAATCCGACGTAAAGGGTTGTCATTAAGAAGTAAAATGTGGTTCAATGGGATACAAATAATTTTTTGGTGAATAGTAACTTATTATGTTTTTAATCGCGATTAGTGGTAATTAGTGTAATTTAAGTTAAAAATAATCTTTTAATAATATGAGATGAGCTTGAAACATGTCCTACCCTAATTTGATGTGTCATGGCCGACCAAGATAATCCATGGGTCAACTTGGGGACCCCATGGAGCCACTTTTGTTTGGAAATGACATAAATAATTTTTTATTAAATGTTAAAGTAAAAATGACACAAACAATAGATGTTTTACTAAAAAACATTTTACATGGGGTTATACAAGTCAGATTTTTTATTATAAATAGTAATTATAAATATAAAAAGATTTCCTACATCATAGTATTTTTTTCTAATTTTTATACATTAAATAAAATAAATTATTTATGACATCATGATGATGCATCGATGACCTCATTATTTAACGATTTAAATAAAATGGAAAGATAATGTAATATCTAAGACCTACACATGTCCAAAACCTATCGGATGAGTGGATTTCGAACCTTTATCAACGTATCCTCGAAATACATCAATGTGGGACCTTTTAAATCCGAAACTCAATTTCAAATAAAGTAACATTTGCATACTTTCGAAGAGTGCCCCTCCTCTCCTCTTATAAAAGGCCCCCACCTCTACCTACTTACCCACACTCCCAAAGCCTTTGTCTCGGCCAACCTATGCTCATTTCATCTATCAACATCCCTATCTAACTCCTTGAAGCCTCACTTTGGGCAGAATCCATTCCAAGGAAGCCTTTGAGCTCAAATCAAAGGAAGTTACCCAATTTTAAGGTAATGTCTTCACTTGAGTCCTTTTGTTTTATTTTACTTCTCCAACCCCCTAAACTTTTTTTATTATTTTCTTTTGTAAAAAATATTGTATATTCAATATACTAGGATGTTGTTATAAGAAGGATTCTATCTACACTTACACACACCTACATCTAATGGTTGAAGAACATACTGTTTCCGTGGATGGAAAATTTCTGCCCCCGAAACGATGATTGTTCAACATTCTTCTAACACCTTCAAAGGTGGAAATTAAGATGACACTATATTTATATATGATATCTAATATGTTTATGTTTTACTTAAGCTTCTTTATTTTTCATTTATGGTGTACCTTTATGGATTCCATTATGGTTAAACGCGATATCATCATTTAAGGAAGTGCGGACTACCGCCCCCTCAAAGTGATTCGATTCGTTAATACCATATGTGGTACAAATAAAGGATATATTTAAATATATTATATATGATATCATACTGGAATTAAAATACTATAATGTATCATTATGTTTTAATTCCATTAAATATGAAATAGAAATGGAAGTAGCATTCATGCGTACGTACAACTTACCGTCTCCTTGAACGGTACATTTCATTTCTTATCTCAAAATGTTATGTAATATTTTAATTACATATATATAATGGATATATATGTAATATATTACATTTTAATTATGGATATCATTCTGGAATTATAACATATATATATATATATCTCATTTTGTTTTAATTCCATTAATATGACAAAAAATGAAAGTAATGTTCATGCGTACGTACGGCCTACCGTCTCCATGAACGATGCTTTTCGTTTTTTATCTCCAAATGATATGTAATAGTATAAAATGAATATTTACTAGATATATATGATATTTTAATCATTAATACTATTCTGGAAATTATTTACTTATAACTACATGGGCAATCTTTTTTCAAACAAGTTCATTTATGACTCATGTACCAAACATCGACAAAAAACGTCTGATATGAATTAACATTATTAAACAATTATTATAACATTATAATATGTGATATGAACTGAATAATAATATCTAAAGGAGGTAATTAGGCAATTATTAATTGACCAATGTTTATTATTCAGGAATATAAAGAAACGAAAAAGAGAACTTGTACTTGAGGTAAGGGATCCTACCCCTCTCTTTCTTTTTATGTACACTCTTTTATGTAATTCCTTTTAAGCTCATCTTTACTATGATTGGGATGTTATATTATATTACTACTACTGTAAGTTTTATGTTCATATTATGAGAGACCCTATTTGATCTCATAAATCCATTTTTTTGAAAGCTTTAAGTGACACTGTTAGGCTGCCAAGTTTTCGTAAGGGATCCTACACCTCGCTTTCTTTTTAAGTACACTCTTTTATGTCATTAATTTTAAGCTTATCTTTCTTATGATTGGGAGGTTATTTTATATTAATCCTACTGTACTTATTATGTTCATATGATGAGAGACCCTATTTCCTCTCATCAATCCATTTTGGAAGTTTTGAGTGGCGCTGTTAGGCTGCCGAATTTTCGTAAGGGATTTTTCATCTCACTTTTATTCCCGTGAGATTTATGCTACATTTTCCACAATTTCCTTTGAGTGGTGTATGTACTGACCATTATTTTACTCATTCTGTAATATAATTTCTTTTATGAGTATTTACATCAATGTTGTATTTTCCTTCTTTCACGGGGCGTATGTTTCGAAAGATACCCATGTTGGTAAGGGAACCTTTCACCCTCCTCTTTTTAAAAGACTTCTTTTTTTTGGGCCTTTTAATTTACATATTGTTATGTTGGGATATGTTCTCATATATCCTTATTGATGTAAATTCTATGTCTAAGTGATGAGATACCCTTTTTTGATGTGACATCATTAGGCTGTCAAGGGAACTTCTTAACCCAATTTCGATTTCTTTGGGTTCAACATGTAGTTATTGAATATGTCATCCTTTGAATATGTGTGAATGTCCTTTGATTATTTTACACTTAATATCCACTTATATTTGGTGTATTCATTTGTCACACATAATTATGTAATTGATTTATCTTTAAACCAAGGATACCATCTTTATAAGGGACTTTGTCTCAATCTCCTTTCATTGAGGCATATTTTGTTTTATACACAACCTTCTTTTATACGGTGTATAAACACCTTTGACTTTTACGTTTATTCAGAAGGAATCTTTTTTATACGAAGCATTTACTAAATGATAAAAGGAAATGTTTTTGTCGTACATATGCGGTGACAACGACTTCTGCACCGCTGTGACCATTATTTGAGTTTCAGCATCCTCTACAAGCCATACCTTTTTTAAAGAAAAATAAATACCATGTTTTACTTTTATTTTATTTTGGTATTGAAAATTGTTTCCATAATGTTTTTATATCAATGTGTTGTATTCATATCTTGTGATTGAAAGGTGGAAATGTTATGTTTCCTTTATACATGTTTTCTGTGATACGATTATGTTGTGGTTCTTGGGCCTTATTATGAAGACGGGTGGTTCCGTGATAAACTAAGGGAGAGTGAGCCCGATATAGCTCTCCAATTCATTGGGTAACGCAAATGAGTGAAATGTTAAGGTTTCTATGAAGAGATTTAAGGAATATACTTTGATGGGTATTCCAAACGTAACCAAGAGGGTTACTCCCTACATAAGAAAGTTATGAATTCCTCAAGTTACCTTTTATGTCTTATGAATTCTATGATTTATTCCTTATTGATGAGGTATGTTAAAGTGCCTATGTTTTATGGGTAAAGTATGATTTCATTCTTATGTATACATGTACTCATGATTCCTTTCCATATTTTTATATCCCTTACCGAGCTTTTTATGCTCATCCCAAGTTTTTGAAATGTTTTTCACAGGTCAAGGGTAGGGTACATGATGTGATGATAGTGTCAAGTATGTGTCAAGAAAGAATCCATGTTTTATTTTAAATATGTTTATGTTGATGGGAAGAATGAATACTGTCTTTTATGTAACCACTTTGTTTAAATGTGGAATGTAATGCAAGTTTCATGATCTAATTCTCTAAAACTCTAAACCTGAAAAGATCCTCAATGTGTAATCTTGTAATAACTCAAGATTAAGTAAGGTTTAAGGCTGGGGCCTTATAAATATGACCTTCCAGTAGAAATTTATTCCATACTATTTGTCTTAATTTTTATAAATGAAGTTCATCTAACTTAAATGGTTGGAAATAAATTCACTATTAAGAATACACCTATTGTATGGGAGTTTGATGACTTATTTCTACAATAATTTTTAGGTATTCCCTTAAATAATGTGATTGAGTATTCAATAGAACTCATACAGGGTGCTATGACTATTTCAAATACACCTTATAGAATGAAACCAATTGAGTAGTAGGAATTAAAGAAGAAACTCCAAGAGAATATTGAAAAGGGATTCATAAACCTGCGTGCATCACCTTGGGGAGAACTTATTATGTGTGTTGAGAAGAAATATGGTTCAGTGATACTCTGCATTAATTATCAAGAACATAACAAGATCAATATGAAAAAAATATCCTCTTCCCCACATTGATGACATATTTTACCAACTATGTAGAGCTCAATACTTTTCCAAGATTGATCTTCATTCAAGAAATCATAAATTAAGGGTTAAAAAGGTGGATATACTAAAGACAACATTCTGTAAAAGGTATGGACACAATGAATATATATTGATGCCTTTTGGTCTTATTAATTCCCTCACTATCTTCATGGATCTAATGATTATATTATTTAGAGACTTTCTTACTTAGTTTATGGAAGTCTTTATAGATGATATTATTGTCTATTATAAGATTAAGGAAGAACATGAATATCACATGATAATTTTAATGATGAACATGATAAAGGAGAAGAATTATTAAAAATTTACCATGTTTGAATTTTTAATTTTGAAAGTTTCATTTTTTGGTCACACAATCTCAAGATAGGGGATATCTGTGGATCCATAAAAAATAATAGTTATTGAATGTTTTCGAAGACAAAAAATGGTAATTGATGTCCAATGTTTTCTTAGTTTGGATTTATATTATCACCATTTTGTGAAATATGTTTCATGATTATCTAATACAATCACCAAGTTGACTCATAAAAGAGTTAAGTTCATGTGGTTGGAGGAATGTGAAGAGAATTTCAAAGAGTTAAAATGTAGGATAGCCAATGCACCTATGTTGACACTTCCTTGTAGTGGAGAAAGTTTTATAATCTATAGTGATTCAACCAATAATGTCTTGGGTTGTTTTATCATGAAAAATGATATGGTGATAGTTTATGCCTCAAGAAAATTGAAAATCTATGAGACAAAATAACCCCACTAATGATTTAGAGTTAGATGTGGAAATATTTGCACTAAAGATATAGAGATATTATCTTTATGGTGAAAGGTATGATATTTATAATGATCATAAATGTTTAAATTATATTTTAACAGAAAAGGATATGAATATGTGCAAAAAAAGATGGCCAGAGTTTATTAAAGATTATGACTTCTCAATACATCACCACCCTAAGAAGGCGAATATGGTGGAATATGCTTTGAGTCAAAAGGACCATTCTAGCCTATCCATTATCAGGATCACACAAGATTGAATATTTATGGGTTATCAAAGGATGGATATTGAAATTTTAATGGAAGGGGATAAATATTATCTTTCTTAATTGAATTATTGACCATCTATAAAAGAGAAGATTAAGGCAGTGATGAAGGAATATGTAGAGCTACAAAAGAAAGTGGGAAATGTTCCTGATTCAACCTCGATTGTGATAGAATAATAAGATTCAAGAGTTGAGTTTGTATTCCTTTCATACCAAAATTTAAGAAGGATCTATTGGATGAGGCTCATAGTTCTTCATTCTCTATTCATCCTTGAAGAACAAAAATGTATAGGTACATAAAAGAGTATTCTGATGGTATGGAATGAAAAAGGAAGTTGATAAATATTTCTCTCAGAGCTTGGTTTTTCAACAAGTTATGGGTGAGATAAATAATTCTAAGGGGATGTTACAACCATTACCCAAACTAGAATGGGAATGTGAAAACATAACTATGGAATTTTTCATCAGACTTTCCAAAACATCTAAAGTCCATAATGCTATATGAGATATAGTAGATCTACTTACGAACATGGCTTGATTCATTAGTATTATAGAGGATTTCACTCTAGATCAACCTGCCCAGATATATATAAAAAAGTGTTAAGATTTCATGGAGGAACAGTTTCCATTATACCTGATTAGGATCGAATGTTTACCTAGAAATTCTAGTGAAGTATTCAACCAGATATGGTGACAGATTTAAGTATCAGCACTAATTATCATCCATATACAGACGGTTAGTCTGAGAGGACAATTCAAAATCTAGAAGACATTTTGAGAGATTACTATATGGATTTCCAAGGTGTTTGGGATAAAAACCTTCCATTGGTTGAATTTTATACAATAATACTTTCACTCCAGTATTTAAATGGATCCTTATGAATACCTATATGGAAATAAGTTTATAACACCAACTTATGGGGATGAATTTTGGTAATTAAAGCTTTCAGGACCTGATCTTGTTGATGAAATAGAAGAAAAGGTAAAATATATTCAATAACACATAAGGAGAACTCAGAGTCGAAAAAAATTTATTCTGAAAAAGAAGAAAATAGCTAGAGTTTGAATTGGGTGATAAGGTGATTCTATGATTATCTCCCTGAAAGAGAGTAATGAGATTTGTAAATAAGGGCAAGCTAAGGCCAAGGTATATCGATCCTATTGAAATTCTGGATCATGTTGGGAATGTATCATACCTATTGGTGATTCCACCAAATATCTCTCAAGTTCATGGTGTGTTACATATATCTCTCCTAATAAAGTATATACTTGATCCTTAAAATTTAAAAAACATAGAAGTTATACTACTAGAGTAAGATATTTCTTATGAAGAACAAACGATATAGATTCTAGATTGTCGCGAAAAAATTCTACGAAACAAGACCACTCACTTGGTTAAAGTTTTATGGTGAAACCACCAATTTTTAGAAGCTATGTGGTAACATTAAGATGTGATTTGGGATAATTATTCCCATATGTTTATTTCCAAGTGACAAATTTAACGGTAGAAATTCAGTTTATGGGGGGTAGAATGTAACACTAGGATGTTTTTATACAATATTTTTTTAAATAATTTTAATTCTTAAATTGCATGAATTGCATGAAATCACATGTTTAAATGTACCACAAGATTAACATAGTATAAAATGACCATTATTACCTAGCCATTAGGTTATTGGGAATAAATATAACTAAATTATGAAAATTTGTGGTGAAGTCATTCACTACAAATTATTTAAGAAAAATATAAATCAATTATATATTTTTAATTTTGTATTAATTAATTGAGTGAATTAATATTAGTAAATGAAATTAAGGAAATATATATGTTATATAATTAATAAAATATTTTTTATATTCATCCAATAGATTTTTCTATCATAGGGTATGAATAAACCATATTTAATGTATAAAAACCTATATTTTTAAAACGGTAATTTTACGCCTTTTAATGAATAACCCCTTATAAATTACGATTTGGACACATTAATAATTTTTATATGAAAATATAAAATATTTATTTGGAATCAGTATATAGATATTTACTTTATATAAATTTTTGATATTTTTCTGATAACTTTCATGTTTTGATGAATAGTAAAAATACAATAAATTTTAATTGAAAACAAATTTTTCATCACACTAATTTATTTTGTTAAATTATAATATTTAATGGTTTTAAAGTATAAATATAATATATATTTATCATTTAATATAATTTATGTCATTAGTATTATTTTTCCCTTGAATTCAGATGTAAAAACATTTCAATCTTTTGAAATGTTTTAACTTTAAAAAACAACTCTCTTTTTCAAACAACATGAATAATTTTAACTTAATTACTAAAAATTATGTGCTTTTAATTTTTTAAAATGGACTTTATATTTGGAATTATTATGTTCAAATTATGTAAATATATTACTTTTATCTCTAGCGTATTATGAATAGTAAGGTATTTTTTATTATTATAGTAAAAAGGTAAATATGATAATTAAGGGTAAAAATATTATTATTAAATTACCTTAAAACAAATCCTAATATAATTTTATGAGTTTCTTTCAACCTAAATAATCCATGGGTAAAAATTATTTCCTCTGGAATCCACTTGATGAGATTAGGACATTTAATTTATTTTATTTAAAGAAAAGTTAAATATGTCTTACACATATTATAATATATATACCATATTTAAAATAAGGTTATACAGAAGATAAATTAGATTATAAATATTCATTTTAAAGGTTATTTCTCTTCCTTATCATGATAATTTATTTGATATTTATAGGAAATAAATAATTACATTAATGACTTATACTTCAGTGATGCAGAAATTATTTAAGTGATGATAAATCAATAAAATAATAATTATTAAAATGATAATAAAAATTTAAAGACCCACATACATGAAAAAAATATTATTCTTCAAGTATATATTAAATATAACCATATAATGGCCTAGTTATTGACCATTTTAATCCTTATAGAAGATATTATGACACTTATATTATTTTATTTAAATTGATGATAAACTTTTCACATTCATGTTTTAAAAAGTATAACCTTTTTAATGATAGATTTTACATAATATATATTTGAAAAAAAGAAATCTTCTAAAATATAGTATACATATATTCATCATATTATTTTATTTTTAATTTTTATTGAAAATATAAGTGTGTCAAATAATTACACCAAACTATCGTAGTAGTAATTATAGAAAGGGAAATATCTAATAAATGATATTAAAAATATTAAAATAAATATAATTTTTACTAACTAATATGTCCAATGAATTTAATAGATAAAACTAACCTATTATAAATATAATAAAATAATTGGTTCTAATTTTAATTGTCATCTTAATATTTTTAAAAATCAATAAATTGAATAGTTTCAATATTAACACTATTGATTGTTTATCAAAATAACGTTTTATTAAATTATTTAAAAATCATACAACATTTAAAAAAATATATAATTATTATTATATGGTCTAAAATGTTATAAGTTATTTATTTATGGTCTAATTTATATCAAAGTTTTAAATATTTCACCCTTTTAATATTAAAATATATGTTACCTTAGTTAAACATTACATAGAATAACAAAGTGTTAATTAAAATTATAAGGTTTAAATTGATATGAAACATATATAAAATATAATTTTTGATTATATTACTACCCTATATCATCTCATATTCTAAATAGGTATATTTTTGAAGATTTTGGATGTGTTTTTATTTTATTATCAATTAAAATTTTTGGAGATCCTAAAAGTGCCCCTAACCTCAATTATAAAAGGGAACCTCCTACATCACCTATGAACTTCACTTTGATCCTTCAATCTTGTGCATACCATAAAATATTTCCTTATAAACTTCCAAGTTTTAATTCTAAAGGTTATGGCCTTCTTCAGATACCAACTCTGGTGCTACAGGAGGAGATTTAGATGGAGCACATCGATGAAGAGATAATCTCCACTACCGATTCGTTCAAGCTTCTTTATTCTTCTACTTCCCCTTCATGAATTGTTTAATTATAAAGTAATAAATCCAGTATAAATTATATACTGATATGTTATTATGGTTAATAAACATCTATATTCCACTATCTATCCATCATATGAAAAATGAAATCACTACACATGTGTACGTACGACTTACCATCTCCACGCAGTTGTGTAATCTATTTTTCAGCACCACCTTACTGGGATGGGTATAATGATATAAATAATAAATATATATGATAATCATAAAACTTTATTTCTTCTAAAATAATATTAACTATCCACTTCAACACCATTCAATAATTATGAGAATGATATCATTACCCGTTCTTACGTACGACCTACCATCACCACGATGCGATGCGATTCATTTTACATGATCTTCATTAAAGAATGATTATATAAATGAATATAATAAAATAATATGATATATATTATACCAATATAATTCATTAAATTATATAACTATAATGTAATAAGGGGAATATGAAGAAATTCTAAAAAACATGCGTAAGAAAATAAAGAAGATAACACCCGACGGATGAGTAATAATTTTACTAACAAACATTTGATATTATGGTCATATATGATATCATAAAAAATGAATATGATTATGAAAAAAATTTATGACAATTTTTAAATCATTATAATAGAGTTTTAGATACATACAAATGAAATCAAACCTATGGTAAGGGATAATTTTACAATCTCTTATTATCTGAGATTGTTTATATGTAAGTATTTTTGGGGTATATTTATCATCCATGTACATGTTTACTAAATATGTAATATTATCTCTATTCTTATACATTTTTTTAATTTCAATTTTAACTGTCGGTAAATTTTTATTAAACGGTATGAAAGGAATCTTTAGTCATTATTCGATATGAGGTATTTTTTGACTTGACTAAAAAATTATGAGAATAATTATTTATTTAAACTTATACAACATGATGAGTTATTTTTTTAACACCATATTTCCATGAAAATTAATTTACAATATTTCAAGTTTATTTTCAAATAAATTACATTCTTTTATAATTTAATGGAATTTTGAGAAAAGAAATGTTTTCAATGAAGAAAGGATATTTTCCTCAAGAATTAATTTCATTTGTTTTATCAAAATTAATTCCAATAAAATATGAAATTATGTAAATAGGGTTATGTTTTTATCCCTGTTATTAATATGGTTTGATTGTGTTTACAATGTAATTCTATTTATGAAATATATTTTTGGATTTATGTTATAATGGAATGATGTTTAAGAAACCCATTTTTTTCCTTGGGTTATGCCGTGATGAATGATTTATGTTTTTGTGGAACACAAGAGAATTATTTCATTATAAGATGGACGTGACCTATATATCCCTCCAATGCATTGGGTAAATATTTATATATAATGAGATAGACATTGATGAAATAATAAATAATCTTGGTTCTGTTGTACATGGATGGAAAAAGTTGTGAACTCAATTCATTAATGGACATTGTCCGCTATGATGGTATAGGAAATGAGCATTGACTAATGTTAAATGGTTATCTATGATTATGTGTTTATCAAATAAATATAATGTCTTATGTTATGAGTTTTGGGATTACATTCATTGATTCTTATGAACTTTTATGATTTATCCCCTGACATGATATCATAATATTTTATATGTAGTATAAGATTTTAAATTGTTATGTTATTATGTCTTATGATTATAATATGGTTGATATCTCCCTTTTTTACCCTTATTGAGTATCTGATATCAACTTTTTATATGTTTCTTTTCCCCAGGTCATGAAGAAGGTTATTAAGTAATATATGTAAAAACATGTCTAGTTAAGAAAAAAATAAGTTTGAGAAAATGAAGATGTATTTTATACTAGTTGTTTATTATTCCATGTTTCTAAAGACACTAAACCTATACAGTACTGTCATTGATTTATTATATTGGTTACGGGATATTCTTCAATTTTTAATTAATATCAATGTATGTAAGGTACATTTCATTATATTTCAACACAAGAAAAAAAATAGGGAGAGTAATTCCATTTACAACAAATAAATTAATGTTAAACTGGTATCCAACAACAATTACATAAACATCATTGGGCCCAAATGAGTTGTTACTTTTTACGGTCTTGAATTAGTTATCAATTTAAAAAATGAAATCACAAATCATTATGAACACTAGCAAGTAGTTGTATAGGATATGTAAGTGATGAGATTTAACCCAAAAAGAATAAACACCATGGATTCAATATATTATACTTGTTATATTTAAATATAACCAAACTAAACTAGAGATAATTAATGTTGAAATTAATGACTAAATGGAAAAGTTAAAGGGAAGAGTATTATTATCATGGGATGGCCTCTCAGAAATTAGTTGTAACTCTCTCTCACTTTGTAAATAATTCACATCATTTACCACAATAATCCTTGTGGTATTTAAATTTTTCTATAATCCTCAATTAGAAAAACATAGACCCATATATCACTATCTATAAGTAATATATAACCAATTAAGGTTCAAAAAATATCTATCTCAAAGATAAAATTTAAGTTATGGTTAGCTCTCTCTCCCCCAACACCCTTAACTAAACTGGGTATCATCCCCTAATCATCCTCACACTCACTAGGGAAATATTAAATAAGATATATAATAAGAAACAATAGAATACTAATAAAATATAATAACTTAATAGAAAATAAGAATTGAGACATTTCACACACCCCCATTCATCAAATTCCACCCCTCCAATGAGACTGGCCCCTCATAGTCAATTTCTTATCAAGCATTAATAAAATCAAACTATATAAAAGAAAATTTAAATGTTATAACTTAGAAAATAATGTATGATAATGAAGGAAATATTATTTTAATTACTTTTTTCATGTAATATATGAATTTCTATAATTACACAACTAAAAAAAGAAAAGAAATGAAATCCTAACTACATAGCATCATGGTTGAAGACGACCTTATTATTCCACTATAACTTCAAATATGGGATATGAATCTTCATATTTTTCTCATTCATTAGTATCCTATGGAATTCCTGGCTCAATATCTCTCAAGTTTAATGTCATATTCAATTATTTATAGATGACAACCCCTTCCATGTATCTATTTCCAATTATATCCCAAATCTCAGAGTCCCTTTCAAATCTTAGGATAAATTAAGCTATAATTGCTTATATTTAAATCATCCATGTGTCAATTCATGATAAATCTCCTTTTATATCCCACAATAAGTAACATTGAATTATCCATGAGAAAGGCATGCATACTAATGTGTATTTATATATACATATTTTGTATCTTTCATGCATATCAGATTACATCTGTCAATATATATTTTCTCTCATAACTTATATAATTATCCTCATCCATTATATTAGATATAAAATAACCATATATATATCATAACCCACATGTATTCCACATAATTTATCGTTATCATCTCCCAAAAAACAACTCTGTTTTCTTGTGTATGACATAAAAACAATTGGGATTATTTTTCTATATATATTTAGAAACTACAGTGTAGTGAACTTATTATGGAATAACCCAACTCCTCTTTTATATCCTATTAAACATAATATATACCATGACATAGAGTTTTTTTAGAATCCGAGCTGTCATCACTATTGATTTGTGAACCTCCATATAGTATCAAACTTCCTTCCCTGTAGCCTCCATACATGTTTATATTTATTTAACTTTGTGTTATAGATGGATATCTGATAGAGTAACCTCATATATACATGAAAAATTATATCTCATTTTATTTATATCGACTATTAAATAATATTACTATTTTATAGATATCTTCATTGAAAACCACCTGCATACTTAGCTATGACAGTTGTGAAATCATCCTACCACTAGCTGTAACACTCACCCATCCATTGTCTCTGTATCAAAAACCACCAAAATGATTATTATCTCGAATGATATTTACCAATTTAATTATATTCAATAATTTATATCCAAATTTCCATTTCTCTCCCATGGAACATACCTCTTTTAGGGAGTACTCCAAGCTCAAGTCCAGAATATAGTGAACAAATGATGTCAAAAACTCAAACACCCTTACATACATTCTATGGTGTAGTGGATACGACAATGGTGCATCATAATGTGTATTTGTGTGAGTTAAAAAAAAGATACTAAATGATGATATCTAAGTAAGTCAAATAGTTTCTACAGGAAATGTAGTCCCACCCCAATTATTTTATAGGCAGACACCACTTCTGATATGTAGATGCAACCTATGTACATCAGAAAGTCCCTTAGCCCTAAAAAATGATTATCAAAACCATTCATATGGATCCTTTTCCCATGATGCCGACTTTCGCCTCACTTTGTCTCTTCTACCTCAAGGTTTTTCACACCATGAAACTGTAGATATTCCTTGGATAGTTCTGTTAGGAAACATTTTTTTCACATCAAAACAATCATTTTTTCCAAGTAAAACCTCCTTCAATATGTACATTCCAAAATAAATAAAATAAAAGTAAAAATAACGGAATAATTATCATTTAATATTAAAAATTAAATAATTCATATTAAAAATTATATGTATGAAATTAATCTATAATATATAATTTGAATAACACAATATAATAAAAGGGGTTTATTAAGATATGATATTATTTTTTGGTCAAATAAAAATTCATGAATTTAATTTGAATAATGAGAAATATTCAAGTATATATTGTTTCATTTTATTGAGTTCTTATACTCACACCATGCATGCACACATTTTGGGTTAATAAAAATTTTATATATCATGAGAATTGTAAAGGAAATGCATTTTGATTGATGGAATGATATAGTAGAAGGGATAATGGATTTGTAAGTTGGAAATTTCCCTAAATCTTCCTCTTTATATACATTTATGTGCTAGTTATTTTTTTATGGATCATACAAATCATAAAATGGATTATATCATATATTGTGTTTTAATATTTGTATTATGGTTTATGTTCTTACTTTGAATATTTTAGAGAATTTTTATTTTATTTAAATGTTTTTGGAATATTTAATATATGGAGACCTTATTCCAATGTTTAGTTAAATTTTTTAGAAGGGGGAAGAAATTAGTATAGAGGAAAAACCATTCCCCACTGGTATTTATTACACCCTCAATAAATTTCTATTCTATAAATATTTAGGAATCCATTTTTGGGTTTATTGAATTTTTGGATGGGTTAGGTGGATTCGATCAAGCTGGGGCATTGTGAAATAATACTATAGTAAATTTTAGACACTTAATCAAAGACATAGTGGAGAAAAGATCATAGAAACCCAAACAGTATCATATAAATATTATTAGATAACATAATTACAATGAGATATTATTTTACATGGGACTTTACAAAAGAGGTATGGTTTATTGAAATCTGATGGGACACGCCTTTTAATTTATTTGTTTTAATAGGTGCCCTGAAAAATTGATTGTTAGAACATGTGTTTTCCATCATACATCTTGTAGTTCCATGTACCATATAATTTATATATGTAAAATAATTTTTATTTTATAGAATTATAATGCGATTTTATTTATTAATATCCCTGAGTTAAGGTTATATAATATGGTGTTATTATATTTTTATATTCATTTTCTATAATGATAATACTTTGTAAAATAAAGAATTAGAATATATGAATTGATTTTGTTTTCAACTGTCTAATTTTTTTATGAAGCTATACTACTTTAGTAAGAACCATTATCATAAGATATTATAATACTCTTGTATTTGAAGCATTATATAATAAAATTAAATTAGTATTACCAGGAATTTTACTTTGGTACACACATTAATATGAGTTAAATATTAAATTCCTTTATTTATTAAGAAATGATATTTTAAAATGAGTAAAAAAATGTTTAGGGGATCCATGATAGTAAAGATTTATGTGTTGGATCATAATTTTAGGATAATGTTTCTTTGTTTTGGATTATTTTAATTTAGTTGTAAATTCCATATTATTAATCCTCTTAATGATTTAATTATAGTTGCACATGTCCATACCAGATTGTAAATTCAAGAGAAATATGTGTTTTCACTTTCTATATGAGATGAATTTAGAATATAGACTTTGAATATAATTATGAAACATCAAGTTACAAAATAAGAATATTTTATATAGTGTTTTAGGCTTTTAATGGAGTTTGTGGTCTCATATAAGGGTTGGAGGTATCACGATGATCCTGGTCTATAGGGATCACTGGCATGCTACCCAGTAGAGCAACTAGTTGGCTAGTCTCATTGGATAGATGGTGACCTAGCAACACCAATATGGTTTCCCTTAGAGGGGGGAAATTAAATTATTTCCCCCTTGAATTTTAAAAGGGTGTAACCCGTTTTCATTCTTTCCCCCTATGTGCATGGCTAGAGGGACTCCTCTCTTTACAAATCGTTATTCCCCTTGGTTTTGGGAAGTGATTTTGAGGGATTTTCAGGGTGGATGTCGGGTATGAGTTATATCTTCTCCTCCATCTCTTACTCCACATTAACCACACTATTTTGTGATTGATTCAATTTAGGTTTGAAATATATATCTAAACATAGAATGGTGAAATCACCCAATTTTGATGGTTCTTTCATATAACATAGGAAAAAGATGTTCCATAATGATGGATGTTAGTCTCCGTTCATATAATCCTTAAAATTACAGTATGCTATGGATTTTTTAGGTGTTTTCATTTAAATTTAGTTCTTCCACTTAGGGTTTTGGACCATATTGGAACTGGGGGTCTGCTGCGGGCCTCTCCTAGTTGGTTTTCTTTAGTACTAGTACAAAGAGGTGATATTGGGTTTTTTCTCATTCAATTATCTATTTTAATTTATTCATTCACTAATTATATTAGATATAAATATTTTTTTGATCTTCTCATAATGATTTAGGAGATCATTGGGTGAAACAGTCTTGGACGAGGCATGGATGTATATCAGCGGGCCTAGGAAGAGATATTTTCCCTTGGAAGTAAGTGGGGAAATATTATTTTGAGATAGGTGGTCTTTCATGCAAGCCCTTGGGTCATTATGTTTTTGATACGTGGCATGTGAGTTGCAAGCTCCCCACTATTGGTGATTATAATTTAATTATTTGAGTTATGGAATAAGATAAATGAATAATTTTAATTAATCAATAGTTAATTAATTAAATTATATCTCATGGAACCTGAAGTGAACTGTGTTGCATTTGTTGTCAATGAGGCATGATGTTGTCATAAGATGAATGGATGTCAAGGAATGTAAAGATGTGAATGACAAAGGATGTGATGGTGTTGGTGAGGAAATGAGAATGGCCATGGTACTAAGATGCATGTCACTTAGGAGATTCACTAAGTGACATAGGATGTTGTGGTTGAAACATTCTCTATGTATATCAGACGATTGTAGAACTGATCTTAATGTTTCAAAACTTGTATCAAGATGATACTAAGTTACACCACTTGAATAATGTATGATGATGGAGCATCATCATAACATCAGACGATTGTTGAGCTGCTCTTTAAGTTCCAAGAACTTGTATCAAGTAGATACAATGTCACAACATTGTTTGAAGACCATGCATTGTAGTGACAATGCATGAGGAGTTGAAAGTGATCCATCCATAAGTTCTAAGTGGATGAAGTGGATTAATGAAGTCTATGCACTATCACTTAGTGCATGTGAATTTGAAGATGATCCAACTTGATATCTGATTGGATCAATGAAGAACATTGAAGAAGTTATTTGATTAAGGAGCTCGGTTGATGAAGAAGAACCTTCAGGAAGTCCATTCTTAAATATTGAATACATGATTAAGAAGAGGAGGAAACCATTTGAAGAAGAAATGGTGAAGAAGTGAAGGGAGTGGAATTTGGCATTTGAACCTTGTTACTTTGTTTTTTAAAAAAGTACTTGTTCTATACTGAAGAAAAAAATTAGCCACCAAGGGCCAGCCTTAAGGGTTCATCACCCAAGGATCTTGTGGGACTCATGGTCACCACGCCCATGGGGAACCCTCAAGGCCAAGGCAGCAGCCCTGAGGCAGGGGCGCACCCCACAGGACGCAGCGTAGGCGCCAGGGGAACGCCTAGAGGAGCGCATGGTGGGCGCGTAGCGCGCCCGTGTGTGCATAGTAGGCGCCAGTGGCACGCCCGAGTGGAAGGGGTGGGCACAAGAGCGCGCCCGCAAGAAGAACTCGGTGCGGGGCGGCACCGAGAGGGTTTGAAGTTCAATTGAGGGGTTGCGGCAGGAGCTGGATGTTAAACCGCGGAAATTCCGCGAGCCGATTCGATGTGGGACACGCATTTTTGCCGCGGAGAAAATCTTGGCCATCCATCTGATCTCGCGGACGATCTGCGCCACACATCTCATCGCGGCGCACCCGTTCAGATCCAGGCCATTGAAGATTATTTGATCGCCTGATCCGATGGCTCCGAGGCGTCTCCTTCCTCGAGCTCAGTTGAAGCTAGCCCGTGATGCTGCCTGAACCAGAGCCACTCTGACCACCGTATTTTGAGTTCCCGGACACCACTGAAGGAGCTAAGGCATCCATCCGGTTCGTCTGGCCACACTGCACATATCCATGCATAAAAATGTTCATGCATGCAACTTATGGGATAATTCGAGGTTGGCCGAAGCAACCGAAGGTGCGAGGCCATGAGGTTTTTATTTTGCATGGTTTGGACCGAAGGAAGGCCGTGCATGCATTCTAAGTCACATGCACGTGGAGGAGAAAAACAAATAGAAGGAACCTGCGTTTAAACAGAGGAACGAAATCCAGATTTGAAGAATCTTGAAAACCCGAAAATTTCGGGAATTTAAAGATATCACATGTGGATGATATGAGGCAGCCTCGCCTATAAAAGGAGAACCCAAGGCGCTCGTTTTTTCTTGCTGATCCTTTGAGAAATGGGAGTCCCGCGAGTGCCCTGCCTCGCGAAGAACAGCCTGCGCGCCCCCTACGCGGCAGAGAAGCCCGGAGCCATTTTTGGCTTCGTGAAGTCCCTTTTGCGCATCCCTTGCGCGAAAGAGGTGAAGGGAAGTCCCCTGCGCGGACCCCTTGCGCGACAGGAAGGACCCGAGCCTCATACTTGCGCGCTCGAGTCTCTTGCCACCCTCTCTGCCCGCACACTTGCGTGGCAGGAGAAAGGAGCCCGCGGTTTTGCACCTTGCACACTTGCGCGGCGGTTGAGAAGAGAAGGAGGCCCTTGCCCCTCACACCTTGCCAGTGCACCTTGTGTGGCTGTGAAGAGAAGAAGGTCACACCACTTGCGCGCCTCCCATGCGGCAGTGGTTCGGGTGAAGATAAGGCACACCTAGTGTGTGTGTGCAAGAGGAGGAGGAATACCCGAGCCTTGTGTGTGTGCTTAAAAGAAGTGAAGTCCATAGTCTTGGGTGTGTGCAAGAAGGAGGGGCTGATAACTACACCAAGTTGTGTGTGGCAAGTGAAGAGGAAGGCCGAGGCCTTAGTGCCTTGTGTGCAAAGTGAACAAGAGGAGGTCGTAGCCTTGTGGGTGCACACTTTGAAGAACAAATAAAAGAAAATATTTTGTGTGTGTGCAAAAAAAGAAGAGGAACAAGGCCGAAGCCTATGTGTGTGCACCAAGTGAAGACCACGCATTTTGTGTGTGTTCAAAGTGAAGGTGGAAGGCTAAATACTTACCTTAGTGGTGTGTGTGCAAAGGAATAAAAAGGCCGAACCTAGTGTGTGCACTAAGTGAAGTGTATACACTTAGAAGAAGTGGAAGACTCCCACACTAAAGTATAACACACATTTATGTGTGTAATCAAAAGGAATTAAGTGTGTGAAGGAAGTGAGAAGGTGTGTGCTTAAAGAGAATATACCCTTTGAGGGTTTATTGCACCAAGAAGAAAGAAAGGGGAGGGCATGCTTACATGCATGCATGTGCACACGTGAACAAAGCTCAATCAGGCTGTGTGCATTTGAGAAGTCCAGGAACAACAGTTCTTGAAGAAATTGGTAATCCATGCAATCAGTGCATGAGGATACAGAGATGCAATGCACTCTGTGCATGAAGTTGATGTGAAGTGAGACTGAAGCCAGACTGAAGTTAAAGACATCAGCTACCTGAGTTTTCAGTAATTGAAAAGTCCCTGATCAACAGAAGTGATCAGAAGTTGCTGAGCAAGACCAAAAGACCTTATCTGAGGCTGTTGAAGATTTTTGAAGAGAGAAGACAGGTCAAACTTAGAAGAAGGTGATAAAGCCTGAGCAAGACGATAAGACCTGTTCATCACAAGTGAGTAGAGGTACAGAGCAAGGCCAGCAGTATTTATCCCAGACTGCTGAAGATACTTGAAGAAGCTTAAAGTGAAGAAGAGCTACTCGTGTGACTCGAGGAGCCAGGAGAAGCCCCCTGTGAGACTCAGGGTGGAAGAAATCTTCAGTGGGATTCTGGAGCAGGCCAGTGGGACTCTGGTAACACTATGGGACGCAGTATAAAGACCCTCCTATGGGACATAGGAGAGGTATAGTGGGACTCTATACCGACCATTGTAATTCTAACAAGTTATAAAGGAGAAACCATGTTGGGGTGTATAACCAACATGGCAAGGATGTAGGCCTTTGGTGCCGAACCTTGTAAATCCTTGTGTCCAGTGCCTTTACATTTACTGCATCATTCGAGGAAAGGTGATAGATACAAGAAGAGTGGATCGAGGATTTAACCAGCCATAGAGGTTTAATTGATAAGGAATCAATTAGTAAAATGTTTTAAGGGATCACTGATTCACCCCCTCCCCCTCTCAGTGATTCACGCTGATCTGGGAACTTCAATTGGTATCAAAGGGAGGTTACCTCTAAAAGATCCAAGGGAGTCTTTATGAAGTGAAGATTTGAGGAAATGAGCGACTAGCCTCAAATGGAGATATCTGCCAAGACTCAGAAAAATAGAAAGAAGAAACAGGCCAAGAAGATGAAGAAAGCCTGTCCTAGCTGTGATGAAGTTGGAACAATGAAATATCTTCAAAGTGAAGTCGAATATCTTCAGAATACAATCCCCAAGGAAGTGGAAATGTGTATAGATATAGTCATCCTTGATCTTCATGAAGAAAAATCACAGTTAGGAGAAGAAGCCAATGCAATGGAAGATCAATTGGCAAAAAGGGTTGGCATAACCAACACTCTCAGAAAGCTGGTGAAGGTTAAAGATGAAACAGTATCACATTGCAATGAAAGATATGAAGACACTACTGAATAATTGAAAAGAAGCCTTTTTGAGAAAGAATTCTTTATGACTGTGGTCAAAGATGTTTTCCATGCACTGGAAAAGAGGCACAAAGTTTCAATGAATGTCAGAGATGCTCAACTTGAAGACAAAGTAAACAGGGTGAAGGAGCTGGAAAATTCATTACAAAAAATAAAAAAGGTGCATGAAGACCGGATAAAGAAGCTGGAAGAGAACTGGGAAGGAAGGCTAAGAACTACTGAGGATGATAAGAACTTCCTCAATATGAAATTCTTAGAACTAGAGGTGATATTGAAAACTCAGCAATCACCCAAAGCCAAAGCCTCTCAGTCAGCTGAAAGGAGAAATGTTGCTACTCAAGTATGCATTAAGCAGGATGATTCCAAAAGAAGGACATCCTCTAATAAAAGGGAAACATCTTCTAAAAGGAAGGTACCATCCATCCCATCTTGTACTAATGCTTCTAATTGTGTTTCCACAAAAAGTGAAGGATGGAAGAATAATTCCAAACAAGTATGGATGAAGACAATGAAGAAAGAAAGCTCTCCTGAAGCAGCACAACAATTCAAGACAAGTAACCTACAATCAGAAGGAATCAAAAAGTCAATATTTGTGGGTCAATGTTGGTGTTGTAAGAAGTATGGGAATTGTGCAAAGGATTGTTGGTACAATCCACTGAATGCCAAAGCACAGAGGAAGCCCATGCTTAGGGGGAGCAAGCCAGAAGAAAAGAAGCAGCATCCACAGGTCCAGAGACATCTGTTTACTACAAATAGATTTGGATTACTTGACAACATCTGGGATGATTGCAAAAGTGGTCAAAAAGATACATGTTAATCTCCAACTGTATCCAGAGATAAAAAGAAGAAAAGATCACAGATCCTGGCTCAGAAAGAATCCTTGGGAAGCAAGCATAAGAAAGTGGAAGATTCTCCGAAGAAGATTATGAAAAAGGAAGAGAAGACCTTGTATTTGAAATCCAAGAAGGGTGATGCATCCAGAAGGACCACCAAGAAGAAAACATGCTTCTACTGTGGAAAGAAAGGACATATCATGGATCTTTGTAAACAAGCCATGAAATTCAATAGAGGCAGACTGGACTCAAATGGGCAATCATTCCAGAAGAAGAAGAAGGGATTGATTGAAAACAAGTTGCCTAATAAAGGTAGCTTGACAGCATCTAAAGAACCATGTGGATCTTCTAGAACTGAGGCCACACTTCCAAACGATTTGTTAGTCATATGGCCAAATCAGTTGCAACTTGCCAAAGATCTACAAAGAGTTGAAGATGAAGTTCTGGAAATTGCTAAGGAAAAAGTGAAGAAGAATATTTCACATGAAGATATATTGAGATCCACACCAGCACAAACATCATTGAAGATCAAATGTGCAAGTGTGAAGAATGGTGAAAATGGGACATCTCGGTTGAGAGAATATTCTCAACCTTTTTGTTCACATTGATGAACCAAGGAGGTTCCATATTATTCCCTTATACTTCTGGTATTTACATGGGCTAACATTGCAGGGAATTGAAGATGATGATCATTCTCATCTGGAGAGTGGTTTGGACAGAATGGAGTGCACCCCTTGAGGGGGAGCCAATCTGGAGAAGATGGTATTCTAAGATTTAATATCATCTTAAGAAAAGCTGAAGGTATTCCAATAATACTTTCATCCCTTGTTTCTTAATTGTATTCATCGTGACAATTAAGGGGGAGTATTGATTGAAGGCAAATGGTTGAAAGGGGGAAGCTTTATCTTTGCACCTGAACTCTCTAATGAGTTGTGTGAAGTTGTGCAGAATTTAGCAATTCATTGTTATATCTGAAAAATTTCAAACCCCTAAATCATGATCTCACATGTACAGTGAATGATGGATAGCATTGAGTTCCTTGGTTACATCACTCTTGTTTTCTACACCGGGTTAGCCCAAGTAGACTTAGAGATGATTTACTAAAGGTTCTTTGCTAAAGAGAACATGTGACATCATCCCTCTCTTAGTGCTTTTCAAGAATATTCTATTCGAAGGGAGGAAGAGATTTTTTTGAGAACCACACCACACCTTTTCATTTGATTGCCAATAAGGGGGAGAAAATATTGGCACACATATTGACCCATTCATATGTGCTGAAGAAGTGTATTGACAACAAATACAAAGGGGGAGATTGGAGTGCACTGTGTTGCATTTGTTATCAATGAGGCATGATGTTGTCATAAGATGAATGGATGTCAAGGAATGTCAAGATGTGAATAACAAAGGATGTGATGGTGTTGGTGAGGAAAGGAGAATGGCCATGGTACTAAGATGCATGTCACTTAGGAGATTCACTAAGTGACATAGGATGTTGTGGTTGAAACATTCTCTATGTATATCAGAAGATTGTAGAACTGATCTTAATGTTTCAATACTTGTATAAAGATGATACTAAGTTACACCACTTGAAGAATGGATGATGATGGAGCATCATCATAACATCAGACGATTGTTGAGGTGCTCTTTAAGTTCCAAGAACTTGTATCAAGTAGATACAATGTCACAACATTGTTTTAAGACCATGCATTGTAGTGACAATGCATGAGGAGTTGAAAGTGATCCATCCATAAGTTCTAAGTGGATGAAGTGGATTAATAAAGTCCATGCACTATCACTTAGTGCATGTGAATTTGAAGAAGATCCAACTTGATCTCTGATTAGATCAATGAAGAACATTGAAGATGTTATTTGATTAAGGTGCTCGGTTGATGAAGAAGAACCTTCGGGGAGTCCATTCTTAAATATTGAATACATGATTAATAAGAGGAGGAATCCATTTGAAGAACAAATGGCGAAGAAGTGAAGGGAGTGGCATTTGGCATTTGAACCTTGTTACTTTGTTTTTAAACAAAGTACTTATTCTATACTGAAGCAAAAAATTAGCCACCAAGGGCCAGCCTTAAGGGTTCATCACCCAAGGCTCTTGTGGGACTCACGGTCACCATGCCCATGGGGAACCCTCAAGGCCAAGGCAGCAGCCCTGAGGCAGGGGCGCACCCCGCAGGACGCAGCGTAGGCGCCAGGGGCACGCCTGGAGGAGCGCATGGTGGGCGCGTAGCGTGCACGTGTGTGCATAGTAGGCGTCAGTGGCGCACCCGAGTGGCAGGGGTGGGCGTAAGAGCGCGCCCGCAAGAAGAACTCGGTGCGGGGCGGCACCGAGAGGGCTGGAAGTTCAATCGAGGGGTTGCGGCAGGAGCTGGATGTTAAACCGCGGAAATTCCACGAGCGGATTTGATGTGGGACGCACATTTTTTCCGCGAAGCAAATCGTGGCCATCCATCTGATCTCGTGGATGATCTGCGCCGCACATCTCATCGCGGCGCTCCCGTTCAGATCCAGGCCGTTGAAGATTATTTGATCGCCTGATCCGACGGCTCCGAGGCGTCTCCTTCCTCGAGCTCAGTCGAAGCTAGCCTGCGACGCCGCCTGAACCAGAGCCACTCCGACCACCTTATTTTGAGTTCCCGGCCACCTCTGAAGGAGCTAAGGCGTCCATCCGGTTCGTCTGGCCACACTGAACATATCCATGCATGGCATGCATGCAACATATGGGAGAATTCGAGGTTGGCCGAAGCAACCGAAGGTACGAGGCCATGAGGTTTATATTTTGCGTGGTTTGGACCGAAGGAAGGCCGTGTATGCGTTCTAAGTCGCATGCACGTGGAGGAGAAAAACAAATAGAAGGAACCCGCGTTTAAATAGAGGAAAGAAATCAAGATTTGAAGAATATTGAAAACCATAGAATTTCGGGAATTTAATGATATCACACGCGGATGATACGAGGCAGCCTCACCTATAAAAGGAGCACCCAAGGCGCTCGTTTTTGCTTGCTGATCCTTTGAGAAACGGGAGTCCCGCGAGTGCCTTGCCTCACGAAGAACAGCCTGCGCGCCCACTACGCGGCAGAGAAGCCCGGAGCCATTTTTGGCTTCGTGAACTCCCTTTTGCGCATCCCTTGCGTGAAAGAGGTGAAGGGAAGTCCCCTGTGCGCACCCCTTGCACGACCGGAAGGAGCCGAGCCGCATACTTGCGCGCTCGAGTCTCTTGCCACCCTCTCTGCCCGAACACTTGCGTGGTAGGAGGAAGGAGCCCGCGGTGTTGCACCTTGCACACTTGTGCGACGGTTGAGAAGAGGAGGAGGCCCTTGCACCTCACACCTTGCCAGTGCACCTTGTGTGGCTGTGAAGAGAAGAAGGGCACACCACTTGCGCGCCTCCCATGCGGCAGTGGTTCGGGTGAAGATAAGGCACACCTAGTGTGTGTGTGCAAGCAGAGGAGGAAGACCCGAGCCTTGTGTGTGTGCTTAAAAGAAGAGAAGTCCATAGTCTTGTGTGTGTGCAAGAATGAGAGGCCGAGAACTACACCAAGTTGTGTCTGGCAAGTGAAGAGGAAGGCCGAGGCCTTAGTGCCTTGTGTGCAAAGTGAACAAGAGGAGGCCGTAGCCTTGTGGGTGCACACTTTGAAGAACAAATAAAAGAACATATTTTGTGTGTGTGCAAAACAAGAAGAGGAACAAGGCCGAAGCCTATGTGTGTGCACCAAGTGAAGACCACACATTTTGTGTGTGTGCAAAGTGAGGGTGGAAGGCTAAAGACTTACCTTAGTGGTGTGTGTGCAAAGGAATAAAAAGGTCAAACCTAGTGTGTGCACTAAGTGAAGTGTATACACTTAGAAGAAGTGGAAGACTCTCAAACTAAAGTATAACACACATTTATGTGTGTAATCAAAAGGAATTAAGTGTGTGAAGGAAGTGAGAAGGTGTGTGCTTAAAGAGAATATACCCTTTGAGGGTTTATTGCACCAAGAATAAAGAAAGGGGAGTGCATGCTTACATGCATGCACGTGCACATGTGAACAAAGCTAAATCAGGCTGTGTGCATTTGAGAAGTCCAGGAACAACAGTTCTTGAAGAAATTGAGAAGACATGCAATCAGTGCATGAGGATACAGAGATGCCATATACTCTGTGCATGAAGTTGATGTGAAGTGAGACTGAAGCCAGACTGAAGTTAAAGACATCAGCTGCCTGTGTTTTCAGTAATTGAAAAGACCCTGATCAACCGAAGTGATCAGAAGTTGCTGAGCAAGACCAACAGACCTTATCAGAGGCTGTTGAAGATTCTTGAAGAGAGAAGCCAGATCATCCTTAGAAGAAGGTGATAAAGCCTGAGCAAGACGAGAAGACCTGTTCATCACAAGTGAGCAGAGGTATAGAGCAAGGCCAGCAGTCTTTATCCCAGACTGCTGAAGATACTTGAAGAAGCTTAAAGTGAAGAAGAGATACTCATGTGACTCGAGGAGCCAGGAGAAGCCCCCTGTGAGACTCAGGGTGGAAGAAGTCTTCATTGGGATTCTGGAGCAGGCCAGTGGGACTCTGGTAACACTGTGGGACGCAGTATAAAGACCCTCCTGTGGGACTCAGGAGAGGTATAGTGAGACTCTATACCGACCATTGTAATTCTAACAAGTTATAATGGAGAAACCATGTTGGGGTGTATAACCAACATGACAAGGACGTAGGCCTTTGGTTCCGAACCTTGTAAATCCTTGTGTCCAGTGACTTTACATTTACTGCATCATTCAAGGAAAGGTGAGAGATACAAGAAGAGTGGATCGAGGCTTTAACCAGCCATAGAGGTTTAATTGATAAGGAATCAATTAGTAAAAAGTTTTAAGGGATCACTGATTCACCCCCTCCCCCTCTCAGTGATTCACACTGATTTGGGAACTTCAGAACCAATAGAGATCCAAGGTCCATGAGAGGCCCTTATAATATGGCTAGATGCCTCAGCCGAAAATGGGAATGTTTATAATCATTTTTAGGTTATCCATGATATCTTCCCCCTAAGGGGTGCTCCTTTATTTAACGAGAATGAATATGGGTTGGGTGAGTGATCAACCTAGTGAGAACATGGAGATAGATATGGGCCATGAACCTTCTCTTAGCTGTTGTTTATGTGACAATCCCTATGTATCCTTTGAGGATGTATTATACTTTTGATTATTCTAGGGTATTTAATGTCCTTATAGTGTCTGGTGTTGACCAAAGAAAATTGATGAGATCATGGAACCTAATGAGGTTATTTATGATGTACTATCACCCATGAGACATGAGGGGGATCCACATTTATAGACTAACCCTAAGTGGGTATGTGGTGGTTTGGGTAGTGATTGTTATAACTGTTTTCTAAAACCTAAACTATTGTATAAGTTTGATGCAGATATAATGATAATGAAATGCATGGTCATTTGACCAGTACTTGTTGGGAAATTACATATTTAGGTATATTTTTCTTGATGAAATGTGATTTCCTAGAATTCATGGGAATATATCATTGGGATTAAAGAAGATGTGATTTCCTGGGATTTGTAGTAATTACTTGATGAGATGGATGAGTCCCTTTGGTTCCCAATAGAGTTGTGATCTAGTCTAATAATATCATTGGTATGGATGACTAAATTAGATAACATAAAAGGATATAGTTAATTTCATATTTGATTCCTAATGCTAGTACCTTGGATACTACATTATAGCTATGTGTTTGTATGTGTATAGGAAAACCCATGATAGTACTAATCTCATTGAATAAGTGGTACAATTTCAAATGTCTATGTGCTGGGATTCTAAGGGAAATATGAGTAGAACATTGTGAATATATATGATGCTTGGTATTTTAATGGTTGTATGTGGTGCTAAGTGGGAGTAAATCCCTAATGATGGATGTCGCACATCCCAAGGGTTAATATTGGATCCCCCCGATCAATACCTAAAATACACTTAGGATTCAGTGGATGTACTCGAGATGGTTCAGATAAAGATCCTTAATGTATTCATGACTATGATATTGAATGTGAGATCTTTTTAGAGTATTCCCTTTAATTTCCTTGGTCTCTAAGGAAGATTTCATGCTTATAGATATATGATTTTCTTGGTCCCCCCCTCCAAGGAATAATTAGTTAGCCTAACATCGAGAAAGAAATGGTACTGATGTGGGGTGTAGCTAGAGGGCTTGAGGATGAGGGATGCCTGATGACTCCACCAGATCCACTTCTCATTAGTGGAGGTGTGATCATAGGATCCCTAGCAAGAGGATAGATGTTCCCTTATAGAAATTATCATGCCTAGAGACACTCCTACATTTGATGAATCGTTTCTAAACAACTAGAGTCATAGAATTTAAGGTCAAATATGTTTACCAGGCATAGATTTGGTCATCTATGTATGACCATAGGTTTGTGGTGATTCTATAGAGGAAAAATCATTATGAAGTGCTTAGAGAGACTCTAACATCAATCCAAATATGGTATTTTCATTATTTTGATAATATATTTATATTCTACAGTTTATATATTGATTATAGATGAGAATTGCACATGAACATGTCAAAATATATTTTATTTTGTATGAGACTACATTAGTGGTCCCCTGTGACATTTTTAACGTGAACCCTTATTTGGACACAATCACACATGGGTACCTGAGCAGCACTCACATGGTTATTGGGGGAAAATCTAGGGTCAAGGCCTGGGTTGTGTTGTTCCATGTTCATGTAGGATAACTCGAGTAGGATCTGGTGATCCGGATGATGAGTATTGGATTAGGAGAATGGCAGAGCCTCATTTCTTTTATTTTTTTATTCATATTTAATATTTAAATAGGCTTAGTGGGAGATGTTTTTGGATATAATTTCACGAGATTGATCGCTAATGTTGTATACCATATTTAATTTTGATATAGCTTGTTTTTATTATCAAATTTTTTTAACATTATGTGTGATCTGATTTGTATGATAATTGTTTATTTATAACAATTTTTTACAATGATACATGGGATACAACCTCCCCATAATATCTTTTAAGAGCCCCACTTCTATTTGTACGCCTTTGTCATTCAGGGAGGTGCACCCAAGGTCATGGGGAGAATAGGAAAAGTTGCTATTTATAGAGTGAGTTGAGTGGGGTATTACAACATGGAATCAGAAGAATTTTTTGTCTCACTATTTGAGGCCAGATAGACATGATATATATGAATGTGTCAGAGCATGTAGTGGATCCTAGACTAGAATACTAGGACACATCTTCCAGGGAAATTCCACCTTGACATGGGAATGAGATTTCTATTTTTGTCATGCATTGTTATGGTAATTTCAATTTTCACATAGTGTGATGCACATGATATTTATAACATATTATTTATTAGTTATTGGATTTTTTGATCTTGGAACATTTTAAAGGGACTAGTCCTGGATCTGATTCTTATACAGTAGAGGAAATATTCATCTCATGCATCAAGTCAGATACAAAGTATTCACATGATATAGTCTTTCTAGTTTATTTTTTAACCATTGATTGAGGATAAACTATTTAAAGTTTCAACTACTAATCATATTTTGTTTTACCATATATGAACTTGGTGTCATTATACTTATTTAGGAATAATTTTATATATATATTTATATATATATTATTTTGAAGATAGGTTTTATGGATCAAATGGTGATGATAGAGATATCATCCCTTTTCCCCCAAATGAATAGAGACCCTGAGTAGTATGTAATGGGGAATTTAGAGCATTGGATATAAACCCATTAAAGGAATGTATTGTTTAGTTTTGGTTACTTAGAGTGATAGTAACAACCTATACTGTGTTTTTCAATATATATTTTAATGGTATTGTAAGTAACCAATCCTGAAGTGATAATTAATCCCTTAATACAGATTATTTAGGAGGATTCCATCAGCTGTAACAGTGGTGTGACTAAATGTAAAGACCTAGAAATTCCATGTAATTTATTTATTTATATGGGAATTTTACGGGACTGCGAAAATTGATGGCGCGTGATTCCGAGGCCTGGAGTGACCGAAATTAATTTCTGAACTTTTTTTTGGTTAATTTCAATAAACGTGAGAGAAGGTTTTTGTAACTTTTGAACCAGTGCTCAGAATTGAAATATGAGGGCACTGTTGCACTCACATTGCTAGTATTCGCTTAAGGAGGCCTTCACCTCAACCAAAGTAGGTCGATGGTAGAAGTTAGTTTTTCACTTTTTCGTGGACGAATAGAAAAATAAAAATACTCAACATTTTTATTTTTCTTGTAATCTTATTTGGGGTTATGGGGGTGGGGACCTCCCGAAAAAAACTCCCAATTTGAATTCAAAGGTAGGGACTACCCAACCCTTGAACCCACCTTTAATGGGAGGTAACTCTTGTACTCCCTACACATTAATTATGCAACATCAATTAATTAATTTATTATTCCAATTAATTGTGCCAACAAATTAAATTGATAAACTTAATTTAATTTGCGTTTCATGCTCACATATTTCTATTAGAGGAAATCATTGGCAAAAGGGAGCACTTTGGAGGATCATTGTCTTCTAATAAAGAACGCTCCATATTATCCAATAAAGAACGTGCCATATTCTCCAATGAAGAGTGTTCCATCTTCTCTAATGAAGAACACACCACCTCCAACGTGGGACATCTTCAACGACGAAAAACCAAAATTCTTCCTTCCCTCCTCATCGACGTCAATAAACCTCCATGGTAGGGTTTTTTTCATGGTTTGAATTGAATTAATCCTTTTGATCAGCCTGCTACTAATCAAATGTGGAGGCCGCGGGCCAAAGGAACATGAATTCATCCCTATGTTGTTCTTCAAGGTTGTCGTATTCTTCGCTATGGAGAAAGGTGACAGATGACTCCCGGGCTAGCCGCATGTAACCTAGGCAGTGCGCGTCTGCACTACTAGTAGAGAAAGAGGCCACGTGGAGGCCAGAGGGCAACCAACAATTGCTGGACATGGTAGTGGACAGAGGGTTGCTGGTGCTTCGTCCGACCGCAGAACCACGAGCGGCGTGACCACGCACCACCGTTAGAGAAAGAGGCCATGATGGATGGTGTAAGGTGGCCGGAGTTCGGCAGACCGTGGAGGGGTAGCACACGATGCGACGTCGGGAGGAAAAGGGTCCGACCGTTATGGCCGTCCCAGCTAGACCGAGCGGGACCCACGATGGGTCCCACGTGCTGCCTGGAGATCGAACAACTTCAGCCATTCGATGATTGAGAGTAGGGGGTGTGTGAATCCCCCCTAGCATGCCACCAGGCCAGGCCATGCTTGCCCGACCCAGTGAGCCGGGTCGACCCGAACCAGGTCGGGTCGGACCAGACGCAGACCACTTTCGACCCTATACGTTCACTCAGCCATATCTTGAGCTATGGGCGTCCATTTGACCAACCATCTACGGCGCTAGAGACCATAGAGCGAGATGGTACTTTTGCTATACCCCACTTGATATTTGGATAATTTTGGGGTACAATTGTGTTGGATCGATCACAAATCCAACTGGGCCCTCGGGACTAAAAGGCTAATAACTTATAAACCGAGCATCCAATTGACGCACCTTCTATTGCGTTTTGACCCATATTATGTGGTGGTTCTTTGGGATACTTATTTATATGAATTCATGGAAATTGGAGTATCGAACAGTGGTTAGAGGAGTGTACCATCCTGGAGACAAGCAAGCATAGTGTGGGAACCCAGTAGCTGACTGTAACATGAGAAAATGATCCTTTGTGGGTCCCTGTTTGAGTGTCTCACATGGATCCACTCTAGTAATCAATATGGGACTACTATAGGATCTTGTGTGTGTGGGATGATGTACTAGGATCTTGTGTGGGTCTGATGATGTACTAGGATCCGGTGTGGGTCTGATGATGTACTAGGATCCTGTGTGAGTCTGATGGGGTACTAGGATCTTGTGTGGGTCTGATGCCGTACTAGGATCTTGTGTGGGTATGAAGATGTACTACGATCCACTGAGGGTCTGATAATGATTTAAGATCCTACATGGGTCTTCCTCTTAAAAGAGTAAGATGATTTATTAGTTACATCCAATCATCTCTACTACTATACCTAAGTTATACCTGGTGTGAGCTGAGTATTTACCTTAATGGTATTCTTCTGTGTGGCGTACCTGTGTGGTACTTACCTTTGTGGTGATAACTTTGTGGTATTCTTCTGTGTGGTGTACCTGTGTGATACTTACATCTATTGTGATACCCTTGGGGTATTCTTCTATGTGGCGTATCTGTGTGGTACTTACCTTCGTGGTACTCTTTCCTTCATGGAACAACTGTACTTTGGCTAAGGAGTTGGGCCTTGTGTTCCCTCTTGAATGAGATGGGTAATATTTGATAACTTAGGTATATGTATGTGCATATACCTAAGTAGGTTTGTCACTGGTTTACATGCTTGTGGTTTATCCTTTGTGGATTTTTGTGAGACCTTGAGGGTCTCGGGGTCCCTACTGAGTATCATTATACTCACCCCTGCACAGGATACGCCCATACTATGTTGTGTTTGGTGCAGAAGATGGACAACACTGACTGAGGATGAGGGAACCAAAACTAAAGGTAGCTCATAGGTGGACCTTAGATGAGACGTACCACAAAGATGACTGTTCGAGAGCTGTACCTACCCTTTTGGTAGGATCCTTGGTGGGTGTTCACAGGAGCTGCTCAATTTACTTGTACTTTCCAGTTTTCTTGTACTTTCTAGTTGGGCTTGAATTCTGGCCCCTTTTACTTACTATACCCACTGTTTTTACAAATCAGTTTACTCATGTTAGTATCTTGTTGTGTCCTTTCTTGTGTGAGTTTACAGGTTATAAAGGCAATGCCTTCCTGGTTTTAGGGAATACACCTTCGGTGCTAGTCGTCATCCCCTAGCCTATGGAAGGAGGGCTTCAGGTAGCTACGACACGTGCCCTGGGGGGTAGGTCATGAAAAATTGGTATCAGAGGAGTCGGTTCTACCATAGAACATAGGGCTCTAATATTTTTAAACGGAAATAGTGTTAAGTGTTATGAGTGTGGTCTTCAATTCTGGGAGTCTAGTGTTGCTGCGATGACCAATGTATCCATACACTAGGACCATAACTTCTTATTTATGACTCAGTGCATGAAAGCACTGAATGCGTGTGTGTTTAGAAGAGTTCTTCTTTGTGATATCTTTGAGTCAGCTCACCATGTATAAATTTTTGATCGTGGCGCAGATTTTTCCTTTTTCAGTATGCCTCCACGCAGGCAAATGGCTAGCGTTCTGGGTATAGTATGAATTAATAGTCCATCGAGCACGAGGTCATGATGCAGGGCCCTCTTCTAGGAGAGGCACCAGTGGAGGCACCATTTTTACCATTACCCGTTGGTCCACCAATACCACCAGCCTCAGCACGAGAGAGTGCACACCGCTTGAGTGCGTTGCATGGGTTCCAGCGCCAGAGGCCACCCAGGTTCAGGGGAGAGATGAACCCACAGGCTGTTGAGGATTGGATGGAGTCCACGGTGAGAGTCTTCCGACTGGTAGGGAAACTAACTGATATAATGGTGATCCTTGCCGCTAGTATTTTATAGGAAGTGGCAGGAAAATGGTGGAACTTGATGCTCCAGGTTCATGATGAAGTGACACTTTTATGGGCAGACTTCGAGAGCCTGTTTTGGGAAGAGTTTGTCCCACAGACTCTTCGTGCAATGCACATACAAGAGATTCTTCATATGTATCAGGGCAGTATGACTGTGCCTTAGTACTCATAGAGGTTCACTGACCTCTCGTGCTACTCCACTGATATGGTGTGGGACCCATTTTTAAGGGCCATGGCCTTTGAGTAGGGACTCAGGCAAGAGATCACGGCTTTGAGGATTTCTCTTAGCATTCTGACGTAGATGGGGGTGTTAGAGAGTTCCCTCTTAGTGGAGAGTTTCCTTGCTGAGCAGTCACCAGTAGTGAGACCCACCACCAGACATCATGTAGTAGAGTCTTCTATAGCTGGTAGAAGAAAAATTTCGTATAGGTCCAAGAGGACTAGACCTACAGGTGGATGACTGTAGGATTCAGGGTCTGTTGTGTGGGGTATCAGAGACAGATCCAGTCATGCGAAGGCCAGACAGTGTTTCACAGGCAATGAGCAGGGTCACATGGATCAAGACTCTCTGACCCGCCATAGATATTATCAGTAGATGGTCAAGGGACCACCTAGAAAGAGACATAGGATAGACTGAGGAGGTCCATAGGGAGCAGGCGGACGTGGTAGAGGAGCTGGCCATGCAGTTGGTGGTGGACGATGATTCGGGATGGTACCGCCACCACCACCAGGTGGTCCACCCCGACCACAAGGAGCAGGTGGATAGGGGCGAGCTCAGCTTCAAGCAGCTGAGACATATGACCATGGAACTTCGGAGATGATGCGATTTAAGATCTGTGTCTATTCAACCTTAGCTATAGTATTTATAGACAGAGGTGCCAGTGATTCTTTTATTTCCACTGCCCTTGTTCGGAAATCATAGATTCCGACGGAGCTGTTGGATCGATACTTACGACTATAGAGTCATACGGAAGTGGATTCGATGATTACACAATGGTGCCGACAGTGTGAGATTAATCTAGGAGGCGAGATCTTCAGATTGGATCTCTTAGTATTAGCATTGAGGATTACAATGTCATCTTGGGTATAGACTAGTTATCTATAGTCCATGATCAAATTGACTATATTAAGCGCAATGTGTGGTGTGTCTGCACGGATGGGACCATATTTACCTTCATTGGTGAGAGGGGAGCCTTTGCTGCATAGGATGGACTTACCTAGAGGAGAGTGCAGACGATCACTCATCATTTGGCTAGCCTAACCCTTGGAGCGATTGATGTGGATAACCCAAGTTATCCTGTAGTGGTGGAATAGTATGCGGATGTCTTCCCTGATGATGTTCGGGGTCTACCTCCTCACAGAAAGGTGTAATTTTATATTGACTTGTACCTCAGGATGACACTGATATCTACACCAGCATATCGGATGGCTCCCGCAGAGCTTCGTGAGCTGCGGGTGCAGCTGTAGGACTTACAGGGGAATGGATTCATTCAACCTAGTGTTTCTCCTTGGGTCTCCCCGATCTTGTTTTCCAAGAAGGTGGACGGGAGATTGAGGCATTTTTTTGACTATCAAAACCTGAACTAGGTGACCGTGAATAGAAAGTGCCCACTCCCAAGGATTGAAGACCTCTTTGATCAGCTAAAGGGATCACGGTGGTTCATGAAGATAGACATCTGGTCAGGCTATCACCAGCCAAGAGTACGAGATGCGGATGTGCAGAAGATGGATTTCAGATGTCGGTATGGACACTACAAGTTCTTGGTTATTCCATTTGGCATGACCAACTCTCCAGAAATGTTCATGGGACTCATGGACATGACATTTCATCCATACCTTGATCACTATGTAGTATTCTTCATCAACGACATTTTTTTCTACTCGGCTACCGAGGAGGAGAATTCTTATCATTTGTAGATAGTTCTGGACACACTCAGAGAGCACTAGCTTTATGGTAATCTCTCGAAGTGCTAGTTCGGGATCCGGGATGTTCACTTTATGAGACATGTCATCTCAGCGGCTGGAGTTACGGTGGATCTAGAGAATATTAAGGTAGTACTTTCATGGGTGCCACCTAGGAGTGGGATAGTGGTACGAGGTTTCCTGGGTTTGGCCGGATACTACCATATATTTGAACTAGATTTCTCCATAGTTTTAGCACCATTATCAGCGTTGATGAAGAAGGGGAAACCCTTCGTGGGGTCGGAGAAATGCCAATATATTTTTCAGGATATGAAGCAGAGGATGACTAGTGCCCCCATTATGAGGCTACCGGAGGAGGGCGTAGGGTACGTAGTCTACTATGACACATTAGGTAATGGGCCCGGATGTGTCCTGATGTGGAGCGAGCGATGACCGCATATGGTTCTCGACAGTTGAGACACCATGAGAAAAACTACGCTACCCATGACCTGGATTTTGCAGCAGTGGTCTTCTCCTTGAAGATGTGGTGACACTACTTGATGGGCGGGCATTTTACAGTCTACTCTGATCACAGGAGTCTCAGGTATATCTTCTCTTAAAAGGACCTGAATCTGAGACAATGACATTGGATTGAGTTCTTCTAAGACTATGACTTAAAGATAGTCTATACTCCTGGGAAGGGGAATGTTGTAGCAGATGCACTCAGCAGAAGATCTCGTATACAACTGCTAGGTGAGGCGACGAACCAGCTGTCCTCTTTGCAGGCATCCTTTGTGGAATGAGATGGAGTAGTTTTTCTTCAGTATCTTAGAGTCACTCCCCCAATTTTTCAGCGAGTTATGAAGGAACAACATGGGGAAACTGACTACGAGGCTTGACGTGCTCAGATATCCATAGGACATGCACCTGATTGATTTTATGAAGGTGGGGACGACATCATACTCTTTGGAGGATGTACCATGGTACCTGTGTCGCTTCAAGAGGAAGTTTTGATGGAGTTCCACACGACTCCTCTAGCGGTACATCTAGGAGTGGAGAAGATGTACTAGGATCTCTGATGACAACATTGGTGGCTAGGAATGAAGAAAGTAGTAGCAGAGTTTGTCTCTTGGTGCCACACTAGTCATCACGTGAAGGCAGAGCATCATGTACTAGCAGGCTTAGTTCAGCCTTTACAGGTCACAAAGTAGAAGTGGGACAAGATATCCATGGACTTATTGACAAAACTTCCACATACATCTAGGGGTCATGATTCTATCTGGGTGAACGTAGACCGACTCACCAAGTCAACCCACTTCCTACCGATCAGAGAGTAGTGTTCAGTAGAGATCTTGTGATGCCTCTTTGTGTAGGAGATTGTGTGGATACATGGATTACCCTCGACAATTGTCTCCAATATTGATGCATGTTTTACTTCCCATCTATGGAAGGGGTTGGAGGAGGATTTTGGGACACCGTGTCGTTTAAGCACAGCCTTCCATCCTCAAATGGATGGCCAGACTGAGCGGACCATTCAGACCCTCGAGGATATGATGTGTGCTTTCATACACGACTTCATTCATAGCTGGGAGGATCACTTTCCCTTTGCAGAGTTTTCATACAATAACAAATATCACTCCACAATTGGGATGATACCATTCAAGGCTCTGTACGGCCGACCTTGCAGATTGTCTTTGTACTGGACTGACCCGGGGGAGTTAGCACTAGTGGGACCAGATATGGTACGGGCTACCACCGAGAAGGTGTAGATCATCCAGGAACTGATGAAGACTACAAAGAATAGGCATAAGTCTAATGACAATAGAAGACTAAGACTTCTGCGGTTCAATGATGGTGACCACATCTTTTTAAGGGTCTCACCTCGATGAGGTTTGCAGAGATTTGGCCGGGGCTGCAAGTTATCTCCGAGGTTAATTGGACCTTTCTAGGTCCTCGGAAGAGTTGTCGAAGTGGATTACCTCTTAGAACTTCCCCCTCAGTTTCACTGGATGCATGATGTCTTCCATCTATCCCAGCTGATGAGATATGTGTAATATTCTTCGCATGTCATCAACTACAGCGAGATAAACATCAATGATGGGGTGACATTTGCGGAGGTTCCAGTGGAGATTGAGGATTGACAGGAGAGAGTCCTTAGTGGGTGATTGGTACCTTTTGTGCGTGTATATTGGCAGCATGAGAACCTTCACAAGAGCACATGGGAGCAGGAGGCTCAGATTTATGCTTAGTACCCCCACTTGTTTTCCTAGTTTTATGATGTGGCTTTCACAGATGAAAATCCCTGAGGTGGGGAGAATGTAAAGACCAAAAAATTCCATTTATTTTTTATTTATATGATAAATTTATGAGACCAAAAAATTGGACGATGCGTGATTCTGAGGCCCAGAGTGCCTGGAATGAATTTATAAACTTTTTTTCAGGTACTTTCTGTAAACATGCGAGTGGTTTTTTGTAACTTTTGAACTGGTGCTTGGAATTTAAATCTGAGGGAAATGTTGAAATTGTAGCACCGGTATTCACTTAAGGAGACCTTCACCTCGACCGCATTAGGTCAAGGGTAGAAGTTAGTTTTTCACTTTTTCATAGGTGAATAGACAAATAAAAATACTTAACAGTTTTTTAATTTTATTGTAACCTTTTTAGGGTTATGGAGGCAGGGACCACCCAAACTAAAAAACATCCAATTTGAATTCAATAGTGGGGACCAATCGACCCTTGAACCCCCCTTTAATGGGAGGTAACTCTTGGACTCCCTCCACTTTAATTATTCAACATCAATTAATTAATTTATTATGCCAATTAATTGTGCCAACAAATTAAATTGAAAACTTTAATTTAATTTGTGTTGGATTCTCACTTGTTTCTGTTGGGGGGAAATCATTAGAGAATGGAAGCACTTTGGAGGATCATTATCTCCCAACGAAGAATGTTCTATCTTCTCTAACGAAGAACGTGCCACCTCCAATGTGGGATGTCTTCAATGACGACAAACCAACGTCTGTCCTTCCATCCTCATCGATGTCAACAATCCTCCGAGGTAGGAGTTTTGTTGTTTTTAGTGGTTTTCTTTGAATTAATAATTTCGATCCGCCTACTACCAATCTAATTCGGAGGGAGCAGGCCAAACAAACACAGAACGATCCCTCTTATGTTCTCCATGGTTGTTGTATTATTCACTATGGAGAAAGGTGATGGCTTACTCTTGGGCTAGCCACACAGAACCGGGGTGGCGTGCGTCCATGCCGTCGGTAGAGGAAGAGTCTGTGCAGAGGCCGGGGGGTGGCTGGATATTTCCATCCACGGCAGTGGAAAGATGGCCGACGGTGCTTCGGCCGGCCATGGAACCACGGGCGGCGCGACTACACGCCTTTATCGGAGCAAGAGGCCATGAGGGATGGTGGAAGGCGGACGACGTTCGGCCGGTCATGGAGGTGCAGTTCACAATGTGTCGTAGGGAGGAAAATGGGCCGACCATTATGGTCCACCATCCTAGACCAAGCGGGGCCCGCAGAGGGTCCCCCGTGCTACCTGGTTACTGAATGACTTCGACTGTTCAGTGATTGAGAGCTGGGGGTGCACGACTCCCCCCCGCATGCAGCGAGGCCGGGACACCCAGGTCGGGCCACCCAACGCAGGCTGGTATGCCACAACGGGCAGGGATGGACCCAGTGGGTCCGGTCAACCCGAACCGGGTTGCATCAAACCATATGCGGACCAGTTTCGACCCTATACGTTCTTTCAGCCATATCATGAGCTACGAGCATCTGTTTGAAGAACTTTCTACAATACTGGAAACCTTGGAGTGAGAAGGTCCTTTTGGTATACCCCACTTGAGATTTGGATAATGTTGGGGTACGATTGGGTTGGATCGGGCATTAATATAACCGGGCCCTTAGGACTAAAAGGCTAAATCTTACAGACCAGACATCTGATTGACGCACTGTCTATTATGTTGAGACCCCTATGACATGGAGGTTCATTGGGATACTTATTCGTGGGACGTCATGGTAGTTGGAGTATTGACCAGTGGCTTGAGGAGTGGACCCTCCCAGAGACAAGAGAGCATAGTGAGTGAACCCAGTATATGGCTATTACATGAGAAAGGGATCATTCGTGGGTCTGTGTTTGTGGGTCCCACTTGGATATACTCTAGGAATCCATTCGGGACTACTCTAGGATTTTGTGTGGGTCTGATGATGTACCCAGATCATGTGTGGGTCTGTTGATGTACTATGATCATCTGTGGGTCTGATGATGTACTAGGATCTTGTGTGTGTCAGATGAAGTACTCGGATCTTGTGTGGGTCTAATGTCATACTAGGATCTTGTGTGGGTTCGACAATGTACTACGATCCTATGTGGGTCTAATGATGTTTTAGGATCCTACATGGGTCTTCCTCTTAATGGAGTAAGATGATTCAGTAGTTACATCCAATCATCTCTACTACTATACCTATGTTATACCTGGTGTGAGCTGAGTCTATACCTTCATGGTATTCTTCTGTGTGGAGCACATGTGTGGTAATTACCTTCATGGTGATAGATTTGTGGTATTCTTCTATGTGGCATACCTGTGTGGTACTTACCTCTATGGTGATATAATTGGGGTATTCTTCTTTATGGAGTACCTGTGTGGTACTTACCTTCGTGGTAATCTTTCCTTCATGGAACAATTGTTTTTTGGCTAAGGAGTTGGGCTTTGTGTTTCCTCTTGAATGAGATGGGTAATATTTGATAGTTTATGTATATGTGTGGGCATATACCTAAGTAGGTTTGTCGCTGGATTACATGCTTGTCGTTTATACTTTGTGGATTTTGTGAGACCTTGAGGGTCTTAGTGTCCCTACTGAGTATCGTTATACTCACCCCTGCATGGGCTACACCCGCACCTTGTTGTGTTTGGTGCAGACAACAGACAACGATGACTAAGATCGAGGGTACTAGGACTAGAGGTTTCTAGGAGGTGGGCCTTAGATGAGGCGTACCACAGAGACAACCGTTCGAGATCTGTACCCAACCTTCAGGTAGGATCGTCGGCAGGTGTTCATAGGATCTGCTTAGTTTACTTGTACTTTCCAGTTGGTCTTGTATTCTGGCCCCTTTTACTTACTATAAACACTCTTTTTACTATTCTGTTTACTCATGTTAGTATCGTTCTATGTGCTTGGTTGCATGAGTTTATAGGTTATAAAGGCAATGCCTTCCCAGTTTTAGGGAATACGTCTTCGGTGCTAGTCGCCAGCCCCTGGCCTATTAAAGGTGAGCTTGGGGTAGTCACAGCACATGCCCCGGGGGACGAGTCATGACACAAGATCCTTTAGGAAATATTCTAGTGTGATGATACTTGTAAAGTGATAGTGCTCAGTAGGTTTAGTTATTTAATGTGACAATAACACCCTATATGGCGTTTTACTATATATAATGGAATGAATTTATATCTATTTGAACCTTGTGGTTATAATTGTTTCATATAGATCATCTGAAGGAAATTCTAGTGGAGGGAGTATACCTATATGATATGAATAGTTATTTAGTTATTTATTGTTTTAGTAACAACCTATATTTTTTTTCTATATATAATGGAATAAAATTCTATCTGACTGAACATCATGCCTATGGTTCCTTGAAACATTTTTTCTAGGAAAATTCCATGGGTTCTTAGCCTGAGTTATAGGTAATGAGGGACTAATCCTGTAGAAGGATATGTGGTGGGAATCCCTTCCATGGAAGGCTATTGAGATTGAATGAAATTCCATTATGCTAGAAGATCCTTGAGTGTATGTTTGAAACATGGTGTGATGAGACATTTGATATGGTTGTGTGGATAATGCCCAAATATATGTGAACCTTGTGAGATTTTTCACAGGCTCATTGGGATGACCTATAGACCTTGGATTTAAAATCAAGGTGTAGTGCGTTAGTTATTATTTATAATCAAGATCAACACTTGAAAGTGGTTTTCCTAGGGTAAATGGTTCCAAAGAGGTAGAAGGCATGAGTACATGATAGCTTTCAGATCATTTTATTAGATGTGAAATTCAGTTTAGATTATGGGTATGGTTATTCCCTACGAGTTCTTTATAGAAGTCCCTTGAGTGTTGGTTCATTGGAGGGAGATGCACTTAGTGTGTCATTGTATCAATAATGGTTTGGATATGATGGACCATTTTGGTTCTTGACCAGGTTATTATTGACACATTTTTTATGTGGTGAGAGTGTGTTTGGATGCTCGTGGCATAGAGCTACACCAGATGTTGGCTAAGAATATAATTTGCCTCGACTTGGGTGGGATTTTAGGCCATTGTATGGGAGCATCTAGGATGACCTTGGATTGAAAATTTATCATGTTTTCCATCATAGTTATCCATATTTAATGATGTATAACTTGTAGGAGTGTGAGTTAGGTGATGGATCATGTGTTATGTGATTGAACACCCTCTACCTAGGAAATGAGTTGAATAGAAAAACCATTTTTATTGTACCTATTTATGTTATACTTCAATGATGGTTACAAGTTAGCTAAGAATCAATAGAAATTTCGATGAGATACTTACAAGTGTGGAGACTGATATCTTAGATGGATTCAAATGTTTTTTGGGAGGAGCAACACATGGGTAATAGATTTTAGCTATGATTATGTTTATCCAGGAAAGAAATTATGTCAAGTGGTTGATGGGGAATGGTATTCAAAAATTATTATCTTTTTTTAGTGTGATTATAAGGAAACTCCCATGCTGTAGAGTGGGATGTCAACCATAGACATATGAACATTGTGTTGGAAGAGTTGTGGGTGTTTGGAGTTGACCGATGAGAAGTCTTTATGGTTGTGTATATTTCTATGAAAAATACTCAATTGTTATTTAGATTCCTCTAGGAATTCCATGCGGGAAATTGAAGGGGATAGTGGGCCAATACTAAGTGTGGGTGTCAGGCTCCATATGGAGTAAAGTGAATTGGGTATGTTTTTATAAGAGGTGCACCGACACATTTGGTTGGACATGATGAAGGTTTTTGTGGGTTGAGGACTCAACCATTATATTATTCTATAATTTAGGCATGGAAATCAATGTGTATGTTTGGATGATCACATGATTCCTTTGGGTATGTATACATCATGATATAGGAGTTGGTGACACGTCAACAATTTGAGTTGAGTGTTTTCAAGGATAGTTAGTTGAAAAGGATTTGAATAGATATATGACATTTTTTTGGATGTATAATGTCTAAAAACACTTTGGGTACATCATTTTAGTTACTATAAGTGTACTTAATGTTTCTATGGGTTTTTTGAGGAAAACACGGAATACATGGGATTTTAAATGGACAAACACTACACATCTATTTTTCTTCGAGATCAGGAATAATTGTGTTATACATTAATTGGATATTTATTATAACATATCATAGGTTTTGGGTACTGTAAACTTGAATGGGAACACATTTGGGATCCTGATTTGGGGTTTTAATAGGCAATTACTATGGTTGAGGTGTTATGAAAAATAATTTGTAGTTTTATGATAAAGGATTTTAGTAAGGGGAAACACATGTTGAATTCTCATTTAAATTAATAAGTGGTCATGTATTGATATGGAAGGGTTCAAAAAGAGATGTTTCAACATTTTACTTATGGTTACATGCATGGATCGTGGTTTGGTGGCTTATTTATGTTCATTTTTAGATGATTCTTTATAAATGTAGTTTGCAATTCATGGATGGAATAAGTCTATTTATTTTTAAATTAGTAACCAGTGTTGGTCGGGTTGGAAAATTTTATGACCAATGGGACTTATTAGGGATGGTAATTACTATTGTGGGGATCTTATAGCACCTCATGTCTATACAATCTTTGAAATTAATAAGAAATTTGTATTTTTGTTAATGGATGGGTAAAATTTTAAACCAATATTAAAAATGGAATTAATAGAGTTTAAGTGCTATAAAAGGAATATTTTGGGTGCATTTTTAGGATTATTAGGGGGTATATGGATTAGATAATCATTGAAGGTTGTTCGAGGTGCCTACATTACAGGCAAGTTGAATCCTATAGCCACTAACCAGCTGTGGGATATCCAATAGCCTAGATTACTGGTTGGGATCATCATAAATCCATTGGACCTATGAGGGGAAAATATAACAACCTCCCCTTATGTTTTAAAAGGGAGAAACCACTTTTATTTTTTTCTCTTACACCCATGGTCAGAGGGCCTCCTTTTATCCCCTTTCATTCTTCTTATTTTTTTAGGGTGATGATGTTGAGGTTTTTTCTTGGTATAATTGAGGTACAAGATTCCTCCGTTCCTCCCACTTTCAATCCTGATTCACCACACTACTTTTTCATTTTTTTTGGATGAGGTTAGAAATATAGATTTCATTAGAGAATGCAGAAATATCACAATTTCAATAAGTATTTTCTGTATCCTAGGAAAAATATTTTTTTTAAAAATATCCATCACTATCCATTAAATGAACAATCAAAGTTACATCATTCCAAAAAATAGTTTAAGGTTTAGATTTAACTTAAACTAAATTTTAAAAGAATTTAGTTCCAGAGCATAGGGTTTTGGCCCATATTGGTAACAATGGTTTGCTGCAATCCTCTTATGACTGGTTGGCTATGGTTTTGGTGCGATGCAATGACATGGAGAGTTTTCATTAAATATTCCCAGTTTTAATTAAAAATTTCAATTAATAATATTAAATAATGTTAATTGATTTAAGCTTCTTTTCATGGGATATTAGCTCAGTTAGTGACATGAGTTGGTACTAGGCATGGAGGAATCTTGTGAGGAATTGGTGAAGCTATAAACCCTTGTATGTAAATATAAAAGGTATTTCAAAGTTAGGTGGTCTTGCGTATGAGCCCCTAGATTTTTTGGTTTTTGATATGTGGATTGTGAGGCATGGAATCTCCACTGTAGGTGATTCTATTATGATTATTTGAGTTTAAAACTTTGATAAATGTATAATTATAATTAATTAATTATATAATTATTTATGTGAGGACCTTTATACTCTATAGAGAGCCACGATCCATGATGGGACCTTATACTCTAACTATATTTATCTGCCACTAATGGTCAAGGACATCAGAATTGTTTAAGTTGGACATGAAATCTACACCCTAAGGGTGATCCTTAATTTATAAAGAATGGATATGGGTTTAGTGATCATTCATCCTTGTGAGACCTTTGTGACTGAGATTGTTAATGGGACATATATTGGCTAATATACATGTGAAAAACCCTAAATAACCTATTAGGTCATACTACTTTGTTGATGATTCCAGAGGGCATGATGACTATAGAGATTCAGGTCTTGACTCATGACATTAAATGAGAAAAAGGACTATCGTGAGGGTACCTCTAATGTACTATTACCCATGTGATTCAAGTGGGTCCCCCATAGATAGATTGACCCTGAGTGGGTATGTGGGGGTTGTGGTAGTGATAGTTGTAGGTTCCACCTAGAACATGAAACAATGTATAAGCATAATGGGGTAGTGATGAAAATGATGAGCATGAGTGTTTGAACAACCCTTGTTGGAGAGTTAATTATTTAATTTTGTTTTTATTAAAGACATTTGATTTTCGAGAATGCCTGGTAACTATTTGTTGGTACTGACACATATGTAATTGCTTAAGATGGACAAAAATCACTTAAATAGATAGATGAGACATTGGGATGCCCAATATAGTTTTGATCCGTTCTCACAACATGTTGGGGGAATATTCCTAGCTCAGATAACATCCAAAGATATGATTTATGGGAAAGTGGATACCTAGAGGTTGTACTAGGATGTAGCATTAGAGATATATGTTTGAGTGTGTAAAAAACTACACGAGAAGGAAGGAAGTCCTTTGATATAATGATACCATTGTGAATGCACAAATATCTTTATTTTAATGGGGATGTTTGCAAACTATTGAGTATTAACATGATTAATGGGATTAAAACGGTGGTATGAGGTGCTAGAGGGAATAAACCCATGATCATGGATATTAAATATCCCAAATGTTACATTGGATCCCCTAGATTTGTTCTGAAGATACCCCCTATGATCAGGTGGACACACCAGAGACGGTTTTGCTGAGGTACTATGAGGCATTTGATGAAATGGATATTGACCATGGGATCTAGGGATGGTATTCCCTTTGATTTCATGGGTCTCTTAGTAATCACTAATACATATATTTATAGGATTTCATTGGGAATCCCCCTTATAGGAACCGACCATTGACCTAAAATCATGAACTCTTAGTTACTATAGTGGGGTTTACCTTGAGGGATTGAAGATAAGGGATTCATGGTGAAGCCCCAGGATATGCTACTCATTAGTGGAGGTGTGAGCATGGGATCCCCTGTGAGAGGATTTAGGCCACCCCTTTGGTGATTTTCAAGCCTAGATGAACTTATACATTTTCTAAAGAAGCTATGGTCAAACATGATAGTGGACTTGAGTATTGGTGATGGTTATTGGTCATGAACTTAGTTATTAATGTACTCATATGGGGTGGTGGTCATTCTATAGAGGCACACTCATCTTGACTTTCTCAAATATTGTCAAACTGTAACATCCTAAGTAAATAACCTATATGATATTTTCAATTTTATTAATATTTGTGAATTAAAAATTAATTTTACTTTAAATGGGATTCTATATTTGATTGAGTCACCGATAGGCAACAAAGGGTTTCTTTGAAATCTTACGTTGCACAAAATGTTGAGTTATACTAAAATAATAATAATATGATATTATTATTTTAAATGGAAGTTAACAACTAATAATTGAATTGGAGGGATGGAACGGAACTTACTATAATATGATTATACTTGTTTGTTAAATGTTTTTACATTTATCCAATAAAAGTTAGAGGCCTAAAATGCGAATGAATCACATTTCAAGAATAAATACTCCTATATTTTTTTAAAGGTCAATTTATCAGATTTTGATGGTGAACCATTTTTAATTATATTTTTCTTAGTATTATATGTTATATTTGATAAAATTAAATTATTCTTTAGAATCGGGACATCAAAATATACTTTGGTTGAAATTTTGGTATTTCTTTGATAATGTTCACTTTTTAATGAATTGTGAAAAATAATGCATTTTAATTCAAAACTCACTTTTTATCTAATTTATTTATATAGTTAGATTATCTTTTTAAATGGTTTAAAAGATTAATTAGATTCTATTTTTACTATTTAATCCAATTTTGGTCATTTTAAGTGATTTTTATTTGAAATTGGAAATAAGCAAATGTCAATCTTTTGATTGTTATTATTTCTTAAAAACATGTTTTTTTGGTTTTGAAAATGGGAAATAATTTAAAATTAATATCGGAAACATATGTGTTTTGAATTTAGAAAAATGGATTCCATATTAGGAATCAGGAGGTCCAAATTGTGTAAATATGCAACTTTTATTTTTACACATTATGAATAGCAACTTCAGTAAATATTTTATTTATCATAGTTAAAGGGAAAATTTGGTAAATAAGGGTAAAAGAAAATAATATTATGATAATATTAAATTAACCTAACACATGACCAAATCCTATTGGATTATACATTTACGACCATGGGAATCCTTAGGTCGATTTTGGGAACCCATGGAGCCACAAGTAAGTGAAAATGACACTTTATAAAAATTAATTTAATGTTAATTAAAATATAACATAAACATATATCTCTTAGTTAAACTATTTTTATAACGTGTAATGTAAGTAATATTTTCGACTATAAATTGTCATTAGAAAGATGAAAAATATTTCCTATATCATGGTAAATAATTTATAATTTTTAGATATCAAATAAATAAATTTATTTATGACACAATGATGATGTAATGATTACCCCATTATTGGATGTTTTAAAAAAATGATGTTATAAATATTAAAATAATATTATTTTGATTCTTTTAATTCCATAAAAGAATTTTAGAGATTCAGATGACTTGTTATATTTTAATTAATGATGGTTTTTTGAAATAATCATGTTGTTTTGGATTTTTTTGAAATTCATGGTATTAATTGTATTTAAATTGACATAAACGATTTTTTAAAACAAATATTATTTTATTAAATTACATAATAATCATAAAAATAAAATATTTAGCCAAATGAAATAGATAAGGTTTATAATTTTACTAATTAAACACTTGTGTACTTATTGGTATTTTATGGTAACCATATTAACCATATAGTGTGAATATATAAGAGAACATGGTTAAAGTTAAATAAGTTAAGAAAGGGTTAAATAAAAATGATATGGTATAAAAAATATCCAAAACCCATCAAATTATTATTGGATGTTTTTATTACGAAACATAGTCATCTTATCTTTTAATTTAATGAGTTTTGGACATTTCGAAACCGAAAATAGTTTTATAATAAAATAATACTTTCAAACATTCCTAAAGATCCCATCCTCCCCCTTATAAAAGACATCACCTCTAACCCATTACACACACCTCTCAAGCCACTTGTCTCATCCAAACAATGACCAAATAAGCTCCCAGGATCTCTATCCTCCACCTAGAAGCCTTATCTTAGGTATAAGGCGCTTCAAGAAATCCTTTTGGTTCAAACCAAAGGAAGTTACCCGATTTAAAGGTAATGGCTTCCCTCAACTTCTCTTCTTTCATTTTACTTATTCACTCCCTATGCTCTTCTTATTCGTTGGATATATAACAAAACCAGTATCCTTAGTAAAATATGTTGTTTTTATAAGATTTATTCTAACTACACTTACACAGACCTCCATCAAATGGATACGAACATGCAGTTTCTATGTACGGGGAACTGTTACCTCACAAAACGATGATTGTTCAATTTTTCCCTACCACCTCTCATGGTGGACATTATGATGACACTGTATTTATATGTGATATAAATTATATTTATATTGTTTATATTCTTCTTAATTTTTTATTTATATACTACCTTTATGGTTTCCATAATGGGTAAATGTGATAATTTCATTTGAGGATGTCCGGACTACCTCCCCCTCAAAGTGACATGACTCGTTCATGATATATATGGAACGTATAAAGGATGGATTTAATGACAATATGAAACATATATAAAATATTTTATTATATTTAATTATAGTATACCTATGTATCATTAAGATTTTATTCCTTTAAAAATTAAATATAAATGAAAGTAGCGTTCATGCGTACGTACGGCTTACCGTCTCCATGAACGGTGCGTTTCATTTATTATCTCGAAATGATATGGATTATTATAAATATAGATACACTAGATATATTTTATATGTATGATATTTAAATCATGAATATAATTTTGTAGATAATGTAATTTTTACCTCATGGATAATTTTTAATTATAACAAGTTCATTTTTGACTCAATTACTAAATGTCGACAAAATGACCGTTCTTATCTCAAAAGATTATGTACTATTTATAATGTGGAAATAAGTGATATAAAAGGAAACATAAACTTGTAAAAGGTTCTTATGCAAGTATAAATTAACTTAATTTTATTATTCATGAAATTAAATAATGAAAGAGTCAAGTCGGACACGAAGTAAGGGTTTTTCATCTCACTTTTTATTCCCATAAGTTTCATGCTATATTTGCCACTATTTTCTTTTTTTAGTGTATGTACTACCCATGATTGTATTCTTTGTGTAATATAATTTAATTTATGGGTATTTACAACTTCACTGTATGATCCCTATTTCATGTGGTCAATTTTTCGTAAGTTACCAAATTGGAAAGGGAACCTTTCACCCTCCTCTTTTAGTCAAAGAATTATTTTATTCTATGTCTTTAAATTTAAAATTTAAAATTTTGGGATCTATTATTATATATCCTTATTACTGTATATTTTATGTCCATGTGATGAGAAACTGTTTTTCCCTCATCAACTCATTTTCTGAATTTTTAATTGATGCTGTTAGGCTGCTGAATTTTCGTAAGGAATCTTCGTAACCCAATTTCTATTGATTGGGTTAATCTTATACTTCTTGATTATGTCATGATATAATTATGTGTGGAATCACAATTTATTTATTTATGTAATAATTTCTACTCCACTTTGTGTGGATATACTTTTTATACACATAATCACTCCATTGATAATTTCTCAAGTCATTGATATGAACTTATAAGGGTAATCTTAACTCAATTTCCATTCATTGAGTTAAACATCCAAATCATTGGTTTTGTTTTTAAAATAACATGTGTGAATATCCTAAGATTTATTTACACTCAATATCCAATCATATTGAGTGGATTTATATTTATCACACATAATTATGTAATTTATTTATCCATAATCTATGGGTACTGTCTTTATAAGGGATTTCGTCCCAATTTACATTACATTGAGACTTCATTGTTGTTATGTGCCAATTCACTTTTATATGGTCTATATAATACCATTTGAAATATTATATCATGAATATTATTATTCTCATCATATATTATGTTTTTTTATTCTATTATTCAATTATATTTATTCATGTGTTCCTCAAGTGTTACAATACTCTTTAACAAAAACATCGTTTTAAAATATTTAAAGAACTATACTTCTAAATCTTTATCATTAATGTCTATATTTTCAAAATGTATTTTAGTATTTATTTATATGGACATTAATGTTTTAAAATATTAATTACTTTAAAAGTTTCAAAGTGTTATGGGGCACTTCGATTCAAAAATCTCCCCATTAAATGTTTTAAATGGTTTTGAAAATGGTTTTATTAGGCATTGATTTTGTCAATATCTTGAAATGATATATTGTGATTTCAATGTAGAAATGTTATTAGTCAAAGGTTTATATTTTCAATATTTTAGGTTTTATGATTTTATAATGGTACTTGGACATTTCACATGTGGTTACGTGATAAACCAAATGACGGGTGGTTACCTTATAACATCCAATGAATTGGGTATGAAAGTCGGCCATATGGCTATTCCATTTAGTGATATGTGTTTAATTCAACTGTATGGTTATTCTATCTAAGTATGTTTATGTACCAAGTTACCTTTATATGTTATGTGTGCTTTCTATGGGTTTTGTGGTAATATTTCGGTTACAAAAGGGTAAGAAATTATCTTTTATTCCATGAAGAGTATTTCTAGTTCATAAAGGTGAAAATTATTACATCTGATAATGTTTTCATGGTTTTCTTGTTGTTTTGAAAAAATAATAGTATTTATTCTTCATTTATCCCTTAATATTCTTTTATTATCATCCAACGTTTTTGGAAATGTTTTTTACAGAACATAAAGATGAATAGGGTCAAGGTTGGGATCAACGAAAAGTCACGCTGTCTAAAATATGGTAATAGACATGAATCTTTTTTTCAAGAGTTTTATTTTGTGAAAAAATGTATATTGAGTAGAAGTGTATATATTGTAATATTTGAGATGTAATGTAATAAGTTATGGCCTAATTTTCTAAAACTCTAAACCTAAAAAGACCCTCAATGTGAATTATTAACTTAATTTAAGATTATGTAATGTTTAAGGCTGGGTCCTTACAGTTGGTATTAGAGGTCGGTTTAGAAAACATTATAGGTTATGGTGTTATTTAAGGACAAGTGACATAACCATCATGGTTAGAGTATTATAAAGTGTCATAGTTATTTTAGATAAATTTAATGAGTTTAAGATAACATGGATAAGAATATCTTAGTATTTACCATCCACATAAGATATTATATGATGATTTTAATGATATACTCATACTAACCTTTTTGGTTATAGTAAATGACTGGATCTAGTAGGCACCAAAGTAAGAATAGATGTGAAGAAAACTATGACAATTTTATGAATAGGAAATTGAATTAAATGGGAGATGTAATGAGAACATTTGTAGTTATTCCCAGCCAACTATCTGGAGCCATGATTGACCACCTTAACCTTGGTGATTTTTATAAGGCATTGTATATACAAGAAACAAATCCCTACAGAAGTTCAGGAAATAATAAAATTGTTAAGAATATTCAAAAACCTATGTCTCAAGGATATGGAAATAAACACATGGGAAAATGATTCAAAGGGATGAGAAGATGCTATAGATGTGGTAGTAATGGTCATAAAGTAAGAACCTGCCATGGAAAAAGGAAGAATACTGTGGACTCCACGAAAGGGAAAGAAGTTCTTTATGAAGGATGAATTGAATGTTTTAAATGTGGTGTTCATGGTCATTAAACAAATAGATTTCCAACGAAGAAGGTTCCGGATTGAGATTAGTATGATCATACAAATATTTGTTTACCAATTCCAATTTCCTTTTCAATTGAAGATTAAGAAACTAATAATTACCAATGAAATGTATGGATTATTTCTTAGCTGATGTTTTGACATTATTGAATCACATGATATGATTCATGATTTTTTTGTAGGAATGAAGTATTAAAGAATATGTTGGAAATGAATAGATAATGTATCATGAAGAATTTTGAATGCGTAAAAATTCTGCATATAAGGGATTCAAGAATTATGGTACATTTTAGGACGATGAAATGCTTAAAAGTATTAAATATCTTTTGATGATGGGATTACATTGGAAATTTTTCTCTAGTATGTGTAACCATGAAGTTTGATATGTGAAAATGTTATTCAATAAATAGTAATCTTTTAATGTGTGGACATAAGGGATAATATTTGGTGTTCATATGATATTTTGTTTTAAAGGCAATTACTGGTTATTACTTTCTGGGATGAAAATGAGAGGTATGAGATAAAATTTGTGGTCAAAATATGTTATGGTTATTTTTAAGGAATTTATCACATTTTCTGGGATTTGATAAAATTATATAGTTTTTGAAATAGGGAAACAACCAAACTGTGTGACAACCCATCATGTCAGAAAAAGCTACGTGAATCAAACTCATAATCAATGTGCGACTGGGATTTATCACCTACCACTAGAATACGTGAAGTCTTTGGTTACTATGTCAAATTATTTTTAGTTAAATGTTTTTATTGATCAAGAATAAGTTGATATAAGATATTATGTTTTATCACATGGATATCCTTTTTATAGGAAAATGGTTTTGTGATTAAGTGGTAAATGTTATTTTGGAAGACATTTTCTATTTTGGGAACACTATATACCTAAGGAAAATAGAATAATATGGGATTTACTTTGAGGAGTAATGGTGGAATTTTATGTTTGAAGAATCTATGTTTTTATTGTGGACTTACACTGATTTGGGTTATTTATTGAAATGATTAACCTATCATAGAGAATATGCGAATAGTTTAATTACTTTTCAATATGATACTTTAAGACTAGCCGATGTTATATAGAGATAAATGTTAATGTTTATCGTGGAAAACTCTGTGATCAAATCCTTATGAATTTTGGGTTTTAGACATAGTTTGGATTATGTTGAATAATTTTAAGGTAAATTGTTTATTGAATGGTATTTGTTAAACTTTGGGTATTGTTTGTTCCATTTTGAAGATTAAAAGTAGTTTTTCTTTTTGTAAAAGACTGTCCTTTTTGGGAATTATGTAATCTTATACTAACCATTTTGGTTTTTGTTAATGTATTAATATAATGGAATTATATAGTTAATCTTTTATGGATTATGTGATTATATAGGAGTTGATTATAGTGCGTCAGGTGTGACCAAGTCATCTTGAAAACTCATTGTATGGAGAAAAGATTAGTTTTTGGTACAAACTTAGTAAAGGATGAAAGTCTACATGATAAGTAAGTATGTTGTCTTAGGTTCTTAGTTAAGCTCTTAAATAAATTCCTCCACTTTATGAAAAAGATCATAAAACAAATGTTGTCTGTTTAAGTTTCCTACTGGGGAATCAAATACCATTTAACCCATCACAAGTTTATGGTTTTATGATTGTTAACTTTCTCCTGATCATGTTTTCTATCACTCTATCAGAACTTGATACTTAGTTTCTCCTCCCTATGCATGTTTTCATGGAATCCTTATATGGGTCATCTCAGGTGAGCTTTTAATTCCCTTTTATTCTTCTAAAGTGATAGTTTTATTGAATCTTATTCCAATTTGGGTCTTTCAATGAAGTTTCTAGGCCAAATTTTATAATTGTGAGGATGCAATTCCCAAAATACAGGAGTGATATAACATCCTAGGTAAATAAAGGATATGATATTTTTATATTTATTAATATTTTTGAATTAAATAATAATTTTACATTAAATGGGATGCTCTGTTCGAAGGAGTACCCGATACGCAACAACGAATTTCTTTGAAATCTTACATTGCACACAATGTTGATTTATATTGAAAAATAATAATATAATATTATTATTTTAAATGGTAGTTAACACAGAGCCGTTTTACTGGAGGAATGAATGGAACTAACTTAAATATGATTATACATGTTTGTAAATGTTTTTACATTTATCAAATATAATTTAGAGGCATAAAATGCGAAAAAATCCAATTTTAAGCAAAAATACTGTAATATTTTTTAAATGGTCGATTTACCTCCTTTTGATGGATAAATCTATTTAAATATAGTTTTTTCGAATTTATATATTCTATTTGAAAACAATAAAATTATTATTTAGAATCGGGGAAGCAAAATTTACTTTGGATGAATTTTTTTTATTTTTCTGATAATTTTCATTTTTAACGAATAGTGAAAAATACTGTATATTAATTCAAAACCCCATTTTTATCTAATTTATTTATATGAATAAATTATATTTTTATATGGTTGTATAGTTTAATGGATTATATTTTTACCATTTAATCCAATGTTCGTTATTGGATGTAATTTCACTTTGAAATTGGACATAAAAAAATGTTAATCTTTTGATTGTTATTATTTCTTTAAAACAAGCGTTTTGGTTTGGACAATTAGAATTAATTTTAAAATAATTTCTACAACTTTTGTCTTTTGAATTTGGAAAAATGGATTCCATATTTTAAATTAGTAGGTCCAAATTGTGTAAATAGGTAACTTTTATTTTTAAACATTATGAATAGTGTCTTTAGTAATTATTTTATTTACAATGGTTAAAAGGTATATCAGGTAAATAAAGGTAAAAAATAAGATTATAATAATATTAAAATTTTCTAACACGTGTCCAAATCCTATTGGATGATACATGTATTACCATGGGAATCCTTGGGTCGATTTTGGTACCCATAGAGCCACTTGTAAGTGAAAATTACACATTAAAAATTTATTTAATGTTTAGAAAAATGTAAAATAAACACATATATATTATTAAAACAATTTTTATAATGAGTCGTATAAGTGATATATTCTAATATACATATTCATTAGAAATAAAAAAAACTTCATATATCATGGTAATTTATTTATAATTTTTAGACATCAAATAAATAAATTTATTTATCATATAATGATGATGTAATGATTACCCCATTAATGGATATTTTAAATAAATGATATTATAAATATTAAAATAAATTAATTTGAAACGTTTTATGCCATAATTTTTTTTTTAAAAATAGGATGACTTGTTATCTTTAATTTAATGAAGGTTTTTTGAAAGAATAAAGTTTTTTTGAATTTTTTTTTTAAATTCATGATTTGAATTGTATTAAAATTGTCATAAATGAGGGTTTAAAATAAATATTATTTTATTAAATTATTTAATAATCCAAAAAATCTAATATTAGGAAGCATGACTTAAATAAGGTTGATAATGTTATTAATTAACAAATTGTTGTTTGATTGGAATTTTATGGTAATTATATTAACAATATATTATGAATATATAAGAGAATATGGTAAAAGTTAAATAAGTTAACAATGGGTTAAATAAAAAACACAAGGATTAAAAAGTATCCAAAACCTGTCCAATTATTATTGGATGATTTTATTTCGAACAATATTAATTTTATTTTCTAATTTAATATGGTTTGGACCTTTTGAAACCGAAAATATATTTATAATAAAATAATACTTTCAAACATTCCTAAAGAGCCCCACCTCCCCTTTATAAAAGCCATCATCTCTAACCCATTACACAAAACTCTCAAGCCCCTTGGATCATCAAACAGCCCAAATAATCTCCCAACATCCCTCCCTTCCACCTATAATCCTTACCTTAGGTGGAAGGCACTCCAGGAAATCCTTTTTGTTGAAACCAAAGGGAGTTACCTGATTTAAACATAACGTCTTATCTCAAGTTCTCATCTATTATTTTAGTTCTTCACTCCATATGTTCTTCTTATTATTTTTTTATATAAAAAAAGAAGTATCCTCAATATAATAGGTTTTTGTTATTATATGTATTCTAACTACACTTACACACACCTCCATCTAATGGATACGAACATACAGTTTCTATGTACGGCGAACTACTTCCTCACGAAATGACGATTGTTCGATTTTACCCTACCACCTCTCCTGGTGGCCATTATGATGAAACTGTATTTATATGTGATATATATTATATTTATATTGCTTCTATGCTTTTATATTTTTCATTTATATCATACCTTTATTGCTTCCATAATGGCTATATGTGATAATTTCATTTGAGGAAGTGCGGACTACCGCCCCCTCAAAGTGATATGACTCGTTCATGATATACATGGAAAATATAAAGGATGGATTTATTTAACTAATTTAACATATATAAAATATTTTATTTTACTGGAATTATATTATACCTTTTTATCATTAAGATTTTATTCCTTTAAATATGAAATCTAAATGAAAGTAGCATTCATGCGTACGTACGACTTACCGTCTCCATGAATGGTACATTTTATTTCTTATCTCCAAATGATATGGATTATTATAAATACATATAAAATGGATATATTTAATATATATGATATTTAAATAATGAATATCATTTGGGAGATAATGTACTTTTGACCTCATGGACAATTTGTAATTATAAAAATTTCATTTTTGACTCTAGTACCAAATATCGAAAAAACAACCATTCTTATCTCAAATGATCATGTAATGTTTATAACATGGAAATAATTGATATAAAAGGAAAAATAAAATTTTAAGTCATTAAGAAATTATAAATTAACTTATGCTTATTATTCATGAAACTAAAGAATGGACGAGTCAAGTCGGACACGAGGTAAGGGGTTTCATCTCACTTTTTATTCCTGTCAGATTCATGCTATATTTGCCACAATTTCCTTTTATGTGGTCTATTTACTGACCATGATTGTATTATTTGTGTAATATAATTTAATTTATGGGAATTTACATCTTCATTTTATGATCCTTCTTTCATGTGGTGAATGTTTCGTAGGGCACCAAATCAGCAAAGGAACCTTTCACCGTCCTCTTTTAGTCAAAGAATTAATTTATGCTATGTCTTTAAATTTCAATTTTCAAATGTATGTAAATGTTATTATATACCCTTATTTATATACATTTTATTTCCATGTGATAAGAGATCCTTTTTCTCTCATCAACTCATTTTCTGAATTTTTAATTGATGCCGTTAGGCTTCTAAATTTTCATAAGGGTTGTTGTTAACCCAATTTCCATTATATGGGTTATTATTATACTTATTAATTATTTCATGATATTATTATGTGTGGAATAAATATTTATTTATTTATGTAATAATTTTCACTCCTCATTGTGTGGATATACTTTTGATACATATAATCACTCAACTGAAAATTTCTCAAGTCATTGATATGAACTAGATAAGGGTAATCTTAACTCAATTTCCATTCATTGAGTTAAACATACAAATCATTGGTTTTGTTTTTAAAATAAAATGTGTGAATTCCCTATGATTTATTTAAACTAAATAACCAATCATATTGTGTGTATTTATATTTGTCACACATAATTATGTAATTGATTTATCCTTAATCTAAGGATACCATCTTTATAAGGGATTTCGTCTCAATTTACATTCCATTGAGACTTCACTATTTTTATGTTCCAATTCACTTTTATATGGTTTATATACTGAACTTTGAAATATTATATCATTAATATCCTTATTCTCATGATATTGTAAGTTTTGTTTTATTCTATTCTTCAATAATGTTTTGTCAAGTGTTTCTCAAATTTTACGAGACTCTTTAACTAAAACATCATTTTAAAATATTTAAAAAATTAGCCTTTAAAATATTTATCATTAATTTCCATGTTTTCAAAAAGGTTTTTAGTATTTATTTATATGAACATTAATTTTTTAAAATTGTAATTCTTTTAGAAGTTTGAAAGTGGTATGGAACACTTTGATTCAAAAATCTATTTATTAAAGGTTTTGAATGGTTTTGAAAATTTTTTGATAATGCATTGATTATGTAAATATCTTAAAATGATTTATAGTGATTGAAATGTGGAAATTATATTAGTGAAATGTTTATATTTGAAATATTTTTTCTGTTATGATTTTGTAATTGTACTTAGACATTAGACATGTGGTTACGTGATAAACCAAATGACGGGTGGTGCCATGACAAACCAGGACGGGTGGTTACGTTATAATCTAAAATGCATTGGGTATGGAAGTCGACCATATAGATATTCCATTTAGTGATTTGTGTTGAAGTAAACCGTATGGTTATTCCACAAAGTATGTTTATGTACCAAGTTACCTTTATATGTTATGTGTACTTTCTTTGGGTTTTATGGTAATCTTTTGGTTACAAAATGTAAGTAATGATATTTTATTCAATGAAGAGTATTTTTACTTCATAAAGGTGAAAATTATTACTTATGATAAAGTATTCATTGTTTACTTATTGTTTTGAAAATCTAATAATTTTCCTTCTTCGTGTACCCCTTACTGAGCTTTTATGCTCATCCCAAGTTTTGTTTGAAATTTTTTTCATTTGACATAAAGATGAATTGGGTCACGAATGGGATCAAGGAAAAGCAATGCTATCTAAAATATGAAACTAGACATGACCCTTTTTTTTCAAGAGATTTTATTTAATGAAAAAATGTATACTGAGTAGAAGTGTATACATTGTAATATTTGAGATGCAATGTAATAAGTTATGGCCTAATTCTCTAAAACTCCAAACATGAAAAGATCCTCAATGTGAATTATTAACTTAATTAAAGATTATGTAATGTTTAATGCAGACTCCCTAAACAAACAATGGGTTAAAGTAGTTATTGTCAATAGTTTGTTTATTTATTTATATTAAATATTTTATTTATTAGTTATATATGATAATTCCAATGAAAATTTTACAACATATTCTGGTTAGTATGAGAATGTGTTGGTGGTTCCATGCAAAGTTTTGTACTCATATCATTCTTAGGTAGGCATAGAACATGGGTACTAGAGCATCTATCACATGGTCATTACATGAACATACATAGAGAGGCCCATGATGTGTCATGGTATGGCCAACCAAGATAGCTCGAGAGGAATTTGGTGATCAGGATGATGTGGTTCAAAGATGGAGTAGATCCTTTGGTATTTTATTGTTATATTTATCATTTATATGTTGATTGACCAAGTTGATAATGTGTAAGTATTTTTTTATTGAGAACTATATCCCGAGTTTTATGGAATATTCAATTTTGATATAAAATATTTCTTTTACCAGTTTATTTATCATTTGACATGATCTGATGAGTATGGTTTTTAGTTATTTACTGTGATTTCTTAATTTGATACAAGGTGTATAGCCTCCTCGCATACCTCATGAGACCCCTGCTTGTAGTTGGTCATATTTGGAATGCAGGGAGGTATTCCTAAGGCCTTGTGGGAACTAGTCAAGTTACTATTTATAGGGTGATTCGAGTTGGGGTGTTACATTAATGATATGACATGATTTTTTTAATTAATGGAAATTAAAGGAATATTACATGAAAAAAGGGTATGATGAATTATTATTTGATTACATATTTTTTATATGAAAATATTATAAAATTAATTTTATTAATCATGTAAAATTTAGATTGAATTAAATATTTTATTTCAATGGAAACATTTCCTTGATTAGAGAGCATGGAATTAATTGGGGTTTTATATGATGGGATCAAATTGGAATATCATTAGATGATTTAGTATGATTTTTATGTATGAAAATATAGAATTGTAAAAATTTAGTAGTTCATGATATTTAATTGAAGTTTGAAAGCTTTAATTGACTATAAATTATCATACAAAAATTCTATTTAATGGGATTTATATTTTAAAAATTTAGGTGTAAGATGGGATGAAAGATTTTTTCCAAAAATACATGGATGGATATTTATATAACCTGTATATTTTATGTGATGTTACATTTGTAGTGAGTTTTAATGTTGCAATCACATGAATTTACAAAAATATTGATTTAGTGGTATAACTTAGTGGTTCTATCTTACTTATTTAGGGTTTATGTAAAGTATCATTTCCGAAAAACCTATGTTATAATTTATAATTATAAACTATTTTAATTGATAAATATAGTTTACTAAAAATAGGTTTGTCAAAGAGGTTTATGATTTTAGTTTAAACATTTTGTATTTTTGGGTAGTTTTTTTTACAAAATAAAGTGAATGATATGATATTTTTAGATTTTAAATTTTTTTTGAGTTGGTTAGAAAATTTAGTCTATACAAGATAAAGAAAAATAATTCCACACCATGAAATTATGTTTTATATATTAAGAAATGTATTGTCTCAAAATCACCACACACATCTAATACACATAATTTCAAATCTATAAAATTAATTAACATGGATATCATTACAAAAACATGATATATTGAGAAAATACTAAAAGTATACCTCACATAGTTTTGTTTGTTATGTAGATGCATAAATATTCTCAATACAACACTTCCCCTCTATATCGAACAATTACAAATTCATCCCAAAAAGTGAAAATACCAAAACCCTATCAACCCTTAAAGCATATTCTAAGTGATTTCATGATCTATCAAATGAAAAACTACAATGAGTAGTGCTTCATGACCTCTTCCACCCAGTAATTTATGTGCCCTATTTCACACACCCTCCTTGTATGTGATTTTTTTTAACATAGTGATTATTTTTTCCATGGATCCTTTTTTATATTATCTCACACAAGTCTTGATTAATATTTATCCTATAACCCTGCCCCACGTATCTCCCTTTGGTCAACCTAAAATAAAACATATTTTCTCATAAAAAATTTCTCCATATTTAAATGACTATAACTATTGATTTTAATGTCCATTTGGGATCTATAATATTTTTAATTGAAACTATAAAATTGGGATACAACTTCGACTATGTGTATTCCCAATGAAGGTGTAGTTCAAGGATAAAATAGGATTCTAAGATCTCTAAAATTACATTTGAAGTTATGGAATTATGATGACGTATTGTTAGATAAATGTTTTTTTGGGAGTATAAGGAACCCAAAGTGATTATTTTTGGTTTTTTTATTGAGTTACTACTTAGGTTATAATCTTATGAAATTGTGTGGAACATGAATTTAAGTGATTTATCAACAAAAAGATTATAGGCAATGAGATAAATTCACAGTGACACATGTTGTTAGATTAGGACTACCAAAGAATATGTCTATTGGTAGAAACAATGATATTAGATATGGGAACATAAATGTACAAGGAATGATATATTATAATATGCGTTACAAACCTTGTATTAAGCACATTATCATGATTATAAACCAATTACTATGAGTAAATCGATGAATTATGCAAGATATGTATTTTAATGAATAAAATATGATGCTAAATATGAAATTGATGTTTTTTATGAAATATAAAATAAGAAAGAAATGTCTAAATATGAACATATACATAAAAAGGTAATTCCACTATGTTTAAAACTACTTCCAATAAAGAAATTATTTTATTTATTTATTTAATTATTGAGGTTCTTTTTTAAAATCTTATAAGAAATTAACGATAATTACTAATAATTAATTAAATTTTTAATCACTTATTAGTAATAAAAAATTAATTTTTGTTATTTATAATCATTTATTACTTTGAATTTTAATTATTTATTTATTATTAATTGTTAATTATTTATAATTTCTAGTTATTATAAAAATTAATCTAATGATTAATGATTAATTATTAGTAACGATTAATTATTTATTAATTGTTTATTATTAATTGGTATTTTTAATTTACTAATTATTTATACATGTATATATTTATAAATAAACACACACACACACACACACACACAATTATTAGAACCATGGATGAAACTTCCCTGCTCGGCAATTAAGAGAAGTTGAAAGTAGTATTTTAGCTTTAAATAACTATAACTTTTGATGTGAGTGACCATTTTTTCTTCATGAATTATCAAATTAAATATTATAAAAAATACAATCATATTAGATAATAATTTGGTAATAATTAATAATAAAAAATTTATTAATGTTTTAATAGATGTTAAATATGGGACATCAAATTCAAAAGACCATAATTATTTACCTAGGTGTTTTTTTGGGATGTGTGACCTATAAAATTGAAGTTTACAATGATCTCTACAACATTTGATGTTATGGAATTTCTTACCTTATTTTTCATATTCAAAAGTGGCCTAAAAATCAAACCATTTTGAGTTTTAACTTAAGATACCCAAATATTAGATCTTTAAATGGTATTTCTACATCATTTAAGAGGGTATTATTATAATTTTTGGGTTGGGTATGGATTTATTAACCATTATTACATTCCTATTAATATGATGGTTTTGAAGTTGAAATGGCCTTTTTTATTTTGTTGACTAATTTTTTTAATGTGTCTTATTTTCCCAGGATTGGCTTAGTGGTCATAGACATTCCTTATTGCGGGAAGTTATAGGTTATGAATTGTGCACTCGTGTGTATATTTATAAATATTTATGTGTGTGTATATATAATCAACTATTTACGTATTTGTATTTATATATTTATATTTATTTATGTATATTTTTGTGTGTGTATTTATAATTAAATAATTATATAAACTTTTATAAATTTATTATATATATATATATATTTATACATATTTATGTATACATATATGTTCATTTATATATTTATATATATAATGTGGATGTATATATATGAAGATATTTATTTGTACATGTATATATATATGAATATTTATATGCGTTTATATATATAGAAATATTTATATTTATATATAATTATATTCGATTATATATATGCATGTATTTATACAAATTTAGGTAAATTTATTTATAGTTATATATATTTATAGATATTATATGTATTTATACATATTTATGTATATTTATATATATTAATATATATTATGTGGGTGTATATATGTGTGTATATATATATTAGTGCTTATTATATTGGTGTGTGTATATATATTTATATATATATATACAATTATATTTAAATATATCTTATTATATATAAGTAATTATATATATTAATGCATATATATATATATATTTATAGGTATTTAAATCAAATTATAACTATTTTAATATATTTACATATAATATATCATTGTATTTATATATATTTTTACATATATTTATATGTGTTTACACATATATAATTTTTTTAAATATGTAATTATATATAACTGTGAAAATTCAATAATATTTATATATATTTGATAGAAATTTATATTTATTTTTATATATTTATAAATATATATAAATTTATAGGCAATTTTATTTTTTATATTTATGTATTTATAAATTATCAATTACTATATGTACAAACACACACACATATGTATTTACATGTGTTTATTTTATATATATATAAGTATATTAAATTATTTTTAATCATCCCATTAAGGGAAAGGTGATGTTGTAAAATCTTAATAGAATCTCAATACTATAAGAGGTTCAATTCTCACCCTATATATATATATAAGCTTAATTTTTAGGGAGTTTTCGGAGGATCTGGTCATGAGGTATGGGAAGATTTGGTTGTAGTAGGCCTAGGATGAGATGAGGTTAGGGTGGGCATAGGTGGAGAAAACCTTGGTGTGGCCTAGTTGAACAAGGCCTAGGGGGCATATTTGAGCTCAGCTTGGACAGGGTGGGCTCAATTTGGGCCAAGTACAAGTGTCCCTAACACTATTATATATATATATATATATTTTTTAAAATTAAAAACCATAACTAATTTTTTTTTCCTTTGATACTTTCATTATTTTTTTTTAAAAAAAACTACCAGTAATTATTAAAAAACTCTGCTAAAAGACCATTGTGAAATGGTTAAAACCTATTTTTTAAAAAGAATCATGGAATAATCCCTAATAATTATATTCATGGTGATTTTTTAAAAAAAATTCCTAAAATTCAAAAATGGAAATTGAAAAATTGATTTTTTGCTGTTGTGAACTGAACATGTTGTATGATTTACTAAAATGAAATATTTTATTGAATATGATATGAGTTTTTTTTTACAATTTTAAAGGATATAAATATTTTTATTTTCATCTTGTACTAGGGATAAATTTTGATATTGATGTTATGAGTTATCAAGTTACGATTATCATACCATGTTTGACACTAATACAAAATGTACTTCATTTAGAATTTGGAAGTAGGAAAAATGATAATAAAAATATAAAACCAAATTATCTTATTATTTTGAAATCATGTTATAATTTTAAATATTTATGTTTACTATTTTAAGGATATGTGATTGATATGTGTTACTTTAAATGTGATATTTTAATTTCCCAAAAAAATTGTGTTATATGGATTTTTTACAATGATATGGTGATATAAAATGATGAAATAAAGTGAAAATGAATTTTTTTGAAATCATGTTGATAATGATAGTTTAAACTATTTGATTTATTTTATTTTGAGTCTTATAGTTATTATTATTTCTTAATGATGATTATATTGAGTCTTTGATAGATTTTTATATTTTATAAATTAGTGTGGGACATTACCTAAATTAAAATTCACTGAAGGATTATATAATTGAGTTTATAAGGTTCATTTTTTTTCAACATTATTCATTAGAAATTATTTATCCACATTATGTATTAGTGTTTTCTGAGCAATATTTCATGATATTTGGACTTAGTAGTGTTTATGGACTACCTATATTATTTATTTGTGGTTTCTTTATAAGCCAGGGGATTTTTCAGACTAGGCCAAAACTGAATGGAATTACTAAAGACATTGAAATTGTTGAAAAATTCATATGGTGACTAAAATTGATTATTTTATTCCTTTATATGATGTATCCATTTTCCAATGACCCGAGTAAGGGATCAAGTGAATAAATTGTTAATTATTATTAGTTAAAGTGGTGAATTTTATGAGGTAAAAATTGTTTTCATTTTATAATATAAAATGATATTTTTTTAATATATGATTTATATTTATCTTTATTATGTATCTGAAGAAATTTGGAATGATTTAATTTAAAATATTGAATTCACCACACCTGGCTTGGTTACATAAGCATGTTTAGCTTAGGGTATACGTGGGGACCCTTTCTCATATATATAATGATTTTTAAGCTAGAGATGATTGTTTATGATGGGTAATAGATTTATTTAGTGGTCATTTATCTGGATGAGGTCCTCATGGGTAATTATTTTAAGATATGACCTAGGCTTATTGGTTAAGGGAATACTTTATTAATGAAAAGAGTCTTGTGTAACTATTTGACACAACCATGGTTTTTTTATTCATTTATGGTATGTAAATTTATTTGTTCTTGAATTGTGATGATCAAGGTAAAATATTATTATTTTTATCTTCATTTAGGTTTATAAATTGATGTTTTTTCAAAGAAAGTATCACAATTGTAAATATTTTTTATAGAATGAAGTGAGAGAACCAACTATATAAAATATATTTTACAAAATTTCAGTACTTAAAAACTAATTACTAATGAGATATATAATTCTAATATTGAAAAAAATGAAGGAAATTAATAAATAATGGGTTTCCATATGTGTGATGACTCCAAAAAAGTTAATCATAAATCAAGATAATGAGAAAATTCTAGTAGATATCTTATTTAGTTATTAGATTCATGTTGTGCTAGTTCTTTGAGAACGAGTTCCTGAATTATATAGTTAATTTATTACAATATTAGGAAACAAGAGGTTAAATTTGGTATTTGAAATTGGAGTAATAGGATGTATATAGACTATAGTACTTCCTGAGTGTGATTTTATAAAAACCCCATTCTTTGATTGATAGGTAAATTTTTTAATTTTTTAAATATTTATAATTAAGGTGATTTATGCTATTTTTTTGTTAAAGGGGTAAATAGGTAAATTTATGGGTGAAATTTAGAAGAAGAGTGGATGAAACTAATTTAAATACATAATGTACATTTTTTTAACAAAGGAGAAAATTTTATTTTTGGAAGATTTATTTTAAAATAAATTTATTTTCTTCCAGACTTTTCATCTCTTGTACATTGAAAATTACCCTATTTGTTATCTCATCTCCGTTAACATTTTTGTTCTTATTAAATTATTTTTTACCAAAATTATGATATATATGTGGAATCAAACATTTTTTGGGACCATGTTGGCTAGATATGTTTTTTGGAAGCAAGAAAAGTATGTTTTTAAAGAGTGTTGTCTTTTGTTGTAAAATGGATAAATCAATTCACTTTTTAAAAGTCTATGAAAGACCGATGATGAAAAAGGTGATTGAAAAAAGATTATATATCATCACAAGATATGTTTTTTGATGAAAGTATCTAATTTTTTGAAAACCCAGATAGATGATAATTAGAATGGTTTGTGTTTCCAAAGAATATATTTAAGGTGGAACCATTTCCCATGGTTTGGAAGACATTTTGGCCTCATAATTAGGAGTGCGTTTCTTAAAAATGGAAATATTTCTCTGAAAATTATTTCAAAAATCATAGTTTTCAGACCCCATAGTAGGAATGAAGAATGGAAAAGGAAAATCGGCAGAGGAAGTATTATTCGTAGGAGTTCTATATGGACCGTAAAGTGTTCTATGTAGACCACATAAGAAAAATAGTTCATATGAGGCTCACAATTCACTAGAGGCTTGAAGTTTTCGAGAGACTCATCATTTGTAGAATTAAGGTAGTGATTTTGGGATCCACAAAGGGTTTTCTTCTACAAAATACATCAAACGCCATAAATGATAAAGGCAATATGCGGACTGCATAGCAGTTCACGATGAAGGCCTCCACACATCGAAGTTTCTGGTAAATCTAATTAGGGTTATTTTCAGATTTATTTACCTATATAAAAGAGTATAATCCCATCATTACGTAGAGATAGTATTTTAAGATGTGATGATCCTTGTTTGAAGAATTTGGATATGTTTGAGGTATTCCATAAAGGAGAATTACCTGAAAGAGAAGAGTTTTCAAAGGAAAGACTTATATGAAAGAGATAGTTTGTTGAAGAAGATTATGGGACACTAAAACCCAAAAAGGAAAATGGATCATATAGGAGAGGTTTACCACAAGGCATCAACCATCCAAAAAGAATAGGCAGTTTTCTAAAGAATAGGTGGTCTACAAATCACTCATGGCACATGGTGCAACTCAGTTCATGGGGTATACATGTAGTTTTTAGAGGTATAATGATAGTTCAATGAGGACACAAGGAAATTTTCCGAGGAACTAAAATAGTTTTAAAAAGAAATTTTTTCAAACTAAAACTATGTGAAAAGATATATTTCCATACTGATAAATTAGAATTGAAAATCATATTGGGTATTAGACTGAGTGTCATTATAATGTCTAGGATGTTCTTACCAGCTTCTAGGTAAGGAACTGGAGAATTGTTTTGAAAGATAATATTTGTCATAGTTTATCAAGAAGCACCGTAACATTGTATTGCATCATTTTTTTTCTAGAAAAAGCACACAAACAATTTTATTTCCTTCATAGTGCTACATGAGTATAAGGGAATATTCTAATTGTTGTATTCTATAGAAAAGGGTTATTTTCTAATGGATTGTGTGGTATTGTATTGCTTCAAAACTGTTCAAAGTATGTAGATACTCTAGTTGAGTTGTGAGTCATATAAATTCTAATATTCCTATAGATGTGTTGTGGAATTGTTTTCAATAGGGAAAGAAATCATTAATATGAGGCGAAGTTTGTAAAATAAGTAAGGAAACTTGAAAGAAAAAGACATCACTGATTTACCCCTCTGCCTCTCAGTGATACATGGATCATGACTAGGAAACATGAACTTTGGTAAGTGAGGAATGAATTCTTCCTTTATTATGGATGTATATATTTGAATTAGAAACCATGAATCAAGGAATCCAATATATAATTAGAGTGTATAAAATTTTATGAATAAATGAATATAGATTATTATGATGAAATGAAAATGATTTAAATTTAAAATATGTTTCGGTCACTAATCGTGGTAGTTTATAATCAGGTTACATCGAAAATTATTAAGAAATATTTTCTAAATGGGATGATAATGTGTCTATAAAATTATAGATAAATTTATAAAACCCACTATATCGGTGATATATGTACTGATTAAGGTGGAATAAAATTTAGATCTTCCTAGATATTTAGTAACCCATTGTGACTATAAGGGAAAAAATAATAGTCTAAGGACTGTGAATTAAATTATATAAATGATTAATTTAATTAACTACACAAAGTAAGTCACTGGTGAATTTATTATATGAATTAGGATTTATAGGGGATAATTTGTATGTGGGTTGTGTTGATATGGATTTGTGAGAACTTCTGTATATGAACTTTTTTCATATAATTTAGATGCGATTCAATTATTCAAATATGTTTCTAGACCATTATCTTCTAATGTTACATTCTATTTTTTATTGTAATTATATTATAATATGTTATGAATCATATTCTGGTGTAATTTTTTATTGATATGATGAGTGTATTATTGTGATTCATATGCATATGGGGGTTAGAATAAAATCCTGTTATATGTTTTCCAGTTATATTCATGACATTAATTGTTTAGTTTTTTAATTCTTTACACATGATTTATGATTTCATTATATCATAGATAGATATGGGTAGCAATACTTATTGTGTGATATGATATTAAAAGTGATATTACATGTAATCAATTCCCTCTTAGTACAACATTCAAGGACACATTCTCTATTATAGAGGTATATCACACATTGATTAAGACTAGAGATGATTTACTTTGATATTTTCCTTATGGAACCAACCTTTAGAGTACTATTCAAGTAATTGATACATTTTTACCGTTGATTATAACAATCTAGAATATATATAAACTCCCCTTGATGTTTTTGGTGATTGTTTTGGATATTGATTAATACCTTCTAGTAAAAAATTGAAAAAGTGGGAGATATGATTTTATATTAATTCAGCCATGTTCAATTTAATATTATTGCTTGCATTAAGAGGTTGTAGAGATCTCAAAAATATCATTATATCCTATGATGTGGTGTTTAAATAAATATTATATTAGTGTAATGATAATAATTATTTATTGAGTTAATTAAATTATTAGTTGTGATGATGTTTCCATGTTTTATTCATTGAAAATATCTTCATATATGAATTGGAGGATAATTAGAGATGAGTTAGAATGAAATAGAATGGAAATTTCCTATGTTTGATGACATAAAACTATAGAAGATGTCATTGTGGCATAATGTGGTTGAATCAAGGGAAAACATAATCGTTCTTTAAGAATCACATCACAGTATATATATATATATATATATATATTGTGTAGATCCCCAACCTAAATTACAACATGAATAGTACTTCTGGGATGGGGTGATAAAAAATGACAGGAGAGGTGTTTCATTTACCTCTTTGTTGATATTAATATTAGGGTTATGGTAGAATGGATATTATAATGATGTTGTAACTGGGCTTAGAACTTATGTTTGTGTGCCTACAGTCCCTTGCACAAGTAACAGACTCCGTTTTTAGGGGTGGGAATTGCTCTATTATTTTTCTCATTTTATAGATGACATGACTTGCACTATGAGTGTTGAAATTGGGATGTGAATTTTAATCTTTTATGACTTGTGACCTTGTCCTGGTATTAAATGGAATGAGAATATGACCCTTGGACTAGTATTTAAAGGGGTAATTGTTATGTATGTTTAATATTATGTATTGATAGGAACCCAATAGTACTGTGATATGAAAATACAAGTGTTGTGATAAAAATTTCCAGGTGAAATTTTATGTATATATATGTGGGCCTAGCTTTTATAAGGCCATGTAGGTAAAAGTTTATGGGGGTGATGTTGATCACTAGGTTGGATGATATTGTCATCAATTTGAGGCAGTATGGTTCATCAGGATGGGTTTGGCCTAGGGTATATTTGATACTTGTATCTATTGGGGTAGGGTAAGGAGGCCATGAGGCATGGATTTCATATGGCATGGTTGCGATGGGGGAGAGTAAGGGTACCTAATTGACACTACCTATTAATTCTTTTTCTATCTATGATGTATATATACATTATATTGGATATATGGCCATATAATAGTATTGAGTGTGTTTCCACCTAGATGGATAAGATGGAGGATTCGGAGGGTGATGATTTAGTGTTGTAGGGGCACAAGCAGGTTTAGACCCCTGAGGATAAGGTGGGTCATGATCCATAGGTACATGTGCAGGATCAAATTCTAGTGCAGACGCAGTAGCTTACATAGTTGACTACTTTTGGTCCTTAGATTGACATGAAACTTTGAGAGATCTTGGTGCGTTCCATATAAGGTATTGACTAAGGATCTTAGGGAGCAGATCCTTTTGTGGTTTATATGGCTCGACAGTTCCATTCGCATCACCCACCACTATTATAGGGTGAGGAAAGACCACAAGCAGCTGAGAACTGGATTTAGTTGATATAGATTATATTAAATCTGCTAGAGACACCTCTAAGTTGTGTGCTGAAAATCGATATTTACATGCTCAAAGGACCAAAAATGTTCTGGCGGGATGTGAAGGTGTTGGAAGGTAGACATGATAGACTGTCCGAGAATGACTTTGATGCTATGTTCTTCAAGAACATCTTCCCGAAGTTGATATGGGTAGAAAGATCCTAGGAGTTCCTGAGTCTAAAGTTTGGAGATATGACATTCATGGACTATGAAATGATCTTCACTGAATTGTATCACATTTCACATGACATGGTGAGAATAGAAACCTCGAGAGTGATGCGTTTTGAGGATGGTTTACAACACACCATTCCGGTGTAGGTTAATATCTTTACGTTGTCCTCACTCTCAAAGGTAGTGAACTAAGTGCTCATAATCAAGGAAACATGATGGATAATTCATACTTGATCAATGAAATAATTCTTTGTGATTTTTATGGTGAAATTTAAGATGGTAGGAAGAAATGTTGAGAGGAGTTATTGTAGGGAGGTCATGCCAAGGACTTAGGCAGACCACCTCAGAGTGGGTTTTTGATGGAGTGATTCTAGCGTGGGATTCCGGGACACATGAAAACATAGTGAAATCAAGCGTTGAAGGAGTTAAAATATTTCAAAAAGATTGGGAATCTTGAGTGGTATTGTAGGAAGAATTCTCGGATAGCCAATAGTCTAAGATCGTGGTAGACTCAGGGTTCTGAGGTTAGATTGGGAGTGGTACCCGGTGATGATATCTGAGTTTCTTCAGCACGTAGAGGTCGTGGAAGAGATAGTGGGACCTAGTTGTTGGTTTATTAGCTAGTGTTCAGGAAATCGCCACATGGAGATCAGGCTTCAAGCAGTTAAGTTTCAGTCCAGGTGCATGTCGTGGAGCGGGTAGGTGATGAGATGGCTGGTGAGTAGACAATAGTCAGAGGTACTCTATGGGCATATCCATTCTATTTGGTTTTTCATTGGCATGGCCTGTTTATACATGTTATGTTTTGATGCATGAGGTTAATGGGATATGTATATGGACTAACTAGACACTGGTTAGTAGGTTGGAACTAACTCAAGTGAATTATTTTTATATGTGCGTTTGAGGTGTGTGCCACTATGATATATGTGAGCATCGATGGATGGATGATTATTGAGGTGCATTGGAATTGAACACTTAGGAGTTATGGGATATATGAGTTGCATTGGAATATTGAAATCATTATGACATGGAACTTTTTTGAGGTGTGAGGTACTATGTTTGACTCTGAGAATCTACTGAGATATAGGACCTCAATGATGCCATGCGTAGCATTGGCACGATGTGGGCACCAATGTGGTGAGAGATCTGATGGGTGTTAAGTATGACACGAGAGACCCCAATGAGGTGTAGGAGTGAATATGCATTATGAGGGGTATTTTTGAGTCTTGTAATGGTGATGGACCATCTGTATTATTTGAGTTGTGGGTCAAGTTGGGACCGGGGTAGGTCACTCATTTGATGGGGAACCCCCATGAGGTAATTGACCTGTTCCCTTGAGACCAAGGTAGTCCAAATTATTTTTATGGGATGTGTATGTTTGGTACCATATCAGTTTTAGGTATTATATCATGGGTATGAGATATGTTATTGTGGGTATATTCTAATGTCTGAGTTCATTGAATGAGTTGTTTTTTTGGTAAATATGAATTTTAGAGTTGGTGGTAATACCAATCTATTTTCTTGATATTTTTTACCTTATTCCACATTTTATTTTTACCCAAGACCATATTTTTGGTGTCTTTTATGGTTTGGTTGATGTCCTAGGGGTTTAGGGAAACAACAGAGGAATATTAGTTGGCCCCGGATGCTAAAAGCTACCGCTGGCTAATTACACGGTGTGTAATGTTATTATATCATGTTTTTTCTAGGCAGAACTAGGGAATAAATGAATTTTTAGGATGTGTAAATAATTAAATGATGTGTGAATTCCCAATATAGTTTTTTTTAAAAGGGTTAGGGGGCACATAACCCTTTATTTTTATTTTATCTTCTACCACACATAGAAGGGTCCACACACCTCTCCTTCTTCTACATATGGATTTTGATTTCGTCATCATCCGAGCTCCATTTCTATCACTATCAGGTTGCATTGGAACCGCATACGTAATTCTATCCTATCTCATGCTTTTATTTATATTTTCCCTCACTATAGAGTGTGATAAATCCATGGAAGTTATTTTCCATATTTTTAGTGAAATCATCGGAAATAATGATTTCCTCCAAATTAGCTAGAGTTAGAGGATAATAACGGAAATCCATTCAACTATGAATCTACGTTAGGAGGTGGATAATTTTATTTGAGTGTTCAGGGGTGAAAATTTAATAATTTTGTTGTATTGACCAAGTGAGACCCATTTAAATTAATAATTGTCTTTTAATTATTTAATTTAGCCTTACGGGATGTCCCTGGGAATGACTAAACCATGTGTATATGTTTGAGGCTGGATTAGAGGTCGTATAACACTTGGGAGTTAAGACCATGCGTTTTATTTATATTAAATTTTTATATTTAATTTATTTTTCATATTTACTTTTACTTTTTAAATAGAATTTTATTTAATTGTTTTATTTAAATTGAATTTAATTATATATACATAAATTTTATTGGATATACTTATGAGATCCATGGGATTGTGATAGGCATGGCATGATGATTGAGATAACGATGTCTATTTGTTTGAGGTGACGTGATCATTGGGTTGGTCTTGGCCCAGGTTACATGGGTGACATGATCTCTAGATGGGGGACATGATCATTGGTTGAGGCGACAAGGATGTCAGGTTGTGGTATGACATATGATATTGGTTGACATGTCCATTGGATTTGAGAAACAATGTCACAAGGGCATGAGGTTCCAAAGTTGGTGTGGTTAGGAAGTATTTTGGTGATTGCCTCTCACCAGTGATTGAACAAAGCACTATTGGAGTTTTGTGCACACAATTTGGCTTAGTGATGAAGAGGGTTTGACCACTCATGTGGGTAGAGTCCCCTGGTAGTTCCAAATTAGTTAGAAGGTTGGGGGGTGCTTCTACAGAAATAGATAGGGATGGTGAGGATCCAACATATGACAACCTTGAGTATGTCTATTGGGGGATCATACTCATCGTATTTGAGGCCATTGGGCCAGGACTTATTTTTAGAGGACGAGCATCACAATTCCTTGGGACTTCGTGCTATAAGATGATGGTGATATTACATTGAGGTTAGATATCAGTGTTCCTCTAGAAGCCTATCTTCATGTTGACAGGTGCTTTCGCGTAGGGGTCCTAGGGACCAGATAAAATTCAATTGGCCTACCTTCAGGGTGATCATAAAGATATTTAGACATGAGGTTTCAGAAGTAACAAGGTTCCAAGTTACTATAATTGTGGTAGAACCTCAGGGTTTATTTTAATATTCTATATTAGGGGATAATTTGGGATTTTTCTATGTAACCTATCTTCTAGGACTTTTTGATGTTGGATGAGGTAGGAGAAAACTTCTTAGTGAAATTTGAGCACTAGTTATGTTTTTGTTTAATTATATTTACATGTGATACAATTTTTCTTTTTATATTTTCACACATGCTAAATCCAAAATGCAAGGTATGCACATGTGGTTGATACCCTACTATGACTTGTTCTCACACCCTACACATGACATTTAGAACGTGTGTAGACTTTATGATTTTGTGTTTATGTAAGGGTTCAAGCTCTAGAGCTAGGTCCTAGTTTAGTTGTCTTGGATGGATAGAAAGGTACCTTGAGGTTCCTTCCTCAATTGAAATTTTTCCATTTGGTTTTCTTTTATGTATCATCATGATTATGTATATTTATATACTAGGGTAATCCATTGGAAACCACTTCTAGATGTTATATCTATGACTTGATATGTAGGAATTATATGTTTAGATTCTAAAAATGATATGGGGACTTTTTAATTTAGTTATGAATCTATTTTTTAAGTTATGATTTCACTATTGTATGTTATTGATTCTGATTCTATAATTGGTGGGTTTTGGTTCGATTCTACTAATTATTTTCTTCCTTTAAATTATATATAAATATATATTTGTTCCATTAAATTATCATCATATGAGGGTATAGTCTACCCACTATCACCCTTATTACACACTCACTACTAATTGGTAGCCTTTTTCATAAAGGGAGGCATGCCTAAGGCCAATGGCACTTGACCCAGATGCACTGATCGGGTGGGAATTCATGTATGGGAACTACATTTTACACCATGAAGATGTTACTAAGGAGTAAAGAATTTCTTTATGTCCCCTGATGGTGAGCCTATGGGAATGTTTTACAGTTTTTTGGAGGTTAAAGGATTTCATGCTATACGCCAGATCACCATTCTATAAAAGGATGGTTCACACCACAATGTTATATACATGATATTTTGATGCACGATTATTTATAATAATGAATGGAGGTTATAATAAAATATCCATGACTAATCCAAAATGATAGTCAAAGAAAATACATGTTTTACCGATCTCATTGAGTTATTGGAAATATAAATAACTCATATCTTACGGTCACACTACAAAAGACCTCACCATGCTATGATGGTTGTGATTTCTATAAAAAATAGGAGTTTCTCCTAGTGATGGTAAATGAAAATGAGATAAAAAACATTTATAGACCTGAACATACATCCCAAGGAAGATTCCATGGAGGTTTTTATTTTTTATTTAAGAGAATAATGTGGGTGAACACATAATCTTTAATCTAGATCCCCTTGCGATGGTTGGATGAGATTGATTTAATTATTGATACTCATCTAGATTTATTTGAAAATGGGAGTCAGTGATTATATTCATACTCCTCGCACCTTATTATTACTTATAATAAGATTAGAATGTGGATACAATGATTATAATTTGTAGACACTAAGGATTAACCACTTGATAATAAAAGTGTGTAAACCTTACATGAGTCCTCGTTCCATGTATATTCTTTCACACTCTATCATTTATCATTGAATTTTTTTTCATTTACTGATCACATTCTTTAACTTTAAATGGGAACCATTGTTTGAGAGTTCGTGTTTTGATAAACACTGATTTAAATTCCCTCTTAGTTGTTTAATACCATCTCCTAGACCCATAAGTTGTTATCAGAGTAGGCCACTACACTATCAAATAATAACATTATAATTTATTTTTTAGGATCTTTATCATAATAGTTACTTATACTATTTACTAAAGAGATGAATTTTATCATTATTTATATGATTTTTAGGACCACTAGGATCTATGGAAGTAATGAATACATTCAAAAAAATTTATTGACTATGTTTTATGTAACAAGATTCCATATATATAAATAGAGGATGGTACCATATGTTATATCTCATGTATTTGAAACTATTGATATGAAAAAGAATGGAATTCATATTCCCAAATATAGGAAAACCTACAAATCTCTCAATAAAAATAATATTGATGTACATGGGTGAGTAAAAAATTCATCACATTTATCCATCATTGAGAAATATTTGACATGATTCATGGGTATAAAAATACTGAATGAAATATTGAGGAAACCCCACGATATCTATATGGTATACAATAAGTTTAAGTATTTAAAAGTATGAACACATTAGGCTTAAATTGATAATATTTGGATGTGGAACGATAATATAGTAGACGATTTATTTATTCAAGTGAAAATTTATTATCTTGATTCTATGTTATAAATAGATTCTCATGGATTTAAAAATTATTATTAAATTGATGTTAATTCTACTATATAATTTTGATACTAAAATAGTATCACTTGAGGATTAATATTTTGATGTCTAGAAAATTTATATGCTAAAAATATCATTATTTCTTATGAGAAGATGAGAATATTGATATTAAAGAGAAACAGAAATTTTGAAGGATTTAAAATTCAATGATTCGGAAGGTTTGATACATATTTAACTAAAGATGTATCATGTAATGAAATATTAATATAAATACACTACCACAGGGTGTGATGAGTTTATATTGCAACACTATGTGATTTTAGAATATATTTCCCTTTAATAAATTTAATGTGTTCGATACCATGTGATGCATGAAAAAATGAGATTAATTGAATAATTATTTATAGAAATATAAAATTAAAGAAATCAATATATTTTAAAATGAAATTTATAAAATAAATGACTTTTTAAAAAGGGTCAAATTCACTTAAGGAAATTCCATTAATTCCTAAGAAACTGTTTTAAACTTTTTTTATTAAATTATATTTTTTTAAAAAAATTTAATACTTTTAAGGGATAATATTAATAAATTTTTTTGAAATATCTGAAATAATAAACAATAAAAACAATTAATTACATCAATTACATGATCATTTAATTATTAGAAATACTAGTATAATTATTTCTTAGTTAAATAGAAATGTTTTATTTAAAAACAATTTTTTATTATATATGTTTTGTTTAAAAATAAGTTAATTTTATTCATATTATTTATCTTATTGAAAATCATTTTATATACATTTTGGTAATTTAGTTATTATTAGTGTAGTCAATATGAATTGGTTAGAAATGATGACACAATCATTTGAAGGTAAAAAAGTGACCATTTTCAGAAAACCATTTTTATGTACATAATGTATTTTATCTTAATAAATTAAATTAATAATTGTTAATAAAATATTTTAAAGAATTTTTTATATTATATATTCAATAAAATTAATCAATATTCTTATAATGGGTTTTTTTCTAGGAGAACATAAAACTATTTTTTTTCTTAAAGATATATTTTTTTCCAAAAAAATTTTTTATGTGTTTTCTAGAAATATATAATAATTAATTTCTGAAAAATTTAGAAATTGAATATAATAAAATATATTTCATATTTTAAATTAAAATTTATTTTAATTTCAATTTTATTTTTAGTCATAATAAAGAGTTATAATGGTGAATGTGAAGTCATCACAGTAATGGTTAAAATGGGTTAAAGGGGTTTAAACTAAAGGATAAGGCTTCTAATTTCGCAAAAAATATCATTATTGGATTGGTTGAGTTAATTTGGACCCCCATATCATTAAATTTTATGGTAGTCTTATTTTATTCCTCATTCCAATAAAAATGTTTTTATATTAGTTTAAAGTTAAGGGTATTTACAAGGGTGTCAATCCCCTTAGTTATAAAATCTTACCACTTATACTCACTTATACACACAATTTTAGATACATAAATCAGCCATGTTCATCCAAAATAACTTCTAAAATATTATAATCACATTTTATTGAATTTTTGTCTCACCTAAAGGCCAAAAAATATGTTTTATAGAGAGATCCATTAGAGGATTCCTAAGGAAGTGGCAATCAGATCAACTACATTCTTTTAAGTTTATTTCTTTTTACACTTCCTAAAAATATTATATAAAAACTCAAAAATAATTGAATAACAATAATTATTATACATGAATTTTATTATATTGATGAAAAAAATATTATTTAACTCATTTTGATCTATTGAGAAATGAAAATTCTGCTCGTTCATAAATGCTGACTACCGCCTCCATGAAGCAATTTGTTTAATTTTTCATCACTGTATCTCATTGATGGTTATAAAGATCCATATAATGAATAAATATTATATATATAAGAAACAATAATGATTATTTTAAAATAAATTATCATCTACCATATTTTCTTTCAATCAATTGAAAAATAAAATCACCACCCATGTGTATGCATAGACTACCGTCTCCAAGAAGCGATGATTTTAATTTTTCATAACCACTTTACACATATGGTTATAAAAGTATTTATAATAAATTAATATTATACTTATTACATGATTAATTATTTGGTACCACGAAATAGGTACCGGGACCATAACCATTGAATATCTACATGCCTAGAAAACAGATTAGCTAACACCATAGTACTTTTTTTAATAGAGAATTACTAATAAAAAATTAATAAAAAATTATAAGCTAATTTTATATAGTAATATAAAAATATATATAGTTTTAGTATTAATATTTTCAATTTTTTATATAGGAGGTTAGGGTGTGTTTAACAAAGTGGATGATCAAGATAATGATTTATGTTGCAATCTCACTTTAAATTAGGATTGATCATGTTTAAATTTATGTTGAAGAAAAAATAATACAGATCTATTAAAATCAATAAATTTTATTAACTTATTTTTATTATTTTATTTTATATGTTTTATTAATGTTTCCTTCCATTTTGTCTCAGTAAATCTACTAAAAATAATATTTATTATAAATATTGACCTTATTTCTTTTTTTTTGGTTGAGATTCCTTCTCAGACATATCCAAATTCTCAATATTATTTTAGTAATGTTTTTACCTTTTATAAAATTATTATCTAAGGTTATTTAGAAGTATTTTTTAATTTATTTACAATTTTTTTAATAGAAATATTTTCCACAATTTCAGTACGGTTTATTTGGATTTTATTTGAAATGGTGTGAAATGATCCTTTTTTAATGAACATTTTTTTCCAAAATTATGACTATTATTCATTATTAATAATACATTAGAATTATCTATTTTATTTCAAAATAAAATTCTATTCCTATTTTTTCATATTTTTTTAAATTACCAAAAGAAAAGGTAATTTATTCCTGTTTTCAAAGTGTATTTCATGTTATTTTATAAAAGTGTTTTTTATCAATGCATACATACTTTAAGGATTATTATGATTAAATAGGGATATTCACTAATGATACCATACATGTTATTTCTATATATTACTTGTGTTTATGAGTTAATGAAATCTTCATGAACAATGTTTATTTTCCACAGATTAATTATGCTATTAAAGAATGATAGATGCATTCATGTTCTTATGGAATATGTATCAATAAATTATATTAATTTTATATAGGGTCTATGTAAAAACCCATTTCTTAATTTGAGGTAAATATCTTCACCTTTTATATTGTGCTTAAGTTAGTGGATGAAAAATAGGGTTACATGCTAGGTAACCCAAGTACACATTATATAATCATAGTACACACCATTAAATGGTCTGGCTAGGACCTGTATGGAAATTGGAACCTACCCCACATGTAGATTATAGTACACGCCTTGTACTTTATTTTTTTTTTGTTAAATCAAGAAGTAACATTATTTTCTTAGACAGATATAAAATCACTGCCTTGTTCGAAGAACAACATGCCTAGGTGATCTGAGTATTGATTTGCCTTCTGTTTCATCATCCAATATCAAATTTGAATACCTTTGGATGCCATGGAATCCCCATTGCGTGTTCCCAATTCTTATTAATCCATTATTCATGATTTATTCTCTCATCCTAGTTATCAAGTCTTGATTATTTATGACCCTTTTGTAGATATACTCCATTCTTTCTCGAATTAGAGGCCATCGTTGGATGAGAAGAGTCCTACAAGTACGAGGTAGGTGGTCTTATGCCTTTCCTTATTTTTGAAGTTGAATATACGTGCTGGAGTGCCGTAAACCCATTTTTTGGGTGTCTCCTTGAATTAGTATTTCATATTTCTACTTCCAGTTGTTGTTTATGTAATTGAATAAGGGCATTAAAGCATGCTTTGGGAAATTTTCATTTATTTATGGCCACACCATGGATGTGTTTCCCTTGAATTACCATTTATGGAAATTTTTACTAGGATTCCCTTAAGGATTGACATGAATTTCCTTTTTGGGTTGTTTAAAATTAAATTAGTTAAATAAATGACTTGCCCACATGGTATAATTAATGGTTAAGCCATCTGATTTTCTTAAAATTCCACGATAGGCTTGTTATATACATTTCTGAGGTGAGATTTATTAATGTTTAAGGCAAGATATGGTTTAATTAACTTATGTTTCTTTTTATATGATACGGTTAATTTAATAAGATGATAAAAGTGGTAAATAAAAATGGGCGATCCATGGTATCAGTTAAAAGACTATGGTCGGGACCATATGAATATTGCACCATTTATACCTTGGGTGAACCATGGTCTCAGTTAAAATATCATTGACGGAATCAAAGCGAATAATATGTAAAATCAATGATGGAGACACATATGTTGTGGTCCGGCTCATAGAGGCTATACTTTAATTGCCGAGCATACCATGGATCCAATGTGGGATGCCAATGCTGAGCTCAATCGGCTACAGTTATATGTGAAGAGTTAAATATTACTTTTATATAGGGGATGTTGGGCTTGTGCTTGAACTTTAGACATATATAATCTAATGGAATTGAATATTGAAATGAAATGACTAAAGACATGTATAGCATGGAAAATCCAATGTTTGGATTCAATCATCACTTATACTTGTTTAGATAGTCTTCTGATACATCTATTTTTCTTAATTATAGAACTATTTACTTTTGAGTACCTTTTAGTTATTGATTTCATTATTATAAACTAACCATTATAGATATTCAAAAATATATTAGAATAGAGATTGGGTGGTTTCCTACTGGTATTTAGTCTCACACCCTGTTTGGGTCATGTATTGGTCCTAAACAGATTATATGGTTGTAGGTGTTGATTAAGTATATCTCTCTTCTGCAGGTACTTGATATTCTTTTTAGGATCAAGAGAGCATTGGATTGAGAAAAGGATTGCGATGCTTCTTATCTTCCTTTGTTCTTTTTTTCTTTTGGTATTTATATCTTGTATTCCTATAATGTGACCTATTTTGGATGTTTTCTTAGAGCATGTGACATGAAACATTATCCTTTGTATTCCATGACATCTGGTTATCTATATTATTAGTCTTCTACTATTTAATTTATTTGTGTGGTATTACTTCTCCCTCTATTGTTATATTATTTAATTCAATTATGTTATAATCTTCTAATGAGGTCAAAGTTTCCCCACTATCACACTGAGGCCCTCGTTGCTAGTTGGTAGCCTTTGGCATTTGGGGAAATGCGCTTGAGTCCATGTGGCCAACCAGGTTTAGGGAACCTTTGGGTGGCATCTAGATTCAGGACACTACAAAGTGGTATTAGAGTGTTTTTTTCTAGTTTTATTTATTGTTTGGAAATTATATAAATAGTTATAAATGAAATGGTATTTGGTAATAAGTTGTGCTCATGAGTAGCTACTCTGCATACAGGGTAAATTTTTTTTCCTCGAATTGAAATGTGAATTTTGGATTTTAAGAAATTAGAATTTATTTGATTTGACCATTTGGTGACACACTTGTAATGTGATATTTTTATTGATATCATTATGGTTCTATTTTGTTGAAACCTAATGAGATGAGGGTATTCCATATCATGCATCATATATTCACTTATTAGAAATCAAATTCAATGTATTTCTGCAACACCTGTTAGAGAGCATTACTAATTTCATGTTGTTGTGATAGATGTCGTGCTAGATATACATACTATTATGATAACTATCAGGATAGAAATTCTTACTGTTGTGATAGGAGTATGGTATGTGATAGGGTTTAAATAAGATAGATTCCAAACATTGGTCCTTGAGGTGTATGGTCCCTATTATATAGGAATTTTAGGGATCATGTTGCTATCTCAAATTGAATATTTTCTGATGTGATACATATATAGATGCCAAAATTTGATTTGGGTGGAGTATAGGCTCCCAAAAATCAAATTTTGGCATACCTATAGTTTAATTTTAAAAAATGGGGGTTTCAGGGATGTTTCAGAGGTTTACTTTCTAGAAACCCATACAACATGGCATGTGGGTCTATTAACACAAACCATGTGTGATTATGTTCTGGAAGGAAAATATTTCTTTAGTACACGTTGTGTAAAATGTGACCGGTTGTCTATCCGTGTGAGGGGGAACCCTGAATGATAGTTTTTGACAGATAACTATGTGTGTAAGACTTACAAACTATGTATCTTGGGTTGTTACATGCCCAGACCAGTGGATATACACACCCAGGTAGGATCCTGAGGGTATATGCTGTGTGTGGGCTCTACACGCTATGTAATCCTCTTCTCATAACCTTTGAGGGGTTTTGTTTTCTTTTTATTTCTTGCACTTTTGAACTGAGAACATGGAATATAAATTTGAACTATGGTGTGTGATTGAATTGTAGAGACATGCCACAATTATGACATCAAATTGTATGCATGAAGGGTAGCGATGATCATAACTCAGAGGCGGTAGGCCATGATATACAAATAGACCCTCCAGTTGTGCCATTTGAGGTGCCATCTATTATACCAGATGCAGATGTTGAGGCACATTTCCATGATAACTTTACTCTCTTAATGTATAAATTTTAGGGAGCACCACAACCTACCATATCTATGGCTGAGCTAACGTGAGTGTTCTTATAGTAGGATACTCCTACGTTTTCAGAGGACAATGGACTAGAGGATGTATAGTCATGGTTAGATTCCATGTTATCAATATTTGATCATCTGGAGACACCACCTGAGTAGAGGGTCATTCTCGCTACATATATGTTGCATGATTCCACCAAGAGACGGTGGAATGTTATCACATAGATAAAACATCAGTAGGATATGGCTTGGGAATATTTTCATATAGTGTTATATGAATACTTTTTTCCCAAGACATTGAGGTTCAAAAAATCATGGGAGTTTATACATCTATGGAAGGGAACTTTCCCAGTTATGGATTACTCGTCCCACTTTACCATGATCTAGTTCCTTACACCTATTATTATGGGTGACAATCTACCAAATTATTGGTGTTTTGAGGATTGTCTTAGGTATGAAATCCGATCATAGGTAAATATATTCAGGTTGACAACTGTATCTACCATAGTGAATCAGGCACTGATTACTGAGTGTAATATGGAGGTACATTCCAGGGTGATTCAGCACCATGATTTGGTACTGTTTTGACTGGTAGTAGGAATTATCATATGGATATTTCTTATGGTGATGATAGTAGTGAGGTTGTATCCTCAAGTAGCCAAGTGCAGTGCTACAAGTGTAGTAGAATTGGGCATATAAAGCCAAATTATCCAATGGACCCAGTCGAGTGATGATCATGCAGCAATATGGGCCATCTACAATGCCTCTATAAGATGTTTCCACCCATATCTTGTGTGATAGGGTATACACCAACTCCGCAATTGGGATCAGGGTCAGTAGCTTCTTTCCATTCAAGGAAATTCAATGCATCAGACCATTCAGGACAAGGTGGTGGTCATGAACATCATAGCCAAACCCCAGGTTCACAGCGACAATAGGGTAGCCATGTAGTGTCATAGGTCCATGATACATGTCAAACGTATCCAATGCACTAGACCTAGAAGGAGTAGGGTCCCGGACCTTCTACTATCAAAGTTACTATTCTAGTCACTTATGTTTTGGCTTATGCAGTTTTTGATACTGGGGCTTAAAATAATTTCATATATATTCCCATTTTTGAGATCCCTTGGCTCCGTGTTTTAACATATGAAGATTTTATAAAGCTATAATTTTTGTTAGTTATTAGAACAAAATGTGTGAGTCACTGAAAGGAGTTCCCCCATGAGGTTGGCTGGTGTCACTTCCTATGGAATCTCTATGTCTTAGAGATGACATGTTCTGATGTCATCGTGAGAATGGACTAGCTAGTTTTCTTTTTTAGGCCTTTTTTGATTTCTATCGCTGTAGGGTGAGTTTCACATCAACAGGGAAAAATAATTTCTACACAAGGGAGAATGGGATTTCGAGGCATGCCGAGTTGGACCCGAGAATCATGGGTTAGAAGAATGAAAACCCATATTTTCAGTTTAAATCTGGATGATTAGAAAACATGCCATATGGTTTTCCCTCAAGTGTATGATCATTTCATGAATTTATTATTATAATTATTTTTTGATTTACCTCTCATGAGAGAGATAGATTTGTCAATAGACATAGTTCCAGGAGAGGCACAAGTATCAATTCCTCTTTATAGGATGTCTACAATGGAGTTATAGGAGCTCAAAAGGAAACTAAAGGATTTTGATTCTAAGGATTTCATCCGAACCAGTACTTCTCCATGGATTTCGTTGGTAATTTTTGTGAAAAAGGAGGACTGTACTCTCAGGCTATGCATGGATTATTAGAAATTGAACAAGTTGATGACTAAGAACCGGTATCCTCTACTGATGATAAATGATCAATTTGACTAGATTTGAGGAGATCATATTTTTTCAATGATTGATTTAATATCCAGTTACCATCAGGTACATGTCAGATCAGCAAACATAGCTCACGAATCCTTTCATAGTAGGTATGGTCTATATGAGTTTGAGTTAATGCGATTTGGTCTCACAAACATGCTGGTAGTTTCTATGGAACAAATGAACCTATTGTTCCACCATTATCTTGATGCATTTTCTGTGTTTTTAGTTGATGATATCTTGGTGTATTCTCATGATTGAAATGAACACTCCACACATCTTGACATCATTTTGAGTACATTGAGAGAGATTCAATTATATTCTATGCTTAGAAAGTCCCACTTTTGGATGTATCAGATTCACTTCCTAGGTTACATCATCTCAGAGACAGTAGTATTAGTGGACCCAGAGAAAGTGAGAGCAGTAGTTTACTAGGAGTATCCCATGAATATCATTTAGGTGAAATGTTTCATGGGGTTGTATGGTTACTATAGGAATTTTATACAGGACTTCTCACATTTATCAGTGCCATTAATGGGTCTGACTATAAAGGGGGAAAAGTATATATGGGTAGATTCCTAGGAGGTGACCTTTTAGGGGTTGAAAGGGAGATTGAATTTAGTGCCGATAGAGATTTTTATAGAGCCATGAAGGAGTTACATTATGTTTTGTGACACTTCAAGTATCATTCTAGGAGTAGTTATTATGAATTGGGAAATATTCATTGAGTATGGGTCTCGGCAGTTCAATTCGCATGAGATGAATTACCCGACGCACGACCTCAAGTTAGCTGTGGTAGTCCATGCTTTGCGCTATTGGAGACATTAACTTTTGGGAGAGTGTTTTTTGGTGTAGACAGTCCCAAAAACCCTCATGTACACCTTCACATAGAAGGATCTGAATTTGAGACAGTGAAAGTGGGTGGAATACCATCTGTTTTTTGACATCGAGCTTGCCGACAATCCTAGAGAAGGCAATACAGTAGTGGATTCCTTGAGAAGGAGGAGTTAGATATAGACAGTGTAGTAGGCTAGTAATGAGTGGCAGCTTATGGAGTTATTCTATGAGATGCACCTGGAGGTACATGAAAGGCAGGGATAGATTATTCTTTCATCCTTATCTGTTACCTCTACCCTAATGGATGATGTGAAGATGAGGAAGCTATTATATTCCGAAGGAATAGTTCTATGAGAATCTACTTTAATGTCCCAAAATTCCATGTATTTTTTTAAATTATATGAGATTATTTTAAGACCATATTCTCAGCCAACACTTTATTCTGAGGATCGGTGAGCATGGAATAATGTTTTGAACATTCTTAGAAAATTAAAATGGAGCCCATGTGAAGGTTTGGAGACTTCAAAATGGGATCCTAGATTAAAAATTGGAGGACACCGTTCTATCCTAAACGTTGACATTACCTATGAATGGGCCTATAATCAACATGCGTAGGTTGAGGGAAAAAGTTAATTTTTAGACGATTTAAGGAAAAATAGAATAAAAATAAAAAGCTTGTTTTAATTGAAATTTTTTCACTACAACACAGCAACAAACCAACTGTTTCATTCCATAAATGAAACTGTGTAACGATGATACAATAAATGTAAAAAATTGATATTTCCTAAATGAAACATCATAACGATGGTGACTCGTCATAATAGAAACACTATGATGCATTTTCCACATTTAATGGGATAACAAGAATTGGAGATCAAATTTGGATCTTGAAAATAACTCTGAATCTCAGGAGGATCACTGTTGAGGAACACTGATTGAAGAATGATGATCACCAAAAAATTAGAGCACTCCCCCTCCTCTTGGAGAGATATCACCCTCCATGATGGATCTAGAAATTTCACTAATGGATCACCTACAATGACGCATCCTTACTTGGATCGAACCTATTCTCAAGGTAGGGGTTTTGTTCTTTATGATTTGGTTTCCCAATTCTTTTATTTTAAACAATGGAGATAGATTAACCCTCTAACAATTTGATCTGGGGGCCATTTGTTCCTTCATTATGGAACTTGACTTGCAGAAATTTAAGGGAGTGGGATTCATGTGGTTTTCTATTTCAAGTTAAACCATTTATCAACAATGAATCTATGCCGAAATGAACAACGACTATGTTCCATCCTTCATGCTTTTCTTGTGCGTTATTCTCTCTCGCAATTTTTTTCTTAGTGTAATCATGGCGTATGAATGAGTGATCGTTATGCCTTCGATCCATGGAAAAATAACCCAGTACTGAAGATATTATCCCATGAAGACACTAGAGTGGTGCAATGATGAAGGAATGGGACATCTGTGGCAACATCGGGCCGTCAGCTTCAAGGCCAGTGACAAAAGTAGCGGCCGCATGCGACAGCAGATGCATGAGGAATGCGGCGCACACTGGCGGTGTGCCGCAAAAGAGTATGCCATGGTAGAATAGGATTCTGACATCGATGGGGTGAAATTTCAGCCAAATAAGGTCATTGATAACAGGCCATAACATTGCAGATGATGGTGTGCTGGTGACTTGCTGTGGTGATGGAGAAACCTGCGACAATCGGTGTAGAGTGGTGAAAAAGTACTGCCGGAAACATCTGAAGGTAGTTCTTTGGAAGACACAACACTGATCCTGGTCTCATGGCCAGAGTTCCATGGTCAAATTTAACAATGGAAGGAGGTCCCCACGATGAACCACAAGGTGGCCACATGGAGAAATCGCCATACTCAGCAAGGGAGGATGCGACGACCACTACCGTATCCAGGTGAGCCAAACTGGGCCACCCCAGTATGTCAGATTTGTGTCCCAGTCAGTCCGAGCTGAACCCAGACTAGGTTGTGTTAGTTGGACCTCATGCCGGGTCATGTAAGGTTAGTTAGACTAGGTAAGACCGGACCTCAACCCATATAGACCATTTTTAGTAAAATTGGCATAACATCCAAACCATATAACCTATTGATGATCCGTTTGTGGTGTTGGGATTTTCACACTGAGGTGGTCCTTTTTATATACACTAAGTTTAATTTTGTGGAATATTACATGTGACTGCTATCTTGAGGATTATACTCTACCGAAATCAAGCGTGCTATAAGTGGGAATCCTTTAGATGGCTGTATCGAGAAGACCATGATGAGAAGGTCTAAGTGATCGAGCTAGCTGAAGAGATGAGCGAGTATCAATGATACAGATTTCACAAGAGACAAGTGGGTCTAATTGATCTAGATTGACTAAGAGATGAGCAGGTCAAAGACATCCAGCTGGCCCAAGAAATGACTGGGTCTAAGTGATCTAGTCGACCCATGTGATGATAGGGTCTAGGTGGTCTAGAAGCCCCAATGAGTCAATAGGGATGACTGATTCAGTAGTATAAGGTTTCAAGCATTACGACTCTTATTCTTACTTTCCTTCCTTTAGATTATACCTGTATGAGATGAAATTTTCTTCATGTGTACTATTTATCTTGTTGTATTTATTTGTGGATTTGGGTCCCTAATGAGTATTGTGTTACTCACCCCTAAAAGGGATTCACCCGCATGTTCCATGTCCTGTGGAGACGACTGAAATTTTTATGGAGACCATGGTCTTCCAAGACAAGGCAGTACCAAGTGAGATCGGATAGGCGTGGTGTACTCCAACGGATTCCAAAAGCTACTCTACACCAACCCTTCATGTGGGGAATTATACAGACAGATGACTTAGAGACCTTTGTAATTTATTGTTTTTACATTATTTTTGTCGGGCTTGTATTCTGCGTTGATATACTTCTACCTTGTACTATTACACTCGCTGTAGTTTTCTTAATGACATACTCTTTTTTCTTTTTATTATTGTGGTCAGTAGTTGTGAGTGTGAATGTGTATAGGTACTTTGAAAATAACTCCCAATTTCAGGTTGATGCCTTCGGCACTAGTCACCAGTCCCTGGACTTTGGTAGGTGGGCTTAGGGTGGTCGCGGTACAGGCCACAGGGGACGGGTCCTAAAAAATTAGCATCAGAGGGTGGTCGGTTCTATCTTAAATATTGAGAGTCTGTTTTTTTGTTTTGGGGAAATAGTGTTGAATGTTTTGTGTTAGAATTTCAGACTCGGGGAGTCCTGTGTTGTTGTAGTTTCTGACATATCCATACACCAGGATTCTAATTTTTTTTTGACTCGGTACATGAAAATACTAGTAGCATGCATCATATATAAATTTAAAGAGTTATCATATACGGTTTAGTCAGAGTTAGCTCACTAGGTATAATCTTTTAAATGTGGTTCATATTGATCTATTTGAGGATGATTCCACATATACGGCCAGCAAGGATTCCAGAACGTGACTACGAGGATGGTACACCCAGTGATGAGGCATCTGTTCAGGGACCAGTGATGGAGATGGCCCCACCGGGTGGTGCACCAGTGTTCCCACCACATGCCGATTAGTGGTTCTTATAAGCATTACTAGTAGAGGATGCACATAGGCTCATTGAATTACACAAGTTTCCGTGGTAGAGACCTCCTAGGTTTAGTGGTGAGAAAGGAATCCAGGTGGCCAAGGATTGGATTGAGGTAGTTATGTGAGTCTCCCATCTGTTGAGCATTCACGTCAACCAGATGTCAATCTTATTCGAGATATTTCTTCAGCGATCGATAGGGAGATGGTAGAGTTTGATGATCTAGACACACAACTAGGTGACCCTCACCTGAACAAACTTTGAGCAGCTCTTCAGGGAGGTGTTCTTTCCAGAAACGTTACACTGAGTGTGCATACAAAAGATACTACATCTACAACACCATTTCATGGAAATGGTGGATTAATCATTGAGATTTAATGATCTATCTTGATACTCTACAGATATGGTTTGAAACCCATTATTCTGGATAAAGCTTTTGATCAAGGATTACGACGAGAGATCAGGGCATCTATGGTATCACTTAGCTTCTCGAATCGGACTAGGGTGCTAGATTGAGCCCTTCCTGTTGAGAGCATCCTGGTTGAGAACAAACCGGTAGTAGGAGCTACCAGTATACACCAAATGATGGAGTCTTTAGAAGTGGGTAACAGGAAGCTGACACAGAGACCGAAATAGATGAATCCTTTCTAGGGATGACCACAAGACATAGGGTTGATGGTACGAGGCCACCGGGGTAGTGGGAGTCAGTAGAGGAGCCGAGTGTTCTCCTTGGGTGGCAGGTAGGGGAACATGGCTCATGAATACCCGACTCACCATGTAGATGATCATCATATGGTTGAGGGACCATTGAGTCAGAGGTATAGGGTCAAATAGGGTGGTCTGTAGTGAGACAGATGTGGCAGATGAGCATGTAGAGTGGCAGGATGTGGGAGGATGCTAGAGGTGCTACCACTACCACCTCCAGGTGGTCCACCAGTAGCTCTAGAAGTGGGTGGATAGGGGTGAGGTCATCTATAGGTGATAGAGTCCTAGATCCAAAATTCTCTAGATATGAGTAGAGGTACGATCTGTGTCTTCTTCACCATAGCTATATTTCTTATAAGCATATTTTCCAGTTACTGTTTTCTTTCCATAGACCTTGTACGGAGCTCAGAGATTCCAGTGGAGCAGCTGGATTGATTCTTACAATTATAGACACTTCGGGGAGGGGATTTTAGGATTAAACATGGGTGATAGAAGTGTGAGCTTACTCATGGAGGCAAGAGTTTCAGCTGGGATCTCCTAGTAGTGGTGTCAAGGACTTACAATTTCATTTTGGGTATAGACTTGTTATCCACTGTTCATGCTCAGAAAAACTATCTTAGGTTCCAAGTGTGGTGTTTCCATGAATATGGTACCATTTTTTCCTTTACTAGTGATAAGGGAGCTCTTGTAGTGAAGGAAATACTTTTTTGAAGGTGGGTGTAGCCGATCACTCACCATTTGGCTAGCCTCACCCTTGGTGTGGTAGATGAGAGGTATCCTCACTTTTATATAGTGGTTGAAGACTATCAAGACATCTTTCTTAAAGATGTTCTGGGATTACCTCCTCATAGGGAGGTAGAATTCTATATTTATCTGTACCCCAAGATGACACCAATATCCGCACCATCATATTAGATGATTCTCACCGAGCTTCATGAGTTGAGGGTACAACTTTAGGGTTTTCAATAGAATGGATTTTTGAAACCCATCATTTCATCGGGGTAAGACCCATTTTTTGACAAGAATGTATATGGGAGTTTGAGGTTGTGTGAAGCCTTTCGACGCCTCAAACTAGGTGACAATAAAGAACAAGTACCCATTTATGAGGATTTATGACCTCTTCCATCAGTTGAAGGAAGCAAGATGGTTCTCGAAGATATAACTCATATCAGGCTATCGTCAACTTTATGTATGGGATGAGGATGTACCAAAGACAACCTTCAGATGTCGATATGGCCACTATGAGATCAAGGTGATGCCTTTCAGTTTGAACAATTTTCCAATAGTTTTCATGCTACTCATAAACATAATCTTCCATCCTAATCTCAATGATATCATTTTGGTATTCATTAATGACATCCTGGTGTACTCGACGTCTGTGGAGGAGCACACTACACACCTATGGATAGTCCTAGATACACTCTGAGAGAACCATATTTATAGGAAGCTCTCAATGTATCAGTTTTGGATTTGGGAGTTCCACTTTTTAGGAAACAATATATTAGAGGCTGGAGTTTTAGTGTATCCAGCAAAGATAGATGTGGTGCTTTTGTGGGAGCTACCTAGGAGCGTGACTGAGATACAATGTTTTTTGGGTTTGGATGGATACTACTGAAGGTTCATGACTGAATTTTGAAGGGCAAAAACACCCTTATCAACCTTGAAATGTTAGGGAAATTCCTTTATGTGGATGGAGATGTGTCAGTAGAGTTCCCAATAGATGAGCCAGATACTGAAGAGTTCCCCCATATTGAGACTACCAGAGGAGGGTGTTGTTATGTAGTTTTCTGGGACACATCAAGAACTATACTTGGTTGTCTCCTGATGCAGGGGTATGTAATTATCACCAATGGTTCATGGAAGTTGAGTCAACATGAGCATAACTGCATGACCCATGACCTGGAGTAAGAACCAGTGGTCTTTGATTTGAATTTGTGGTGTCACTACTTGATGGGTAAGCGGTTTTCCATATTTTTCAATCACAAATGTATCAGGTATATCTTCTCACAGAAGGACCCAAACACGTGGCAATTAAAATGGCTAGAATTCTTCTAGGAAAATAAATTAGAGATAGAGTATACTCATATGAAATGGAACATGGTAGCAGACACACTTAGCAGAAGATCCATGTTTCATTTGCTGAGTGAGGTATCATATCAGTTATCCAAGATGCAGATATTATTTGTGGATGATGATGGAGTAGCTTACCTTCAGTCTATGACCTTCAATCCCCCACTCTTATAGTGATTTATGGAGGTACAACATGAGTTTGTTGACTTCCAGGCCTGATATACTCAGTTATACTTAGGACAATATCCTGATGGATTTTTGATAGGTGGGGTGTATTTTCTTTTTTTCAGATGGTGCACTATTGTGCTAGTGGCGTCGTGTGAGGAGGTTCTAAGTGAGTTTCAAACCTCCCCTTTGGTGGTGCATCTAGGAGTAGAAGAGATGTACCAGGATCTCCGGTGTTAGTATTGGTGTCCAGGGATGAAGAAAGCAGTTGAAGAGTTTGTTTTGTAGTGCCTCACTTGTCAGAAAGTGAAGGCAAAGCACCATGTTCTAGTAGGCTTGACCCAGTCACTTGAGTTACAAGAGTGGAAGTGGGAAGGTATCTCAATGGAATTTGTTATAGGACTACCACACACATCCAGGGGACACAATACTATATGGGTGATCATTGACTGACTCACCATGTCATCCCACTTACTACCCATCTGGGAGTAGGGATCAGTAGAGGGCTTGTGATGCCACTATGTATAGGAGATAGATCAAATCAAGAGGGTACCATTGATAAAAATCTCAAATTGAGAGACATTCTTTACATTATGTTTTTTGGAAGGGATTATAGGATGTGTTCAGTACTCATCTTCACTTGAGCACATCCTTCCAGCATCAGACAGATGGTCTAATGGAGAGGAACATCTTGGTTTTAAAGGACATGCTTCATGCTTGTATCTTGGACTTCACGTGCCGTTGGGAGGACCACATAAGACTGGTGGAGTTCCCGTAGAACAATAGCTATCAATCCACCATTGGTATGGAACCATTCTTGTATCATTAAGTGAGACCAAGAAGATCACATTTATTCTAGATAGATCCAGGGGATTCAACACTCATGTGTCTAGAGTCTGTATGGGCTACCACCAAGAAAGTGTAGGTCATCCCAGGGCAGATGAGGACTCTATAGAGTAGGGAAAAAAATATTATTATGATAGGAGACATTGGCCATTGGAGTTCGAGGATGGAGACCATGTGTTCCTTCTGGTCTCACCATGATGAGGATTGCAGATATTTGTCTAGGGAAATATGTTGGCTTTGAGATTTATTGACCCATTTCATATTATGAGCAGAGTTGGCAAGGTGGTGTACTACCTAGATCTCCCCCCACAGATGCACATGGTATATGATGTATTCCATGTGTCGTAGATGAGGAGGTGCATGCACGATCCTTTGAATGTTATTGAATGGGGAGAGATGGACATAGACGATGGGGTGATGTTTTTGGGGTTCTAATAAGAGACTGAGGATCGACAGGAGAAGATACTTCATGGATGGTCGATTCCCCTAGTGTGCGTTTGATGGTAGCATGAGAATCTCTTGGAGAGAACAAGTGAGTGGGAGGCTCAGATCCGTGCTTAATACCCACATTTTTTTGTTTAGACCGTGTTTTGGCTTATAAGGACATGAATCCCTAAAGGATGGGGTAATGTAATATCCTGAAATTCCATATAATTGTTGTTATATTATATAGGATTATTTGGAGACCAAACACTCAGAAGACACTTGATTTGGAGGAATAGTGGGACCAAAATAAAGGTTTGAACGTTTTTAGGTAATTAAAATAATGCATGTGCGCAATTTTGGAAACTTCTGAATGGGTGCCTGGATTAAAAATCAGAGGGTACCATTGCATTCTAAACGGTGACATTACCTACGAATGTTCTTAACCTAGTCTTGCGCAGATCGAGGGAAAAAAGATAATTTTCAGATGTTTTAAGGAAAAATAAAAAAACACAAATTATAGTATTCCAAATTGTTTTGCTACAATACAATGAAGAGACGAGTATTTCATTACATAAATAAAACCACGTAATAGGCTGTAATGCAAAGTTACACAAACATTGTTTCCTAAATGAAACAATGTAACGATGGTGAATTAATATAATAGAAACAATGTATACACATTTCCCCATTTAATGGGATAAAAGGAATTTGAGATCAAATATGGATCTTGAAAATAAATATAAATCATTGGAGGATAACTATTGATGAATGGAAAATGATGATAGCCAAAAACAACAAGTGCTCCTCCTCCTCTTCGAGAGATCTCGCCCTTAATGACAGATTGAGGAGTTTCATAGATGGATCACCTACAACATTGAATGCTTCCTCTGATCAAACCTATTCACTAGGTAGGGGTTTTTTTATTTATGATTTGGTTTCACCATTCATTCTATCTAAACAACGAACATGTATCAACCCACTAACAGGTTGATTCTCGGGGCATTTGGTCTTGTGAGATGGTATCTGACTTGTGGAAATTTAATGGAGTAGGATTCATGTGGGTTGTTCTTCCTTGTCAAACAATCTAACAAGGATAAATCTTTGCCTACATAAACAAATTCTATGATTCGACCTTCGTTAAATTTTTATACATTCTTCTCCCCCGCTATTTTTTCTTCGCGTCTTCATGGCTTATGAATGAGCGGTCTTTGTGACTTTGATCCATGGAAAAATAACTAGGGATGAAAGATCCTACCGCATGATGACACCAAAGTGGTTCGTTGATGAAGGAATGAGATATACATGGTGACATGGTGATGCCAGCTCAAAAAATGGAACCAGTATGTGGCTACGGGCACATGAGAAAGGTGGCCTGATCCATAGTAGATGAGGCTGCAGCCTGCAGGCCACTATTGTATGATATCTCGGCACCGGTGGGGCACCGTCTCAGCTAAAGAAGGCATCGACTAGCAAGTCATGACTAGAATGCCATTACGGTGTAGAGGGTGGTTCACCATGGTTGTGGAGAACCCCACACCAATAGCCTCGGGGCGACGAAAAGGGCCACCAGAAACTACTGGCGGCAGGGCTTCGGCAGACGTGGCACCAAGCCACTTCTCTTGGTTGAAGGGAAGCGGTCCAATGGGACCATGAAAGGAGGGCCCTGTGGAGAATTTTGGGGGTAGTCAGATCGAAATAATACCACATTAACCAGGGGTTGATAAGGCAGTCGTCATCCCGTCCAAGTGAGCCGAGTCAGTCCACTCCCATTGGGCCAGGCTGCCCTATGGGTCGGGACTCCCTAGCCAGCTAGGCCACACCAACGGGCTAGACCTGCAGCCCAGTCAGACTTAGTTGGACCTAGAATGGGTCGTGTTAGACCTGGGTCAGGTTGGTGGGCCCCTAGGTTAGGTTGGGTTGGGTCGGTTCGACTGGGACAGATTGGACCCAGACCCAACCAATCCATTTTTTGTAAAACAGTTATAACATCCGAAGAATACATCCTATGGATGAGACATTTGCATTGTTGGGACCCTCTTGATGAGGTACTTTTTATATACACTAACTGGAATTTTGTGGATTTTTAGATATGACCGATGGATTGAAGAGTATACTCTCCCAGAATCAATCACACTACGAGTGGGAATCCTATGGCTAGCAGTATCGTGAAGAATATGATGAGAAAGTCCAAGAGATCTAGATGGCCCAAGAGATGAGTAGGTCTAAGTGATCTAGCTAGACTAATAGATGAGAGGGTCTATGTTACACAGCTCGCCCAATAGATGAGATGGTATAAGTGATCTAGCTGGCCCAAGATGCGAGTAGTTCAATGTAATCTAGTTAACCCATATGAAGAGTGGGTCTAGGTGATCCAGAACCCCCAATCACTCATCAGAAATGAGTTCTCCAGCTGTACAAGGTGTTAAACATTATGACTATTAGTCTTTATTTATTTCCTTTAGATTTTACCTATTTGATATGTCCTTTTCTTCATGTGTACTTTGTCCTTTATTGTATTAATTTGTGGTTTGGGTTCCCTTCCGAGTATTGTGTTACTAACCCCTGCACATGCTTCGACTGCACATGTCTTTTCATATGCAGATGATCTATTTTTTGACTAAGATATTGGTTGTATAAGACTAGGATATGCCCAGTGAGATCAAATAGGCGGGGCGTACTCCTACGACTTCCAGCAGCTACTCTACACATACCCTTCAGGTGGGTATTTTTTTCGGACGGATGACTCAGAGACCTTTGCACTTCCTTGTCTTTAGCTTTTTTTGTCAGGCTTGTATTCTGGCCACCTAAACTTTTAGCTTGTACTTTTACACTCTCTCTGGTTGTCTTAGTGGAATAATAGATTTCCTTTTCAGTACTGTGGGTTGGGGTTGTGAGTGAGCATGTGTATATGTACTCATCAAACTCCACCCACATGTAGGTTGATTCCTTCGGACCTAGTCTCCAGCCCCTGGCCATTGGGAGGTAGGCTTGGGGTAGATATAGAATGGGCCCCAAGGGATGGTTCATGACATGTATGTTAGGAGAGGACCCTATTCCTAGGAGAAAGGTAGGCTAGGATGAGATCATGCAAGTCCATGGATGCATTTGGGTTCCAGTGGATATACATGAGGAGCTCATACATAAGATTCATGATTTAGTATGGGCATTACTTCCTGGGGTCACCATGACGTACCATGAATTACATCATCAGTATTGGTGGCTGAGTATGAAGATATAGATAGATTGTTTTTATGGGGTGTTCCACATCTCGGTAGGTGATGGTAGAACATCTGCGATTGACAAGGATTTTACAGTAGTTACCTAATCTAGAGTGGAAATAGGATGATGTTATGATGTATTTCGTGATTGGTTTACTGAGGTCACCTTTAGGTAACAATGCTGTGTGGGTTGTGGTAGAAAGGATTAGGAAGTTCACTCATTTACTACAGATTAAGGAGACCTTCAATGTGGATGATCATGGAAGGTTGTATATCAATGAGGTGGTTTGACTACATGGTGTTATATTAACTATCGTTTCAGATAGGGACACCCATTTTATGTCTCATTTATATTAGTGTTTTCAGAGGACACTAGTTACATAGGTGATTCTGAGCACAAAATACCAGCCTTAGACTAATGGATAGTTAGAGCATACGACACAGGTGTTGCAGGATATGCTGCAAGCATGTATCCTGGATTTTGGAGGCCCTAGGGAGAGGCACATTCCCCTGGTTGAGTATTCCTACAATAATAGTTATCAAGTGATGATTCATATGGAACCTTACAAGGCCTCATACGGTAGTCCATTCTGTTATCCCTTATTCTAGTTAGAGGAAGGTGATGAAACCTTATTGGGACCACGTCTTATGCATGAGACTTCTGAGTAGGTCCCGTTAATTTAGCATTAGTTGGCTACTACACAGTCTGACCAGAAATCATATATCGATTTCCAAAGATGAACTCTAGATCTTGAGGTAAGGGATCATGTTTTCTTATCTATTTCAGCAAGGTTGGGACACATGAAAATCAAGATACAGGGTAATATTTCACAATGATATGTTAGGCCATTCAATATTCTGGAGAGAGTTTGGTTAGTTTAATATCTTTTGTTGTTACCTGAGAGGTATCAAGCCTGGTACAACGTCTTCCATGTTTCTCAACTACACCGCTGGAAATTAGAACCATCTCAAGTTTTTCATCATAAGGTGGTTGAGCTTCAGGTTGATGCATCCTTTGAGGAGCATTTGATACATATAGTTGACATGGGAATGAAGGTTATTCGAGGCCAGTCAGTTCCTATAGTATCGGTGCTATGGAAGCATAACCATTTTTAGGATGAGAACTAGGAGTGGGGGGCCGACGTACGTGCTCATTAAAAATAGTTTTTCTTAGATGAATCATTTACACCCATGGAAGGGAAATTTGAGGATGAATTGATTTAATGGGGATGTTTTTAAGAACCTTGTTCTTTTGTTGAGGTAAAAATCTTCTATTTTTAGGTTTTCCTTAAATATGTGGAGGAAAAAGAGAGTTACACGCTGTGTAACCCAACTAATCACTGTCTAATTGGGATTACATGATGTATAATCCAAGTACATTCCATTAAATAGTCTAGACAAGACATGTATGGATGTAGGAACCTACAAGACACGTAGTTTCTATTACACACTGTGTAATTTTTTTGTTAAGTCGGGAAATAACATTATTTTTCTTAGACGGGTAGAAAGTCACCACCTGATTCAATAAACAGTGTTCCTAGGTGATCCAAGGATATGGTTGCCTCCCATTTCATCCTCCAATCAATGATTCGAACACCATCAGATGTGTTGGAATCCCCTTGGTGAGATCACAATTCCTATTGACCCATTCTTCGCAATTTCATCTCTCGACCTAGTTATTTAGGCTTGAGAATTTATTCCCATCTTGTAGATGTACTCTATTCTAGCTTAAATTAAAGTTTGATGCTGGATGAGGATAGTTGTATGAGTACGAGGTAGGTGGTCTCATGTGTTTTTCTATTATTCAAGTTGAATATATTTTTCAGAGTGTGATGCACCCATTTTTAGGGTATCACCTTGAATAAATATTGCATATTTATTCTGCTTTTTGTTGTTTAGGGAATTGATTAAGGGGGTTGGAGCATGATTAGGGTTGTTTACCTTGATTTAGGGCCCCCATGGGTGAATTTCCCTTGAATTACCATTTATGGCTATTTGGTCTTGGATTCCATTAATTCATGACTTTAATTACATTATTGGATTTTTTTAAATGAAATTGGTTAATTAAATCACTTTCCCACATAAAATAATTGATGGTTATGACTTATGATAGTTTAAATTCTATGACAGGCTTGTTATATGAATTTCCCACTGGAGTTTTATTGTTTATTAAGCCAATGAATAGATTAGTTCACATGTGTTTCTCCTTATATGAGATGGGTAATTGAATTAGATGACAAAAAGGGGTAAATAGAAATGGGAAATCCATGACCTTGGTTAAAAGACTATGGTTGGGACCATATGACTATTGTAACATACATACATTGGATGAACCATGGTCTTAGTTAAATGATCATGGAGAAACAAAAAGAGGGTATTATGTGAATTCCATGAGTGATCCACATATGTAGTGGTCAGGATCATGGAGGATATACTTTAATTTCTGAGCGTACCAAGGATATTTTGCATGATGCATAATGGTGGATCTATTAGAAACTGTTCTATGTCACGAGTTAACTATTAATTTTATATGGGGAATGTTGGGATTATGACAGAACTCGAGATTTATATAATCTAGTGGAATTTAATATTGAAATGAAATGACTTAAGACGCATCTACCAATCCAAAGAATAATATTGGATTTTGTCTTCACTTATACTTGTTTAGATGGTCTTCTGAGATTTCTATTGTGCTTACCTGTAGAATTGTTTAATGTTCATTACCTACTAGTTACTGATTTTGTTATAATATATTGCATGCTATATATAATCACAGATAGATTGGAACAGACCGTGGGTGGTTTCCTATTGGGATTTAGTCTCACACCCTATTTAGGTCATGTTTTGGGCTAAAACGGATTATATGGTTGTAGGTGTTGATCAGAGAAAGCACCCTTCCGCTATTACATGATATACTATTTAGGATCAGGAGATCCTAGGACCGAGCCAAGGCTTGTGATGATTGTTATCTTCCTTTTTTATTTCGTTCTTTTGGTACGTATATATTGTATTCCTACATTATGACCTATTTTTGCTGTTTTATTAGAACATGTGACATGCAACAATATCTTTTGAATGATATGATATCCAGTTATCTATATTATCAGTCTTGAATTGTTTACTTCCTTTGAATGGTATATTTTATCCCTCAATTATTATATTATTGTTTTCTAATGTGTTGTACTATGCCAATGAGGGAAGAGTTTCCCCAATATCATACCTAGGCCCTCGATGATAGTCAGTAGCCTCTGGAATTTGGGGAAATGAAATTTAGGCCTTGTGGACAACCAGGTATGGGGAACCTTTTGGTGGCATCTAGATCCTGGATGCTATAGTCCACTATATCCCACTAATGAATTGGGTGATGTTTTATATCTCATGATACAAAGATCGTACACAAGAATTTATTCTAATCCCAATAAAGTATACATGTGATTATCCCATTCATACTATGTAATGACTATATTGGTGAGTATCCTTCACATTTGATATCTATGATTACGTTGATGATGAACTTTTATGCACACTCTTATGAAATTTTATTATGCAAATTTTGTTATTTCATTGCTAATTATTCATTGATGGACAATACTCTTTTGACTCATGTTTTATTCTATGGTGATACAATATGCCATGAAACATGATTTGAAATTTTTTTCATTGGGTATGATATTTACTTTCTCATACCATTAGCCTCGTCTTATGTTCACTTATAATCATAAAATTTTATCTCCATTTTTTATTATTTCTAATAATATGATATCACCCCTTATTATGTTTCTTTTTTCTACTAGTAACATATAAGGTTATTTAGTATGAAAAGTTATGAAGGGTACGATAATAAACTTACATGGGATTTTACTAGACCGAATAGCGGAACTGACCTACCACTGGACTTAGGGGTCTTTCTAATCCCCATGGGCTAGTAAAAAGACCTATGGAATCAAAAAAAACTCAATAGTACTGAGTTCGCATAGATAAATATTATTTAATCAGCCAAATAATTCAACCCAAATTCCAACATGACTTGTCCATCTGTTGGATATCCCTATCAAAAGTTACTTTAAAATAAACATAAATATTTTAAACAAACCAATGCTCAAATAGATGTAAAATAAATCCACCAAATCACCTCAAACTCATGATATGAAAATAACACTTGATATCATCACATGGTCACCAAATTTATAATGCACCATCAATAAAATAAAATAAAATTATAATGACCTATTTGACCAAAACTACCCAGTAATGAAAAGTTGGTATTGACATTCGAGTTTAAACTACCCAATGTGACCTGATGATACAGTACAATCAAACATAGATATCAGTTTAAGTATAAAATCCAAAACCTATAAAAGGCCACTGAATTTAAAAACACTTAGTGGGGTGATTAGGCTTTGGCCTAAACAACCCAGTAGATTTTTATTATAGATTCAATTATTTTATTTTCTAAAATAAACCAAATATAATTGTTTGAAATATATTTAGAAAATAAATTTTTTGATTGAGTAATTGAAAACCAAACATCACATCCTACAATTTTATAAAACCTCATTTTATTTTCATTAAGTGAAAGAAATCACATTAAATTATATTGTTATGCTAAACCTAATTTTTTAGAAACAGACCTCTTGAAATCTATTTATAAAAGGAAACCCATATAAAAAAGCTTTTTCAATTTCCCATTTTTTCTTATTTTAAAATTGGTTCTTAGAAGGAATCCCATAATAATGAAATTAAAGGAAAATAAAATAAATATATTTAAAAAGGCCAAAAAATGACTTAAGTGTGGATGAAGTAAAAAAAAGAATAAATAAGGGAAATAATAGACAATGACAACCTCATACATAAAAATTGGAGTTTCCACCGAATCATGTGTAACACTATGATCATAATCCAACACCCATGGGATGATATTTTACATATATTTTCCACAGAAAACTAGGAATAACTCATGAAACATTAGTTGATTATGTGACCTAATCAGGTAATACAACCTTAGCCTCTCGAGGAAACCAAAAACAACCTTTATCTAGAATAATACTGAAATCTAGAAAAACATCCATCTGGTTACCCACAAACTTATTGTCTCCAATGATCCAACTAGATAACATAATACACAATAATCATCCATTCTAAAAGAAATAAAAGTCCAAAAATAATAATAATAGTTTAGGAAAAAAATGTTCTCCATAAAAACCCCTTTAAACACTCAGTTAAAAATATATTTTTGTTTGACAACATTTCAATACACTTGGTTAAATAAAAGTCTTTTAAATGAAAAAATACAACTTAAAACACCTCTTTCAAAACATACTTATAAAATAATTTCAAAAAACCAATTTAAATTAAAAATATTCGCTTTTTTAAATCATTATACACATATTCATAAACATATATATATCCATCTATCTCTCAATGCACATATACATATATTATCATGTGGATATATATATATATAAAAATATATATTGTTTTACATATGTGTATAAATACTAAATGTATCAAAAAACATTACCAACCTTAGTCACAAGTAAATAATATAAGGATCAAATGAATAAATATTATAAAATTCCGAATATAGATGAATCTAAAACATTTTACCAATTTTGCTAACACATCAACCAATAAAATTTCATTAATTATCTCAAATAAGTTTAATACATCCACTATCTACTTGAGAACCATAAAAAATATTTTACTATCCAAAAATTAATTTTATTATTCATGTGAAGATAGAAAGTAGGGTCAAATCAACAAGAACCCATTTGGAAATAAATATTAGTTCCTTAAAAACCTTATGATAAAACTTTAATTAAATCAAATTAAACCCACATAGAACATATAATTTTAAATAAATATAATTTTAAATAGTGAAGTATAAGAAGCATATTAGGGAAATGAGAAAACATGAAGTCAACTAGGTAGAGAATGTACAGATAATGTGAATCCTGTAAAAATAGTGAGCAGAAGGCATAAAGGACCCATTTCACACCCTATAAAAAAGTGTCATAAATAATTTAAAACCCAAAAAATACATAGGGGTTTTCTACAGTGAATATTAAAAATGGGGGAGAAAAATCATTAGGAAATGTGAAGGAGTGGAAAAAGGAGGTAAATGAACATTACTTGAACTAATTTATATATGAAATTGTTAGGAATTACCCCTTAATACTGAGGAGAAGAGGAACATTGCATGTGGGTATCCAAGATAGGGTACGCATTATGTGGTAGTGAAGGAGGGATGGGGAGATTTAGGTAAAATAGTGTAGAGGGGTTCTTTTTAATATTTCAATTCTTAAGAACCTCGGTGCATCCCCAGATTTACCCAAACCATGTGCAAACTATTCACCCTTCAATGGGAAAAATTTAGCACCATCACAGTTAGATTTAATAGTTATAAAAACCATGATCCAACCATGAAAAATTCATATTTTTCATTAATGACACTATTTACATGGTCTCTTTATAAAAAAAATAAATTGTGTGCTAACCATAGCATATGTTAATTTTTTTTTTCAAATTTTGAAAATTTAAATGGTTCAGGATTGAAACTCAATAAATAATAAGTAGTAAAAAAACTAATTATTTAATTAATGAAATAAAAAATTGGGTTTCAAAATCCTCCCCACTATAATTTTTTCTAACCTCACCAATCCTCTAAAATTGAGTAGGAGAGTCAAATATGAATTTCAAAGGAGAAATAAGGTTACATCTATGGTATAATCCCCGATCCACATCAAAATTTTAACCTAAAACACTTAAAATTTCTCCGAAGGCATATGCATATCAAAATTATTATGGAATTACTCACACATGACAATTAATTGGTAAATAAATAAATAGAAACCTATAGTGGGTCTTCCCACCATTTATGAATTCAACAAATTTGGTTGATAATAAAATATAATAATTCTCAAAATATTTCTATGATCTAAAAACCAAACACTCAAATGAAGCGAATTTCACAACAAATCAATAAAGAAAACATTATTATAGTTATATAAAACATAAATTACTCTCCATGAATCCACAACATCAAAAAACCCCAAGGAAGAAACCCATGTACAAATGAATTATCATTAATTGGAAAAATAAAGGAGGAAGAAATACCTAACAGTTGTATCAAACCACTATCAGTGGAGATTATAAAATTTAAAAAAAATATAAAAAACAAAGAATAAGGACCATCAATGCATCCACTATCATCCTATAACCAGGAAAAAGAAAGATGTAATAACCCATAGATATTGATCTTTAAAAAATATTGGTTCAATCCTTGGGTCAATGAATACAGAAATGGCGAACTAGGACCCCATATTTGGGACACCCGTAATGGTGATCCAAAAAAAGAAAAATATAAACTAGTTAGAGAATATGAACTAGTATTTCATCCATCATAGCTATCCGAAGAAAACACCCAAGACTTTCCCGATTCTAAATGAACCAAAGTGAAACCTTATTTCTCATAGTGACACACAAAAATCTATATGAACCAACCACTGAAATGGGACATGAGGAAATAAAAAAGAACAAAATAAATAAAAAATAACTAATAAAGTGTCTAAGGAATTATTCCTAATAAGAATCACCTCAAACAAACAAACACCAAAACTACACAACTATTATGAATTATTGTGGGTCAAACTTACAATAATGGGGAGAAACAGAAAACCCAACCCGAGAATCATAAAAAAAATAAACCTTATCCAAAATAATATCTTAATTAAAAATAATAACATAAAAGTAACCAACCAAAAATAGCACCAACAAGAATCACAACATCAAAAAAATCTAAAGTGGCCCATTTACGCCATTAAAAACCACATCCTTAAGCTTTAACCTATGAATCCAAAATTTAGAAAAACATTGAACCACACATTTTCACCTTTACCAAAATGTATAAATCCCCAAACACTAACATAGTTTTTTAATTAATTTTAAAACCACATATAATAGTTTCAAAACAAAATTTTGTTTTTTCAAAACCACGATTTTACAAAAAAAGGGAAATATAAGCTACACATAAAAAATTTACCAGTAAAAAAACCCTCTTTACCAAATCAAAAAATAACTCTTAACATTTTAAAGAAAACATTCCTTTTAAAACCATTTTGAAATACAACTTTATTTTTGAAAATTCATTAAACATAACCTGAAAACAATTTTTTAAATGACTAAAATATATATTTATGAAACATTAACGAAAACCCATTTTAACAATATCAGATAGAATAAAGTCAACATTAATAGTTTTAGTGATCATGCATGAATTGGAAACACATCTTAGTGGAATATGTAAAAATCACATAACTATCACTCTGAGTAACCAATAACCATATCTGTGTGATCCACATGGGTTACCAAGTCATGAAAGCTCAACATGTTCTACCATATCAACTCATGTTTTATCCCAAAAAATCAATGAAATTTTAAATACCATAAATATAAATTTAAAATACAAGAAACCATAAGAAAAGAATTAAAACCCAAATTTCAATAATAAATAATTGTTTAGTATGAGAAATAGTATTCGAAACTCTTCCCGTACCTCCTTATTAAGTCCTGAAAATCATACCTTCATCTAATATAAATAAAATAAAATAAAAATAGGGTTCATTGAAACCTATTTCCTTCTATGATCCTGTTATATAATATAATTTTTAATGAATCAACATGGGTTTTCACCTAATCTAAAACCTAACCCATCCATCTGTTAACCCAAGGGGTGTTCCTGATCCCCACTGGCTGATGAAATGCACTAGGTTAACAGAATAAAATTTACCAGAAAAACTTCACCTAGATAAAAATGGTTTAATAAGAAGAATAATTATACTATAATTCTTGAACTATCCATATATATGTTGTATGTCTACACGAAAAGAAAAAAATATTTTAAAATAAACACAAACAATTTAACAAAACAACTCGTCGGACAAATTGAAAAAAAATCCCTAAGATCATCTAAATCCCACCATAAAAACAATCCCCGATATGACATCCCACAAACATGATGATCTCATTGTTACATGAATTAATGTAAATGTTTAAATACAATACACTACAATGATATATTAGGCATATAGTTTTATATAATTACGAATAAATATTAACTAAAAAATACCATGATTTTTTCAACATGTTATAATATTCCCCACTATATAAGTAATTACTTAATCCATAATAATTCTTAAACATATCCCAAAAATTATCCACACAAGATTATATTATATACACATTATATTTATTACATTTATTAATAATCTTGGGAAATAGAAACATAAGAAAGGGCATGACTCAAATGATCTATAAAGGTAATTATAAACTATGAAAATCAATTACCACAAGTGAATAGAATAATGACATATACATATAATCAAAATATATAAGATTTTTATACTGAAAAAAATCATATATATTATATCATGTTATAAGTAATAACATAACATTAGACTATTTAAATGAGTTACTGTATTCCAAAGAGGATAGAAAATTAAAACCTATCTAAAAATTATAAAAAAATTATCCCAAATAATGGCAGAATAATATCAAAAGTTATAACATCTTAGAAAAGTAGCATAAAACATGGAGTTTAATATACCTTAAAATACTAGAAACCTTGAAAGGTGGAACAATTATAAAAAATGAAACCATTTCAGAGAACTCATTATGTCCATTCTTTTTTGAAAAACTAATTCTATGCACAAATTAATATGTGATCAATTTCATTATTTCGACACCATTGTGAAAAAATAATTATGTCCATGCTTTACTATCACATGAGATATAAAACTTATACAATGCATTAGTGGGTGATATAAGACCCCAACCATCATCATTTTTATATATGAGTTAAACTTTAAATGAAGCATTAATCATACTAAAAACAACCCATGGAAATAAAATGGCTTTCATATTTTTTAAAATAAAATCCTGAAAGGAAAAATTAATACTTACATCAATAATAATAAAACAATATACTCTTATAAAATAAATACGTATCCAAATTATTTCAAAAACATTCTAGGTAAATACCCTTGAATATACATAATTTATCATATGGTATTTACAATGTATTTATAAAGGGTATATGGTTAAGTCAATAAATTACTCAATCAATGTATGTATGGAATCAAGGTGAACAACCTTGAATCAACATTAGGAAACATACAATGCTTATGGAGGAAATGCAATGGAAGAAAAATTATAAACATTAAAATACTAGAAATGAAAAGGAAGTAATGGATTTCCATGAGTTTAATTATCCAAAATAATATAATAGATTTTAGAGTGAAATTTATGAAAGGAAATTTTGAAGGAAACATATCTTTTGAATATAGAAGAAAATAGAATCTAAACTATAAAAGAGTTTTTATAATTTTTTTTATCATTTTCATAAAAAAAGTTACATATAACTTTCAAAAGAATTTTGTTTTCAAAAAATAGATGGGAACACTTTTGAAAAAAATTACCTTTAAAAATTATCCACTATAATGGATCCTTGAAAATATATAATGCTTAATTCATGGAAATATGGGGTAAAAAATAAAAAAATGGCCACAAAAGGAACCCATTTAAAATATCATTACTAAAAAAATATCATAAAATGAAAATAAAAGAGTCATTTTGAAAATAGGAATATATAAATATGAAGGTCCCATGAAATAACACTTAATTGGATTTCTAAATATAGAGGGTAAAATTGTGAGGAAAGAAATTATTGATAAGGAATGTAAATTATTTTTATAGAAGAAATGAATCATTATAAACAATCGTATTTTTTGGGGAATTAATTTATATCATTGTATAAGATTTGAATTAAAAGGTAATTTTACACTATAGAGGAAGATAAAGTTACGTAAATTTTTTTTGTTGGAATAAACCAATTCTAGAATAAATAACTTCAAGAATAGGCATTATAACAAAATTAAGGGAGTTGAGTTTACAAAAACCCTTAAAATTTTTATATCTTCATTTAATGGGAAGACATTATATGGATATTCAAAACATATGAATTAAATGAATATGTTAAAATAAAATAATTATATAGTTATCACACCATATTAAATATATCATAGTTCATAATAAGAAAAATGTGTCAAGAAATTACATTTGAGATAGAGAACCCCTTACCTTAATTCCTAACTTCTAGTAAAGCACTCAAATCTACTCTATAACAAAAAATAACATAATAAACTATTTTATATCCTTATTAATATATAAAATATTTTATTAACATTGTTTATAATATTTATTTACATTTATATTAACTTGTTATTAAATTTATTCAATATTGTGTGTGAGCAATGTTGTTGTTTTTGAACTAGTTTCATAATAACGATTTTGTTCTTCAATATTCTCCTAAAGTTCACCTTTCATAGATCATAAAAGGTACTAGAAATTATTCTTTATAATTATGTATTATGTTATAATTTAATTCTATGGGAGTTTTGGAATAATCCTTAATGATGAAATTTATTACAAGCATGCTTCAGTTTTTTTAATGAACATGCATTGGTATCTTAATTAATGAGTTTAAAATTAATGATACCATTAATCAAAATAAAACAATAATTAACTTATTTATAAGATATTTTATCAATAATTAAGTTATTATAGTCATCTATTATGTTATTTTATTGCAAATTTCAAGTAGGTTTTTAGAAAAACCGAATCCGGAACAAACTATAATTAATCGATGAGTATGGTTATGAAAGTGATTTATTTTCACAAAATTCAATTATTACTGATTCATAATGATATTTCTCAAGGAAGAATAGGGAATTATGTTACATTATAATTTTAATCATCATAATTATAATTATATTATATATTTCACATTTATTCCTCAATTCCATCCCTAGAACAAGCTAAGAGAGATAGTGGTGAAAACCAAAAGGCATCGCTTCATAGAGGAAATAGTCCACAAAAAACAGAAATGATTTTTAAATATTAATGGGTAAATGTGGTTAGTGGTTAATAACACAATATAAAACTATTTAGTCCGAGATTATAACTTTTCATGTGAGGTATGGTTCCTTTAATTTTTGGTTAAACCATGGATATAGTTCTCTTTATAGATTAACCCGTAGATTTCACCTTTTGGAGGGTTTTTCTGAAGAAAGGTTGCAGGGGGGATGAATCCTACCTGTAGGGAAAATACATGATGTGTATTAAATACACTATGTGTATTGGTCAATCCAAAATCTTTTCATAATATATAATGTTTTTTCCTTGGAGGGGGAAAACCCAAGTATTATGTGGTGTGTAGGGTTTAAATTCTATGAAAATTTCCTAGGTCAATTTTTATAAGGATACATGACCTGTTATTTTTCTAAGAGACTCACCTTTATTCATTCTCACATAGGAGGTCCACTGTAGGATCTCTTTCCATGTAATAACCTTGTCTTTGATTCTATCTCCCCATAAAGAATCAGATTCAAGTGTCAGATATCGCATTGGATAGCAACATGAAAACTATCCATTTCTTGATCTATTTTCTTGGTTTCCATTCCGGCTGAAAATGTTATTTTAGTGTGAGCTCGTGTATTGTATTTTCAAAGAATTTTTCTATTTTTCTGATTTTTTCTGACCAGTACTGAACCAAAGGTTGATACTAGATGATTACATCTCTATCTCTATAAGGTATGTGGGTTATACCTTCTCCCTAAGTTTATGTATTATATTTTACTAACTTTATTATACCATAGGACATACCTTCTGATTATTAATCCCTAATGAAATTATAATCCTTATGTTAATTATTTCATCTAAATTGGGTCTCCCTTGTAGCACCTAACAATGTTTGGGGATACCAACTCTCAAATTAGACCACCGATGTGGTGTGTTCCTTTATCTTACATGTGTTATACAACCTATTTGGGTGTGTAAGCTGACTACTCTTATTGTGGGAGCCTCTATAAATTGAATGAGTTATTTGGGGAGGATCATTCCTCCTTTACAATGATATTAAATACTATTAAGTGGTTAAATGGTTTTAAATGAAAATTTAAAATGATATGGATACTATATTGGATTGTGCCTATTTATATTGTTATTTTAAATTGGGTGTTGACAATAACATAACCCCTGATACTTTATATACGTTATTGATGTTGTATATCTCAAATTGGTACTGACTTATTATGATGGTATGAAACCTATTGTTCTATGGTATGACACTAACTAGGGGATCTAGGTATGGAACATGCATCCCCTAAGTTTTAATTCATAAAATATAGAACTAATTAGGTGATCCTAGCATCGAACATAAATCCCCTAGATATGATCTATTATAGAATGGAATAGATGATTAAGTTTAAGGTGTGACACCTAAGACTTACTATACAGTTAAATCTTTGGATATAGGTCACCTTTGTTGTATGCCATGGGACTTGGCCCATGTAGACCAGATACTATTTTATCATGTGGTATATGATGATTTAGTTTTTATCTTCTATTGAAAATTATCAAATATATTTATTCTCACCTTTTATAGTATGTTCTTATTATAGTTTTTTCTCGTGAAATTTTAATATCTATTATTCAGTTTATATTTTACCAGTTATACCTTTACAAGATTATGGTTTATATGCACATGATTCATTTTTTATAAACACCATTGGTGGTGTCCTAATATTTATATATCACACCTTGATCAGGCTTCTGATTAGTACCTAGATAGAATTCATGTATTTTAGTAGGGATAAGGTCAAGTTCCCAGGTACCAATGCTTGATTGGTTACCACAAGGGAGTGGGAAAGCACATGACCGAGTTATGGATCATGATGTTATATAAATATAGTTCTTTTGATACTTTTAGTTATGTTGGTATATCTGTATGTATATATTCCAACCACCATGTTTTCCTATTTACTTTTGGTTTATATAAATGAAATTAAATCATATTGTAGATAGTAATGGATATAGATATTGATGGACTGTATAAAATTACCATCTAGATGTTTACTTTCCATATTCACGTTTTTTAGTTATTATTATGATTTCAATATTTAATTATTCATTTATTAACCTAAAACATGGATCTAACTATGATGGTATAGTCTCCCCACTGTACAACATTAAACCCTCACTATAAGTCAACATCTTACGATGTACATGGAGGTGCACTTGAGGCCTTATGTCCAATGAGGTTGGTTTACTTATGAGTGAACCCGATTGGGAATATTACATTTCGCTTAATATAGATAATTAATTAATTATATAATATTGGTAAAAATATAATTGAGAGGTAAAGATAGAAAATATACAACTTTTTGGAATAATTAGTACTTAGATTGCGGACTTTGATCTTCACTTAAGGGATTCCAAAAAAACGGATGATTTAGCCAAAATTATTATGACTAGAACCTAAATAAATTATAAAATGGTTATTGGGTAAATAAAAAAGGTATATTTAAATTAGGAACCCGATATTTATAGTGGTCTTGAAGGGGTGGTTAGAGTCCCCTTTTATAAGTGGTGAGAATGAATGTTTTTATAAATATTAAATATTAATATAGAGAGATAACATGTTTCAAAAGTTAGGAAGACTCCAAAATCGATAGTAATAGATCAGAGACATTTTTTTTCAATAAAAAACACAAAGAATAAATTAGAAACATGATTTTAACATGTTAGGAAATTAACATACTTGGTTTACCATTTATACCATTTTGACTATTACCGTGGTAACTAGTTTTTACCTAAGTAATTCTATTTTTATGACTAAAAATTAAATGGTAATTATTAAATAATAAGGATACAATAATAAAAAATTTCAAATACATTTTATTATATTTACTTTCTAAAAGTGATAAAAAATAAATTTCAAATAAAAAATGTATAAAACATTAAAAATTATTTTAGAGAATAGTGTATCTTGAGCTATAAAACATCCAACATAGATTTCTAAAAACTAAATTTGTTTAAATTTAAAATTTAGGTTATAAAAACCATATTTTTTCAACAAAAGGGATTCATAAAATGATCTCTCATAATTATATACTAATAATGGCATAAAAATCAGGGTATTTGTAAAAAAACATTTTTCTCTATAAAACTATAAATCAATATTCTGATGAAGTACCAAAAAATTATCCTAATATAAAAATATTATTATAGATTTAATAATTTATTTACAATTCTCAAATTATTATTTAAAAATAAGATAATTTTTCTTTTAAATAGAAATATAATGAAAACTATTTTTTTTGGAAAATAAATTTTTTAATATTTTAACTTTACTTATTATTATTTTATATCAATTTAAAATTAAACTGGTTTTAATATTTATGTCATATCAAAAATATAACTTATATATTATTTATTTATTTTCTATTAATAAGTTTTATAAAAATCCCATTTTTGAAGAAAATAAAATTTTAATATAAAATGATCCTGTTAATTTTATCTGTGCATTACTAAATAAAAATTATTTTTATTTAAAAGTAAAAAATTAAATGTATAAGTCAATATTATAACTAAATTATTAATTTTATAATTACATATTTATATAATCCTAATTTATAGTAATGACACCCATCTAGATCTCTATGTCAGATCTAAGCCTAAGGTAAGCTCTACTGGTAGTTGAGGGTGGTGATTCAACTAACATGGATCTTGTGAAAATTCCCATGATATTGAACTTATTTAACATTCAATTTCACACATATCATAATTATTGGAGTTAGTCCTGATATTGGTCTAGGGTAAACCCCAGTGCAGTTACCTCTTGTCTATGATCGACAAAAAAGTTTCATATAAGTGACTTCAACTACCTTATGTTATTTATTTCTATTTTTTCCCTAGATGTAATTATGAGGTTACTTAATTTTATACATGTTAATTTAATAACTATATTGTAATTTAAAATTTTTAGTTTAATTTTTCATGGTTTTTAGTTCATTACTATGTATAGAATAATCTATTAATATAATATTTAATTAAGAAATACCCAGAGAAATTTCATGTTGTTACCCCCATAAGTATACCAATTCTTTATAATTTTAATTATTCATAGATAATGAAATATTTAATTGATTCTATATGATCAGAATGTCTCTAAATTTAATCTCATATAGTGTTTCATCCTCACTATTATTACTATTACATGTGAACTCATCTATTCTATTATAATAGAAATATAATGAATTTTCTGTTTTCCTTTTACCATTTAGGAAAAATTCCATAATAAAATAGGTTTAATTTTTCATAGGATGTTTATTTTTATCCTTGTAATAATAGGTGGTCATCGGTTCATTTCCAAACTTGATTTTCTTATCTTGGTAATTATCATGGTTTCTATATAAAGTGAGCTAATCAATGCCTAATATCACATAAAATTTGACTAAATAAAGGATAATGGGATTTTATAGGAAGAATATTACTATAAACATATATTATAGAGGAGTTATATACTTGTAATATATTAACTATAAAATTATAAGTTTTTATTAATAATTCAACATCTAGTCATTATGGTCACAATTTTGTGTTTTTTGTAACCATTATATGTATAGAGGAGTATATTGTACAATACATAAATGAAACAATCATAGTTCTTAAGTGGGAGATCAGTGTTCCTCAATCCATATCAATTTCTGAACCTACATTTTTAGTTTTGGTGTCATATAATTTCCATTGTATTGGGTGTTGATGGTTCCTATCATCCTTATTAGCGATTAGACTAGGGAATTATCTTGAATAATTCCAAATTCCCCCTATTAAAGTCATTGAAATATTAGTGGTAAATCTATAAAACAATTATTTCCTCTCACTATATACACTTATATCCTCACGTTTATTTAGAAATTAGTTCAATATGACCTCATTTTCCACACATAAAACATCTCATAGTTATATTAATACATCCCATTTAGTGATTCCTAACAAATTTTTTACATGATGAAAATTGAATATTATATGCTTCACCATGTTCATCACCTAAACATAAATAATTAACTTTGATTATCATATTTAATTATCTTGGAAACTCAACTAAGTCCATTTTGTTAATCATAATTCATGTTAGCTAATTTGTTACAATCATAAGGTTTCTCACACCAAATCTTATCCTTTTAGGTTACTCATTGGTAAAATCTCCACACTATCCATGTAATCCATTGTTAACATGGATACTTCAGTATTAAAATATAAGTAAAACCAAAAATAGTTTATCACTAGTGATAAAAAATACCACCATAAGAGAATTAGTGTATAAAAAATTCAACCACAAAATGTCTTACTCTTCAAAATTTTTACATTTTATTTTATTTCAACCAAAATCACTCTCTATTCAATCTAGGTGTATTTTTGTGGGGTTATATAATATTCTTTAAAAAACCCCTTAAAATAATTTATCAATAATATTATATTGTAAAGATAATGTGTTTAACCAAAGAATATCCTACGTGAGTGTATAGAAATGTGTGAAGTATTAAGCCCACTCACCAAGAAACAAAGTGGAAATTGATTTGATAATCAACCATAATATTTTAAAACGGATTACCCATATGTTCATATATTCCACAACCATATCTAATGTCAAGTATCTAGATAGATATGTAATTTCTAATAGAACTACACAATCTATACTTTTCCAAAACCATAGGATATTATCTTATAATTATAATTATCCCTTAGATCCATCCATATGTTTTTTACTAACATTATTTTATCCTAATATGTAAAATATTCAATATTAATTAACCATACCATATTGGTTATTTATAACTTTGGAAATATGATCAACCATAACATATAACCATTTGTTGAAATTTATATCCACAACTGAGAACATCATAATCTAAAAATTTATCTAAAACCTTCTCCGATACAGAATATGTTATCTCATGAACATGAATGTACAATAATTACGTTCCCTAAATAAAATATTAGAATATAACACATTATTATAATATTTTATGTTTATAGTTTTAGAGAATTAGAAAAAACATAAACCAATAAAACCCATGCCCGTTTCAAATAATAGGAATGTTTCCATTATACAAACAATTACCTAATCCATACTAAGTCTCCAATATCTCCCATGAATTCTCCACACAACATAATATTTTAGACACATATTACATATTAATTTTCTTTATAACCTATGTAAATGGAAACATAAGAAAGGGGTGAGTTCAGATTCTCATTAAGGGTAATCATAAGAAATTATAATCAAATATAATAAGTAAACATAATATGGGAATATGATTACACTTAGGATACATAAGAGAGTCATAACCAACAAATAATATATCATAAACCATAGAATAAGGAATAACATAACATAATAACATGTCCTTGAGAAATTTAACATGAATTAGAAACAACAATAATAACCTATCATATAATCATAAAACAATAATCCCAATTCATGGGAGCACAACATAAAAATGTGGACTATATTATAAAAGATTCATAAAAGTGGAATCTTAGAAAGATTAAAGATAAAAAAACATACAATGGTGAAACAGTCATAAGAATATGATAACTGGTGAGAAAAGTTATTCTGAAGATTCCATTATAATGAAACACATTATATCAAAAAATTCAAATTTGAGAAATCTCATTATACCCACACCATTGTGAGAAAACTTATTACATCCATTACTTAATATCTCATAAGATATCAAACGTAAACACTGCATTGGAAAGAGACATATGACCCCACCTATAATCATCCATACATATTAGAGGAACTTTAAATCAATCAATCAAGATATCAAAAATAACCCATGGAAATAAAGTGGGTTAAATATTTTTTTGAATGGAATCACGTAATGAAAAACATTAATAATTCAATAAATAGTTTTTAGATGATACACCCAATAAAAATAAATGGGTATTAAATGATATTCAATAACTTTTCATGGTAAACACTCTTCAATCAAGATAATAGAGCATATGATATTGACACCATATATATAATGTTTTCAAAATTAAGTCAATAATTTCTCCAATTAATTGATGTATGAAATCTTGGTGAACACCCTTATACAAAAGAAAGGAAATATTGAGTGTTCATAGAGGATATAAATTTTAATAAATTTCATTAACATTCAATGAATATTAATGAAAAAGTATGTAATTTATTTCCATTAGTTAAATTCCCCCAAATTGTGTTGGAGAATTTATAGGGTAATCCATGAAATGAAATATAATGGAAATACATATTTTTTAGATAAAGAGGAAAATAGATGGAAAACCATAAAAGTGTTTTCAAAATATATTTATGACATTCTAATAAATTTATAAGTTACAAGTCACATTTATATGATGTTTTTAAAAGGTTATTTGAAATAATTTGAAAAAAATTACCTTTAAAAATAATCCTCTATAATGGAGACTTGGAAATACATATAGTTTATTTCAAGGAAATGTGGGGTGAAAAATAAGAAAAAAGATCAAGGAATGAATTTTTTATGATATATTTATTGAATCCCATATCATTAATGGGATAATAAATATTATTTTTGAAAAAATAAAAAGATAAAAGTAAAGGTCACATGAAAGAATATAGAATTTTATTTTCAAATATAAATTAGAATATTTATAAGATAGAAAATATGGAAAAGGTGTTTATATTATCATTAAAGTGGATGGAAATTAATCGCAACCATGATAAAACTTTTGAGAAATTAATTTTATTATTGTAATTTTTTATATAAAACGTAATTTCCATACAAATTAGAAGATAAATTACCATGAAATAAAAACTCACTTTGTATGAAACCAATATTGTATGAATAATGTTCAATCAGAAGTATGAAATCTCAAAGAATAGTGTTGAGTTAATAAAAGTCCTTACAAAATTGTTATCATTTGAATGAAAAGTCATTTAAAGAGAAAACTTGATATATAGGTTAAAACTCTATGATCTAAATGAATAGGGTATAATTAATTTATTAGGATGTAATCATACTATATTAAAGATATCACGGTGAAAAATATGAAATATGTATCAAGAAATTAAATTTGAGATAAAGAACCCATTACTTTAATGTAATAATTCCACAATATTTTTTGATTGTCCTATATAAAAAAAATCTTAATCAAGTATTTAAGAAACTTATTAAGATATATAAAATTTTAATAATTCATTTCTACTATTAGCTATATTATTATTAGATAGATATTCTCTATTTTAAATATTGTGTGTGAGTGATCTTGATTGATTAGAACCAGTTTTGTAATTATGACGTTGTTATTTATTCATCTATTAAAGTTCATAATTACTAGATCATACATGTTAGTATAATATTTTATATATATTTATTTATAATTTAAAATTTCATTTTATGGGAGTTTTGGAATTATCGTTAAGATATTCAATTAGAAAGGAACATGTTTCAATTATTCTTAATGAAAAAAATGATGATATATTAATTAATGAGTTTAATATTACTATTATCATTCAAAAAAAATTAATTTCGTAGTTAAATTATTTATATAATATATTATTAGTTATTATGTTCTTATATCCATCCATGCAATTATTTTATAGCATTGATTTTGTAAGTGGTTAGACAAACCCAAACAGGAACACACTATAATTAATGGATGAGTATGGATATAGAAATGGTTTAAATAATAATAATATCATTATTATAGGAGAATAATGAAATGATTTATGCATTTTTATTATTTTTGAATGAAATTTCTAATTTAAAAAATAGTAAGTAAACGAGAGAAAATTGAGAACAGTTACATTATAGAGGCGGTAGTCAACACGTACACATAGTTAAAATTTTTATATATAAACAAGTGAGAGGGAATGAAGGTGGATTATAATTTATATTTAAATAATTTTAATTATATTATATATTCCACATTTATTTATTAAATTCCATCGTTATAATAATCTAATATAGATGGTTTCCAAAATGGAATATATAGCTTCATGGAGGCCGTAGTACACATAAATTCATGGCTTCCATTTTCTTATTTCATAATAAAAAATCGGAAAGATGGTCAATAGTCATTAAATAAAATAAAAACTATAATGATAATATAAATCCTTCATTAATAATATAATATTAGAAAAATATATTTTAATGGTAATGATTGAAAAGAAAAAAATTTAGGTAATAGTGAATATTTATGTTGAGCACTTTGAGCTTCCCCTCGATGATTTCATGGGGGAGGACTTAGGCAATTTTTTTTGACATGAAACTAATATAAGTGTAAAGTTGTAATATGTTAAGTAGAAATTATATATTTTCATGTGGAACCCAAAATTAGGAGTGGTATTGAATGGGCGGTTAGTGGACCCTTTTAATATATGGGAGTATTATAGTTTTTTAAGTATTTTTAATTAATATTAAGAGAATAGATATTTCAAATTAAAATAAGACTAAAAATTAACAATAATTCGGTGGAGATAATTAATTTTATAGAATAAACTCCAAGAAATCAATTATAAAGATGTTTTTAACATGTCAGGCCTTTTACTACTTTGGTAAACCCTTTTTACCCTCTTTGCTTTTACTGTGGTAATAGGTTTTTACCTAAGAAATTCATTTTCACATAAAACTAATATTTTACTTATATATAACATGGAACTTAAAATTAAAAATTTTAAAACAATTTTATTAGATTAAAATTATAAAAGTGATAAAAATTAATATTAAAATAATAAATATATAATTTATTAAAAATAATGTTTGTGAATAATGTATCTTATGTTCTATAATAAACATAGGGTTGTAAAAAAATCAATATTTTTAAATATAAAATGAATCATATAAAATATATATTTTTATAAAAAAATATTTCATAAATTTACAACTCATACATATATACTCATAATATTAATAAGGTTTTGGTATTTGTAAAAACATATTTTTTCACTACTCAACTTAAATTATTTTTTTATGAAAAGTACCATAAATTTACCTTAAGATAATATTACCATACCTAATCCAAATAAAGATAATTTTATCAAATTAATTTTCTAAAATTTTATAGTTTGACATTTAAATAGATATATATTGAAATACAATTTCATCGGAAAAAGAAATTTTAAAATTTTAAAAATAGTTATTTTTTTCTCTCAATTTATAGTAGATAATTATTATTAAATTATTAACAACAATGAAATATCTCATAAATAATAATTTATTTTTATAAAATAATTCAAATAAAAATATACAATTTAAAAATATTCATTTTTAATAGTAAAATTGTCTTGTTAATTTTATCAATGTGTTAGTGAATAAAATTTCATTTTCTATAAATGTAAATTTTTTTAAAAGTGTAAAATTTATTTGATAAATAACTTATTACCTTAATAATTAAATTTTTATACCATCCTAATTAATATTTTCAAAACCCTGTAGGATATCTTCTTATAATCAAGGCATAAGGTATGTCATTATGGTGGTCGAGGGTGGAAATTTAAATAGTATGGAGGTTTGGAAATATTCTTGATCTTGAACATCCATAACATTAAATTTTTAACACATCATAGTTTTTGGTGTTTAGAAAACCCCAGTGAATCTTATTTCTTTCCAGGCATAGAAAAATGATCTTCATATAGGAGACTTCAACTATAAGATTCAATTTATTCCATTATTATCTGTAGATTTACTAATATGGATACTTCCTTTTATACCCACTTATTTAATGGAAATATTATAATGGTTAAATTTTATTTTAATTTATCATGTTTTTTATTTTAGTTCAATTTTACAGGATGAACAAGAAATTAACATAACATTTATTATAGAAAAATACATAGTGAAATATCTGGATATTTCATTTGAGATCACCACCTCATCTCAACATAAATACATTTCCACTAATTAAAAAAATAAATATAGAATGACTTATTTGGGAAAAACTAATAAGAAACTAAAAATAAATACTGACATACCTATTCAAACTATCCCATCTGACCCGAGGCCATTCTCCATCCAAACTTTGATCTCACTCCGAGATCATAACTAGAAATTATATAAGGCCACTCAGTTTATAAATATTGAGTGGCATGAGTAGGGTGTAATATAGATAATACATTATGTAAGAACCATAAATTCAAATATTTTCTTTTAAGAATCCAAATATCCTTGTATTAAGTACTTTTACCTATGATTTTTTCTGAGTGATCACTTTAAAACCAAACATCACCACTAAACATTTTACAAAACATCAACTTTTTTCCTCAAAAGTAAATATTATCTTGAAATAATTTCTTTGTCCTATGAATTATTTACTGAAAACAAACCTTTATTAATACATATATAAATAACTACCCATGTAAAACAAAATTTTGATGTTCCAGTTTTTTTACTTCAAAATTAAATCTATGAAGGAAACCCATAATAGTAAAATGAAATAAAAATAGAAGTAAGATATATAACTCAGAAAAATAAAAAATGAAGTGAAGGATAAATAAGAAATTAGAATGAATATGGAAAATAACAAGTGATAAAAAAACAACCCTAAAAGTTAGACCATGAACCAAATCATGTGTAGAACCTGAAGCATAATCCAAGACACATGGGGTAAGCAATAACCTTTTGATTACATTGGTATCTTGGAATAACTCATAGAATACTAGTAATCATTGTGAACTAATCCTGGAAACAACACAATCCTATTGAGGAAAAAAAGAACACCCCTATATAAGTTTATTAAAAAATACTTAGTAGAACTATTTAGGTTACATGAAATCCTATGGCCTCCTAGATTCCAACTTGAAAGTATAAAATATAATAATCATCCATTCCTATAGTAGTAATTTATACGAAAAAGAAAAAAAATTATGAAAAACATCCTATCATTAAAAAACACTTTGATTACTCACTTCAAATTCAAATTTTTTTTCTTGAGATCATTTCACTACACTTTGTATGCTAAAACAATTTTTCAATGAAAAAAGCATTTTAAAGGCCCTCTATAAAAAATATACCTAAAAACTAATTTAAAATATCTAATATAAAATTCCAAATATTCCTTTCTAAAATAGTAATATTCATGTGTACTTATATAAATCCATCCCTTAATTTACATATACACATATTATCATGTGTGTTTATAAATATATACACACACACATATATATATATATATATAACCCTACATATATGTGTATAAATACTAAATTTTTTAAAAAAATATTTCCAAAATCAGTAAAAGGTGAATCACAAAAGGTTGAAATGAAAAAACCTAATAAAATTACTAAAACAATGGAATCCCAAATATTTTACCATTTGGGTTTACCGATCTACTAATAACATTTCAAAAAAATATCAAATAATTTTAAGACGCCCAACATCACCTTTATAACCATTAAAAAATATTTCCACCTAAAAAATATATTTCATACATTAAGTGAATATAGAAAGGAGGGATAAATCCATAAGGAGCCATTTCTAAAATAATTTTTATTCTTTAATAACAGTATATAATTTTCTCCCGTAAATCTAATTAAACTTACATAGAATATATAATTTTAAATAAATATATTTTGAAACACTGTAGAACATGTAGTGATATATGGAAAATAGAAATAATCGAAATACCTACAGATAAGAAACACAGATGTTGTGAAACCTTCAATAACGGTGATCAAAATGATTGAATAACACATCACACCACCTAGAATGAATATCCTATATTAAATACAAACCAAAAACCCAGCTATGTTCATCCTAGGTTATGTGCTGTAATGGAAGATAAAAATCAGGAGAAAATGAGTAGAAGAGGAAGGTGGAGGGAAATAAACCTTACGTGGACATATTCCTATATAAAATTGAATGAAATATATCCTATATCGTAGGAGGAGGAGATGAATGGTGTCCATAAATATTCTATAACTTCCATGTCATGTGAGATAGTGAGGGAGGGGGTGGGTGTGGGTAGGGTGTGAGTTTGGGAAAAATAGAGGAGAGGTAAGTTTTTTAATTTTTATTTTTTAAAACCACAATATTTTAGATGGTTTACCCGACTATATGAAAATATTTCACCCTTAATTGGGTACATTGGGAAACCCACATGGATGGATAATAATTTAAAAAAAAATTTAAACTATGAAAAAATGGCTCTAAAATATTACATAGCCCATTCACACGATCACCTCATGGTTAAAATTAACTATATTCTAACCGTTCATCAGGCCAAAATTGATAAAAATTTCAAAAATGTTATCGGTTTTTCCTTGAAACTCAAGAGAAAAACTAATGACCAATAAATAAATAAATTAATTAAGGAAATAAAAATTGGGTTTGTAGGATCCATATAAAAAGAATGATTAGGGGAAATATTGAAGAGAATTTATAAATAAGTTTGTTATGTATCAAGGATTTAAGGTCACTAGACCATTGTGGTTATCAAGAATGTATTATTTTGATATGTATTGAATATTTATTTAAAATTATTTAATATTTATATATTTTATTCTTGGATCACTTCATATATCAATATTATGTAAAGGAATATAATGGGGAAAATTGGTGTATATGGGAAAAAATCCATTTAATAGTTTCAATTATAGGAGTACTTATAATTTTTCAGTTAGTTGTTCTGAAAAGAAAGAAGAAGAAAAAGATTATGATCATCCCATTGATCATTATATAGGAATAAGGTTCATACTTGTAAAAGTTGAGGAAAATTAATTTTAATGAAAAAAAATCATTTAAATTTAATTTTATCACAAATAATGTAATAATATGTTGTGATGAATAAAGTGAAATAGGGAATGGAAACTCCTAGGAATAAGTGAAAAAACAATTATATATATATAAAATTATTCCAAATATCCTTAGAGTGAATAAGAAGAAGGTAAAAGTAAACACTAAAGTAGTTATGGGGAGAAAAGAAGGAATTAAAATTAATTATTTAAATACCGACATGATTAAAAGAAAACAGGAGGCTTGGAATTGAACAAAAATAATTCAAGAGTGATAATGATCCCTCAATATAATCTCTCAATGAATCAAAATCCCTAGAAATTACTGATATGGAAATCGAGTTCACATGAAGGATGTGTGATCTCAATTAAATCATTGAAACTATAAATATGTTTCTTAAGATAACTAGTAAAAATTTGGTTTCCAAAAATGAAGAGGTAAATGATCATGAGGTGAACATAGCTGAAGTTTAAAATTCCATTAAGAATACTAACTTCGAAATAAAAAATTATATCAAATAAGTTAATAAAAGTTCAAAATAAGTTAAAAATAATACTGATTCTAACAAGAATATTTTGTATTTTACTATTATTCAATCAAATATCACATTGGAAAATCACAATGGAAATTTTAATAGTGTATGTAATGAAAATAATGGGAATAAGGTGATTACTTCACCTAATAATGAGATAATATCCATTTTTACCCAAATTAATGGTTTTGAAAATTCCAAAATAAATTATTTGTTGAAGGAAAATTATTTTTCTGCTAGGTATGTGGGAAACTATATAGAAAAATTTGATGATTCAAATAATTAAAATGTTTAAAAGATACAAAGTAACTCAAATTAGAATTAAAAAATTGAATTTTTGATGTTTAAGATTAATTATCTAGTATATTTATATTTTTATGAATATTTTACTATTATAGGGATCTATTGACATAATGAACATGAGTATTGTTTAATGATTACACTCCATTAATCAAAGAGAGACAATTAATTTAGGATAAGTCATGTTTAATTTAATAGAGGTAAATAGAGACAACATTTAAAACAGAAAGAAAAATTCTATAATTATTATGATTCAATTATGTAAACATTTGGAAGGTTTGATCAATCTGGAAACACCACAATCATGTACATCATAATACCATCAGATAATCTATGTAAAAATAATGCCTCCAAATTTATTAGGAAGATAAGTAATAAGGAATTGGAAATCGCAGAAGTGGTTGATTATAAGGATGGGTGAATAAAAATTCATTTGATACTTAGATACCAATTTCCTAAAACATATGTAGAAAAATATTCTATTAAATGATATATGAAATTATGATAAAGGATCTTATAAATTCAGAAATATATGTTCACTCATTGTGAAAGGATTTGGGTTTACTAAAATTTGGGATATGAAAGTTGATGTTGTTATCATTATTGGTGGGATGAGGATAAATATTTAACGTGTCTCACATAATTGTGAAAATAAGAATGAGGTAAATTTTTTAAGTAATATATGTTTCATTATATGTATAAATAATTGTATAACAATAATTAATGGATTGTGAAAATATGAAAATCTATTCTAGATTTTCAATGATCTGTATGCTTCAAATATGATTATGAAGGATTAAAACCAGATTTATCATAGAAAAATTATCCATTTGGGGTAATATAACATGTCTAAGATAATCAAGTTTGTATTTTTAATCTATCTATTAAATTTGAATCATGAAATACACAACAATTTTGAAACATGAAACAATGAAAAAATGTAGAATAAGAGTCACACTTTGGTAGATATCAAAATAAATAATCCTCATAAGTTAACATGATTTGATATGAGTAGTCCAATGAGTTTAAAGTCACCCAATATATATAAGTATTTCATGAATTTTTTGGATAATTTTATTTTATCAATTATGTCTATTTGTTATTGAATAAATCATACACTCTTGAGTTCGTCAATAACTTTTTTTGGTGTGGTAAAAATCAGAAAAGTTGTTCTATCAACATATTTCAATCTGATTATTAGCCTAAATAGAAGGGTATTTATTTTGAAAAATATGTTTATAAGTATGGAATGGGGGATAAATATAGTGATATATACACACTATAAAAATAACGTGGATGAGTAAAATAAGAAAATTTTTATTGACATTAGGAGAACGATGTTATCAAATCATTATACTTAATTTTTTTTTCGAGACATGATACAAATATTTCCATCTACGTTCTCAATTGGTATTTAATTAGACCAAATTTGGTCAATATTCCTTATATGATATGGGTTTTAGAAAATCCAAACAGGAATATCTATAAATTATTCAACCACAAATGAGTCTTTAAAATCAAAGGAAGATGTTTGGGCATGTTTGATTAGAGATTCGATGATGATATATTTCCTAGGTAAAAAGACATGTGGAAAGAGTTACCATTGTTACGTAAACAAGTTGAGGAAGATAATTGATAGTTTTTATGTGATTATTTTGGAAAATTAAGTTTTATTTTCAAACATTATTGCTTGGTTATTACTGAATTTAATAAGTTATTAGATATGATATTTGAAAAAAGTGGGTGATTAATATTAATGAACATATTTTAAAAATTACATGTATGAATATAAAATATTTGGTGATGAAGGTAAATTGAGAAAAGTTAAAACTTAGTTTTCAAAACATTGGAATATTTTGGAGGCTAAGAATATATTAGGAGATAATTTCAAAGGTTTTTAGACATGGATAAGTATTAATACGTCTAATAATAGTAGCCTTCCTTCACAATTTGATCCCAAAAGTGTTTAAGAGTCTTTATAACAACAATATTTGATAGAATTAATAGAAATAGGGATGAATAAAATTGGGAATAATGGTGTTTGGTAAATTGTGTCTTGTGAAGGAATGAATACTAACATTTTTATTGATTTTGGAAACAAAGAGAAAAACAAAAAAACAGAAAGAAAAGAACATCATGGCGGTCTAAAGTAGTGGAGTCCCAATGCATCATTAATAACAAAGATATTGCAGACAGAAGGAAATGAACGTAAGTTAAGGAAGAACGATAATAATTGATTTGGAGAATCTTAAGGTGCAAAGAAATATGCAACCATGTTCCCCTCTTTCCAAGTGTGGGTTATCTCAATGTTGACTCCCAAAATCTATTTTCACTTATGAACATAATATTATACATTCCAAGGGAAGATACTACTTTCAGTTAGTGCATTATAGAGAATTAAGGAGTCTGTTTCCACTGCATTCAAATTTAAATTTCTTTTCTCACTTAACTCCATCCCCATTACCATCGCCTTAACATCGACCTGAATAACATCTCCTTAGTCATAAAAAGTTGAGAAAGCATCCACTACATAGCACCTTTGGATTGGAATGACGCCGCCACCCCTCATTTCCCCACTTAATAGGGAGCCGTCTATGTTTATTTTGAGCCCAGATCTTTGGGGATGACATCATACCTAATTTACTCGCCCTCTCCTCCCTGTTTGGTTATGCTCCCCTGGGCTGAAAGCCCTTACTGACAGAGCATTGTGGCACTCAGTACACCCACCAGATAAATCCAAAAAAGTGTTCTTCCTGTTGAATCAAATAATGGTACTGGTGCTACATATATTCCTGTGTCTAGTGTCATTCCTTACCTTCCAAATGATCCAACAACCCACAACAATGATGATCTCCCGTCCCTTCTATTCTGGACCATGCTCGCCAGTGCCATTGAACCATCTATTTAAGAATTACTCGTGAATCCCATCTTGTTTGTACCACCTTGTTTAAAATCCATATGCCTGCAATGTATAGAGGGCCCATTCGCTGTCAAAGAATAGGTGCTTCACCATTTCCATCTTGGGATTTCTACAACAGCAGCATTTGAAGGCCATGGACACCCCCATAAGATGGATATTATCATCAGTGGGAATCGTGTTATACCTTATCCACCACATCAGAAAATTGAATTTGGGATCTATCCCCCTCCACCACAGCATATCACCCCACTGGTAACCCATGACCGGGTTCCTCCATACATTTCATATGCCTTGATTGAGAACTCACTTTAGGAGGAGTCTGTGAATATTAATCTGTCAGGTACATCACTGAGGACAACCTCGTTGAAGACAACGCGTTGATTATCATGAAGAATGGATTGAATGAAGTCTGGATGGCCACACTCATCACTAAAGGACATATCCGGTGTGAGGAATCCAGGAAACCACAACCTTCCTCCCCCCCCCAATTCTGTCACCATAAGTTCACATCACCTCACCCAATCAACCACCTGGCGTGAGGCCACCAGACCTCTATATATGGGGGAATAAGTTTCCATATCCTCGACGTCCGAGACCTACACATAACCTTTTCTAGACCATATTTTTCTTGCATATGCTTTACCTAGAGGGAGTGGCCTTCCACGGTCTCCAATTGAATTTTGACATGCATCCCTTGCATGGTCGAAGTGACACTCTGCATATTGATCCCTCCATTAGCTATAGGCCTATCAAGACACTTACCCACTCCCAATGATGTTTTCTTTCCGGCCGACCATCCCATAAAAAGGAAACCATGATCCTGTCCATGCGAGAGACTAATAATTTGGGGGCCTTCAAGGTGGACTTGAGATTCTTGGGAATAGAAACCGGGACTCTATTGAAAAGGGTAATGCGAACTCTAAAAGAAAAATACTATTCTTCCATTTGATGATGTGACCCATAATCTTACCGACAATGTTGTCAAAATGATGAACACAAAGAAGATAAGGACTGATAAGTTCTCCAAGGTACTCCATGGTAAAGTATCCTCTCCTCATAATTAAGGTATCATCCAGGACCCTCACCCTCCTATCTGAGAGTAATTTATAAGTATAATATAGGCTTTTCTCCCGATTAATCACCTGCCCACTCTATTTTCAATATTCCTCAAGAAGACTGTTCATTCCAACCACTGATCTTCTTCTGCCATTGAGACAAATGATAGTGTCGTCTGCGAACATCAGATAAGAAATACCCTCAATACCATGTTTGTTCCAATAAGGATGGAATTTACCTGTCTGCAAACCCTTCTTTATATAATGACTAATCACATATTGAGATTTAATGAATAAGTTAGGAGAAAGAAGGTCCCCCTAGAGAAGCCCTCGATAGGCCTTAAAAAATCCAAACTTCTTTCCAAGAAACGAGGTGGAGATCCATGCCAAGATGAAGTAATGGAAAAGCAAGTCATGGGTCCAATTTGAGAAGCCCATGTAGCCAAGGTCCATTAATATAAAACCCCATTCCATCTTATCAAAGGCATTTCTCATGTCTAATTTGATAGCCAGATTGTTCCTGAAGATCTTATTGTCAATCCCACTGATTTTTTCTTGCACCACTCCAATCACACCCTGAATAGATCTCCCTTTGATAAAGCCATTCTACTCCACTACCAACCATGTATTTATGTGGGGTGCTAATATTTTGTTAAGGATTCTATCTAGAATCTTTTAAGGAATGCTAAATATGACTATTGGCCTGTACTGCTCAACGGACTGGGGCTTACCCACTTTCGGTAGCAGGAAAACCTTGGTTGCAATGGAAATGCACGAGAGGCGCCCACCCAGGAAGAAATCCCTCACAGATTGTACTACATCCCCTTTGACTGTATACCATGCATGCCTATAAAAATAACTAGGTATGCCATCTGGTCCTTGTGCACTCTCTAGGTTCAGAGTCTATACCAACTCACACACTTCCTCATATTCTGGAGAACTTCTCAAGTGCTCATCAATATCCTCTATAACACTTCTTGTCATGTCCTTAAAGAGGTCTGTTGCCTCACTAGAATAACCACAATCCATATTAGGATTAAGGGATATAAGTAAATCTGTGATAGATGCATTGGCCATTTCCCCAACGTTGTCCCTATTTTTGTAATATGAGCTATCCTCTCTGAGAATATTTGGCATGTGAAACCTCTGCCTCTCTTTAATACAAGCATATAAGTAGCCAGTATTTTGGTCCCCCTCACGAATCCATATTACATGATCACCCTCTCTCAAAATCCTCTCCTAACTCAAATGAATGTTAGGAAGGATCCCATTTTTGGTTCTGAGTGCTTCAAAAACATTATCATCCCAATCTTTTTCTAGGGTAGCCTCTACGCAATCGACCTCATTACTGATCTCAAGAAGGTCCAAGTCACATGTGGGAATAGAATTCCTCCACCTCTAAAGCATATGTTTGAGTTGCCTTATCTTATTATGGAGAGAAATACACGGTTTCCTAGAGAATGAACACATCCAAGATTCCCTGACCACCTCATTGATGCCCAACTCATCCACCCACATCCCAGAAAACTAAACATGACCGACTCTTGTGGCACTAATGCCTAGGTCCAGTTGTATTGGTGGGTGATCAGATAAGCACCGTGCCAGGTGGGAGACTTTCGCATCCAGAAAGAGCAAGACAGAGGCCTCATTCATCAAGCAGCGATCTAGACAACACCAGGTGCACCTCGCTCCCCTTTGTTTGTTACTCTAGGTGAAGCGATCACCCTCAAACCCCACATCCATTAGACTTGTTCAGGCCTGGAAGGAAACGAAGTCATGACTAGCATTCCTAGGAAAATCCCCCCCCCCAAGTTTCTCTTTTGTAGATTCTAAAGTATTAAAATCACCCCTGACTATCCAAGGGGAACTATCATCAATGAGATCTTCTATGTCATGCCACATGCTCTCCCTCTCCTCAAAATTGAATTTAGCATAAACAAAAGAGAGAAAGAAGACAAGAGTTCCTACCGATACCTTCATGGAAAGGTACTGAACTGAGACACTCAACAAATCAACTGATACATGGTCCTTCTAGAATAGCTAGATATGGGAGTTATGAGGATTACCATGAATGAATCCCCTTACTCTGAGACTCTATGCGAAAAGATTCAGGTTACTTGCTGCTTGTTTTGGTTCAAGAATAGAAACCAAAGAAACTGAATGGTTAACTCGTTCATTGATGATGAAATCGATCTTCACCTGTGCTCCTATCCCTATAGGGTTCTAGAGGGGAAATATAGACATCAAACCGAGGGAATCTAGTTTTATCCTCAGACAACTGAACCTTTGTTGGAGGATATAAGATTGGAGAGCTTGAAGCACTATGCTTGGACTGATAATGGGTGCACATGCCACTTTGCACCTTCTTACAGGCAGCCTCTAGAGTGAACCTCCTCTAGGCCACTTCTTTATATTAGCCACTAGAGAAACGAAACTCTTCACATCCCTGAAACTGAGATCTAAACACGCTGTAGGTGAGAGAAAAGGAGGCGATGACATCTTTGTGGAATGAAGATGGGGAGAATATGCCACAATTTGTAGCGAGGGAAAATGCAGATAGAGGACCTCAATAGGTAGGGAAAACTAAGAAACAAAAGCTGCATCAGATCTGTGATTCGTTTAAACCATCTCTAAAATTATAATCCGGGACGTGACCACGAAACATGAGGACCAATCCTAATAGGAATGCTGGGAAATGTCCCTTCGGGAGATGGACCCAAAACATTGGTTTGAAAAATAAAATTCCCGCCCACACCGCATTTGAACAAGACCAAATACCTAAAGGAGGATTATTGCCCGACATAGCGCTGGTTGGAAGAGGAAGCATTGGAGTCCAAAGTAGAAGGGGAAATGACACTCCTTTTCATCGGTCAACAAATGAGGGTGTCATAGATTGCCTCGAAGGCCTTGGAGGAGGAACCTGTCCACACACCTTGCGACAAAACTGCAAAGAGTGACCTGCAAGGTGACTGGATGAGCTGAAGCGGGGATAGACAGGGAAAAACATGCCTTGAAAATGATCCCTCAATCCCTCAATCTGAAGCACAACATGTTCTAGGATCGGCCTGAAAATATCCATCTCCACACAGATCCGTGCAACAAACATCTCTTCCAAGAGAAGAGCCTGATCATCTGCAAACAGGTATGAACCGAGCGAGTCCCCTATCACCTTAAAGAAGGACTCCAACATGTGAGGAAGAGGAATCCCAGAGAGGGAGATCTAGATTTCCCCATGGGGACTATCCCTCCTGGAGTGAGAGTCCATCATCCAACGAGATAGAGAAAACCACCATCGCCCCACCCAATGAGGACACCTGCTCCAAGCTCTCAAAAATATTGATCGAGAATCTGTGATGATATAGAACAGCTTCCGATCGAGGATCAAATATTTGGCCGGAAAGACCAAGCCCCATCGATTGACGCAGTCCTATAAAAATTAAAGCGGAGGATTTTTGGTGCAGAATCTCGCATCCACGGTCCACTGAAAGTTTCTTGCAGCCACCACAATGGAAGATGCAAAAAAAGTGAGGGCGAGGCATCCATCATCCATGAATGAAGCAACATCTAAGGGAACCTCCAACGGCCCTACTCGACCTTGGAAACGATCTTACTAAGAACGCAGTAGCACCACCTTGAATGAAGGCGGGGGATGACGATCCTCACAAACGCTGGGCACTGGAGGGCTAGGGACACTAGGAGGCATGGATCCATGGATGGCCGACGCAATAGCAGGGAGCGGAGCATTTGAAACCATATGTTCTGTCAGATGCTTAGTATATTGTGTCTTGTCTTAAAGATAATAATGTAATTTGAATAATGTGGGTTTTCATGTAATAAATCAATTATAAAGTATAAGTTTTAGAAAACACGGCTATTTGTTTTATAAGGGACACTCTAAAATTGATGGAATATACTTTGATGATGATTTTGATGCATTTTCAAGGATTTAAATGACAAGTATCTTTCTTGTGATATGTCCTCAAATACATTACAAAGTCTAACAATTTGATGTTAAGTCAACATTCATGAATGTTTAACTTGGGTATGTTTTTGACATTGAACAATCAAAATGATTAATATATAATTATGATGGTTGTATTGTTTTCAAGATAAAAAAAGAATTATATGGGATTAAGAATGATCCTAGAGAATGGTATTCAAATTTTAAAAAAAACACAAGGAGAAAAGAATTTATGAAAATAAAGGTTCATTAAAATATATATGTTAAGGGATATTATATAAAATCACTCATTACTGGTCTGTAGGTAAATAATTTTTTCCCTGAAATGACGTTAAGATTTGTGAATTAATTATTTCCCAAATAAGGAAAAACATTATGATATTAATGATAAGTGAGAAGATTTTTTATTAGGATTATTAGAAAAAAATGTTCTATCTGTCGGTTATAATAAAATAATGTTCATGTATTATTAAAGAATTTTATAATTGAAGAATCAAAAGTGGTATCTACTCTTATAGAATATATAATTTAGTTTTCCACTGTTAAATATGGAGGGGTTTTTATAAAATTGATTTTTGGAGTTTTATTAATAGACCAATTTTCTTGATAATATCAAGAAAAGAAATATTTTGTTCTGTTAATCTATATCCATTGTTTGAAAATAATCCTTTGTAGTCACATTTAGATATATTGAAACAAATACTGTGCTACATAAAAGGAACTCCATAATTTATTTTTATGTATTTTAAGAATATATCATTTCTACATTATGGATATTCAAAAGTGGATTGGGAATGTAAAGATGATGATCAAAATTTCACTTTTTTAGGTTCATTATTTATCATAGGAATGTGGATTTTTTTCAATCAATGATGAATAATAAAATAATATTACATATATAAATATTAATATTTTTTGATATATAATGAAAGAACACAAAATATGTGTTTAAAGTTATATACTGAATTAATGATGTTAAAAGTTTCAAACACATTATTGACTTTGTGTAAAAATCAAATTGAAATCAACATATCAAATAATATGATGAAATATTCAAGGTTAATAAATAGAAACATTATATACAACTTTATCAAAGAAAAGGATTAATATATTAATATTTCATTATAATATGTTTAAATAAAGGATAAATAGGTTTATATATTGAAAAATAACCTTAAAAAGGATGAAATATAGAAATTGAGAGTTTTTTGGGGTGTATTTTCATCAAAACTCCTTGAAAGTGTTTTGGTTTATTTTACTTTTTTCATTACATTGAATTTTCCTAAAAGGTGTATAATATGTTTATATATTTATGAATACTGGTAGTTATTCTTGGTTTTTTTAAACGATAATGAAAAATTTGGAAAAAACAAGGTTTCCTTCATAGGTGACACTATCAAGATTTGGTCACTGAAGATTCGTGAAGATATTACACATTGAAAAACACATTTACAATAACTCAAATGGGAGATATTGAAGAGGCTCTAGTGATTTTTTTGATTGAGATGTTTAGATATTAAAGAATCCCTTATGAAATGAATTAAAAAATGTAGAGATATGAGTTTATATCAATTCATCCATAGTCAATATAATATAGCTCTTTAAATTGAAATGGTAAAGAAATATAAAAAAATCATTATATTATATGATGTGTTGTTTAAATAAATATTATATTTAGATCATGATTTAACTTGTTTCTTAAAAAAATCATGAATTATTCGTATAGGTTTTTTAGTTGTATTCATTGAAATCATTATCATGGATGAGTTGTATGATAATTTAAAATAAGTCAAAATATAGAGGAATGATGATTTCATAAGTTAAATGAAGTCATGGTATGAAATAATTAATTTCATAATTATGTGGTTTAATAATAGGATAAACTTCTTCTTATGTTATGATTTACACAGTAATATATATGTTTTTTGTATTAGTGATATATTTAAGTAGTTCAGGAGTCCAGGATGCACGCTGATGGAGAGCGTATAATAACTTTCTGCCGTGCCATTCATGGAAGATGAATAATATTTACCATAATCCAAAGTACCATACTACATAAAGATGGTTCATGTCATAGTGTGAAGGGATTTGAGATATTGGTTCATGAGTATTTCTAATAAGGAAATGAGGTTACATGGAAATATCTATGACCATGACACATTAATAGTTGAATAAGAACATTTTATTTGGATCTCGTTGTGTTTTTGAAAAAAATGTATAACTGATATATAAAATTAAAAACATAATAGTCCTAAAAATTCTATGATTTTTGAGTTGTCTATAAATATGGGGAGTTTACCCTAGAAAAGTTAAATGAATGTGAGAGGCAAAATTTAGATGGATCTGAAATTACATCTCCGAGAACATTCAAAAGAGGGTTTTAGTCATGATTGAGGAGAATAATGTTATTGCATAAGTGACTCAGTGATTATAAGGACATGAAAATGATACATGATATAGATTTATTTTATGAAGATAATAAAATTCATCCTTGTAAAGGGAAATTAATATTATATTTGACACGACTCAATTTTTGATTCTTCTAAAATTTATTAATTTATTATAATTTTTTATTTTTATTAAGTTGCTGTGATGTGTTAAATCAAGGTGGTAGTGAATTACATATTAATTTTTCACTATCTATAGGACTACACAAGGAAATATTACAACCCTTATTGATTTCCCAAAACCCACATTCTCATATTTGAATTTTCCACAATGTTCTATAATTCTAAATTTTGTGATTATTATATTAATTTTTAGAAGATTAGAATGTTAATATATTTTTTTTAATAATGTTTTTAAAATTTTTAATTCAATCATATTATAAACTCTATGTTTTTTTAATTGATAAATATATTCTTTATTATTAATAATTACAAACACATAGTTGTATTAGAAATAAATTTACATAGAAGAACACCATTTTTCATTATTTTTTGATTAAAATGTAAAATTAATAAATGATATTTTTTATGTAAAACATAATTTTGAAATTTAATTTTACGTTATGATTATAATAATAATAATATTCATAGATTTTCTGATAAAATAAGGAGAATCCATTCCACCTCCCTCATAATAAAGTGAAACACCATAAGTGGGGGGGGGGATATCCCATTATTTATATTCTTATACTTCTAGAGTTTCATTGACCATAATACATAGAATAAAAAGATTTATTTTTTATTATTCTCAATAATCTCTTTCTTTCATTGTTCATAAATTTTCCCTATACTGTAGTTTATGAGAATTTTGGGCTTTCCATTTCATGTTGAATCACCTCAAAATCATAAGGATTTATGCTCATGTTCTAGGGTGTTTAGGAGGGACATTAGTGGGGGATAATATGATATAATTATGTGTTTTCTTATGGTACATGGTATTCCCTTGATTATTTGTACTTGGGAAATGGTGCTCCACTATTTGGCTATTCACATAAACTATGAATCCCCCAACAATTCAAATACTATGTTATTATGGATCTCCCTTGGGAACCTTCCTCATGTGATATGATATCTATCTATAGATCATATGATACCCTATCATAATACCTTGGTATTGTACCATGAATATCTACTTTATGATATTTTTTATTCTAAAATTCTAATTTCTTAAAAATAATTTTTTTACCTTTCATTATTTCTTTCAATGAAACTTTTATAAGATAACCACGATTCTTGTGTCCTATAATAATAAAATAGGCATTTGTTTGTTTATATTTCAATCTAACATGATTTAATATATTTTTTAATTGTTTTAAATATTGTGATTGGTGAAATACTACTAGGATTATTATTTTCACACCCTATATACACCCTCGAGTGTATTTATATTATATTATTTGGATTTGTTTTGTAGGTTTTATAATAGTTCATTCTTATATTATTATTTTTTATTAACACCAATGAGGATAATAATGGTTAATACATGTAATGGGTTTTTTCGTGAGGATTAGTGGGAATATCCCATTAATTTATATATGTATTAGTGTCATTTAACTTAGTTGTGTATTCTATTTCAACTCATATTGTAATTTTATGGAGCATTGTTTATTAGATGTTATTTTGTATTGTTATTCCTATATTATTTATTTTTTCTATTATTTATGGGTGAAATCATTCCCACTAGTGTTTATTAATACCAATGTCACATTATTTATGCGCATGACTATTGGGAACACGACTTGGTCTTTTTTTGTGTTTTTACATAGGCATAATGAAGGGAAATATTATTTTAGATCATCAAAAAATGAGACCAATGCTATAAGGGTTAGTTGGGTCATTGGTAGGTGGAGGTAGGATTGTCAGAACTTGAGAAGATATCAATAAATAGGCCCAATCACCCACTTTATAGTAGAATCTAATGTTACCATGGGTGACTTAGATTGAGTGGAGTATGTAAAACCTTTATTAGGATAAATATTACTTTATTTTCCATGATATGGAGTCCTGAATGATTAATTTCAATGATAGTGATGTAAATTATCAATTCATTATATATTACATGAATTATTTTGATTAATTGGACTCTTTTAGTAGTTATTTTATATTTTCTAAATTATTATTTGGGGGAATATGTTTTTTATGTTTTTATAAATATTTTTTGGTAAGTTTTTCTGTGTTTTAAATTACTTATTAATTATATATGTGGGGGGATTTTTTTATTGATTTATAATTGATGATATTTTTTATAGTGACAAGTTTATTTTTAAAATATGTTTTTGGGTTTGGGAAATTTTTTAATTTTAAACCATGTTATGATTCTTTCCAATGACAAAAAATAAGTTATTTTCATGTCTTAAATATAAAATAATAATTTTAAACATTATTTTCAATAGTTTTTGGTTATAATCGATTAAATCTTCATTTTTATGAATATTTTGTTATGAAATTAAGGATTTTTACAATAATTTTGAAATAAAGAGGTTATGTTACTATATATTTTGACATGATCAACATAAATGGTTTAGGTTGGTATTTTAGGAGGAGTTTGATATTTGGGTATCTAAAATTAAATTAGTTCAAAATGATTTGATTACGAATCTCTATTTATTTAAAAAAAAGATTTTTATGTAATTTGAATATATATAATAGAACTTATTTATGAATTTTATTCCTTTAAATGTGTTTCAATAATTATATTTTGATTGTTCTCATGCTGTATTTAATGTATGTATATCTATTTATGTACATTTATTGTATTTGGATTCTATATAATTGGATGGAATATTACATAAATTTAAATGCCACTAAATAAGCTTAATAGGTAAGAGAAAATGAATTATTTCATTTGTGACCTAATTGGAAATGTATAAATAGTTCATTTTATAGTTTACTATTCTTTATTATTATTTTGGTTTGATCATCCTGATGTTTATTAGTTCACTACGTTTCTTATTTATTTATAGTAATAATAAAAGTATCTATGTGTTTAAATCATTTTAAAATATCTACAAAAGAAGTTTTTAGAGAAAAAATTATTTTTTATGTTTTTATTCATGAAAATTATTAGATATATAAATTACCATCAAATAAGTAATTTTAATTCTAATTGTTTCTTAAAAAAAACTATTTTTTTCAAAAAATTAGTGGTTTTTGAAAATTAATTTTTAATAGTGTTTTCTAAAACATTTCGGTGGAATTGAATTTATATGTTCTGTATTTTACAAATTTAAATGGGTTTTGATTCAGGTAAATTTTAAACATGATTTGTATATAGTTTGGGTGTGTATAAATTTTCATGCATGTCTATTTTAATTAAAAAGATAAATTTGTAGAGTGGATTTATTTTAAATAGATGGTTTTTTAGTTAACAGTTATTGTTGATTGTAGTTTTCAAATATGTTTAAGAATAATTTCTATGTATATAATGATACAAGTGGTTACATTAGAGGCGACTTTGTAAAATAGTTAATAAGTTCTCAAGTGGTTGTGATTTTGGATTAATTGTTGGTTTTAACCCCATGTTTTTCATTTTGTGCTTGTTAAAATTTCTAATTCTGGTGAAAGAGAAACATAAATTTATTATTTTATTTCTTTGTAATGTTTGATGAAATATTTTAATGATGCGGTTTTAGTTTTTTGTTAACAGTGCTAGTTTTTTAAAATAGTTTTTAAGATAAAAGAATCTAATTTTTATTTTAAATCCCATTTTAGATTTACTAAATAAGTTATTTTTTATCTATTTTTAATTTTTTTTACTTGATTGCATAAAATTAACAGTGGAGTGTTTTAACAAGGAATTTATGGTTAAAAACAATTATTTATTGGTGTTTGGATAAATAATTTTGGAATGTAAAATGTTAAATAGGGTTTTGATGAACCAAATATGTGGTTTTATTTGGAATTTTTTATTTCCATTTTTTTTAAATCAGTTATGTGTAAATAATTTGATGTAAAATGGGGTTTGAGTCATAATTCTTTATTTGGTTAAGGTAAATTTAAAAAAAAAAATTAAGGAATTTTAGTTTTTTATTTTCACTGTCTCTTGATCACAGGTATATTATGATTTTTTACGATATTAAAGATGAATTTTGAATGGTTTGAAATGATGAAAAGTGGAGTTAATTTTTAATATCGGTCAAACATAATTTGTTTTTATAAAAAACCCTATAGGGTCTTAAACTGGGGTTTTTATGTATAAATATTGGGTTTATGGCATGTTTAGAGGGTTGAGTTTTATTATGAGGTGTTTATTTGAATTTGTCAGTTGCTGGGAATGATTTTGATTTTTTTTATTTTTTGGAATTATGGTTATCTTAAATTGTTATCCTAGTGAATTATACCAAATTAATTTACTCAATATCATTTAGTTTTATTTCCTTTATAAGGTGTTAAAATTTAGGATAATGATGTATTTTCTTGGTAAATTTTTCATAGATGAGTTTAAATTAATCATGGTTAATAATGTTTTATCGATATATATATTATTTAGTTTTACATGGATTAAAAACATTTATTTTTATATTTAACTATGTTGAAGATGACTAAATAAGAATACTTATAATTGTTTTGTGGATTTTAGTGTACTAATTATGATGTTTACACGTTGAGTAGTTGAATGTCACTTTAAATAATGAAATTTATTATATTTTTTATATGATAAAAATATTGGAATCTTGAATGCACTATGGAGCCTAATTTTAATGATCAAAATATTTTATAAATTAATTCATTGTTTTGTTTAGAATGTATCATGGTTTTTATGCAAAATATTAGGAAAAATGGGCGGAAACCTTACACTTTGGGAACATACATAAGAGTTCCTTGGATATAGTTCCTAGGTTCTATTCAAATTAATGGGTATGTGAAAAAAAAATTAAGTGAGATAGTGAGTTTTATGTGTTTCATAAAGGGGAATGAAAGTTACCTATGCATGTTCATAAAATAGCCCCGATTGGGGCTATGTTGTTGCATAGGTAGTGTACATGGTTTGGAAACTATGCACAATACTTGTATAACGTAAAAAACAACCAAAAACCATGACTTTAGCCTCCATTTACCCTAAAAACTATTATAATATTTCATATGGTCATCAGACATCTTAATTGACATAATATAAGTTAAAAATTGAATTATTACTTCAAAACACCGTAACTTCTCATCCATGTGTTCTTTTGAGTTTCAAAAACCAAGATATTGAATATAATGGTGATATCTAAAAGATTTAGTAATAATATGACCCCAAAAAAGTCTCCTCATTAAAGGGGTCCTAGAATCCTTTTAATTTTCTTATTGAACTATCAAAATTTTTATATCTAGGGGAAAATATAAGATATAAATATAAGATATTATTTTTTGTTTTTATAACTATTTTGACATCAAAATTGAGTTTTCATATGTTATTTTGTAACTACATGGATTGAAAATTTTCAAATGGTCCGAAATTATAATTATGGTGTTTTTTTATCAAAATGTAAGAAAATTTCTCAAGAAAAAAGGGGCACATTTTTATAAATGAGATGAAAATACATTGGGTAGTGGGATATTGTAATTAATTGTTAGTTATAAAGTGTTTAATTATATTATAGAGTATCCATACAAGTGAGGGTGTATCATTTCAATGTTATAATATACGAGTTAGTGTGAAATATGATGATTCATATGGTGAGGGTAACCCTATCATTGAAATAAGATCACAATGCTAAATGTTTTATTTTAATTTAAAGTGATTTATTTTTTAAAAAATATAACTTAATTATTTTACTATATTTTCAAAATAAACTCTTAATATATACCCATATTTAACAATGGTTTTGACTAAGAATAGTTAAGAGGGGCCTTTTGAAATTAAAAATAATTATGGGGGGGGGGGAACTAACGCACCCATTTTTTTTTAATTTTATAAAATTTATTTATATATTAAAATAGTTGTTGTGAATTGTATGGTCAAGGTGGCTATAAATTTCAAGGTCACTAATAGTGGTTTTTAATGACATAAAAGGAAACCATTAAACATTTAAGGATGACCCAACACACAAATTTTTGTATCTAGATTTTCAAATATGTGCTATAACTAAAAATTATGTTATTATATATCATTTTGGGGTGTTTAATCTATTCATGTAATTTATTTAATAATGATTTAAAATTATAATTTATATTTATTTTAAAATATATCTATCAACATGTGATGAATTTATGATTTTTTTAAAATTAAAAACATGTGTATATTTGTATTATAATTATATTAACATATAAATAAACCATTGACTTTAAGAATTCCCCCAGAAATTCTTGGGCTACACTTGTAGATGAAGAAGAAAGGGAAAATGAATTATCTAAGCCATATAACAATATGAATAATCCTGATGTTCCTCATTGTGGATGAGTGGAAGAAAATGGGAATATGTAAAGTGAGACTTAAATTATTTATATTGAAATTTATCACGATATTATGTTTGTATTTTGAATATATGTAAGTTGAAAACTTTAATAGAGAATCTGACAGGCATGATGGTGTTGCAATCTATTAGGCTGAAATAATTCAAAGTCATCTATCTATCCATCAAGGTAGTGACATTAATAAATATTCTATCATTACTCTTGTGTATTCCTCTAAAGGAATATGAATAGATTATATTGGCCCTGAGCTACCAATATGCCTGGTCAAAATAAAAATCATATAGATTCAGAGAATAATGGATAGATTAATAAGAATCATTCTCATCCAGATAGACCAGACATGTCTTCACTTGACCATTCATGAAAATATATCAAATGGAATTCCAGATAAGCCTTATGTTAATTATAGTGGACAAACTAATAATGTTAATTAAGAATCTCATTGGATCTCTACATAATATGTCATCAAGCCTGATCCTTCTCATGCTCATAATGATTCCAAAAATAATGAAACTCCATGAAGAAATGTTCTCCTACTAAAAATGCTGCCACTACTTTTTTGAATATATTTTTAATGAATTAATAATATGTAGTACTTGAAAAAATTATATCATGTAAGATTAAAATTTCATGGGAAACATTCATGATACTTTAATGGTTCTTGCTAATTACTAATGATCCTTGAAATCTGGGGGAAGGCAGATAGTGGAAGTCCAATTCCTTGATTCTAAAAATTATTTAGAAAAGAATGGTAGTGTTTTTCAATAGTTTATAAACTCCATGTAATAAAAATTATGAAAACCTAGGGAAGGATGAAAATAAAAATATTATAATTATAAAATACGATTGTAAAAAAATTCCGGTGGAAATAATAAAGGGGAATCTATCTTCAAAGAAAAATTTAAATGAGGATGATGTTATGGAATTGTTAGGGACCAGACAACCCTAACAAAATTATATTTCATCAAATTTTTATCAATAAGAACAATATTTTTCTTTTAGGCCTTTCTACTCAAAATAGTATATTTTCTTAGAGGATTGATTCTCTTGAAAAGATAGGCCATTAGGTTATTATCACTTATCAGTCTGGTAATGACATCAAAAGACATTGGGTCTTAGATCATTTGAGATTGGATATAATATCTTATATTAATTATAGAAAATATATGATCCCTCTTAGTTATAATTTAATGGGAATTAAATAATTTTTTACTTCCATATATGATTACAATGGATACTAAGATAGAATGATGTTGTAGAAAAATATAAATCCTTTGAGTAGCACAATAAATTGTTCTTAGAATCCTCTTTGGGACTTCAATAATATTTTTACTCTAGATGAGAGGATATTCATGGTATACTCTTGTACCTATGCTATATATTTTATGTAATTTATTGAGAATAACATTCTGAATGTAATAAACATGGTTGGTGGTTGATATACTTGGTATAGATTTCAGCTTAATAAAATAGAATCAAATAAATTGTATAGGGTTATTATTAATGTTTTGGCCCTTTATTTTTTAGCCTCTATATCTCTATCCACACTTGAATTACTTAATTTATAACTTCATCATATTGGGAAAAATATTTTCACTTTGGAGATAAAACCACCCTTTCTATTTACATTCAATAATTCCCAAGAATTGCTTCCTAAATGTATAAAATTGGTTCAAGATACGTAGAACTATTTAAAATATTAAAATGATTACATATCCTGTATTCTAAAACACAAAATGATTTATAGGAGGATGAATGTTTTGAATCACGAGTTCTTTAGTCACATGGTGGAAAATATTACTTATCATTAATCCTTACTACATATCATTCAAGAGAATGACACTAGTTTTTATTTTCTAAATGTCTTATTTAAAAAAATCAAATTACTCATGAGATCAATGCTATTTTTCATTAAATAATACATTTAAATAGAATCGTTTAAATTTAAATGGATTAAAAAGGGTGACATGAATACAAAAATTTTCAACTCTCTTCAAATATTCAGGAAACCCAACAAAATTTTGGCTATTATTATTGATATTGGCATGTTTTCTGATAAAAGATTGGATTTGGATACTCATGTCATTTATTATTATAAGAACTTCTTTAATGGTCTGAATACTAGAATTGATATTATGGAGGATATCATTTCATGTCTTGTCAATGATGTGGATAATTCAATCCATTTTGGCATTCCTATTGAATTTGAGAGCAATGATTCGTTGTTTGGTCTAAATTATAATATCTCTTATACTATATTTGTCCACTAAGTTTTTCTTTTAGACATATTTGGAGATTATTAATTGTTATTTTTTTAGGTTTGTGAGTCATTTTTAAGGGTTTTCTAGCTGACAAAGGGCATTAATGCCTAGTTTCATTCACTTATTCAAAAAATGGATAAAGTGAATGAGAGTTATGTTTTTTGCAGTATGGACCTTGTCAAAACCATATACATTTTTATTGGTAAAATTATTTCTGATATTATTTCCATCATTGCCAATATGATTGTGCCTCAAAATTAGTTTGGTTTCATTAAAGGTAGAACTCTTAATGATTTTATATTACTACTTCTACATGTGTTAACCTTCTTATGAAATACACTAGATGATTTAACAACACTATAAATATTGATTGTAAAAAATTCTTTGATAAGTTATATTTTGGATTCATTTGAAATGTTTTAATCAAGAATGGATTTGATAATATATTTATAAAATGAGTGAGAAATATTTTGATCAAAGAACATATCGCAGGGATTTTCAATGGCTATCCTGATGGCTATATCACATATTGAAGACATGTTAGAAATAGTTATTCTATCTTAGAAAATATTTTCTCTATTTTTGAAAATTACATAAGTAATCTCCTTATCAACATGGTAAATGCCAATAAAATCCAGCCCATTAGTGGTTTTAAAGGCCTTTCTACCCCCAATAACTTACTGTATGGTGATGACACTATCATATTCACTCAAGGTGAAAAAAGAAACATAAAAAACATAAAAAATTCTCTCATTCATTATGAAAAATTCTTGTGGTAGGAGGTCAGTTGGGTTAAGTCATTCTTATACCATTAAAAAAACTAATCCCATAGCTATAAATGTGGACATAATCAATGATCATGGAATCCGAGAAGTTTTTATTCGATACAATTATCATAGATTCCATATGATTTATGGAAAACATTATATCATTCATTTTTCACATTTTTTGATCTATCTGAAATCTGTTAAATTCATAGAAAGGAATGATGCTCTCAATGGAAGAAAGGGTTTTCCTTGTCAAGACTACTATCTTTTCAATTTTTTTTACTAATTTTATGGTCTAAAAATGGAATTATTAAATTATTAATAATACCAAAACTTATATCAAAATAATTATCTAGAGTGTAATCATTATTCAGATAATACTCGTGATAATCCCACCAAAAACAATACTATCAAGCAATTGAATATGGTAGGATTTACATTAAAAACATTTTAAAACTCTATCAATATCTTCATGATAACTTCATGTGGAGGCAAATTAATGAGAATTAGGAGGAACTTACTTTCTTGACATCCATATTATTAATCATAATCAAAACTAGGAATTCAGACACTATGGATTCATCCATTTAGTCTACCTATATGGACACATTCTCTATGATTAAAAAAATTATCACCTGTTGGGTAACATCAATTAAAACCTCAATGTTTAGTTTTATAACTAGATAGGTTCACCTATTATTAACATTTTAAATATTTTTAATCCATCTCAAGACACAAATTTTTCGATCGTGGAGAAAATGGAGAATTATTTGGTCATGATACCAGTTGAAATCAAGGATTGGTTTTGAATTAAAACTTAATTAAAAGTGACAATAATCATATTTGGGAACCATCCTACAATGATATACTGTCTTCAATGTATTTCTACTGAGAGTTAGTGTGTGGGAATATGCAGAATTTGGTTTGGTACTTAAGAAAAAGCTATATTCTTCCAACCAAATTCTCCCTTGAATGGGGGGTAATTTACTCCATGTTTTATACAAATGATTTTATATATGTATTTGGTATTAAAAAATACTCAAGATTTATTATATGTAACCAATATTGTGATAGAATTGATCACTTATTCTTAAGCTATGTTACTGCCACTACACTGTGGAAAAAAATTGATATATTTTTTAAAATGATACCTTATACAACAAACATCTGAGAGAACATATATGCATGTATTAAGATTCTTAATTCCAAATAGATATTTAATATATTTCTTATGGATAGTTATAAAGTCATTCATGTCATATGGACCAACTGGAATAAATTGGTACATGAGAGCACTTCCTTTGATATAAACTCGGCTCTAGATCTGGTTATTGATGTTGTGATATATGAAAATTCTATTCAAAATGGTTATGGTGATAAATACATAAATGACTTTATAGTTATTAAGATTTATTGAATTATAGGTAAATATCATCCACATTACGGAACATTATAAGTCATGTGGATCCCTATACATCTGGGATGGATGAAATAAAACACAGATGGAGCCTCAAGATGTAATACACGTCCTTCTAGATATGGTTTGATTTTAAAAAATCATAGTGGTGAAGTAGTGGGATCCATCTATGGTATTTTTGGAATCACTAAATCCATTAACACTAAAATGTACGGTATAATTATTGTGGTGGAAATTGTAAATCAATTATATCACCTCAATTTTTGTATTGAATGTGATGGCACCACCATTGTTCCAGCTATCAGAAATGGAATTATCCATCTGTCAGGGAAGATGACTGTCATATGGAGAAACTTTGTAAACTATTTCATCAATTAATTGTATCATCAAAAATGCATATTGTGAATCAAGATATGTAGATGATGGGATTTCAAAAAAAAAGGTGTAACTTCTACAACGATTATCTAGATTAATGATGTACCTTAGGAAATCTTATTTTATTTGAAAAGGTATTATTGTAAATAAAATTTTTTCATACTTCATTTATTTTTCTTTTATTGAATAAAGTAAGCTTTCCCTTTGTGAATGTTCTCACTATAACAGCAAAAAATATTTGGTTTAATTGTAACATAACCATCTATTAGATGAAATTCCTAGAATCATTTACATTATTTTAGAGGGAATATTTTTCATGGAATGATTGATATATATTTATAGGTATTTTAAATGTAATTTGTAATTGATAATTCTATGGTTTATGTATTATTTTGACTTATACTTTTCTCTTGGGAATGGAACCTTAAATCATGTAAAAATATATGGGTTATTCCACCTAGTGTTTGGGAGGGACCACGACTAGTTGTTATGAAATAACGATATGGTTACTAAAAATATGTCTCACACCCATGTATATTTACACTTAGAACAAGGTTCTCTCTTATTCGGATAACCAGAAAGGGTACAAAACTCAACCTAATTTGTTCACCAGGATGAAATGGCCTATTCCCTATAATATAATTCGAATGATATGATATTGATGTATAACACTTAAGATCCCTAACCATATTCCATTGGTATATTCCCTGATGATCTACATTATGGTATTTCTTTACTAAAAAATTATCATTTCAATAAAAGGTAATTTTTACCTTTATTTATTCATTTCACTAAAACGTTTTTTATGATAACCATGTTACGTCTTTCCCATAAATAATAAAAGTTAAACTTTTATATTTTTATTTAAAACTAGTGTAAATTTTTTTATTACATAATTGTTTTACATGGGATGATTAGTGAAATTTTTCTCAGATTATTGTGTTGACACCCTATACACACACTCAGGTGTATGTAGGCTATCTTTTCTAGATATGGTTTCCAACTATGATAGAATTTGTACATTACATTAGTGTTGGAAGATTTTTTTTGATTGGGAGCAATTTATGTGGTAAAATGTCACACCTTGACATCATATACTCCTTAATTTTATTTATTTCTCAATGTTGTATATTTTTGTTGAGGTTTCGGTTGGGTTTCCAATAAAAGGCCCTATGTTTTTTGTGGTATTTGTTTTCTTTTATAACTATTCATTATTATTGTGTATTTGGTGGGAATAATGTGGAATGTTGGAGAGTTTATGATTCCCTTAATGTCTATATATTAGTTTTAAAACATTCAAGGATCATTGGGTGGACTTCCCTAGTGTTTGGGGTGTAATTTTGGGGTTTTGAACCAATTTTTTGGGTGACACATTTTTAGAATGGTTTCCCCAAACTGTGCAACTTTACCATGAAATTTTCCAAAAATCATTCCAGTAGCCCTCACAAAATTTACCCACAGTTTTCCAAACTGTGTAGAAAAATAGTGCCACCCATTACATGCTTAATAAATATTATCCTAAAACCTGATTTTGGTGATTCCACCTCCAAAATGAAGTCATACTTGTAGGGTATTGACCAGAGGCGCCTACCCCTTATTCCTATTTCGATTTGGGAAATGTTTGGGGAAATTTCCCACCAATGGTCAGGGGTCCTTCTTGATTTCTTCTTCTCCTTCCACCCTCTCATTTATTTTCTCTATTTTACCTTGGTTCCTATTTAGACAACCCTAATGTCTATGGTTTTGGTGCGGGTTATGTTTTTTTTGATTTAGGGTATGCAGATTCATCATAGATCCCCAATTCTCCCTCACCTTGAAGTTTTATTCAATTCTCACAAGGATGGGCTAGGAATTTCTACTTCATTCCTTTTCGTAACACTCCATGATAACTTTTTTATTTTATTTTAATTTTAAAATTCCTTTCACACCTCTAATATTTTTATTGATTGATGCTAATTGTGATTCCTTGTTGTTAAAAATAACTAAAAATAGGTTTTTAAAAGTATGTTTGTGAAATGACTAGGGTTTTGGCACCAAGGGTGTTTATTTTGAATTCTTTAGTTTTTATAATGTGAAATTTTGGATTTTTTATGAAAATTTTAGCCTTGTTTATAGTGTAATAGTATTTTGTTGGTTGTGAACTTGGTTTAGTGTGTATGTTTTGGTGATGTTATAAGATGTTAAAAATGTTAAGGTGATTTAGACGGGGTTTTATCATATAAAGGGAATTCTTTCAGATTCTTCAAATAATAAGGATGGTGGGTTATGGTTTTCAAGAAATTTGTGTTTTATGTAAAGGGTTATTTGTGTGTTTTATTGGGTGCTTGGTGTACCATTGGATGTTGTCACATCAATGGGTTCACTAGGTGAACACATGGATGTGCCCTGAAATAAAGATGATACTTGGAAAATTTTATTCTTACTATATCGTGATTTCTCAAATGACTCATGGGTTTTAAAAAATGTTGTTTCCCTTGGTATATTTTTAAGAAGGTTTTAAATGAAAATTTATAAAGTGTTACTCAAGTTTTTTGGAAAACACGATTTTAATGGGTTCTTTAAGGTTTGACCATTTTGTATGAAACATGTTTTTGTGTGAGATGAAAAAAAGGTAAAGGCATGTTTCATAATTGTGAAGTATTTGAACATGAGTTTGGAACCTAAGTTATCATTTGGATTTGTAAACATAAAAGTAGTGTTTGCAAGATGTTTTAAATTTTTTTTGTGCCCAATTGGAAAACCAGAATGTTTTATGAAATGGTTTAAATGTTTAATTGTATAATGACCTAGTTGACACCTTTGTGTGATATTAAATTTATGTATATAAATACAAGGAAGCTTTATATAAGTGATATCCCTTAGGTTTTATCATATATTGGTGTCTATGTTTTGGGTAGGTAAGTTTGGTGAGATGAGTCAAGCGTGCGAGGGCCTCCCACTTACACCGTATTACTATTAACACCATGGGTTCTTAGGAATCTTTTAGAAGATCAAGTTATAGTTTCTTATTAGACTCGATTAGATGGGTTGGTAACCTCCCAGAGTTGTGGATAGGCCAGAAGGGCTTTTCCACTGGGGAGGCTGTGAGAGAATCCAGTTGGTTACAGACATAGGGGCTTCACTATATGCTGATAGGTGGTTATGAAATGAGTAAATCCAGGGGTCTTCATGGTATGTTTAGGATCCCCGATGTTTGTTGATAATATTTCTTGATTAATTTTTGGTGTACTATATTATTTTAATTATTTTTTATCTTATTCTTTTTATCACAACCCAGATTTTCATCAATTTGGAATTTGGTTATAAAATGGTACCTGGTTTTGGAATTGTTCGGTATCGTTTGTTGGATTTGAAAAAGGGGAAATAATGATGTTTTATTTAAAATTCTAGAACCATAAATTTATAACTATACTACAAACATGAGTTAATATACTGCTATGGGATAGGGAACTATGGGATTTAGTGGTTATCTCTTAGAATTCCTACTAAGCATCTTGGTGCGCATGACAATCATATCTTTCCAGTTGTAGGTCCCTTCTTGTTCAGGTTTTCCTGGTTTAGTTGCTCAGTGTTTGAGTAGGATCAGCCTTTTAGTTGGAGTTGACCAATGGGTCACATGGATATCCTTGTGTTGTGGTTTCATCATCAATTTTTTATTTGGTTTTGGTTTTTTCAGTAGTATTTTGTTTATGGACCAACTATTTTTATGATTTATGTCTAGTTAGTTGTGCTATGTTCATAGTTTGTTTTGTTTAATTTTTAGGACCCGATGGTTTCTTTCAGGCTAAAATAATTCTTAATAGCTTTGTTTTGATGCCCAAAACTAGTTTCTAGCCTACGGGGATCAAGAACATCATCCAAGCCATGTCGCGGACCAGCGCAAGTGACCGGTTTAGGGTCGACCTGTGTTGGTTATTAAAAAAATGTTATCAAAGTAGGTTATTATTATTTGGGGTGTCTAGTATAGGGAGAATATAGGTGTTTAGGGCTCACGAGGAAGGTCACAGGTCAGTGCCTGGTCACCACCACACGTGACAAGATCTAAGTTACTAGGGGTAGTCTAGGAGTGAGTCCTTTTCTTTGGTTGTTTTGGGATAATGAATGAAAATGGAGGCTAACCGCTGCCATTTTGTGACTTCACATGGAGTGGTAGACCATATGGAGTCCATGTTTATAGTTCAAGGCCCTCTTGGTGTTATGACTTACTTGGGGCATGGCCACCACCATGTCACCAGGTTGGGCATAAACATTAGTTCCTCATTTCCCTAGTACATTGTTTGTTGTGCATTATTTTGGCCTTGGTTATTATGAGAGTGTGTTAAAAGTGAAAATTAAATTTGGGAATTGAAATGGATTTAATGTGAATATGGTTTTGAAATCTACAAGGTTTTTTTTCTCAATTTCTTTTGGAAATTGGGGAAATGGGTTTTAAAAATAGTGTATTTTGATTTGGAAGAAAAAAAATTGATGTACATTTATACTAAATAAGGAATAGAAATTTTCGACCCTTGTTGTTCATTATGAAGGGAAACTTGTGTGGGGTATATATGAGAAGTGCATGTGGGAAATTTTTCATGGATGAAGTAAAAATAATTGGGTGGACACACATGTGATGGTTCATAGGATTCTTGTGGGTGCGGTTTTGGAATTTAAGACTTGGATTGATTTTTCAAAAATGGGGTTGAATGGAATAGTTATTTAGGGACTTGGTATTTCTTGGAAAGTGGGTTATTGGTATTTGTAAAAGGGTCTCTGAAAAGGTATATTTTTAATTATAAATAAATGACGGTTTCTAGAAAAGTGGTTTCTTCTTGTGCTTGTTTATGTTTGTCTTGTAAGACTGTTTCCCTTGGTTTGGGATTTTTCTTTTGAATGAGTTTGGCATGATGCTAGTTTCAGATGCTTTTTTCATATTGTTCATATAATTATGTCTAGAAATGTCTCAAATGATTCCAATGAATCATGCCCTATTTCCAATTTTTCTCGGGTGTTGTTTGTCTTTTAGAGTGGAAGAGGTCCATTAGATGCTGGAAAGTGGATCAAAGAGGTAGAGTGTGTTTTCAGTTGGTTGATAATTCACATGTTTGTTAAAGACTGTGTTTTCTTGGGATTTTATGAGGGTCCATTTGTGGACCATTGGAGGTCAAGTGTTTATTCGTCCCTGAAGTTTGAGCTGTAGTTAGTGGTGGTAAGATTTCTTGAGGGTTCCCTATCTGGCGAGAGGGGTGTGACCGAGGAAACAATTTTTTATGAATCTTGTTTGTTAGTGTCAGCTTCTATATCATTATACTATTCTTTTTCATGCCACAAATATGGAATGTTCAGGCAATCTAAGATGCCTTTCGACATCCTTCTGATGTCTTGTTTTCTTGGTGATTGTTCGGGTTGCAAAGGAATGTTCGGAAAGTAGTTCTATTTGTGGTAGGAGTGCTGGTTGGGGGATGCTAGTGCCTGACTATGAGGCATAAGATGCTTTATCCATTTGATCCCCAGCCTCAGGTCTAGGGGTGAAGCTCATGCATAATCAGGGGTTGCCGAGGGTGTGATGGATCTCAGCAAAGTCCATGTTTTTCTAAATTGGAAACATGGGATGTTCCCCTGATATTATTTCAAAGTGCGGGTGTGTTCATTGTCTAAGTGTGGTGGTGTGATGGAATTTTTCTTTTATGATCTGAATAGTTCGGTTCATTTACCATGGATTTTAGAATTTCTAGTTCTTCTTAGGGTGTTTTTGGTTTGGTTTGGGATGGGTTTTGGGATTTGAAGGTGCTTATTTGGTGGTAAGAGTTCATTGCCTTGGTAGAGGTTTTGGGTTCAATTATTCTCAATGTTTCCCATAGTGCTATGAGTCCTACCTAGTGTATGGGATTTTAACTCTGGTGTTGTTGTTGATCTCCCTTGTAAGGAAGGTTGTCAGATTTTTTTCGGGGTTTTCCGTTCAGTCACTCAATATTCTGGGTTGCTCTTTAACAGGTTCCTAGTCTAAGTCCATAGGGTAGATTTGTTTTGTTCATCCTAGAAGTTTGGTAACTCATATTCAGAAGTTCCCATGCTCCCCCCATGGGGGTGGTCTGTTGGGGTTTTGTGGGTTTCAAGCTAGTTGAGTTTTTTGGTGGGTAGAACACTCTCTCATTTTCCCTTAGTCTTGGGCTTCAGGTTTTCTTGATTCGATCGAGTATGACATGTAAAGAGTGTGGTCAGCTCAGAATTTGCATTTTTCTTTTGTTTTTTCAGTCATGGACTCAAATCTTGACAAGATTTTATCTAGGTGACTTTATGGCCCCATAAAGTGTTCGTGGTGGCGATAATTTTTACACCCCAACCTCGTATACTCCTTTATTTAATTTATTTCTCATTGTGGGATCTTTTTGTTGAGTTTCGGGTTGGGTGTCCAATAATATTCCTTGTGTTTTCTTGGTATTTGTTTTCTTCTAGACCTATTCATGGTTATTGTGAATTTTTTGGGAATAAAGTGGCATGTTGGAGAGTTTGTGATGCCCTAATTGTCTCTATATTGTGTTTCAATCAATCAAGGATCAGTGGGTGGACATTCTTAGTGAATGGGGTGTAATTTGGGGGGTTTGGGCCGATTTTTTGTGGTCACACAATTTGAGCATGATTTCCCCAAACTATTCAACTTAACCCCGCATATTTCTGGAATCATTCCAGTAGCTCTTTCATGGTTTTCACATGGTTTTCCAAACTGTGAAACCCATTATGGGCTTAATAAGACTTAGTCTAAAAACCTGATTTGGGTGATTCCACCTTCAAAATGAACCCATACCAATTGGGTATCAATTAGAGGCACCTCCCTAACCTTCCTTCTTTGATTTGGGATGATTTTTGGGTGATTCCTCACTAAAGGTCAATGGCCCTTCTTTATTTCCTCTTATCATCTTCCCCCTCTCTCATTTCATTTATCTCTCTTGCCTTGGTTCTTATTTGGTCGAACCATAATGTATAGGGTTTGGGTGTGGGTGATGTTTCTTTTGATTTAGGGTATGTGGATTCATAATAAATCCCTATTCTCCCTCTCCTTCAAGTTTCATTCCATTATCACAAGGCTAAGGTAGATATTTCCACTTATTTCCTTTCCGGAACACTCCATGAGCACTTGTGTATTTCAATTAAATTTTAAAATTCCTTTATCACCTCTAATATACCTATGGATTAATGCTAATGATGATTTATTGTTGTTATAAATTATAAAAAATAGGTTTTCAAATGTATGTTTGTGAAATGCATAGGGGTTTTTCACCTAGGTTGTTTATTTTAAATTCATTAGTTTTTCTAATGTGAAATTGAGGGATTTTTATGAAACGATTATCCTTGTTTATAGTGTAATGGTATTTTATTGGTTGTGAACCTAGATTAGTGTGTATGGTTTGGTAATATTATTACTTGTTAAAAATGAAAAGGTTTTTTAGAAGGGGTTTTATGGTCTCAAGGGAATTGTTTCATGATCATTAAATAATGAGGATGATTGGTTATGGTTTTTAAGAAAATTGTGTTTTATATAAAGGGTTCTTTGAGTGTTTTCTTGGGGGTTTGGAGTGCCATTGGATGTTGGAACACATACAGGTGCACATGGTTCACACATAGATGTTCCCTGAAATGAAGATGAAACTTGAAAAATTGAATTCTTAAAAAATCTTGATTTATCAAATGACTCTTGATTTTCAAACAATATTGGTTCCTTGGGATATTTCTAAATAAGATTTTAATTCGAATTTTATAATGTGTTTCTCAAGTGTTTTTGAAAACATGGTTTTTAATCAGTTCTTTAAGGTTTGTGAATTTGTCTTGAAACATTTTTTTTGTGAGATAAAAAAGGTAAAGGATCATTTGGTAATAGTGAGTGTTTTAATGTGTGTTTGGAACATAAAACCCTATTTGTCTTTGAAAATGTAATAGTGGTGTTTTCAAGATGTTTTAGAAAATGTGAGTTCCTAATTGGAAATCCCTAATGTTTTATGAAATGGTTTTAATATTTGATGGTATGACGACTCAGCTGGAACCTTCGTGTGATATGAAATGTATGTATATAAATACGGGGCACCTTTATAGAAGTTATATCCCTTAGGGTTTATCATATATTGGTGTCTATGTTTGGGGTAGGCATGTACATTGAGATTAGTCACACATGCGTGGGCCTCCTACTTATACAATATTATTGTTACCACCATGGGTTCCTAAGCATCATTTGGATGATATAGTGATGGTTTCTTATTAGCCTAATTAGACAGGTTGGTACCCCCGTGGAGTTGTGTATATGCTATGAGTGTATTGGCCTTGGTGAGGCTATGAGAGCATCTTGTTGGTTATAGACATAGGGGCTTCACCAAACCCTGACAGATGGTTCTGAACTGAGTGAGTCTAGGGGTATTCTAGGGATTTTTAGGATCACCCATGGTTATTGATCATATTTCTTATTTGTATTATATTTTACTAGATTATTTTCATGCTTGTTTATCTGATCCTTTTTATCACTACCTTTGTTTTCATTATTTTGGAACTTGGTTATAAAATAAAACCTGTTTTTGGAAATGATCAGTATCATGTGTTTGATATGAAAATGGGAAATTTATGTTGTTTTATTTAAAATGTGAAAACATTACCTTTATAGATGTATTTCAAACTAGTGTTAAAGAACTATTTTTGGAAAGAGAGATATCGTATTTTGTGGTTATCTCTTAGAATTCCTATTGAGAATCTCAGTGATCATGCCTATAATATATTTCAAGTTGAAGGTTCCTTCTTGTTCAGGATTTCCTAGTTTAGTTGCTCAGTGTTGAAGCATGCTCGACCTTGTGGTCAGAGGTGAGCAAGGGGTCAGAAGGAGATCGTGGTTTCATGTTCTCATCATTTTTTTTTATTTTTTTGTCTTTTTGGTTGTGTTTTGTTTTTAGACCAACAATTTAATGATTTATGTACACTTGTTTGTTGTGCTACATTTCCAGTTTGTTTTATTTATTTATCAGGTCATGTTTGTTTCTTTCGGGTGGAAATCATTCCTAACGACTATTTTCTAATGCATGATACTAGTTTTCAGCCTGTGGGGATCGGGAATGCCCTTCAGGCCATGCCACCGACTAGCTTGGGTGATTCGTTCAGGGCTGACCCAGGTTGGTTCATGACATAAAATATTATGTATTTCATTTTTCATGAGTAGTTTGTATTATAATCCAATTACTTTGTATATGGATTAGTTCTATTCAAATTATTTATTTAGTCAAAGCGAAATAATTTTGGAGTTTTTAGATTATGTTTTATTATATATTATATGGTTTTGTTATTTTAGTCTCATTTACCCGTTATTGTCTTTATAAATGAAATTATTACACCAATGATAGATAATTCTCATGAAACTTGTATGATGCCCATGGGGACCAGAAATGATCATCAGACCTTGTTGTATGCCTACCCATTCATCATGAAGGGGTGTCCTAGGTTGGTCTATGATTGTCCACTAGCATTTAATTTCTTATTCTCATTTCTAATAAGATAATAATGTGCATAGTGATATGATAATATCTAAACACAAAAATATTATCCACTCATTAACAAGTTTGAGTGAACATTGTTAAAACCCTTATTCAATCTGTGATATTTATCACTCTATGTTTCATTGTTACATCATTTTGATTACTATTCCTATGATTTAAATTGAAATGAGAAAAATTATTTGAATGTAGGTGTTTTGGTAACAACTAATTATCTTCCCACCTTAGTGGTAGAAACTCTCTTCTATACCTATCGATATAAAATATTTTCAACTCTAAAATAGGATCACAATAATTTCTTTGAAATCCCAATGTATATTTTAGTACTGATTTATCATTTTAATATAACAATTGATACATCTTCCCTTTATATAGGTCTATGAGGATGAGTGACAAAGGATCTATGAAGGGTTTATTACTATGGTAGTTTGGTTTTCACATATATTAATATATTTATATATGAGATTTCCTTATGAAGATTTTTACATGAGGCTTGTAGCTTGTTCGACTACTATGGTGTATCGGTTGACAGATAAATTTTGATACAAACTGGTTTGATATGTTTTTCATACATCCATGTGATCATGATGGGTATATATTGATAAAACATAACATAACGCTTACATACATTGATATGCATTGAATTTCAATTTTGGGATATGTCACGGTCATGTTAGTTCCACTATATCAAGCTTTGAAAGTCATACAACACATAAAAAACATACATGTATATGAAGAATTTATATCCCAAAAAATAGATAAAGGAAATACCCCATGATATATGGTTGGTATAACTACCCAAAAAAAAATTTAAGTAATTTTTATAGCTTTTTTAGATACATACATATAATATTTTACATCCCGAAACTGATAGTTCTGGTGTTCTGTGAAATTATGTTTACATTAGAAAATTAATATATATAATGCCATTCAATTTTATTTAAATCCTTAATCATATCCTACCTATAAAATAATAAAAATCTTATTTTACATCTAAAAACACATACATACATGCATCAAATAACGTTTTAGTTAAAAAACCTTATAAGTTAATGATTATTTTGAAAGAAGAATATCTATAAATCAATATGAGTACATGAAGGATGATAATTTTAATCATCACAATATAAAAATTGGATCATAACATAAGAATATAGAAAATCAAGGCATGTGATAGGGAATATAGAGTAAAATATGTCTTGGAATATGAAACATACATAATAATGAAATATCTTAAGCATAATCAACACTCACTACCAAATAATCATAACATAGTTATGCTAGAAATTCTTCCCATACCATATAAATAGTGTCTCATAACATATAAATGTTATCCAATTTACTGGGTGAGTATATAATTTCAATCCCACTCATTAAATCATAATATAGTTATAATCATGTGTACCAAATAGAATGGTAATGATATAATGAGCATACATAAACTAATAAGAAAAATATGGATAAATCATTGTGAAATAGAAAACAATTTCATTAAAATATCAAAACATATAACAGAGAATAAAAAGTTAATAAAATAGAGAATAAGAGATATATTTACCCATGAAAAAAATGTTAATATTAATAATAAATGTTCATGTAAAATATATAAACATTTTTAATTGATATGGATAATATAGAAACCATTAATATGAAAGGTACTATAAATATATGTTTTTTATCTAATGTGCTTCCCCTATAACTCTTTCCTTCAAATTTATGTCCCCATTAGTGATTTAATTTTAATTTTACAACATCATCATTCTCATTTCACTCTTATTTTATTAATGATTCCAAGTTTAGCTACATCTCCAAGGGCCTTGATCAAAACTACCTCTACACTTATCACATGATCCATAATGCTAAAATCCATTTTGTTTTGGCACAATGGGTTTTAAATGATTGGTATTGTATCTGTTATTGTGTTTGGAAACATGCTTTGGTTGGTTTCTTGTGTACTTTCAATTGATTTCACCTAGCTTGTCCTTTTCTTTCTGTTGTTTTTGGACTTTTTTCATGCTTTAAATCATATTTTGATCAACCAATAATATTTTCATATATAAATTTTTTTAAGACCCCATACATGGCTTAGTATGAAGGTGATTCTGGTGGTTTTGGGACTATGTAGGTGGTTGAGTTCATCATTGATGGTGTGCCTTGTGTTGGTTTCTAGTATGACATTTCTAGTTAATTTTACCCTAATATATCCATAAATCATTTGGTATAATTTTTTATCTATTGGTGGTTTCATCAACCTATATTTCCCCATTCTTGTTCTTTCTTACATATATCCCTTTTCATTCGATCCCATTTATTTACTCATAGTGTATCCATTGATCAACGTCAATTGAAATTTCAGTCTTTTATGGGAGTAAAATTCCTTATCTCGGGTGAAAATTTAGAGAGGAGTCAATTTTATGCCTATGTGGTTATAATTTAGTATTTTATAATATTTATTCATCATGAAGTTGCCTTTGATTGAGTCAAACATTAGTTTGTTATGGAGATGTTAATCTGTTGGAAGGTGAAGATGGTGTTTTAACAGTTTCTAGTTTATATGTTGCTGAATAAGTGTTGGAATGGGATGGATTTTTTGGAAAAGGGGTTGGAGTTATTCTCAGTTAGACTATCTAGTTTTAATTTCTGTCAATATGTATTTTATAGTTTGATGTTATTCTTCTGATGGGAATGTATTGAAATAATAATCTGTTTTTTTGGCGATGGAGTTAATGAAATGGAGAAATGGGTAAGCCACTTCGAGAATCAAAAACATGAGTTTTGTGTGGTATAGGTGTCAATACATGATCTTATCTTCCATGAGATTCATATGTGGAAACCTCTCAACTTTTTTCCATATCTCATGATATGTTTTATTTTTGAAATTTAAAATTTGATGCCATCCGGGTAACCCCCTTGTTTCTAGGTTGATGATGTTTTGTTTGGTATTCATTTAAGGTTTTTTTCTATTAAGGGGTTTCATTTCTTTTGGATGTACTTAGATACCAATCATAAAAAAATCATTTAAAATTTTTTAAAATTAAATTTAAGAGGTATATACATCCTTAGATAATAAATCATAATAGAAATCATTTTGGATTTCAAATAAAGAATACATATTAATCATTTGGGAGAAAATATAGAAGGAGAGAGAAAGAAATTCATAGAAGAGAAGGGATAATTTTCTATACAAATTTATATTCAATAAAAATAAGATATTTTAAATGAATAAATAAGGAAAAATAAAATTATAACAATTTAGTAGTGCCCTCATAAAATAATATAAAACATAAAATAAAATAAAACAGAATATATAAACTCCAAAAAAGAGTGATAAATTTGAGTCAAAACATACCTCTATTCAAGAGTTTGTTCAACACTCTTAAACCACATATACAAAAAATTTATTTATGAGAAAATTACCAAATAACTATTGTACATTCATTTAGCTGAATTTTGGAAATATTATTTAATTAAAAAGAAAATTAACAATGGAATGTTAGTTTAAAGCATTCCGAGGAGATTTTATAACCTAGTATCCATAATTTTTCATTTTTTCCATGAATTCTATATTTTCTAAAATGTAATTTTTAATGGTTTATTATTGTTTTAATATTATTAAATTTTGAATGGAGCTCCATTGTAAATATTTTTTTAGGATTATATAAGCTTTACAAATTTTATGTTTCAATGTTATACGGTTTGCATCAACTATCTATATAATAAATAGTTAATAAAATTATATGAATATTGATTATATAATTAAATAATTCTTATAAATTAATATTATAGGTTTATATTATATTCATGCAACATAAACAAGTTGTGAATGTGGTGGTAAGTGAAAAAGAGATTTCGTCCTTACAGTTTTTAAAACTAACCTTGTAAAGGACGTTCCAACATAGGAGATAAATAAGAGATATATACACACACACACACACACACACATATATATATGATATTTATAACTTATATTTACATTATAGAAACAAATAAATTTTTATTATACATATATAGGGATTAATTAAATGGGTAAATATTTATTTTAAAGTGATAAAATAAAAAATGAATAAAAGATATTAGAGATATTAACTCTTATTCATAAACTCCACCTTTGATAATTGTATAACATCTTGGATACTTGAGATGTGGTGGGTATTGAATATTACAATTATTATAAGGAGAGATAGGAGTAAGAATATGGGAATAATTTTGTATTTTGAATGTTTTTAGAAATGGTTTGAAAATGGGGAGGGGCTATATATAGCTGGAAGTGACATAAATTTTAGAATAATATAATTCAAATAATATAAATATATGACTAAAACATGAAATAGTGGTATTATTTATGAATATTAATAATATTACTAAATTTTTTTGATTTAAATGATTCATGTCATCACATATGATGTTTTTCCATGATTATGTCGTCCAAACATAATAATTATATCATATTTTCCCACATATATCCCTCTTAATGAAAAATAAAAAAATGTCACCATAAACAAATTTAAAGTTATATATTCCAAATAAGAAGCATATCTTATGAAAATAAGTTTCTAAATTTGAGAAAATTAATTATTAAAAAAATACCCAAATATATTTAAAATCAAGTTTTAATTATGTGAATCATTTCCTAACATTTTAAATATATTATTTCAGACTAATGAAATTTACCTATAGGTTTTCGAAAATTTATTTAAAATTTTAAAATAAATTATTTATTTAATATTAAATATTTTCATTTTAATAAAATATTCTTATAAATATATATGACACGGTATCTATTATTATCGAAAAGAAAATTTATATATTTCAAAAAATGTCTAAAAAATTTCCATTTCATAATTTTGAAATTTTAATTATAAATTATTAATACTATTTATTAAAATATGTCTCCAAGTGAGATAAATTTAATAATTTAAATTTTTTTATAAAATAATATGGGTTTTATGTTAAAGAAAAACACATAAACAAAAATTTAATACCATTATAACTTGTTTGAGATAAAATTATTGAAAGACTATATTTATTAATTTAAATATTTATTCATTACATTTTTATATTATATCATTGAAATTTATTTGAATATACACTTTTAAATAGAATCTCATAAAAATCACCTTAGTCTTCCAATGATTATGTTATTATTGTAATAGTAATTTCTATGAGGACTACACTAGCCATTAAAATGATCATTCTACCAATTAATATCCTATTTATACACCATAAATCCTATACCTTTAATTTTACCATTTTTCCAAAAAATTATATATCTCTATTTTTTAAATTCCCATATTATTGGGAATATTTTATCATATTTAGAAAAATTATTTTCATTTACTTTGAAACTTTTTGGTGACCATGAGCCATAAAATTTATTTATTGTAGTCAAGTTATTTACCTTCCATTTTTACACTATTATACTTGTATTAATATCATAAAATGAAACCATTATTAGTTTTTAATGATATATTATAATGCAATAAAATAATTTTTATTCTATCATATGAATTATTTATAACATACCTTACACTCAGGTACATTGATTTTAAAAAAAAAGTATAAATAAAAATATTTTAATTAAAATATACAAAAATATTAAATACGAAGATTTCATTTTAAAAAATCTAAGTAATTAAAACTAGATCTATTAGGAAGAAAGTTTTAGTAGGCACATGTATCTCTTATAAAATTTGTAGTTAAAATTTTTATTATTTGATTATCCCTTAACATTACCCATGTGATAATTATAGGAAATGATCATGTTTTTTCATAGATATAAATTTATTCACTTTTTTGAATGAATAATCAATATCATAAAGTGGTTTATTTTATCTCTTTATTTTTTATAAATTCTATGGATTTTGTTCCTTCTATTAATATTTTATGGAATGTTTCTTTTTTTTTCTATTTGTATTTTGAATGTTTATAATATATATAGACCACTTGTTAGATTTTTAGTAGAACTAGATAAATGTGGAAACTAGTCAGTATAAAGGGAAGCTATTCACAAAAAATAAATATTATACATGTGATGTTTGTCTCAAACCATTATAAATGGTGAATATAATTGAGGCCTTATGGTGTAATAAACTAATTCTAGAAAACTGACTTGGTTGAGTCATTAAATATCAACTATAGCAAACTAGTATAATTTATTATTGGTTATTGTCTAACATGATGATCTGATAATATAATTGGAATCATTATTAGGGCACACCTCTAGGCCAGTATAAACTCTTTGGTCCACATTTTTTTCTCATGAATCATCAAATAAAGTTATAGAAATTATGAAAAATTAATATGCTGTATAATATTTATCTACATCTCAAACAAGATACTTCATAACTCATTTAGTTAAATTTAGTCCTCTTTGGTAAAATCAGTTAAATATGGTTACATTTAATAATTTATTTCAAAACTAGTCATTTTATGTCACATAATGTTTGTAAATCTGATGAAATATAATAATATATATTAACTCAAGTAGGGAATTGGCCCAAAATTCATTAACTATTAGTCAATAATATAAATAAAAAACACATTGAATCAACTATAATGAAAGCCTATTAATTTTGTCTTAAAATTCTTTACTATTTTCAAACATTATTAATCATAGGAATATATGATCTAAAATAATTTATTATAGGCTTTATGACATCACCTTATGTTTCCCATATCATTTTTATATCTCAAAATATTATCAGTGGGATCTATTTTCCAAAATAGTTAAAAAATAAACTGTATAAAAACTCATAAATGATCTCAATTTACATTTATAATACTTACATTATAAACTATATGAAAAAATGAGTAAAATTGAAAATTTATGGGTTCCAAAAAAGATTAAGGAAATAAATAATGGGTGAAATAAAATCTAAAAACATAAATATATTGTGGAAGCGACTTGATTAATTATGTGTAATTGTATCCACTTACTACAAATGGTATCATAAGTGGCCCCTAAATGTGCTTTTCAAATGATATTGTACCTCTTTTTTGAGTATGTAAATTTCCATCATTTTTTATTTTAAAAAACATGTTTTTTTTAATTAAATATTTTATAAGAAGATATATGTGATGAAAAAAGGAATATAAAAATAAATCATTACAATAAAAAAATGATGAACCCAAGAAACATAATTGGAAAACCACATGAATAGTGAAGGAAGACTCCCAAAATCAAATTAGAAATTGAAATCAATTGCATAATTATCATATAATTTAATAGAATAATTTGACTTATTTCCTTATCTTATAGTGTGATATACTGTAGTAACCTCAACCATCCTCATCACATAGGCCCATATAATGTAGGATATAGGCCAGTGGGATGACTCTATGTGATTCAATAATTTAACAATAATACTAAAATCCATATCAATACAGTATAAAAAAAGACATCTATAAAGGTAAAATCTTATTCCAAAATATAATATGTTTTCATCCTTTATAAGTAATGATAAATGTACAATTTTTATAGAAAATCCCAACACCACTAAGACACACTAGTAATGAAAAACCTACTATAAAATAATAATATGATCGACTGAGACATCAGAGCTCATTTTGAGCCTGTGGAAAGGAGGTATCTATCACACCTAATTACCTCTAGAAAAAACATTAGGACTTTACCTCAATAAAAGTATCTCTTGAGGCATGGTGTGAAATAATCATTGAAGTTATGTTCTTATAATATCAACAACATAGTCCCCAATGATTTTTTAATACTTTTAGAAAATACAATTCAATTACAGGGTATATTGAACATAAATCATTACATTTTGACCCCATTATTGAGTCTAGTAGATATTTAACAAATGTAGTGGTAGAAGATACCTCCATGGATACTTATCGAGAACATGAAATAATAACTCATAAGAGACTCAAAGGATTCCATATTGGGAGTTATGTCTGTGATGTTTGAAAAGTACCATAACAGACACAACCCCCGCCAAATTTTGGTAAAAACATGGTTTATGAATTTAACTATTTAGATGATATACCTACATATGGATTCTAAATCAATACCTTCATTTAATAAGACAACATCTATAGGAAGATAATTACTTTCAATCCACCACAAAAGAAAGATAATTTTAATAGTGATAATGCATTCTAGATGAAGTCTCCCAACAGGGCCTTCAAATTTAAAAACTTATTGAGATGACAGTATGTTACTCAGGTGAATAGACCATTTTTAACAAGTAAATATCTTATCATAACTTTATCATATGGAAGGAATTTTTTTTTCAATTTATTTTTGGTCCCCATCAATGACCACATACAAAACATTATGGTAGGAGAATGTCTTCCTGTATGAAATGTTTAGTTCTATAATCCCTATGAAATTGAGTTTAGAAAATTTCTTATAACATCATGTTTCCATATTTCTGGTGTTTATAACCACTATTTTTAATCTTCCACTTTTTTGATATATTTTTAGGGTGTTTATATGAACTTTTTAATTTTTTTGGATTTTTTTGTGGCTGTCCATGATTGGCACATGATTAGCAAAAACCGTGTGGGTTGGTTGATGAAACCCTATACCATTTAATATAGTTTTAAATTAGGGATTAAAGTTATAAAAAACCTTATGAAATCACCATCAAACCATTTGTCCTAATTAATTATAGAGTACATGGTTCACGTATGTTTTTTAACCATGCATCTAAACTATGCACCCCTCTATCGTGGCCCTAGAGGGATCCCATGGTTGGTGTATAATTTTTCCAACCATGTAACCAAAATATGTATCTCTCTATAGAGGCCTAGTAAGGGAACCTGGTCAGCTTCCCAATTATCTCCAATAGTGTGGCCTAACCCAGGTAACCGTGTGATGATATTATTAATCCCTTGAAAATTAATTAATGACTTGAACCCCAATTATAATTTTTAAAACACATAATAATAAAACATAATCAAATCCTTTATATTTTGGAGGATATCTTGAGAGAATTCTTAGCCTTTAACCATTTTCTTCTAATACATATAAATAAATGGATGAAATTGATCCCTATCTTGTAAGTGTTGTTTCTTTGATTCAACACCCTTCAATTATATTTTTTTTCCTTCTTTTAGGGTTATATATCCACATGTTTTTGGTGGATTTAGACCTTTATTTGGTGGATTTTAATTCTTCAAATTTATCTTTGATATCACCAACCTTTGAATTACTGTTATTGGTTCCCATTATAATCTAGTTCTTTCTATTTAAACCAAAGGTTGGTGGTTTTAGAAGGATTTTCCCTACACATGAAAACATAATTTCTTGATTCATTTTAAAATTAATTTTTTAATTAATTTCCTTGAATTAAAAAGATTTGATCTTTTATTTTGAAATAGCAAGTTATTTTGAAATAAACCCCTTTTTCAAAGGGTTTTATAATATTGGGTGGATTTGATAAAGTATGTCTCGAAATGGGAAGTGATTTATTGATACGATTTTATCTTGATTATTAAGAAAAATTGATTTAAATGAATAAATATTTTAAAATTATTGAATAAAAAATATCAATGTTTTGGTTATGAAATTGAAATGGAGTGGTAACACTTGAAATTGAATATCTGAACTATGAATGATGAATTGAATTGATTGGACCATGATTGATTTATTGATTGAAAGAACATGTGATCTTAAGTATTAAGTGGATGATTCTAATAATCATACTAAGACTCTGAATCCCTGGTAATGGTTTGATGATGAAAACTATAACTAAACCATTTTAATGATTTTATCTAATGTAGTGTCTTATTGATTCTATACTGATATCATGATCCCTAAGAAAGTGTGCACACATTGTGCTGTGATTGATTGACTGAGTAATGAGATGATCGCATAGCCAATAACTCTCAAACCTCAAAGCATATGACTATAGTTCCCTATTTTTAATTTATTATTATATGAAAATACTTATTAAACAATTTACATCATTCCCTTATATTTATTGAAAATACTAATTTAATACTATTTTTAGTATACATTATATCTACTTCATTTGAAAACTATTATGATCAAAAAACATGTAAATGTTTTATCATTACTTGTCTTTATTGAAATTGAAGCTTAATTGGTTTATTTTTTATGGAATTTCTTATTGATTATTTGGTGAATTCCTACTGGCTTATTTATCTCAAAACATACCTTTTATAGGATGAACTTATAGATTATCTTATTCCTAGTCTAGGTAAAGTAAAAAACACCACATAGAGGTGGTAAATGAACATGAATAATTGGAATTCTAGTGATGGAGGTGACAGGTGGAGCTGTGATCCACTCATTACACAACGATTTTGGGTTTTGGGTTGATGAATGTTTTGTATCCTTTTGGATGACATACCATTTTGATCTTCTTTTGGTCTTCTGGTGATTATTTTATCACTAAATAGTGTTTTCTATACCGAATGTTTATTATTTTACCCTTTTCAATTCATTAATGATTGATTGTTTTTGGGATAAAATCATTACCTATGACTTCCTGTTGATTTCAAAGTGCTAGTCTACAGGTCATAGATATTAGGAACACCCATCGGGTCATGTGACTGCTAGCATAGTTACCAATGTAAAATGATATTTGTGTTGGTTCCAAAAAAAATGGAATCCAAGGTGCAGGATTAGTGTCTTTTGTTGATGTTGATATGTAAACTATAATGTCCTAGTAGATATGAGGTTGGATTATTGAGACTTAAGAATCATTTTATGAGCATATTCATGGATTTATATTATTGTAGTGATACTTGAGTCATAAATTGGTTTTCGGTCAAAGAATCACCGAGGAACAAATTTACATAATTATTTCCATTCTACAAACATGATTTGAGTATGTTTAAGTCCTAATTGTTTTAAATTTTATCTAAATGAATTGGCATTCCTATATATTTTGTATATTTTGCTGATCTAATTATCTTTTCAAATGGTTTATGCTTCCTTTTGATGTTTTTTAGTACCACAACCCCATGTATATGTGTGAACATACCTCAGGATGCAGATGATGTAGAACTATGATAAGAAAACCATCCATTTGTTCATAACCTCATTAAGATAGTGGTGCATGTAGTACAAGCTCTGGGAAAGGTACCAAAACCCATAAATATTTATTAATTATAATGGAACCTCAAGGGGAAGAAAAATAGTGATCATTATCATGAGTTTTTTAGGTAATAACTAGCTACTTTCCATGGATAAAATTATCCCCAAGAGGTAGAGGATATGTTGAAAAACATTGATAATATTTTTGAGATCTTGGAAACATCAGTTGAAATAATGATGAAATGTGAAACTTTCAAGATAGATAAACTAAGTAGAAGGTGGTGGGATTCTATGTTCACTACAATAAACATGAAGGTTTTGAATGGATTAGAATCATATACCTTTTTATTGAGTAGTTCAATTTATATTGTATGGTTTTATAAAAGTATATAGAATTTCTTATCCTCTAACAAGGTGATAAAACCATGATTTAATATAAAACCACTTAGTGTAACTTGTTCAATTTTCTACTAAGGTATTTATGTGTGAAAAACTGAAGGCTTGATAATTTGAGATAGGTATTTTATCTAATATTTTAACATAGGTCTATATGATGAAGCATTACTCTTATAAAGAGAATTTTTATAGAGGTTTGATGGTTGAGCTTGACTGGGATGGTATGATAGGGTTGGAGAGAGTGTCTTCTACTCGCAATGGCATTTTTTGGTTCCTTTAATGGAAAGAGGAGGTATGATGAAACTCATGGTGGATCATTATAGAAGTATTCATCCAAACATCCTACAATTTTTGAAATATTTCCATTGACTTTCATTCAATGTGGAATGGTGTGGAATTTGATGTGGGTTTGTTTAGAGACTGTAAATAATTTTTGTTCTTGTGGTCACTTAGGCCACCTATAGAAATTATGTCATGTATTTTCTACCCACATAATTAAATTAGATTATCTGCACAAAAAGGTGATTCATTTTAGCTAGATTCTTTAATAACAAAGGGGATCCATCCAAAAGAATCATAAATGATGTTTCTTAACATAGTGGATGAGTTCCCATATGAATTTGAGGTAGGTCCTGCAATAATTATAGGTACCATGACTATAAATTCATATTTAGTGACTTCTTTATTTGATACCAGTACATCTTATCATTTTTATTTAATCCCACTATGAATCTACTAATACATTCTATATATATTATGTAATTTATGGTTGATATTTCTATGCCCCTTAGAATGAAGAGAGATAAGGGTCTCTGATACCTTCTTGTTCCTTCTCTTTTTTATAGATTTATATCACATAAGAATTTATAGTTCTCAAAATCAAACCTTCATATTAAATTATTAGGATGGATTAGATGGTTTCCAATAAATAATGGATCATATAATATCTTTAGTGGTCTTCATTACTATTCCTGATGGTGCGTGCCATCTTTTTTTGGGGAAAATGACATCCGAGGTTCAGTAGATCTAGACCACAACATTTAGAGTTGGGTAGGAGGATTTCAATGTTTTCTTTTGACCTATAGTAGTAATATGTAAGTGTTAATATTCTTTTTGTTTTCATATAGTTTCTCAATTTGGTTCTTTTTGACTTTTCTATCCTACCACTGGTAAGGGAGGCATATTTCTATATTGAATTGGTACTAGGTACCCAACCTCTCTATATCCTCTCTTACCGTATATAATTCATCTAATTTGAGGAGTTAATGAATATATTGGATGATTTTCTAGATAATGTATACATTCTCATGAGTTTTTTTCCTTGGGAAACAACTTTTCTCTTCATAATGAAAGCATATAGAACCCTACACCTTTGAATTTGTTACTGAAAATTCAATCATGTTATGGTAATGAATAAGTATCCATTTCATTATATTGACCATTTTTTTACCATTTGAATGTAGTGATGTGGATCTTAATGATTGATCTTCTATTTTGTTATAACTTATTGAGAATCGAAGAATATGATATCCGAAAGACCACCATTTTGAGTAGGTATGCCTATTATAAGTTCCTTGTTATGAATTTTGGTCTAAACAATAATCCTATAGTTTTTATGGGGTTAATGATAAATATATTGAATGAATATCTCAATTTTATCATGGTTTTTTTGATAATATCTCAATTTAGTAAAAAACTATGGAAAATCAAGTACATCATATAAGAATAGTGATAATAATTTTGAGTGATCACTATATTTATGCTAACCTATAAAATTAAAATGTATGGATTTTGTAACTAATTTAATATCGAATCGTGGCCTCAAAACATAATATTTTAGTCAATCATAATAAGTTGAAGGCTATTATGATATGGGGGAAAATACACAATGTTTTCAAAATTCAAAGATTCTTGGTCTTAGTGGGGTACTATTGATGGTTCATTAAGTATTTATCACAATTTGATTATTTGGTGACCTATCTCACTTGGAAAAAGTAAAGTTATTATGAAATAAAAAATATTATATTTCTTTTTCTGATTTAATGTTCCTTTTGACTTGTGTTCCAATGTTAACACATCTAGAGGAAGGGTAGGGCTCTATGTTTTTTATGCATCATGTTTAGGTTTTGGATGTGTTCTTATGTATGGTGATCAAAAGGCTGCCTATGGTTTTAGACAACTTAGACCACATGAGGAGAACTAACCCACTCATGATATCGAACTCAAAACTGTGATTCATTCTCTTAAGATTTGGTGAAATTACCATTTCTGGAAAAGGATTATCATTTACTATGATCACAAAAGCTTAATATATATCTTCTCTCAAAAATATATGAATCTATATTAGAGATGATGGGTAATATTCCTAAAATATTTTTTTTGAAAATTTTCTACACCAATGGAAAGGAGAATGTTTTTTTTTGATTCCATAATCTAAAAACATCCATCCCATGATATCAAGGAATCCCTAGAAGAGTCAAATATAATTTTTCTCTTTTATTCAATTAACTTGAGAGTTCATGAGGATGTGAGCTAATTTTCATTGACAACCATACAATTGTCCTCCTCTCTTATTTATATGGGTTTTCAGGGGAATAATATTGATGATGATTCCATAAAATTGGGGATTATCTTTAATATGAGGAGAACATTAGTGATAGGTTATTATCTTTTGAAGGTATCATATTATTCTAAGGCCAATACATCATACCTGTTCCTATGAGAAAATTTATGTTGGATGATTTAAATTATTATATATGGGTGCTACACCCAGGAACCAAAAATATGTTCTATGATACATGGTGACAATTGTTTTGGCTAGAAATGATATGTTATATCATTGTTTTTTTACAATTATTGTACCTGTCAGTAGGTCAAATCTGAGCAACTGAAATCTTTAGGACTTCTTTAGCATATTTCTTTGCTAACATGGAAGTGGGATGATATTTTGATGGATATTGTGGTATAGTTACTATGTACCCCTTAAGGGAAGAATGTGATATGGGTAGTGATTGATCAGTTGACCAAATAATCTCACTTTGTCCCCATTTGTGATATAACCAATGTTGAGACAATGGGAAGTCTGTATATGTAAAATATAATCAGCTTACAGAGGGTTACATCTTTTATAGTTTATAGTAGAGATACATGTTTCAATTCATTTTATTTCAGGATGACTCCATGGAGAAATAAGATCTTATATTAGTTTGAGAATGGCATATTTTCCATAGATGGATGGACATATTGAATGAGCTATGAATATTATTGAACACATCCTTAGTTCCTGAATTCTTGACTTTGGTGGAGCTTGAGATAACCACTTGGGACTAGTTAAGTTTTATTATAATAAAAACTATGAGGCATCCATCAAGATGGAACACTTTTAGGACTTGTATGGATGACTATGTAAATCATCACTCTTTTTCTAGAATATTGGTTAAAATTCTCTAGTATGAACAAGTTTGATCAATGATATGATGAAGAAAATTCAATTGATTCGTTAGAGAATGATGATGTGTCAAATATGATATAAATCTAATGTTTATCAATTTTTATGTCTTTTGGAGTTTGCATCTTGTTGACCATATTTGTTTGACAATTTCAACTCATTTAGGACAATAATTACTTGGACAATCAAGAAAGTTAGTGTCATGATATGTGGGACCCTTTGAGGGTTTTTAGAAGATTAAAAAGGCATCTTATCGTTCATATTTCCACCTAATTTGATAATGATACATAATGTATTTTATGTGTCACATATTAGAATGAATATCTCTAAACTATATCATGTCTTGATTTGAGAGGAACTTGATGAGGTTCCTGATTTATTTATCAATGAGTATCTAGATCATATTGTTGATTCTAAGACGAATGTTCTTCCTATGAATTGTATATCATTGGTTAGGGGGCTTTGGTAGCATGGTAATTATTCTCAAGAGACTTTGGATAATGGGGAACTGATGGGAGAGTAGTGGCCTCAACACTTTGAAATGTATTCATCTAGATAGTATTTCTTAGGCTATTAATAATTTTTAGTGGGAAGATTATAAATCTCATTAACATATTTTAGGTACTTCTATAGACTTATTTTTAGATTTTTTTTATATTGTTTCATGTTTTTTTGAGGACTTCATGAATTTTTTTACTATTTTAGGGATTTTTACAGGTGGCACATGATTAGTAAAAACCATGTGGTATTTAATAGAAAATTGTGTTCCTTGTCATGAGGTTTTGGAGGTAGATTAATGGTTCAAACAAACCCTACGACCACCCCCTAAAACCATGAGGCTTTGGACAATGGGGAGTGCATAGTTGGGGCATGGTTTTCGAAACATGGGAGAAAACTATAATCCCTTATCCAGTAGACCTAGAAAGAGTAAAAAATTAGTGCACATTTTTTCTAATGTCATGAAAAAACAATCAATCTCTCCCTATAGGCTTAGTAAGGGTGCATGGTTAGGTGGAAAATTAGTTCTAGTAGTGTGGCTAACCCAAAAAACCTTGTGATGTGATTTAAATCCCAAGAAATAGTAATAAAGGACCCAAACCCCTTGATATATATTTCTAAAAACCACTTAATAAATCATAATTTGACCATTTATCATTTGGAGGATCTCTAGAGAAGATTTTGAATCATTCAATCCTTTTGTTCTCTGATTGAAGTAATGGTGGATGAAATTGATCTCTCTATGGTAATTGTTATCTCTTTGATTAATAATAAAACCATTATTTGTTCTATATTTCAATGAGGTTTAATTTTTCTCATCTTATTGGTGGATCAAAACATTTATTTGTTTGATTGTAGTTATAGTTATTCCTATTTGTTCTTCCTCCCCTTTAGATCTATGTAGGTTGTTAATATTTATTGTAGTTTCTTGAACTTGTGACTAAAGGATAGTGGTATTGTAAGGGACTTTATTACACTTGAAACCTGATTACTTTTTTGATTCTAAATGAAAATTTAAATTTATTTCCTATAACTGATAATATTTTATGTTTAAATTTAAAAAATAACAGAATTATAAAACGAAATCATTTTTCAAAGGATTTGATAATATTGGGTGGATTTGAGAAAGGATGTACTAAAATGGTAAGTGATTTGATAAAATAATTTGATGTTGATTATGGAGAAAAAATGGGTCTAAAAGAATGATTATTTTGAATGGAACGAATTTTATAAAAACCAAGTATTTTATTTTGATATTTAAATGGAATGTTGAGTCTTGAAATTGAACATTTGAAATATGAATGTTGCATTGAATTAAATTTTCCCTTGATTTATTGAAAGAACATGTGATCCGAATTATTTATCTAGTTATTATGTCAAGTACACTAGGACTTTGAATCCATGGAAATGGATTGATGGTGAAATATCTGACAAAACCAAATTTAACAGGATTTTTCCAGATGGGGTGTTTGATAACTTTTATACCAATGGACCAATCATTCAGGAAATGTTCACACATTGATCCATGAATGATTTATTCAGTTATACAGGGATCTTATATCCATGACCAAATAAACTATGGGAATATGACCATGGTTATTTGATTTGAGTAGATTTTTACAAGCTATTAATTATTAAAATGGTTATATCATTCCCATATATTTATAGAAAATGTTTATGTAATCTTATTTTTAATACACTTTAAATAAACATATTTTAAAAAAATATTATTTCTCAAAAATTTTAAAATTATTAATGGATGTCGTGTCTTCTTTTGGATGATGTAGCATTTTTATTTTTATTTTTCTTCTTTTGGAACTTATTTCCTTAAGGATTTTTTGAAATAATTACTATTTCGTGTTTTATCTTCATCTATCCTTTAATAATTGAATCTTATTAGGGAAAAGTAATTCTCTATGTCTTTTTATCGATGAAAAACACTGGTATCTAACCCGTGGGGATTGAGAATTATATTGAGGTCATGTTAGTTCTATCTCATGTATCGATATACCAGTTTATTCTTGTTGGATCATGACATTTCCACCAATCATTCCGAAACAAAATATCACTGGTAACCAAAATCTACCATTCTTGATCAATGATGGATAAAATAACTGACACCATCCTTTTTCATATTTTTATGATGATCCACCCTTTCGCCCTGTAATCAAATCCCAAAATATATATGTTATTCTCAAATAAACTATAACCAAATAGAAATTCTAAGCATAAAATCATAGGACGACTTACCTTAGTGAGATATTTTAGTTTCCACTAATCATTTTATGTTCTTTAAACCCTTCTATATAATAAGATAAATATAATTATAACTAACTACTAGATGATTTTGAACCAACAAATACCCCAAAGTAAATATGGGGACATTATACCTAGTTTGTTAATAACCTATTTGGGAACCATTATAATAGAAAGTAAATGAATCAGAAGAGAGATTAGGAAAGTTTTGATCAAAGTGATCCTACCACCAAATGATAACAACCTATTCTTATAGTTATAAATATGGGTCCACTTTGGAGAATATATAACCCAAATTATGAATTTTAGTTTTTCCATGAATCAAAGTAATATCATGATCCCAAATGGAAAATCCCTTCTACCAACACCATACCAACTATCAAGTAGTTCGCTCCTCTTGGTATAATTTTTATCCAAAAAACCAAACTAATATTATTGTATTTTATGATCTAGACCATCTATAAACCTTTCCATTTGAAATTATCCATGAATTTGGGAAATAAATTATATTTTTCATTCAAGAAATAATGAAATCATTATAAAAGAATAAATGTGAGAAAGTCATGGTCCCTTAATGACCTAAAAATCATACCCCATTAACCCATTACATAAAAGAGATATTGTTACCACTAAATAAATCTTAATATATGTTAAATAGGATCAAAGAAAGATGATAAAATTTTCAAATGCCTCTAATATACCTTATAAACCTCTACACTCTACACGTGAGGCGGATATACATTAAAGGAGTAGAGAAGAACCTAAATAGTAAGTCACATAATTTGTAAGTGAACACTATAATTTTCAGATTTAGAAAAATAATCCATATTCCATCTTATTATATGTTTTATCCATATTAATTTTGATAATTACATTACCCCAAAAATGTTATGATCTAATTACTATTTTATTCATTGAGCTAGATCAACTTCCCCTTGGATGACTCATATGTTGAAAAAACCATGTTATTATTCATAAATAATTGTGGGAATGAGAGGTGATATAATTACTCAACAAAAAGAAGGATAAATTATTTTAATGTGTATCTATTATTTTAATATGAGAGAATTTAAAATATTCCACTTCTATAATATCTTCTCATAGACGATATAGTTCCACATTTAAAGAAGGATTTTATCTATATCGTTTACTATCATGAAAAAAGAATTATTCCCATATTTGTCCTCAATACGATCAACCAACTATTTCAATATTTGTTTCTTTATTTTATTCAATTATTATTCTAAGTGTTACGTGTTTAGTCCAACAGATACTGGACTCTTCAAATTATGGATTACCCAATGAAACATTTATTATTATATCCATAATTTAGAGTAATTGAATCCATAATGGTTGTCAGAATATACACCATGATCAAAAACCAATGATGAATGATCAGATAATCATTCAAGAAGAATAAAAACCATTATTCCACTAAAGGAATTAATCCCATGTAGATTCAATAAGAATATATCAAGTTGTATCCAAACTCTTCTACCCCTTTGTGATTATTACACTATGTAATGATCTTGTTGGATAAACACAAATCTACATTATTATTATGAGAAATAAATTAACTAAAATCCTCTGTTAAATTTATGAAATAATTTCAGCTCCCATTTTATTATTTTACTCAGAAATAATATTAAAATACATACCCATGATCGATAACAATGACCCAAAGTTGATGCTACAAAGCGCAGCCTGAAGATGTAATTTTTCTTATAGTTAACATTATGTATGCTCTATATTAGTAAATAAATATTTCATTAAAAATGATTTTTTAATATTTTTTGATGATCCAAATCATATTCAAAATAAAGATACTAAATTTACCTCTAAATAAACCAATTTTTTTTGTCAGTTGGTGATAAATACATGAATTGAACAAAATTAGACTCAATTCCATTAAAAAATATTTTGGTAATGATTTTTAATAGTATAATAATATTTCATTTTAGTTAGGATATTATTTATTAATATATTAATTATTGGTGATTTTCTAAATGACAAAAATCATTAATAAGATTGGGTGAGTTTGAGAAACTCGGTGGCTTCATTACTTTAACCATCTATAGAGAAAAATATTTTCTACCATACATTATCATTAGTAGACCATGATTGTGTTTTTACCCTATTAGAAATATAGAAAAACTATAGAATACTATCCATAGAAGTATTCTTACTTAATTCTCTAATATCCAGAGATGATACAACATCAAGGACTTCCTTCAGCTCACTGAAAGGTTTCTAAAAAAGGAACATAATATAGGGAAATATCAACTTATTGGATATGAACACTCATATTCTATATATAATACACCAAAAAAAGATATAGTGCATGATTTAATTAGTTTCGTGATAACAATCATTCTATCATCACTATCATTGAATTAAACAAAAGGTGAGTCATCAACCATGTCAATGAATGAAATCATGACATTGGAAATAGTCATATCACCATTTGGAAGGTTGTAGATTAAGAAACACTTATGAGATAATTGAAAATAATCTGAGACATGTGCAGAATGGACACTACTTAATAAAATTTAGACCAATGATGATATAAGTTGGAGTATTTTATAATAACTATAGGATCTAAATATAAATGTTGATGTTCAATAAACAAGAGGGGGGTGGGGGGTGAAATGTATTATTTCAAAAATATTTTTTGAACCTTTAAAGTTTGTATAAAAACATTCATTTTTAACATTATGCAAAATTGTGTTTAACAAAGTTAAACAAGGTAAATTCACAAGTCCTCTTAGTTCTAAAAACATACTAGGTTCCAAAAATATGGTTCTGAAAATGAAACTCAAGAAATGCTTCACAAGGAAAATATTCTACCTTAAAGATTATAGAATCTTACTAATCAGAGTACACAAGTAAAAGAAAGTATAATATAGTTATAAGTTCCTTTACAATCAAAATGAAGCTGAAAAATAAACTTGAAAGAATACAAGTAACAAGTATGAAATATTTTGACCCAAAGAGTAGGGTATCCAACAACCATGGAGAAAGGTCCCTTGATTAAAACTTTCAATAAAGTCTATCTTACCCACACTAAGGTAAGCCCTTGATAGGAATATCAGAATCTATCTTGCTATCCATGCAAGCCCTCGATCTTCATGGTAGTCGGCGGCTCTGTATTACTCACCAAGGAAGTCCTCGAACTTTAAGTTTGTCGGAAACTCTGTCTTCCTATCCCCGAAAGCCCTCGAATGTACTCAACAACATTTGGAGTCGCACAAAGTAATTTGAACAAGATGTTCAATATGCCTTAAGCATGAGAGTATCTCTCTCTAGAAATCACTTTAACATCATTTAATATCTAGAGTGATAGAACCACATGTTTTAGATGTTGTAGTTCTCATTCAAATGTGATCCTATTTATAGGCTCTTACCCAATGGTCGGTTCCCTACTCCAATGGTCATATTTTCCCATGAATTTTAAAGTGACCTATATATGTGTAACTCAAAAAATGGTTGTTTAGTAAAATAATTCATGACGTCATTTTATAACTAAAACAAGAGTAAGTAAAGTATGGTTGCTCCACCAAATTCAATATTTTGGAGTCTAAGGAAAAATAGAATTCAAAGTCTAATAAAGTTAAACATAGGAGTCTATATTACAAGAATATCTAGATTCTATTTTTCAAGAAATTCAGAATCAGTATTCTATAGACTTCGGCGTCTGAATTATAAGGAATTCAGATTCTGAATTCTAAGGAATTCAAAGTATGAATTCTATAGAATTAGGAGTCTGAATTCTAAGGAATTCAGAACCCAAATTCCATGGAATTCGTAGTTTTAATTCTATGGAATGCGGAGTCTGAATTCTAAAAAATTCAGAGTCCGAATTCTGAGGAATTCAGAGTATGAATTCTAAATAATTAGGAACATGAATTATAAGGAATTCAGTGTCTGAATTTTAGATAATTTGAAGTCTGAATTTCATAGAATTCAGAGATTGAATTTCAGAGAATTCAGAGTCATAATTTCAAAGAATTCAGAACCAGAATTTGGATTCTGAAAATAGAATACTCTATATCTATGTATTTATATAATTCTGAGGTTTTAGATGTGAAATCAAAATTTTCACTTTGGAATAAAAATAATTCGATCTTAAAATATAAACAACGAAATACATGGTATGGATAAATTTCCTTGGGGATGGAAAATTTTCCTTATCTAGATAATACATATGGAAAATAAAATATTCCTTAAGATAGACTATTTGTGATTTTCAAAACATGATGGAATGGAAAAGTCAAAAGGAAACCTTATTAACTCAACAATCTCCCCCTTTCTGGAAAGCACAAACATCCTTAAAAATGAATATAAGGACTTAGAAATTTTTTGGGATTGTAAATAAAAACCATATCAGCCTTTACTTATAGATCAATGTGAATATGGCTAACTCCCCCTTAGGCTTTAGAAACACTAAAGATCATAATATGAATTTCCTGAATGAGATTTTTCATTTTATTGCATAGGAAAATCTTCATGATGAAAACTCCCCCTTAGATGAAATCCCCCTTACTTAGGGAAATTTATTTATTACTAAGTATTATTTTTTGACATTAATTTATCCCCCTTGGTGGTTTTAAAAAAGAAATACAGGGAATAGAAAGGAAATTTAGTACCTGAAATACTGGTACTAAACAACCCAAAAATATGAAGAGAAATAAGAATTTCATTAGGATTGAATGATTTTGTACAATAGGAAAATACAACAAAATATTGGATTTGGAAAATATTATCCTTCCATCTCTTTCTACATCAGCTTATTCACAATATTCTTTCGATTCTTTAGCTCCTTGTGATCATCTTCTGCACACATGAGAATCTGATCCTATTCTCTTGTTTTGTTCTCTAAGGATTTAATTTTATCTTCTTAAGCCTTAAGAGATCATGCCTGAGCCTTTAAGACTTCTCCCTGCTTAAAAAACATCTCTTATATCTCAATTATGAGATCCATTTATCTCTTCCAACTCTGATCAACTGAGTTTAGCTTCCCATTCAGATAATTAACTTCTTGCTTCTGAGAAGTCTGTTGAAGAGATATCTTTTCTGAAAAACTATTAGTGAGATCCTTGATCTTCACATCTTTGGTGTCAAAAGCATCCTTGAAACTTTCTTGTAATAAATCAAAAATTATCATCTCTGCTAATGTCTTTCTTGACTATCTTGTCATCTTTTTGCATGATCTTTTATGAGCTTCCTATCTAATAAGAAAAGTCTTAATGTCTACCTCGAGTTTGGCACACTTATCCATCACCCTGGATACTGAATCCAATTTTTGATTTAAATAATGCTAAAGCATCTGGAATCTCGAGTCTATACTGGGGAATATTGGAATAGTACCAAAAAGCTTTTTCAAAGACTGAACTACAAATTCATGTCCAAGAGAGGACGATTCTGAATCTGAGAATTTGGTTGGTGAAGATACTTTTTCTAATTCAATAACCCTCCTCTTCGATGAACCACCAGCTTCATTCTTCTTTACCACAGCCTTGCAAGGTGTATCCATAACCACCTGTTTTCCCTTATCATCCTTCAAAATTACATCTTCTGGATCAAAAGATTCATGTTCACTATCTAATAGTTGAACAATTTTGTCTTTATCAACTTCATCCTTCTCAGCTCCTGCCTCAACATCCTGTGGCTGCATGAAATAATGATTTGAGCTTTCTTCTTCAGAAAACTTGTTCACTTATTCTTCATGATTCTCATCATTGCCTACGGTAGCATGTTTTGAAGTTCGGACATCAAAAGTTCGGATTGATAATTTTTTAGAGAGACTTTAATTCTATTGAAAAACCTCAACCTGTTTTATCATGTCATCAATATCACCACTACCTTCTTCTTCTTCTTCCATTTCTTCTTCTTCCACGATTTCTTCTTCTTGAATTTTTTTTGGAATCACCAACTTCTTTCCCAAATTCTCTAGTAATGGTTCTAACAAAAACGATTATGGTACCAGAATATTCTTGGAGGCTTTCTCAATAGCCTTTAGAAGGGATTGCACTATCTCAGCCTCAGAAAACTTCTTCCTTTGCTTCTTTTATTTTTCTTCCTTTATATATTCTCAGTAGTGATTTCTTTCAATGCTGTTTCCTGAGCAGGATCTAAACCAAAACTAGGCTCCCCTACTTTTCTGATCTTTTTATCATCTCCCCACTTAGCTACTACCTCATCAGGTTATGCTTTTTTCTTCTTTGGATTTGGAGTTGTGGATTGAGCTCCTTAGCCACTAAGGTTTTTTCTTTATCTTCTGGATCCTTGGATTTCCTCTTCCCTCCACCTTTCTTATAATTCTCATCCACTTTCTGTATCTTTGATAATGTATCTACCTCCTCTTCAAGAGAATCAAAAAATTCTTCGAATTATTTATAAAAACCAACTTTCATCCTTCTCAAAGTTTCATCACTCAATAACATGACATTTTAATTCCTCGACATAGAACAACAAGGAATTTTAAGAGTTCTAAACACTGAACAATAATATTTGATAGAATGGATGGATTCATGATAATTTGAGATATCAAATTCCCATTTTTGATATTCTCAATCGTAACTAGAATGTACATAACAAAATTTATCTTCATGAAGTTCACCAAGAAATCCATAATGTAGATGTCACACTTATTTAGGGTATCATTGTCACCTTTTCTTGGAATTATATAACCTTGAACCCATAGTTCTAGAATCCATTAGTTTTTAGTTAAATGAAGAATCTTCGGAGTCTTTACTTCTAAAAGATCATGGAAAGCCCCAACCTTCACCTTATAAAAACTTTCATGAACATCAGGTATTTTGTGAGTACAGAACTCAGCTTCTCCTTCATAAGGTATTCCAATCAAACTAGTAGCCTTAGTGTAAGAAATCGAATATATCTTTCCATAACACATGAATGAGAAATTATGTTTGTCTTCTTTCTTGAAGAAAGATACTGTCTCATAGAAATTTATAAGAAACTCCAGATACACAAGATCCTGTGATTTTGGTTTCGATACACAAACACTCTCCCACCCATTCAACTTGATATTCTTAGAGATAATGGAATCATACTTAGAAAAGAAATTAAGATGAACCACCATTTCTCTGTAAATGTTCCATTTAGATATTTCCTTTAGAGATGAAATTTCTTTTTGAGACGAAGCTTCAGTAAACATTTAAAACTGAGGAAACCATGAAGATCTAGAATGACCTCCAGTAGAAAGGGAAGAGAATCAGCACACGAAGGCATGAGTTCGATGTGGGAAAACCATTAGGGGGTCCTTTATATAGGCAATCAAAGTGATGGTTCAACTTCCCAGATTGATTCAACGGTTGAACACTTTTAGATCAGATCTGATGGTTGAAAAGATAGCCGTAGAAGGAAATTTGATCCAATCCGATCATTTGAGGTTTTTAGAGAAAAATCAGAATTAAGAAAAATTAAAATGAATACGAAAAGTTTCACTTAAAATAGAATGAAATACCAATAAGTAAAATGGTTTATTACAAAAACTTATGGAAAGAAATAATAACATTTGGATTGCATTGGGAAATTATTCATAATGAGGAAAATTATTCTTGAAGAATATTTAGCTACGGAAAAAATATAAACTACAAAAAATTATGACTATGAAAAATTTTAACTCCAAGAAATTTTGACTATGCAAAATTTTAGACTACGGAAATTTAAAACTACGAATGATTTTTGATTCAAAAATATTTAAACTACAAAAAATTATAAACAACAAAAAATTTGGGTAAAACAAATTTTAACTACGAAAAATTTTAGACTATGAAAAATTTTAATAAAGAAAAAATTTCATTTCAAAAAATTTCCCTTACGAAAAAAAATTTAATTACGAAAAAATTTCTTTCTTTCTAATAAGAAAATGTACTCCCCCTAAGAAAAAGAGTTTCTTACTATAAGGAGATTGGCTTCAACAAGAAGTTAATATAGAAGATCAACTTATGGTTATCATTCCTAACTTCTATTTAATGTATAAAAATCTATTTGAAGGTAAATATTTTGTGAAAAATATCAGCAAGTTGATCTTGCATTCAGATAAAATGGAGAATGATATCTCATTTTTGTGTGCGATCCCTAAGAATGTGATTCCTAATATCTATGTGTTTTCCATGAGGGTGATGCTAAAAGTTTTTACTTAAGGAATTAACACCTAACCTTCTATTTTATAACCAAGAATGATCTTCCATTGCACTAAGGCAAGGTAGGTCTTAGCTCCTATGGTCTTATATGTTTAATGTTTAAACATTCACTTGCATATGGGCAGAAAGAATATACTCTTCCTTGGAATTGTGTACTAGACACTTGTCATCCCTAAAATTCACAGGGTAACCTTCATCATATAATTGAATTATGCTAACGAGATAGTGCTTAATACCCTTAACAAATAAAACATTTGAAATCAATGTTTTTCCAAGAAAAACAATGTTACCTATACAAATAATTTCATAGTTAGCATTATCTCTAATGGTTACTTTTTCTCCTTTCGTCTTGAAAATATTTTCAAAGAAGTTTTTATAACCAGTCATTTGCTGGGAACATCCACTTTCCATGTACCATGTATTTCCGTTGGTACTATCTTTACTTTCCTGAAAGTAAGAGTGTTGGAATTTTGGAACCCAAACATTCTTATATCCCGAAACATTAGAATGAAAAATTTTAGGAATCTGCATTTTAGTTGGAAAATAAGCTTTATGAAAACCTGAAGACTGATTTTTGATTAAGTAATAATTTTTTCCTAATTCCCACCACACTAACACTTAGTGCACAATGAAGCACTTTGAAGGAAAAAATAATTGTTACTAAAAATTAGGTTTTAAATAGTATAACCAAAACCATAATTATTCCTCAGAGGCTGGATATGAGAATACATCTTATAAAATGTTTTCTTACCTAAGGTAAAGTTTGAAAAACACTTTATTAAGGAAAATATTTCTGACTTTAGTCTAATAGCTAAGTTCTTATCCTCAAAAAAATCAGTTTTAGAACTAGAGTTAGTCTCGAAAACATTTTTTTAAGAAATTAACTTTTTCAATATTCTTTTAATGTTTATCCTTCTTATAATTAACTTCCTCAAGGTTTTTTGAAATACTTTCAAAATCAAGTGTTTTCTTATCCAGATATTTAGAAATATCTGATATTTCTATAGTAAGAATAGAAATCATATAATTCTCCTTATCAAGCATTTTATTGACTTTATAATTTTCATTCTCAAGAAGCTTAGAAAACATAGATACTTTTTCATAGGTAGGTAAATTATTATCTTCATTAAGAGAAGATTATTCATTCAAGGATTCATAATAATTACTATCACTATAATTATCATTCAAGGATACATTACTGATGGATTCAACATTGTGTACCTTATCCATTAAACCATGATTTTCAATAGGTAGACTGGCTATTAGACCAATATTGTTCTATCCAGAAGATTCGTATGATGGAGATTCATCAAATGCCTCACCTACACTGGCACACCAAGGGTCATTTTCTTTCAATACTTTCTTAGCATTAGCACTATAGTAATTCTTTCTATTCCTCTCAGAATACTTTTCCTTTCTATCTTTTCTCTTAAGAATTGGATAATCTGGCTTTATATGCCCTGCTCTTTTTTATTCATAACAAGTTACTTCAGAGTATTTTTTGTCCTTTCTTTCTTTTTTCTTGTATCTATACTAAAAGTATTTCTTCCCAACTATTTTTTTCATCCTTCGAGCAAGATTATCTAGTTCATTTTCATAATTTTCACTTTCACTTGATTTAGATAAAATAGTGACCTTCATAGATTTACATCTTGTAACTCTCTCCGGGGTCTTTTCTTTCATATGATTATATGTTGTTGTAAAATCAAGAAATCCATTTCCATTTTTCTTCTTAACATTGTCAGAATTTCTTTTCATTCTACTCCCATGATGAAGAAGAGTTACAAAAATCTCATCAAGAGTAATCTGTGAGATTTTCCTATTCTCATCTACAGCTGTCCTCTTAGATTCCCATTCATTAGGAATCATATCTCTAATCATGTCCAAAAGTGCCTCAGCATCGAAACCTTTTTCACCCATGGATTGTAAACTGTTAACAATAGTCATAAATATCCGTTGTACCTTACATATATGTTCCCCGTAAGGAAAAAAATCTATGATACTCATCTCTAAGAATTGCTCTTCTAGTTTCAATAAATTTAGATGTTCCAAAGCGAGTGACATCAAGCTTCTTCCAAATACAATTTTCAGATTCACAAGATGAAATATGGCTATATATATTCCTGGTCATGGAACACAACAAAGTATTACATACCTTGTATTATAGTTGATATTATGAATTTTCATGATTAGTAGAAGTTCAAACTTCCTTATCAAGAATCTTATAATATCCAGTAAGCATAACAAAGTTGTCTACTCAAGTGTTAATAACAAAAGTCTTTATACGATATCTCCAATATTCATAATCATTCATGTAAGAAATAGTTGGTCTAGTAGATTTAAGATTATCAATCGAACCAATATTCATTCCTGCTAAATCAAAGAATATATCTTTCCACGCAAAATTTTTAGTAATATAAGTTTGTAAACTAGGATAAAAATATCATAATCAAGGAAAATAAAGAACAATGAAAATAGGAGCAATAAAACTTATATGTGAATATAAGTATTTCAAATACCTACTCTAATACCAATTGTAGGATCAAAATTTTAATGTTGATGCTCAATATACAAGATGGGGGTGAATTGTATACTTTAAAAAATTCCTTTGGAACCTTTAATATTGGTAAAAAAACTTTCATTTTTAACCTTATGAAAAACTATGTTTAAGAAAGTTAAACAAGGTAAATTCACAAGTACTCTTTGTTATAAAAACATTATAGGTTCTGAAAATATGGTCCCAGAAATGAAACTTAAGAAATGTTTCACGATGGAAAGATTCTAACTTAATGTTTATAGAATATTACTAATCATAGTACACAAGTACAAGAAATTATAAGGTAGTTATACTTTCCTTAACAATATTAATGAAGTGGAAAAATAAACATGAAACAATACAAGTTACAAGTATGAAATATTCTAACCCAAACAGTAGGGTATCCAACAACCTTGGATAAAGGTCCCTTGATTTATACATTCAAGAAATTCTGTCTTTCCCACACCATGGTAAGCCCTTGATAGGAATATTGGAATCTGTCGTACTATCCCCACAAGCCCTTGATCATCAAGGTAGTCATAACGTCTATCTTCCTCAACATGTAATACACGAAATTTAAGTTAGTCCACACTTCTATCTTCCTATCCTCAGAAGCCCTCAAATTTACTCAGCAACATTCAGATTCACAAGAAGCAATCTGAACAAGATGTTTAGTATGAACTAATCATTAGATTATCTCTCTCTAGAGATCACTTTAACAACTTGTAATATCTATAGTAATAGAACCACACATTTTAGTTGTTGTAGTTATCATTCAAATGAGATCCTATTTATATGATTTTCCCAAACAGTCAGCTCTCTCCTCCAATAGTCATTTTCCCATGAATTTAAGAGGAGATATACATGTGTCACTCAAACAATGGTTAGTTAGTAATAGAATGCACGACATCGTTTTATAACTCAAACAAGAGTAAGTAAAATATGGTTGCTCAACCAAATTCATTTTTTAGAGTCTTAGGAAAAATAGAATTCAGTGTCTAAGCAAATTAACCTTCAGAGTATATATTACAAGAATATTCAGATTGTTTTTTTCAAGGAATTTGGAATCATAATTCTATAGACTTTGGAGTCCAAATTCGAAGAAATTCAGATTCTGAATTCTACGTAATTCATAGTCTGAATTCTAACGAATTCAGAGTATTAATTCTGAAGAATTTGGAACCAAAAATATAAGGAATCCGGAGTCTGAATTATAAGGAATTCGGAGTCTGAATTCTAGGGAATTCGGAGTCTGAATTATAAGGAATTCAGATTTGTAAATCTAAGGAATTCGGAACCTGAATTCTAATGAATTAAGAACCATAATTTCAGAGAATTCGGAGTCTAAATTATAGGGAATTCAGAGTCCAAATTTTAGAGAATTCGTATTTTGAATTTTAGAGAATTCGAAACCTGAGTTCAGATCCTGAAAATAGAATACTCTATATCTAAGAATTTATATAATTCCGAGGTTTTAAATGTGAAACCTAATTTTTCACTTAGGAATAAATAGTGTTAGATCTAAAAATATGAACAATAAAAATCATGGTAAGGATAAATTTCATTATGGAAGGAAAATCTTCCTTAATAAGATAAAACATATGGAAAATGAAATTTTCCTTAATATAGAGTGTTTGTGATTTTAAAAATATGAAGGAATGGAAAAGTCATAAGGAAACCTTATTGACTCAACAATAACATATAACCAAGAACTGATAAATATAATCAACTCAATAACCCTTTAACAATTTTGGAGGAGGATTATCGATTCCTTTTAGACCCACTAATATATTATCTGAATGTGGTTGTAAAACCATAAGAGCATTTGACATAATAAAATGTCACTTGGTTTTATATATTTTAATGGTTAAATTCATTCTTGTGTTCGAATGGTATCATAAAGGAATATTATAGTTTTAGATAATTTCTAGGTCCACAATTTTATGTATATGTTTTTAGAGACAATAAAATAGAAACTATACAGGATCCAAAGATTTAGACAGTGGTGATCTCATGGTTACAACATGGTTTATTAAACCGTGTGAGTAAACTATGTGACCTAGTCGGTTTTGGGTATTTTTTATTTAATGTTATTTTTTATATGGTCCCCCTCTCATAATCCTCCCCCATTTGAACCCCTCATTTGAGGCACCTCTCAAGCCCCTCTCTTCCTCGTATAAATATATACATTGTGGTAATTGGGTGTTTTTTGTGCATTCTTCCCCATATTGAGAGGGTATAATTTTTCCATCTATTATTAATTTCTCTCTATTTATCCCATATTCTCTAACCATAACTGTCATATTGATATTTTTTATAGTGTTTCATAACCACTGGGTGTTTCGGTTTCTAGGTCTAGTGAGCCCTCCCATGAGACCTATTACTGTGTCACTCATCATCAATAACATGGTTATACCAGTTGAGGTAGGAATATCCCTTTCATTTCATTTTATTTAAGTCTTCTGGGATTATTTATGTATCTAATGTTATTTTGAACTAAATTAATGAGTTATATGATATTAATATTTATGTTTTCAATGGTTTTTTCTAGTTTTAAATTTAATAATTGGTGAATTTAATGGTTTAATGGAACATTGATTTAATATGTTTTTTATGCATTATAAGCATTTTATAAATGTCTTTTTAATGTTTTATTCATGGAAAATTAATTATACATAATTGTTTTTATCAAATATGTCTAATAATTTTAGATTCATTATGTTTTAAAGGTTCACATATTAAAAAGTAGCATGTATGAACTATGAAGTTTTTTAGTGACTTAATTATATTGGGATTGATTATTTTCCAGTTCTTTGTGTGATTTCCATTGAATTTGTGTTTGGAATACACCTGATTTAAAATATGGATTTCTAAAACATATAGTTGAAATTATATAGATAAGGATATACTATAACTCAATGTGATTTAGTTTTATTGGTTGATGATTATACCCTATATGATCTCTACTATTTCCCATTATTTCCCAGTATTAATGATTATTTTCATGTGTTTAATGTGATATTAAATATGATTCATGGTTAGGAGTTTGGTATTGGAGGATCATTATTGATGGAGTGTTTTTGATGTAGGAAGTATACATTTATTTTTCTATATTTCCTTTTTATATTTATTATTGACATGTGATTGACGTTAGACTGAATGTCTCCAACCTCTTTTAGTTAAGCTATCAGTAATCCTAGGATAATAATTTTGAGATAAAGGGACGTTTACATTACTAGTTGAGAGTTAAAAAATGGATTTTATCCCAAAATTAATTTTTCTAACATGTAATGTGGATGTTCCATTGATGAGGTTAGTTGGGAGTGATTCAGTTGACAAGTTGTGCGACTGTTAACCCATCGATAGTTAGTTCCACAAGTTCATGTATAGTATCATCCTATTAGTCCACATAGAATTTCCTCATTATATATATCTTATGTTATTCCTCTATGGGGTATATTTTCTTATGTTTTTATTATTTCCTAGATGGAGTAAAATTTGATTTGTTAATATTTATAGTGTTCTAGCCTTAATATTAACTATTTTAACTCTATTTTGATATTTTCATTCCTTTTATGACCCTTAAAAGTATAAATATTGTATTATAGATTTTTCTTTCTCTTTAATCATATTTGCGAGTGTGTGTGTAAATATTTAAATGAAAATGTTTTTTTTTAAATTTAATACTTTACTAGAATTACATTGATGTTATTTTAAACCACATGTTTCTTTGTTGTAATCAATTATGTTTTAAAAGAAAAACAAGACTTATTTTTTGTTTTTTCAAGAGGTGGTGTTTTGAAAAAGGTATTGGTTAGTTTTTGAAGGTAAAATACCATATACATGTAACATTGATATTTTTTTATAAATGGTTTGTTTTAAGAATGTATATTTGGTTTCATTTATTTATTTTTTATATCGTTTAATGAAAATAAAAACCAACCTTACTAATATTTATTTTAAAATAAGAATTATCTATATATTATATAAGGAGTCAAATATAATCATGGAGGTATCACACTAAGAATTTTAAAATTACCTACATACTCATATTGAAGGGTATGTTGTCTTCTTGATTCATGCATGTTTCCTAGATGTATCTTTTGGAATATATTTCTACAACTATCTTTTAAAAAACGAGTGTTGTTTAGCTATGGTGATGACCTAAGATTCACATGGTGTTCATGGGGTTTTTTTCTTGAGTACATTTTATTGGTTGGGTCATGTGGTATACCAGACTCCCTAACATTCTACATTTCATTATGCTCTTTTTATTTTTGCAGGTTGTGAACTATTTGTGTCAAATGGTTTCAATTATGGGAAAAATGTATTTGTAAGATATTGTGTTTATCATTAATTTTATTCCATGTTTCAATGTTGTTATTTTCTAGTATTTTGTCATTAAAATTGGTATAGTTATTTAATACATGAAGATATCATCTTGGGTTACCAATTAGAACTGATTAAGGATTCTAATTTTCTAGTGGGTGGAAATTTTCCTAAGTGATCATGTATGATACCCTAACAATTGTTCATAGCATGGGGTGATCACGAATGTGCCTTGAGAATTGTGGTGGGGTGGTCTTGTTGACATATTTGGTTGACCTGAGTTGGTTTTATACAAAATCATTTATGATACCACATGTTATTTTAGGGGTGATGGTGGATTGGATTTTGGACCATCATACCTTAAGTGGTGAGTGAAGATGGGTGCTTAAGAAGCTATTAATCATGTTAAATCTCATGTTTCTATCGGAGGTGAATAGTTTTATTTATGGCAGGAGATTTATAGCTATGTTTTAATGATATATTTTGTCATAGATTACTAATACATTATTATTAAGGAGATTATAGGTGTTGTTTCATGAAATTCATTGTTTCAATGTGAAATTGGAGGCAATCTGGGAGCACATTATTAATTAGAATGTTCTACCAAACTACGTGAATACCATAAAATATCTTTTTGGACATTCTCAAATGACAATTACTAAGATTTTTTATAGTTTTAAAATCCATATGGGCAAACTATATGTAGTGGTAAAGGATTGGAATTTATGATATTTTCACTCATTTGGGGATTTAAAACCCTCTTTTGATTGATGCTCTTTTATGTGAGTAAATAAATGTTTTTTATAAAATATTGATGACTGTTTGATTAAAATTTAATACAATGTTTTATCATTTGGTGTTTTTCATGTTTTCACACCATGTTTTGGGTGTTTGAGTTTCCTTTGTGGGGTTTTTTGAACTTTCGAATAAATGACATAAATGGATGGAATGTTTTTTTGTCTTGTGTTGATTTTTAAGGAAGGAATTTTATTGGTTAAATTTTAAAGAGGAAACACTAAATATGGTTTATTTTTGTAAATTTTTAATGTTTTTTTAGTTTCTGTTATTTTTGAAAAGAAATTTCGAACCCATATGTTGTTTAAAATTTAGATAATGACTTATTAAGAAGTTATAAAAAAAATTACAATGGGTGTTTTGTTACTTTAATTTGTTTTCCTTATGATTTTTTATCCTTTATATTGGGAATTCATATTTTTTGATTGGGTGTTATCTTATCTTCTATAATATAAACCATAGAATTAATTTCACAAGTATGGAAGGGAATTTTCATGTATAATCTTTAATGATCTAGATGAAATGTTGCCAGTCTTAGACTCTGTCTAGAATATTGAGAGAGTGGTTAGTATATATTCTCCTTAACTCATAGATCAAGCATGTTAGGACCCTATATTATATATTAAATATTATAGGGACAAAAAATTAGAGTTTACTTTATTACATTACCAAAAATATTCCAGTTTTAAATTTTTAGAGAGTAAAATCAAAAATCTTGAATAAAAAACCCATATATTGAAATGTGTAAACTTTTACATAGTACCCATTTTCCTAAAAAACAAAACATTTAAGATATATAAAAGTTTTATTTTCATGAAACACCTTAAAAAAATTGATCATGACCAATTGGATTCACCTAATCACCCCCAAAAACTTATGAAAAACATTTAAAAAATAGATAAAGAGCACAAAAAGCATTTCACAAAACATATAAAGAAGGAATGAAATCGTTAGTCTGTGAATACTTATAGAAGATTTTTTTTGAAAATAATAATTGGGCTCAAAATAAACAGTTTATTACCCTATAAATAAAATAATCTACCCAAATAATTTCATAAAACATTTCATATAATATATTTAACCCAAAATAGTGCTCCTAAAGTTTTATTTGAAATCATGAAAAAATTGTAATATATTTTTACACAATCTTATACTTTTCAAACATATGATGTTTCATATAATTTCTTTCACCTTCTGAAAAAATAAAATTTCCATAAAAACACATAGAAATAATAGTTAAATAATGTATTTAAAATGTGGAAAAATTTTCATATCAGTAAATCAAATGGGATAATTTTTATGGTAACAAATAGATTAACCATCTTTGTTAGACCAAAAATAACCATCATAATTACAATTAGAAAAACTATCCCATTATATTCCATAAATCTCTTAGGAGAAACCATAATTTATTAACACTATTCTTTTACCAAATTAATTAGAGATCTATAATGGGCTCACCCACCCACAACTTATAATGGAACCACCCATCATCACAAAACATTCCCATGAACCGTAATAAAAAATATAAAATCATGCATTGTAAAATTGTTATTTACCCCTTAAAAAACATTTTCAGAGATTGATATATTGATTCCATTATAAAATCCATTTTTTAAAAAACTAGAACATTGGAAAGGTGGGGTTTTTTATAAAACAAGAAATCATGTAAAGGAATCCCAAAATAAAATAATGGTCCTAGTGGAGTGAAAGTTCATTTTCGCTATATAAAATATTATAAAACATTCCTTTTTAATTGTTTTTGTAAATAAAATTAAAACATTGGAAAAAGGTTTCATTTTGAAAACATTTTAAATAAAGCCAAAATAAACATAAATTATTATTTTTTATTTACTTATATCCATTTAAATACATCCATGGAATTTAAAAAAAATAGATTTGGAATAGGAAGAGTGATTTATGGGAAACATTAAATATTAATTTTTAAAAATAAAATCCCTTACCCTAAGTCTGACCCATCATTTATTCTATTTATCTTTCTAAATAATACACTCATAATAATTATATAAATAATTTAGAATAATTTTTGTGTTTTTTATTCCTTTAATCCATCTTATTTATATGTTATAAAAATTATCTAATCATTTACGTTCACATGATATTTTTCAGCAATATTCAGTTCATAAGGCCAAAATAAATTTGGTATCTTTTCTATGGTAAAATAGGTCAAATTATATAATTTTATATTAAAATAATAACATTTATAGGTTACGTGAGAACCCTTAAAAAATGATACCAACCCAAAACCACAAAAATATTCCACATCCAAATTATTAAAATCCCATACATATTATTAAACAAAAATCCCAATTCAAATTAAAATTTGAAAAGTAAAAAATTTGAAAAGAGAAAACATTCTAGAGACATGTCACCCTAGACCCCATTTACAAAAATGTCAGTAAACCCTGAAATTCTAGACACCATCATCATTGAAACAACACCACCATCAACCAACAGACACGAGAAACACAAAATCATCTTTGAAGTTGTGAAACACCATAGGGCTATATCATAAGAAAAACACCACAAGAACCTTAGAGTCATAATGTCAAGCCTCATTTAATAAATAATCATTCAGATACCAACCTTATCACTATAATACATTCAATATGAAATAATTTCAATTTTAGTTATAATATAATAGAATTCCACTGAATTAGACCACCAATGAATGAATATCGACAACCATCATGAACATCTATCCCATCAGGGAAAAAAGATAGACATGAAAACACAACTAGAGATTCCTCCTAGAATATCATCAACCACTCAAAATTCATAATCCAATCCACCTTTAAAAAACCACAAAACTAGGAATGAGGGAAGAGTGGTGGAATCATAGAGAAAGAGAAGAGTATAATGAAGACTAAGGACACTACAACAAGCTATGACCATCACAATGACCACCAAGACCTGCCTTCAGAACCACCACCAAGTGAGAAACAAATAAATCACCACCACCAATAGGGTTAAAAACATCTTTCAGAACCAAAATTATATCAAATAATTCACTTTGTGAAAAAAGAAACACTAAACCCATCCATTACCACGAAATCCTTCCCACCATCTAAAATAAGAATATTATCCACCATAGAATGTTGGTCACACAATGAGAAACCCAAAAACATGATGAGAAACATTACTATACGAATCAAAATAAAAGTACAATTTTATTGAATAAAAATGGGGTCTGGCATGGAAGGTATGGAAATATAGAAATAGGAGGAACATTGATGAGAAATATCAGAGTTGGGAGACCAATATACATCTAAAAGAAACCAAGAAAAATGGAATCCTAGAAGAGAGAGGTAAATGATGGTAAAGAAATACCAATAGAAATGAATGGATGAAATAAAACAAAACCCAAAAAATTGTCCAAGAAACCAGAAAAAAAAACATACTATATTCCCCCACCAATAAATACTAGATCACTAGAGTTTCATTGAGTTAAATTATGTTGGGGGTTTATTCCTTATGGTTCAAAGAAAAAGAGTGATAGTCATAGTGGATGAGGCCCTAGAGGTACAAAAAATATCATCATCTCCAAAAAAACTAAAATTTATAGAAAAGAGACAAACAAAAACCTAAGGGAAAATTAGTGGTTGAGAATGAGATAAGAAAAATCATCCTAGATTAGACCTATCACCATGAGGGGGATGACAAGAGGGAGGGAGCGATAATGCTGGGATGGAACCCTAGTACCTATGATCAAGTAGTTTATTATTATATAATATCAACAATAATAATAACAATAAAATTAATTTTGTTTAAATAATTTATAATTTTAAATCCAATTATTAAATATGGCTATGAGAAATGACCTATGTTACAGTCATAGAGATGGTAGGTCGTACGTACGCATGAGTAACATTTTAATTTTTCCGAGATCAGTATGGAAATAATTTAAGTATTATTTTAACTTAAAATAATGATAACAATATCATAAATATCATATTAATACATGAAATATATTAATATATCATCTATGTGATGGGGTCATGAAAAATGAATCAGATCACTTCATGGAGGTGATAGTCCACACATATGCATGAACGACATTTTAAATTTTTATTAAACGGAAAGGATAGTATATAAATGATATATTATGAAATTATAATAATAAATATTCCATGAACATATTATATAAACAATAATTATTTCATTATAATTCATCTGTGAGTGATGGTGATGTAAATCGAATTACATCGGCCCACGAGGTTGTAGTTTTCCATACAAACGAATGATGAATTAATTTCATATTTGAGGGAAGAGGAGAGATATATATTTTATTAAATTAACATAATAAAATATAATAATATGGATTATACTTATTATAATATTATATCTGGTTTTAATAAGTTTTTTGGTAGGTGGGAGAATAAACAAAACTAAAATATCTTGTTAAAAATACACCAATTATTTTGAAAATATCATTTCATTAACACCTTAAAACCTATAATATTGATATTATACCCAATATAAGGACTATAAAATGTATATAAAAATTATTGGAAGGTATTTTCTTAGATAATTGAAAAAGAATTGTGTTTTAAGTGTGAAGAAATTTGAAGAATTGGTTTCCTTTTATAAGATAGTGGGGGGAGACTCTTGTAAGTTATTAAAAGATTAAATTAATACATTAAATTTGATATCTAAATGAATAAAAATTTATAATATCCAGATATAATATAAGGATTAGTAGAATTACTCTCATATAATCAAATTTTTTCATGTTTGGGTCAGACTTTAGACATATTTTTTTCTTTTAACCATCCGTTAACCCCCTTAACAATTAGAACAATATTAATGTTTTTTACAAATTATTTGTCTATAATGATACTATAAAACTAAAAAATAACCATAAATATATTGTGGTTGATTTGATTAAAATATTCAATTCATTTGGAGAAATAATTTTTTTTATGAATTTGAAATCATATAATAAATTTCTATTTATAATAAAATATCATTAATGTAAATTTTAGAACAATTCAATTATATTCACTTATTTCAATAAATAAAAAAATGAAATAGAATAAAATGAATAAAAACGTCTATAATATTTCATGTGTATCTATAAATTTTTTTGGTCACATTAATTCTTTAGAATTATAAAACTTTCTATACTTTTAATAAAATTTATTTTAGTTTTCCATTAACTAAATAATTGTCGTGCAAATGTTATGTTTGAATTTAAGGTAATTATTTCATCCATAAATATTTAGAATAAATTACCAAAATGAATATATATAATTTAATTTTGAAAATAATAGTTATAATGGAACATATATTTAGGTTATCCCCTTGTAAAACATATTATAGTTATGAAAAATAAGATCATGAAATTTTTTACTTTTCTTTACAGAAAATATTATAAAGTTCACAATTGCATAAAAATAGAAAAATAATACAATATAAAAGAATATTCTATGATTATCGATGAAATTGAATCATCCAAGATAATCAATTCAAGTGTAATGATAATTTTATAGTTTTTATCATTATATTTTTAACTTTAATTAACTGATTTACCATTAACCATATTGACAAAAATTATTAGGTTTCAATTTATATGGACCAAAATTAGAAGGGAACTACTTATTAAATTTTGACCCACACATTTAAAATATGGAATCTATTTTTCAAAAATCAAAATAAATAAATGGTTGAATTAAAGTTAAAAATAAGCCTAAAAATATAATGATTTTTTCAATAACAAGACATTTTAAATACAAAATAATTTTATACTAAATTAATGAATAAAATTAATTTAAAAAACCATAATTAGATTATTATAAATTAAAATTAACTAATTAAATTGTAATACTAATATGAAATTAAATTTTACTATGTAAATAATATTAATTAAAATACAATTTTCAATAAAATTAGTATTTTCACTATTTATTGAAAAATAAAAATGTTTAGAAAATTATCAAAATTTCAACCAAAGATAATGTTGACATGATGAATTTAAAAATTAAATTCTTTTTTTGTAATTAATGTTATATAATAAGAAATTAAGTATTTCAAATAAAATAAATAATATGAAAAACACAATTCCGTTAGAAATAATGCAATTTTCCTTTAAACTGGAAAATTGCTTAATATTATTATAAGGATTATTAATTTACTCATAAATATTTATACGACAAGAAAACTTTTTATCCTAACATTACCTGGGTTGTTACATTCCGCCACCCCTTTTGGGATTGCATCCTCACAATTGTATTGACTTATCAAATAAGTGTGGATATCATTCCCTAATAGCATTTTTAGATTCCCATATCGTTTATCAAAAATATGATTTCTCTAAAAATCATAACATGGTTAATTACCTAGTTCTAAAATACTTTCTATATATGGTTAATAATATAATCATATCATTCCTCAAAATAATTTTTGTCTTCCAACTAAACTACCATAGGGTTCAAAACATGAGATGAATCTGGAACAAACATTCTTATCATTGAATCACGAAAAACATTGTGCACCTGGGATTTACTCTAAGTCAAGGATATTCTATATGTAAATGATCCAAATTTATCTATGATTTTATATATCCCTTTGAACCATGGACATAGATTCCCCTTTTTATCAAAACACATAACATTTTTCAATGGAGATACTTTTTAAAAAACAAGATCACCAACCTCAAAAGAATTATATTTTCTCTAGTTATTCGCATAAATATTTTCCCAACTATGAGCTATCCTCATATTCCACTGATGTAACGCCTCGACCCCAGTTACCCAGAGTCGGTGCATTATTACATAACATTGGCATGATCACAAAAAAGATCAAATCTCGAAATACCGATTGGTTTAGTAGCCTTGGAAGCACTAGATATATTCATAAAGTTTTACATTACATCATAAAGTGAAAAACTACTACAACGAAATAGTCTCCATATTCCACACTCATATCCCCACATACAATCCCTACAAGTCATTAATAACTTACTTCTTCACATCCTGGGAAAAATAAAACATAGAAAAGGGGTGAGCTCAAATGCCCAGTAAGGATAACAATGTAGTGGAAACTTTCAAAAATAAGCATAAACATTTAAGGAAATATATAACTAAAACAAAATCCATTTAAACTTGAACTTCAACATAGTATGGAAAAAGAAAAATGAAATAATTCCATTTACTTATTCACATGGATATTCTACTAATCGAATAATCACATGCAATATCAATAACCACTTTCATAATGATGGAATGCATAATTCTGAACATTAATTTCTTTGTCAAGGCCTCATCCCAAGACCTAGGGGCTAACTGTAACCGGAACCCAACCCGGGGTGCCTCTAATAACCGGACATCAACCTGGAGTGCCTCTAATAACCGGAGACCAAACCGGAGTTCCTCTAATAACCGGAGACCAAACCAGAGGGCTTAATTTTACCGATCCCCAACCCGGAACATACTTGTCTAACACATTCATCAGGATGAAAGGTTGAAATATAACATAAACATTCGGATTAAAAATAACTTCTGAAATTTCAATACTTTAAAAAAACAATGAGTGAAATAAGAATAGCTTATCCATAGTCAAAAATATCACAAAACCTTCAATAAAATATGGATTTTTTATATCATAATAAATCAACTTCAAATAAGATTAAAAGCCATCAAAGGATGTTGACATAGATGAAATCAAAACTATTTTAGAGAAATATCTCTTTTTTTAAATCATTTTAAAAGTAACATAATTATAAAATAATACATTCAATTTGAAATTATTCTTATAAGATTTTAAGGGAAGCTTTAACGAATTTATAACGGCGGTAAATAGTCACACCCGCCGTATAAGTTAAAAAAACATTCTTACCTTAAATTTGTCGAAAAGGTTAAAAGTGCCTTGTTTGGAAAACGACGGAAAGATTCCTTTCGAAACACATAAGGGTATAAATGACTTTAACCAATTTTATTGTAAATAGTAAAAATGTTTTGAAATACATTATTAAGAAACATGGATGTGGATGATAAAGAGATTCCAGTAGATTATTACGTATAAACAACCTCAGATAATGAAGAGATTGTGAAATAACCCTTACCAATTTGGTAACTTATGAAACATAAAACCCATGAAAGAGTTATCATAAAATGAATATGTAAATACACATAAATTATAGTTTATTACACAAAGAATATAATTATGGTCAGTATATACACCACACAAAAGGTAATGGTGGCAATATGGCATGAATCTCATGGGAATAAGGAGTGAGATGAAAACCCCTTACCTTGTACTTTTCCTTGGTTGGGGTAGGTTAACCTCCTGTATAATGGTGAAATAATTTTTATTAAATTATAAAAGAATCACATACATTAATATGATATCATACATGATCTTTTAATATTGATTTGATAATAATATCTTAGTATTATCGTTGTTTCGGTTGTTATCTTACTTGATTTATTTTATATGTTTTGTTATGTAAGCCATGTTTGTAATGGATAGGTTGTATATTATTCATATACAAAATGATATGAAGTCCTTAAACATCATTTTTAAATAATAAAATGATAATTATACTTGAATGGATACGATGGAGAATGAATCTCATCGTGTTCGTGGAGACGGTAGTCCGTACGTATGCACGAGCGACAATATCATTCTTTTGATATTAAAATAATATATAAATGGTTGTTATATCATATATACAGAATCATTAACATGTTATATTTATTATTTACTGAGTTACATATCATTATTATACCCATCCAAATAATAATATATTGAATAACAATTACACCACGACGTGGAGACGGTAAGCCGTACGTACGCACGTATGGTGACATGTTATTCAAAGGGTGGATAGAATAATGAATATGGTTGTACCATATTTATAATAACATCACAGTATATATATGATATTGGAGTTATTATTTTAGAATGGTAATAACAAATTAAGAAGAAGTGGAAGAAGAAAGGAACTTGGAAAAGGGTGGTGAAATCATTACCTCTTCTTCGGGTTCTTCCTTTTGATTTGATCAAAAGGGATACTTAGGTTGGCTTTCTGATAAAACTATTTCCTCTAGGTTGTCTTGAGGGATGTTGGGAGAGTATTTGGGCTGAGTTTGGCCGAACCAAAAGGATTTTAAGGTGTGAAGAAATAAGAAGGAGGAGTGCCCTTTTATAAGAGGGGTGAGGGGAACCTTTGGAAAAGCTAGAAATATTAATTTATAATAAATTTATATTCGGTTCATAATGGCTCCAAAGTTGATTATTAAAAGGTTAAGGTGGGGATAGGCCTAAAAAGACTCAAAAAATAGAATTTAGACAGGTTTGGGTACTTATATTAACCTTATCATTAAGTATTAACTCTAAGTTAATTAGTTTCACTTTTACAATGTCTCTTTGTATTTTTATATTATATGGTTTATAAACATACCATATAAATCCAAGAGACCCCCCAAGTGGTCCATTAATGATGAACCTATCATGATATAAGTCTCTTGGCCGATCATTATATTTTTAGGAATTTAATATCAATTAATAATATAATATTTGTTTTAAGAACTCTTTTATGTCAATTTTGACACTATTCAATAGTTGATTTTTGTGAAACTCATAAAAGATTGATTACTTCAAAAAAAGTCAATTAAATAAATCCTAATATATCATATTATCATATAAAATTAGTTTAATTCATTAAAAGTTTCATATTATATTTATTTGGGTATTTATAATATCAATTATTTTAATTTTTCACTATTATAGTAATTAATTCATAATCATTGTGTCATAAATAAATTAAATTATTTAATGTATAAAAATTATAAATAAAAATAAATTATGTGGGAAATCTTTTTATCTTTCTAATTAATATTTATAATCTAAAATCCAACATATATAACCCTATGTAAAAAATTTTTCGCTAAAAGATATATGCTTGTGTCATTTTTGTATTCATTTAAACATAATTAAAATAAAGTGTCCCTATCACCTACAAGTGGCACCATGGGGTCCCAAAATCGACCCAAAGATGACTAGAGTCTAACATGTGTCAACCAATAAGGATAGGACACGTTTTAGGGTAATTTAGTATTATTATAATATTATTTTTTAACCCATATTTACCGGATTTACCCTTAACCATGGTAAATAAAATATTTACCGCAGTAATTATTCAAAATGTCTAAAAATAAAAGATACCTATTTACACAATTTGAACATCCTGATTAAAAATATGGAATCCATTTTTCTAAATTCAAAACACAGAAGTGGCAGAAATTAATTTAAAATTAATTCCCGCTGTCAAAACAAAAAGCGTGTGTTTAAGAGATAATAACTATCAAAAGATTGACACTTGTTTATGTTCGGTTTAATTGTAAAATTATGTCCAATGACCAAAATTATATTAAATGCTAAAAATATATTCTAAATATACTTTAAAACCACTCACATTCATAATTTATCACTATTAATTATTTTGATTAAAAAAGTTGTTTTTAATTAAAATATAGTAATTTTCACTATTCATCAAAATATGAAAGTTATCCAAAAAGTACCAAAATTTCACCTTAGGCTAAATTAGATATTCCGAATCCAAAAATGAGGTCCATTTTGAAATATAAAATATATATAATTTCAAAAAGTAGGTATTACTTTTGATAACGGCTAGTTTGATTGGTTGTGGTGTGTGTTAGAACTCGAAGTTGCGTACAACACACGCTACTCTATTATTCAAAGGAAAGCGTACCGTGGAAGCTTGGGATGTTTCATTTTAAATTTTTTTGATGTCCCCATTTAGTCAAAAAGTTTAAAATATTGTATTTAAAAAGGGTTCACTATTAAAAGTTGGTAAAAGTGCAATACTGAAAATGAATTGTTTCTTACATTATGTCTAAGAAACTCATAATATGGATTCTAAAATTATAAATATTATATAAAGTTTAAAATTTAGTTAATACTATTCATAAACTCTTTTGAATGGCTTGTTTGGTAAGTAATGGTGTCCTTGAACTCGGTGTTGCATGTAGTGCAAGTTATAGTATTATTTTGAAGAAATAACACACTTTGAAATCTTGGGGTGTTACATTCTCCCCTCCTTCAATAAATTGCGTCCTCGCAATTTGAAATTGTTCTTCAAAAATAAAAGGTTGAAAATAAAAAATATCTTTGTGGGAAAACCCACATCGGAAATTGGGTTACTAAAATTTAGTCTTAATATGAGGAAAAGAGAAATTAAAGGGTCACCACCAAATTATGATATCGATTAGGAGAACATTGGTGGCAATTAGAGATATATAATTTGAGGAAAAACGTAAATATTTATAGGTAGTGATTGAGGTCATCAATCACAAACAAGTTTAAAATTGAGGTCCTTAAATTCATTAATCTACGATGATTTAAAAAACCATCGATTCAACAAAATATAAGGTATTAGGATAACACATTTTTGACGTTTCAAAATATCTTAGTTGAAATCCCACATCGAAAAATGAATTAATGAGGCCTCTATTTAAAATAAAGAGTGGAAAGTATGAAGATTACTGAAAAAAACACATATTTGGGTTCCATGTAGGAAAATATGGATATGGAAGAGAAATATAACCATCAATTATCTGATGGAGAGTGGTAAAGAACATGGCTATGAAAAGGCCAACAATCCCAAAGCCATAAATTAGTGATGATTTAAGGTACCATCTAGGACAACATTTTTGTTCTAAGTTCCTTTTCTTAATGTTGATGAATTTATTTATGAGAATGGCTAAGATCATAACGAGATATACTTACTTTATTATTAGAGTTTTATCCATTAATAAATTTCTACCACAAACTCATCTTTCACCCGTAAAAAAAATTCTATTTATACTATTCGTACAGGGTTCCAAAATAAATGAATTTATAATTCATCTACCAGATCTTTTATAAAAAACTACATTATTTAATCCAGGACATCTCGTGGGACAGTGGTAGGTGATACACCCTTGTCTCCCTTCGGTTGCGGGTTCAAGTCTCGCGGCCTTTCCGGTCGCGACGGGTTGCCGCCCGACCTATGCGTTGTCCTTTTATGGCAATAAAAAATTAATCTCAAACTAGAATTTATCCAAAATACTTCTGTCCAAACTCACAGTCCAATATTTATAAGGAAGGTAAACTTAATGTATATCCTTTTTACCCCTTAATAGCATATGAATACCTTCATCATGTATTCTTTTAAAACACTGAAACATCCTGAATTACCATAATACTTATTGATTACATTCTTGCTCTCTTATTCCATATAGAATGCTGGATATACTTCATCAATCCAAAAATGTTTTAAACCCCAATAATGATGGAATATACAAATCATTAATCAGCTTCAAGGTAGTCAAGAATATCCAATATAATTTATCCAAATCAATCATGTAATATTCTAAAATCACTACCTTGGTATCAGAACCATATTATGGTTTATCTTTATCTCAACCATATATTTTCAAAAAATCTAACCTGCTATTAAGTCACTTTTCTTTATTCCACAAAATCTCAAGTCCTTAATGAAATAGTAATGCAGTACAATCCTTATATACTCCATAATTATTATAACAAGTACATTGTTGATACAACACTCAAATGACATAATCAACATAAGAACTCTAATCATTCCTCTTCATCTGTGGTAGTATCATAACTTGATTATTATCCAATAGCATCATTTGTGGCATAGTCTGATGACTGGGACATAGGTTCACGTAGTGTCAAAACTCCTTGAAAATGAAGCACTGTACATTTGAAACCATTTTCTTACCCTTACAGTCACGTACTTTGTGCCCTTTTCCTCCACACTTATAACAAACTCCCATTCCTTTCAGACAAGTTCCATGGTGTTTCTTCCCACAGTTATCACATATGGGAAAATTCTTATTTTCCCTCTTCCCTTTATCCATCGTTCTCTCTTCCATCCTTTTCTTCTCTTGATTCCCTTCAAAGCCATAAGACTCAATAAAATCTTTACTTATCTTATCAACACATGATATTATTTCTTCATATGATGATAATACATGGGAGACTATTTCTCTTATAAATTCTGGATTAAGACCACGAATGATATGATCCTTCTTTCTCTTTGGATCATGTGTATTGCTGGAGTTCTCATTCTTTCTACTGGACACCATTTCTAAACAATGACATACACTAGATTAGTTTATGAATAAAAATACCTAATACAAAACTTGTAAGACACATAACAAAAATTAAATAGTTTATGGATATAATCCATAATCATAAAAATCTCTTCTTTGAGGATGTAAATCAACATAAACCCTTCATAATGGTTTGTAAAGAAAATGAGAATTATCCTAAGCATATCCCCCGGGAGTTTCGTAACCAAGAGTGCAGCAAGGCCCGTTGTCGTGCACCAGTTCCCGTTCGAGTCTAGCTCAAAGCGGTGTTTTCAGGTTTTACCCCTAGGTACATCTGTGCCAGAGCCACCTCTACCTGCTCGTATCCAGACAGGGATGTATTGCTCAGAAAACTCACAAAATCTCTACAATACCAAAATTCTAGGATGTTCTTCTATACTAATCATAAATGTCCATCTTAAATCTATGTGCTCTAATCAGAGTTTATCTAAATCTAGCTTCCATGGTTTGTACAAAACTTTCTCTGATACCAACTGTAATGCTCCAACCCCAGTTACCGAGAGTCGGTGCATTATTACATAACATTGGCATGATAACAAAAAAGATCAAATCTCAAAAGACCGATTGGTTTAGTAGCCTTGGAAACACTAGATATATTCATAAAGTTTTACATTACATCATAAAGTGAAAAACTACTACAACGACATAGTCTCCATATTCCACACTCATATCCCCACATACTATCCCTGCAAGTCATTCATAACATACTTCTTCACATCCTGGGAAAATAAAACATAGAAAAGGGGTGAGCTCAAATGCCCAGTAAGGATAACAATATAGCGGAAACTTTCAAAAATAAGCATAAACATTTAAGGCAATATATAACTAAAATAAAAGCCTTTTAAACTTGAACTTCAACATAGTATGGAAAAAGAAAAATAAAATAATTCCATTTACTTATTCACATGTATATTCTACTAATCAAATAATCACATTCAATATCAATAACCACTTTCATAATGATGGAACACATAATTCTGAACTTTAATTTCTTTGTCAAGGCCTCGTCCCAAGAGCTAGGGGCTAACTGTAACCGGAACCCAAACCAGAGTGCCTCTAATAACCGGACACCAAACCGGAGTGCCTCTAATAACCGAAGACCAAACCGGAGTTTCTCTAATAACCGGAGACCAAACCGGAGGGCTTACTTTTACCGGTCCCCAACCCGGAACATACTTGTCTAACACATTCATCTGGATGAAAGGTTGAAATATAACATAAACATTCGGATTAAAAATAACTTCTGAAATTTCAATACTTTAAAAAAACATGAGTGAAATAAGAATAGATTATCCACAGTCAAAAATATAACAAAAACTTCAATAAAATATTGATGTTTTGTATCATAATAAATCAACTTCAAATAAGCTTAAAAGCCATCAAAGGATGTTGACATAGATGGAATCAAAACTATTTTAGAGAAATATCTCTTTTTTTTAAATCATTTTGAAAGTAACATAATTATAAAACAATACATTAAATTTGAAATTATTCTTATAAGCTTGTAAGGGAAGCTTTGACGATTTTATAACGGTGGTAAATAGCCGCACCCGCTGTATAAGTTAAAAAAACATTCTTACCTTAAATTTGTCGAAAAGGTTAAAAGTGCCTTGTTTGGAAAACGACGGAAAGATTCCTTTCGAAACAAATAAGGGTATAAATGACTTTAACCCATATTATTGTAAATAGTAAAAATGTTTTGAAACACATTATTAAGAAACATGGATGTGGATGATAATGAGATTCCAATAGATTATTACGTATAAACAACCTCGAATAATGAAGAGATTGTGAAATAACCCTTACCAATTTGGTAACATATGAAACATACAACCCATGAAAGAGGTATCATACAATTAATATGTAAATACACATAAATTAGAGTGTATTACACAAATAATATAATTATGGGCTGTACATACACCACACAAAAGGTGATGGTGGCAATATGGCATGAATCTCACGGGAATAAGGAGTGAGATGAAAACCGCTTACCTTGTAATTTTCCTTGGTTGGGGTAGGTTAACCTCCTGTATAATGGTGAAATAATTGTTATTAAATTATAAAAGAATCATATACATTAATATGATATCATATATGTTCTTTTAATATTGATTTGATAATAATATCTTAGTATTATCGTTGTTTCGGGTGTTAACTTACTTGTTTTCTTTTATATGTTTTGTTACGTAAGCCATGTTTGTAATGGATAGGGTGTATATTATTCATATCCATAATGATATAAAGTCCTTAAACATCATTTTTAAATAATCAAATGATAATTATACTTGAATGGATACGATGGAGAATGAATCTCATCGCGTTCGTGGAGACGGTAGTCCGTACGTACGCACGAGTGACAATATCATTATTTTGATATTAAAATAATATATAAATGGTTGTTATATCATATATACATAATCATTAACATGTTATATTTATTATTTACATGAGTTACATATCATTATTATACCCATCCAAATAATAGTATATTGATTAACAATTACACCACGACGTGGAGACTGTAAGCCGTACGTACGCACGTATGGTGACATGTTATTCAAAGGGTGGATAGAATAATGAATATGGTTGTACCATATTTATAATAACATCACAGTATACATATGATACTGGAGTTATTATTTTATAATGGTAATAACAAAGTAATAAGAAGTGGAAGAAGAAAGGAAATTGGAAAAGGGTGGTGAAATCATTACCTCTTCTTCGGGTTCTTCCATTTGATTTGATCAAAAGGGATCATTAGGTTGGCTTTCTGATCAAACTAAGTCCTCTAGATTGTAGTGAGGGATGTTGGAAGAGTATTTGGGCAGAGTTTGGCCGAACCAAAAGGCTTTGAAGGTGTGAATAAATAAGAATGAGGAGTTCCCTTTTATAAGAGGGGTGAGGGGCACCTTTGGAATGGATAGAAATATTAATTTATAATAAATTCATATTCGGTTTATAATATCTCCAAAGTTGATTATTAAAAGGTTAAGGTGGGGATAGGTCTAAAACCACTCAACCAATATAATTTAGACAGGTTTGGGTACTTATATTAACCTTATCTTTAAGTATTAACTCTAAGTTAATTAGTTTCACTTTTAAAATGTCTCTTTGTATTTTTATATTATATGGTTTATAAACATACCATATACATCAAAGAGAACCCCAAATTGTCCATTAATGATGAAAATATCATGATATAAGTCTCTGGGCCGAACCTTATATTTTTAGGAATTTAATATCAATTAAAAATATAATATTTGTTTTAAGAACTCTTTTATGTCAATTTTGATAATATTCAATAGTTGATTTTTGTGAAACTCATAACAGATTGATTACTTCGAAAAAAGTCAATTAAATCAATACTAATATATCATATTATCCTAGAAAATTATTTTAATTCATTAAAAGTTACATATTATATTTATTTGGGTATTGATAATATCAATTATTTTAATTTTTCACTACTATAGTAATTAATTCATAATCATTGTGTCATAAATAAATTAAATTATTTAATGTCTAAAAATTATAAATAAAATACCATTATGTAGGAAAGCTTTTTATCTTTCTGATGAATATTTATAATCTAAAATCAAACATATATAACCCTATGTAAAGTTTTTTTTCTAAAAGATATATGCTTGTGTCGTTTTTGTATTCATTTTAACTTAATCAAAATAAAGTGTCCCTATCACCTAAAAGTGGCACCATGGGGTCCCATAATCGACCCAAAGATGCCTATGGTCGAACATGTATCAAAAAATAAGTCTAGGACACGTTTTAGGGTAATTTAGTATTATTATAATATTATTTTTTTACCCTTATTTACCGGATTTACCCTTAACCATGGTAAATAAAATATTTAGCGCAATAATTATTCAAAATGTCTAAAAATAAAAGTTACCTATTTACACAATTTGAACTTCCTGATTCCAAATATGGAATCCATTTTTCTAAATTCAAAACACAGAAGTGGCAGAAATTAATTTAAAATTAATCCCCGCTGTCAAAACAAAAAGCGTGTTTTTAAGAGATAATAACTATCAAAAGATTGGCACTTGTTTATGTTCGGTTTAATTGTAAAATTATGAACAATGACCAAAATTATATTAAATGATAAAAATATATTCTAAATATACTTTAAAACCACTCAAATTTATAATTTATCAATATTAATTATTTTTTTAAAAAAGTTGTTATTAATTAAAATTTAGTAATTTTCACTATTCATTAAAATATGAAAGTTATCCGAAAAGTACCAAAATTTCACCTTAGGCTAAATTCGATATTTCGAATCCAAAAATGAAGTCCATTTTGAAATATAAAATATATATAATTTCAAAAATTAGGTATTACTTTTCATAACGGCTAGATTGATTGGTTGTGGTGTATGTTAGAACTCGAAGTTGCGCATAACACACGCTACTGTATTATTCAAAGGAAAGCGTACCGTGGAAGCTCGGGATGTTTCATTTTAAATTTTTTTGATGTCCCTATTTAGTAAAAAAGTTTAAAATTTTGTATTTAAAAAGGGTTCACTATTAAAATTTGGTAAAATTGCAATACTGAAAATGAATTGTTTCTTACATTATGTCTAAGAAACTCATAATATGGATTCTAAAATTATAAGGATTATATAAAGTTTAAAATTTAGTTAATACTATTCATAAAATCTTTTGAACGGCTTGTTTGGTAAGTCATGGTGTGATTGAACTCGGTGTTGCGTGTAGTGCAAGTTATTGTATTATTTTGAAGAAATAACACACTATGAAATCTTGTGGTGTTACAACTGAATTACCTTTACATTATAAACCATTTGCTCTACCAATTCTAGTCTCATAAACTTCCTTTCACCAAATTAATACTAGAAAGTATTATTTTCACACAAAGTTTCATATAATGCCTCAAAAGGTTATATATGTATACTGGAATGAAAATTATTATTATAAGAAAATCCAACAAAAGAAATATTCTAATTCAAAGATTCATAATAATCCATTGAAAAAGAATGAAACATATCTTCCAAGGCATGAATTTTTCATTCCGAATATCTATCATATTAAGGATGAAAAGCTATAATAAAATTTTATTCAGTACCAAATAACTTTTGAAGACCTTTCAAAAACATTGAAGTGAAATTAGGATAATAATACGATATAATAGAGAGGGTAACTCCATGTAACCTAACTATATATTTAGGATATTATAACTAAAGATTATATAATGATATAATAGATTTAAAGGAAATAAATTTATAAGTTTAATTAACCGATAAAAAATAATTCAAATTGAATTATTACATCCAGATTTATTTATAAATCGAACTAAGAATTGCATGGATATAATTTTCCATCAACAATATGTTCCTAGAAAAGGATTAAGAATTCTCTTTAGTAATTTTCATTATTTTTAAACAAATTGAAAAGTTTGACATTTCATGGTTAAATTATCAGTATATATTTTCATTCCATAACACCAGTAATATCCTCAATGGTCTACATACATCTTAGTGCTACTAGGATAAACATAAAATGGGAAAATATGAGTTTCACTAGGAATCTATCTCTTATATGCGAAACATAAGGCAAAAATAATAACATTCCAAATATCCAAACACCTTTCTTGTCAATATTATATTCAGGAATCTTACACTTGTTAACCAATTACACCTTTTACTGTAAGTCACAGTCTTCCTTATAATATTTTTAAATATTTCTCATTGAGATGATTGAACTAAATTCTGAATAAAATTGATTATGTTCTTACATCCATAACATGTATTGAAAAATTACTTAAATCATTAACCAACGTTTCATGATCCAAAAAAAACATAGTTATTATAGTATGATTATTCGGAATCCAAGAATCAAATAATTTATTTTCAGTTTCAAGATGATAATGAACTATTCAGTCATGATCCATTATCAATTATAGGCTTCTTCTCTTTCTCAAGTTAAACAAATTTTGAGGGAATATATATTTCAATCTTTTATGATCATTATAAATTTCACAAGTTGATCAATTTAAACGATGCTTCCAAATATTTAAATAAAAAACCATTGTAGAAAATTCCAAATCCTGTAATTTTATTTAACTCATGAGGTTTCATTTTATGTGAAACATAATAAATTACCTAACCATTATGCATTTAGAAAAACAAATAAGTCCCTTAAAATAAGAATAACAGTAGGTGAAAAAGTCTCCATTTCTAGATGGTAGGGCCAAGATTAGAGAAATCGCCAATAATATTTTTAGTTACAAAAAATAATCATCTCATTCTTTTATCCAAATTAATTTAACCCCTTTAAAGATAACATATTTAGTGGGATTGAATACCAAGAATTTTTTCAACAATTATTCTGTAATAGACAACTAACCCAAGAAAAATATGAATCATAAAAATATATTTATATCTAGGAAATTAATCAGCAATTTTTTTTGGTTAGGGTTAATAATCATTCTATATTTATTCATAATGTGTAAAAGGGATGAAATCTAATGTTACCAAAAATATTTTTTTTAATATATCTTTATTGATTCTTTTATTTTATGGTTAGAAGAAAAATAAATATAATTATTGATGAAACACATTTTTTTGAATAATTCATGATATAATAAACAAAAAAACAAAAAAATTATCAAAATATTAATGCAAGACTCTATTAAGAAGATCCATAAAAACTTATAATGCATTATAAAAACCACAGGGCATAGATACAAACTCATAAATTAAATACTGAGAAGTCCTTGAATCAAACAAGGTGTTAACATAATATAAATTAATAATAAATAAATATGATACCACTCCTTTGATTGAAAAAATATGATGAATTAGTTAAAATGTATTTCATCACACATTTTTTCTTAAATTATAACAGCTTCCCATCATTCTAGTTCCTATTCGGACACAAGTTTCATAATGAACCATCTCATTACATTTACAAAAATTTACTATCTGTTTTTCATAATTGGTATTAACACTAATAAGATCATTTTACTTAAAATTATGAGCCGTATACCATTTCTTATCACATTAGAATCACTTTCCTGAAATCATACGTCATTCTCTCGTGTGAATTTTTAGTATAACTCACACAAACAAAAACCTTAATTCTTTTATCATCAGATTTCATTAAACTATTTGTTCAAGTTTCCTGCCACCTGTACAACTTTTTTTGAATATTTTTAAAGTATACAAGATAATTGAAAAAACCAATTTCCACCTTCCTAAAATATGAAAAAATTATCTCATAACTATTAAATTATCAAGAATCTGGTACCCTTAAATATTTTTGATTAAATACAGAGTAAAACTAATTAATTTTACAATCAATATCTTGGATAACAATTGGTGCATACCATGCATATATAAAGATGTTTTCCTCATACATGGATACTAAATGTTCCTACCGTTTCCTTAATTCCAAGAATTTAGTTTCCACTTTATGTCTAATATATTTAGAAAAATATTTCACAATTAAAATATTATTAAATTCACCATATTCCAATATATCAATATATTCACATTCTTTAGTATTATTAACCATTCTTCACCAATGATCAGCTTCATCTTAGATATGATAATTAGAAATACTTTCATTTTGATGCTATAAAAAGCCCCTGACATTAAATATCATATCTAAAGATTTCATCCCTCATTCTCCTAACACTGGTTCATAAATTCCATTGAATTCTAATGGGGTTCGTATCATAAAATCCCCCATTATCTTCATATTCCTATGTGGTAGATCTGGATTATCTCTTGATCTGATACCACCAAAATTTATAGCAAATTTCATCTGATCAACAATCATTGAAACATGTTTTTTCCAATTCGAACCATTCCAGGTTACTAATTCAGTAGGATAATATCCCTTCATTGCCTTCCCACTCCAGCTTCCATGTTCCCAATATTGAATACAATTCAGAACAGACATAGTTTAGTATATGGAACAAGGTAATACTAAAATTATATACCATTTAAGATTAACTATAAAGTAAATTGTATTATGTGAATTCTATTAAAAATATTATAACCTCAAAATTTATCTAAACCCTTATCTGATACCAACTAAAAGGAATCGACCTTATACATTTCATATTATTGTGATTTCAAACTAGATTTCAATTTCATACATTCCCATATATATATATATTAGTTTTATATTTTTATAGTGTTATTTCATAAATATTATATAAAAAACCAATTTATTACAAATTATACTCTTCAACTTAGTATCCAATTTTCCCATAAAACAAAACATTTAAGATAAAAAATAATTTTTAATGACATATTTTAAAATATTTGATCATGAACAAATCCTTATCCCCATTCATCCATAATCTATATGAAAATTTTTTCAAATAAATGGATGAGAATAAAAAATCAGAAACGGACATAAAAATAATTATAGATACCATTAGTCCATGAATAGTTATAGAAATTTTCACTTTTAAAAATCAATGTTGGCCTCAAAATCCAAAAATGTACCCATGAAATTAACTTCTCCACCCAAATATTTTCATTGAACATATCATAAGAAATATTAATGGAAAATAAAAATCATAAATATTTATTTGAAATCATTAAAATCCTATAATCAATTTTTTAACAAAGTTATAATTTTCATCTTCATGAAGCATCATATACATTAATTTACCTCTAAAATCATAATATTTATACAAATCCCCATAGCTTGAATAGTTAAATAATATATCTAACATAGGGAATACCTTTTATTTCACTCTTAAAAATTGGATAACCCTCATATTTATACATATAATATCCCTTTTTGTTATGCATATAATGACCATCATTGTTACAATTAGAATAAAAATCATAATATATTCCCATAATCTATTAGAAGAATCCTAATTAGTTAAAATTTTCCCTTTCCCTAATGCATCAAGGAACTATAATGGGATCACCCATGATTTGTTTATAATGTAACCACCCATCCTCAAAAATAATTCATAGGAACCATCATAGAATTCAAAAAATATTGTATTATAAAAATTTGGTTTTCACCATTAGGAAAATATTTTAAAATTTTTATATATCCCTTCTATTTGAAAAATCTTATTGAAAAGAACCAGAATATAGGGAATGAGGTTTTTTTCTTTTTATAATACATGACATATTATAAATGAATAAAAAAAATAAAATAATGTCTATGTTGTTGTGAAATGTCATTATTGTTTTATATATTAAAATAGAACAATCCTTTTGTCTTTTGGTAGTTAATGTTAAAACATTATGTAAAAATATACCCCTTGAGTTTTTTTAAATAAAGTTAAAATAATCATAATGTGTCACTTAAATTAAAATTATTTCAATATAAACCAATTCATAAAATAATTTAAAAAATATAGAAATTTAAAAAAAAGAGTTTTAAGGGAAACATTGAAAGATAATTTTTAAAAAGAAAGACCCTTACCTTGAGTTCGACTCATCACATACATTATTTATATTCATGAATAATATAATTATGTTAATTATTTACTTTATTTAGATCCCTTTTCTATTTTATTATTCCTTTTATCTCACTTAATACCATATTATAACAATTCCCCTATCTTTAAGTTCACATTATATGTTTTTATGATATTCAGTTCATAAGACCAAAATGACATCAATAGGTTGGATATAGTAAAAGTGGTTATTATTAAATCATAGATAGATTAATAATCATGAAATAATGATAGTTTTTAACATAAATTATAATTATAAATCCCACTATAAAATATTTTTATGAAAATTTAACTATGTTAAAATCAATGAGACGACATGCCGTATATACACATGAGTAACGTTTCCATTTTTCAGGGATCATTTATCGAAAGCAGGTTATTATTATTGTATCTTTATATAATGATCATAATATATTATATATCATACTAAAATTAAAATGTACTTATATATATATAATCCATATGTGTGGTGATGAAAAAAAATAACAAAACTTTGTGGAGGCGGTAGTCCACACATATTCACGAACAACGTTATCATATTTTAGTGAATAGAAAGGTAAGAATGTAAATGATATATTATAATTTTAAAAATTATAAATAATTTATTAATATAATATATATAAAATAATTCTATCATTATAATCCAGTATTGAGATATGATTATGGAAAATGAATTATATTTATTCGTGAGGCGGTAGTCCACCGTACACATGAATGATGGTTTTATTTCCCAATTGATGGAAGAGGAGATGGATTTAGGTTAATATATTAATGTAATAACATCTCAGTATACGTATGATGAATATTTTATTATTTTATCATGGTTAAATAATATTTTAAGAAGGTGGAAGAAGAAAAAAACTAAAATATGTGGTTAAAATTATACCTATTCTCTAGAAAATCTTTTTTTATTAACTCATTAAGACCTAATGATTGGAATTATTCAAAAAAATGTATATATAATGTAAGGATTAATTTTATGAAGGTATTTTGATTTATATTGGTAAAAAATTGTGTTTTATGTGTTTGAATAAATGAGAATAAGTGGATACCTTTTAAAAGAGATGGGAGGGGCTCCCTTGGAATTTATTGAAATATTAAAATAATATAAATTTATTTTGTTGTAAAAATTTCTCCAAATTGATAATAATATAATATTAGAAGAGTACTAATCAAAATCATCACATAAAATCCAATTAGTAAATGTTTCGTCCATATTTTTCCCTTATCCTTTTTAACCATTTGTTGACCCCTTTTGAAGATCACTATAATTCTAGATATTTCTACCCTTTCAGTGTCAACAATGTCACTATAAAATGATAATTTTATAATAAATGGACCATGGTTGATGTAATTAACCATTTTCCATTCATTTTGTTAAATCTAATATTTTTTTATAAATTCTAAATAATTTAATAAAATAATATTTATTATAAAATATCATTAATGTTAATTTTAGAACTATTTGATTATTTTGAATTTAATAACATCAAGAAAAAAATTAATTAGAATCCATTGAATCTAAATATATATATAATATATATTTTTTATAAATATAATTCATGGGAAGCATTAATTAATTCAAATTATACTACCCTTAAATTCTTTGTGACTGTTTATTTTATTTTTCCACTAATTTAATAATTACATCATCAATGTTGTGTAATCATTTAATGGAATTCCATCTTGAAAAAAATATAAAAATAAATTAATATGATTAATATAAATAATTTATCTTTAAAAATAATATTTATAACAAAAAATATCCTCTGGTTATCCCCATTTTAAAAATATTATATTTATTAAAAATAATAGTGTGCCATTTTTTACTTTTCTCTACATAAAATTTTATAAATGTCATTATCACATCAAAATAGACTTAGAATACCATATAATGGAATATTGGATGAGTGTGGATGAAATGGAATCATATAATAAATGTATGTAACTTTTTAGGGTAATTTAATAATCTATATTAATTTTACTTTTACCTTTAATTGCATGATTTACCCTTAAGCGTGGTAACAAAAATTACAAATGTTACTATTTAAATTGACCAAAAATAAAAGGGGCATATTTACAAAATTCAGAAAAATGATTAAAAAAGGGAATCCATTTTTCTAAATTAATAATTCAAAACATTGAGAATTTTTTTTAAAATAAATTTGAAAAAACATGAAAAAAATATGTTCTAAAAAACCTTCCTTTTTAAATATAAAATGTTTTTAGTCAAAATTAACGCATAACACTCATTTATAAAATAATAATTAGATAATTTTAAATTTAATGAAACAAATTGAATTTCGAAAAAAATAAGAAATATAATTTGAATTTTTAAATCATCCAAAGGAAAATACAATTTTTAATAAAATTAATATTTTTCACTATTCAATAAAATAATATTTTTAGAGAATTATAAAAAATTATTAAGAAAAACTTGATATTATGAATTCAAAAATTAAATGAAATTTTTAAAAATAAAAAATCTATAATTTTTAAATATGAATTTTAAATAAAACCATATAATAAGTAAAACTAAATTTTGATACAAATAAATCCTTTTACCTTTAAATGAAAAATTACTTGATATTCCTTTAATGAATATATCTCGATGATATAAAACTAGTGAAAATTTATAAGAGATGAAAATGATTTATTATAACAATATGTGGGTTATTTCAATGAAGATTAAATTTTGTATATGCCACTACTTGATGGTAATCAAGGATCCTAAGAAGTTATGAAGTGTCCATCTAAGGTAAAAGTGATCATTAAGTCGCTAGAACTCTAGAAAACCCTACGGTAAGGAGAACCACTATGTTGTTAAATGTATTGGGTTTTGGATTTTTGGAATCTCTCAATCTATTCCCTACAAATTTCTGTTTATTCATATGGATATGTCAAGGTTTCCTTTATTTATCGGGTTTATCCTAAGGTGGTGATAGTTAAAAGGCACTGGAGTTCATGGGAGTTCACCAAAGTGTTCAGTCGATGAAGGCCCTTATTGAATGTTTTAATGGAATGTTTCCTTTATTTCTATATTTGGTTATTTTTAAATTGAATAAATATTATTTCATTGTTATAGGCTTTCATTTAGGTATGAGTTTGGTTTTTTTCGGTCTAGACATACTACTTATGTGAAAGTGATGTATAAGGTCATCATTGTTGAGGATTTATTAAAACTTCATCCTGTTACAAGTAATTCTTTTTCTCCTAGATACTATTAGTGAGGGTGATCTGGATGGTAAATATCACAAGGATGATTATTATGGTGATGGGACGCTATATTCACAAGTAATTGTTCCTACTTTAGTAATGTAAAGATATGAGTGTTTTTCAGTGTGGTAAATATAGACATTCTAGGAAATTATGTCTAAAATATACAGGGGCCTATCGCTAGGGTGGATATCATGGTCATATTTAAAGGTTTTGTAAGTTTAATGGATGTCATAATACAAATTCATATACCTAGATATGATCTTGGAGGTAGTTGGGTAGTCACTTCCAATAGATATTTAAGAACTATTTTATTGTTATGGGGTGTTATATTTTGTAATTATACTTTCATTTTATCGTAGTACACATCTTATTTGTACCCAAATCATTTATTATAATGAATTTATGATATTTTTTATTGTATTCATGATTTATTAGTTGTTAATGTCTTATTGATTTATGATTTTTTTTCTATCTAGTACATAGTGTATATCATGGGATGATGATTTTTTGAAGGATGACTTGGGGATTACATCAATGCATGATGTGGTAATAGGGGTATGATATAGGTTTCTATTTATACTATGAGATATGAATGGTTGAGATTCTCTGTTGGAATCAACATGAGTAGGATTTACACAATTTTCTTACATGAGTTTTCCTTTACACAGTTTTTTGACATGTGGTCAGAACAATACCATTCTATGTTGAGGCATATCGCTGTCAAGTTGTTTCATCAATTTTTAGTGGGACGTGTTTCCTTATATCTCTAGCTATGAGATATTGTTAACATTCCCGTAGAATGTGTTCTTTTATGGTGTATTGCCTAACTATCTTATGTTCATTTGTTCAAGGTTAAATATTATATGTCTATTTGATATTTTAAGGGAATTGGGTTTATTTTGGTTGTGATCGATAATTTTTTGTGTCTTAAAATTATAAAACCTTTTTAGAGAAATTATAATTGGTTGGGAGACTTTTACTAGGTCTATGTGGTATCCTCTTTCAAAAGGAGTTGTCTTTACAGATTCTGTTTGTAGGGATGTGCTTTGTGATCTCGTTCTTTTACCCTCAGATGTTCTAGAGGTGTTGGTTTAGTTTTGTTGTTTGGTATAACCCATGAATTAAGAATTAATTTTGGGTGATTACATGTGTGTTTGTCAATAGTTATATATATAAATTGTATAAGAGGAGTGGTTATCATAATGTCCCATTTGGATTGAATTATTTATTCTCTATGTTGAGAAATTTTATTTGAGGATTCACTGTGATTCTATAGTTGATACATATTATGAGATTTTGGAAAGGTTATTTTAGTTAGTGGTATGATCATGTCCCATTTTTATGATTTAGGTTTTAGAATTCATAATTTGTTTTCTTCTTCATTATAGGTGTGTTAGTATTGAAATATTAGCTAGTTCTATGTATTTGATGACTTTCTTGGCGATGAAGTGGGATTGTGGGGTGAAATATAAGACACTAAAATGCCAATTTATTGTATATTTTTTCCTTAAACCTTATACTTGTGTTTAGGGTTTCTGAGCATGGGATTTTATAATTTTTGGAGATTTTCTATGGTAACATGGTTAGGCACATGGTCTTCTAATTTTTTATATTGTGATGATAACTAGATTACCAAACTGTTAGGTAAACTATGAGACTATCTTTGTTTTTGGTATTTTTTAATTTCATTTTGTTTTTTTTATTTTTGAATTATATAATTATTCTACCTCATTTAAACCACTAGACCATTGTTCCTCTCATTCCATTATCGTCCTCTTCTAAGAAACTGTATTTTTGGATTTATATGATTTCTTTTTGGGTTATTCTTTTGATTGATATGTTAGGGATTCTCCTATAATATATTATTGGTTTCACACTATTTATCTTATATTCTATAACATTAGTATCCTTTTTTCCATTTTATATGTATAGGGTTGTCTATAATTTTGTGGACTTTGGTTTCTAGGTGGTTTGTAACATATTTTGAGGCTTAATATTATGACATTCATCGTAAGATACATGGTTACACCGATGGGGGTAGGTGTTTCCTTCTCATTTACATTTATTCAATATTTTCATGGATAATTGATTTTTAAATTTTTTTTATAAATTAATTAATGAGGTACATAATATCTAGATATATTTTTCCAAGGGGTTTTGTTGTTTTTTAAGTTATCCTTTGGGAAATGGGTAAATTTCATGTTTGATTAAAAATTTTATTTCAAATATTGTTTTATGAATTATATGAGTTTAAAAAAATTTCATTTCTGTGTTTCTTCAATAGAAATTATTTATTCATGGTGTTATATATGATATAGGTTTTTTAATGAGGATTATTTTTAGTTTTGAATGTTTACATGTAATGAACGGGTTTGTATTTCACCTTTTGAATTATTCAATAACTAATATATGTTGGGATTGATTGTGTTTTGGTGATATTTGTGATTTTACATTACTTTATGTTTGTATTAAAAATTATTTCAAAAAAGGTATTTCCAAAAAAATATCGTTTCTATTTATTTATATAAGGCTCAATTCGATTCTTATGTGATGCTGTTTGATTTGTTGATGGTTACACCCCTACTGAGCCCTATTGTTTTACATTGTTTTTTCTTTGGTGCACGTGGTAGTGGTTAAATGAATTATAATATATGTTTATGTGTTTGGGATTGGGGATCATTATTTTTGGGGTGTGATGGAGGTGGGATGTATATGAATGTGTAGTTATAATATATTTGGAGTTATGTGATTATTATGTGATTGAAAATGGATTAATAAGGGCCTGCCTCCTTCAGTTATACCATGATGAACCCTAAGTCACTATGTGGGAGATCAGGGGATGTTTTACTTTCCAGTCGAGAGGTAAAAACTAGCTTGTAGCATCTAGATGAAATTTATAACCTAACTAGGGGATGTGTCACTAACGAGGCTATTTTAATGTGATTCCGATGAAAAATTGTGTGATCGTTAACCTACTGGGAATTGGTTCCACCTATTCATGTTGAGCATCATCCCATTATACGCTATAACATCACCTTAGGATATGTATCTTATTCTTTGAATCATTATGGTTTATTGGTATATGAGATAATTATTTCATGGATTGATCATACTTGTATTTATTGATCTAAATTGTGATTTTGTTATAATGTTGACTTGGTTTTCGCCCATTTCTATATTTTATTTATTTCGTGAATTTTATGTGGTTTGATATTATATTATTATTCCCCTCGATATTTACTTATGTGTTTTTAAGGGAAAATGGGTGGTTATTTCCAATGTTCTAGAATTTAATAAAATCTCATTGAATTGATTTTAAATCATGTTATGGTCTATGGTAAAAAATTATATTATAAATTTAATGGGAAAGTTTATTTTGGGATATTTCAAGATGAGATGTTTGGAAAAAGGGAATGGTTGGTTTTTGAATGTTAAATTACATGCATAATCATATTTATTGGATTTTTTATAAATAATTTCTTTTAAAAAAGCAAGATGGTTTCATTTATTTATTTTTCAAATACTGTAAATAAATTAAATCATACCATTATATTATATAATCTAAAATGATTATTCATGGTTTATTTTCATAAATATAATGAAATAGACACTTAGTGGTATCCTACTGGGGTTGGATCACACCATACATACTCACATTGGTGGGTATGTAGTCTTTATATATCACATAAGTTAACCAGTTTAGGGTTCCATGATGGATTTATATCACTTCCCTTTTGGAAATGGTAGATGTTATGTTATGGTTGTGACATGAGAGTAACATGGTGTTGGTGGTGTTGTTCCAAAAGTTCATTCAACTGGTTGGGTAAGGTAGTGTATCGACCACTCATTCCCATTAAATAGTTAAATTTTTATTTTCATTTATGTGATATGAATGATAACTATAAAATGGATTTAATAATGAGAAAAAATGTTTTTGTAATTTTTTTTATATTTTATTATCATTCCATGTTTGGATGTTATTATTGTTAAATATATGATTATTCCCTTTGGCATGGTTTTCCTGTGCTTAGAGACCTCATGTTATGTTGTCAATTAGGACCTATTTTTTATCATAGTTTTATAGAATTTGAAATAATTCCAAAGTGGTTACTAATGATACCTTATCACTTGTTTCCAGCTTTGGGATATTTGGAACATACCTCAAACTTTATGGAATGGTATTATGGGTGACATGTCAGGTTATACTGAGATAGGATATAGTTTAAGATTTCAATAAAATAGAAGTATTCTCCAAACTAGATTATCAAAATCTAATATCTTGAATAGGAATCAATGTCAGTCACACCGGGGAATAAAAGGGTAGATTCTTCCCTCATGGATTACAAAACTTCCAAAAACAATCAAGATTGTAACCTTTTATCCAACAATGAGTGAACATATTTATTATAAAACAATAATTTATTTTTTTTCTCACATAATAAATCATTACTAATCATTAGATGAATCCTATCAAGGAGACTTTGATAAATATACTTGTCTATAATGATGCAAGGGGACATGGGTTGGAAAAGATCCAATGTAATCTTATCATTCAATATAATGTTTCCAAAGGAGTCACTGATTCACCACAAAATAGATTAAATTTTAAATGGAAAATGGATTCTACAAATCCATATTTATAGAACCGTATTTGAGGAATCTATCCAAAGACTAAAAAATAAAATGCCAACTTAAAGAGAATAAGATGATCTCAGTCAAAGATGTAAGAGTTGTAGGGATAGGTTGTGTTAAAATCTTCATCAATTTAAAGAAATAGGAAAATAATTATTCTATATAAGTTGATAAAAACCACAAATGACTCTATAAACCAAGATAATTTAACTCATCAACTGAATTCAAGCATATAGGGGTGATCATGGCTGGACATCACTATTAGGGTATATGAATGAAATGAAGATAAATCCTAAAAACACAAAATATGATAGACCAAAAACCAAGACAACATAAATTATTCTTTAAGGTCTAATAAATATTGGAAAATAGGATCCCATTGCACTAATTCCATTGAGACCAATGCTAACAAGAACATTTTGGTTAAAATATCCTTGAACGAAGGATGCCGATCACCAGGTTCAACAACCTCTCTGAGATTCAATCTCCAATAAAATTAAATTTATTTAATATATCCATCCATCCAACACTTATATATATATATACATGTTTGAGTGTATGTTTATATAAATACCTCCAAATTTAGGCATTTGATGGCTACCACCACATCTTTCACAAGACCTATTTTACCCTTATTTTTAAAATATCATGGAGATATTCGATTTGAAAACATATAACACATTATTTTATATCATGAATATAATATTATAAAGGTTTTTGTAACACTCCAAGATCATAATATATGATTAAATTGAAATAATTAAAGGATATTGATGGTTTTCTCCACTCTTAACTCCAAACTAAAATGAAATGATGATTTATTATAATAAAAATATAAATATTAAGTATGAATGTTAAAAATGAGCTATTGAATTAGTAAAAATGAATAAGATCAACTAATTTATTGAATATTTATATAAATAAAATAATCGATACTTTTAATATGATTGGAATTCAATTAGTATAGGTAAAAAAACTAAGAAAATCATTTTATGGTTAATTTTTGTTTTAAAATTACAGTATTATTCCAATAAACTAAATATATTTTAATTAAATAATAATGAAATATATAGATAATATGAATAATATATTACCCAAAAATTAGTTAGTAATTAAGTGAAAATAATAATTAATATTAGTTACCATTTTAAAGAGCAATTTTGCAATAAGATTTGTTTTCCACACAATTTTGGGATTATACTTAAATATTTTATTGTACAATATAATAAATTTAATTTGAAAAAAATAAAACAATTTTTTAATAAGATAATATAAAATTAATATTATTTTTTAGGATTTTTCTAAAAATAATGTTTTTAGGTGAAAATTCCATTTTTTCAAATAACATGACATTTATGACATTTTTAGTTTGTAAGTATTGCTTGAAAATTCAAGGAAAATTTTTATAATACAAAATAAATATTTTATGTATTTATTTTTAATATTTAAAAAAATTGATTTTAATTTAAAAACCCATATTTGATATTTTATAATAGAAGTAATATTTTCTCAAAAACATTCTTTTAATACATTATACATTGTTATATTATAAGTATGTTTTACCACTTTTATAAATTGAAAAAAAAGAAATGGATTTAAAATTTATAATACGTGGGTTACGAATTAGCTATTAAGGTACACCTTATTTTAGATATAATGATTATTTTACCTTAGTTAAAGATTAGTTATCGTCGTAAAATTAAAATTGATAAAATTAATAATTCAAGGGGTAAAGGGCATGAAACATGATAAAATCATATATTTAGTTATGTGTATATAGTTTGGATTAACCATAAAAATTTCCCACTATGTAATTTTTTTATTTGGGTGCTTCTTGACTTGTTTATCATGTTCTCCATTTCTATTCAGTTGAAATATTTAAAAAAATTACATCCTCATGACTTGTCAAAGGGGCCTCACACCACACCTTTGAGGCACTCTTGAAAATTAGGTTTCCTCTTTAAAAACCAATTTTTCCGTTACCGACAATAATATTTCACTCTTGTTAAATTCTATATATATGATTTTAGCCTATGCCAACCATTTCCATGGGATCTTCCAAGGAAATCTCAAACATATAAGCTTGAGTAATCATATTTACTTCACATTATTATTTTTTATTTTTATCATCCAAATATATTTTTCAAATAATTATGTAATGATTGAATAATTGGTGATATACATAGTTATACAATTATATTGGAATAATAGTTAATCACCCAATCACTTTTCTATTAAGAAAATGAAAAACATCATTCATGAATTATGTGAACTACCGTCTCCACAACACAACATGTTTTAGTATTCTTCAACAAAATAAAAGGTTGTCATAAAAGGGTAATATTATAATTTTTTGTATATTTTTATCATTTTTATGATTGTGAAATAATAAATTATATTCCTCCATTAGCCAAATCTATGAAAAAGAAACATCATCCTTGCGAGGGTCAGATTACTGCATCCATGGAAGGATAGATTTTTGTTTTTATTTTCATCACCAAATTGTATAGATTGTATTGATGATAGTATTAAATGATAAATATTATTTTTATGATATCATTAAGGTTATATTATGGAAAATTTTTGAACCTATTAACAACATGATCAATAGACGTTATTGTAGATTCAATCATTTAAAACGATAGAACAAAAAGGATAAAGAGATATTATTTATAAGTAATGATTCTGTATATATTATATTATATTTCTAATCTATTATAATTATAATATATCACAACAATAAAAAATAAATAATATCAATATTCTTCTTTTATAATTATATTATAACTAAGAAAACTCATAATCATCCATTAATCATAGTAGGTTTCAGTTTATGTCAGTTTAACTACCTACTTGAAAAATATAAAGAATATATATCATGAATTAATATGAGAAAATATTTAATGGTATAATATCAAATAAATATATAAATAATGTAGTTTTTGTTATGGAAATGTTATACCAACATATAACTCTTTAATTAAGAAAACACCTTTCATTTGTTAAGAATCACTGAAACATGATCATCACCAATTTCATATTCGTAGTTTGTAACCAAATATACCGTGGAATTAATTATAAAATATATATATATAATGGAAAATATATTCCAGTACCTATTATTATATTTTTATTATGAAATTTTATTAATAATGAATAGCAATATGGTTTTTACATAGCCATCTAAAAAAGATAAATATTATTTACACAATGTATTGAAAATAAGTAACAAATAACTAATATTTATACGTATAGAATGAATTTAAAAAAGAATTATAAATGGTAACAGGTATCAATATGTTTTTTGGGAATGTATTTAATGAATATAACTTATTTATTCAAGATTTTTGGTACATGTACATAACTAATCAAAACTGATGTATGTGTTTTTGTCTCGAATTACTATCTTTGAGAAATGGTTGGTATTAGGTACCTAATATCATTTATGTGGTGTATAAAATTTATATTAGACATATAATATCATTATTTTTTAATAATTTCATTTTATTTTTAATTAAAACAACTCTCTTTCAAGGGGCTTTGATTAAAATAGTCACAATGGTTTTTTTCTCAAATTATAATTCATTGAAACATGTGTATATAATGCACCTTTTTTACATTTAATGGGGTATTTAGTGAACATGGATGTATATTTATAATACATATTTTTTATTCATGGGAAATATTGAGACATATAATATAATTTTCATCAAATGATTTTTTACTTAATTGTTACCACAATTGTAAATATTTTTTAACTCAATTTTCATTCACTAGGTTATGATCATCATCTTACGCCTAAAAGTTTGGAACATTGTACCAATTCATTATTTTATGTGGTATTAAATTTTATTTATATTAATTTAAATATCTATCATATAATACATATTTTGGGAAAATTTCTTACTTTAAAAAGTTTGTTTTCTTTAAGGGATATTAACGACAGGAATATGTTTTCATTGAGTCACATTATTTCATCATGGACATATTTATTCAATTCATGTGTTATATCACCCAAATAGTTTATTTTATTTTAATCATCTACCTCTATGGGGAAAATATATTTTGATATAAAATAATTTTATGTCCCTCTTTTTACAATGCGAGTTTTGGAAAAATTATTTTTGAAAGAATTAAATGAGGTTTTCCAATCACATTCGTACATTTTTTATTCCTCTACCATTTTATAAAAATTGAAATTTATTTATTTTAATGGCTTAATTATTGTAGATTATTTTGTAATCTAATGTTTCTTAAAATATTTAACACCACATTTTCAAAAGTTACATTTAAAAGTGACATAGAAATATTTTTATGTCAATATTAAAATTGTTTTCTAAAAGACCTTTTATCTTTTGATTTCCACTTCAATTTTTATTTTAATAAGTATTTACACTAATAGTGTTTATGTTTCAGAATTTATACTCTAATATATATAGATTTATTTTGGGGGAATGAATGAATGGAACTAAATAATAGAATTATTGATCCCTTCGTAGGTGGTATTATTAAAGCATTGTTTTATAAGGATGTTTTTTATATATGTCAACATATTTCTACATTTCCATTGTGGAAAAAAGGATAAAATCATTTTTCACCATGAAACTTTTTTATATGGATGTTATATGATAATTTCATTAATGTATTTACTTGTCCACATTCTCATTACTCTATATGGTGTGAACATAATATTTTTTATAATTCAGATTGAATTATATTTACCTATAAATAATATTATTCAATTAACATGAAAAATATTATTTAAATTAATTTTATTTTTATACTATAATGGATATTTATTGGTAATTTGATAATTTATTTTTTAACTATCTACATTCTTCCTCTAAGTGAGTTATGATTATGTAATCCCCATTACTTATAAGGGAAAAAATTATCAGAATTATTGATGATTGTTGATTTCTAAAATAGGTTGATTATGTAATAATATTCCATACCATTCATTATACAAATAACCATGTTTTTAAAACATAAGAGGTTCCTTAGGGAATGGAATGAAAAGTATTTTTGACACTCATAAGAAAATTTTCAGACTTAATCAGGTGATGATTGGGGCCCAAAATTTTATATCCCCTTAATGAAATTATATATATATATATATATATATATATATCATGAGACCAAATGGGTTGGGTTTTGATGTATACCTCTCCCTATAAAAGGATAATGTCTTCATATAAGGTGCCAAAAGAATATTTTATATGTCTAAAATTATTCATTCCATTATATTGATATTAATTTTATTGATATACTTGTTTTCATTTATTTTTATGGATATTCCATTCTCTAATGTTCTATTGATTAAGGAATTATTCAGATTATTTATTATTACTATATTATGTATACACCCTTAATTTTAGATAGATTAAATTTCATGATTCCATTAATGCGTGTCATAATTTAACCCTTTCTTATGTTTCCTTTCCCAAGGATATAGAGAAAATTATAACATGTTACATATTTATAATGATTACACATGTGAAAGTATTTATGGCATATATTGAAGTATCATTATGGATTATGTTGATTCATCTATTGGTGAAATAAAAATGTCTTTTTGATATAAATTAAATTTTCTTTATTAATTTATATTTTTTCCAACATCAATAAAGATCTAAACATGAAATGATCCATGAGATGTAATAATTTAAATAACAATGAATTATTTTGTAATTAAGGACAGTTATATTAAAGATTTTATAAATGTGATCAAAGTCAATAACTAAAGTACATGCTTATGGTACCAGACTAGAAAGTATGGGTCCAGGGTGTTAGAATAAGAATCATAGGAATTGTTTATATAACATTGGATATTAAGATATCTAATAAGGATAATACATTTTCTAATAATTTAATTTTGATAATAATTTAAAATGTATATATAACAATCTAAAATAATATATGATGTAATTGTAAGACAATACTGATCGTTTAATTTATTTATTATGATGAGATAACATTAGTGAAAACCATTGGAATAAGTTTAAGTGTTTATAAACAATATTATGTTTTGTTAAAATAGATATTATGTCATTTTTATTGTAATAAATCCCTACTAGAAAGTGGATGTGGTTGTGGCACATATACCTTTAGGGGTAATCACCCAAAACAAGGCCAGTTGGGAATTGCCTCAATCATCATTCTAATACATGATCAACTATCCTAAGAGTGATGAAGTTGATATAAATTCTTGGGGGATATTATTTGGGAATTATAATTATCTTTAGAAACCATTATTATGGATTAATTTTTTTAACAAATTAGGTTAAATAACCTAATAGAAACATTACCATGGATAACTCGGGATTTAATAAGGGGAGTTGTAGGTTGATCCAAATTATCATACATTAAAAAAATGTGTTACAAGGTATGTTATATTCTGATAAATTTTTTAATAATAATATTTTTTATTTTATCATGATCATTTTGGTTTTAGTATTTTGTTGAAATATAATCACCAATATGAGGGTGAGAGAGGTATGTTTCAATAAATGACTATGTCTTATAAATGAATAAGGGAGATTACATAAATTGTAAAATATTTTATTATGTGCCCATTATGATTGAAAATGTCAGTTTCAAAGTCTTACAAGTGGAAGGAGGTTTATATCCTAATATAAAAAAATTATTGAAACTCTGTTATTTTAATTAGTAAGGTGGTATTTATGGATTCCATTTTGGTAAATTCTAAATGAGATTGAGGATTATGTGAATCATATACGGAACATTATTCAGTATTTTTAAATTTATTTTTTTAAATATAAAATTAAGTGATATCAATAACCTTGAGAAATGATTTTATAGAATGTTTACATTTTTTGAGATAAATGTTGAAGAAAACATGTTTGAGGGATGGATAAGTTTTAGGTTTAGTATATGTTTGACATTGACATAATAAATAATTAGATTATTTTGAAAATGTAATTAATTTTGGATTTAAATACATTGTATTTATGATGATTCTTAATACTTTTGGTAAATTTTATAAATTTTATAGATTATGACATATATTTTTAGGGATTTATGTGACAGCCATGTGTCTAATACCACTCAAGGGTTAAAGGTAAAGTTAAATTCTTGAGGAATCTATATACCATTTATTTGGTTTATTCACATAAATATTGAAGTGGTTTTGGGAACGGTATGCTAGGGAGAATATAGGAGTAATGTATAAACATAATTTTCTGTATGATTCTATGAGTGGATAATGTTTTTATGAAATAAAATTAACATGAAATAGTATAAGAGAGTATGGTAGATGTCATATTAGAGGTTATATCCCCAATAAATAATGTGTTTAGAATACCCTCACAAAATTTATTCAATAAACAATAACTAAAATTGATAGGATTCAATTTATTGGGGGGTGTATAAGGTACCAGGATTAAAACATTTCATAATCTTGAATTAAATTAATAATTCAAATTGAGTATCTTTTTAGGTTTAGATTTTTATAGAATTAGGCCATAACTATTACATTACGTCTCAAAAATTAAAAAGTAGACAATTCTACTCAGTATGAAATTTTTTGTCATAAAATATAAACTCTTGAAAAAAAGAGTCATGTATAGTTCTATGATTTAGATTGCATGAATTTCCTTTGATCACATCATTGATCGTATTCATATTTAAGTCCTGTGAAAAACATTTCAAAAACTTAGGATGAGTATAAAAAGCTCAGTATGGGTTATAAAACAAAGAAATAAAACATTAGATCATAAATACATACATAACATAATCTCTTTAACAGACCTCAAGAAATCATAAGATTTATGAAATATACATAGAAATCATAAATTATAAAGCTAAATTGTGGCATAAATATTATAATTACATTGTATCTATCACAACTATATAATGAGTTACATTGGAATACCCATCACATTATATTCCCTACATATCTTAGTAGAAACATTTACGTTTACCTCCATCACGTTACACAATGCATTGGAGATCTATCTCAGACTCACCCACCCTAGGTATATCATGGAACCACCCGTATATGTAAACAATGCCCAAGAACCATAACATAATCATAGCACATAACACAAGCATAAAGGAAAAATAAAATTTCAACATTTCAATCACAATATATTATTTCAATATATTGACATAATCAATACATTATCAAAACCATTTTCAATACCAAAATACACAAAGAGTATATGGTATTTATTTTCCTTTTAAAAACATTACGACTTGTTATGGAAGGCATAGATCAAATAATACTTGCGACAGTGGAAAGGTTATTATCACAGATTAAGTTAAAAAGAAATATATTTTTTGTTTGGTAAAATGACTCATAAAAAATATTCCTTTCTAATGAAATGATAAGTCAAATATTTTTATACACCAGATAAAAGAAATGCATGTATAAAACAATATGTGCCTCAATGAAAGGAGATTGAGACGAAGTCCCCTACACCGTGTTCGAATTGACCTATTTGTTCTTTAATACCTTGAATAATAAACTAATGTTAATTTATTATTTCTTTAAAACCTTTTTCATGCTCATTATTCTTTTTATATCACTTATTACCATGTTATAAACATTATATAATCATTTATGTTAGTAATGGTTGTTTTGTCGATATTTGGTACTTGAGTAAAAAATGAACTTCTTATAATTCCATGTTGTTCATGTGGTCAAAATTCCATTATCTATAGAATGATATTCCTGATTTAGATATCATATATATCATATATATCCAGTATATATATGTATTTAAAAAAGTACATAACATTTGGAGATAAGAAATGAAATGCACCGTTTATTGAGATGGTATGCTGTACATAAGCATGAACACTACTTTCATTTCTATTTCATATTTTAATTGAATGAAAACATAATGATAAATAGGTAAATTATAATTCCCGTATAATATCATATATAATTTCATTAACTCTATCCTTTATACGTTCCATGTAAGGCATGGACGAGTCATATCACTTCGAGGGGGCGGTAGTCCGCACTTCCTCAAAAGAAATTATCGCATTTACCCATTATGGAAACCATAAATGTATGCTATAAATTGAAAATACCTAAGAATATAAAAAATATAAACATAATATATATCATATATAAATACAGTTCCATCATAATGGCCACCATTAGAGGTGGTAAGAGAAGATTGAACAATTATCGTTTCGTGAGGCAGTAGTTCACCGTCCACAAAAACACTGTGTTCTTTACCCATTAGACGGAGGTGTGGATAAGTGTTGTTATAATAGTTCTCATAAAAAATGGTATATTGGGGATAATTGTGTTTTAATAAGAGAAATAAATAAGAATATTTTATAGGGTTGTAAATAGGAAAATAAATGAAATGAACTTAAGAGAAGACATTACCTTTAAATTAGGTATCTCCCATTGGATTGAACAAAATGATTTACTTGAAGTGCCTTCCGCCTAAGGTAATGATTATAAGAGGAATATATATTACTTTATAGATTATTTTGGAAGAGTTTTGATGATCCAAGTGTCTTGAGAAGAGTGAGGAATGGGATAGAGGTTGGGTCCTTTTATAAGGGGGAAGAGGGGCTCTTTAGGAAAGGTTGAAAAAATTATTTTATTATAAACTTATATTCATATTAAAAAGGTCCAAAACTAATTAAAGTAAAATATAAGATGACTCATTTTTGAAATAAAATCATCCAAATAGAACTGGACTGGTTTTGGATTATATTTTAATCTTTATAATCTTATTTATTTAAATAATTTGTTAATAAGGTAAACACTCCGTCAATATTTTGTCATAAATAATTTAATTTATACGATGTCTAAAAATTATAAAGAAAATACCATGATATAGGAAATATTTTTATATTCCTATTGAATATTTATAATCTAAGATATATCTTCTATAACCCCATGTAAAAATTCATTTACTAAAAGATATATGTTTAAGTAATTTTTGTCTTTACTTTAAATTAATGACTTGAAAGTGTCATTATCACTCTTAAGTGGCTCCATGGGGTCCCAAAATCGACCCAAGGATGACCATGGCCAGAAATGTATCAACCAATAATATTAGGATACATGTTAGTCTAATTTTATATTATTATAATATTATTATTTACCCTTATTTACCATATTTATCATTTAACCATAATAAATAAAATATTTACTGAAATAAATATTCATAATTTCTAAAAAAAACATTCCTATTTAAAAAATTTGGACATCATAATTCCAAATATGGAATCTATTATTCCATATTCATTACACATAAGTAACAGAAATTAATTTAAAATTAATTCATGTTGTAAAAAAGCATGTTTTTAAGAAATAATAACTATCCAATGATTGACACATGTTTATCTACAATTTCAAAGTGAAATTATTTCCAATGACAAAAATTGGATCACATGGTAAAAATATAATCTAATTACACCAAAAAACCAATTAATATTACAATATAACCATATAAATAAATTATATTGAAATGAATTTTTGAATTAAAATATAATATTTTTCACTATTCATTAAAAATAAACATTATTAGAAAAATAACAAAATTTCAATCAAAGTAAATTAGGATGTCCCGATTCTAAAGAAGAATATTATTTTTTCAAATAGAACATATAAAAGTGGCAAAAACAATATTTAAAAAGGGTTCTCCATTAAAAGGTGCTAAATCAACCTTTTAATGAATATTAGATTATTTGTGCATAAAATTTGATACATTCACATTTCAAGCTTCTAACATTTATTGAATAAATGTAAAATCATTTAAAAAACAAATAAAATTATATTTTAGTTAGTTTTATTCATTCCCACCAATAAAATTGTTAGACGTTAACTACCATTTAAAATAATACTATTATATTATTAGTGTGTCACATAAGATTTCAAAGAAACCCATTGTTGTGTATCGGGTACGCCATCGAACATAGAATCCCTTTTAAAGTAAAATTAATTTTTGATTCAAAAATATTAGTAAATATGAAAATGTCTTATTTTTTATTTACCTGGGATGTTTCATCCTTTCACCCTTTGGGAATTGCGTCCTCGCAATTTTATTCACTTATCATATAAATGGGGGTTTTTATCCCTAATAGAATTTTTTGATTCCCATGTTGCCTCTTCAACCATATGGTTTTTCCAAAAAAAACCTTTAACTGATGAATTACGTTATTCCACAACACTTGCTCTCTTCGATCAAGAATCTAGACTGTTTTCTCCTCATAAGATATATTCTCTTCCTACTGAACCCCCTTTGAGCTCAAACCATGGGATGGATATCACATATACTTTCTCAAAATTTAACCATGAAAAACATTGTTTACCTGGGATAAATGTGGAGGTAAATCCAATCTGTATGAAAATGATCCAAAATTATCTAGGATTTGATAAGGTCCAATGAACCTCAGACTCATCTTTCCATTCTTACCAAAACACATCACACTTTTTTGTGGAGAAACATTGCGAAAGACATGACTACCAACCTCGAAAGAAGGATCCTTCTTATGGTTATCTGCATAACTTTTCGGCCTTCTCTGAGCTGTTATCATGTTATTCTGAATCAACTGGTCTTTTTCTACCATATCTTCTTCCAATTTTGGTCCCATTATCTTCCATTCATCCACTTTATCCAAAAAATGGAGTTCGAAATGGCTTCCCACAGAATTCCACAAATGGATCCATTTGTATACTTGAATGAAAACTGTTATTATAAGAAAATTCAACCAAAGAAAGATGTTGGTCCAAAAATACTTGGTAATTCTAGTGAAAAAGCACATAACATATCCTCTATGTTTTGAATTGTTCGGTTTGACTGCCCATCAGATTGAGGATGAAAAGCTGTATTAAAATTTAATTCAGTACCCAATGACTTCTGAAGGCCTTTCCAAATGTTAGAAGTAAACATGAGATCATGATCAAATAAAATGGAGAGGGGAACTCCATGTAACCTGATTATATATTTTACATACAACTAATATAGTTGATCTGGAGACAAAGAATCTCAAATATGAAGGAAATCAGTAGATTAGTCAACCGATCAACAATAACCCATATTTCATTGTTACCTCAAGATGCCTTTGGTAATCCCACGAAGAATTCCCTGGATATATTTTTCCATTTTCCACTATATCATCGGTAAAGACCGAATCATCCCTTTCAGTAACATCCGCTCTTTTTTAACTTGTTGAAAAATCAAAAAATTTACTATAATGACAACAATGTCTCTTTTCATTTCATCCCACTAGTAATAGTCTTAGAGATCATTGTACATCTTCATACTAAAAGGATGAACTGAAAAAGGAGAACTATGAGCTTTACATGAAAACTCATTCTTCAACAATGAATCATAAGGAATACATAATCTCTTTTAAAATATCAAAATACAATCATTATCAATGTAAAATTCAGGAAACATATCCTTATGAACTAACTATACCTTTATATGTAACTCATTGTCTTTTTTCAATGCTTTATTTACTTTGAATGATAGAGATGATCTCACTGATACCTGAAAAAAACAGAGGAATTTCCTACATCAAAAACTTATATGCAAATTTTCATCAAATCGTTATTTAAAGGTTCTTGTTCCAAACATAATATGGTTAATGTAGCATTACTTTTCAACTAAAAGCGTCATCCACTTTATTTTATTTTCCCAGATGGTAATGGATCGTGCAATCATATTCCTTGATTAATTCCAAAAATTTCCATTGTCTCATGTTAAATTCATTCTAAGTGAATATACACTTTAAAATTTTGAGTTCATCATTTATTTCACACCTTACTCCATACAAATGATGCCTCCAAAATTTTAAAGAAAATACAACAACAGCTAATTACAAATCATGTGTAGGGTAATTTAACTCATGAGGTTTCAACTAACATGAAGCATAAGTAATTAAATAATAATTCTTCATAAGGACACAACCATGTCCTTTCAATGAATAATAACTATAGATAACAAACTCACCATTTCTGGAAGGCAGTGCCAAAACTGGAGCATTCACCAATCTTCTTTTCAATTATTGAAAACAATCATCACATTCTTTTTTCCAGATAAACATAACACTTTTTTGAGTTAACTTAGTCATTGGACAAGATATCCGTGTAAAAGTTTCAACAAACCACCTCTAATAACCTTCCAAACAATGAAAACTACAGATCTCAGTTATATTTTTGGGTTGTGGCCATTCTTCAAAGAATTTTTTTGCAGGGTCAACAGTTAGGCCATTTTTTTAAACAATGCGACTAAGGAAATAAAAATTTGTAACAAAAAATAACAATTTCTAAATTTCCCCTACAGTATATTTTCTTTTAAGGTTTTCAAGAAAACCCTTAAATTATTTTCATGCTCCAATTTAATTTTAGAACAAAAAAAATATAAAAAATTTACACAACCACAAACTTATCCAAGAACTCACAAAAAATTCTATTCATAAGGTCCATTAATACAGTATGAGCATTGGTTAACCCAAATGGAATAAATCAAAATTAATTAAGGCCATATCTAGTAAGAAAAGCAGTCTTTGGAATATCTTATTACTTTAATTTCAACTGATGGTACCCCGACCTCAAATCAATCTTCGATAAATACTGAGCTCCCTGGAGCTGATCAAACAAATCATTGATACGATGCAAATGATACTTTCTCTAAATAGTGATGTTATTCAATGATCTACATTCAATTAAAAGTCTCATTGAACCCTATTTATTTTTAACTAACAAGTAAGGAGAACCCCATAGTGATGTGCTAGGTTAAATGAAACCTTTTACTAATAACTCCTGCAATTGCTTCTTTAACTCTAAAAGTTGAATTTGATCCATTCGATATGGTGGTTTTGAAATTTTCATAGCATCATGAATTATGTCAACATTAAATTCAACTTCTTGATCATTTATAATTATAGTAAAATCATTAGAAAATACATCAATATACTCAATTACCACTGGCATATAATTAATCTGAACAGTTCCTTGGTTTTCAACAATATGTGCAAGGTAACATTCATTTCTATCTTTTACTAGTTTCTCAGCTTCTTGATATGTTATCAAAAGTAAGGGTTCGTTCTTGTACATAAATTGAAAATCTATCTAAATAGAAACTTCTTCAGATCTGCAGTCACTCTTTGCATGATAAACTGAAAGCCAATCCATACCCGAAATAACATCAAACTCTACTAGAGGAAAAACAATAATGTTTTCCGGTAGATTTTATCTGTACACAATGTCAAGAAGGTTCTTATGTTTTAATTTTTTCTCAACATTTCGCCCTAGAATTTTTACCATATATTTAGGATTCATATTTTGAGATTGAATTACCAATTTACTAGAAAACTTCTCATAAATGAAAGATTGTGTAGTCCCTAAATCAAACAACCCATTGGTATAATCCCAACAAACAAACTGTGGAGCTAATACTACTTTATTTGATGGCACAACATCTGATTATGTAGTTTCAAAAGATTTCACCACCCCTTTCTGCTTGTAGTCTTGCTGCTTTCCCTCAAATGAGTTCATTGATGGATAATCATTTGCATAATGACCCATTTCATTACACTTAAAACATTTTACTGACTATAAATCAAATTTTTTCCTACCATAACCATGATCATTTCAGTGAAATTATGAGTCTTATGTCCCATTTTACCACATTGGTATCACATACCTTAATTCAAAAGACATCACCCATCATGTTTTTACCACAATTTTCACAAACTGTAAACCTAAGTTTCTTACCATCAGAATTTTTTGAAGAGTTCTTACCTTTTGTCTGCCACATCAACCTCTTATTCTACTGTTTGTTAAAGAAGACATGATCATCGGCAAACTGTATTTACAGCTTCTCCGCACATTGAACAAGTTTTTCATAACTTTTGACTCACAAGAAGCTAAATCCATTCAATATATTGGACTTAATCTTATGTAAAATTTTTTGATTATACTATCATGATATTGTATGAAATTTGTAGCATACCTTTCCAGTCGATTAAATTTAGCATCATATGAAACCACTGAGTCATCCTCTTTCCTAAATTCCAGGAATTTTTTTCCATTCTATGATGAACCACCTTGGGAAAATATTTCTCAAGAATCATACCTTTAGATTCATCCCAATCAAGAGCATCAATTTCCCCACTATCCCTGATATTTTTCACCATCGACCACCACTGATCAGATTCATCTTCAAAACAGCAAAATAACAACACAATCCTTTTTATGTTCTGAACAACCCATGACATAAAAATTCATCTCATGTTCTTTAATTCACCCTTTAGCAAGCACATGGTCAAATGATCTTCAGAATGATGGGGGATACTGCCTCATGAAATGCTCCACTTCTCACATGTTCCTTTGTGGTTGTTATGGATGATCTCGTGAATGGATACCACCACCATTTATATCCTGAGTCAACTATGCCATCATTGAAACAAACTGTTCAGTTCCTCTTCCAGCCATTTCAGGTTTCTGATTTGTAAGGATGTCTTCCTCCTGATGTTGTCTCATCATACCTGCCCTATTTCCTCTGTTGAAAACCATTTTGAACACAAAAATATCATAGGCAAAGAAACATGATAATCTGTAAATGATATATCATGTCAATCATAACATAACTAAAAATAATTTATGGATATTAATTTAACAATATAATAACTCCTAAAGTTGTCTGAACTGACCATGGATACCAACTAAAAGGACCCAACATTAAAATCGTAGATAATCTTGAATTAAATGAATAATTCACATTGAGGATCTTTTCAGGTTTAGAGTTTTAGAGAATTAGTCCATAACTATTACATTACATCTCAAAAATTACAAATTAAACACTTCTACTATGTTTCCAATTTTTTCTTAAAATAAAATATCTTGAAAAAAAGAGTCATGTCTAGTTCTATGTTTTAGACATCATAACCTTCCTTTGATTCCATCCTTGACCCAATTCATCTTTATGTCCTATGTTAAACATTTCAAAAAATTGGTATAATAATAAAAACTCTGTAAGGTTTATAAAACAAAGAAATAATACATTATATCATCAAAACATACAGAACATAAGCTGTTTAATATTACACCTGATTGGCATTTAAGATGTCTCATTGCTTGCATTTCACTGCCACTATTTTCTTGGTCTCTACTTTGGATCCATAATTCCTCCATTTTCTCTGAGGTGGAGCATCGTGGTGGTATTCGTGGTTCTTTGAGATGTGAGTTTGAGTAGAAAGGTTAGAGAAATCGCTGGTGATGATCAGTAAATTAGATTTTTGGAGACTTTTGGAATTTGGTTTTTGGTTTCTTCTCAATGGAAGTTTTTTGAATTCTAAAATGGGTGGGATTTGAGCAATCTATAAGGAGAAGCGCCGTATTAGGTTTCAGAGCAAGAAGCTTCTATCTGTTCATGGAAACTCGGATCTAGAAGAATGAGAGGGTATGGATTTTTCCTTAGTATCAGGCCCCTGCACCCCTGCACGAGACAACATACTGAGCGGTCATGTGAATTAGAGTCTTAACAAAATGATTTAATTGCTGGGGAGGGGCAGTTCCTTGTAGTCTTGATCTGGGTATTTTCATGTATCAGGTTTCCCACTTTTTCCTCAAAAGTTTTTTTGAAAAAATTTAATTTTCAATCAACATAATATCTTTAACAAACCTCATGAAATCATAAGATTTATGAAATATAAATATAAATCATAAATCATAATGGTAACTTGTGGCATCCATATCATACTTACATTGTATCTATCACAACTACATAGGGAGTTACATTGGAATACCCATCAAAGTATATCCCTAAAATCTCTTTATAGAAACATTCACATTTAACTCCATTACATTACCCAATGAATTGGAGAGAAATCTTGGGATCACCCACCCTAGGTTTATCACAGAACCAACCATATACGTAAACAATGCCCAGGACCCCTAACATAGTCATGACACATAACCCAAGCATAAAAGAAACGATAACATTTCCACATAGCAATAAAAATATATCATTTCAATATATTAAAAAAATCAATCCATTATCAAAAAAAAAATTCAATACCAAAATATGTAAAAGAGTATATGGTATTTATTTTCCTATTAAAAACATTACATGTTGTTATGGAAGACATAGATCAAATAATACTCGTGGAGGTGGACAGGTCGTTGTCACTGCTTAAGTTAAAAAGAAACATTCTTTTTTGTCATTTAGTAAAACGCCTCATATAAAAAAATTCCTTTTGAATGAAATGAGAAGTAAATTTTTTTTATACTCCGTATAAAAGAAAGTTGATTATAAAAGAAAATGTGCCTTAATGAAGGGATATTGAGACGAAGTCCCCTACCTCGTGTCTAAATTGACCCGTTCATTCTTTAATATCCTGAATAATAAACTAAAGTTAACTTATACTTGCTTAAAAACCTTTTTTATGTGTATTATTAGTTTTATATCACTTATTACCTTTTTATAAACATTATGTAATCAATTGAGTTAATAATGGCTATTTTTTCGATAGTTGGTAGTTGATTCAAAAATAAACTTCTTATAAATACAAGTTGTTCATGTGGTCAAAATTCCATCATCTATAGAATGATATTCATTATTTAGATATCATTTATATCATATATATACATTATATATATATATTTACAACATTACATAAAATTTGGATATAAGAAATGAAATGCACCGTTCATGAAGATGGTAAGTCGTACGTACGCATGAAAGCTAGTTTCATTTCTATTTCGTATTTTAATGGAATGAAAATTTAATGATACATAGGTATATTATAATTAAAGTATAATATCATATATAATTTCATTAACTCTATCCTTTATACGTTCCACGTAAGGCATCAACGAGTCATATCACTTTGAGGGGGCAGTAGTCCGCACTTCCTCAAAATACATTATCGTGTTTACCCAATATGGAAACCATAAATGTGTGATATAAATGAAAAATACAATGACAAATACAGAAGCATAAATAAAACATAAACATAATATATATCATATATATGTACAGTTACATCATAAGGGCCACTATAAGAGATTGTAGGAGTAGATTGAACAATCATCTTTTTGTGAGGCAGTAGTTCGTCATTCACAAAAAATAGTATGCTCTTTACTGATTAGACAGAGGTGTGTGTATGTTTTGTTCGAAAAATTCTCATAAAAAACCTAGTATATTGAGCATACATTTGTTTTTATAAAATAAAATAATAAAAAGAGTTTAGGGGTTGTAGAAGGAAAATAAATGAAAAGAACTTAAGAGAAGATGTTACCTTTAAATTGTGTATCTCCCTTTGGTTTGCACCAAAAGTTTTACATGAAGTGCCTTATGCCTAGAGTAAGGCTTCTTGGTGGAAGAGAAATATCATTATAGCTTTTTTGGTATATTTTTGACTATCCAAGGGGCATGAGAAGTGTGAAGAATGGGTTATATGTGGTGTCCTTTATAAGGAGGAGGTGGGGATCTTTAGAAAAGTTTGAAGAAATTATTTTATTATAAACTTATCATCGATTTCAAAAAGTCCAAAACTCATTAAATTATAAGTTAAAATGACTAATTTTCGAAATAAAATCATCCAATAATAATTGGAAAATTTTTTCAATATAATTTACATATTTATAATCTTATTTATTTAAATCATTTATTAATGAGTTAAACACTACGTCATTATTGTGTCATAAATAATTTTATTTTATTTTATCTAAAAATAATAAATAAAAAAACATGATATAGGAAATTATTTTATCATTATAATAAATTTTTATAGTCTAAGAGACAACTTATATTACCCCATGTAAAAAAATATTTACTAAAATATATATGTTTTAGTCATTTTTGTCTTTTCGTTAAATTAATTAATATAAAGTGTTATTATCACTCTTACGTGGCCCTATAGGGTCCCAAAAGAGACCTAATGATTCCAATGGTCGGAAATGTTTCAACCAATAGGATTTGGACACATGTTAGGGTAATTTTATATTATTATAATATTATTTTTTACACTTATTTATGAGAATTACCTTTTAACCATGGTAAATAAAATATTTATTGAAGTAAATATTCATAATTTATAAAAATAAAAGTTACCTATTTAAACAATTATGACCTCAAAGTTCCAAATATGGAATCATTTTCCCAAATTCAAAACACAGAAGTGGTAGAAATTAATTTAAAATTAATTCCTGTTGTCAAAACAAAAAGCGTGTTTTTAAGAAATAATAACTATCAAAAGATCACCACTTGTTTATATCCAATTTAAAAGGAAAGTTACTTAAAATGACCAACATTGGATTAGATGGAAAAAATCTAATCTAATTACACCTTAATACCAATTAATAATATAATCCAACCATATAAATAAATTAGATTAAAAGGCAGTTTTTAATTAAAATACAATATATTTCACTGTTAATTAAAAAATGATCATTACTAGAAAAATACCAAAATTTCATCCAAATTATATTTTCATGTCCTGATTATAAATAAAAATATTATTGTGTTAAATAGAACATATAAATGTTCCAAAAACTATATTTAAAAATGATTCTCCATTAAAAGGTGGCAAATTGACCTTTTAATGAATATTAGATTATTTGTGTATAAAATTGGATTCATTCACATTTTAATATTCTAAACTTTATTGGATAAATGTAAAAAAATTTAACAAACATATATAATAATATTTTAGTTAGTTATATTCATTCATACCAATTCAATGGCTTTGTGTTAACTACCATTTAAAATAATATTATTATATTATTAGTGTGCAATGTAAGATTTCAAAGAAACCCGTTGTTGTGTATCAGGTACGCCATCAAACATAGAATCCCCTTTAATGTAAAATTAATATATAATTCAAAAATATTAATAAATAAAAAAATGTATTATTTTTTATTTACCCAGGATGTTACAGGGGTAATGTAACACCTTATTATCTTAAAATTTTGATACCTTTAAATAAGTCAATGTGATAAATAGTTTTCTGTACACGTTGAACTAAAAAAAATGAAACTGTGATCTATTAAAAAAATATTAATTATTAATGATATAACCTATCCAGTTAATTACTTATAATTAATAAGAATAACCCATTTTTGAAATATTGATATAAATAACATAATGGTTACTTTAAATGGGAATTCAATTAAATTAATATAACTGAAATAAATGTCAAAATGTTTTTATACATAAATCTTTATTTTTATAGAATTTAGGTTTCATCTTAAGAAACCATATATATTATGATTATATAATTATAAAATATATTTATTATATGAAAAATATATTACCAGTAAATTAATTAATAATTTATTGGGAATATGAATAAAGAATTGTAAACATTTTCAAATGAAATTTTCCAATATGAATAATTTTCAAATATATTTTGGAATTAATTTCAAATATTGTTTTATAAAAGTTTAGAAATTTAATTTAATATATTGAACGTAATTTTTTTTATTATGTTTAATTATAAAAACACAAGATTAATTTTTGGTATTTTCTTATAAAAATGATTTTTAGTTAAAAATTCCATTTACTAAAATAAATGAATTTTATGAATCTATTAGTATATAATTATAAATTGGAAATTCATGAAAAAAATTTATACAAAAAAATATTTATTTTATTTTTGATTCTATAATTTCAATTTTTTTATAATTTACAATACTATATTTCATATTTCAGAACATAAGTAAAATTTTCTGAAAAATTATGTTTAATACATTATTCATTATTACATTAAAATTAATTTTTCTTGAAAATTATAAAATAAAAAAATTAATTGTATTTACAATTTATAATAAGTGGGTATATATTATATAATAAGTGAAACGTTATTTTTAGGATTGATGATTAAGTTATCTTATGTAAAAGTAGTTATCGTGGTAAAAGCTAAAATGGTAAAACTGATAATTCAAGTGGTAAAGTGATTGAAACAAGATAATAAGATATATATAGTTGATTTTAAGTGTTTTTTATATACCTTATCTATTTCTTAATAATTTATTTCATAATTTTGGAGCCACATGATATGTTTAACAAGTCCTCCCTTTATATTATGATGAGATATTTTCAAAAAAACCAGTGCCACCAATTATAAATTGGGACTCTCACCACACCTCCAAGGCACTCATAAATTTTTTTTTTCAATATGAAACAATAATATTTTTACATAAACTAGAATAATATTTTACTTTATTTATATTTTATTCATAATATATTAGACTATGTCATCTATTTCCATGGGATCTTCCATTGAAATACCAAATTTCTCAACCTGAGTTATCATTTTTTAATAAATTCATTCCTTTATATTTTTATTTTACTATTATAATTTTCAAATAAATATGAAATTAAAAACATTTTAGTAATATATAGGATTCTATTATGTTATGGTCATAATCACTAATCACATTTTCCCTTTTCTATTAAGAAAAGGGAAACAATCATTCATTTATTGTGTGGATTACCTCCTCTAAGATGGAACTTGTTTTTCCATTTAACACCCTAAAAGGATGGTCTTAAAGGGGATATAATAAATAATTATGAAATATATATTATATTTATGATTTGGGTAAATGTAAACCTAATTAATATTTCATTCAATTATATTTAAATGATATCACCATCTTTGTGTATGTGTAGACTACCGCTTCCATGGAATGATTGATTTCAATTTCTAATTTCATCACCGCATTACATGGATGGTAATGATGGTGTTACTAGGGGAAAAATATTATATTTATTATATAATTAATTTTTTGGTATAAAAAATTATAGAATCCATAATGAATATGAAAAATAAACGATTTTTGTTAATTCAACCATTTAAAAAGAGTGAGTTAAGAGGATAATAATATCTTTTTTCAAAGTGGGAATTTATGTAAATTGTGTTATATTTTTTAAAAATTATAATTATAAATTATTTCAGTAATAAAGAATAAATAATATAATTATTCTTCTCGTATTATTATATTAAAACTAAACCACCTCATAATCATAGATTAATCACGGTATGTTCATGTTTGGGTTGGTTTAACCACCCACTTGAAGAATACACTGAATTTATATCATGGATGAATATGATAACTTATATACTAGTATAATATGATATAAATATGTAAATAATGTTTTATGTTTCTTTCTTAAATTGGTATATCAACATTTTAATCATTAGTTTCTAAAAAACCTTTCATTCATTATGAATCAAAGAAACATGATCATTGCCAAATTCAACTTCAGGTTCATTAAAATTTATAACATGTAATGAATTATAACTTATATAATTATAATTAAATATATATTATTGTACATTTAATTATATTATAAGTATAAAAATCTCAGTAATAATGAATACCAACACCTTTTTATGAAATTAATTCAAAGTGATAATGATTACATATACCAATTACTGAAAATAGGTATGAACTATGAAATATTAATATGAATAGAATTAATATAAATGAAAATTATAAATGGATATTTTCATGAATATGGATAATTGGAATCTAAACATAATTTAATTATCTAAGATATTTGGTGAAAGTCGTAATCAATCAAGACGTTGGTAAGGGATGTCATCTAAAATTCATCTCTTTGAAACATGATTAGTATTATGCCCCTAATTTCATTTATATGGTTTATATACTTCATATTTGAGTTATTATATCATGAATTAGCCTTTTAAAATTTCATTTCATGTTCAATTATTTGACCTCATTTTCAAGTGGAATTTTATTAAAACAACTGCAAAAGTTATTTATCTCAATCTCGAATTCCTCAATAAATGTTTAAGTTATGCTCCATGTTTTCCTTTTAATGGTGTATTAAATTTATATTGATTAATATTTATAATATTTTTTTAATCAACGGACATACTAGTCGATATCAATTCATTTTTTTGAATTGTTTTTACTCAATTTTAACCCTCTTGTAAATGATTTTGCTTACTAAATTTTCAATTCTTATGTTTTGATCATCCTATTGAATATAAAAGTTGGGTACTTTATACCAATTGATTATATTATATTATATAGTTTCCTTTCTATGAAAATATATTTCTTCTACATAATAAACCATTTCTAAATATTCCTTACTTCATGGATTGTTTTTCCCATAAGGTATAATTATAACTTACATCTCTTTTCATGGAATTATATTGTTTCATCTTCAATTTCATTACACTATTATTGGGATCTCCCAGAAAAATAATTTATAGTGTTGTAATAAATATACCTCTATGGGGAAAATTATATTTTTATATAAAAGTAATTTTATTTAATATTTTTTACAATGAGTGTTTTAAATAAACATAGTTTAAAAATATTAAAAAGGGTTCTTACTTTATCCTTCATATTTTTTTTCATCCACTCCTATTTTTTAAAAGAAAAAATTTATGTATTTTAAAGATTCTAATATTTGGAGATTATTTTTGTATGTGAAGTTTATAAAAAGAATTCACACCATCTTTTTAATGTTTTCCATTAGATGTGACAGGAAAATTTTCATTTTACATCAATGCGAAAAATATTTTTTAAAATCTCTATAAAGTATTAATTTAAACATCCCATTTTATTTTCAAAATGATTCACCCTAAGAGGTTTTTTGATTCACAATTTATACACTAATATATCTTTTTATTATGGGGTAATGAACTCATAATACCAAAAATACAATTCCTGATCCCTTATTAGGTGGTATCATTCATGAATTCTCTTTCAAAAATGTTTTTAATATATGTCAACATCCTTTTATATTTTCATTATTTCACTGTGTATATTTTATTTTAAAACCATTAAATATCTCCATTTGGATGGATTATGATTATTTTATTCTTGTATTAAAATATATGTATAATCATTACTCTATATACCATAAACATCACATTTGATATAATTAATATTGGATAATGTTCACCTAGAAAGAATGTTATTATATTGAAAATGTGTAAAATTAATGGCATTTTGTTTATTGTTATCGAAATATGGAATATTATTATAAATGGGACTATTTATTTCTTAACCATCCACATTATTCCTCCATATTGGTTATGATCATGTTATTCCTTTTATTAACATGTGGAAAAGTATTAAAATTATTAATTATTCTTGAATATTTACACAAGTAACTATATATTTAAATTATGTATATTTAATTATACAAATATATTTATTTTTATTCATTATTTTGTTCCTTATTGAATGGTTGGAAAATTCTTATCGAATACTATGGTGAATTCATTAGAATTAATCTAGCGATGGGTGTGGCCCATAATTATATATCCCCTATATGAATTGATATGTTTCACAAGTGAAAACATGTTTTTTTTGTTTACCTCTCCCCATATTAGGATAGTGTATTGGTAAAAGGCCTTGATGGAGTTTTTTTATTCCTGGTATTATTAATTACATCAGTAAGAGATTATTTTTATTAATTCGAATGTTTTCATTTATTTTCATGGATATTTGATGCTCTTAGGTTTAGTTGATTATGGAATTATTCATATTATTTATTCCTAGCCATATTTGGTATATCATGCTGATGTTTTTTATAACGTTGTTTATATATTTCACTTTCTAAGTATTTGAGCTCACAGTTTTCATATTTTTACATTCCCAAGGTTATAAATAAATATAGTATCATGAAATGTTTATTAGGAAAATATATGTGAAATAATTTATGACAGTTGTTGAAAACTAATTAAGGATTAAGTTGTTATATACATAATTGAAAAATATCCCTTTGATACAAACAACATGCATTTTTTTAATTTTTGGTTTTAATTATCTTTAGAAATAAAACTTAAAATATGATTGGGATGTAAGAGAGGAAATATTCATTATCGATTTGGTAATTAAGGATGGTTATAGCTTGAGTTTTATAGATGTTATCAAAGTGATTATTTAAAGTAGCTGTTTATGGAAACAAATATAGGTTTGTCATTCTAAGGTGTCATGGTTTGGGAGAAAATGGTGGGGGGAATGTATTTTCAATAAATATGAAATTTTATATTTACTCAATCTCACAATTATAATTTATGAAAATGATAATAAAATTAGATTCATCTCTCCATGTGATATATAGTTTTTGAAGATCAAAATATGGGTTGAAGCATATTAAAAGTTATTGCTAAATTTCTAATTAAATAACATTAACTTCACATAATATTCAAATATTAAAGAACAATATATTTTATATAAATTTATTTTTAAATATAAAGAATAACATGAAAAAATATGTTACTAGAATACCAATATTTTGATTATTAAATTACGTAAATTAATAAATAATATTCTTATTTATTAAAGAAAAAGTGGAATGAATAAGGAAACACACCCCAATTCAAGTATAACACATTATTCAACAATTTTTAAAGGAATTATATTATCTCTTATGTTTTCAAATAGTTGTGAGAATTAAAATTGAGATGAATGAGGGAAAATAGGGTTTCTTCTCCCAGTAAATTCAATTTAAAAAAAAAGATCATCCCAAAAAATTACCAAAAAATTAATTATATTAGAATAGAATAAAATATTACATATATAAACAATATATCATTTTAATATTAATATCCTGATTGGGTTTTAAATATATGAACAGTTTATACTATGAAATTATTTTTCCCTCAATAGTCAAATAATGTATAATATGTATAGAATTTCAGAATCAATAAATAATTAAAAATAGGGGTCTCAAAATTTTTATCCTTTTAGAAGATTTTATCTTAATAATTTTTAAAAATATATAATATTGGTAAATTCCATAATAGGTTCTATAACCCACCAAGAAGAAACTAAAAATATTAAAGCACTCTATCAAGTTTAGAAGGAAGATCTCCCAAAACTATGATCAAGAAACATCCACAAGAACCATATCCTCATGTTACAAACTAGTAAGAACAAATGTAACAAATATTTTCCCAAAAACAAACATCATATATTATTTCGACAATATGAAGTTTTTTTGGGGTATTTAATGTCTATTTTTCAAATTTAATTAATTTGTATTGATTCGATGGTGAAATTTTACATTTTATTGGGTTTTAGAGGATATACGAGTTGGAGTATGGTTTGGGGATTTTTAATGACACCTAAGTTACCATGGAAAATATATTTTAAAATATAGTATAAAAAAATAGTCATCTTCATAGACATTGGGACCTATCAAGATGGAGAACATTAAATAGTAACAAATGCATGGTTTATTAGATAGTCATTTGGACTATATAAATGGGATATATATTGACATAAAAACACTCCCAAAATATATATTGTATTAGTATTTTATTGACTCTAGGAAAACTTTTATCCTATATTTCATATATCTTATTCTTATGTGGCTTTAAGTATTATTTTGAGTGAATCTATCCCTCTATCACTTGTCCCTCTTGGATCCTCGTATAAATAGAGTCCATATCGAAAGAAATTGACCTTTAAATATCTCATATTATGTTTAATCATTATTTTATTATAAAAATAACATAAATAAGAAAGAATAATATTAAATAAAATTATTTTTCATGACTATATTAGGTTATTTATTATCATGTTCCTTAGATGGGAAGATGGACTATGGATCTAGGGTTTGGTAGTCTAATTTCACTCCATAACTATGTTGAGGTATGTGGTTTCTCCCACAGTCATTTTTTTTTGTATAAAATTTATTAATATTTTATATGATGACTTATTTAAATTACTTTAAATGTTTAAAATTATTTATTAAAAGTGGTATTAGTTATGGAAATTAGTTTTTTGTGGGTGGTTTTGGAAAAAGTATAACTTGTAGAATATTTGGTTCATGTGTTTTTTCTAAAAAAAATAAGTAATTGAAAATGGGTAATTGATGTTACCTCAAACTATTTTATTGAGTTTCTTGGATATTAATTATATGTTATTAATATATAGAATGATTGGGTGAGAAGCCAAATAGGATTTATTAATACTTTCTTGAGTGTATGTGTCGTATCTTGGTTGAAAATGATCACAATTCCCGCTTAAGTGTGGGTGATTTTTTGGGGTTGATAGGGATGTATAAAAATGGTTTGGAAGTTCATAAAATCATAATTAATATATATCTCTTTTAGATTTTACTGATTTATCATGGTTTTCTTTCAAGATTATGTTTCAATTGATGACTGGGAGAGTGGGAAATCAGTTATGGATTGAATGACTTTTTTTTGATATGATATGATTTTTCAAATCATGGATTGGCTGAAATATTATATTATTTAATTTGGTTTTGTAAAACCTACATGTATGATAGATGTTTTTAAATATTAATTTAGATAAATGTTATTTTTCAAAATTTTGGGGTGTATGAGATATATTGAGGCTATCATATTTAGATTTATGCTCATTCTTAAATAACCCACATTGGTGGATGGATAGATTATATAATGAATGATATAGGAAATGGAAAGGAATCCTAATTCACTATTGGTAGACTTTATCCATGGTGTGAGAGATATAGTGGTGGATTTCCCAATGATGTAATGACTCATGATGTTTTTGGGGAGGCATGGAGGAGTAATTTGGGGATCAATTTTTGAGAGTTATATTTTATATCCTTCTCTTCCTTTTTTGAGTTATATAATATGACTAAATATATTGATTTCAGTGTCACTACTATATTAATTTAAATTGTTTCCTATACATCATATAGGATATCCTAGATAATATTTTATACTGAATTATTTTTATTTATTTATAGGTTTGGAATATTTGAAATATAGATACCTCATGATGAGACTTTTCTAGGATCATGAACTGGAGAGAGTAGATCAGTGACTAAAAAATACCCCCAAATGTATTTTGAAAACCCTATATATTTATTTTTATCCTTAGGTGATCAGGGGGACTCACTTAAATACTAGTAGTATTATAAATTGAATTTGGTGATGTTGTGGATTGATGAGATGGATCAAGATGAGACAAATGGAATTTTCTTGGTTTTTTTGTTTTAGGTGTTGATATAGGATGATATGGGACCCATAAAATAGTTATAATAAAGAATTTGTCCGATATTTTTAATGAACCATGAGTTATGTAGATTTGTGGGTAGACCAAGTGGTTAAATAACAACTTTTCACTATTTTTCTAAGTTGTTATAATTATTTTTATAGGTTTTGAGGTAAATGTTGTCTGCATGAATTGTGTATATATTCTAGGATAAGAAATAAATTGGTGTTAAATGGGTTAAAATATCTTATTGTACATAAATATTAAATAAATTTATGAATGGATTATTTTAAAATGGTGGATTTTTGAAATGGTTCATAAAATGGTTTTATGTATAAAGATATTTACATTGATGAATACATTAATAAAATTAGAAGGGAAACATGTGTAGTAATGAACCCTTTTATTGGGTGTTTAGGAATAGTGTTTATTTAGCCATTTAACGTGAGATTTTAGGTAAAGTGGGTAATTTTTGGTTTTATTTCTGGGAAAATAATTGAAATTTATTTTATAGACGTGTTTATGTATCTTTCCATTGTCATTGTAAAAAGTTGTTTCTAAGGAGATTTAATTTGAATCATTGTGAGGAATCTACAAAAAATTTGGTTCCTAATGATCCACCCTTGAATCAATATTTACCATGGTATTAGAATTGATATTTTTAAACTATAGGTGAGATACAATACCTTAGAATGTATGGGTATATAAGACCATATAAAATTAGATGTCAAATAATATAATATTTAAAGGGTATTTTTATCCTAATTAGGTATAGTTTAGTTACTTAGGATCAATAAAATATTTTACTTATTTGAAACCATGGGGAATGATAAGGTCATGTTGGAAATATATTTATGTGTAATGGACTTGAAATTGAGTGTTGGGATAGGGTTGAGTATGAAATGTTGTATTAGCATTTGACATGATATGGGTTTTACAATCTATTTAACTTCAAATTCTACCATAATAAGCTTCATTTACCGAATTTCACTAAATAGTTTGACCTATAAGTTACAGTAATGGATTATTCCACTATGATTACAACTTTTGATAAGATTCAATTGGATATTACAATTATTTTTGTGCCTAAAGAATTATAAATCTATGTTAGGAGTTCCTATAAGAAATATAATTTATGGTGTAAAAGGTTTATTTGACCTATATACTGAGATATAGAATAATGAATCTGTGTTAGAAAAGGATATCATAAGAAATCATCAAAGGATAATAATTTTTTACTTAACTAAGTGGAATAGGTGGCTCCAATTATTATAAAAATATATTGTGAGATGATTCTTAATTGGGGATAAATGTGTTAAATTTATACTATACATTGATATATTCTTTTCTAGGACATATCGATATATAGACAAGATGATTTAGTGTAGTTACCATGATAACCAGAATTGGGAATACCCACAATAGCATTGTATTTTTTTATATGTGGGAAACTAGGAAACACGATGAATTATTATAGAAATTAATCCAGTGTATCTATTATGGATGGTTCAAATAAAAAAATAATGGTACATAATGATATTAACAAGAACCTTCTCATTATATAAGATGATCCCTGTTTGAGAAGACATAAAGTCACTTATTTGTGATGAACCATGATCCACCAGATGAGAGATAAGACCATCTATAATAATTGGAACTTTATTTAATGATTCTAATATAGTATCTAAACTGTTTAATATTCGTAAAACTCATTCAATATATGTATTATTAGTAGTATATTTTTTTAAGGGTATAAATTATTTCTCATATCCTAAACACCTCAACAGTGTTAGAGGTGTAGTGTGGTTAGGTATTAAACTGACCATATTTCACTATTATGATAGGTAACATGAAATTATAATATAACAATAGAATCCTCAACATTAACATGATTTATATCACTATAGAAATTTAGTAATTGATTATATATAAGGATTACATAGACTATTATGGTTGGAATATTATTTTTTCCATTCTAGAGAAAGAGACTCATATTTTCATGGGTTAATCAGATTTAAATTTCAAAAGTGATGGATTGATGATGATTGATGTTTCAAATTTTCTAATGTGGAATTGGGATTAATGAAAATGGATTGCCTATTTGGATTTTCAGATATATTTCTACCACTGAGGCATTTTTCAAGAAATTTTTATAGGCTACCTTTAAAGAATGTGGTAGAGTGTTTGATTAAATTATTGTTAGGGATGATCCATATATCTCACCATTAATGTTTTAATAGACCATATAATTTTTTAAATTTTGATGTTTAGTTGTATGGTTTGAAGTGAAAATTATTCCTTAGATTCATCACCTTAAATTGGGTAGCTCCAGTGTTCTATACAAAGAATGAATATGACACATTGTAATTATGTGCTAATTATAATAATTTTATCCAACTAAACATCTTAAAAATATGTTATGAACCTAGAATTAATAATTTATAGAACCAATCAGAAGTTATATATAGGGTTCCATAACCCAATAAAGGCTAGGATACCACCAACTTAGGATAAATAAATTTGATATAATACATACAAGTTTTCGTAGTAGGTATAACCATCATAAGTTTTTAGTTATGCCATTTTTATTTTTTAATATAATAGTCTTTTTGAGGAATTCATGAATCATATATTTCATTGCTACCATGTCTCCTTTTTAAAGATTAATTTTTGATTTAAAATTAATCTATTCAAAATAAAATGATAATTACTAGATAATTTTTGATAATTTTTAGCCTATTATAGGATCATAGTCTTTATAAAAAGTATCTAAGTGGATTTTTGGGATTTAGGAAGTGAATTAAAAGGGTACATGATTTCAATGATTAGTCTTTCAGTTTATCATTCAATAATAAGTGTTTTAGTATCATGTAAATCATCAAAAACATCATTGAGGTTTAATTGTTTTGATGTTAACCATGTATTTTTGCTAAATTTTTTTCTTGATTTCTCATTATTTTATTCCCCATTCATTTCCCAAATCAGAAAGGAGATACCCTTTTTACACTCTTTGAAAAAGAACATTTTTTAGGATTTAAAGAGTAGGTTAACAACAACAAAATTCTTTTATTTTCTAAAATAAATGACTGATATATTTTTTATTATCATTCATTGAAAACAAAAATTAGATGTAATATCATATTGGGTGAACACATAATTTTGTATGGCTCATGATAGTTGAGATTATCTAAAAATAATTTCCCAATTCATTAAATCAATATTTTAATGGTTTTGAATGTGTTAAAAATGTGGAATTAGTAGTTATTTGGTGGGAAGGTCATATTCAAAAGTGGTAAAAATATCTTGAAGTTTATCACCTTTTCACAGGCCAATCATTTCACGAACATAATTCCATCGATCCTTGACCGACAATAACTAATGTTTTTTGATAGTATCAACCTGAATGGTGAGATGGACATGCTTATTTTCATTTCATCATTATCGAGTGTGTTCTCTATAAAAATGAAATAATGTGATGGATCATGTTTATGTTTCATAGAGTGGGTGGACTGAAACCTTCTGGTGCAGTTACATCTCTATGAAATATAACATTATTGCACAGAATCTCTAGAGCCAAGCCATAACCATAAATGATTAGGTGAGGAAGAAAGGTATTTTGATTGATTCTCAGTATCTATACTATAGAAATAAGAAGGAGGAAACCATAGACCATATACTTTTTAGGGTTATTAGGAAGAAATTTTTTGGAATGATATAGGCGGGATGTTTTGGTTTGGGGCTTCGGTCACTAATCTTTCTTCCTTTACCGATGATTGGTTTTCAGGTACTCAGAATAAATCTCTTGAAAGGAATGTTTGGAAGGACATTTTTCTAGTGGTTTGTTAGATCATTTGGAGTTTGAGGATATAAATTCATCATGGGGGATGATTTGATCATCCATGGGAATGGTGGCACAAGCCCGATTTATCATGGCTTAACTTGTCTCACTGGTCAAACTGTAACACCACGACCCCAGTTACCCAAAGTCGGTGCATTATTACATAACATTTTCATGAACACAAAAGACCATGTCTCGAATGACCGATTAGTTTAGTTGTCTTGGGAACACTAGATATACTCATAAGTCTTACATTACATCATAAAGTAAAAAACTACACCAACATCTTGTCTTCATATCCCCTCATACTATCCTTGTAGGTCATTCATAAATTACTTCTTCACATCCTAGGAAAAATAAAACATTGAAAGGGGTGAGCTTAGATTCTCAGTAAGGACAACAATATAGTGGAAACTTTCCTATATAAGCATAAACATTTAAGTAAATGTATAACTAAAACAAAAGCCTTTTAAACCTGAATGTCATCATAATATAGAAAAGATAAAATTAAATAATTCCATTTACATATTCACATGGATATTCTACTAGTCGAATAACCACATGCAATATCAATAACCACTTTAATAATGAGGAATGCATAATGCCATACTATCATAACCACATAGTTAAGGCCTTGTGCCAAGATGACAAATAAGATTTTGTCAAGGCCTTGTGCCAAGACACTAGTTTGTCTCATGAGACCTACCGATGCATCGAGGAGCTATAGCAGGCTCCACCCGTCACTTACTAAGTCCAATGCATTCCTCATATAAAAAGTTTTAAACATAGCATAAACACTCGTATTAAAACTAGCATAAAAAATGTCAGTACTTTAACCACAAACCATGAATGGTATAAAAATAGCACATCCGCAGTCAAACATAACTCATTCGATACAATATGGAAGATTTTATTATATCAGAATAACCTCAATCTAGAATAATTAAGGTTATTGACACAGATTAAAATAATCATCAAACTATTTAGGGAAACATCCCCCTTTTCCGGAAAACATTTAAAAGTCACACTATTTGTCAAGAATCCATTTAAAATAGATTTTTAAATCAAAGTGTCACATACCACTTTGAAAATTTTAAAAATAATTTTGATTTGAAAACCTTAATTTTTATATAAATAAATCCTTAAACCCATTTTTAAAACATATACATTAATGAGAAAGATTTAGAATAATAAATATTTAAAACATTTTGAAATGATATTTTAGTTAGATTTCCTAAATAAAAGAGAGACACTTGAATACAAATAATTGAGGTAATAAAAACATTTTAATATCATGCGAATAAAGGGATTCATGATATACTATTTCAAAGTACATTATATACACCATATAAAAGTGATTTAGTGTATAACAACAAAGGAGTCTCAATGGAATGTAAATTGAGATGAAATCTCTCATAAAGGCCGTATACTTAGGTTAAGGATACATAAAATACATAATTATGTGTGAAAAATTTAAATACACTCAATATTATGGGATATTCAATGTAAAACAATCAATGTACATTCACACATATTCTTGTAAAAACAACACCAATGAATTGGATGTTAAACTCAACAAATAGAGATTGAGTAAAAATTACTCTTATCAAGTTCATACTGATGACTTGAGAATTTATCAATGGAGTGATTATTTGTATCAAAAGTATATACATAGAAATTGAAGTGGAAATTATGACATAAGAAAATGAATAGTGATTCCACACATATTCTTGGAGTAAAATAATCAATGAAGTTTGCGTAAAGCCGAATGAGTGGAAATTGAAATTTCAAATTCCCTTATTGATTTGGTAATTTACGAAACATACACCCATGAAATAAGTATCATAAAATGATGATGAAAGATATCCTTGAATTAAATTATATTACAAAACAAATACAAATATGGGTAGTACGCACACCACATACAATAAATAAGTTGTGAACAATGGAAATCTCAAGAAATTAAAATTGAGATAAGAAACTCCTTACTTTGTACTTTTTCCTTGGTAGAGGGTAGGTTATCCTCTTGGATAATGTTGAAATAATTTTTATTGAATTATAAAAAATTCATATACATTAATATGAAATCATATATGATCTTTTAACATTTCTTTGTTAATAATATCATAGTATTATCGTCGTTTCATGTGTTAACTTACTCGTTTTCATTTATATGTTCTGTTAGATAAGTCATGTTTTTTATGGATAGGTTGTATCATATTCATATACAGAATTATATTAAGTCCTTAAACATTATTTTTAATCATAAAATGAGAATTATACTTGTATGGATACGACGGGGAATGAATCTCATCACGTTCGTGGAGACGGTAGTCCGTACATACGCACGAGCGATAATTTCATTCTTTTGATACTAAAATCATATATAATAGGATGTTATATCATGTATACATAGTCATTATCATGTTATATTTATTATTTACATGAATTAAACATCATTATTATACCCATCTAAATAATAATGTTTTGAATAACAATTACACCACGACGTCGAGACGGTAAGCCATACGTATGCATGTATGGTGACGTGTCATTCAAAGGATGGATAAAATACTGAATATGGATGTACCATATTTATAATAACATCATAGTATATATAATATACTGGATTTATTATTCTAGAATGTAAATGACAAAGAAAGAAGAAGTTGAAGAAGAAAGGAACTTGAAAGAGGGTGGTGAAAACGTTACCTCTTCATCGGGTTCTTCCTTTTGATTTGATCAAAAGGTATCCTTAAATTGGATTTATGATAAAAATAAGGCTTATAGGTTGAATTTAGGGAAGTTTTGAGGATATTTGGGTAAAGTTTGGCCGAGCCAAAAGGCTTGAGAGGTGTGAGGAATTGGTTAGAAGTGGTGTCCTTTTATAAGGGGGAGGAGGGGCTCTTTAGGAAAAACTTAAAGTATTAATTTATAATAAATTAATATTCGGGTTTTAATGGCTCCAAAGTGTATTATTTAATTTCTAAGTTGGGTATGAGTCTAAAACCACCCAACAAATATATTTTAGAAAGGTTTGGGTCACTATAGTAACCTTATATTTTAGATTTAACTCTTAGTTAAATAGTTTGACATTTAAAATGTCTCATTGTAATTTTATATTATATAGTTAATAAAAATACTATATAATTCCTAGATACCCCAAGTGGTCCATTAATGATACACCTATCATTATATAAGTCTGTTTTCCGATCCTTATATTTTGAGGAATATAATATCAATTAATAATATAATACTTTTTTAAAAAACTCTTTTATGTCAATTTTGACACTATTGGGTGTTTTGTTTTTGAAAAATTCATAACAGCATTATTACTTATAATAAAATTCATATAACCATTAATAATATGTCATATTAATCTAGAAAATTATTCTAATTCATAAAAAGTATCAAATTACATTTATTTAGATATTTATAATATAAACTATTTTAATATTTCATAAATTCGGTAATTACTGCATCACTATTGTGTCATAAATAAATTAAATTATTTAATGTCTAAAAATTATAAGTAAAATACCAATATTTAGGAAATGTTTTTATCTTTATAATGAATATTTAAAATAGAATATATCTTATGTATAACCCTATATTAAAAATGTTTTAGTAATTAAACTTTGATTTTAACTCTTTTAACTCTTCTTTGAATTAAATAATAATAAATGTCCTAATCTAATCCAAGTGGACCTAAATGATAATATTTTATTCCTAAGGTTGCTTTTGGTCGATATAAACTTGTTCAATAGAATTAGGACATGTGTTAGGATAATATTAATATCATTTTTACCCTTAATTACCCTATTTATTTTTAACCATGGTAAATAAATGAAAAACGTTACTATTCACCAAAAATTATTTTTTTTCATATTGAACTACATTTTACTCCTTGATATTAACCATGTCTCTTGGATTTTCGAAATTCCAGTCACAGAAGTTGTAAAATTAATTTTTATGTGAGTTTCGAAATTCTCTTAGGAGGTGGGTAAAAGACGGTGAGAAGTTCCATAAAATTTTTATATATCTAAAATTATTCTAAAATAACTCCAATGAATCACATTGAAATTATATAGGTATTATGTATCTATTTTGACCTTAATTAAATTTAAATAAAATAAATAATTATAAAAATTCTTTTTTAAACTATAACTAAGTGTTTTTTCACTAATCATCAAAAATTGAATGTTTTTAGAAAAATACCAAAAATTCACCCTAAGCTAATTTCGATATTCTGAATCCAAAAATGAAGTGCATTTTGAAAGATAAAATTTGAAAATTTGAAAAAGTGGCTATTAATATTCAAAATGGTTAGTTTGATTGGTTGTGGTGTGTGTTAGAACTCGAAGTTGCGTACAACACACGCTATTGCACTATTCAAAGGGAAATATACCGTGGAAGCTTGGGGTGTTACATTCTCCCCACCTTCAATAAATTGTGTCCTCGAAATTTTTATAATTGGGCTTGGGAATATAATGGAAAGTCCCACATCAGAAAAAGAGAATTAAAATACCACTTTAAAAGAAAGAAAGTGAAGTAAAAAGGTCACACGAGATAACCTATACTAGGATTCCATGTAGAAAAACAATGATATGGATGATAAACTAAGTGTCAAGTTCTGATGGAGAGGGATAGAGAACATGGTCAGGAGAAAGTTAACAAAAAAAACCAAAAACTTATGATGGGACAAATGGTCATTAGTTTCCCAGAAAGAAAATTAAACAGACAATTTTTTTTTATTTTAAGTTAAATTACATAAAGATGAGGTATTCATTTCTGAGATTGACTAAGAACATAAATAGATGTACATACTTTTTGAGTAATGTTTCATTCATTAATAAATTCCTACTACTAACTCATATTTAAACGATGAGTATTCAGGAAGACTTGGTCACATAGGAAGGGATAGAATAAACTTCTTATAGAATCACATGATCCACGAAGGATAAACTATATATTTACCTTGTCTTTAGAGATTAATCAAAACCAAAATGGTTAGTATAAGATATGATAATCCCCCAAAAGTATATTCTATTAGAGAAATTAACACTAATATTAATTTCTAAAATTATACCAACAATACCCCAAATGTAAATAACTACCTTTAAATAACCAGTTGTCCTTAAAATCCCTTAATATAATCCAAACTAATATTGAAACCCAAAACATAGAAGAATTTGGTTATGTAGTCTTCCATGTTAAATTGTATTTCCAAATGAAATCAACTACTCTTAAAGTCACATACTTAAAAGTAATTATCCTAATCACATATTCTCCATTATAGGTTAATCATTTCCATAAATAACCCAAATCACTATAAATCCACAATAAAAACATAGATAACAATCCACCATTACTCTTCAAATAAAATACCATATTATTCTATTTTCTTTGGGCATATAGTGTTCCCAATAAAGAAAACATCTTCCAAAATAATATTTATCACATAATCACCAAATCATTTTCCTATACTAAGGGTATTCACTTTATAATACATAAGATCCTAAATCAACTAATTATTGATCAATAAAATCATTTAACTAAAAATAATTAGTCACACTAACCCGGGCCTTCATGTTGTCTAGTGGTAGGCGATAAATCCCTATCACACTTTGGTTGTGGTTTCGATTCCCATAGCTTTGTCCGACACGACGGGTTGTAACATGGTCTGCGTGTTGTCCTTTTCCAAAAACTATATTTTATAACATTACCAAAATGAGATATATTACTAAAAATAACCATAACATAATTTGACCTCAAATTTTATCTCATACCTTGAATTTTAATCACAAAATATAATAACTTGTAATTTCCTCAAACCCAATGATCATATAAAACCAAATGGTTATTTATTACTATATCCACAAGAGAAAGGACAAGTATTCCTCAAATATCATTATCACATGATAAATTGCAGGGTTACACAAATATGAGAAAATTCACCCAAAGTAAACTCAACAACAAGCAGCACTAATACCTTTAAATATTTTGGCATCCATTTATTTCCACATAGGTTGTTCCTTGACCAAGAGGTTATCCAATAGAATAGAGAATTGACTTGGGTGATTCCAAGGTCCCTTACATTTATGACAAATGACTGTAATTGGAATCTTGGGACCATTTTTATTTTCTTCCATAGTACTCTTCATTTTTTCTCGGCAATTCTTCACATTATGTCCTTTGTTCCGACACGTAATGCATTTTGTTGTTCCATTGAGACACTTTTTCGGGTGTCTCCCTCCACATTTCCTGCATGATGGAAATTGAGGATTCTTTTCTCCATGGTCTCCACTACTGGAGCTCTAATCATTCATCACCTTTCTCTTCTTTGTTGAGTCCGAGAATTGGTTAATATATATATTGTTGATCATATTTTTGGAAAATTTATTTGTTATGAAGACGATATCTTTTATGCCTAAAAACATTCCATTTTTTTTCTCATTCCCACCACCGTTCCCACCTTATAAATCTTTCTCAAAGTCACTATGAATTCATTGGAATCCAGCCATTGACTAAAACCAGAAAGCATTTTGTGAGTAACAGTAGTCATAAAATCATTTAGAGAATATCATGTCACCATATTCTCAATTTGAAACACATTAGGATTAACCAAGGTCATTTACTCTCATAATACTTCAAATTGGTTTGTAAAGAAAATTTAAATTATCTTATGCATATCCCCCGAGAGTTTCATAACCAAGAGTGCAACAAGGCCAATTGTCGTGCACTAGTTCCCGTTCAAGTCTAGCTTAAAGCAGTGTTTTCGGGTTTTACCCCTAGGTACATCAGTTCCAGAGCCGCCTCTACCTGATTGTATCCAGACATGGATATATTTTTTGAAAAACTCACAAAATCATTACAAATCCAAAATTCTAGGAATTTCTTCTATACTAATCCTACAAGCCATTCTTAGGGCTATGTACGGTAATCCGAGTTTATCTAATTCTATCTTACAAGGTTTGTACTAACCTTCCTCTGATACCAACTGTAACACCCCGACCCCAGTTACCCAAAGTCGGTGCATTATTACATAACATTGGTATGATCACAAAATATCATGTCTCGAAAGACCAATTAGTTTAGTAGTCTTGTAAACACTAGATATATTCATAAGTCTTTCATTATATCATAAATTAAAAAAACTACAACAACATCATGTCTTCATATCCCCTCATACTATCTCTGCAGGTCATTCATAAATTACTTACTCACATCATGGGAAAAATAAAACACTGAAAGGGGTGAGCTGAGATGCTCAGTAAGTATAATAATATAGTAGAAACTTTTATAGATAAGCATAAACATTTATGGAAATGTATAACTAAAACAAAATCCTTTTAAAATTGAACTTCAGCATAATATGGAAGAGACAAAATGAAATAATTCCATTTACTTATTCACATGGATATTCTACTAGTCAAATAACCACATGCAATATCAATAACCACTTTCATAAGGATGGAATGCATAATGCCAAACTATCATAACCACAAATTCAAGGCCTCGTGCCAAGACTACAAATAAGATTTTTTTCAAGGCCTTGTTCCAAGACACTAGTTTGTCTCATGAGACCTACCGATGCATCGAGGATCTATAGAGAGCTTCACCCATCACTTACTAAGTCTAGTGTAGGCCTCATATGAAATGTTTGAAACATAACATAAACATTCGTATTAAAACTAGCATACAAAATGTCAATACTTTAACCACAAACCATGAATGGTATAAAAACATCATATCAACAGTCAAACATAACTCATTATTTATAATATATAAGATTGTATTGTATCATATTAACCTCAATCGAGAATAATGATGGTTATTGACATAGATTAAAATAATCCTCAAAATATTGAGGGAAATATGCCCCTTTTCCCTGACGACATTTAAAAGTCACACTATTTGTCAAGAATCCATTTAAAATATATTTTTGAATCAAAGTGTCCCATACCACTTTGAAAATTTTAATAGGAATTTTGAATTGAAAACTTTAATTTCTATATAAATAAATCCTTAAAACCATTTTTAAAACATGGACATTGATGAGAATGATTTAGAATAATAAATCATTAAAACATTTTAAATTGATATTTTAGTTAGATTTCCTACCCAAAAGAGAGACACTTGAATACAAATAATTGAGGTCATAAAAACATTTTAAAATCATGAGAATAAATAGATTCATGATATACTATGTCAATGTACATTATATACACCATATAAAAGTGATTTGGTGCATAACAACACAGGAGTCTCAATGGAATGTAAATTGAGATTAAATCTCTCATAATGGACGTATCCTTAGTTTAAGAATAAATAAAAGACATAATTATGAGTGAGAAATATTAATAAACTCAATATTATTGGATATTCAGTGTAAAACAATCAATGGAAATTCACAAATATTCTTGTAAAAACAACACCAATGAATTTGATGTTTAACTCAACAAATGGAGATTGAGTAAAAATTACTCTTATCAAGTTCAAACAGATGACTTGAGAATTTATAAATGGAGTGATTATGTGTATCAAAAGTATATACACATAATGGGGAGTGTAAAATATGACATAAGAAAATGAATAGTTATTCCACACATAATCTTGGAGTTAAATAATCAATGATGTATGCGTAAATCCGAATGAGTGGAACTTTAATTTTCAAATTCCCTTATTGATTTGGTAACTTACGAAACATACACCCATAAAATAAGGATCATACAATGATGATGTAAATATCCATGAATTAAATTATATTACACAATGAATACAAACATGGGCAGTACACACACCACATCCAATAAATAAGTGGTGAACAATGGAAATCTCACAAAATTAAAAGTGAGATATGAAAACCATTACTTGGTAATTTTTCCTTGGTCGATGGTAGGTTATCCTCCAGTATAATTTTTAAATAATTGTTATTTAATAATAAAATAATCATATACATTAATATTATATCAAATATGATCTTTTAACATTTCTTTGTTAATAATATCTTAGTATTATCGTCGTTTCGGGTGTTAACTTACTCGTTTTCTTTTATATGTTTTGTTATATAAGTCGTGTTTGTTAGGGAAAGGTTGTATCTTATTCATATAAATAGTGATATTTAGTACTTCAAAATTATTTTTAATCATAAAATGAAAATTAGACTTGTATGGATACGATGGAGAATGAATCTCATCGCGTTCGTGGAGACGGTAGTATGTACATACGCACGAGCGATAATATCATTCTTTTGATATTAAAATAATAAATAATTGGATGGTATATTATATATAAAGAATAATTATAATTTTATATTTATTATTTACATGAATTACACATCATTATTATAACCATCTAAATATTAATGTTTTGAATAACAATTACACTACGACGTGGAGACGGTAAGCTGTACGCACGCACATATGGTGACATGTCATTCAAAGGATGGGTAGAATACTGAATATTGTTGTACCATATTTATAAAAAAATCATATTATATAGAATATACCAGAGTTATTATTTTATAATGGAAGTAAAAATTAAATTAGAAGTTGAATAAGAAAGGAACTTGAAAGAGGGTGGGGAAAACATTACCTCTTCTTCTGGTTCTTCATATTGATTTGATAAAAATAGCTCCTTAGGTTGGCTTTATGATTAAACTAATGACTCTATGTTGGATTTAGGTATGTTTTTAGGATATTTTGGAAGAGTTTGGCCGAGCCAAAAGGCTTTAGTGGTGTGAGGAATTGGTTATAAGTTTTCTCCTTTTATAAGGGGGTGGAGGGGCTCTTTAGGAAAAACTTAAAGTATTAATTTATAATAAATTCATATTCGGTTTATAATGGATCAAAAGTGTATTATTCAATTTCAAAGGTGGGGTTGGGTCTAAAACCACCAAACCAATATATTATAGACCGGTTTGGGCACTATAGTAACCTTATATTTTAGATTTAACTCTTCGTTAAATAGTTTGACATTTACCACGTCTCTTTGTATTTTTATTCTATATAGTTAATAAACATACTATATACTTCCTAGAGAATCCCAAGTGGTCCATTAATGATACAACTATCATTATATAAGTCCTTTTCCTAGAACATATATTTTTAGGAATACAATATAAATTATTAATATAATATTTTTTTCAAAAACTCTTTTATGTGAATTTTGACACTATTGGGTATTTTGTTTTTGATAAATTCATAACAGCTTTTTTATTTCAAAAAAAATTTATAAAACCAATAATAATATGAAATATTATCCTATTAAATTACTTCAATTCATAAAAAGTCTCAAATTACATTTATTTAGATATTTATAATATCAATTATTTTAATATTTCATTAATTCGGTAATTACTGCATCACCATTGTGTCATAAATAAATCAACTTATTTAATGTTTAAAAATTATAAATAAAATACCATTATTTAGGAAGTCTTTCTAGCTTTCTAATTAATATTTACAATATAATTTATCTTATGTATAACCCTATAATAAATTTTTATTAATTAAACTTTGATTTTTTACTATTTTAACTCTTCTTTTAATTAAATAATAATAAATTCTCTAATCTAAACAAAGTCGACCTAAATGATAATATTTTATTCCTAAGGTTGCTTTTGGTCGATATATATTTTTCAAATAGAATTAATACATGTGTTAGGGTAATATTAATATCATTTTTACCCTTAATTACCCTATTTACTTTTAACCGTGGTAAATAAAAGTAGAACGATACTATTCATAAAAAAATTATTTTTATCTTATTGAACCACATTTTACTTCGTGATATTAACAGTGTGTCTTAGATTTTCAAAATTCCAATCGTAGATGCCACAAAATTATGTTTTACATGAATTTCCAAATTCTCCTAGGAGGTGGGTAAAAGACGGTGAAAAGTTCTATAAAATTTTTATATATCTAAAATTATTCTAAACTAACTTCAATGAATTAATTTGAACTTATATAGGTATTATGTATCTATTTTGTCCTTAATTAAATTTAAATAAAATAAAAAATTATAAAATTCTTTTCTAAACTATAACTCAGTGTTTTTTCACTATTCATCAAAAATTGAAACTTTTCAGAAAAATACCAAAATTTCACCCTAAGATAATTTCAGTATTCCGAATCCAAAAATGAAGTCCATTTTGAAAGATAAAATTTATAAAATTTCAAAATGTGGGTATTATTATTCATAACAGCTAGTTTGACTAATTGTGTTGTGTGTTAGAACTCGAAGTTGCGTACAACACACACTATTGCATTATTCAAAGGAGAACATACCATGGAAGATTGGGGTGTTACCCAAATGGTGGAAGGATTCTTGTTTGTTGAAATAGATCATGGTTGCTACTTCTACAACCATCACATTACATACCAGCCATGGGAGTTTGGTGTGATGGAACCCTCTGAACATTGGATTCAAACTCAATGTAGATGTCTTATGCAGGGTGGGGGACATGCGAGGAGGATGGGTCATTCAAGATCCCCAATAGGCTGTGTACCTAGCCTTCAATGATGGCTTTGGTGAGGGGGGATTTCCTTATGATGGATTCTTGTGCGTTGTTGAAGGACATTGAGCTATGCAACCCTCACAACATTATTCTTGTGTTAGTGTAAACAGAATCATCTATTATTCATGGCTCATTTAAATAGAAACTTAAAATCTTTTGTCCCTTTACATATATCATATGTAAATGAAAAAATTATTCTCAAATCACGGGAGGACATCAGTCACAATCATTGTGAGGGTAATAGGTTTACAGACATCTCAACCTTTAAAGCATCTGATGGATATCAGATTGTCTTATTTTCTAGGTTGGGGTCTCTCCCTCCGGAATATTTTAATTTGGAAGGGGAGGACACACTAGATATTCATTATATTTGTCCAACATAAGCTTGTTCTAACTTTGAAATGAACCATTTTTTAATATAAAAATGTTAACATTGGATGGATGGATGAGATAAATATTGTGTAATAATTAGAGAGGTTATATGCAAAGGAATTTATGAAAACATCAAGGTTACCAAAATTTATCCATTAATATTTGGTTTCTTGGTTCACTTATAGGGCATAGAAATATTTTCATCATATAATGGGCATTAAATTAAATTTTAAAAATATAAACCATCCCTAGACAGATGGAAAACCAACACATACTATAAGGATATTAGTAGATATACCAAGGGATTATATGATGGATATTGGTGGTTCATGTGAATATCTTAACCTGTTAGTAAAATTATTTATAAAAAATAGTTATTAAATAAAAAATGGGACAACCACTTTTGAGGCACTCTAGTAGAGTCTTGGTTATTATCATATTTATTATTTGGAAGTGGAAAAGCATATTTTATGGGATTGAGAATTGTCAATGAGATGATGAATAAAATATAATTAATATAGAAGTGAATTATTATAATGTCACACCCTGACATTGAAATTTCTTTTATTCTATCCTTTTCTTGAAGTTGGGTCTTTTGGTTGAGATTTAGGTTGTGCTCTCAATTTTATTTTTTGAATTTTCATAATTTATGGTTGATTATTTGGCCTCTTCATTGTTTTTGTGCACAGTTTGGAGGTTAATAGTGTTTCCTAATGAGGAATATGTTTTTTCCAGTTCATTTTTATCTCGAATAGTTTTAATTTCATGATTAGAACATGGATTGGGAAAAACCATGAAAGGTCAAGTAAAAAACATGCAGATTGAGGGTTGGTGTTTAGGACATGGAACTCTGTTTGTTCATGGATAAAGGTACCCATGCGATAATAGTTCAAGGGGTTCAATAGTTTAGAAAATTTTATTTTTCATTGTTGGTGCACTGTATCCTAAACCATGAAGCCTAAACTTTTGGGGTTCCCCTCTTCTCTGGTAGGGTGCACACAGTTGGTGTACAATTTTTCAAAATGTGTGGCCTAATCGTGTATGATTCGAAAATCATTAAATGTGTGAAATTACTCTCCCCCCACTATTGTAACCATATATCATAATTTTCCTTTCTTTCTTAACCTAGTTGCGCCAGGGGGCTCCAAGAAACCCTCTCCCCTTTCTCCCCTTCCTCCATCGATTCTCCTTGAAAGTTCCTCGGTAAGTTTCTTTGAGTTTTTCATTGACTACTTTTTATCCAAATCCTTTTCTCTTTGTTTCTTTGTATTTTATTGGTGGGTTTCCTCTAATCCCAACCCTAATGTTTAGGGTTGTCATGTAGTTTGATTTCATTGATGTTAGGGTGTAAAGACTCTCTTTTGAAGTGTATTATTTGTCTGAAAAATGTTCTATTGCATTAAAACATCATTGAGGTAGGTGTTTCTGTCCATATTTTTTCTATAAAAACCCATATATGATTTAGGTTTCCATTAATGATTTAATCATTTAATTTTATTTCTTTTTGTGTATTAGTATAAATTTTATTGCTGTTTTCATGATGAAAAATGGATATGAAATGATTTCTGTGGTTTTCTTTAATTATTCCTATATTTAAATTCTTTCAAGGTGTTTGATAAAACTTAAATTGATGTTTTAAATTGAAATTCAGTTCGTTCAGTGGTGTTTACCATTGTTTATTATTTTGTATCATGCTTGGGATGTAATACTAGTATTGTATGTGGGAGTGGGCACTCTTGTGGTTGGATGATTCTATATAGATTGTTGTGTCTAGTGGTAAAACATTTGGTGTTTCTTTAAAAAGTATTTTTGTTTATTTCAGCGATACTTTATGTGTGAAATTGGATGTTGGTACATGTATATGTGTATGGGGTGCATATTGGGATAGGAAAATAATAATAATTTCCCTTGAGAACCTTGGCTTCCCAAAGGCTTCTCATCTCTTTCCTATTTCTTTTTCCTAAAACCATTCACAAATTTATAAATGCGTTATTAGTGCATCAGGTGATTTTAAATGTGACTTCATATTTATTTTCTAGCTCTTGGAATTTTTTTTAATTTTTTAATGTTTTTGTGAAAAAAATGAAATAAGGGGTCATTTGGCACTTCAAGACATACTTGGTAACAAAGTGGCGTAAAGGGAAATTTGGAAATTTTTGTGTAGTTGGATGTTTTAACATTTTCTTGTATATGGTTTTGGATTTGAAATGAGAAGAACCATTTATAATTTTTCATGTGTAAGAGGTGTTTCATATTTAATTTGGTAAAATAGTTTTGTAGATGTATTTTGGATTGTAAATGTTAAAGTCTAAGTTAGTTCTTTGTATTGCCTTGGGAAAGTTTGGTTTGATGTGATGTGATGTGATTACTAGTTTGAATCTTGGAATGTTTTGAAAAAGTGATGGAAATACTGGTAGGTATGATGTCTGGATTGGAATTTTACAATATTTGGGAAAGTGTTTTGAAGACATAAATAAAGTGACAGCTCGGTTTTCACTTATATATGTATTATCATGTGAGATGAGAACCTCTATAGTGGATCCCCCAAGGAAATTGGTGATCACATAGTTAGTTTTGGTTTTTGGGAAAGAAAATCAGTGTGTTTGTGGGTTTTAGTTGAACAATGTGTGTGAGGGCCTTCCCATTCATTGCATATTATTATCATGGGATGTGGGGGCGTCATCTAGAGTGTCAAGTGATGCTTTCTTGTCGAACCTAATTTGGTGGGTTGTATGCCCTATATTTTCAAAGTGGAAACGTGGGAAATGCCACTAGATAGGCTTGTTTGGAGAAGCCAATTTGTTATTGACTATGGGGCTATATCATACACTATAAGGTGAGTCCAAAGTAAGTACATATATCAATTATATATAGATATTTTTATGAAATTCCATTGATTTACAATATATATGTTTGGTTTATTTCTACTGTATTTAAATATTATCCCAACTATTATATATATATACATATATATATGATTTTTTAGTTTCATTTACTCTCTTCATATATCTTTTTTGGTCATTTGGTATAGATTTTTATTTGGGTTTTGGTTTTGAACTAGGTTTTAGAGTGTGAAATATTTATCCAAAAGGATTGGTTTGTGTGTTATTTCAAAAATGGGTCCTCATGGAAAGATGTATTTGGCCGTTTAATATGATTAAAAGCATATTTTATGAATCTATTTCAAAATATTGTTTTAATATTTTCTCAGGAAATAAAATGGATAGACTATTTGGTGATACAATAATAAGATATTTAATCTCACACCCTAATTGTGCCACTCAACATTGATAGACCCGATCATTTTTATAGGTTTAGATTTTCCGTTCATGAGTTTTCCTTTGGTGGAGGTTAGTCTTGTGGTTAGTGGTGACCAACAGGTCACCAAGAGAACATTTTTTCGTAGTTTAGATTTATATTTTTATTCAGTTTATGTTATATTCATATGCTATTGTATTAAGATTACTTTGTATATTTATTTAGGTCAAGTTGTTTGGTTTTGTTGCGTGTTTATATATCGAAGTTTGATCCCGGTTTATTATTGGGATAAATCATTCCCATTGAATTATTTTGAGGCCTGAAACTATTTTCCAACATGTGAGGATTGGGAATGCCCTTTGGGACTTATCTCTGGCTAGGTCAGGTGTCATGTTGGATGGAATCCTGACATGGTTCATGAAAAAAATGGCATTAAAGGGGGATTTTATATTATGGGAATCTGATATTTTTTAAATTGGGAGTATCAGTACTCAAGAAGTATGTATAGGAAGGACATTATGAACCCTTTATTGTTCTAATCCTAGAGTTTCTAGGGGGTTTTCATGATATAAGTCTTTTGTTTTGGTTTTTGGGGTATGGACGAGGAATGAAAATAGACTAAATCTGGTGTCATGTTGTGATATAACATGGAGTAGTGACCCATTTGGAGTTTGAGTACATGGTTCAAGGTCCTCTTAGTGGTTGTTTTTTTTCTTGGGACATGGTCTATTGACTATTTCATCGAGTTATGCTTGACTACTAGTTCCTCATTCTGAGAGTTTGGTGTGATTTTTGTATTTTTTTTTCTCATTTTCATGAGTGGGTTTCAAAAGGAAAATAAAATTTTCTGTGAAAAATGGTTTTTTAAATGAAAATTATTTTCTCAAATGGTCTCAAATAAAAAAAGTGGGTTTTAAAAGAGACTGTGACTAATAATTTTGATGTTTTTAAGAATTTGGAGAAAAGGTGAATTAATAATTTGGTAAATGATTAGTTTTGATGATAAAATGGTATGTGTGACCCTATGTATTCAATGGGGGTGATAATATATGTGTGGGTGTGTATAGAACATGCATGCTTGAATGTGTGAATGGATGATGTAAGTGAAAGTAGGATGACCACATATATGATGGTTTATAGGATTCCATGGGTGAGTAATTGAAATCAATGTTTTGGTTTGGTTGTTCCCAAATGGGTTCTGAAAGAAAAAATGATTCTGATAGTTTGTCTATATTTAAAAAGTATGTTTTCTATTTTTTGAAAAGTGGCCTTCAATATTTTGATAGTTTCTTTGGAAGAAGGAATTTTTAGAATTGGAATGGAAATGGATGTTATTAAAAAGTGGTTTTTTTTCTTTTTTTGTGATGTTTGGATTATGGGATAGTTGTATTGGTTTTAGGTGTTATTTTTGGTTGAGTTTTTATTTGATGTGGATTTTGGTTTTCAGTTCTCCCGAGGTTTAGAATATTCCACCTATAAATTTCACAATGGTTTCCAACAAATATCCTCATATTACCGTTCCTACCTAAGTTCCCAGTGTGGGAGGGGGGTGGGTGGAGTCGAGTTCTTGTTGGTATTTAATGATCATTCATGGAGATTGTGTTACATTAGAGGTATTGGAATGAGTTGAGAAAGTTGATAGTTCCTTTATATCATTGGTAACTTCTGATGTTACTAGAGCCCATGCTTTTTTGGGGTCATTTGTGGGTCCTTCTTTGGATCAATGGAAGGTGACCATCCTAGCATCACTACAAGTTGGGTTGTCAGGGGAAGGGTTTATGGTAAAAATTTTCTGATGGGTTATACCTGAGGATTTGAATATAAATAATGGGTCAGAGTAGCTGGGTGTTCAAAAGGATAACTATCAATGAGGACCTATGATGATCATTTCAATGAACTGATTTTATTTTCATTGGAGATAGTCTCATAGAATCAACTAAAAGACCCTCTTTTCATATGGGGTATTAAAATAGATATAAAGGATGAAGTAATCCCATTTGATAAAGTTAAATTTGAGAAATTGGTGGATGTGGTGCTTCTCACCGAGTCATTTCCTGGAATGTATTCAGCAGCGGTTGAGGAACTAGTCATTATCAGTGTCTGTGCAGGTTCCCTATTTGGAAAGTGGTGTGTGACAGAGGATCCTATTTCTGAGAATTTTTTATCATATTGTCTGACCTCACATTTTTCATATCATTCTCTAATTTATTTGAAGTGTGTTCATAATGTGAATTTGAATATACATGGTAATAATCCTCTATGGACTTGTTGATGATGTGGTTGCTTAGGTCACTAAGAAATGTTATATGGGTAGAGTTTCTAGAAGAAGAAGTCTCAGTTGTAAGGTGTTTTCTCTTGACTATGGGGAAATAGATGCTTCAATGAAATAGGGCACCTACCATATTCCCTGGACTAAATCTCTTCACAATGTTATGAACCCCTAAGGGATTGGGGAACCTTGGGGTGGGAATAATTGAGTTCATCCTTTGTTATTTTCTTGGTTTTTGTAAGTTTCTATTTATCATGTAATGTTTTGGGGACTTAATTACTTGTAATTCTAGTGGTGGTGTCTTTTAGATTTGATTATTTGATTTTTTGGTTTTTTATTGTGTGTTTTTACGTATTTTTGGGGATGTGTTATGGTATTAGATTGTGTTCATTTAGGAGATACTTGAATCTTGTGGAAATAATGAATTTTGTTTTTGTTTGTTATTTGGTTTGGTTATTTTCCATGACATTCCCATTTTTGTGTGGGAGGTATTTTCTTCTCTTAGAATTTACCATGTTGGTTTGCCCATGGTGGAGTTATTAATAATCATTGGCTCTAGTGGAGGTTTTTTATCTTATCTGGACAAGTTTGGGCTAGCTCAGGTTGGGTTTCCCTTATTGACACTACTATCTTGGGAGTTTTAAATGTTGATTGTGTGGTTCAAGTTCTTATAGTGGGTGAACCCTCATCCTTTTTCATTGTCTTTTGTTCTCTAGTTTTCCTAAGGATTGGTCAATTGTGATTTATTATGTTAAAGTTCACATTGAGATTTATATTTTTATCCATCCTTGTTTGAGCTCAGGATCATGTTTTTTTCTCTTCTAGATGTGTCATTTTCTAGGGGAACAAATGTTTTTTGCGGGGTTTATTTTGAAAACCCAACATTGAAATTTATTTAATTTTATTGTTTTTTTTATGTTTGATCATTTGGTTGAGGATTAGGTTTTTCTCCAAATTTGAATTTTGGAATTCGTGAAGTTTAGAGTGAGTTTTTGGCATATGTAGGGTTTGTGTACAATGTTTAGAGGTTAACATTACAGCTTAATGGGGAATACGGTGTTTATAGTTCATTTTATTCTTTCAATTATTGACATTCACGGTTTGAGCATGTTAGGGAAAAACCATTCAAGGTTGAGGGAAAACTATGTGGATTTAGGGTTGGTTTCTGGGGCATGGTGCACGGTTTGCACACAAGTAGAGGATATCATGTGGAAAATGTGTGAGGGGTTCAATAGTTTGGAAATGGGTTTTTTTACAATTGACAAGTGGTTTTCCAAATCTTGAATCCAAACCATGTAGGGTTCCCCTCTAATCTGGTAGGATGCACATGGTTGGTGCATGGTATTTCAAATCATACAGCCTAACTCTGTGAGTTCCTCACAATATTAAAATTGTGAAATGACCATTTTCACTCCACTTTTTTAACTATATTTTGGGATTTTAATCCCTTAATGGACCTTGGGGTACCAACAGGCTCTAGGAAAGCCTCTTATTTTTCCCCCTTCCTCTATTAATGTTCATTGAATGCTATTAGGTATGTTTCTTTGTGTTCTGGGTGATTTCCTCTTCCCCTATTCCTTCTCTCTTGGATTCTTGGTATTTTATTTGTGGGTTCTCTCTTGGAAAAACCTATGGTTTAGGGTTGATTTATTGTTCAATTTAATTTATTTTATGGTGTGAGGATTGTCTCTCAGAGTGTATTCTTCTTTCTCTCAAAGTTTTTTTTTCATTCTATCAGTGTTTAGGTAGGTGTTTCTGCCCATTTACATTTTAGAGTAATTTTTGATGCTTGGTATATCTTTTAATACATCAAAAATGTAATAGTATTTCTTGTGGTGTGTTAGTGTAAATTTTCCGGGTGTTTCCATGATGGAAAATGGGTTTGAAATATTTTATAAAGGGATTATTTAAATATGCCTATATTTAAATGCATGTAAGGTGTTTGATAAAATATTAATTGGTCATTTAAAGTGAAATTGGGTGCCTTGGGTGGTGTTTACCCATGGTTATGATTTGATATCAAGGTCTAGCTATGGAATGGGTATTTTATATGATAATTAGTGATTATTACGGTTTTATGCAGAGGTATGGATTATTGTGTTTGGTGTTAAAGAAAATTATATTTCATTAAAAATTATTTCTTGGTTAATTAATGGATAATTTATGTAACGACCCAAACTTTTTGAATAGTATGATATATTAATTAGAGGCGATTATGGTAAATTCAGAAAGAAGAGTCGATGGCCTCAACCAGTAGACTCGAACCTTATGAAGCCCATTTTTCTGAGCTTGGGAAGGAGGTGGCATCACTTGGAATCGCTCTGGACCAACCCCAAGCCGAACTCCAACGTGTTAAGCTTGAATGGAATCACCTACGGGAGAAGTTCAAGTTAGAGGAGATTACTACTTGGTAAATGTTATTTGTGCCTCCCCATGATTCTCTCACCATCACACACCTTACCCTAAGGTCGTATGCGGGTGTTTTAAGGGGATATTTTTCAAAGCCATAATATGTAATCCAACATTTTTAAGAAAATTATTGTTTCATCATTTCTTTGTTATAACTAGATTTTCTTAAATAAAATTTAAGTTTATTAAGAAAATTTTGATAAATTGATTTTAGAAGTTAAAATGGTATTTCAGATATTTCCCTTACATAGAGTGTTTTTATGCAAAAATTAAGATCATTTTTGAATTAGAAATGTCAAAATTAATCTAGGCTGAATTTTTGGAAGTTTTCAAAAATGTTCCATTTTTTGACGAATAATTCTTGATGAATAGTGTTTGTATGAATAGTAAAAATATGTTTAATTGTTAAATAACTTTTTTTGTGAATTGATTTTCAAAAATCGGATAGACATGGTTGTAATTAATGTGAAAAGTGTGGTTCATTGAAATCAAAATTATTTTTTGTGAATAACAATTTTCCCCTATGAAGAATAAAATGAATAGTAATATGAATAGTAATATAAATATTAATGCGACCATTAAAATTATTAAAACATATTATTATTTTATTTTCATAAGGTGATAAGGTATTGGAATGTTGACTAAATTTCACTGTGTTAAAAATGAGTTATAGATTTTGAGTTATAATTATTGAATAAATAATGATTTTAATTAATAATTAAATTAAAAATATTTAGAAATTGTTTTCAAAAAATGGATTCCATTTTTGGATTCAACATGTCAAAAAAGGGTTAGGGTGAATTTTTGGGATTTTTCTGAAACAGTTAATTTTTCAGTAAATAGTAAAAATACAGATTACGGTTTCGGTATGTTTAATGACATCATGACTGCATCATGGTGATGTTATGAGTTTTTTTGAAGTTTGGTCGACCAAAGGGGATGAATTATGTATGAGGGGTCCCATGTGGCCTAACACCAGGGGAAATACCATGGTCAAGCCCATGGTTTTTCCAAAACCACTAGTGAGGTGTCCCTTGAAATTATTAAAGTATCACCTCCCTTTCCCTATAAATACCCACCATTTCCTCCTTTATCTTTCACTCCAAACTCTCCCCCAATTAAGATATGGTCTCATTACTGCCAAATATTTCTCCCAAGGTGCCCATAAGTCCTGAATGTCCTGACCTTCGAGTTTTAAGAGTTATATTTTAAGGTAAGGGATTCTACCTCTCTCTTTCTTTTCAAGTACTCTCGTTTATGTCATTTATTTTGAGCACCATGTTCTCATGTTGGGGTGTTTCTTTATACTCATATTACTATACTTTTCATTTTCATATGATTAGGGACCCCCTATTTCTCTCATAATTTCATTTTATGAATGAATAAGTGGTGTCGTAAGGCTGCCGAATTTTTGTAAGGGATTCTTTCACCCTTCTCATTTTAAAAGTTCTATTTATATGTCAAGTCTTTCAAGTTAATTTTTCTTATGATGGGGATTGATCTACATATCCATAAAACTATCATCTTTGTAATAATAATATGAGAGACCCTATTCTATCTCATCAATTCATTTTTTTGATTTTTTAAGTGACGCCTTAGGCTGCCAAATTTTCATAAGAGAAATCTTATTTTTGTCTACCTTTAATGTTTTTCATTTAATATGACATGTGTTTAAAATTTCATCACCATGTTATTATATACTATATATTTTATCCCCTACTGAACTATGGATAATTTATGAGTGGGTGACCCATGTCCCCTCTATTTTCAATGTTTTCTAAAAACCCTGCAAAATAGCCGTTATACTGCCGAATTTTCGTCTCAAAATGTATCTATCTTTTTCTCAAATTTATTTATTTTATTAAGTGGATACTCAAAGATCTTTATTATATAGGGGTATTCACATGTATATCAAAATGTTCTAATTTAAATTCTGGGATTTACATACATGGAACCCGCTTTCCTTTTTCTGTGGGTTTAAAGTGACTTAAAGATCTTGTCTTTAAACTAGTTTTTAAAACGTTATGATTGTGAAATGAACCCCATTTGTTTTATAAATATATGGGTTATTTATGAAATTTTTTATTATTATATATGTGGCTCACATGACAATAAATATAAATTAAGGGTGCGCCCTGATAGCACTCCAATGCATTGGGTAAAGACTTAATCTCTAGGGATGACCATTTTAACGATACCTTGGTGAATAACCTTGGTAATTTATTTTTATGACACCATTGGGATGAAACTTGATGATACATAAATGATTGTCTAAGTTAAATTTTGTAGCCATATCTTCATGTTATGAAACATGTTATTATTATTATGATATGCCTCATGATCTCTTTCTCATGCCTTAATATTATTTATCATTACTTTATTGATTTATCTCATGTTTACATGTAAAATGTTTCTCTTTTTTCCCTTACAAGGCCTTCTTCTCACCCCTTCTTTGATGTATGCTCCTAGGATATGAGATGCTGTAATTAACTTAGGATGAAAAAATGAAGAATCCTTTCAAGTATTTAACAATAATATTTTTTGTCATCATGTATTAAGTTCTTAGTTTCCAAGACACTAAACCATAAGGATCATAGTTATTGTATAATGTAATGAATGTTTATGTGATGAATAAGGTGGGATGTTATAGTTGGTATCAGAGGATGGTTTAGTTATTTGTGGAAATTAGTAACTAAAAAATTTATGAGGTTTTTTAATGAACAGATTAAATATAGGAAAAAATCCTGGTATATTGGTGAAGTATTGAGTAAGTGGTTTCCAAACAAATAAATCCATGTCTGGATATGAACAAATAGAGGTGGCTCTAGAACAGATGAACCATGAAGTGAAAACTCGGACAAGGTGTTTTGGGCTTTACCCGGGGTAACCTGGTACACAACAACAGGCCTTGCTGCACTCTTGGTTTGACACACACGGGGATCTGCTTTGGTAAACTCATAAGCATAGAATGAACAATTATTAAAGGAATAAAGATAAAATAAAATAAAGAATCACATAAGAATTTATGATCATGGATAACCTAGATTGGAACCTAGGGAATCAAAAGTTAGGATATACTTTTCTTTTACAAGTTTATCCTTCTATGCTTAAAGTTTCCTTTTCATGATTAATGGCTAAGTATTTAAGCCCCCCTAATTTTAAGTTATTTTTCATAGATAATGGTGGGAGATAAGAGAACATGTCCCAACCAAAAATGTGATAGGAAATGTGATGATTTCCCTATTAATACGACATATATGGTGAGAGATCAAGTTGAACATATTGCGATTATGCCAAACCAGCTATCAAAAATCACAATTAACAATTGGTACCTATTTGAATGCCGAAATTCATAAAGGAATAGGAGAACAAAGGCTCAAGGATGTCCATCTGATAATGGTGATAAGGGAAAGAAGACCCAATTTCCTTTTTGCGAAAAGAGTGGAAAGACGCACCCAGGAAGATGTCACAGAGGAACTAGGAGATGTTTTAAGTGTTGGAAAATAGGACACAAAGTATCCAATTCCTATTAAAAATTGATAATATGATGAATGGAGATAAGGTTAAATCTAATATACCTTATACTATTCAATGTCATAAATGTGGATAAGATGGACATTGTCCATGAAAATTCTCTTTTGAAAGGGATGAGAAGCATGATGAGCATCAACAATCTCCAAGGACAACGGAACAATACATGTCTGATGTTGAGATGGATCATGATGACTGAAGTACATGTATCCTTTTCACAATATTTGTATATATCATGTTTTATTTTAGTTCATGCTATATGATAATTTCTTTAATGTTTTCTAAGAACATTGAGTCACAACCTAAGATGGTTTTATATCATTAGGGAAAAGAATCTATTGTCATGTATCACATGTTGATGTTGTGAAGCTATCATTCTTGAAAAAAATGATTAGGGGATTAAGAGATGAATATTATTCTGGAAGAAAATCACTAATTTGGGAACCCTATATGATCAAGGTAAATAAATTACTACAGCTTTTTCATTGAGAAGTAAATGTTGACTTACATTCTGAAGAATTGATGATTATATTGTAGACTAATAATAATTTAGGTTACTTATTGAAATGAATAACATATCTTGGGGAAAATGTGATTAGGTTAGTAACACTTATTATAATACATTAAGAGTGGTAGAGTTTGTTTGGATATTTTTGATAAAATTTATCTTGGAAGACTTTATTTTCAAATCCATCTTATATTTTGGTTTCAATATTATTTTGGCATATTTTGAGGAATTTTAAGCACACTTATTTATGGAATGGTCTATGTTGAACATTGAGTAATACCATGGAATATTGAAGATTAAAAGTAGTTTTCTTATTATGGGGTTATTTCTTTTTGAATAATTGTTTTATCTTACCCTTTCTGTTTTTGGGATAATGCTTAAAGATAGAATAAATAGATAGTTAATCTTTTTTTTATTTTGTGATCCACTAGAACTTGTTTGGAAGTTGATTCTAGTTCTTTAGGTACAAAAAAATCATCTTGAACTCTCATCATTTAGAGGAAAAGTTTAGTTTTAATTTTAATTTATTAACGATGGAAACTATATCTGTTAAGTAAGTAAGTATGTTTCATTATGTTCTTAGTCTGTAGCGCATGTTATTTTTCAACTATAGGTATGGATCATGAAACCAAAAAAGGAATATAATAATAATAAAAATAATAATAATAATAATAATAAAGTACTAACCTAGTACCTTTTTTCGATAAATCAAATGGTCTCTTAGATCATCATAGATTTAGGGATTTATGGTTTTAAAAATTCTCGTAATCATGTTCTCTATCACAGTCCAAGAAAACTTTATGGTGTGTCTTCTCTTCTATGTATATGTTTTCTTAGATGAAACCCTAGTAGGTGTTATCTCTAGTGACCTTTGAACTACCCTTTCTATGTTTTAAAAAGGATGTCTCATTAATCCTTCTTTAGATATGGGTTTTCAATAAATCTATTTTGAAAAATCAAACCCTTAGTTTCTGACCCCAAGTTCAAATTGTGAGGACACAATTTTTTGAAGGAGGGGAGAATTTAATGGCCTGAACTTTTTGAATAGTATGATATATTAATTAGAGATGATAATGGTTAATGCATAAAGAAGAGTCGATGGACTCATCCACTAGAATCGAACCTTATGAAGCCCATTTGTCTGAGCTTGGGAATGAGGTGGCATCACTGGGCTTCACTTTGGACCAAGCCCAAGCCAAAGACAAACTTAATGTGTTAATATTGGACGGAACCGCCTATGGGAGAAGTTAATGTTAGTGGAGATTACTACTAGGGAAATGTTATCCAAGCCTCTCCATGATTCTCTCACCATCGCACACCTTACCCTGAGGTCGTATGCGGGTGTTTTAAGGGGATATGTTTCAAAGCCCTAATATGTAATCCTATAATTTTAATAAAATTATTGTTTCATCATTTCTGTGTAATAACTATATTTTCATAAATAAAATATATGTTTATTAAAACAATTTTGAAAAATTAATTTTAGAAGTTAAAATGGTATTTCAAAGATTTCCCTTACACAGAGAGTTTTTATGGAAAAATAACCATCATTTTTGAATTGGAAATTTCAAAATTAATCTAGGCTGAATTTTTGGATGTTTTTAAAGGGTTTCATTTTTGAGGAATAATTCTTGAGGAATATTGTTTTTATGAATAGTAAAAAGATGTTTAATTATTAAATAACTTTTTTTGTGAATTGATTTTCAAAAATCTGATAGACATGGTTATAATTAAGGTGAAAAACGTGGTTCATTGAAATCAAAATAATTTTTGTTGAATAGTAATATTTTCCTCTAGGAATAGTCATATGAACAGTAATATGAATATTAATGTGACCATTATAATTACTAAAACATATTATAATTTTATTTTCATAAGGTTGTAAGGTATTGGAATGTTGACTAAAATTCAAGGTGTTAAAAAATGATTTATAGATTTTGAATTATAATTATTGAATAAATTATGATTTTAATTAATCATTAAATTAAAAAATATATAAAAAATTGTTTTCAAATAATGGTCTTCATTTTTGGATTTTACACGTCAAAAAAGAATTAGGGTGAATTTTTGGTATTTTTCTTAAATAGGTAATTTTTCAGTGAATAGTAAAAATACAGATTCGGGTTTCGGTATGTTTAATGGAATCATAACTGCATCATGATGATGTCATGAGTTTATTTGAAGGTTTTTAGACCAAAGGAGATTCATTATTGTATGAGGGGTCCCATGTGGCGAAACACCATGGGAAATACCATGGGTAGGTCCATGGTTTTTCCAGAACCACTAGTGAGGTGTCTGTTGTAATTATTAAAGTATCACCTCCCTTTCCCTATTAATACCCACCCTTTACTCCATTATTTTTCACTCCAAACTCTCCCCTAACTATGATATGTTCTCATTACCTCCCAAAAAGTCCTGCCAAGGTACCCCCAAGACCACAAGGTCCTGACCGTTGAGTTTTAAGAGTTATATTTTAAGGTATGGGATCCTACCTCTCTCTTTCTTTTCATGTACTATCGTTTATGTCATTTCTTTTAAGCCCCATGTTCTCATGTTGGGGGTATTATTTTATATTCATATTAATTTTCTTTTCATGTTCATATTATGAGAGACACACTCTTTCTATCATCATTTCATTATGTGAATATTTATGTGGCGCCGTTAGGCTGCCAAATTTTTGTAAGGGATTCTTTCACCCTTCTCATTTTCAAAGTTCTATTTTTATGTTAAGTATTACAAGTTACTTTTTCGTATGTTGGGGTATGATCTCTATATCCATCATACTATCCTATTTATTTTCATATTATGATAGACCATATTCTATCTCATCAATTCATTTTTTTAAGTTTTAAGTGACGCCGTTAGCCTTCCGATTTTCATAAGAGAAATCTTATTTTTGTCTTACTTTCACATTTTTAATTTCATATGTTATTTCTTTAAAATTTAATTACCATGTTCTTATATCCTTTATATTTTGTCCTCAAACTGTTTAATGGATTATTTATGAGTGGGTGACCCATGTCCCCTCTCTTTTCAATGTTTTCTAAAAACCCTACAACAGAGCCGTTATATTGCCGAATTTTAGTCTCAAAATGTCTCTATATTTTTCTCAAATTATTTAATTTTATTAAGTGGATACTCGAAGTTCTCTATTCTACAGGAGTTTTCACATGTATATAAAAATTTCCTATTTTAAAATCTGGGATTTACATACATGAAACCCACTTTCCATTTTCTGTGGGTATAATGTGACTTAAATATCTGGTTTTCAAAGCAGTTTTTAAAACATTATGATTATAAAATGAAACCCATTTCTTTTATGACTATATGGGTTATTTATGAAATGTTTGATGATGAAATATTTGGCTTAGATGATAATAAATTCAAATTAAGGGAACACCCTGATAGCGCTCCAATGCATTGTGTAAAGACTTAATCTCTAGAGTTAACCATTTTAACAATACCTTGGTGAATAACCTTGGTAATTATTTTTAATGATACCTTGGGGATGGACCTTGGTGATACAAAAATGATTGTCTAAGTTAAATGTTGTATCCACATATTCAGGTTATGAAACACATTATTTTTTTATGATATGCCTCATGATCTCTTTATCATGCCTTAATGTTATTTATCATGACTTTATTGATGTATCTTAAGTTCACATGTAAAATTTTTCTCTTGTTTCCCTTACTAGCCCTTCTGCTCACCCTTTACTTTGATGTATCCTCCTAGGTTATGAGATGTTGTAATGAACTTAAGATGAAAAAATGAAGAACCCTTTCAAGTGTTTTAGAAGAATGTTTTATGTCGTCCTGTATTAAGTTCCTGATTTCCAAGACACTAAACCTTAAAGATCCTTGGTTTTGTATAATGTAATAAACGTTTATGTGATGAATAAGGTGGGATGTTATAATTTATATAGGATATTATTTTTTGGTACATATATATGTTCTTGGGGTGCACATATGGATGGGAAAACAAATGAGAATATCCCATAAGAATTAAATTTTCCTTGAACCATGGTTTTCAAAAGGCTTCCCTTCCCTCTTTCTTTTTTCAATAATAATTCATTAATTTCTAAATGATGTATTAGTGATTAAAGTTATTATAAATTTTGGCTTCAGATGTGTTCTATAATTATTTTCCCATTTTTAATTCTGAGACTTTTCTTGGTCAATAATTTTCATAAGGTTCCATTTGGTACTTTAAGACATACTTGGAAACCAAGTTGTGTAATGGACCATTTGGAAATATTCGTGTTACTGTTTCTTATCGCTTAATCTTGGATATGTTTTTGGATTTGAAATGAAATGTCCCATTTTTTCTTTTTCACATATATGTGGTGTTTCATATTGAATTTTCTAAAATGTTTTTCTAAATGTATTTATATCGGAAATGTTAATGTCTCGGTTGGTACTTTCTATTTCCTTAGGAGAGTTGGTTGTGATGTGATTTAATGTGAAGGACCTATTTGTGTTTCATAATATTTGGAAAAATGATTTTAAATTTTAATTAATTTGATGGTATGTTTATGGAAAATGATTGAAAGTTTGGGTGGCGTGAATACCTGGTTGGTATTTTATAATGTTTGGAAAAAGTGGTTTGAAAACCTAAATGAAGTGATGGCTGGATTGGAACTTCTGTACGGATTGACATGTGAGATGGGCTCCTCTTTTGTAGGTCCTCAAAGGTGAGGGAGGATATCATAGGTGGTGTTAGTGTTTGTGATAGAAAATCACTGTGGTTGTGAGTTTTAGTTTAACCACAAGTGTGAGGACCGTCCCATTTATTGTCTATTATTATCATAGGATTCCTAAGAATTATTTAGAGGGTTGAGTGATGGTTTTTTATCCTATAATATATGGGATTTACACAAAGATTTTTTGAGAGGCCATGTGTGATGTAATGACCTGAACTGTTATGAATAAAATACCCTTTTTGATATAATCAAATCGAATACACATGTACTTTTTTTATTATATCCCACTTGATTTAAATGGCCTTATGTATCTTCACCATTGATAGAAAAGTAATTTAATAGTGACGTCATGACTATTATAAATATATGGTTTTAAAAATCATTATGGCATAGAAAAAGGAAGTTACGACTTCAACCAGTAGGATTATACCATATTATCTGAGATTCTAAGGGAGATATCATTTATGGTTTTTTACTTATACCAATCCCAATTTTAGATCTAACAACTTAAGCATGACAAAACCATTTATGGAAGAAGTTCATGATCTTCGAGATCACAAACCAAACCATCTTCACTAAATAACCCCATGAAATCCACTACATCACACACATTACTCTTAGGGAATATGCTAATGTAATAAAGGTATATGTATCATGACCCTACCAATAGGAATATTTACATTATTTTTTAATGAATATACTTTCATCTTATTGTTGTTAATTTGTACACAATTTTAAAGTACACATTATTTTTTTGGATAAAATTAAAATTCAATTATGAAATATAATTTTATGAATTATTAGATTTTTGAAATAAAAAATAATTATAATGGAATATTATTATTAAATAATATTTATCAAATATAAATGATCGTATAATTTCTTTGATGTAAAATTTAGTTTTTTAGGGTTTGAAAACTGTCACTATTAAAAACCCCATTGTTTTAAAAAAATTAATGTTTTTATTTCAAAAGTTAAAATTAAAATATTTATAAAATTAGTTATATAAAATTAGTATTATTTTTGAAATTTGGATGTTGAAAATTATCCAATGGTGAATTTTTCATAATTTTCTTAGATTGTAGAATTTTTGGGTACAAATTAAATACCGTATAAATATACAATGCATTTGATGATATCATAATGGTCTAATAGTGATTTAATAAATAATATAAAGGGTCTTATCAACAAAATCTAAGTTTTTATTATAAAATAATTGGATTTTAGTTTTATTGTATTTATTTTATAAAGCTTTAGTGAATCAACCAAGACATATAGAATATTTTGTGATTTTAAAATCATTTCATTGATAGTGTGACTCAGCTCCACATAAGAAAAGTAAATATTTTATTATATTCAACCTTTAGAATTATAAAATAATTTAATTCTCTCCCCTTTGATATAAACCATGGGAAAAAACCCTATGATGGTTTGTGGTTTGAATATTTTATTGTGTATTGTCAAAAACAAAAATAATAAATAAATCCCCCTAATTTCCTATTTAAACCCACGCAAACTCCCATTTATCTTCACTCAAATTCCTTAAATCTCACCAAACCTCTTCCCTCTAGTCCTTAGTGTTCTCTCAAGTCACCCACAAGCTCCCCAAAATCATCTCTTAATACTTCAAATTCACACATCCAAGGGATTTCTCTCATCTCACTTCCATTCAAGCACATATTTTATATTATACTCATTAAATTACATTTCAATATGTTAGTATATGATGTCCCATGATCCCCTTACTACAAATTCTATTTCAAAATGATGAGATCTTCATTTCACTCTCACTAATCCCCCTATAATCCGTTATCTACATCCATTACTATGCCGGAAATTCCTAATGGATTCCCTCGCTCATATTTTAATAAAGCACTTATTTTGTTATATTCCCTTTTGACGTCGATTTACATAAGTTGGAATACATTTGAAACTATAACCCTTTTAGTACATTTGATTTTTAAATTAGGATATCCCCTTTCACTCTCATTTATCCCTCTTATGAACCCTTATGTACACCTATTACTATACTGAAATTCCATATGGGATCATCCACCCTCCTCTTTTATCTAGAATTCCATTTATATATGGCTTCTAAATTTCTTTTTTCATGTATTGAGTGATGTTCTTATATACCCCAATTACTATCTATTTCATGTGTAATTGATGATAGAACCCTTCCTCTCTCATCAATGCATTTTTTGAATTTCAATATAACGCCATTATGCTACAAAAATTTCCCCAATATTTTCCATTAAAAAATAATCACGTAGTGGATACCATACCCATTTATCTATCAACGACATTCACCTTTATGAACATATACATTTTGAATGGGGACTTAAATATATGTATTCCAAATTCCTTGATTGTGGAATAAATTATGTTGTCGAATGAATCCATGTCATATGACCAATATGGAATACTTAATCATGAAAATGAAATGATTAGTAAGAGTGTGCCATGATAGCTCTCCAATGCATTGGGTAATGTTTTGTATCATGATACATATTGTTGGGACACCAGATTAATGAGATTAATTTTTGGGACGTTTTTCACCATGGGTTCTTGGTAGATTTAGCTTTTATTTATTTATGATGTAGTGTTTTAAGTTGTTGCCACATTTCCAATGTTATGATTATCGTTCCATATAATGATTTATTATTCTTGTTCCTTTTATGATCCAATGATATGCATATTGTATAACATGTATTTTTAACTCATTTTATGCCTTGGTTATTCCCCTAATAGGATTTTTATCTCACCGTTTTGTTATGTATGTCCTCATGTTATCCCATGTAGTGTTTAGTACAGAGGAAATTTTTTTTCATGATAAATAAGTTTTCAATAAAGATTTTTCTTTTAATGATTTATGTAGGTATGTAATGTACTAAATTTACCAAATAAATTAGACCTATCAATCTTATAAGTTTTATTAATGGTAATTTTATGTAATAAATCATTATTAAAAATGAAATAAAGTGTAGGGTTTTTATAGTTAGTATCAAAGGATAAGTTTAGTTATTTGTGGCATTAGGATCATATAACCCTAGTGAAAACCCTTAGGGATATGACTAAGTGGAAGAAATCATCCCTAGATTTTGATTATTATAGATCTAGTTGTTTATCAATATGAAATCCCTTTCTAGACACTCTAAGTGGTTGTGGTTTTGGAACAGGAGTTACAACTATAACAAAGTGTTACGAGCCTGACTTAGGGTAACATAGTACACATAAATGAGCCTTACTTCACACCTGGATTAACACTCCTGGGGGATATGCTTTGGTAAATGAAAACTATCATTACAAACCAATTTTAAGGGAATAAAAAAATTATTATTAGAATATATGATTGTAAATAGATAAGGGATAAAAAATATTAAAGCCTAGAAACTCATAAGATAAGGAAATAAATGTAATTTGTCACTTTAATATCATTTGATTTCTAAGTATTCTATTTAACTATTTAATATACTCATCCATAATTTTATTTTTATTCTTGAAAATGGATTAAAGTAAGAGAAATCATGCTAAAAACTAATGTGATGTGTAGTGTGAGGATTTCCCCAAGGATATAACCGACCTCAGGGGAGCATGAATGAAGAACATTGTCATGATAAATCTCAATTAACTTGTGTTCTAAATAGAATCCATGACCAGTAAGAGTGAAAACCCCCCATAATAGAGAGAAACCCACAGTCGAGAGATTCTTGTAGCAAATTCCTTCTACTTTCAATGGATCAATTTATCCCTTAATTCAAGAGAAATGGATCAATTATATTGAAAATATATTCTCCATCCATCAATTTTTTGATCAATAGGAGGTTCTTTTGGATATTTACTATATGGAGGGTGAAACTTATCAGTGATGTACATTGATAAAGAATACATATCCTACGTAAGATATCAAAGAAATTAATTAGAATATATTCTATAAATTGTTTTTTTGATAAATATTTTCCTCACACCATCTATTTTATGATGGAATGATATTTCCTTGAACTCCAAAAAAAGGATGATGAATTTGTCAGGGTTTATAAGGAAAACATCACAAGACATGCATGATAAACCTTTGGTTTTTTCATTACACCTAGTTACAAGGTTGTCCCCTTCTTTTGTGGGATAAATCCTAGTCTTAAAAAATCCTTGGAAATCCATGACTTTGATAGCTATGAAGAAATTATCTAATCTACCCTCAATGATGATATGGTGATGGTTGAATATTAGGGGTATCATGGGGATAAGAAATGGAAATTGGATTTTAATTCTTGAGGTCTGATGGACAAATATAACAGTGCTATGAAGTTCTAGCACCCCACTTATCAAAGGTGTAGGAAGAAGTACCACAAAATTTGCCTAAGGGGAACAAGGAAATCCATTAGGTGTAGAAGTGATGTGAACCTTGCAAATGATTGCCGAAGGGAGAAATCCACCATTGTGACAAAGGAAAAGATTGCTCTGGTCAACCCTTAATGCATTGTTCAGTGCATCAATTTTTAGAAACCAAGGCACTTTGCATACCAGTTCACTAATCCAAGGGTTTTAGAGGAAACCAACAAACTCCATAGAATAAAGAGTGAGGTTTTTACATCACCACTATCGAGGTGGATCCCAAAAATGATATGGTGATAGGTATGATAATTATTCATTAAAGATTAGTGAACATACTTCTGGATTCTAGTTCTATGCATCACTTTATATCATGAATGTTTATTAGAACAATTCAAACACCACAAAAAATCTTGGAAGTAGATATGTTGGTGAAAATGGAAAATGGTGAAATTTTTGCATGACATGTATATAACTCCCTCGATCAATATTTATGGATTGAAATTCCCAGAAAAACATGTCACACTTCCCTTAGTGTAATTTGATGCAATTATGGGAATGTATCAACTTTCCCTATACATAGCCAACATAAATTACCATGACAGGGAGATCAATGGGTAAATGGTGAATTCACCCCCAATTCTATAGAAGTGCAAGGAGGAGGAGGAATCTTCTCTAGAACCAACATCTCAAGAATGTATAATATTTATCTATGAGAAGGTGTATCTAGTTCAAATGGTTGAGTCTAAGTAATTAACCACCCTCAATGAGATTCCTATTATGAGGGAATTTACTAATGAGTTTCCCAAGGAATTTCCAGGTCTTCCTCCCAGAAGGGTGGTTGAATTTTCAATTGAACTTATACCTGGAGAATTTCCAATATCCAAGACTCTGTATAGAATGGATATCATGGAACTTGATGAAGCTAAGAAAAAAAATATAGGAAAATATAGATAAAGTGTTTTTACACCAAAGTGCTTCACCATGGGTTGCACCAGTCCTATTCTTTATGAAGATGGATGGGTCAATATGCCTTTTCATTAATTATCGTGAGCTTAATAAAATCAAAATAATGAACAAGTATCCTTTACAGTGAATTTTTGACTTATTCTATGAACTAAGTAGAGAATTATATTTCTCCAAGGTGGATCTCTGATTGGGATATTACCATGTATGGGTAAAGAAGGAGGATATCCCCAAGACTTGTTTTCAAACAAGGTACATGCATTATGAGTTCATACTGATTCCATTCATACTAATTCCCTAAAAATCATCATGGAATTGACGAATAGAGTCTTAAGAGAATACATTGACAAATATTTGGAAGTCTTTACAGATGATATTCAAATATACTCCAAAAAAAGGAAGAGCATGAGGAGCATCTGAGCACTGTGCTAAAGAGCTTGTGAAAGGAAAATATCCTTGAAAAGTAAAGAAAGTGAGAGGTATGGTTCAAATATAGATCATTATTGGGTCATATAATCTCAAGAAATGTAATATCAATGGATCCTTCATAGATAAAAATAATTGAAGGATGGCTGAAGCCATCATCTGTGATAGATATTCGTAGTTTCCTTGTGTTAGTTGGATATTATCACCAATTAGTGATAAATATATCTCAATTGTCAAACCCTCTTACCAAGATAACTCTGAAGGGATTCAAATTATTTTGGGAAAAATAATGTGAAGAATTATTCTTGTATTTTAAAATAAGGCTTATTTCTACCCTTGTGATCACACCAGTGACGTGTGGGGATCTTTTCGTTATTTTTCAGTAGTGCTTTTAAAGAAGGGATTGCGAGTGTGTTGATGTAAAATGAAAAATTAATTTCATACGCCTCATGGGAGTAAAATATTCTTGAGTATAACATTCCCATGACTAATTTGGAGTTGGAATTTGTGATCTTAGCATTGAAAATCTGGAGGAATTATCTCTTTTTGGAGAAGTGTGAAATATATACGGATAAATTAAGTCTTAAATTTATATTCACAAATAAAGATCTGAATATCTGCTAATAGATATGACTGATCAATCCACTACCATCCTATAAAAGCGAAAAATCAGCTTCCACCCTATAAAAGTGAACATTGTGGTGGATTATCTAAGTAGAAAGTTTCCTACAATTCTATCATCAATGAAAATTTAAAAGGATATGATATTCTTAAATTTGAAGAAGATAGACATGGGAATCATAAATAAAAGAACATAATAAATCCTTTAACAATTGATTTCACAACCATGTCTTCTTGAAAGGCTAAAGGATCCTAAAAAGATGATATGGGAATTCAAAAGAAAGTGGAAACTATAAGAAAAGGGAAATCCTTAGAGTTTTTCATTAATGAAGATGGAATTGTGAGTTTTGGGTGAAGACTATGTGTTCAATAAAATCCTATGTTAAAGGGGAAACTATTGGATGGTGCATATAGTTTGAATTTAACTATTCATCCTTGAAACAAAAAGATGTATCAAGATCTCTATGAGAACTATAGGTGGAATAACATGATGAAGGAGATAAAAAATATAGATCAAAGTGTACTGTATGTTAGTAAGTGAAGGGTAAAAAATAGAAGTCTAAGGGGATGATGCAACCATTACCCATACTAACATAGAAATGGGAAAACATCACCATAGAATTTGTGACTAGAAATCTAAATACATACAAGGGAAACAATGCTATATAGGTTTTTATAGATTTTCTTACAAAGACTACTGACGTCATCGAAATTTAAGAAGACTTATAACTAGATCATCTAACATAGATATACATCATAGAATTGGTAAGGATTCACAGAGTTATACTATAGATTGTGTCTTATCATTATCCAAGATTCACCTCTATGTTATGGGAGATTTTCCAACATGCTTTAAACACTGAGTTGAACTTTAGTACATCTTATCATCCTCAAACGGAAGGCCAATCTATTAGGAAAACCCAAAAACTTGAGGATATGTTGATAGCATGCTCAATTGACATTAAATGAGAATTGGATCAATATAATTGTTTATTAGAGTTTTCTTAAAATAAAACTTGATAATACAAATGGATCCCCATGAAGTCCATTTTGGTAAAAGGTGTATAACACCATCATATTTGGATGATGTTAGGGAATGAAAACTTCTAGATCCTAATGTAGTCAATGAAAATGTGGATAAGGGTTGGACCATTCAACAACACATCAATGCTAATTAGAGTCGATAAAAGAGCTATGTTGTCAATCATCGATGTGACCTAGAGTTTGATGTTGGAGACATGATATTCCTATAAATACCTTTATTGACGTGGGTGTTGATATTGACGAAGAAGGTAAAGCTTAGTCCAAGGTACATCAACCATTTTGAGAACCTTAATCACATTGAAGTAGTGTCCTATCAACTATCACTCCCACTGAACCTGTATAAATTACATTATGTATTCCATGTTTTCCTCTTGTCAATGTACCTTCAAGACCCATCACATGTACTGAATCCATAGGTTGTAACATTGGAGAGAGAACTATCCTATGAAGGGAAACCGATGAAGATGTAATATTATAAAGATAATGTTCTATAAAATAATACAATCCTCTCAACCAAGTGTTGTGGTTAAACCAAAACTATGAAGAAACAACGTGGGAACCAGATGAGGTGATGAAGAAGAGTTACCCACATATGTTTTACTATGGGAAAAGAAAATTTTGAGTGAAAAATTCCTAAAGGGGGAAATATTGTAACAACAAGAACTATTATGAATAAAATTCCCCCTTTTGATTTAATAAAATTGAAAAAACATGAAATTATTTTGTTTTATTATATCCAATTAGATATATATGGCTATTAAATATCATTACCATTGATAATATATTCGTTGAATAGTGATCACGTGACTAGTTAAAATATAGGATTTTAAAAAACACTTTTGGAATAAAAAAAGTAAGTGATGGACTCATTTTGTAGGATTGTGCCCTATGAAGCCCAATTATCAGATCTTTAAAGGATGATATAATTTCAAGTATTTTTCCTAGACTAAGTCCAAGTTGATATCTAACATCTTAAGTATGATCAAAACCTTTTATGGGAGAAGTTCAAGATCATCGAGATCACGGCCCAAACCATGTTCACCAAATGACGATATAAACCCCCCCCCCCATCGCACACCTTACTCTTAGGGTGCATGATAGTGTAATAAACTGAAATGTATCAAGAACCTTGAAATAGTAATATTTTCATTATTTAGTAATGAATTTATTTTAATCCTATTATTTTTAATTTTTAAATAATTTTAATGAATAAATTGTATTTTACTTTAATATTCAAATTCAAATAAGAAATCTATTTTGATGAATTATAGGATATTCAACATAAATAATATTGTAATGAAATATTATTATTAAATAATATTGTAATGAAATATTATTATTAAATAATATTTATCAAATATAAATCAATATATAATTTTTATGATGTCAAATGTCATTTTATTATGGATTTGAAAACTGTTTTTGTCAAAAACCCATCATTTTCAATAAATGACTATTTTTAGTTTAAAAGTGGAAATTATCTTATTTAGACAACTATTTAGATAAAAGATTACTTTTTTTGGATTCAAGATGTCTAAATTATTGAATAATTATTTTTTTATAATTTTATAAGAGAACTAGATTTTTTGATAAAAATTAAATACCATATAAATATACGGTGTATTTTATGATTACATAATAACCCAATAGTGATGTAATAAATACTATAAAAGGTATCATCAAACAATTATATGTTTTTAATTTAAAATAATGATAATTTTTTTCTATTTTATTTATTTTATAAATCCTTAGTGAATCTTCCAAGACATAAATTTTTAATGATTTTAAAATCATTTCATTGAAATTGTGACTCACCTCCACATAATCAAGTGAAATGTTTTATTATATTCATCCCATGGAATTAAAAAAAAATTCAATCAACTCCCCTTTGAATGAAACCATGGTAAAAACCCATGGGATGGTTTTTGTTTTGGTATATTTTATTTTGTAGTGTCCAAAACCAAAATAATAATGAAATCCCCCTCCTTTCCTATATATACCCTCCCAAATCCTTTATTTTCACTAAAACTCATTAACACTGATCCAAAATCATCCATATACCCAATATAGTCCTCCAAAGGAACCACAAATCTCTTAATAAGACTCTCCTAATCCATTACAGTTACTCATTCCTATATGGAATTTCTCTCTTCTCATTCCCATTAAAGCACTTCTTTTATATTATGTTTACTAAATTTCATATTCATATATTGGGATATGATCATTCATGATCACCTAAATTTTCAATTTATTTTTAACTGATGATTTATTATTTTCACTCTCATTAAACACCCTATAATATGTTATGTACATCTGTTACTATTTTGAAATTCCTTATAGGATTCTCTCCCTCCACTATTAATTATGTGGTTCATTTAGGACATGCCATTTTCATTTAAATTTAATTAAGTTGGGATACATTTTTACATATACCCCTTAATTTCAATTTGATAATTAAATGATGGTATCCCCTTTCACACTCATTTATCCCTCTTATAAACCCTAATGTACACCTATTATAATTCCAAAATTCCAGAAGGTATCTTCGACCATCCTATTTTATATAGAATTCCTTTTATGGCATGTCTTCAAAATTCATATTGTCTGTGTTTTTTGATTTTCATAAATACCCCTTTTACTCTCCATTTCATGTCTAAATTATTAGAGAATAATTTATCTCTCAGCAACCCATTTTATGAATTTCTATATGACATCATTATGCTACCAAAATTAAACCATGATTTTCCATTCCAAAATCATCATGTAGTAGTAACCATACCCATTTCTCTATCATGGGTATTCATCTTTATGAACATATACTTGTTTAATGGGGACTTACATGTATTTATTCCACATTCCTTGACAATAGAATAATTTGTGATGTTGATTTAATCTATGTTATATGATCTATGTGGCACATTTTAGAATGATAAATAAATGATTATGAAGGTTGCACCCAGATAATGCTTAAATGAATTGGGTAATGGATAGTATCATGATATGTGTTGTGAGGACATAGGATTTACTTGATTCCATTATGTGACTTTGGTCACCATGGGGTCTTTGATGACTTTGTCTTGATATATTTATGATGCATTTTTTTAAGTTGTTGTCACCTTTCCCATGTTATGATTATCATGACATATCCTGCTTTATTATTCCTATTCCTTTCATGACCCATTGATATTCATATTTTAAAACATGTACTATATTCCTCATTTTATACATTTACTGGGCTTTATAGCTCACCCATTTCTTATGTTTGTCCTCAGTTTATCCCATGTAGTGTTAAGCATGAAGGGTCATTTTAGTCATGTTAAAGATGTTTTCAATAAAGATGTTTCTTTTTTATGTTTTAAGTTTTTATGTAGTGTACCTAATTTACAAAAGACAATAGACCTCTCATTATTTTGAGTTTCATTAATTGAAATTTTATTTAATAAATCTTGTGTAAAAATTAAATAAAGAAAATGGTTATTATATGTGATATGCTATTGGATTGGCTAGTTTAGAGTGGGCAGTTAGTTATTGACCGTGGAGCTAAACCATACTCAGACATGTGAGTCCGAACTAATTACTTCTATGGATTTCCTCTAGATATGTTTATAATATTCCCATGATTTACTATGTGTGTGTTCTATTTCTTTCTACTTAATGTGGACATTGTCCTTTCTAGTTTATATATCTTTTTTGGTTTTATTTACTTCTTGTATAGCCCCATTTTAGTCATCTAGTATGGATTTGAATTTGGGTTTTGGTTTTGAACTGGTTTTTTAAGAGTGGAACCTTTTTTAAAAAGGAAATTTTTGTGTGTTGTTTTGAAATTATGAACTCATGGAATGCTATTTTTATTGATGTTCAGTTGTTGGGTTTTTATATGTGTTCGGAATTTATATTTTTATCCTAGTTGTTTTTTGAGATAAATCATTTTCATTTTCTTATTTTGATTCCCAACAGTAGTTTCTAAATCATGGGGTTATGGAATACCCTTTGAACCATGTCTCGGGATGGGTCAGTTGTGGGGTTGGATGGTATCTCAGCTTGGTTCTTGGCATTCCACATCTATTAGTAATGTCATATGATGATAATATTCGATTACATTAGGTGTTTTTATAGCTAATCATGTGTTTATAAAGGTTTTATTGAGACTGTGGAAAAGGAATCTTGGTAAATAAGGGATTTTGACATGTGTGTGGGTTTATTTGAGGTTTAAAGTTCATATATGGTATGGATTACCAAATGAAATTAAAAACCTATTAGAGTAATATAAAATAAGTCATTTATATTTTTTTAGTTAACAAATATGTGTTAGAACCTTAAAAAGTTTTAATTTGAGACTAGATAGTGTTATAATTTGATATGATCTTTAAAAATAATCCCACTCATACTCTTGATCAATGAAACAAGGTGTTGTGGGTTGAGATATTCCATTGTAATGTGTGATTTGTAAACATGGAACCATTCACAAGGATACATGGGAGATGGAATCATTTTTAAATAAATAATGAAATGATACATTTTTTAACAATGAAATATAAAAACATATCAGGGATGTGAAGTTCAATAGTGGGGTGTTTTACAAGTCATCATTTGAGGTATATAATATACCTTATTGATATAAATTGAATATTAAGATGCTTGGGCATGAAAATATAAAATTTAAAAGTACATTTAGAGGTTTTAAATATATGATAATTGTTAATAAACCAAGAATGATTACTAAGTGATCATTTAAACACGTCTATAAAATATAGTAGTAGAAACATTGTTGTTTTCAAGATCACTAGTATTATACATACTAATCCAACATTTTCGAAACATTTTAGCATTAATAAAATTAACCATCTCATATATGGAATATTGGATAATGAATTAGGGATATTTATTCACTTAAACCTACTTGCTACTTATATTTTACTTATTCAGAGTGATTTTAGTCTCATTTTTCTCTGCACACTCAAGGATATCTCTCGTAGAAAAATTTGTGTATAGTTTTGGGTAGATATGATTAACAAAAAATCTTCTGTCTTGGATCCTTGGGTAGTAAGAGTTCATATAGAAGCTAAATAACCTCTTAATATCTCTTATTTTATTATTTATTGATTTTACAATGTTAAAACACTAACTAAATAGGCTTGGGAATTTTTTTTTGATGGTTCTATAATAAATTAAAGACTTTTTATTAGGTTCTTGAGAAATTAATATAATAAATGGATAATGATTTTAGCTATGTTATTCAACTATGTAAAAAAGTTTTGTTAGGTTATATATCATACACTCTAGTTTAAATAAAATATATTATGAATTAATGTGATAAATTCATTAAATTATATTATTGGTTATTTTTTAATGGTAATGGTTTTTTTGTGATATAAGGTTTTACTGTTGGTATTTTTAGAGAAAGTGGAATTATTATATTTGTAGGTGAAAGTGCGTTTTATGAAAAAAACAGAGAAATAAAAAATGGATTCTTTATATTATTGTTCAAAGAATCATTTCTTTTCTAGGATTTTGATATTATGGTTATTATTAATTAGTTGGTTGGTTATGGTATCAAAAATGAGTTAGAAATTCCCACTTGAGACTAGCTGTCTCTTTAGGATTGATAAGGATCATAATTATTTTGTAAGTGTGGGGGCCTCACTAATGTTGACATGTATACCGAAAAATCCTTGGACAATTGTTCCACTTAAGAATATGAGTTACCCCTTCAGGTTATTGATGATTATTTATTAAATTCTTGTTTACATGGGTTTAGGTTATTGATTTGGTGTAAGGGTAACTATTTTTAAATATATGAATTTTAAATTATGTATAGATTTAATATATTTGATAACTTTTTATATGTTTAAAAGATTATATAATTTCATTTTTTCATAATCTATCATGGATATTGGATATATTTAAATATACATTTAAATAATGGTATATTTTCACATTCATGGGGTGAATAAGATTTATAGGGAATATCCCATTAGGTCTTATAATTACCCATACTCACCTACATTACTATAAATGTATATTTTAACACCCTGTTATTTTATATTTATCACTTTGAAATTAAGTTAAATTATTCTATATATTTCATCCAATACAATCATGATTCTAAATGAAGCATGTTATATTACAAAACTAATAACATAGTCATTGGATTTTTAGGTAGGGAAAATATAAACCATATTATAAAATATATTTATATATATATATATATTCCTTAATAAAAAAGTATTTCAAAATGTATAAGAAATATTCCGTAAATTTTTAATAAAATAATTTCAGGATTAAAATACCAATTTTATGAAGAAATGTAGTTCTCTACATGGTATTTATTTTTATAAAAATATATATTGATCACTATTAAAATTTGATTTAAATTAATTACATTGTTAATGTGTGAATTATTATTCATTCATTACTTATAAAATGGTTAGCGTCATAAAATGCATAATAGTGGTTTGATAAAAAAATTGGAAATTTTAATTTTTTTCGCTTGTAAATTTTTCAATGGGAAAATAGAAAATTTTCAATTTAAAAGATCTTAGATAATATTTTTGACCACTTTTTTGGTGTATAAATATGGTGTTTATCCTAGGATATACGTTTGGTGGAATTCTAAGTCGTTAAAATTTTAGGGAATATATAATATTTAATTAATTAAATAACATTTATTAACATATGTTCATTTAATTATATATTCAGTTTAAGGCATTAGATCATTACATTGAATCCATGTTTGATTCCAAATTATGGAGTTTTTCCTAGGAAAGTCATTTCCTTGAGTCCGGTGCCATAGTTGTGCCCCATTTTCTATTTCTTTTTCCTTTTCTCACTATCCTTTTTAGCCCTTTTGTTTTATTTCATAATTTTTTTTCTTTCTTAGTCAAGAAATCACATTTGAATAGGATATACATTACTTTTTTGTATAGACATGGTGTGATAGTATATATTAGGACCACTATTAGGGTGGACTACTAAAATTTTATTATCACACCATTTATACCTACCTCATTGTGTTTGGAGAACATACATATACTTTTAGGTTGAGAAAACGATGCAGTAGATCAGGTAGGGGACTAGTGTTTCAATATTGAGTGGAGCCATTCATTTTTTGTCTTTGGATCAAGCCGGAGTAATCTGATAATCAGGAAGATGGCATTGTATTTTTCCCAGAGTAGTATTAAATCCTTGTGTATTTTTTTATTCTATTATATGTTTTTTATAACCAATGGAAGAGAAATGTCCACATGTTTTATTTTGTATGACTAATTATTCTTTAAATCATTAATTATAGTTCTTCTCAGTTATTTATTTATTTGTTGTCACATTAATGATCTTATATGTTTCAGTTTTAAGTTTATTTCCAATGTTATGGTATTGTGATTTGAGGGTATAGTATCCACAATGTATCATGTTATTCCCTCACATATAGTTTAAATCCTCTGGGGAACTATGAGAATAATTAAATTACATGTTGTCTGTTTGATCGAGTGATGGGTTGGGCCTATACTACCCAGAACATGTACTCTCAGATCTAGTGTAGAAATCATGATCTTTAAATTTATGGATTTAATGCTAATAATTATGAAACGATTTTTTTTCAATTAAAACCTTACAACTTAAAAAGGAGAAATTTGGTTAGTTACAGCCTTGAGGACCTTTTAGGATTAGAGGTTTAGATAATTAAGACCAACACTTACATTAAAAATTTTCATGACATTAAATGATAATATCTCCTACTTAACCAAACTTTTCTTTTTCATATTAAGACATCATCATTATCCATATGAAATAACTTCTATACATAACTCATAAAACTAAATTATTTATAACATGGGGAAAAGGAAACATAAGAAGGGTGAGCTCAAATTCTCAGTAAGATAAAACATATGAAGTAAAAAATTAGTGTCATTAGTGAGAAAAATAAGAGAATAAGGATATGATGAGATAATAAAAGTGCATGACTATAGAATAAGAATATTCATACAAATAAATACATAGACCCTCAAACAAGAAAACATGTAATAAGTATTTAAAAAAGGAAATGTTCATAATAATCAATAATCACGAGCCATGTGGAATCTATCATGATCAAATGAACTATTATAAAACTATAATAAGTTTAGACTAAAAATATTCATACCTTGGAATTTCAACTCATATAACCTTTAAATATATCTTATAGAACCCTTATAATTTAGAATAACTAAATTTTAAATGTCCAATACTGTTATCTGGAGAATATAATCATTACTGAATGCATTGGAACACTATCTTGGTACACTCATCATAAAAGTTATAACAGGCTCACCCAACAAATTATGGTCACAACCACAATATATAATGTATAGTAACAAAAAAATGAATAAATTACATATATATTTCATTATAAAACACATATAATCAATCATTATTCTTTTATGACTTGGTCAACCCATGGAAAATAAATGGGTTTCATGTCATTCTCCTTGAATGATGAGAAACCTGTGGAAAGGAAACCAATTCTTTCAAATGATCATTGAATCATGGTTAACTAATAAAAATGAAATAGGTTTCATAAAAACCTCTTTGAAACATGGTTATAAAATGGAAAGGAAATGGGTACTATTACTATCTCTTTGAATCAGGGTTATCCTATTGAAAGGAAACAAATTCCATAACAATCTCATTAGAACATTATTAATCCATCCAAAGAAAGAATGAGGATGGAAGAATTACAAAATATCCCAATTATATCATAAATAATAATAAGGATATTTTATTTTTGGGAATCTAAATAAAATTAAAATATCATTAAGAACAATTGTTAGGAAAATACACATTTCATTTTGAAAATTAATTTTTAAAACTTAAAAACATTTTAAAAATCAATTTCATTGAAAATGAACTATAATAATTATTAATGAAGATTTAAAAAATAATTTAAAAAATTCATTAATAAAAATATATCTTTCCTTTTAAAATAAAATTTTAAATAATTTATTATAATTTTTTATAAAACATGGTTTTTGAAGAAAACTGATTTTCGATTGAAGAGTGTAATGAAGTCAGTTTAAGAAATTTTTTTTATTAAGAATGTTAATTAAAAGAGTTTAAAATTGGAACTATTACTTATATATATCAGTAATAACCTCAATATAAGAAAATTTATGAATTTATTGATAGATATATCATAATATATCTTTGTTTTATGTATAATAATTAACAATCACGATAGGCTTTGAGATTCTAATAAAGGACTCTTACCAATTTATGAACATTGAATCACAATACCCATAAAATAATATCATTAATCAAGAATTATTTAATCATAAAAAGGTTATTCATGATATAACAAGTCACATGGGTCTTATATACACCTCATAAAAAAAATTGCGTGTGTAACATAACAAACATCTCAAAGAAGGTTAATTGAGACACATATCCCTTACCACTTTAGTATCTTTGAAACTATAATCCCTATGAAAGATAGATCATAAAATGGATATTTTAATATAGATTAATTTCATTATAATATTCATACAATTAATTCATGTGTAGTATATACACCACTTAATGAAAATTAATTGTGAATATGGAATATATCTTACAAAAATAAAAGTGAGACGAGAAAACCCATACCTCTATTCTGACATGTCACACGTGTCTTTATCCTCCTAAATAAGAAATGTATATTAATTATTCACCTGATTTTTAGACCTTTTAAACGTTATTATTACTTATGTTTCACTTATAATCAAGTTATAAACAATTAATTAATCATTTAATTTTATGTCAGATGTTTTGACTATATTCAGCTTGTCAAAAAATGACTTAGGTGGGTTGAATATAGTCAAAGAGGTAATTATTTAAATATATAAATAATAATAATAATATTATTATGTTATTTATATATAATTTATAAATTTTAAACCAATAATTAAATATGATTATGAAAAATAGACTAAAATTATGTTCAAGGAGATGGTTAGTTGTACATACCTATGAGAATCATTTCTATTTTTCAATGATCATTATAGAAAGAATGTAAGTAATATTTTTTCACCCCAGAATGTTAATAATATCATAAGTTCCATAATAATTAATTATATATACTTATATATCTCATTCTTGTGAAGTGTTAATGAAAAATGACTCACGTTGCTTCGAGGAGGTGGTAGTCCACACGTGCACGAATGCCGTTATAATTTTTTCATGTGAGTGAAAAGGTAAAAAGGAAATGATATATTATGTTATAGTAATGATAAATATGTCATTAATATTTTATATATCATTTATATTAGAAATTTTAATTATGATTACCCTTATTACCTTCCATGTAATGCGTTCGTGAAAAATGAATCACATCGCTTCGTTAGGGGGTGGTATGCCATACAGAAGAGAAACATTATCATATTCCTTATGGAATCGAATGTGAAATGGTATATATGATATAATTAATAAATAGTTATAATTATTTTATAAATATCATATATATACATTATATCCATAATCATTCCCAACTGTGAGAGGTGGTAATGAAAAAATGAATGACATTATTTTGCGAGGCGGTAGTCCGCCGTAAACATGAATGATGATTTCATAAATTATTTGACGTAAGTATGTGTGGATTTATTTTTAAAAATAAATTTAAAAACATATAATTACATGTTATATACTTTTTTATTATATAATCATGATTTAATAATAATAGGAGGATGCGGAAAAAATATATAAAATAAAGATGGTCAATAAAGAACATTACCTCTTAATCGGGTATCTTCCTCTGGTTCGATATAAACCCATCATAGGATGGTATTTTAAAAAAGAAGTATTATAAAACAATTCAAGTTAATTTAATATATAATTTGGTTAGATATTAATTGAGCCAATGTTATTTTATATGTTTGAAGATGGAGGATAGGGGTGTCTTTTTATAATTTAGGCGAGTGGCAGACTTGTAATATTTTTTAATGAATGTTTTTTTAAACCATGTTTTTAGCTACCAAAAGTAACCAATAATGAACTATACTATTTAATAGAAGATATTAATTCTAAATATGGTCATCTAATGGGTTTTTTACAAGTGTTGGGTGATTTTCACACCTTATATCATAAGTTTATCTATTAAGTAAACTAATTTTATCTTTATCGATGTGATTAATTTATCTATTTTCACTAATTACTTTAGTTTAAAATTATGATTTCTTTATTAGATAATAATTTTTTTGATTTAAAATACATAATCCATTTGGAAATATTTAACTCACATAATTGGAATTATCTATTTTAAAATTAATCCCATATAAACTGAGAGAAAAAGCATTTTTAAGAAGAGTATTATTCAAGAGAAATAAAATTATATAATAACAGTATGTCTAATAATAATCATTGTATGAAATTAAATTAATAATTAATTATATATAATATATAAATTTAATTTTTAACATTCCCCCTTAGGGATTATTTTAGTTAAATAAAATGGAAAAACAATATGTATTTAAAAATACTTTTTAGAGAGACCCTTTTTACACCCAAAATACAAAATTCTAACAAAAACCAATATAAATTTAGTTAAAAAGTAATTAAGTGAATTAAATATAACTATATATACATTAAGTTACTTTAAATATTATTAAAAAACCAATGGGGCTCTTATATTACTTAAATTATTAATAATAAAAGACTTTGTATAAAAATCAATATTTTTCATTATTCACTTAAAAATCAATATTTCCCAAACAATTAAGAAACTTTAACCTGAATTAAAATATGATATTTAAATTAAAAAATTTAATTTAATATTTTGAAATAAATTTTATAAAATTCTTAACAAAATAAATTTAAAATATATACGCCATCAAATTTGATGAAAACATTTTTTAAAATGCAGTTTAATCATCAATTTGGATTTAGTTTTATTTCATGTCTAGAAAAAAATATTATCAATGTTAGAAATTATATTTAACATATAAATTTTATTAATAAAATCCAAAAAAATTTATTTATTTTAATTTATTGGTATAAAACATACTTTCCATATTAAAATAGTTTTCCAGAAAAATATTTCATTTTATTTTCAAAATGTTTTTATTTTCATTTGTAAATAATTCATCACCAATGAATTTATTATATACTTATGTAAACCATATTTTGATAATTAATTTAATCATTTTCATACTCTACATTCTAATGGATCGATGATTACTATCAAATGATAATAAAAATAATAGCATATTATTGTTTGGTAAAATATTGTCTTGCGTATAACAAAATATATAGAAAAAGATCATTGTTGCATATAATGAACGTCATACACAATTTTTTCATGTCACATATGCTATTAAGGATAATTTTATTCTTTTAAAATATTCGGGTGTGATATCCTCTCTCATATAAAAAAATTTGTTCTGAAAATTTTATCTTTATCTTAGTAATTAAAGGATTAACATTTCAGAATACTTTTATAGTAAACTCACATAGTGAAAAGGGTTAATGAAATGTCATATTCATAAGAGAGAAAAATTAATTAAAAAGGTCATATGGAATAATATATAGCTTAGTTTCCAAATATGAGAATATAAATGGTAATGTAGGAAAAAGATTAAATAATTAAAGAGAGTGATTGTGGTCATTGATCACAAGTATGTGAATGGATTATAAGATGTCAATGGCCTAAAATCCTTAAATTTGTGATGATCAAAAATAAAATAGTATCATGAGAGTTTGAAGTACTAGGATAATAATTTTTCCATTATAATTTTCTTATATCTAAGGAATTTTTTCACTATATAGACTTAAAACATAGTGAAATTTACATACATATCATGTGGAATTCCATCCTTTAGATAATTTTCACCAAAATCTCATCTTTTCTCCCAACGATGAGTAATAAATTTGATTTCTTCATGCCTAAATAACTAAAATAAACTTTTAAAGACCATGTTATCACAACATGGATAATCAAGTTATTCCACTTATAATTAGACATTAACCAAAACCATCACGGTTAACACATTTAAATATTATTTCCATAATTGATAAAAATTTATTTTTAAAATTAATCTTCAAAATTATGTGGTTTTACACAATGTATAGAATAATTCATTCTATAAAAAACTATCCTTGAATTTCATCAGACTTTTCATAACTATGTTTGAAAACCGAATATTAGAATGATTTTATTTTATATTCTTCCATGATAACTCAACAATTATTCATAAATAATATTTACTACTAAAATATGACCCCATATGATTATGAAATAAACCTAATCGCTACCAGTAAAAAATTTCATACTAACAAATACATCTTCTAGGCTAGTGGTAGGCCCATAAAACTTATATTCCTTCAGTTATTGGTTCATTCCACACTGGATTTCGGAATGCAATGTGTTTTCACCAAACATACAAGTTTTCATTTTTCCATCAAACGTCAAAAATAATTCCTCCTAAAATAATTGTTCATGTTGATTATCGGGGTTATAAATACTTCCACAAAAAATGTCTCAAAAAATGTCATTAATAACCTTGAAATTTTACTACTTAAAACCCTCAAATGATGTGTCCTTGAATTTGAAATTATGAAAAACCTTAATCTTATAGACCTATTATGGCATCCATAACTCTCAAGATAACCTCACATGAAAACATCTTAATATTCAAATTTATATAAATGTTTATAATAACCCAGAACCCGCACTCCAATATCAAATGCTGAAATCAAAAAAATCATTTTTTTGGCTTCGATGCCTACAATTTGACACAATTTTTTCCATCCAAAACTCACAACATAAAAAAGAGAAATTAAATCACTTACATAATAAAGGGCCATTTAATTTTATGGTATTATAAAATTATTAAAAACTCCAACATAAACAATTCACATGTTTTTAAATGATCATTTCTCCCACTTAACCCATTTATTCTTTTTTCATATTAAAGAAATCCCACCATCCATATGATATCCCTTCTAGAAATAACTCATTAATCCACATTATTTATAAAGTTGTGAAAATTAAACATTAGAAGTGTGAGCTCAAATTCCTAATAGGGGAAAATGTAAGAATTATGAAGTAAATTTAATTAGTGAGAATAAGTAGAGAAAAAGGGTACGATGACATAATAAAAGTTCATGAGTATAAAATATGAATATTCATACCCATCAATACCTTGACCATAAAACATGAAATCATGGAATAAGGCTTTAAAAAGGAAATTGTTTTATGAATCAATAATCAAGAGCTCTGTGATATCAATCTTGATCAAACAAAATATCCCAAACCCATAATAATAATAGATAAAAAATATCTTTATATTGGAATGACATCTCATAAAACCCTTACATATCCCTTAAAAATTGGAATAACCATATAAATAAGTTCCTATATAATTATTTGGAGAATAAAATTAATACCTAATGTGTTGGACCACTATTTAGACACACCCATCCTGTAAGATATAGTGGGCTCACCGACGCTATCTAGGTATTACCATCACAAATAATTCTCAGTAACCAAGAAATGAATAAATTACAATTATCTTTAATTATATAACTCATGGAAAGGTAATTATTATTTTATATCCTAAATAAATCATGGAAAGGAAATGGGATTCACGTTAATAAAAAAGATTAACCCATTGAAAATAAACAGGTTCCATAATAATATATTTTAAAAATGGTTAAACCATGTAAAAAAACATGTCCCATAACAATATCTATAAAACCTATCTATCCTATTGAAAAGAAATCGGTTCCATACCAATCCATTTGAAACATTGTTATTCCACAGTAAAGAAATGTGTATAATAACAATCTCATTGAAAAAATATTAATCCATCCAAGGAAAAAATGATGATGGTATCATTACCAAATATACCCATTGGATAAAAAGTATGAATTTTTTAATGTTGATGAATGAAAATATCAATAAAATATAATCATTTTTAGGAGAATATTATTTTTTTTGAAAATTACTATCTAAAACTTAAAACATTTTTAAATTAAATTTATTTGAATATAACCTTGACATATTATCAATAATGATTTAAAAAATAATTTAAAACATTTACTAAGTAAAATATAATTTTTCAATTTAATAGAAATTTTGAAAACATTTTTAATTTTATTTTCAAAAAATTGTTTTTGAAGAAAGAATATTTAAGTTCAAAGTGTGTAATGAATTCAGATTCTCTTAAAAATAATTTTTAAAACTTTATGAGTACCAAAGAGATTAAAAATGGTAATATTACTTTTATATATTTTAAATAACTATAGGATAATAAAATTAATGAGTTTATTTAGGATATGGATCATAATATCTCATCAATGGAAGTATAATCATAAACAATCTCGTCGAATAATGAGATTGCAAAAAAAGACTCTTACCACTTTGATAAATTTTAATCATTATCCCCATGAAATCATACCATTAAAAACATATATTATTATATAAATATATTTATTCATGAATTAATAAGTAAAATGGATAGTATATACACCTCATAAATGATGATAGGTGTAAAACATAACCAACGTCTCAAAGAAGGAAAATTGAGACAAATATCCCTTAAAACATTGGTAATGTTGAAATTATAAAACCTATAAAAAGAGATATCCTAAAATGAATATGGAAATACCAATTAATATATCTTTAATAACCATGCACTAAATTAATGGGTAGTATATACACCACACTACAAAAATAAGTTGTGAATGTGCCATATATCTCATATAGAAAAATGAGTGATGAGACATCCCTAACATCAAGTATGAATTGTCACTTGTATTTTTATCTTCCAGAATAATAATATTAAGTTAATTATTCACATTCTTGATAACCGTTTTAACTTTTATTATTACTTTTATTTTACTTGTTTTCATGTTATATAAAATTACTTTATCGATTAGGATTACATTGGATATTTATCCCATATTCGACTTGTTTTTCAAAAACTACATAGGATGGTTAAATATTGTGAAAGAGGTCATTATTTAAACATATAAAAAATAATAGTAATGAATTGGTTATCATATTTATAAATCAATCATAATTTTAAAAGAAATAATTAAATATGGTCATGAAAAATGAACTAACATTACGATCATGGAGATGGTAGGCCGCACAAACGCATCAGTAAAGTTTTTCTCTTCAATGAGCTATATGAAAAGAAGGTATATAATATTTTATCTTTTGTTAATAATAATAATATCATAAATAAAATATTATTTAATTATATATACATATTTATAGCATTATTTTTATGTGTTGAAAAAAAAATCACATAGCCTTGAGGAGACGGTAGCCCACACGTCTACGGACGATGTTATGATTTTTTTTCTGTGAGTGAAAACGTAAATAATTGATATATTATATTATAAGAATGATAAATATTTAATATATATATATATATATCATTTATATCAAATATATATTTAACCCTATTACCATTCATGTAACACATTAGTGAAAAATCAATCACGTCACTTCGTGAGACGGTTGTCTACCACACACATGGGTGAAATTATTTTATCACTCATGGAATGGAAAATAAAAGGGTTTATATGATATAATAATTAATATGGTATAATTATTATATAAATATTATACATATACATTATATCCATCATCATACCGAACTATGATAATTGAGAATGGAGAAAATAATGATATTGTTTCGTGAGGTGGTGGTTTGTCGTACACACGAATGATGATTTAATAACCCATTAGATAGAATTTGTGTGGTTGTAGGTCATAACCTTAACATTAAGAAATATTATTATATTGAATATAATGAATTTATTACATAATCAGGGTATAATTATAATTGAATGAAGCAGAGAAATAAATAAAATTAAAATTCTTGTTAAAGAACATAAGATTTTCTTCAGGTATCTTCCTTTGGTTTTCTATAAACCCTTCACATGGTGGATTTATACCAAAAAGCAATTATAGTATGGAGATAAGTAAGTTTATAATTTATTTTTTCTGTTATTGGATGAAAAAGTTTTCTTAGAGGTGTGAAAATGTAGAGGGCTTACCTTTTATAAGTGAGGTGAGTGGTGCACTAGTAATTTTTTAAATAAAGTTTTGTGAATCCACTTTTTTACCTAAAAAGGGATCCAATAATGAAAGAAAATATCATATAATGGATTATGTCTAAATATGTCCATAAAATAGTTTTTGTTCATCTTTTGGGTCATTTTAATCGCATATATTTTAATATTAACCAATATGTAAACTTGTCTTTACCTTAATCATTGTCATTAATTTTAAATGTTTTCAGTAATTACATTGGATAAAACTAAGATGAAATTATAAGATAATATAAATTATCATTATTTGAAAAATTGAAACCATTTTTCTAAATTCATCTCACATATTTGGTATAATTTAATTTAAAATCAACCCAACAGACACAATGATTCAATGGGTTTTTAAGAAGAGTATTGTTTCTTTGAAAAATATGATTCTATAATAGCTCTATGACTAATAATTATAATTGTATGAAAATAAATTAATATTTTATTATAAATATTATATAAATTTATATTTAACATATTACCAATGAGGTATTATTTTAATTAATTAAAATGGATAAACATTATGCATTTCATAACTGATTGTAGAAAACCCCAATTTTTAACAAAAAAATAAACATATACTAAAAACCAATATGAAGTTGATTAAGAAGTAATTAATTGGATTAAATATAATTAAATAAATATTTGTTTAATTTATATCATATTCTAAATAATTTGGGGCTCTTAATTTACATAATTTAAAAAAAATAAAGGGCTTTTTTATAAAAATTAGTTTTTTCACTATTCACAGGGAAAGCAATATATTTTAAAAAAATTTAAAATTTCATGACAATTAAATATTTATTTTATTATTATAATAATGAATTTTATTTAATCAGATAAATTTTCTAAAATTGATAAAAATTAATTCTAAAATATGTGTACTATAATAAGGTGAAATTTTTTTTTTGTTGAAAATCACAGTTTGAAGCATAAAATTAGATATATGTTAATGTAATATCTTGAAAACACATAATATTAATGTTAAAATAATTTTTATTATCAAAATTTAATTAATAAAGTCAAATAAATTTGATTTTTTTAATTTAATTGTATAAAACACACATGTTTGCATTAAAATAGTTGTCCAAAAAAAGGTTTCCTTTTATTTAAAAAAAGATTTTTTTTCATTTCTAATTAATAAATAAACAAATAATTAATTATGCAAACGTGTTAAACATATTTTCATAATTCTGATAATATTGTTCATACCCACCATTCCAAATTCTATTTGATAACTATCAAATAATAACAACTATAATAATATACTATTCCTTGGTAAAACTCGATCTTTCATGTATTTAATGATATCTAAGATTATCATTATTACATGTAACACAATCTAAACCTGGTGTTGTGTGCCAAATATATTATAAAATAAAATTCATTTCATTTAAAATCATATGGTGTTAAAGGGTCAACCTGGGTTGGTTCATGAAAAAAAATGTATCAGAGGATTACTTTTTATTGTTTTACTATTTTCAGATTTTATATATAGGAGACATTGGAATGTATCACAGATTTTGATGGACAACAGGTTTGTGCATCATGAAATCCTATTATGGTAGGAAGTCCATTATACCAGTGTAACACCCGGGGATTTTAAAATAAGACCATCGTATTCAACAACATATATTATATGAAACATCAAACTTATAATAGAGTATAACAACCCCGACATTATTATATATTTGTTCATAAATAAATTCAATATTTCTAATATATTGAAATAAACGCAACACCAGGTCTGAATAATATGTGATAGTCTATTAAAAATTATTATTTAAACATAAACATTATAATATATCCATTAACTGAGGGGGTATATATCACAATAACTAAAATATGAAAATTATACGGTTTCAAAATGAATAAAATAAATTAAATGGTTATTATCTATTTATAAGTAAAATTAGAACCAATTGAAAGAGAAATAAATGTTTTTTTAAAATATATTTTTTAAAAGGTATCCTAGTTTTTTTTGTGCACATAATTTAAAATTAATTTGTAACAATTTTAGAAAGTTAATTTTTAAAACTAAAAATCATTTGTGAATTATGCATGAATAATTATTTTTGGGTGACTCTTTGAGAATTTTCTGAAATGAATAATTTTTTGATTAATAGTGAAAAAATGATTTTTATTGAAGACATCATTTTAATTTGAATTATTTAAAATTTTAAATTATATTTTAAATTAATTTTATTGTTAATTTAGTTTAATATATTAGTTGTTAACTAATTTAGTTTATTTTCATTAATTTCATAACGAATTATCATATATATATATTTTTTCATATTTTGAATTTTTTATTTAATAAAAATATTTTTCAATACATTTATGAGGTAAATTTTAAATTTAATTCTCCCAATTATGTGAATAAAATTTATAAAAATGGATTAAATATTTAAAATAACGATAATTTATGTTATATAATAATTTCAACTAATTTTTTTTCATAATAATAATTAAAATTTTATTAATTTAATTAATTTTTTCAAGGGTAAATTGAGGCTTTTAACATTACATTAATTGTTGATAAAATTAATTTTCCACAAAAAAATAATTATTATTTTATAATTTGGATTTAATATTTATAATAAATGGGTCCAATTTATCTAATTAGTGTATTTTTAATTTTATTCTTAAATAATAAATTACTTAGTTAAATAAAAATATACAACTTACCGTGGTGAAAAATAAAATTCTAAAATTAAGTAAAATTCAATGATAACGACAAACATGTCAAAAACATCTGTTTTTGTGTGTTTTAGAAGTTTTTTTTGACAATATAATCTAATAAATATATTATTTATCAATTTATTTATTGACATGTGGTGAGAGTGACTTTCCAATAATGCGTAGTTTTTTGAATTTACAAATATTCCACTCCACAATTATGGAAGTGCACTCACTCCCACAACTTATTTTAACATATAAGTACATTTTAATTTTCAAAACCATAAAAAATAACCTCTAAAAATCCATAGAATCATTATAGAAGTTCTGTTATTACAAAAACACCCACCCTTATGTCTTTAAGAAAATATTTAAATGAGGTTTCTCTAAGAGAAGGTAATCGTATTAATGAAGGTCTCTATTACTCATTCATCCTTTTCCACATTTAATTTTGTATTAACACTTATAATATAACAAAAAAAGTATCTAACATATATATATATATGTGTGTGTTATTATATTTATGAAATAATATTATCCACCTACAATTCCATCAAATGGGAAACAAAATCACAAATCATGTGTTCGGCGGAGTATCACCTCGTGAACTGAACATACCTATTTCCATCAAAACATATCATGGTTGGAAATAATTATGCATTAATAGATATATATATAAATATAATTTATTATAAAATTATAATTTTTTAATTATAATATCCCATATATATTCTTAATTTGTATTTTTCTTAAAATATGTTAATGTCGCTCTTCTGTATGACGAACAACCACCATGAGATGAAATAGGATTTGTATTTAATTTATGTTTTACATGGAAGGAAGCAAAGAAAAATTTATTGAATATATTTTTTATATTTTTAAGAAAATTAATATATCATACACTTCCTTATCCATTAAATGGTTAAGTTAATTATATGGCCGCTCAGGCGTACATATGACTTACAATCTCATTGAAATGATGGGATTCATTTTATATGTAAAACTTTATGGAATGGTTATAAGAATATATTTGATCAAAAAATATATCATATTAATATCATTGAGGATATAATGGATCAATACATATGTGTTATAACTGGAACATTCACAAGATAACATTGATGAGAAAACAAGTAAATTTACAACTGAAATAATAATAATAGTGAAATATTATTAAAAAATGTGGTAAAATATTATAAGAAGATAATATGTGGTATTATATATACTATTATGGTTATTTAATATATTTATAATAAACCTATATTTATTATACATGAGGTTAAGATAAATATGAAGGAATTCCAACTTGAGGTAAGGTTTTCTCTCCTCACTTTTACTTTTGCAAGACATATACCATATTCACAACTTCTTAATTTGTGTGGTGTACATATTCTATATTTTGATATTTTGTAACCATAATATACTTCTATTAATGATATTTAAAGTTTTATTTGAAGTTATTTCTTACATAGGCATTATTATTCAATGTTACTAAAATGGAGATAGATCATTTTACAATCTGATCATTTTTCAGGATAATTGTTGTTTGAGAATCCCATAGGGGAATTATTATTTTTATTTCTATCATAAAAATTTTATATTTAAATATATTATGTTTATTCATTAAATATTCATGTAATAGTACCATTTTCCTATTCATTCATTCTAAGAATTATTTTGAATTTTGTTTATGAAAAATCCAACACTATTTTTCTCTTCGGTCAATAATAATTTTAATAAAAATCCGTATTCTCTAAAGAAGTTTTAAATTTTTTTAAACTTATATAGTTTTTTATGAAATTATTTTTTACCAAAATATTTAAAAATAATATTCATCATGTTTTCAAACAAAGTAATATTTGACTTTTACTAAAAATGTGAAAGCAATATCTGCTTTAACTTGTACGACATGATCAAAATTTCTTAAATTCCTAACCAGTCATTATTTAAAAGAATACCATATAAGTTTCAAATTTTATTTTCAAATAAAATCATTTTCAATGTAATATGTGAAATTTCTATTTTATAAAAATATATTTTCAAATGGAATAGTTTATTTTCTTAAAAAATGTTTTAATGAAATTTTTATGATATTTCAGTCCCTCAAAGACATCAAAAATTTATTCTACTTATGATGAACTTTGGATATGTTGTATTTGTATTGTCCTTATTCTTAATTGGTGTGTTTTATGATCAATTTTTCCAAGTATTTTAAATTTTATTACTATTATCCATATTAATCTCAATGGTTTATCATTATGTTTATTTGATTGACGAAAAATATTAACATTTTAGATGTTTTTTTATAATATGAATGACTATGTTGATTATGTTTCACTCATTTTATATGAGGAATTAATTGGATGTTGTGACTGATAGGTGGGTACTAGTTATTGATAGCTCCTTGATGCATTGACATGTCTTATAAGAAAAATATGTTAGCCAAATTTGATAGGTTTCCACCCCCAAATTTAACATGTCATGTAAAATGTCTTGATAATATGTTTTAGATGTAATGAATTATTAATTACCTTATTATGAGATTAGTTATTTATGTTCAATATAATTTTTCAATTAGTTAGAATATTTATGGTTAAGTGTCAAGATCATGTGATTATTTATATGGATTGATTTAACCATTATTTGTTCCTGTTATATTGTGCTAAAGTTACAATATAATGACATTTATTTATATTTTTTTACCTTTTCATATTTATTATGATTATTTACTCATGACATATTATTTGTTATGCTAACCATTAATTATAATCTGAGCACACCTCTTATGTTTTATTTTTCATCGGAAACCTGGAAGTGTTTTATGATTGACAGGAAGGGATATTCTAAGGGGAATAATGAAATTTTTGAAGAGAACATTATTTTTTAATTTTAATTTCTCAAATTTATGTGAAAATCAAGTATGTAACAAATTTACTAAGACTACTAAAATATTTGATCCTTTAGGATGTGATACATTTTATCTTGAGTCAATTTAATAAATAAAAATAGACTCTTTGCAACTAGGTTTAAGGTCATTAAATTTTGGTATCAGAGAAAGTTTTTTAGAAACCACCGGAACAAGATTTAGTGAATCATAGATTTGGAACATAAACCAACGATAAAAGTTGTGAAAATTACAGAATATAATCCTATTTTTTTAAGGTAGAGATTATATGATTTTAATAGAAATAAATCCTTATCCAAATACTGTATGTATACATGGTTTTGGGAATGATATTCTTGTGGGTAATAAAAATGAATATGGTTTGTTATGAATGACTTGAGTGTTACCTAGTACATGAAAATGAGACTTATTTAACACCTAGTTTGACACTCCTAGGGATTTTCATAGGATAATTCACATTTTCAATCCAAATAATTTTGATGGTTTTGAAAATATTTTGTATTATTTGAAAACCATCCCAAATTTACAATATTTAAGATTATGAGATTATACTTACAATTTTTTTAATTCCTGATAAGCAATTCACTAGTTTTGTGATTATACATTATTTTTCATAATTTTATAACCTAATATAGTGCATTGCATTGTTTAGAAATGGATTTTAGTGTAAGGAATAGAAACTGCATCCACGAAAATAATCTAAATAGTACGGATTATCATTTCATGGATGTGATTACACCTATCTGTATAAGGGAACTATTCTGCCAAACATTATCACCATATGATGACATCATTTCATTTTATATAAATAAAGAGATATAAATCTCTAATTATTATGAATTAGAATGGGATTAATAGAATAAGGTTATGGTATAGAAAAAATGATGAGAGGAAGAAGGGAAATAAGGATTTTTCCGACATGTAATAATTATGTAATGAATCACCTTGGTACATTCATTAAGGGAATGGTTGTTTTTTACAATTCTAGAGAGGATAGACACCATGATCATGATTACCTGGGAAATAAATAATATAATATTGTGAAATTATTCTAAAGTAAGTATATGTAGAAATATGAGAATCAATACTCTAAGCATCAAGGTAATATACCCCAAAATAAGTAATGTGATCAAAGAAAAGCCTATAATTTTACTACGGTTGAAGTGAAATAATGTACTTGGGTATATGGATTAAACAATTATGTTATAGAAGTATTTTATCAATGATGTTCTAATTATAATAATAATAGAACATATAATTTTTATATTGAATTATTTTTCTTTAAGGATTTGAGAGCATATGTTGAATGACACTATTGACTAGGAAATGTAATTTAGTGGAATGTTGATATATTTATAAAACACATGATTGGGGGAACATAAAAAATCATATGAACTCAATTTTTTGATAATAATTATAATGATATGATTATTAGAAAACATTTATCGCCATTAAATTTGTTAGTTGTTTTTTGATTTATGTTATCTTTGTTTTATTTTACTACATGTTTAGATTTTTGGAATAGATTTCACAACAATATATTTTATTTTTGAATGAATTCATGTTTTTAATAAGGATTTTATGTTGATAAAGGTATAAAATTTTTTAGAATGTGATATTAAGATACACTATATATTTTCGTAGTAATATAATAAAGATTTAGTTACCTTCCATCTAAATTTTTGTATATTGAATTGCTTCAGAAATATTTTCGATGAGTATTAAAGTAATCCATTTCTAAAATAGATGTTGTTGAATTTTCAGAGTTATTACAGAGGTATTAGAGTTTAATTATTTAAAACTGGTAAATATTTATAACCATTTTGGTTTTAGTAAGGACCAGAGGAATAGATTGTTAATATTTTATGGAGTTTATGATCCGTTAAAAGTTAATTTTATTACATAAATAAAAAAAATTACTTTTTGGATATTAATTTATTGGACTTATTGATGAAGTGGAAATTTATTGAAGGAAATTGAAAGTATGAAAATTGTCTTATGAAATATAAAGAAATAAACTAAGTATATATCCGGATATTCTTAGATAGTTAATAATTCCTTGAATTTAAGAAAAATATATTGAAACCTAAAATGGTATACTAATAACATTATTTTTGATGAATCAAATAACCTGTTAGGTAATTGTATATTTATATATTTTTGGTAATTAAATTTTTTGTATCATTCAATTTTTTATAATAAATGTTCTCTATCACTCTTTATTAATCACTGGATATTAATATTTTATTCCATGTCCAAATCATCACTTTCCACCAATGTTCTTATATTTGGAAACCTAGTATGATTTTTTCCTGATGAATTTCATACATAACTTCCTTTAATTTTGATGGAATATTTTATTATTATTTTCTATTATGTGGGGTTTTATGAAGGGTATTTTCAAATGTCAAACTGTTGACTATTGAGATCAAGATTAAATTAAGAGGCACAATTTATTAATGGGGGTATAATGTAACAACCTTGGTATTTTAAAAGTAGAATATCATATTCTATATCATATGTGACAAAAAATACCAAGATTAGAAGAGAATTTGACAATTGAAACATTATGATATATTTATTTTTAAATGAATTCAATCTCTTTGATAGCTTGAAATGCATCCAACACCTAGTTTGAATGAAAATGATACACTATTAATATATAATTATTTGAAAATGGATATTATAACCAAGAAGTTAAGTTAAAGGGTATGAATAGTAATAACTAAATTACAAAAATTATAAGATTTTCACATGTATTAAATAAATTTTTTCATCTATTTATTATAAATAAAATAATAAGTATATGAAAGAAAATGATTTTTTAAAAAATGAATTCTTCTAAAATGAAAATTAGTCTCGCTTTGGAAATATAATGTGAAATATATTTATACCACCATTATAAAAAAGAAATCATAAAATAAACTTCATTTTAAAATATAAATTTCAAAATTAAATCTGTAAGAATGTCTGAGAACACCATGAAGGGATTATTTTTTGGATGAAAAATGAAAAATACTAATTTTTATTTAAAATTGTATTTTCATTTAAATTATTTACAAAGTTAAATTATATTTTAAATTGGTTTTAATTTAGATTATTTTTCATATTTATGAATATTTTACTAAATTAGGCAATTTTAATCAATTTCATATTGAATTATAATATAAAATCTTTTTAATATTTTGATAATTTGTCTTTGGGAAAACTATTTGTCGACGCGTCTACATGTTTAATTTGAACTTAACTTCTGCCACTTCTATGAATTTAATTTGTACTAATAGATCCCAAATTATAATAAGAATAATATATATTATATATTAAGTTAAATTTAATTTATGTTAATATTTATTAGTGGAAAAATATTAAACTTATTTATACAGTTAAGGTTAAAATGAGGATTTGCGTATGAAATTTGTTTTGGATAAAATTAATTTTCCACACATATAGAATTATTATTTTATAAAATTTATTAAATTTTTATAAAAAGTGTACTTAATTATCTAATAATTATAATTATAATTTTATTATTAAATGAAAAATTACCTATATAAATAAATAGATATAAATTACCATCGTGAAAAATAAAATGGTAAATTTAAGTACACTTAAAGGTTAAGGAATAACTTATTAAAAACATTTGTTTTTCTGAATTTTAAGTGTGGTATTAAGATATCACCTCCCAATCCATTATTTATCATATATTTAGGAACTTTGGGTGATACTCAATTCCCATTATTGAATAGTTTTGGGTATTTACAAAAATTACACTCCTCAATTATTAGAGGTTGCTCACTCCTCTCACATACCCACACCAATAAAGCCATTTGGATAAACCAAAACCTAAAAAATTCATCTAAAACATCCTTATACTAATTATATAGGTTTCATTATTCCTAAATGATTAACCCTAGTGTCTTTATCCAGATATCCAAAGACGGTTTTCTTAATAGAATGTAAATGTCTTTACAATACTCTGTCTATTTATTTTTTCTTTCTACACATTAATTTATGTATTGAAACATAAAATATAATGAAAAATATTTTTACATATAATGAGAAGATATTATGTTTATGTTTTAATATTTATCCATCTACACTTCTATAAAATGGGAAATAAAATTGTTAAACATGTGAATGGAGGACTACCACCTCAAAAACTGATGTAACTCATTTTCCACAAAATATTCTTATGGATTTATATAATGGTGGATTTAATGTATATATATAATATTTAACGTTTCTAAGGATGTAAATAATGAAAAAATTAATTTTTTACGTATATTTTGGAACTATATCCAATGAATAATTACCATAACTTTAATGACAAAACACTAAAGTTAAAACAAACAATTAACACCTAAAGGAATAAAAACGAAGAGATATTATTAAAAAAATGGTGGTAAAATTGTATAATAGGATAATATATGGTATGATATATATTATTATTGTTCATTAATATATTTATAAAAAACCTATATTTATTATAATATAGTTTGAAAAATATATGAAGGAATTTGAACCTAGGGTAAGGGCTTATCATCTCACATTTACTTTTGTGAGACATATGTCATATTCATCACTTATTAATTTGTGTGGTGTTTATAACTCCCATTTTGATATTTTATATTATGAATATATTTCTATTAATTTTATTTAAATTTTTATTTTGTGTTATTTCTTTCACGGGGATTGTGATTAAAATGTTACCAAAGTGGTAAGGATTTATCTCACAATATCATAATTATATGGGATTGTTTTTCGTTTAAGACTCCCTTGGGGGAATTTTTTTTATTATATCATTAAATGAATATTTTTCCTCATATTTTATGGATTACATAAAATTGAATGAAATGTTACAATTTCCCACTATTTGATATATAAAATGATTGATAAAATATTTATTTTCAAAATATGACCGTATTTCACTTTTAGGTAAAAAATATTTTTCCATCAAAATCCATGTTTAAAAAAACAAAAAATATTTTTAAAATTTATATTATTATTTATTGAAGAAAATTTTACCCATTTTTGAATTTAACAATTTTTTTTTGAAAAGAACATTCATGATGTATTCAAAAAAATCATGTTTATATTGTATTGAAAGAGTTAAAGGAAACTTCATTTTAACGTGTATGACATAAATGTAATTTATTATCATCAATAAAAATAAATATGTAATTCATACATTATAATTTTCAAAAGTTTATTTTCAAATAAAATTATTTTCAAAATTTGCTTTTAACTTTTAGTTAAAAAACTTATTTTCAAATTGAAAAGGATATTTTCCCCTAAAATGTATTTAATTATATTCTTATGGTATTTTTATTCACTAAAAGCATAAACAATTTATTTTAATTATGATCCTATGGGGATATATTTTATCTATATAATAATTTCTATTTACATGTATAGTTTATGATCCACTTGATTGAGGATGTACAATTTTTTTTACCAATGACCATATTACTCATGATGGCTAATTATCATTTTAATATGATTGGGGTAAGTATTAAAATTTCATATGACATTTTTTAATATAAATTTTTATTTTTATTATGTTTAACCCATTTAATACGTGGATAAATTAGACTTATTATGTGATATATGTGGTATGGTTGTAGATAATCCCTTGATGAATCAATAAGTCTCACCAAATAAATTAGTTTCTTAATTAGATGGGTTTTTACACATTGATTTAAACTATCTGGGGAAATAAGTAGATAATTTGATTTATATGTCCATAATTATGCACAACCTTATAATGATATTAGTTTTTAATGTTACATGTGATTATTCAATTAGTTAGAATATCCATTGTTATGTTTACAACTCATGGGATTAGTTATATGGAATTATTTGATCATCATTTATTAATATCATATTATTCTCAAGATATTTTTTAATGACATGGGTTTCATTTATTTACCTTTCTATATTGATTGTTCTTATTTATTCATGATAGTTTCCACTGTATTTGTACCCTTTTGATAATATTATATCACAACTTTCTTATGTTTTATTTTCCCTTTGATACCGGGAAATGTATTATGATAGATATGTAGGGATATGGTAAGGGAAATCATGGTGTTCTCAAAGAAAATACTTTTTCATATTTTGTGATTTTAAATGTATATAAAATTAAATTATTTTTGTTATTTATAAATACTAATAAAATATACATTCCCTTAGGATATAATATATTGTATATAATGTCAATTTATTAAATTAAACACTACATTTGGCCTACAAGTGTTTGGGTTTTGGTAACCAGGGTCATGAGACTATTGTTCTTGGACATAGATTTTATGGATTTGAAATTTTCACCTTGAGTGATTCTATTGGGTTTGTGAGGTTTTTATGAGTTTTTGTATCTTTTCCTATTGGAAAAGGCATCCATTCATGTAACATGATAGGTACAAAAGATCCTCATGAAATATTCTTTACGGTTTCATTTCAGAGATGGCTGGAAAACATACCTAATGATAATTATGGGGTGCATAATATTCAGAATGATATCAGTAGACTGTAAGAGAGTCTTCAGGAATTTTGGGATGATAATTCTATTATTATTATATGTGATAAGCATGTGCTACTTGTGGAGAAGCTACTGGAGTTTTATAGGGAATATAAACAAAGGTCTCGGGTAAGGGGGCTGAATGAGGGTGATAACAACAGTTATTTATTCTATGAATTCTTAATGGAGGGGGTCATTTCAAAAATAACATCAATTTTGAAAATGGTATCTTCATGTCAAACGTGGAGGTGGAAGGTTAGAGGGCACTGGAGCACATTAATGGCCTTCTAGCTTAAGATATTCCTATGAGATATGAAGTATCATAAGGGGACATGGTAGATGAGTATTTTCAGAGTTGTATACCACTTCTAATGAATGGACTAGATAATGTATTCATTTCATTGTTACATATGAAGGAAGAGATCAAAGAGATGGTCTTTATGTTACCCCTATACAGATCCCCCTGACCCGGATGGCTTCCGAGGTGCTTTCTGTGTGGTAGCTTGGGAGGTGGTTGGCACATAGGTTGTGGAGGCGGTCAAATACTTTATTTGGTGGCCCTTTAAAAAGGAATTTTTGTACTTCTAGGATATCCCTTATTCAAAATACAATGGACCCCATAGGAATTGGGCACTATCACCCCACATGTCTTTCTATGTTTCTTACATGATTCTAGCCTCTCCCATTTCAACAAGGTTGAGTAGGGTTATTCCATAGTTGGTGTCGAGGGAACAACATGGTTTCATAAGAGGATGGATTATTCAAGGGTTATTTGGGATTACAAGTGAATTGGTTAATGACATCAACAAAATGTCAGGGGGTTCAAATGTTATCTTTTAGGTGGATATGAAAAAATCCTACAACAGAATGGATTGGATATTCATTATACGTGTGATGCAGAGGTTTGGGATTTTAGAGTAGTTTTGTGATCGTTGTTATAAGTTATTCTTCTCACATTATCTTTCTGTTTCCCTCATGGGGAGGTGCTTTTTTGTTTTCATGTCGGATCACGGGGTTCGACTACAAGATCCTTTATCCCCAAATTTGTTCATCTTGACTCAAGATTCTATTTCTCGGAACCTGTGCAATGGTGTGGAGAATGGAATGTTTTCCTTATATATTAGTAAGAGTGGAATGGAATTTTTCTCTAATTTAATTTTTGTTTATGATATATTAATTTTAACTAATAGAGGATAATGATATATACTTAATTTCATGGAGATATTTTCTTATTATGGGTACTTTAGTGGACAGGGGATCAACTCTTCAAAAATTTATGTTTTTATTTTCAGTATTTGTCCTAGAAGTTGCTGTATGAGCATTCAAGACATCCTGGGTTTTCAACGGAGGAAGATTTTATTTCTTTATTTAGGTGTTATGATCTTTTATGTACTTATAAAAAAACAACACATTGTGGATATCATTAATTGGATGCTAGGAATGATACTTACCAGGAAAAATAAATTTCTACCATTTTTTGGGAGGGTTACGCATATCAACATCATCTTAACTTTCATTATGATTCGTGTTTTTTCACTTCTCAATTCTCCAAAAGGGGTTGTCAAGTGGATTGAAAATATTATTGCCTCATTCCTGTGGGATGACAATCAAGTGCGACCTAGTCATTGGCCCTCCTGGTCTCATATGGCTATAACTATAGATTATGCTGGCATGGGGCTTCATGAAATTAGTTAATCAATTCATGGAATGAATGTTATGCTGGATTGGGATATCATTACGGGTGATTTTTTTTTGGGTTCCATTCTTTAGGGCATGGTATAGAGAATAATGGGAGGTTCCCGGTGATCATGGTTATCAACTCCTGCACATAGAACAGTGCATGGTATGTTATATCAAGGTTCTTTCTGGATCCCCTAGGAGAATTATTGGAAAAGGGGAAGTCAGTTTCTAGAAGGTTTACCAGGTGGGTGAGAAGCTGGCTTTTTCCGGGTGCCCTCACCAAGATATGTCCTTTAAGGAGGCTTGTAGTTGACCTGATTTATTGTAATCTGTTCTTAAATCTTAGATGGTTAATGTGTATAAAAGAACTATTGTGAATGAATAACTGGATAAATTATTCTTCATGTGATCATCTTCAGGAAGGTTTTCCTCAAAATATTATATGAGAATTCGTCACGTGGAGGGTCTTCATGATGAGTGGTCATCCAATGTTTGGTGTAAGGATATTCCTTATAAAATGATTTTTTATAATTTGGTATATCATGAATGAAGAAAATCAATGGAAGATAATATTCATAGGATGTGGATCACATAGGCATCATAATAATTCTGTTGTGAGAATCCACGGACTGAAACTACCCTCCATCATTTCTTCCAGAAAAAATTGGTGCATTATCATTGTCTTTATTCTCCCACAACCCATGCCTCGGAAATGAACAGCCTTCGCTGAATGGATGTATGCAATCTTGGTTTCTTGGAGTGGAAGTAATTGACACTGAATGTAGGGTCTGAGATGTCATTCCTACATCAATCAACTATACTATATCTGAGGTACACAATTAGGTTCAGATGGGTTCCAGTAGGTCATACATATTCTTGAAAATGAGGTTAAAGTCATCGATCTTAGAGCTTGGTTCACTGTTTAATTGGGATTAATCATTAAGTTAAAATATATGACCTCCTTAACAGACCCTAATTGCTTATCAGGAAAGAGTGTAATTGGATCATGTGAATTCCTCTTATTAGAGGATTGATGTTGAACAAGGATGAATCATTTATGGGGTGGGGTGATGAGAGAAGGAGACATGCTTTTATACACATGGGTTTTGGTTCATATGGGGTTCATTGGTTTCTATGGTCTAGGAACATCATTATGTGCATAGGTGCATGCTATTTTAACATGTATAATGATTTGTAGGAGGTGATATTTTCATGTGGTAGAGATAGAGTCAGATTCTGAAGTTCTGGTGAGTTATATTCAAGGTTTTTTTGAAGTACAATTGGATTTGATATATCCGATTCATATATTAATCATGGAGACTAACCATGGGAGGAATGTTCCTCACATTTCGAGGGAGTATTACTTTATGGCGGACTCACTTAATCATTGGGGGAATTCAGATAAGGATATATTTATTTACGACAATGTGGGATCCCTTCCTGTAGAGGGTAGGGATATAGTCCAATTGGATACTCTTGTCCAACACCACTTATGACCCCCATGAGGCCTCTAATTATTTATGTTTCTTAGGTTTCCTTAAGTTCAATACAAATTAAATTTCAGTCAGCATAGATGCACTTATAGTTGGTGCAGGATTTGGGTTGACCATCTATTGTGGTTATCTCAATTAAAGTAAGGATTCTCGGGAGATATATGGATCACGATCCATGTTTCCTTGAGGTTTTGGTTTCCCTAAATAGTTTATTTACTTAAATTTCATAGTCTAGGTTGTTGGATAATTCATTTTTCTTACCACATGTTAGCCACTAGTCCTTATGGTGGCGAGATCAAGGGCCTTCTATCATATGAGGATATTTTAGTGGGAGTGGTCAATAATTTAACTGGTGGGGCCCAGTGTTGATTTCTATCATCAAGTAATCATTTCATGGGAATTCGTGAAGATTTCTTGAGCTCATGAAGTAAAGTTATTGGCGTTCTTGTGGTTATGTAGTTGGTTTGAGATGGAATTCTTCATTATATGCATGGGTCTATTAGTTCTAGTTAAACTTTGGGTAGAACAATGGGAGTGTGGTTAGGCGTTGTTGTTTTGGATCAATTCTTGAGTGGAGGGTTGTCTTGTGGTAGATCATAAAATAATATATATGCCTTATGTTTTACGAATAGTGTAGAGGTTGATCTAGTTTATTGGAACTGACCTATATAAGGATCATGGTTAGTGTATTTTGGGTACCTTAGCCTAAGATCATTAGGTTATTGTTTTTTTGATCATGGGAGCATAAGATATCTTTTTTGAGGTGTCACTATTCCTTGTGGAGGATAGTGGTGGTTAGTTGGGATTTTGGGGTAAATCCATATTATGGGAGGGAATGTGTTCATGGGTTATTTATATTTTCATTCAAACTATTTTTTGGACTATTAAAATTTGGTTAGATCGTTAGGAAACATAAGTGTTTCAACAATGGTGGACTTGTTGAGGATGATATTGAGGTGTAGTATAATTGAAGTCTAATGGTTGGGAGTGAATGATTGGCCATCAAAGATTGTGGTCCTAATTTTAATTAGATCATTGAGTGTAGTGATATTATTCATGGTGATTTGAGAACATGTGGTGATCAGTGTTTAATGTTGGTGCTATGATGTGATAGGTTTGGAAACATCCATCCATTAAGCTAGGTAGTGTACAGAGTGTACCCCATTGATTATGGTATTTGGTTTAGGGTTAATGTTATGGATATACTTATAATGGGGTGTATCAGATCATTTGTGGATGATTTATCTTTGAATAGGGAGAATCATGAGTGTTGTGATATTAGTCAATGGGTAGTAGTGGTTATGTCAGAAGTTCTTGTTTTAAGAATAAATCATGAATGAGGGTACACCGTTAAATCTTATCAGGATGTGAAAAGTGTTTATTGTGGGAATCATGTCATGAAACACACTTTGATGGTTTAAAAAACAAGGAATAAATTTGAATTTTTTATCTTAGGGTTGTTTTTAATGGGAATATGGTTATTTATCCTATCATGAGATCATTAATAATCTGTCTTTCCAGTCCATTTTTCCTTTAAAATTGTGTTTACTTTAGTATAGGAGTTTTTCAAAATTCTAAGATATAAAATATTTGAAAAAATATATAATATTTAATTACTTAAATATTATTAATTTATGCATGTACATTCAGTGATATATTCTCTCCAGAGTTTGTTATTGTAATTCTAGCTCCATGGATGAGTTCTATGTGAAAATTGTTTCTTATTCAATGAATAAACTTGAGTTGGGTTCTAGGTATAATCCCCTTTTTCATTTTTTTCCCTTTCCTTCATTTCATTTTTATCTAATTTTATTATCCCTTTTTTCTACCTTTTATTTCTTTCATATACTTTTAGTATCATTCATATAGACTGGATGTTGGATGTGTTGAATTCACATATTGTGACAATATATATTAGCAAAAGCTTTGTGGGTGAACTACTGATATTTATTTCTCACCCCTTTACATGCACCTCAGTGAGCGTGTAGGCCATATGGATGATTTTATATAGAGGAGATGTTGTGGTGGATAAGGAGGAGGCCCAATGTTTCATGATTTAGTGGAACTTTTCATGTGGTTTTTTGGATGGATTTGTTGATGTTTCATAATCATGGAGACCAAGTACGTGTTGGGCTCGTAGTAGTAGTAGAGCGTTGGGTATTTTTTTATTTTATTTGGTTTGTGTGGTTGTGCTAATGGAAATCCAGTTTCTATATGTTTTTAGTTTATTTATTATATACACTATATTCTATTTATTATAGTTTGTATTATTTATTTATTTATTTACATGAACAATCTTGTTCATGGATGTGTATATGTTTAGTTTATTTATTCTTTTATTGCACTCCAATTTGAGGGCATAGTATTCCAGAGAAATCCTTTTAGGCCATCAAATCTAGTCAAAATTCATTGAAATATGTGGAAGAATTCCCTAATTTCTATTTTTATCTTTATCAGGTGATGCTTTTTTGTTGATCTAGGATAGTTTATGAAATTTATAAATTCATATAAACTAATTAGAAGGCAAAACATGATATTTTTTCAAAAAACCATTTTACATGAACTGTATGTTCTTTTATATCAATAAATTAAATTAATCACAGTTAATAAATGATTTTATTGAAATTTATGTATTATATATTATATAAAATATTTAAAATTCATCTAATATATTTAATATGAAATTGAATGAATGTAAATCTATTTTATTCTTAAAAATAATTTTTTGAAAAAATTGTTTTCATAATGATTTTAATGATAAAATTATATTTAATTATTGGAACTTATAGATATTCCAATTGAATAAATGGATTCCATTTTTCGAATCATCATTTCCAAATTTGTTAATATAATTAATTTCATTTTTTCTCATAATAAATAGTAAAAAGAGTAAAAATTCATTCCCCTTGTGAGGGGTAAAACAAGTTTATCGGGGGTCAACTAAGAAATAATGTTAAAAGTACCACATAAAATATTCTGAAAAATTTTAGTTGAATATATTTAGATATAATATTATCTTATAATAAAATTAATTTTAGCTTCATTCCACTTTCACAGGAGAGTGAGGTTATATTTTTCAAATATTTTATGTAATTCCATGTATGTCCCTCCCCTAAATAATAGAGGTATTCCTTTTCTACTCCATTATTCAAAGAATTTGATCATTTTATATAGGATAATCACAAACCAGAAAAAATTATATCATCCATCCCTTTATTCTTTAGCATCTTTCCTGCTTCTAATACTATCCTAAGATGACCCAAGGTTCAATCCAATTGAAGTATCTCAAAAAAGAGGTGATCGTATTTTCAGACTCTTTCAAACATTATTTCTTATTCCAATTCTTATAAATATCCTTTTTACATCCCAATATAAAATATACAATATAATAAATATACTAGGACATTTCTATTTTCAATGGAAAAATATTTTCCACCACCTTTCATTCAAATGGGAAATGAAAGTATCACTATTGTATACGTGTGGACCACCACCTCCATAAAAGAATATCATTAATTCTCCATCACCATCATCCATGGCTTATTATTATTATGGATTTAATAATTATATACATGATATTTTAATCACAATTTGTCTTATTTAATTATAATATATTATCTACTTTCTAACTTTCCCTTATGTTAGAAATTGATAATGTTGCTCATTCATACGTATGGACTACCACGTCTAAAAAATGATGTGATTCATTTTATTCCTTTACTATTTAAATTTATGTTAATAAGGATAGTATAAATGAATATATATGTTATTTATGAAATAATAATGATTATTTAAAAGGTAGATTATTATTTACCATTATTTTGTTCAATACATAGAAAATTTGAAACATTGCTCATGCGTACATTTGGACTACCATCTCTACGAAGTGATTTATTCATTTTTAATAACCAATTTATAAGAATCATTAAAAAAATTAATATAATGAATAAATATGAAACCTATTACATTTTAAACATTCTTGATATTATGAAATAATTATCAACATGTAAGGACTATAACTACAAAAACAAACAATAAATAAAAAACAAAGCAGTTAACACCTGAAATGGCGATGATAATTAACTATGGTTAATAATGGTGTTGATAAGATGTTATAAGTATAACATATATGGTATTAAAATTATTAATATGGTTTTATTTGGAATTATAATAAATTTATATTTATTATAAAAGGGTTAGATAGCATTTATGAGGCAAGTGAGACATGAGGTAAGAGTTTCTCCTCTCACATTTGTTTCAGTGAGACATATTACATATTCATCCCTTTTTTCCACCATATGATGTTTAAACTAGAAATTAGATATGATATTTCATGAATATAAATTTATTAATTTTATTAAATATTTTAATTTAAATATTTCTTTCAGGGAGGTTTGGATTAAAAAGTGACGAAACATATAACGGTTTTAAAATACAATTTCAATTTTTACTAGGATTATTTAGGATTAAATTTATGATATTGAAATTATATGATATAAATCTTATAAATATTTTTTATATTATTATAGAATAAATTTTTTTCTAAATTATAAGATTTACTTTCATTTTATGCTATCTAAGTTCTCAAATTTCATAAAAAATATTTCTATTGAAAACCAACATTTTTTAATTAGGCTAAGAACTATTTATTCCATGTACATATTTACATTAATTTTTTTAAAAAAATATATCTATCCGTTACCAATGAATTAATAATTTTATTTTTAACCATGTTTTACATTGTATAAAATGGTTTAAAAGGAATATTATTTTTTCTTTAACAAGTAACTTTTTACCAATGCTGTGAATGTAATATTTCTTTTAATTTTTACCACTTTAATGGATTTTTCCACGAACCTAAATATTTTTCCATGAATATAACATTACTTGTTTCTATGGTTCTTTTATGAGAATTTTTTTCCATAATATTCATGCTATTATTATTATTTAAATAAGTAATTATGAAATGAAAAGATTGTTTTCTCAAGAAATGTTTCGTTGATATTTGAAAGGAATTAATATATATAAAAATAGAAATTGGTGTTTCTTATTATTTACTAGGGATATGATCTATTTTCCCCATAATTATTCTTTTTATAGATGATTTATGATTATTATGATAAAATAATTATGAAACCAATTTTATTTTCCTCTTGATAAGCTATGTTGAAATGAAAATATTTATAAATCTTGTATAATAAAAATTAATGGATTACGATTATTTGAAGGGTGGGTTTGTTATATCTCTATAATGAATTGGTTGATTAATAATGTTCTGATATCAAAGGGTACATGGGTGGTTATCACAAGTCTAAAATAAGGTTAATAAGAGGTTATCTCAAGCCTGATAATGGGTACATGTGGGGGATGGGGGTTCCCATTCTTAAAAGATGATACACGGGTGGTTTTCCCAAGATGAAAAAGTGATGAATGTATTTGTAGATAACATTGAAAAATCATTTCTATGATTTTTGTTTTTTCACATTTATTTCCAACCTCTATGATATGTTCTTATTCTTATGATATCATCCTCTTTGTCATTATCTTTGATTCTTATTTGATTTATGGCTTATGGTATTCCAATTATCTATTCTATGAAAATGATCTGTGAATTAATGGGAATGATTTTAAAATGTTAATATCACATTACCATACCCTAATTCTCCTTTTATGATTACATTCGATAATTGACTAATATATCCCATGTTTAACCCTACTAAGAATCTAATCACTCACTTTATTATGTTTCTTTTCCCTAGGTTATGATGAATGGTTTTAAGAAAATTTTAACTAAGAACATTACAATGTGAGAAGAAATTTTAGGGAAATGATAAAGATATTTCATGAAATAAGATAATTATATAACTAGTATCTAAAGGAACTAAATATTTATGGCCCTTAGGTGTCTTTATGGTCAAATTTATGGAATATTAATATAAAATGATGCAATATTTATCTATTTTATTATTTATTAACCTCATATATATATTTATATATTATTATATAATAATGATAAAGGAATCCTACTTAACTATTTGGGAGATATAGAAATATTTCATGTGATTTGATGGAGGTGTTATTATTGTTGGAAAGGCTCGCACAATTTTTGGGGTTCCATAGATGACTTGTTTTGGAATCCATTTAGGGGAGTTATATTTTGTGTCCTTTTTGTCTTTCTTTTTAGTTTAATGATATTATTAAAAATATAGGTTTTGTATTTAATATTTTATTGGTTTAACAAATAAATTATCATGCATCATTTTTGATATCTAAGCCATTATTTTCCACAGTTATTTTACATTCCTATAGACTTGGAATGTGTGATATGTATATACATCACGATGATATTTTAGTGGACTCTGGAAAATAGGGGGTGGTCAATTAAAGGAAAATAAATCGTAATATTATTATCTAATATGTTAGAATTTATTGAAAATATATAATGATTATGGAGAAAAATTCAATTCATAGAAGAATTTTTATTTTACTTCAGAATGGTTGATGAGTGAATGTTAGGTTAGGGTTTTGTATAGTAGAGGACACAAAAAACCTAAAGTATAACATTTTTAAACACCAAAACTCTCAAATTCATTGAGGGAGAGATTAAATTCAACTTATATGAAGAAAACCACAAGAAATTACTAAATATAAGACTTAAACATCATATCAGAAGATCTAGGATTCCTTCTAAAAAACCAAAGCATTTAGGGAAGGAAAAAAATATTCATATCTATTTTTAAGAACAACCATGTATAATTTTTTTAATGTATTATTTTTATATCCTAGATGGTGAAAATGAATATTCTAGGGTTTTAATAACATTTTAAGGAATATACCAACCCATTATACAAAATAACTTGAAATAATTCCAACAATGACTATAAATGATGGAAAAAAATAACATATGGATTCATTAACTATAATATAAAGACATGTTATTTTCAAAAACCATACACTAGGGAAAATAGAAACCAATAAAAATTAATTCCTAAAAAAAAACCCTTTTCAATAGAAAAATATGGTTGTACATGGAAATGGAATATAGAGTGATGAATTAAGTAAAAAAAACTATCATATTGGGGTCTAGAGTACCCTTAAACTCTATAATAACTCTACATGTAACCTCAATTTCCAAATGAAATAGATCATGCAAAATTACTCATTTTAGGATAAATAGTTCTTGAAGGCCATGAATAGTATCTGGACAATCACTATCAACTCCACCCTAGATTTCCAAGTTCATAGATTACTTATCTATCATATCATTGATACAATTAATTTTGAATGATAAAGATATCCATTACTTTACCTTACATATGTATCATTTATAATAAAATTAAACTTTATAATGACTAATAATAACGATAATTAGTCTCACCATAAAATAAAAAATGAAACTACCTTGAATGACTACAATAATAATATGAAACATTTAACTCAATTGATTTTTTAAACATTTAATCCTAAAAATTACACACCACTTGGTTCAATAGGGAATTAAGAAGAGTATAAGGTACATAAAAGAAAACCATTGACTATATCAATTTGAAAACCGATCTGTAGGGCCCCTCAAATTTTTCTACCCAATTAAAATTAATATTTAAAATAACTACACACTTAATATCCTCTTAATATGTGCTTAACCTTGATACAACTATATAACAGTCAATATAAATTTGTAAAAATGAGATAAAATTAAAATTCCATAACACCACATTTTTTTTTCGATCCAAGGAATACATAATTTTTTTAAATGAGTTGGAAACCTATGAAAAATAAAAAATATTTAATGATTTTTTATACATTATTAGAGTCACTCACCTATATATTAATTTAATTTTACCCTCTAACAATTTAACATAATATATTAACATGTATTTCGTACAATAAAAAAATTTTCAGGATATTAATTTTTCACCAGAAAAAGAATTTTATATCAAAATAAGAGTAATTGAATATGGGATATAAACCAAATGAATAGTAAACATAATACCTTATATTCACTTCTTAAAATCAAGATCTAACAAATTTCTCTTAAAACCTCCTCACACACTATAAATAAAAATAAGAATACGGAACATCCAATGTAAAAAAAACCTTGAGGGAAAACCTCATTAACCATTGGAATGAAATTAAAATTTCCTAATGTGTTTCTATAAATTATCTAGAATGATAGTATGATTATAGTTTAATTTCATATATAAAATGAAAAAACAAAAAACTTTTATTTAAATTTTTCCATGCTTATAGATTCAAGAAGAATATTTCTCAAATCCTTACCAACATGAATCATTATTTAAATTAAAATCACGCACAATCACCGTGATCTATATGAAAATATATAATGAATGATTTGATAGATTACAAAGTTCCATGTAGAAGGTACCCATATTCCATAAACATTGTCAATAACATATCATGCTCTTTATATTTGATAATATGGGACCTCTGTATCCATATATATATATATTCCTTTGTATGCTTCATATCCTCGGTTTATTAGATATTATGTACTATGTATGCCCTGAAACCCCACACATGTGTATATTCTTGTCAGTATTCTAAAAAATATTTCGCATGTATGATTCTAATATAATATTCATTTTTTGTGTCATCATGTTGAATCAATGATTTTGTTTAGTTTAGTTCCTTACTAATCCCATCTTTAATAAACATAGTATATGATACTAAAATTAAGAATATAATAGTGTAAATTAGATACATTTACTAAAATAATAATCCTTAAATAACAGAATATTAATATATTTAATTATAAATAAACATTTCATTTGACAAAAAAACTAATTATTATAAATATATAAAATGATAATATATAATTTTTATGATACTTGAATCATCACACTATAGAACTAAAAATAAAAACAATTCCCTAATGCATACCAAAATAAAAAACTCATGGAGTATGGAGTGGTAAACAGATGAATTCCATTAAATTCAAATTATAGGTAACTCATGAAAGGTCCTTTGAGATTAATCCTAATCATTTAACACTTTTTACCAGCACCAATGATAATATGAATAAAAATTACAAAAAAAACGCTTATAATATAGTGAGTAAAAATGAATTAGTAACATTATCCCCATGAAATATACTATACTAGTTAAACAAGAATAAACTGTGTTAATAAAAACATAATAGTGTAAATAAAATAATAATATAAGTCTAACATAGTCTAAGATAGGGTAATTTTTTTATATCTATGCAATGTTGTACATTGAAAAATAGAAAAACACATATATTTATAAGAATATATTTATAAACAATGTGGTTACACAAAGATAGTATTCTTCATTCCCATCAATGGAAACATTTTTAAAATAAAACATGGATTCTTTCTTGACTCTTCCTTGACACTATCATCATATCATGTACATTTCCCTTGAACTGTGAGAAACATTTCAAAAAAAACGTGGGATGAGCATAAAAAGCTCAGTAAGGGATATAAAAATATGGAAAGGAAACATGGGTACATATATACATAAGAATGAAATCATACTTTACCCATAAAACATATGCACTTTAACATACCACATCAAATCATGAATAAATCATAGAAATCATAAGACATAAAGGTAACTTGAGGCATTCATAAAATCCTTACGTAGGGAGTAACCCTCTTGGTTACGTTTGGAATACTCATCACAGTATATTCCCTAAATCTCTTCAGATAAACCTTAACGTTTCACTCCTTCACGTTACCCAATGCATTGGAGTGCTATATCGGGCTCACCCGCCCTTATTTTATCATGGAACCACCCGTCTTCATAATAATGGTCAAGAACCTCAACATAATCGTATCACATAAAACATGCATAAAGGAAACATAATATTTCCACCATTAAATCACAAGATATCAGTACAACACATTGATATAAAGACATTATGAAAACCATTTTCAATACCAAAATAAATGAAAAGTAAAACATGGTATTTATTTTTCTTTTTAAAAAAAGTATGGCTTGTAGAGGAAGCCGAAACTCAAATAATGGTCACGGCAACGGAGAAGTCATTGTCGCCGCATACGTACGACAAAAACATTCCCTTTTGTCATTTAGTAAACGCTTCATATAAAAAATATTCCTTTTGAATAAACCTAAAAGTCAAAGGGGTTTATACACCGTATAAAAGAAGGTTGTGTATAAAACAAAATATGCCTCAATGAAAGGAGATTGAGATGAAGTCCCATACCTCAAGTCCGACTTGACTCGATCATTCTTTAATGTCCTGAATAATACAATTGAGTTAATTTAAAATTTCTTAAGAACCTTTTTCACGTTCATTATTCCTTTTATATCACTTATTTCCATGTCCTGAAGACTATGTAATTATTTAAGTTAATAATGGTCGTTTTAACGATCATTAGTACTTGAGTCAAATATAAACCCTTTATAATTACAAGTTGTTCATGTATCCATTATATCCAAAATTATAATCATGATGTATATATCATATATATCCACTATATACATACATTTATAATATTACATAATCATTTAGAGGTAAGAAATGAAATGCACTGTTCATGGAGACGGTAAGCCGTACGTACGCATGAACGCTACTTTCATTTCTATTTCTTATTTTTATAGAATTGAATCATAATTATATAAAGGTTTATTATAATTCTAGTATAATATCATATACAATATCATAGTTCCCTCCTTTATACATCCCACATTTGGTATTTAACGAATCAAATCACTTTGAGGGGGCGGTAGTCCGCACTTCCTTAAATGAAGATATCGTGTTTACCCATAATGGAAACCATAAAGGTATGACTAAAAAGAAAAATACAGAAGCTTAAGGAAAACATAAACATATTATATATCATATATAAATATAGTTACATATTAATGGCCACCTTTGAAGGTGTTAAAAGAATTTTGAACAATCATCGTTTCGGAAGGCATAAATTCACCATCCACGGAAACAGTATGTTCGCTAACCATTAGATGTAGGTGTGTGTAAGGGTAGCTCGAATACTTATTATAAAAACATCCTAGTATATTTAGGATACTGGAGTTGTTACAAAAGAAAAGAATAAAAAGAATTTAGGGGGTTGGAGAAGCAAAATAAAACAAAAGGACTCAAAAGAAGACATTACCTTAAAATTGGGTAACTCCCTTTGGATTGAGCTCAAAAGCTTCCTTGGGAAGACTTCTGCCCAAAGTGAGGCTTCAAAGAGTAATAGAGGGAATTGGAGAGACAAAATGGGTAGTGTTTGGCCGAGCCAAAGGCTTTTGGAGTGTGGATAAGGAGGTAGAGGTGGGGGCCTTTTATAAGAGGAGAGGAGGGGCACTCTTAGAAAGTAAAGATAAGTTACTTTATTTTAAAATGAGTTTCGGATTCGAAAGGTCCCACATTAATATAATTCTAGGATAAGGTGATAAAGGTTTGAAATCCACTCATCCAATTGGTTTTGGCTATTTTTAGGTTTTAGATTTTACATTATCTTTCCATTTTATTTAAATCGTTAAATAATGAGGTCATCGCTGCATCATCATGATGTCATAAATAATTTAATTTATATAATGTCTAAAAATTATATAAAACTACTATGATGTAGGAAATCTTTTTATATTTCTAATGAATATTTATAGTCAAAAATATGACTTTTATAACCCCATATAAAAATTGTTTTAGTAACATAACTCATGTTTGTGTCATTATTACTTTAACATTAAAGAAAAAAAAAATTATGTCATTTCCCAACCAAAGTGGCTCCATGGGGTCGCCAAGTTGACCCATGGTTTGTATTGGTCGGCCATGACACATACAATGAGGGTAGGACATGTTTCAAGCTCATCTCATACTATTAAAACATTATTTTTACCTTAAACTACACTAATTACCACTAATCGCGAGTAAGAACATAATAAGTTAATATTCACCAAAAATTTATTTTAATCCCATTGAACCACATTTTACTTCTTAATGACAACGACGTATGTCGGATTTTTGAAATTCAAAACACAATGATGGAAAAATTTCATTTAAACGGAAAAATCAGTTTTTATAAGTACCACTTAGTGGTTTCACTATTCATCAAAAATTGATGTTTTTCAGAAAATTTCAAAAAATTAATCGTAAGATATATTTGATACTACAAATTCAAAAATGAAGTCTATTTTACAAAATTCAAAACATATAAGTCACATTAATTAATTTAATAATTAATTCCTGCTGTCATCACAAATAGCGTGTTTTTATGAAACAATATGTATCAAATGATTGACACCAGTTTAAGTCCAATTTCAAAGTGAAATTGATTCCAATGAACACCATTGGATTAAATGGTAAAAATATATTGTAATTTCATTTTAAAACCAATTAAAATGATAATATAATCATATAAATAAATTATATTAAAAAGTGTTTTTGAATTAAAATACAACATTTTACAATATTCATTAAAAAATGAACATTGTCAGAAAACTACCAAAAATTCACACAAAGTAAATTTTGATGTCCCAAACATAAAGAATAAGTTTATTTTGACAAAAATAGCTTATAAAATTGTCAAAAGATAGATTTAAAAAGGGTTTTCCATTAAAAGGCAATAAAACAATCTTTTAAGAATATTAGTGTATTCCAAGCATAAGATTGTATTTATTTTCATTTTAAGCCTCTAAAACACTATCTTAATCATTCATAGACATAGATAAAAATATCTATTATTCATTACATGGGATGTTACAATATTCCTTGAATCTCACCAGATAAAATATATTATTTATATAGAAATTAAGTGGAGTTAGTAAAAATAGACACCAAACTATGGCTCAAAACATACACAGATTAGATATAGGGGAAATGATCCATATTTAGTTGAAAAATATTTATCAAAAATTTCATTTGATAGTTTATTTACTATAATCAATGAATAATCTAATTTTATAATTTGTAATGAGGAAGGTGTTATAGTATATAAATATTCTAGTTTACTAATCATTCCATGTGATTTTCATGTCAGTCTAGTACATAAAAAATACATTGTTTTGATCTCTTTATGGGATGGTTAAGTTTTTTTTTTGAAAATTAATATAATGTTTCAAAACTCATCATATATCACTATATATGGTGAAATACAATATCCCGACTTCTAAACTATCTATTATTGGTTTTTATAATATTAAATGATTTGATTGATATATCTAATATATGAAAGAACATATAAATTGAATATTGGATTAAAAATATACTATTCAAAGATATATCTCCATTAAAACCTCAATGTTTTCCAATTCATCAATTATAATGAGAAAGTTTTCCAAAAAAATTCAATAAAGAGTGATAAGTTAATTGAACTAAACTAAATTGGTTAAATGACATCTAGAATTATCTTCACTACAATTCAATTCCATAGATATATCCTAATATAATCTCATAAAAATTTCTCACCCATATATTACAGTGGATTAAGGTATATGAAAAATATAACTTTAATAAGAATGGATTATTATGTTAATTAAAATAATAGCATATCGACTTATGTAATGATATTTTTACAGCATGAGTGTCTAAATGTTGAAACCCCATTGCATTAAAGCATCTTAAGAGGGGTGTGGTAATTTTGATAGTTCCACTTTATTTTTTTATTGAATATTGTTCTCATGTTATAAAAAATATTAAATTTTCTATTAAAAAAATATGCACAATGTTTAAACATGAAAAGTAATGCTTTGTAATATAAGGATTTTACACGGAATACACGAAATAGGCTATACCCAAGGGGTGTACACTGATTATTTTTCTATATTATAAGAAATATTTTTATGAAATGTCGTATTGGATTTATATTAACTTACAATAGATTCAATGTGTCACTTCATCCTCATATATATCTACTCACTATTTTAGGATTAATATTTAGAGAACATAGAAGTTAACACATTTATAATGAATGATTTATAAGAAATAAATACACAAAAAGTGGGTTTTTTATCATTATATACATATTCATTAATTAGTCTAAATGTTAAATATTTTTCACTTTATCTATCCTCACACAGTAATATCACCTTATAATTAAATCTTGGAAAACATTTCTTTCCTTTTCTATTGGATGTTTCTCCTGCAATTACCCATTATTCTCTAAATACTCAATATAATACAACATGTAATTTCTTAAAAATATATCTAATATGTTATGAAAGATTTAATAATCTAATTAGCAGTTAAAAGTATGCATAATAGTTGAGCTTCACTGTCCATTAATTAAGGAAATGATTTAATGTTTGAAAAAGTTCATACTTTTAAAATATAATATTATCCTAAAAATCACAGTATTATAGGCAATATTAATATGTAATTATTGTCAATTACCATATATAAAAAAAATAAGAACTCGATACTTATATCAAATCAAAATAACCAGTAGTATTTAAAGAATAAATATTATATATATATATATATATATATATATTTAACATGTGGAAATGGATATCCCTAAGACGTATTCTTGAATTCTTTACTCCAACCTTTGGCTTTGATATGATTTATATACTATAAAAAATATCCCAACTAACATTCTTTTAAAAATAATATTCCCTATACATCATGACCATTTTTTAGACATGATTTATAATCCTCTCAATCATAGTATATGAATATATCATAATACACAAGGTATAATCAATTACTCTTACTATTTTCATGTTGAAATTTCATGCTGTGGTGTTAATATTTAACCAATGATAATAGAATTTAACCAATTCATTAAAAATTAACCATATAAGAAAAAATATTTATTTAGTATTTTTACTTCATGATGAAATATTTAATCCACCAGTAAATAAAATTTTCTAGCTGTAATTACCACATGTTCATAATAATTATGACATGTTGTTCAATCCCCCTATAAATTTCACTCCAAAACTCCACAAAACTTATTCCAAACTTCATCCTAAATATATTTAACCATATATGGATGATTTTAATGAAACATATATACTTTTTAAACATATTTTAGTATCCTATTGTCTTGATCAACATAGTTTCCAATATTCTACACCTTTTGGGTTTTTTTGGAATCCCCATGTTAATTGAATAGTTCACAAGTGTTTTTGATAATATTAACAACTTTGGAAAATCTAAAGAGTAATAAAAATTCTATCTAACACTAAAATTATATGTGATCTATTATCAATATAAAAAAAAGAGGTATTAAAATATTTCTATGCAAACCATAATCCATTATATCTCTAAAATACCAATCAAATATGATTCCCTGTGTATTTTTAATTCTTTGATTCTATTCATTATTAATTGTACCCCTTCATTATTTCTTGAAAATAAATTCACCTCATATGTAGATTTTGTCACCTTTATATAAGGATTAAAATATGGCCAACATCTTCTTTTTAGGATTGAAATGTATTTTAAGATAACAAATTTCAACAATTTTTATAATTAGTCCCCTTTGAAAACAACTCAAAATCCATAATTCCTATCATAAATGGGCGTTCATGTTAGTAATTAAATGAATTATGGGAGAGGGGATAGACTAGATCTTATTTAATATTGGATGATGATATAAAACTATGACTCTATCAAAGTTTTTAAAAAAATTATGTGGAAAATTATTTTATAAATAAATGTTCAATTGTTGATTTGATCTAATATTATATACCCTAAAAAATCTATGTTCTACTACTTATTTAAAATATCAACACCATATTTAAATATAATTTTCCTTAAATACTGTACTAGAATCTATACATATTCAATCACACTTTTATTATAGAAGAAAATCACCATTTTAATCTTGACCTCTTTTCCAATATCATCCAAATATTTATTCATTCAAATATATCCAGTACATGCCTTTTATCTCTAAAGATATAATCCAATTGAGATAATCTATATGATGTGATTTCCTTTTTAATAATCACAATTACACACTTGATAGAAATGAAGAATTATACTCCACATTTATATTCTTCCCACAATAATTCTATAAGAATTTATATTTTAATACGTTATAAAATCTTAATCATTTCAATAATTTTATATTAATCAATAATAAAGGGTAATTTTTACATACCTCATGATTTTCCAAACTAAAAATAACATGATCTCCTTTTAGATTTATATGGATATGAGATAAAAATGTCACATAAACAATATCTATTCTTCTTTTATAAAAAATAATATACTTCCCTCCATTATCCAAAATAATTTCATATGTATTTACCTTAGTATTTATGATTTTTAAGTATTATTATTGTAGTGATTAGGTAAATTGATTTGAAATATTATATGTCAAACTTTTTGACATATAATTTTCATAGTTTTCTTGATTTGTAAATGTTTACTCTCATTTTATGATTGACTCATAGCTTTGAAAAGATTATATGTCCAATAATTATTTATATCTTAAACATTAACATAAATTTTTTACAATTCATTAATTGATTATTCTTTTCAAATTAAAAAGAAGATATTATAAATATAGATTATTATGATGAAATGTTCTTCTATTGTTGACTTTTCGTTGAGGTTGTGATCATCGCTACCTCTATTAAACTCAAAATGAATTAAATATAAATCCAAACTAGCATACAATGTATATGGTGCCAATAATATACTATATAAATCTTTCTATACCTGATATAGATTTACTCCAACCTCACTAAGATTACATCCCTGATGTTTTTTAATATAAACCTCTACTTTATAAACACTATTTAAGATTTCTATTTTCAAATCCAATTAGTATATTATGATTCCTATTTTAATTATAACCAGAAATAAAATTAAATTTGATTTAAATATATCCAATAGTGAAGGTGTCTCCTCAATATCTATTTCCACAACGTGAGTATAAATTTTACATACCAACCATTATTTAATTAATATATCATTTCCATTATCATTATATCCATTCATGAACACAAATGTTTTCAAAATATATTATAAAAAATAATAATTTTTATAATATCCCACATTTTATTAATCATTATTTTATAATGAATTTTTATCATGTATTTAATGTATGATTTATATTTATTTTTATTTATTAAATGATTTTGTTTTTCTATATGTTAGAAAAAAATATACATGATTGTTACAAAATATATTACTTTTATTGGATAAGTATTATCACCAATGAAATTAGAATCATAAATTTATAAACACCATTTACTCATTTTATTTGATTTTTGATTCATTTTATCTAAAATATCTTTTTCTATGTAAGATTTAAAATATTATTTATTTGTCAATTTTATAGGTTCTTTTCATTGTTTTTATAAAATAATCCTCTTCAACACAAATTCAATCTAAAACTAAATTTATATATTTATTCATAGACTTATCTTCAATTAATTTTACCTTATTTAATTGAATGATCATGATGATTATTTTTTAATTAATTTTCAATATTTTCTTTTGATAGAATAACTAAAAAATAAACCAATTTTTGAATCACTATATTAACAATGAATTCCATCCTCATTATAAATAAAATATTTTCCCCCAAATAGTATGAAGTGTTTCATATTTGGTTTCCTTATTAAAATATTTTTGTGACATAATCTCCTCACCATGATTTAAAAAAAATTATTTTCAATACACACCACCAATTTCAATATTTGTTTCCAGATACTAGTCTTAAACAGTAGTTTATTCATCATGTTGCTCAATTTGTGATTTTTTTTAAAAACACCATTTTTTAAAAAGTGTTTTTACTAATAAAAATTTTTATTTAATTTAATGTTTCTCAACATTGTTATCACCTTAAAAAATGTTCAAATTATAAAATTATCCTGTTATAAAATGTTGACTGTTCACCACATTTAATTTTCAAAACACTGTTAATGTTTTTTAATTCAATCCATAACATGTTTATTTTGTTAGATAATAAATATTTCCCATAACCTTCTATAATCATATATAAAAAAATTAAATGTTTTTCTCCACATGTTCTTTTATGTTCCATTGGACCACACTCTATAGTTTGAACTAAATTGAGTAATTTCGATTCACTTTTGTTCTTTAGCCCATGATAACTTCATATCAATTTCCTTCTTATACACATATCACATATATTTTCCCGCCCAATTTTTAAATTAAATATATATACCACTATGTGATTTTATAAATTCATTACCTAATTATTTGATCTATATGGTCAAATAATTGATAAAAAATATATTTTCTTCTTCCACTATAGTAAATATTGAGATATCATTTCTATACATATGATAAATATTATCAATTTATCCACTATATTTACACCAATTAATATAGTGATTTTCATTTATTAGATACTTCTTCTATCTTTACATGAACTTTAGTCCGGAGTCTCAAGATATCATGTAAGAGTACAACAAAAAAGACCATATTGTTTTTTTAATAGATAACATGATGAACTCTGTTTACAATTTTCTTTATATTTAAATTTCGATAATTTCTATAATGAACTATTCCATGTAGATTAACTATTATATTATTAAATAAAAATTTATCTACACTCATTTGGAATCAATAAACATTGTAAAATATCTATGTACAAAAAATATTTATCAACATTAGTTGAATTTTATCCATTATAGCCTTTTATTTATACTAATTATCCTTTTATAAAACATTTGGTTGAGTTTAGAAAGAAGTTAGATCATACTATTTTTTTCTTAAACAAGTAGTGAGGTAATCCTCCTCCACATTCAATACTAAAATTATTTTTCTCAGTAAAATGTTGTTCTTCTAATATAAATATATGTTTTAGATGCCAAAATTATATATGTTTCATATTTTTATAAACATTTAATAAATATACATATTCCAAAAAATTATATTAATGAAAAAAATTTCTATAAAACAATTTATTCTTTGAGTTTTGGAATATATTTTCATCCTCATTTTCAAATTCCAAGGTGACCCAAATTGTATATTGATCCTCACCATTTTGTAATTGGTTCTAGTGTGACTCAAGTATCCAAAAAATAAAACAACTTTAGAAGAAATTTATTCTTAGCTTAAATCCATATTCTTGATTTTCTGAGTATCTATTAGGATTTTAGATAACTCTAGATGGTCGAGTTCAGGAGTCTCCTTATAATGTCCCTGACCCGTGTGCCACTAAACTGGTGCCCCTATATGGCTAGTTACATGACCTCAAGAACACCTCCCCATATTCTAGAGGTTATCGACCAACAGAAAGGGTCAAATAAGCTGCATGGGGAGACTATACCCTCAATACTAGAGTAAGAAACCACTTATAATAATTGAAATAGCAAAAATACAAGAGAAAAATTCATAACATACATAAGTAACTAAATCCCAAAATTGGGTAAAATCATAAGAAACAATAAATATTCCATCCCATGATATAGTGTGAAGTGAAAAAACCCAAAAGAAATAAAATAGTACAATCCCCAAAATGGTCTAGACTCCAAACCTAGAACCTCACCCAATCATGTCCCATGTCCAACTCATATCCCAAGCATAGGTCACATTCCCTTTTACTAACCTCCAAGCATGAAATCTTCATGGGTACCAAATGGTGTCCTGAGAAGGGTGTGAGTATAACACAATAGGCCACCACTAATGATGTCAATAAAATATCCATCAAGGTAGATAGGGCATGAAAATGATAATAATGTAAAAATAATGGAAAATAGTTTAATAGGTCAATATAAACTATGATTCATTTTATTTATAATACAAATGAATTCATATTCACTACTCAATCATTTCATTATTCAGTCTCCCCTTTTTACGTGTTCAATAGATTAGTCATATTCAATTATCACCGGCATATGAAAATACAATCAATCCCTATATCACAAGTCATCACATTATAACAATATCATTATCATCACCTCTATGCCTCAGCCCGGGTGGAATGCAACCGTTAGGGGAAAAGAAGTTCACCCCCTTCCCTAACCTATGCATTTAGGTGAGGATCTAGAACCTTGGTCCAACTCGACTTGTGGATGTAGAACCTCAAGTCAATACCCCACTAATCCAATCCTTGTGTATATGCTTATTTATCATTCACCACAAAACACCATATCACAACAACATAACTAACATCGTTTACAATCATCCCCATAATCTCAATAAATGGGAAATTACATTTTTTACATAATCCATTAACACATTAATTTTTCATATTACATAACCCCTTTTTCTTTATTCTAATTTTAATTTTCCATCTCACTAAGCACATTCAAGTATAAATCTAATCCCCTACATTTTTTCATTTATCAATTTAACCCATTTTCATGCCAACCAAACAAACCCTTAACTAATTACCCATCCTAGGTGTATCAATAGACACCAATTTCATTTCCTTTAAGAATATTAACATATTCATCAAGGGATCTCGGTTCTTTCACAATGACCTACACTTACTTAGCTAACTCTATGTCTGGGAAATCGACACGACCCTCAAGTGTCCCTAAATTGGTCATGTCATCCTCCATGCATCCCATGGGAATCAAGATGGGTTTAATTAACCATTTAGACACCACTATATAAAATCATGTCAAAGTCAAAAATAACTCTTCAAAATAGGGAAAGCATAAAAACCCTACATGAAAAAATCTACAAAAAACCCAAGAGATTTAAATCTTAGACCACCTACCTTGAGTCTATTGGCGAACACACTTCCAACCAAAGCCTTATATCCTGATTTAAAACCCCTTTGAATCCTCATCCTAAATCTCATCAAAAAAGATATTTTTGAGAGCTTCAGATGGAAATTGGCCAAAATACAAGACCGAAACTAGAAAAGAGAATGGAGGAGGATATTAGACTCACCCAGATCATTGATTCGCATCCAGCGACAATCCAAACGTCCATGAATCGAAGTAGAATAGTACTTGGGAGCTCTTGGTCCCTTTGGTTCATTCATAGTGTTGCAAGAGAGGAGGAGGAGGAAAATACAATGTGGGGTATAAAATCTTGGAGTGAAAGACATGTAATTTTTTAAAAAGTTTCTGGGCTGCACTGTTTAACAACAAAGTTTTCCAAACCATGCTTGAACCGTGTAGATGCTTATTTCCCAAAAGAGCCTCTTCGCACGATTTACCCACATGTTTTTTCCAAAACATGTGGAGGATACTATCCAAAAACCTTCCTCTTGCATAGTTTACCTAGGCTACCCGCAAGCTTAGCACTAACCGTTCACAGACTGTGCAGCTAGCCTAGAAAACTCATTTACCCCCTTTTCATGTCCTGAACCCCCAGAACAACCCCAAGCCTCCTCATGGACTTTGGATAGTACATAATTAACTCAAATAAAGGGATAAAACTAAAACATAAGTAAAAAATTCCTTATAGAAAAATATAGGATCTTAAAACATCCCCACCTTATAATGGATCATCCCTAAGCCGCTCTTCCCAAGCATCAATGAGTTTCCAAAGAACAGAGATTGGGCCACTAGACCTACCTATTACATTCCCGCTCCCATTTTTCCTCCATAACGTTTCCATATTTCCATATAACATGAACTAGGGGCACAATAATACCACATAAAACATTATCACTATGATATACAATATGAACCTGGTGCTCCTCAATGGACGCATCAGCCTAAAGCTTGACATCCTTAGCATTTATCAAATGAGATTGGTCAGGGTGATGCTATCAGAGTTCTGAAACATGGAAAATGTCATGAAGCCAACTATACCACTGTAGAATATCCAATTAGTAAGCCACTAGTCAGATACATTCCACAATCTCAAATGGCCCCACATATCTAGGCACCAACATGGCCTTATTCCAAATTCGACGGTGACCCAAACATAGAAACATTCGTAGAAAAATCTATCACCCACCATGAACTCAAGAGGTTTGTGATGCTGATCTGCATATGAAATATGCCTACTCTGAGGTGTTTCCTTAAACATTTGAATCAAATGAACCTTCTCTGACATCCCCTACAGAAGACTTGGCCCTAACAGCTTAGACTCTCTAGTCTCCGACCAACACAACAATGATCTACACGGTCTCCCATAACGTGCCTCAAAAGGTGCCATATAAACTGTAGCCTGAAATCTATTCTTATAAGAAATCTCTACAATAAAAATGTTATTTTCCCATGAACCACTAAAATCCAGAACACATGATCTCAACATGTCTTCTAATACATGAATTGTACCCTCTGACTTCCCAACAGTCTGTGGGTGGTAGGCCGCACTCAGAAACAACTAGGTACCAAGTGCCTTCTGTATCCCCTTCAAGAATTGTAAAGTGAAACATGATTCATGATATATAAATATGGTTCTCGACATGCCATGATACCATACCATTTCCAGAACATACAACTCCCCCAACTGGTTGACTGTATAGGTCTCTTTAATTGGAAAGAAACGAGAAACATTGGTTAGTTGATCTACCACCACCCAAATGTCACCATTCATCTGAGGCGTCCTTGGAAGACCTACTATGAATTCCATCGGGATGTTGTTACACTTTCACTTTGGTATATAAAATGACTGAAACAAACCACCTGGGAACTGTTGTTCATCCTTCTCCTACTGAAAGGTAAGGCATCACACCAAAAAACCTGCCTCTTCATTATTCATTGTTGGCCACCAAAACTGCCTACATAGATCACGATACATCTTAGTCAATCCTAGTTGCACTACCCACCGTGACGCGTTGAACTCATGCATCAAATCTTTTGGTACATATTTCGGAACCACAACACAACCATGAACATAAGAAAATCCAACAGCATCGAAGGTCCAACTAGAAGGCGACTCCACACCTTTAAGACTTTCTTTCCTAGACAGACACTATGGATCTACTAACTGACTCTCCTTAACTCAGATCAAAAGCGTAGACTCAACTGCTATAGAGGCAAGGGTTATAAGCCTGTGCTCCTCCTGTACCCCCAAATGCTTCTCGACAAACAAGGCCATCATCGTCCACTTTGAATTAGATTCCTGAAATACGTGATTCTGATTCTTCTGGCTCAGAGCATAAGCTAAAATATTCCATTTTCCCTGTTTGTAAACCAATTCAAAAATCAATGTACTGCAAGTACTTGACCCACCAACACTATTAAAGATTCAAATCTCATTGTGAGCATATTTTTTTAAGACATTTGTGGTTTGTAAATACCGTAGAGGGTTCTCCCAACAAATAATTCCCCCAACACTTTATGTCATGAACCACAACATCTAGCTCTAGGTCATGAGTAGGATAATTTCATTCCTGTGGCCCCAACTGCCTCAACTGATAAGATACATCTCGATCATCCTGCATCAACCATGCCCCATTTCCAACATCAGATGCATCCCAGAACAAGGTATACTACTTACCTGGTCTGGGTAAGACACTACTAAAAACATGGATTTTAAAAGCGCTAAAAATAAGCTTTAACAGCGATAGAAAAGTGTTGTTAATAATGGAGAAGATAGGTGTAACACCCCAAGATTTTATGAAAAATATTCTTTTTAATTTCATTAATGTCTTGTGTTGTACGAAAAACCAAAAGGATCTTTCAAAACACACATCCTTGACTTGCCTTGCATTACCCTCAATCACGACCTTCCTCTATAGCATGTGTAGTACGCAATACCGAGTTTTACAAAACAATGATATGCTATTAAAATATTATTAAAACTAGCTGTTATGAATAGTAATAACCTCTTTTTGAAATTTTTTAAATTTTATTTTTCAAAATGGACTTAATTTATGGATTCGGAATATCGAAATGAGCTTAGGGTGCAATTTTGGTGCTTTTCAGATAACTTTCATTTTCTGATGAATAGTGAAAATTACTAAATTTTTATTAAAAACAACCTTTTTAATCAAAATAATTAATAGTGATAAATAATTAATTTGAGTGGTTTTAAAGTATATTTAGAATAAATTTTTACAATTTAATACAATGTTGTTCATTGGATGTAATTTCACATTTAAATCATACATAAACAAGTGTCAATCTTTTGATAGTTATTATTTTTTAAGAACACGCTATTTGTTTTGACGACAGGAATTAATTTTTAAATTATTTAATGAAACTGATATGTTTTTAATTTGGTAAAATAGAAATCATTTTTGAGTTCATACTATCAAATATAGCTTAGGCCTAATATTTGGTATTTTTCTGGAAACTTTCATTTTTTGATGAATAGTTAAACCACTAAGTGGTAGATAAAAAAATGAATTTTTCATAAAACTTAATTTTATCTCTTCTGTGAGTGGAATTTCAAAAATCCGAGAGACACGGTTGATTTCTGTAAGTAAAATGTGGTTCAATGAGACGAAAATAATTTTTGGTGAATCGTAACATTTTACTTTTATTTACCACGGTTAAAAGTAAATAGGGTCATTAAGGGTAAAAATGATATTATTATTACCCTAAAACATGTCCTAATTCTACTGGATAATTTTAATTCGACCAAAAACAACCTTAGGAATAAAATATGACCATTTAGGCCCACATGGATTAGATTAGGACATTTATTATTAATTTATTTAAAGAAGGGTTAAAAAAGTTAAAATCAAAGATTAATAAGTACATAATTTTTAATATAGGGTTATACATAAGATAAATTCAACTATAAATATTCATTAGAAAGATAAAACGATTACCTACATAATGGTATTTTAGTTGTCATTTTTGGACATTATATAAGTTAATTTATTTATGACACAAAGATGATGCAGTAATTATCTTATTAATGAAATATTGACATAATTGATGTTATAAATACCCAAATAAATGTAATTTGAGACTTTTTATAAATTCCACTAATTTTATAGGTTAATATGACATGATATTATTGATTTAAGTAACCATTTTAGAACTAATAATTCTGTTATAATTTTCACAAAAATCAATTATTAAATAGTGTCAAAATTGACATAAAATAGTTTTTAAAAACAATGTTATATTATTATTATTTATTTTATTCCAAAAAATCTAAGGTTCGTCCAAATGACTTAGATAAGGTTATATATATTAATAATAAACAACTTGGGGTTCGTTTGGCTTGTTATAGTATGTTTATTAACCTTATAGTGTAAGAACACAAAAAGACACGATAAAAGTAAAATTATCTAATGTAAAGTTAAATATAAATGATAAGGTTAAAATAGGAACCTAAACATGTCCAAATTCTACTTGATGAGAGGATTTGGACCCATCCCCACCTTAGCTTCAAAATAAATCAATTTGGATCTATTTAAAACTGAATATGACTTTATAATAAAATACTATTTTTAGTTTTCCAAAGGTGCCCCTCTCCTCCCTTATAAAAGGGCACCTCCTCCCTCTCATTCTCACACCACATTGAGCTTTCAAGCTCGGCCAAACCATGCCAATTTATCCTCTCCACGTACCTAGATACATCCTAGAGTTACTGGTCTTCTTCAAAGACCAATTTTAGTGCCCAAAAAGGAAGTCTCAAATATGCGCTTCAAAGAAGAGGTAATGTCTGTTACCGATTCTTTCATCTTTATTTCTTCATCCACTTCTACTTCTTTAGTTGTTTCATTATGAAGTAATAACATCGGTATCACTCATATACTGAAATGTTATTATAAGTATGAAACAATCCTATTTCACCATCTATCCATCCAACGGAAAACGAAATCACCGCGCATGCGTACGTACGGAATACCGTCTCCACGCCGTGGTGTAATCTATTTTCCACCACCACCTTACTTGGATAGGTATAATGGTGTAAATAATAACTATATATGATTATTGTAAAGTGATATTGATTATGAAATACTATACATACACTCCAATACAATTCCACGATCATGATAATGATATCATCGCTCGTGCGTACGTAAGGACTACCGTCTCCACGACGCGATGAGATTCATTATCCACGTTAAACATTCATGAATGATTATAAAGTATATATAATAAGTAATAATGAAATATATGACATAATAATGATAATTTATTTATGTGTATACATATTTATTTAATCTAATTAATTCCATTCTACTCAATAAGGAAACGAAAACAGCGTTCATGCGTATGTATGGCCTACCGTCTCCATGAACGATATATTTCATTCCATTTATTGATCTATTATATATATGTATATTAGGAATATATATTATATATAAATCATGTTTTATATTATGTAATTAAGTAATCATGATCTATGTAATCATATGAATAATTACAAGTCAAAACACGGACGACAAATGAAACGATTTTACCCAAAATGATCTTTAAACATGGAATCTAGAAAAGAACGGGTAATATAAAGTCATAAGTGAACCATATATGATATAATAACAATGAGTATGATTCTGAAATAAGTCAATGACATTATTTAAATCATTATACAGGAGGTTCGGACACTTATAAAGAAAATCAGACCTAAGGTAAGGGATAATTTTTCAAATCTCATTTTTATCCGAGATTTCTTATTCGTAAGTATTTACTGGGGTTATTTCAATCAGTCATGTACATGTTTTATAAAAGTGTTTTCATGTATGTTTAAAGTCCTTTTTACCCATTCTTGACTTTTACTACATGGTATGTAAAGAATCTTTCTTTTGTTTATGTTACGAGTTGAATTTTCTGACAAAAGTATGAGAAGAATGTTTTTTTAACTTATACAGAATGAATGGATTTTTTAAAAATTATTTCCAAGAAGCTTACTTTAAATGTTTTCACGTTTATATTTAATCAACTTATTTTAGTTTAAAATTGTATGACATGTTAATAAAGGAAAAACATTTTTGAGGTAGAAAGGATATTTTTTTCAAGAATGTAGTTCAAGTGTTTTATCAAAATTATTTTCCTTCTATGATAATAAAGGGTTCTGTTTCTATCCCTATTTTTACATTGATTTGATAATTTTTTGATGGAATTATTTTTATGATGTCCTTTTATCTTTCATGGATTATGTTATGATGGAATGATGTTTTAGATTCCCATTTTTATTAAATGGTTTATGCAATGATGTATGATTTTTGATTTTGTGGCACACATAATAACGGTATCATTATGAGATGAGTGGGACCTATATCAACCTTCAATTCATTGGGTAAATATTTTATATCTCATGAGATAGACATGGATGGAACGGCAGGTTAAACCAGTTTAGTGAAACATGACTGAAACGTGGAGTGAACTCGGTTCAGAAATGGACTTTGCCCACTAAGATAATCTTGGCTATGAGTCTTGACAAATGAGAAATTATTCTTTATTATTATGTGTGTATGCCACAAAGTTTCATGTTTTATGTTATGATTATTGGGATTACATTTCACTACTATGATTTATCCCATGTTATGATATTATAATCTCTTTTGTAGGTTACAATTTCCAAAATGTTATGTTCTTATGAATATGATGTGATTGATATTTATTTTGTTTACCCTTACTGAGCATTTGAGCTCACCCTTTTATGTTTTATTTTCCCCAAGATACAAAGAACGGTTTTAAGTAAAAAAAGGAAGATCTTTATGGGAGATGTTAAAGATCTTTCACCACCATTAGAAGATTATATTCCGAGTTTCCAAAGACACTAAACTATTACAGTCTTTATGTGTGTGTTTTTGTTATATACTAAGTATTTCGCAAAAGTAATGTAATGTCCATGTACATTAAGCTTCAGGTCTCTATAGTTGGTATCAGAGGAAAGGTTTAGTCAACCATTGGAAACTATGATGCAAGAAATTTAGTGAGATCCTTAGAGATATTTCTAAGGTATGTATAGGGATGTTCCTAAGGTTAAGTATAAGTATAGGTTATAGTACTAGAATTACGTTAACCCAAGATGTTAGATATTGAAGGTACTCCCCCTTTATTATATTGTTTTCCCTAGTTTGATTTTTGCCTCTCACACTATTCTTTTTGGGTTTTAGATGATGGATGGAACCCGAAGGAACCGTGTTGATCAATGTAATGGACAATGCAATGATTGTCCTCCTGAACAAACAAATGTTATGGGAGATGGAGTGAAAAAATTTATTTCTATACTTACAGAAGCTATGAATCATTCGGGACTTCCAAATGAGCAGAGAAGGAAACAATATTCTATTGAGTCCTTCATGAGGCAACGCCCACCTTCTTTCAGTGGGTCTTCTGATCCACTTGTTGCTGAACAATGGATCAGTACTACTGAAATGATATTTTCAGTTCTTCAATGTTCTAAACATGATAAAGTCATCTTAGCAGTGTACCGTTTGGAAGGTGATGCTGATCAATGGTGGAATCTTATCAAGAATACGAGGCCAAGAGATGAAATTGATTCGATGGAATTGTATGAGTTCAAGAACTTATTTTTCAATAAGTACTTCCCTCGTATTATTCGAACAAAGATGGGGAAATAGTTTCTTGAACTAAAGAAAAAGGATGATGAATCTGTTGGTATATACAAAGTTAATTTTACAAGGCTTACAAGGTATGCATTTGGATTTATCATCCAACCTGAAAGTAAAGTTGATCAATTATTTATTGGATTAGAACCAAATCTTCTAAGAGCATTAACTATAAGAGACTTCAATAGCTATGAAGAAATTGTGCATTGTGCTATCAAGGTAAAAATGGAAGTTGGTGTTACATATCCATCTCATAGTTTTGACAAGAAACGAAAGATGGAGTTCAATGAGAAATCTCAGAATAATGGTGAAAAGAAGATGAATGTTTCCTTATGCTCAAAGTGTGGAAATAAGCATGGTGGAGATTGTCTTAAAGGGACTAGAAAATGTTTTAAGTGTGGAAAAGAATGCCATCGAGCTGTTGAGTGTCGAAGTAATAGAGAAAGGGTTACTAATTATGTGAATAAAGAAATGACTATAGAGAACGCACCACCAACACATCAATGCATCAAGTGCAAGGAAATGGGTCATTATGCTAATAAATGCCTTAATCCAAGGGTTAGTGATGATCGACATGAGAAACCACTTAAGACAAAGGACAAAGGGAAGTCACATGCGATCACTATTGGCGATGTTGAATATGACAACGATGTGGTGGAATGAATAAGTGTTTATGTAATGGGATTCCAAAATAATGTTTTATATAGTATTGTGGAATATTGGAATATTTATGTATTAGTTTATTGTGGTTTTCAATAATTTTATGGTACCGGTAACCATGGAATGTGATTGAGATATTTTTGGAAAAAAAATATGATATGCACATAATGAAGGGAAAATGAGAAAATGAAATGTTTGACAGTATTCATGAGCTCATGATTGATATAAGGACTAAGTGATATCATGGTTTGAGTATATAATTTTAAGGATTTTTGTATGTGGGAAGAGTTATCTTTTAACAACATTTATGTTTTCAATAAGGTTCAATGGGTATTCATTTTTTTTCAAGAGAATACATGATTAAGGTATTCACATTATTGGAATGTGATCAACATGATATATGAGGGATAAATTATAGTATTCACATGCTTGTTATATGACCTTTTTAATAATTGTTCTCTTTATACTATGAGTTTAGAAAGAAGTATTTTGGATAAGCCTAAAGATTGGAAAGAATTATGTTGGACATAAGATAGTATTGTTTAAGGATAGAAGTTTTTCAATATATTTTATGGGATGTTATAGTAATGTAGTTTTAGAAAAAGGACAGCCTACAAGATGGGCGACAACCCATCGCATCAGGCAAGGCTTTGGGAATCGAACCAACAAACGAAGTGAAACTGGCCTTTATTTCCTACCACTGGCCTACAGGAAGTCCTTGTTTAGTAGAAATTAGTTTTATTATATTAAGTAGTATGATATATGAAGTATAAGTCCATTTTAGGAACCATATATGATTAATCTCACTATAGATGGACTTATGTATTTTTTGATAACTTTTCTAACCTTTTGTTTGAGACAGATGGAATGACCCATCATTATGTCACATGATCTGCTAACACGTCACGAATGAAAAATTCAACTTCATTTCTTTAAGAGCTGAAGTGAAAATGGTCTAAAGAACGACCAATGGTGAGACTATACCAAAATCACGAAAGTATTTCTTCTAATTCCAATTTCATCAACTTTAGGGAAATGATCTTGAAAACCAAAAATGTTGTCCTAGTGCTCTTATATCTGATGAATCCGATGGTACCTTAGATCATCACAAATTTATGGTTTTGTGATTGCTGGATTTTCCATAGCCATGTTCTCTACCACTCTCCGTCAGAACATGATGGTTAGATTTCTCTTCCATATCCATATTTTCACCTATGTGGAAACCCAGTGATTAGTTTATTTGGGTAACCGTTACATTTCATAATATTGTTTTTAAAGATTTGTTTTGAAATTTCATTTTACGATGTGGGTTTCTATTAAAGAAACTTTCGAGTAGTAAACCATTTATAACCCCGATGAATTTCGAGGGAGAAATTCATTTTAAAGGGGGTAGAATGTAACACCCTGAGATTTTATGAAAAATATTTTTTTAATTTCATTAATGTCTTATGTTTTACGCTACACTAAAAGGAGTTTGCACAACACACATCCTTGTCTTGCCTTGCATTACACGCAATTGCGACCTTCCTCGATAGCGTGTGTAGTACGCAAAACCGAGTTTCACTAAACAACGATATGCTATTAAAATATTATTAAAACTAGCTGTTATGAATAGCAATAACCAATTATTGAAATTTTTTAAATTTTATTTTTCAAAATGGACATCATTTTTGGATTTGGAATATCGAAATTAGATTAGGGTGATATTTTGGTACTTTTCGGATAACTTTCATTTTCTGATGAATAGTGAAAATTACTAAATTTTAATTAAAAACAACCTTTTAATCGAAATAATTAATAGTGATAAATTATTAATTTTAGTGGTTTTAAATTATATTTAGAATATATTTTTACAATTTAATATAGTGTTGGTCATTGGATGTAATTTCACATTTAAATCAGACATAAACAAGTGTCAATCTTTTGATAGTTATTATCTATTAAGAATACGCTATTTGTTTTGACGATGGAAATTAATTTTTAAATTAATTAATGCAACTGATATGTTTTTAATTTGGTAAAATAGAAATCATTTTTGAGTTCATAATATCAACTATAGCTTAGGCCTAATTTTTGGTACTTTTCTGGAAACTTTCATTTTTTGATGTATAGTGAAACCACTAAGTGGTAGTTAACAAAAATGAATTTTTCATAAAACTTAATTTTACCTCTTCTGTGAGTGGAATTTCAAAAATACGAGAGAAATGGTTGATTTCAGTAAGTAAAATGTGGGTCAATAAGATGAAAATAATTTTTGGTGAATAGTAACTTTTTACTTTTATTTACCACAGTTAAAAGTAAATAGGGTAATTAAGGGTAAAAATGATATTATTATTACCCTAACACATGTCCTAATTCTATTGGATAAGTGTAATTCGACCAAAAACAACCATAGAAATAAAATATGACCATTTAGGCCCACTTGGATTAGATTAGGACATTTATTATTAATTTATTTAAAGAAGGGTTAAAATAGTTAAAATCAAAGTTTAATAAGTAAATAATTTTTAATATATAGTTATTCATAAGATAAATTCTACTATAAATATTCATTATAAAGATAAAAAGATTTCCTACATAATTGTATTTTATTTATCATTTTTAGACATTATATAATTTAATTTATTTATGACACAATGATGATGCAATAATTATCTTATTAATGAAATATTGACATAATTGATGTTATAAATCTCCAAATAAATATAATTTGAGACTTTTATGAATTCCACTAAATTTATAGGTTAATATGACATGTTAGTATTGATTTAAAGAACTGTTTTATAACTAATAATTCTGTTATGATTTTCAAAACAATTAATTACTAAATAGTGTCAAAATTGACATAAAATAGTTTTTAAAACAAATATTATATTATAAATTGTTATTTTATTCCTCAAAATATAGGGTTCGGAGAAATGACTTAGATAAGGTTATATATATTAATAATAAACAACTTGGGGTTCTTTTGGCTTGTTATAGTATGTGTATTAACCTTATAGTGTAAGAACACAAAAAGACACGGTAAAAGTAAAATTATCCAACTTAAAGTTAAATATAAATTATAAGTTATAAATAGGAACCTAAACTTGTCTAAATTCTATTGGATATAAGGATTTCGACCCATCCACACCTTAGCTTCTAAATAAATCAAATTGGATCTATTTAAAACAGAATATGACTTTATAATAATATAATATTTTTAGTTTTCCAAAGGTTCCCCTCTCCTCCCTTATAAAAGGGAACTTCCTCCCTCTCTTCCTCACACCACTTTGAGCCTTCAAGCTCGGACAACACCTGCCAATTTATCCTCTCCACTTCCCTAGAGACATCCTAGAGGTCCTGGTATTCTTCAAAGACCAATTTTAGATCCCTGAAAGGATGTCTCAAAGAAGCGCTTCAAAGAAGAGGTAATGTCTGTTTTTGATTCGTTCATCTTTATTTATTATTCCACTTCTTCTTCTTTAGTTGTTTCATTATGAAGTAATAACATCAATATCACTCATATAATGATATGTCATTATAATTATGAGACAACCCTATTTCACCATCTATCCATCCTATGGAAAACGAAACCACCGCAGGTGCGTACGTACGAAATACCGTCTCCACGCCGCGGTGTAATCTATTTTCCACCACCACCTTATTTGGATGGGTATAATGGTGTACATAATAACTATATATGATTATGGTAAAGTGATATTGATTCTGAAATAGTATACATATACTCCAATACAATTCCACGATCATGAGAACGATATCATCGCTCGTCCGTATGTACGGACTACCGTCTCCACGACACGATGAGATTCATTCTCCACGTTAACCATTCATGAATGATTATAAAGTATATATAATATGTAATAATGAAATATATGACATAATAATGATACTAGATTTATGTGCATATATATTTATTTCATATACTTAATTCCATTCAACTCAATAAGGAAACGAAAACAGCGTTCATGCGTACGTACAACCTACCGTCTCAATGAACGGTGTATTTCTTTCCATTTATCGATCTATTATATATATGTATATTCTGAATATATATTATATATAAATCATGTTTTATATTTTGGAATTAATTAATCATGATATAAGTAATCATATGAATAATTACAAGTCAAACATGGACGACAAATGAAACGATTTTACCCAAAACGCTCTTTAAACATAGAATTTACAAAAGAACGGGTAATATAAAGTCATAAGTGAACCATATATGATATCATAACAATCAGTATGATTCTGGAATAAGTAAATGATATTATTTAAATCATTATACAGGAGGTTCAGACACTTATGAAGAAAATTGGACCTAAGGTAAGGGATAAATTTGCAAATCTCATTTTTATCCGAGATTGCTTATTCGTAAGTATTTACTGGGGTTATTTCAATAATTCATGTACATGTTTTATAAAATTGATTTCATGTATGTTTAAAGTCCTTTTTATCCATTATTTACTATTACTACATGGTATTTAAGGAATCTTTCTTTTGTTTACGTTACCAGGTACTTTTTGACTTTTCTGACAAAAGTTCGAGAAGAATGTATTTTTAACATATACGGAATGAATGGATTTTTAAAACATTATTTCCAAGAAGATTTATTTAAAAGATTTCATGTTTATTTTTAATCAACTTCTTTTAGTTTAAAATTGTATGACATGTTAAGAAAGTAAAAAAAATTTGAGGTAGAAAGGATATTTTCCTCAAGAATGGAGTTCAAGTGTTTTATCAAAATTATTTTCCATCTAAGATAATAAAGGGTTCTGTTTCTATTCCTATTTTTACATTGATTTGATTATGTTATGATGGAATTATTTTTATGATGTCCTTTTATCTTATATGGATTATGTTATGATGGCATGATGTTTAAGATTTCCATTTTTATTACATGGGTTATTCAATGATGTATGATTTTTGATTTTGTGAAACACATAAGAATGGTATCACTATGAGATGGGTGGGACCTATATCTCCCTCCAATTCATTGGGTAAAGATTTTATATCTCATGAGATAGACATGGCTTGAACGAAAGGTTAAACCAGTTCAGCGAAACAGGACTGAAACGAGGATTGAACTCGGTTCAGAAATGGACATTGTCCAATAAGATAGTCTTGGCTATGAGTCTGGACTAATATGAAATGATTCTATATGATTATGTGTTTATGCCAAAAAGTTTCATGTTTTAAGTTATGATTATTGGGATTACATTTCAGTACTATGATTTATCCCATGTTATGATATTATAATCACTTTTGCATGTTATGATTTCCAAAATGTTATGTTCTTAGGAATATGATGGGATTGATATTTCTTTTGTTTACCCTTACTGAGCATTTGAGCTCACCCTTTTATGTTTTCTTTTCCCCAGGATATAAAGAAAGGTTTTAGGTAAAAAAATCAAGATCTTAATGGGAGATGTTGATGATCTTTCACCACAATTAGAAGATTATATTCTGAGTTTCCAAATACACTAAACTATTACGGTCCTTGTGTGTGTGTTTTTGTTATGTACTAAGTATTCTGCAAAAGTAATGTAATGTCCATGTACGTTAATCTTCGGGTCTCTACAATAGGGGGTCCCCTTTAACAGTGCTAAAAACCACTAATAATGGTTTCCCTTTATCTGGGATAAAAATAGTGTTGATAAAGGCCCTCCTTTAGCAGTGTATTTTTAGCGTGGATAAAGGACACATTTATCAGCGCTTTATTGAGCACTGATAACGGCCCATTTTTCAAGGCTATTTTGAGCACTGATAAAGGAACCTTTTATCACGGCTATTTTGAGCACTAATACGAGCCCTATTTATCATCACTTAAATAGAACTGATAAAGTCCAAGTTTCCAATGCAAACCCAACACCTACACAACCCCTGCACACTTAAGACAACACCTTCACACACATTCAAAAATAGAACCTGAACACAAATTAGCTGCAAAAAACAACACCTACACTCAAACAAATCATAGAAGAACAAAACAACGTGCACAAGAATTTCGAAAATAGTGCTATATACATTTACTTGAAATCAAGAATACAAAAAAACACTTCTATATACATTTAAAACAATGTTATATATGGTTACACTTATAATTATCCAACATATAGTTAAAAACATTAATGTTTCAACATTTATTCATCCATGATCCCCTCTAAAAATTGTGTATATGGTATTAGTTTCTGAACAAAGCATCTAAAATCAAGAAAAAAATTCCTCCTATATAAGAAAACAAATATTATGTTAGTAATACAATAATGAAATAAATTAAACATTAATATGAAATAATACATTAATAAAATGCCAATTTTTAATAAAAAAGACACATTTTGGTATATAGGGTGCCATAAGACTAGATTACACTTGATACATATCCTTGATATGGGTATGTAAGTGGCCATGATAAGCTACTAGAGTAATGAAAAGGAAACAATTCGACAAAGTACCACAATTAATGATTTTGATAGGTTTCATAGTGTTTGTACTTTCCCACTTTCTCTTCATAGTTCTATTATAGAAAGGAACTTCAAAAGATAACTTGAGGTGAATAAGGTGGTTCTAATGGAGGTAAAAATGGTATTTCCTTTGGATTATAAACAACCACTTCCATGAGGTCCATTTCACTTGGACATCCCTAGTCATCAGCCTCTCAGTCAATTTTTGAACCATCTTTGGCAACTGTGTCCTTGGGAAAGTAAATTAGAGAGGTGGGAGGTGACCAAATTTTACCAGCCTCATGAAAAATCCAAGAGAAAATAAATTTCACCATATTCCTAATAATATCAAAGAATATATAAAGGTGATGATAAAACTAATCTTACCTATTCAATAGATCCATCCTAGTCTCCCTTGTCTTCACTAGTGACCATTATGCTATGAATTGTTATTATCTATGCTAGGGGTGTGTAATGGACTTGGACTTTGACAGAATTAATCACAACACTCTGTTCATGGAGAAGTTATTTGACTTCAATGGGTAGTTGTTCATAGAATATTACTTTGGGAGTGATCACCCTCACAAATCCCTCTAGCTCTATATCCACTTGACACAACACTCTCCAGACCTATATGATCAATGTATTCTGCATCATGTTGTACCAGTATTGGAATGCGATGGAAAACACCACCATAATTAGAAAATATCACACAATTATTAAAACTTTTTTTATAGGAACCCCATAAAATGTTACTAAATCTGTTTTCACCCTCTTTATTGATGGGGTTGGATCTATGTGCCTCATTGGATTCTATGACTTCTAGAAATATGTGGGTCTTTTAGAAGATGTTTTTTTATAAAATATATCTTTTTGATGATGGAAGATCCCCTGTTTCCTCCCCCTCAACCACTATTAGAAGATATATGTGCTTTATCACTAATGGAGCCAACTAACCATTTGGGTATGATCTGACCAAGATATCAGTATAAGACATAGAGAGGTCAAAACCCACACTATCCATAGAGCAGGTCTCGAGAACCTATGTTTCCTATCATGTGAACATTATCCATAATTTGTGAGCCACCATGAGAATCATTTATGAACAGAAGTGGGGAGGAGTGGGGAATTTCATCTGAATGAACTGAAATATCTCCCAAAGTTGTATGACACATACAACTTGTAAAATATCTTTCAGTTAATCCAAGTGGATAAAACAAATTCTCATATGGATAAAATATATGATTGGGCTACATGATCACCCTTTTCATTATTGGTAATTTCATAGGCTGGGGCTGTGTATGGTATAAAAAACTAATCATACCGATTTACTTCTCTCTTGATGTTCTAGTTCATTAGTGTGACTATCCAGGCCCCAATAATAATTAATAGAAATTTATTGAACTAGTAACTTCGAATTTTGTGATTATTAAGTAACTCATATCCACCAATGTGGGCTCCCATCAAACCCACCGTAGTTGGAAGGGGCAGAATATTCTAAATAGGGAATACCCCTATAGATGTGGTGAAGATTGAAATATAACATTGCCAACTTGGGAACAAACAAGATGATAATTGTACCACCTATAATCACCCCTATCATCATTATGGTGGAGACCATAACTCCACCTTTTTCTATATTGTGAATAAGTACCCGCCGTGGTACATTTCTAAGAATCTTACAAGAAGAAGAAGGTGATGGTCCATGGAGGTGACTGACTTTCCCTAGTCATCTAATTGACTATCTTAAACTATTTTAAAGTGATAACCATTTTACCCATATGATTATCATGATGGAAAATCCATGGGATTAATAATCAGACACTCATGTCGAGTATTCCTGATGAACAAGTCAGCCCACATCTTGAAGGGGATGCCAACACCTAGATATGGGTCCTTCCCAATGGATTTTTTAGCCATATTTATGGGAACCTTCATAATGGTAGGATTATATTCCATGTCATCCTGAGTATATAGGGGATGAATTTACTCATCATACATGCCTCCTAAAATCATCACACCTTAGATGATCTTAATGACCTATATTCTAATGTCGAACACACCATACATAAATCGAAATGTGTTCTTGTATTGACACTATAAACGGAAAAAGTCTACCATAAAAATTTTCTCCTAATATGTAAAGGATTGGTAAGCCTAAAAATATTCATAAAATCCTATATTTTTCTTCTCTACCACAAACTCTGTGGTAGTACACTGAACCATGATGGGACAACCCTAGTTCATCCCAAAGCTTATATTAGATCGAATAACCCATCAAAATAACCACCCAAAATTCTAATTTGATATAGAATTCTACATTTTTGATATTTAAATATGGGGTTTAAGATCCAAATCATGTTATAACCCTTTAAAATCAATCTAGATAGGCTTCAATATAAATCATTATATATTTCTTCATTGGAGGTGAAATTACACATATATGAGAGGTTCTATGTGAACATATTGTTATTTTTAAGGATGTAGGAGGGAGGCATGACCCCTTCATGAGGTGGAGAGATCATATTTTCATTTCAAATAACAAACCCATATAAGGGATATTAATAGAAAATTTAAAATCCAAGATATTGGTTCTATTCAGTCTTTTAAGATGCTCGTGAGTGTACTGAATGACTATGCACTGGTCAACTGCCACACTATCGACCATTGTTTTCCAATGAACTGTATCCTCATCATCTTCAATTATTGAATTCATTTGTATCATAAGAAAGATAAAATTTAGATAAATAATTAAAATCGAGTATTTTGGGTTAAAAATGTACTTGAGTAAGAAAAGGGCACATGACTAATTTGAAATATCATATTAAGTGCATGACTTGTTCAAAGTCATGTGATCACATGACCATAACAGGATCACGTGATCTAATGAACCTGAGATATTTATACGATTACATAGAACATGATGCTTTATGTTATCATGTAAATAAGACAAGAATATACGAATCATGGTTCAATTGGATTACTTTGATTATGTGATTTGTTTATGTGATGATATCACACGATCAGGTCAAATGAAACATTCATTAAAAGTATTTTTTGTGACATGATCACATGAAGAGGGTTATGTGAAGTAGAGAAAAATCCTAAGAGTTCTCGTAGAGATATGAAATATAGAGTCACTAGTGAAATAGATTTCCCAATTCACTCTTATCTATAGAAAATTTCATGGAATACCAAGAGTATCTTAGAATAATAATAGAAAAATAGAAGCCTAATGGAATTAGTCAGGTATTCACTTCCTTATAACAAAGACCTTTTTTCTTCTTCTAGAATTTGTATGTTAGGTGTGTATGATAGGCATTGATGTGATTCATGCTCTATATAAGGTGTGTAGGCACACATATTTTGATGGGAATGCATATGTATACATGAAGTGGGTTTATTTGAGCAATTTTTGAGATGCAAGATCTATGGAAAATGATTTTACAGTGCAAAAATCAAGATTACCTATGTGATTGAGTAGACCCATCATCGTTTCTCTTCCTGTAAAGGCATGTCACATAGACATAAATATTCTAAAATAAACAAACCCTTCAATGAATAATGAAAATAAAATCAATGTTTCATTATATAATATTTCATTAAAATAGACATATTATATCGTAACACTATCCTTACATATTTACAAACAATTTCATTGGTCCAAATATAAGCTAATAACAAAACTAATGATTCTTTGTGCACTTTACTACTATTGGTTAACTACCGATTAGAATATCACTTGATCTAATCTTCTTATCTAGGGTCCCCATGATACTCTTGTCCGACACCATATCTATGATATGATTATTCATCATCCACCTTTCTTCTCTTCCTTCCCCCATTTACCATGTAAATGGGTGCATGAAGAGAAGGAAAAGTGAAACCTAAATGATGATATCATAGAGATGGTGTCAGAGGAGAGAATCACAAGGACACCGGATCGGATGTTCAGATCAGAAACTATGCTATGTGGTAGTTAACTAATAGAAGTAAATAATCCTTCATTTTTTTATTAAATTTGGGAGTGTTGCGCTACTAATATTCCTCCAACACACTGCAAATGTAGAAACAGCTGCATAAATGACCAAAATACAGAATATAAATTATCCATGCCAATAATAGGTTTGGTATAGTTCTTTTGGAAACATGGAAAAATAAAGAGCTTGTTTATAAGCGTCTCTCATTAATTTGTGATTTACTAGAAAGACCAATCATTTCTAAAACCATTCTTCATAACCTAAAGATATAAAACATCATAAAGGGTGACCACATATGCTCAATAAGTGTAAAAAAGGGAGACACCAATGATTATATAAGGATAACATAATTAGTAGGAATTCACCATCATCCTATTTGTGTAAAATCTTCCATCATGTATGCATCACATTCATTTCTAAACACATCTAATTCATCTTGTGAATATGAGTTTTTGTGACAGTAATTCTTGTACAAGGAAATTATAAATACACAATGGATAAAAACATATTTTAAATGAACTCGAAATTATTTTTGAAAATACATCTTTAGGGATGCTAGTTTGTTGATGAAATAAGATATATTTCTTAAATTTAAAAACATAATAACCAAATTCATTTCCTTTTGTTTGTTCTGGACACTGTAGAAACATCAAGATAAATAATTAATTTGTTTTGATATGGGTTTGGATAGTGAAATATTATTATATATTCCATGATACTTGTCCATTTTTATATCTTTTAGACATTATTTTCCTTAATCCCTGGACTCATTCCATGAAGTTGAAGATATTGACGCACCACCCTATCATAATAGAATCCTCATTAAAAGATAATATAAATTATTTAACTAGATGTTTAGTTCTAAAATGTTCGATCTAGTGTATTACAAATTGAAAAACACCAACATGCATGGTCATATTGTTGCATATCCATGCATTAAATCTAGAAAATAAATATTTGGAGTATCCAAATTGACTACAATCAGCATCCAATGCTTCATAAAAGCACACACAAAAATAAGTTATGAAAGAAATGAAAATATAGATGATATGATTAAATTGTAGAGTTTTACCCTTGTATCTTTCAAATTAAAAAGCTTCTGTCATCTGTAATTTTGTTTTAAAATTATTTGAGTCGGTATGACATTATTTCTTTTTCATTATCATCATTTTTTTCTTCTTTGGATGAGGTTGTGTGAGGAATAATGACTAAAAAATTTAGTTCATGGGGAAATACCATCATTTGTTTTTCATATATACACCTGCAAAAAATATGTAATTTATTTAGTCATAATTATCATAGTATATCAGCTTTTGTAAAGTCAAATCATGAAAACATATCTAATGTATATATTTACAACTGAGTCACCAATCCATTCATACTTGAAGATTTCATTTACATTTTTAGCGCTGATTAAATATTATTTTCCCTCTCCGTACATATTTTTTTCAAAATCATCTGTATGAGAATTTCCTTCTATCAACTTTGTATTGACATGAGCCTGCAATGATATTAAATGAGGATATTGAATGGGTGGAGTGAAGGTGCTCTAAATTGATCATTTCAATCGGTTGGTTGATCCTTGAGATAGTTTTGAGCTGATATTTCATTTCACCACCTTACCTTTTTCTTTCTGTTATAACATTCATCAATTTAGCCTATTTTTCATTAAATGTTAAAGGTTTATCTTGAACAATAAATTAGAAATGGATACCTCCATGTTGTCATGTTTTTTTACATGGATTGACGTCCATGTGATGAATGTTCTAACAGCTTGTTTGACCGTATGAATGTCGTCATCTTCATTTTCAATAAGTAGCTCATCACTCATCTCATTAGCTACTTTAATCAACACACTGACATGATTTGTTTGATGTTTTATATTCTATAGCATGTCGTTCTGCATATTGAACACTGTAGCCCTCTCTATAAGGCGATATGTGGGAGTTGATAGATATAAATCACAGTCATTTTCACCCTGTAGAATATTAGTACAATAATGTTATCAGTTTATATATGATTCCCATTTCATATAAACAATTATTATAACATTGATTACCACATCTAAGTCATGTTTTTGAGGGGAATGGCTCAACTCAAAGCTGTTGGGGGTGGCTGGGATCTTCACATATGGGTTGTTGTTGAGTTGTTTCTTCTATTTTCCTCCCCTATGAAACATTCTATCATCTCTCTCTAGTATTTTAATTCTTCTTGAAACATAGATATAATGTCTATTATCTTATTCATTTCCTCAGTTTTACCCTTATCTTTTTTTTATTTCTGAAAATATGTTTGGGGTGTCACCCTGAAACCCACACCCCTGACATGGCCATACTATTCTGGCTTCATGAAGGCTGTTTAAAGTAAGTCTGCATCTAGTGGAGGTGTTGTTGATTCCCATGACTATGTCAGATTAAAAATATAAGAAAATATGTATTCATTGTATTGTAATAATGATTTAAAGAAAATAAAATTTATATTATATCATACTCAGACATGTTTTCCACAGTTTTTATGTGTTTTCATCTATCAGTATCTCCTATTTATTTACAGGAGCCTCCTTCCATAGCACATGGTGGTAGATGGAAGTAGATTTCGATTTCGATTCATAAATATGCATATAAATAGAGGAACATGGTTATAGTGTTGTTTTATGTCACATAAAAGTATTAAGGTATATTTAAAATGCATACATATTTTTTCTCAAGTTATGTGTACCCCATCCTTACTTTAGGGTAGAGGTACACTGGTTTTGTTTCCCTTTCATTATTTTCAACACTCAGTTGCTTTTTCATAAATAAAAATCTATCAATCAAAGTGATGCATACAAGAAATGAAAAAAAACATATTACCAAACACAATGTACCTAAAAATTATTCTAGCCATGATGGTTGCTAAACGCATCCCATGCTCCTTGGGATAACAAGTGTTCATAAAGAGGAGGTGGGTGCAGCTTGATTTTCCCTTCAGCATCTTTAAGATGATATTTCATTAAAATTTCGTGGAAGCCTCTATGAATCCTTCCTCAAACTCCTAATACATATTCCTTATGTGAGGCATCTATTATAAATGCAGTCTACAATTTATGATGAAGAGTATGTCAATGTTTTATTATTTTATTTTATTTTAATAAATTAATGAAATCACATCATATTGTTACCAAAATCTCGTCCCACATTAGTGTATTAAGCCCGATGACAACATGGCTCCACGGTTGTATATCAATTGGAATGCGTTTGTCGAGTGATGATTCAAATGTAGCAACTAAAGATGGATTTGTTCAGGTTAACATGTTGGCCTCTCTTATTCCATCACACCAAAAATTTGATGCCCTTTTCTTTTTTCTTTATGGATTTTGGCTAACACTATCAAACTTCAGAACTCAAGCTTTTTTGAACCGTCAAGGTTTCATTTCCTACCCTTTACTCTAAAGAATAATCATTATGTTCCTCTAGAGTGCTAGCATTGACACTGGTACCAACAACAATAGGTTGAGAAACCTGTTTTACCTTAGTGCTTAGACCACCATCAATAGGTTGAGAAACCTATTGTCGCCCTGCCCTAGGACCAACAACAACATGTTGAGGGACCTATTGTGCCTCGAGATTGGGAGCATCCGCAGGTGGAGAAGTCATTATCTATAGAAGTGGTTTATAATTTAATTTAGATTATATAAAATTAGAAGAAAATAGATAATAGCATAACGTAAAAAATGTATATTACAATAAACAAATTACATGATCATTGCACTCTTTTTTATAGGCTGAAGAGATTTGACCCCTCTATCGACTATGTAAATCCCTTTATTGTGGTCTCCTCTGATATAGAAAATTCCGTCTATATTGGGACCGCTGTGAAATGATTGCGAAGTCCCAATGAAAGGGTCATCCACTATTGAACATCCATCTGACCCTTTAGTTGTTTTGGTCGACAGCAGAACAATTCACCGGTTTTGTTTTGTGGGATCTGGAACGTAAAATACTTTTACTACCTATGATGCTAGTATAAATGGTTCGTCACTCTCCTCTTCCTTACTGAAATCAATTATCAAGAATCCCAATTCATCTATTTTAACATCACTCCTATTATCAACCCTCTTTAATTGAAATATCATCACATGGAATTTTATATAATCCAACTTTCATATATGTTTATTGATGCCAAAGTATGACATATTCACATAAATTAGATTTCTGTCCTTATCACTAGGAACATGCATCACTTAAGCCACATGTGTAACCCCAACATTCTCCATGGTACTGTCTACATCATGTTTATTAGTATAGAATGAAAAACCATTAACTTCATAATCATTCTAATAAAATAAATAAACACTTTCTCCACCATCTAGCTATCAATGTTGTTCTAAAAATGAGTTTTGATTTTCATCTAACTTCATAAAAATATGGTCCCAAAACCATCCTATAAACTATTGATTATGTGTATCTGATATCCATTTTTCATCCCTAGATGGATTCAAATTCATAAGAATTATTTTTTGGATTTTAACATATGGTTCATCATTGAATCTATTATGAAAAATGTAAAGGTGGGCCAGCTTATAATATGTAATATTGATTATGAAAACCTATCTTCTAGAAATTCCTTCCCCCTCAAGCCACCCAATGTGATGATATTTGGGTAGGGAAATGACTTCCAAACCAGAAATGTATTTGGTATAGAATTCAATTTCTTCCATAAAAATATATTTCTCCGCAATAAAACCATATGGACAACATTGATTTTTGACATACCCTTTCAAAATAATCATATACTATTCAATGGGGTTCATCTGTCTGTAATGTACATGATCGCATAGTCGAATATCTCTCACCAAATGAACCATAAAATGAACCATCATATCAATGACTGTTAGGGGGAAGAACATTTCCAATTCACATAATATGACTGTAATTTATCTTTCCATAGTTGTAAATTTGGATGGGTCTATAACTTTGTTGCATATATCCTGGATAAGAAACAAAGATTTGTTATTGTATCGAAGAAATTACTGGTCAAAATGAAATGTAAATCTATTGTTATTAGATCATGCATCAAAACATGGATGTATTGTGATTTTAGACCCTTTATCTTTAAATCCCTCATTGAAACAATTTTCTTTATATTTGATGAATACCCCTCTAAAACCTTTAGGTTATTCAAGAATTTTCAAAACTAATATCTCTCCTGCCTGGAAAGAGTGTAAGCAGTAGGAGGAAGAAATGTTCATTTTTCACCCTTCACTGGTGCCAACTATTCTCGTATTCCCATCTAAACCATGCCCAATCAATCCTTAATTCCTTCTTTTGTTTTTGGGTGCATTTAGAAACATAAAAATGACACTATCACATACTTTTTTTTCAACCTTCATAACATCAAATTTTTTTTGACTTACAGACAAGTCCAGTATGGTAATTAAAAAAACTAATCTTTTTTTCCAATGGGATTTCGTAAGGTTTTTCAAAAATAGTTTACCAAAAGTAGTGTCCGAATATTTTAAATTATCAAAAAATTGATCACCTAATAGTGGAGATGGTTCTATACATTCTTCCGAACTTCCATCGAATTATGTGGTCCATGATCGGAAATTATTCCATTGGGGTAGAAATCTGTGATAACCTTGAAACACGGGCTTCGATGAATGATTCAATCTAATTGACTATGTACCTTGTTCGCAAAAAGGAAACCCTTGAGCTCCATTAATTCTATATCCTAAAAATTTCCTTAAGTAGGAATGTCATTTATCATCCCATACAAGAAGGCTCCCTAGGTGAAATCATTATTTTTGTAAGATAAAAGTGATGGATCTTCTTTATATTTGTAATAATCAAACAACATAACACCTGAATCCCACAATAATTTCAAATCTATGATCAATGGATCCAAATAATCATCAATATAATTACCTTGTTGTTTTGGTCATATTATAAGCATATATAACATAATGTATTTTCATTTCATGGATAACCATGGTGGCAAGTTATAATTTACCATCATAACCTGCCATATTCTATGACTGATACCTTGAAAACCAAAAATATTCACTCCATCTGTAGGTAATTCAAGACGAAGGTTTCACAAATCGTTTCAAAATTCAGTATACTCATGATCAATTGTCTTCCACTAAAGAGAGTCTTCGGGGTGATGCAGTTTCCCTACATTAATTATTGTATCCACATGCCATGTCAATTGTCCTACAGTATCCTCACTTCCATATAGGAACCTTAAATGTGTAATGATTGGAAAGTACCTTAAAAGTTTCATAGTAATGGATTCATCTTTCTTATATCGAGAAGCACCACACTTTGGGAATTAATTAATTTATTTTTAGTCCTTGAGAAACAATATACATTCATTCAGACTTTCGTGTATTCTTTATGAGATCATACCCCTCAATCATAGCATTCATTTGGCATCATATGTTCTACTTTGGACCTCGTTTTCTTATGGGATCATGTCAGTCAGGAGAGCAAGTAGTTCTGTAAAACTAGAGTCACTCAACCCATTGCCTTCTTTAAAATTATATAGCTTCATTATGACTGACAATCCTTTATATTTAGTGCAACCAATATACAATTGCATCTTTGCACAACTCTTTATGTTCACATACATTTTTAGGCCATTATGAAGTTAATCTTCCACTGACCCTTTTATTTCCTCAATATGATCTTCATCATCTTTCACATATGTAATCACATTATCTTTACAATCATCTTTATTGTTCATTATTTTAATCATATCAGATGATCCATAAGATGCAGTGTTATCCCATCCACTACCCACATTATTTTACCCCTTGTGTATTACAACATTTATAACTTTGATCTATTCTGTGAAAGGTCAGGTGTTCTTCCAACTCCTCTGGACTAATTTTTCTTGAATAAAAACAACGTAAACACATTAAAAGGATTTGAGTATGGTCATATGCATGATCTTTTGCAAACATGGTAAAATCTTTCATGCTATGTTCATACTATTTTGTCAATTGATTGGAATTCATCCATTCTTTATTCATATTCATCATATTTGATATAGTAATATTTATATTTAAGAAAATAATTACACAAATTATGTTCAACTAGGGTCATTATCTAACTATAATCTATGGAACTAGCTATGGTAAACAATACCCTTACCTATCTATGAGAAGCCCTTGCACTAGAATATTTTAGTAACCCACATGTGATCTATATGAATTGTTGTAAAGCATTTTTTTAGTGTTTCTCTAGAAACATAATGTCTCTAAACAAGAAATATGGTATTAAACTAATATATGGTATGATTTTCAATAGAGATCTTATGGGTGGAAGGATTCATTGCATGTGTTGTTATGGTTATTTGACTTGGGTGTCCATAAAGTGTCTCATAGAGTCCTCTAGTGATGTTGTTATCTAAGATTCAGTGGAATTGAACTAGTTAAAAAGTGGTGGTTCCATTGAAATGGGTAAATTTCCTATTGATATTCAGTTGTGGAATAAATAAAACATGAAAAAAAGGCCATACCAATCATGCCCACAAACACAACACCATACAAACACACAATCGTTCTCACAATCACAACACCATACAAACCAAACAATAACAATTTTAGATTTTTCAAAGCTTCCAATATTAAATTCTTTTTGTTAATTCAGTTGGTATTATAGATGTTTTATTGTCATGGGGCATTAATTTATTAGTAAGTATACGTAAATTACCAATTTTTGTATTCAAATGTTCAATAGGAACTAACCAACATACAATTCATTTAGTGCGCAAACAAGACCCACCAACGACCACGATTTTCAGCAGGGTGTTTAGCTCATTCATTTAACAACATAAAAATCAATATCAAATAGTAATAACATGTGAATAAGAGGATAAAATTGAGTAAGAGTAGAGAACTCACTGTGAATGTGTCGTTCAGCGGGCGGAAGAGGTGCGTTCATGGTAGAGGAGAAGCGCATGACAAAGGATATTTCCTACTAAAAAGAAAACATAAAAGAATAACTCACATGTTTAAAAACATTATTAGTCAATAGTGGGATTTTATTTTACATCTATGATATCTGCTTCCTCTTTATTAATTTTTATCCTAACAACTATTTTCCTAGATGTCAAACTTATGAATGGGACATGTCTACATTTTAGGAGAAATATAATATATTTATTTACCCAAATTGAGGTGTAAAATATTCCACATTAATTATATTTTTCCCAGGGGATCGTTGCTATCCTATAGAGATCATGTACTCCTCTTAGGTTAGTGTAAATTTAAGTCCATTGTTGGATATGATACCATATTTGGCCATATCATTATATTTCTAATTGTAATTTACCCATTTCCATTTAAATATAGGATTGGGTGGGGGCGGGGGGTCAGGCACTAAAATATAGAAGGAATAAGAGAGGTAAAAATTTTCAAAGGGTCTCCAATACCAGTGATGAAAGGTAAAACATACACTGAGTGAGGGAGAACCAGCTAAGAGGATATGAGGGGGAATTTGACATAGTGTGGAGGGATTTTGGATGTGAAAATGGAAAAAATGGAGTAATTAATATAAATGTTTAAAGGGGATAGGGGATGGATGTTTGGGGGGGGGGGTGTAGGGCTGTGGGGGAGGGGGTGTGGGATGTCCAGGTTGGGGGGGATACAGGGGTGTGGGGGTGGGTTGTCCAGCGGGGGGGGGGGGGGGTTCCCATAATGAAACGACCGTTAGGGATCCTAAATAGTGAATTATGAGAGGGGAAAATTATAGGGAAGAGTGGTTTGGGTGATGGGGTCGAGTGAAAAATAAGGAGTAGAGGAATCACATTAAAAATAATAAAAAATTATCTATTCAAATCAAGAATAGGGTACATTGTGGTGTACCCAAAGGGTCTATTGCACAGTGCACCCTGTGATGTCACATTATTGAATTACCATAAGGTATACTCTGCAACACTCATCCCCTAGGATGAACCATTAAATATTAATCATGAATTGTGATGTGACTATATGTATTATGGAATATCATCCACCACTAAAAAACCGTATGGAGGGTGTAATATAGGCATGCTCCCACATGATCCAAACCATCATCATGAGTTGGGTCCCATAGATAAACACATATACATAAAGGAGAACCTAAAGAGGAAAAACCAATATAGCCTCTAATAGAATCTAAATCACTAATACAAGGTATTCCACATGGCTAATAATAAATACTTGAAGTGGATCATGAAAAGGTCATTAAAGAGCCAACATACTTCCTATGAAAGACTACAAATGTATGATTTATCCCCTTGATAAATGAACATACACAAAGAAGATCCTAGGGAGGGTATAACATACCTGACCTTCAACACAATTAAAACTACTAAAATAATTTATATATTGTGGAAAATCACATATAACCCATTATGTATAGCCAAACATAATCTTTAGAAAATTTGAACGAATGATCACATTGGTGGAGTATCACTACATTGAAATCCAAAGGTCTCTTGGACTCATCCTCATCATTGACATAAAATAACGATTAATATATATTCAACAAGCATGGAAGATAAGCCTTATCCTAGATATTAGCTAGCCAATGATTTATACCTACCATCGAACAAGAGGCTATTACATAAGAAACTCATACATGCCCCATCCTATGTATCCTTACTAAAACATATCCATCATTAGCTTATCCTATAGTTAAAAAATATTTCATTATGATCACAATACTATGGTATAATTTCCCTAGCCATGGGCTCACCATAGAATGGGTATATCATCCCTCAAAATCATTCCTTTATGGTATTAATATTATTGGGTAGTGCATCTCAAACTATTTGAATATTTCGTAATTGGTATTGCATCTCAGATCACATTATTATATGGTACGTGGGAAATGAAACACATACAACACATCACATTATCAAATCTAGTATATAATCCTATACTTTAAGAATCTTCAACATAAATTTTCATATCATCCCAATCCATAGGCCATGTTTGAGTGATTAGGTAGGTCATCCCACACCCAAACAAAGATATTAATCAACGAGCATCAATTCAACCACATAAAAAAAGAATTATAAATGGGAATAGTGTCCTATAGTATATAAACAACATAAAATGGAATAATAAACATCATAAAAAATACTAAAAAAATAATAAATAGATTTTCCTAACATATGAATCACATGAGGAGGTAGTTGTGGTGGAGGAGGATGGTTCAGCTGCCGGAGGAGGAGGGGGAGGAGGAGGAGGCAGCAGTAGCATAAGAGGAGGAGAAGAAAGGCCGAAGAGAAGGAGGCATCATGGGAGATTTTAGTGGATAAGGTAGCGACGAAGGAGGAGGAGGATGACGATCATGACAGAGTAGGAGGACAAGGAAGTAGTGACGAAGGAGGAGGAGGAGGAAGAGGGGTCATAGAGGAGTAGGAGGAGGAGGAGGATGGTCTCAGCGTAGGGTTCATCTTCTATGAAGTATTGAACGGGTGTGATGGAGGAGGTTCTTGTTAGGATCATTTTATAAAAACAACTCGATCCTTTATCATCAATTTTTGAGCGCTTATAAAGATATGCATTTATCAGTGCTAAAAAACCGCTAATAAATGCATATCATTATCAATGATAAAAAAGAACTGAAAAAAACTAATTATTAGTGCTGAAATTATAGAACTGATAAATAATTATTTTATTAGTCTAGGTATGATGAAATATGTTATCATCGCTAAAAAAGAACTGATAAAGGGTACACCTTTATCAACACTTCTTTTAGCATTGATAATTTGTATATTTATTAGTTCTTTTAGCTAGCGCTAATAAAGGCCCATCCCTTTATAAGTTCTTTTTGTTTAGCACTAATAAAGGCCCATCCCTTTGTATGTGCATTTTGTTTACCACGGATAAAGGGCAACACATCCCTTGCCCTGTTTTGTGGTAGTGAGAAAAAAATTTGTGTGGTATTAAACCACTTCTTCAGATCCTAGAAATAATTCTCACATGCCTCTAACCAATCGAACATAACCCTATTCTTGGTTAGTCCCATGATTGACCCTATAAATAAGTAAAGTATCTAATAAATCTTGGATAATATCAAGACAAACCCAGAAATCATTGAATATCAATGAATGTATTGGGCTACTCCCAAGAAACCACAACCTACACCATTTCTAGACCCAAAAACATGTCTGACTCAGATATGATTTGTCCCAAAAAGAGCACCTAATCAATCCAAAACAGATATTTTGATTGATTATCATAAATCCTATGCTCCCTTAGTGTACTAAACACGATGTCAAGATGTTTGGCATGATCGTCATGAGTTCTAGAGTACACCAATATGTCATCAACAAAAACAACTAAAAACTGATCTCAATATGAGTGGAATATACGATTCATCAAATCAATGAACACAATTGGTTCATTGGTCCAACCAAATGGAATTACCAGTAATTCATACAACCCATACCTGCTTCGAACAGCCGTCTCGGGTGAGTCAGAAGGGCTCACCATCAATTGAGGGTATCCTAATCTCAAATCAATCATAGAAGACACTGAGGCACCTCATAGCTGATCGAACAAATCATCAATTATAGAAAGATGGTATCAGTTCTTAACTGTCATTTGGTTTAACGTCCAATAATTGACACATAGCCTCAGTGATCTGTTATCCTTCTTTGCAAACAACACAAGAGATCCACAAGGTGATGTACTAGAGAATATAAACCCCCATATTCTTCTATTTCTCTAACTAAACCTTTTATTCTTAGATCTCTAATTGCACCATTCAGTAAGGAGGAATGGAAACTGGCTCACCTCCCGGAAACAATTAAATCATAAACTCAACATCTCTCTCAGGTGGTATCCTTGAGAAGTTCCCATGAAACAAGTCCTGAAACTCGTCCACTACAAAAGGGAAGACTGACTTTCCTTCCTCCCCATCATCTATCATAAGGCATGCCACTTGGGCTGTGGTCACACCCACCTGATGGTGTAGTTGTCCTATGTTGCACACTCGAGTATCCCACTAACCACGAAGGACATAAGTGCTCTTATCGAGATATCTGAATGTTAACTGATGTCGGGAGTAGTCATTATGGGCTTGATATAACACCAACCAATCCATTTCATATATTAGTTCAAAACCTAATATATCTTGAACAAATATATCCCACAGAAAATGATACCCACCAACCTCCATAGCACAACCCTTACACTACCTGATGTCCTTGACTGGCACTCCTAATTGAGTATCAAGTGAAATTACCCCACATGAAGTCTCTACAGTTATGCCAAAAATACCTACAAACTGAGTAGAAATAAAAAATGTGTACCACCTATATCGAATAATGAACTAGAAAATATGGAAGTTCCAAGAATCGAACCTCAAACAGTAGATGGTCCTACCTCCCTACCCTTAGGTGTAACCAGAACTAAATGGAGATGACCAACCCCTTTACCCTAAGGTCAAGCCTGAGTACCCTACACTGCACTACTCTTTTGGTAATGGTGATCTCACCCCGATGTCCCATGCCCACCACCCTTACCAGTACATCCCATGGAGCTCCAACTGCCTGCCTGATATGGGGTAACCGACCCCCTACATACACTCGACAACTGACTCTGACCTGCTTCATTACCCGACTACCATGGGTTCGTGTAGAATATCTGTACGTTGCCTAGCCTTCTGCATGCTCAACATTCAACTGGTGGGTGGGGAAACTAGTCATGCTTGTTCCACGACCTGCTACACTGAAAACGGAAGACATGTTCACCCCCTGAGAAGCGGAACCCCTCATCTGACTTCTTTTCATGCTTCCCCCTTACTGGAATGTTGCAAAGTGGTGCTTCCTACTATCATAAGGCACACCATTTGCTCGCCCAACTGATGCCATAACTTCACTACCTGAATCTCCATTCGGGATTCCTTATGAGATAAGGTCTTAATCTACCACTTCAACAAACCATTTTAGTCGAAATATATTCACCTAAGATCTAATGTCATGTCTTATCCCATCCAAGAAGAGTTTCTCCATAGCTGCCTTATCTCCCATAAATGTCAGAATGAAGCATCTCAAATCAGTAAATGGATAGCATAGTTCATCACTAAAATTGTCCCTTGAGTCTTCCTCATAAAATCTGTAGTTGTCTCCTGCCTCAAGGTTTCTGGATAGAATTTCTCATGAAACATCTCCTAAAAATCATTCCACATCATCCCCTCAATTTGATCTGTCTGAACCATAATGTCCCACCTACGTTTTTCTTTCCCACTCATCATATATGTTGCTAACTTGACTCGATTCTCAAGAGGAGTCACTAGATGATAAAGAATATTTTGGATGGAATCTGTCCCATACTCTACATCGTATGTCCCACCGTCTCAAGTAATGGTTGGAGGGTGCTGCAGCTAAAACTCCTTGGTCAGCTCAAACAAGCTCGGTGCATCCCGCCCTAGGTCTCATTCCATCATTTACATAAAATGAGATATGTTCTCATGGAATTTCTCTTCCTTATCCCCTTGGATCACCATGTTATCTTGATCCAATACTAGAGGAGCGTTCGGGAAACATCCTCATGTGTCCTAATCGACGCATGTTTTCAGGGGGGAATTTCATTATGATTTGAAACATAAGATTTAGAATACTACCATTAAGCTATTATGATAAAGAAGAGATATTGATAGGCTCTTCACTTGTAATAACCAAAAAAGTTTTCATACACTACCCAAAATATCCTACTCAAAATCGGGTCACTACCCTCAGCCATATCCCTATGTCTATGGTCAAAATTGTATCTCATTATCATGGTTACAATCCTTATAGATTATTCCTATTTTAACCATTTTCATATTCCTATTTACCCTTAGAAAAAATTACTCCTCTTTTACTTCTTTATTAAGAACCAATTTCTAATTACTACTTGACATTTTAACTTCTCCTTTTTAATCATTCATACCAGATTATTAGGCCAAATTTATTACTTTTAAGAGAACATATGCATCTTAACTATTATATCTCTTACACCTATCCTATGTGTGTGCCTATCAGGATGCATGTTAATTTCATATATAGGTTCTTAGAATGATGCATGAATGCACAAACTCATACCTTTTCTGTCATGAGGGAAATATCACAAAACTATCAAATCACACAACAAGTGCATCACATAATGGTAAAATATCATAAAATGTAACAACACAGAATAAGAAAAACAATCCCCTTCTAGGGTGACTTGGATTTCCCCCCAGACATGGGTTAACTACTCCCATGAATGATCTAATTACCAAGGTTTGACACATTACCAATCTTCTTTCATCCATGCCCATATATTAATAATGAGAAAATAATTCTTATGATACCACTTTGTAACGTCATCGACCCGGGAGCCAATAAACTGGTGCCTTGAGCAAGGTTGAAACATGAACTCTAGAGTGCCTTCCTGTATGCTAGTGGTTGCTGACTAGTAGCGAGGGTCCAATAGGTTGCATGGGGATACTATACTCTCAATTCAAGAGTAAGACACAATAGATAATAATTAAAAGAATAGATAAAAAAGAGAACAATCCATAACATGAACAAGTAACCAAATCCCAAAACCGGGTACAATCATAAGCAACAATAAATATACCATGTCATTATACAATGATAATTGAAAAAACCCAAAATAAATAAAACAGTATAATCCCCACAATAGTCTGGACTCCATGCCTGGAACCTCACCCAAACATGTCCCATCTCTAACTCATCTCTCTAGCTTAGGGACCTTTCCCTTTTCCAACCTACAAGCATGAAATATTCCCGGGTACCCAATGGCGGCTCGAGAAGAGTGTGAGTATATCTTAGTAGTCCACCACCAACAGTGTATAAAAAATATCCAGCAAGGTAGATATTGCATGATAATGATAATAATGTAAAAATAAAGTTAAACATTTCAATAGGTCATTTTAAACTATGTTCATTTTTTTAAACTACCAATGAATTCGCGTTCACTACTGAGGCATTTCATTATTCAATATCCCCTTTTTAAGTGTTCAATGAATTAGTCATATTAAATGATATCAAGAATATTGAAATACAATCAAGCCCTATCTCACTAGGAATCACATTAGAACAATCTCAAAATCTACACCTCGAAGACACAGTCCGAGTGGAATGCAACCATTAAGGTAATAGAACTCCTTCCCCTTCTCTAACACATGCATTTGGAGGAGGATCTAGAACCTCAATCTAACTCGGCCCGTGGGTGTAGAACATCAAGTCAATACCCCAGTCAGAAAATCCATATGCACATGCTTATTGATCATTTACCACTAAACACCATATCATAACAGCCTAACCAATATCGTTTACTATCATCACCATAATCTCAATGAATGAGAAATTACATTTTTTTACTCAGTTTATTAACACTTTAATTATTCATATTACTTAACCCCTTTAGCCACATTCCCATTTTTGGTACCTATCTCACTTATCACATTCAAGTATAAAGCTAATCTCTAACATTTACCATTTATCTATTTAACCATTCTTTGTGCCAAACAGACAACCCAAAATGTAATTACACAACCTAGGTGTATTACTAGACACAAATTTCATTTCCTTTAATCATTTTAATATACTAATTAAGGGCTCTATATTCATGCCTAATAACCTACACTTTCTTAGCCAACTCTATGTCTGGGAAATCAGCACACCCCTCGGGTGGCCCTAAATTGGTTGAGTCATCCCACATGCATCCCATGTGGATCAAGAGTGGTTATGTCAACTATTTAAACACACCTATATCACATTATGTCAATTTAACAAATAAATCTTCAAAAGTGGGCAAGAATAGAAACCCTACACGCTTAAATCTACCCAAAACCCAAGCGATATAAAATGTTTACCACCTCCCTTGAATCGTTAGGCGAACACACTCCCATCCAAATCCTTATATCCTAATTCAACACCCCTTTGAAGCCTTAACCTATATCTCATCGAAAAAGAGGTATGCCTGCTTTAGATGGAAATATCTAAAAAAAGACTTAAACTAGAAAAGAGAGAGGAGGAGTATATTAGAATCACTCAGATAATCTATTCACATCCAACGGCACTCCAAATGGCCATGAATCGAAGGCGATTGATCCTTGGGAGAATTTGGTACCTTTGGATCATTCCTAGGTTTGTTAGAGAGGATGAGGGAAATACCGAGTGAGATATAAAATTCTAGAGTGGAAAACATGTAATTTTTTTAATGTTTTCTGGGACGCGTAGTTTAACTACACGGTTTTCAAAACTAAGTGCAAAACGTGCAGATGCTTTTATCCCAAAAGTGCCCCTTCACACAATTTATCAGTACGGTTTTTCAAGCCGTGTACAAACCATGCAGAGACTACTATCTGAAAATGTTCCTTTTGGACGGTTTACCTGGGATGCATGTACGGTTAGCACTAACCATGAACAGACCGTGAGGCTAGCCCAAAAAATTCATTTCCCCTCATTTTTCATGTCCTGAACTCCCAAAAAACTGTCAATCCTCCTCAAGGACTTTTGATAGCAATTAATTAACTCAAATAAATGGCCATATCTAAAACGTAACAAAAACATACCTTAAAGTGAAATCCGATATCTTACCCACCTCCAATTTTTTTCTTTCCTATTTTCTAATGTTCATACCATTGATGTCTTGGACGGTTAAATTTTAAATTCTATTCCATTATTTACCATATAATTAAAAATTTGATCATTTATGAAATAATCTAAGTTAAATTTACCTAATATTCTATTTAATTGATGTTTTTATATAAAAAATTTAGAACTATATCTACTACTTTTTGACAGTGTCTATATTGTTGTTCATATTCTAGCATTTTAATTAAACATAAAATAATTCTTTATATCTTCATTTTTCATACCATTATCTTCAATATTATCATTATAATCATTTATTTCTTTGGGGTGTACATTAATGGTTAGTTTAAAATTGATCACATATCAATTTTTTTTCAAATAGAAATACTCAATATTCGACCACCTTCTCCATGTAAGAGATTTTGTCTTCATGTCGTTCAACATACAATGATATTTTTTTAAACAAAATATTAAAAATATTCCCATTTGATTAGATTGACTTTTAAAAACAATCATCTACAACTATGAAATCTGTTTCAAAAAAATTACACATTCTAATTGATCTACCTATTATTTTCATATCTTTTCAACTATTACCCACATGAAATCAACTAAATTTTATTTGAATTTAGTTTAACCCTATTGAAGAAAAATATCCTTATTTATTCCTTATTTCCATAATTAGTTCATTCATTGAACCTTAATTCATGGTGTATTTACATATATTACATTTGTTTTTTGAAAAAATATATTTTTTTCTGTTGTGAAGTCCATATCACTATTGTATTTATATTTACACTTTAGAAACATTAATTATTTATGTTTAACTAATCCCCAAATTGAATAATTCTAATGTAATAATTCGTTAAAATATACCTTTTATTTCTTGAAATTTTGTACAAACTATGATATAAATTAATAACATAAATAAACCACATATCCATTATCAATATTGATGTAAATATTCACTATTATGTTAATCCAATCCCCTTCTATTAATGGGGTTTCATCCATTATGGTATAACATATATTTAAAAAGTCAAAAATAATCTTTTAAAATCATCAGGTGAATGCTCTACTAAATTATTGTCCTTATGTTTATGTGTATTTGGGGTTTATAAATGTTGGTTTTTTGAAAAATAAATCCTCATAATGTCTATTCCCTTTATTTAATCCCCATGTTAATTAATGGATTCAAAAATGCCAATGATGTAGTTGGAGAATCCATCTATGTTATCATTTCAATACATCATCATGTAATAAATATTATCTTTTAAAATATTAAAATAAACCTTATAAACCGTGATATGTCCTTTAAAAATATTATAATACTTATCCCATATTACTTTCCTAAATGTAAAAATCATTACATTCATATATATCTTTTTATAAATTGATTCAGATAAGGAATTATATGTCATTATATCATCACTAACAATTTTATTTTTCATTTAAATAAATAAAATATTGAGAGGATCATTTATTATAATTCCATACATCGAAGTAGAGAAAACATCAATCCCAAAAGATAATAAATTTTATCTCAATAAATTCATCTATATCTAATAATTACAACCCATAAAAAGTAGAACACAATTTTCATCCATAGAATTATACATTTCAATTATGTTCTTATAATTGATTCAATTTTCAATAACCTTTCAACTGTTTTAACATTCATTAAAATTATAAGATCACAATGTCCCCTAAGAGAGCTGGGGAGATAATTCAGGTGTTCAAATTTCATCATTGATAAGACCTTGTTCTCATGATAGAGAGAAAACATAATCCTATGAAATATAATAAAACATGAACGAAATCCAAATATGAATATTATTGTTTAGTGATATAAGTATTTCATGTGTTTCACCAAAAATATGTATGGACTATACACTGATTATGTATTTATGTGCAAAGGAAACATTAACATACTATAATAATTATAAGATTAACAATTATCTCACTATTGAGTTCAAGGGTCACTCCTCCCTCTTATCTTTCCACAAACCATTTTAAGATATAGACATGAAGAATATAATTTAGGTCATTTATAATGAAATATTCATAATAATTCATTACTTTAAACCAAATTAGCCATTTCACATTAGCTATACTTCAATGATTAGGTATGAACCATAAATGTGATTTATGATATTAATACTTATATAAAAATATCACTTTATAATTATAGACTTGAAAATGTTCCAACCTAGTAATGTGTACCTTATCTAATTGAATTCCCAAGACTTTTGGAATTCATCAAAGGAAATATATTATATTTTCAAAAAAAATTACCATTCAGGTTATGCCACTTGACACCATGTAATTAATCAGTTACACAATATTTCATGGTATTGTTAAATCTCACATTAATCAAGAAAATCATTCCACATTTGAAACATATTCTCACTGACAAAACATACAATTATCTTAAAAATAATGATGTAATTATGGTGTAATATATAATTATTACGATATATAACTAAAATTCACTTCCAAATAGTTTAATCAAATCCTAAAAATCACTAGTTTTGAAAATTGATAGATTCATTAATTGTAAACAATATGATGTAATGAATATCATTAAAAAATAATATTTTAGTTTTTATTATTTATTTTTTGTTTGTATTTTGATTTATAGACCATAAAAACTACCAAATTCAGTTATTCTTTAAAATTATCTTCTTCCCATAACATTTCCTTTCACAGTGAAATGATTTATATACCTCCAAATCATGGTCTATGATTGTGGTGTTTCCAACCATCCATAGAAAACATATTAATCAATTTCATTCTTATAAATTAATGTTGTGTCATGAATCATTAGTTGTAATGCATAACACTACATCAATTATCCATCCTTTATCCTTATTTGAGTCATGTAATAGTGTAGTATTTTACATTATTGTGTAATATTTATTTTAGAAATAAAAAAATTATCAATAGATAAATATTTATAGACTATAATAAAATTGTTGTGTTTTTTTGTACATCAATGATTCAACGAAAAAATAAAAAATCTTCTACAAAATTCATCTAAGCATGAAACTCAAAATATTTCATCACAGAAGACATGATTTGAACAATACATTACACTGTTAAAACTAATTCCATAATTATAAACTCTTTAATAACATAGAATTCGAAAATTAATCAGAATTGATTACCGACATTAAAAGAAATATAAACATAATAATTATTATAATCCATATCCTATAATAAGAAGCAGACAATATTACCCCATGAAATAAGTGAAAATATGAAATTAATTGTTGGTAAAATATACATGACTATAAAACCTCCATCATGTCCCAAAAAGATTCTCAACATAATTAAATATTTGTATGAACTCCATAGAAAATGAATAATATTAAATCCATGGGAAGAAAATCTCAACCCTATAATCATAAGATTCGGAAAAGAGTCAAGGTTATCATGTAAATAAGGTTTCAGTGTATGCAATGAATTTTTAAGTCCAAAATGGGTCTCAATATATCTTAATAAGTAATAAATGCACACTAACCACTATTGAGCATAACGACTACCTCGAGGATCCCTATAGAGAAAAAAATTATCATTTCTCACCATCACCACTTATTCATTATAAATGAAAATATATAAAAAAATCACATAGTGTGTTAATAAGAACAACCACATTTCACATCATAACATAATGAAAACATCAACATGCCAACCATATATAACACTAAAGCACCAAAATCTTTAGAGATGTCAGAGATTCAATATCTTTGTTTTAACCATAACAATAATAATTTCATTTCCCTCTAATATAACTAGTATCATTTTAGAATTAATTAGAAAACACAATAAATCGCTCCTGGAAATTCAATTTTCATTAATTATCATGAACATTAGAAAAATATGAACTCTGAATATTGACTCTAACTCTATGTCCTTCCATGATCATTGATGCATAATTTTTTCTCATGTGTTATAAACTGGTATTATCACCATTATAAAATATCATTACCTAATTTCATTATCAATTATAATTAAAAATAGACATATCTTAACGTATAATGTCAAATTAACCAAATATATCTAATCCATTAAAAATATGATCAAAATAAAGGATTTTTATTAAATTCAATGAAATTTGATTAATCTAATAAAATCTAATAATGTATATCCACTAAGGGCAATAATTTATCAAAAACAGATTAAATATATATACTAAAGATTATCAATCTATGTTAATTGTAGTTTGTAAATGTCCTGTCTAGTCTAATAAAATTTTTAATTAATAAATTAGATATATTTGGATTTTACATGATCCAAGATGGTCATACAGTCATTCATAGTCCTAAAACATTATATAACATTCTGAATTTTTTTATCATAAAATCTGATTAATCGAATTTTTCAATCAACAATCATCTAAAATAATTAAAATAAAAAATATTAAAAAACTATTTCTCTTTAAAATGAATCCATTTTGATTTTCATGGGGAAAAAGTGAAATTGGCCATTTACTTTTACTAAATGGGATTTTAAAAACCCTAAACAATTAAAAGGAATACTAAACAAAAGTAGAATGTGGTAATATGATGGTTCTCCTAGTGACATATTATGAAACTATAAGCATTGTTAAACTAATTCCAATCCCCCATATTTTTCATTGTTTAGGTAAAATAACACCCATATATAATCATTTACTACTATACACATATTTCAGATATATATATATACTTATGTAATGGGTGTTAATTCATGATGGTTTCACTCACTACCAGTTTTCCCCACTTCTATTAGTAGTTTGAAACAAAATTTAACAACATTTTATGAAATTTAGCGGGATTTTTTTTCAAGGATGTGTAATCAATTATATTATAATAATAGTCCAACATCCATGTGGTTTTAATTGTGCATAGGGATAGGGGATAGTGTGGGAGAATATTTTTCAACTTAAAAATTTTCAAACTCAATCATATGGAAGCTGATTGGGGCCATTAATAAAAATGATATGGAATTAGAGTGGTTTCATTGAGATCTTCAATTTGTTGGGTGGTTAAAAACATGGATCAAAACATATCCAAATTTTTACATAAATTACCAAATTAAATACTCTTTATTTATGGATCATTACTAAATTTTTTTTTTTTGAGTTTCAAAAATATTTTAGTTCTGATCATGTAGGAATAATTATAGAAAATATTCACTTGTAAATTATAACAAACAAACCATTAATGATGAAATAATATAATTGATTTGCATAAAATACCAATCATGAAACCCCTTAAATGCATGTAATGACAATTATCAGAATCAATTTAATTAATTTAAACTAAGACCATAAACTTTTATATAATGAACCCTTTATAAAAAAGATTTATAATAAAAAGATAATAAATTAACAAATGAATAATTCTGATATTTTTTATGAAACATTCCCACACTAAAGGAAAATATCATTTTTAGAAAAAACTAATGGAGTGGTCTAATTCTATTGTATTCACCATTAGTTTTTAATATGATATTTCCAAAATAAAAAAATTATTTATTTTCAAAAATATTTCATAAAAATTTTATAGTAAATATATATATTTTAAATAAAAAAATTAATATTTATTTTTTTATAATATATAAAAAAATTAAATTATTATTCATTTATAAAATGAAAAAAATTAGAATTATTTTATTATAATATAAATATCCATATAATATAATTCAATATTTGAAATATCCATATCATAGTTTTTAGATATCGTGACATCGAATTTTAGGTTTTAATAATATACCTTCTATATTCTTATATTATATATTATAATATAATAAAAATCATGAATTTCAACTACACCTTACCATATAATACATGTTATATTATAAAAGTAGTATGATGATTTATTTTACATTCCCCATGATTCAACATATACTATAGACTATGATATTTTATATCGTATCCATATATATATGCGTACACTATGGAATAACCAAATAGACTATACAATTGATCAATCTAATGGAAATATCTCAAACATTCCATACTATATATTAAAATATTCTTAAGGAAAAACATAATATCCATATAATGAAAAAAATATCATTTATTATACTATTTGAGATCCTTGTTGTTCAAATATTTTAATATATAGAATTTATTATCTTTAGAAGAAAAGTATATATATATAATTTATAAAAATTCAAATATTCATCAAAAACGTCATTATAGTGTCTTTGATTCCTTTGAATTATTTTTTTAAATATTTTATAGCTAATATTAAGAATGACCATGAAAAACTATGAAAGGTGGGAGAAAAGCACAAGACCAGGTTGGTAGAACAAACCTTGATTGATGGTTGTGCCTGTCTCCCTTAGAACCACAATCAAAATAATCAAATCACAAAGATTAATTATCCCATAAAACACAGCAAAATGATGGCAACCACATAACAAAAGAACTCCAGAACAATATTTTCATTGATTGATTCATGTTTATTGTAGAAATAATGAATGTGGAATAATTAAATCAAAACACATTCCCTACATTGATTTTGATTGATCATTGGTGAAGAAATAAGGTAAGTGTTTTTTGTTGGAGAGATCCTCCAAAATTGATGTTCATCGATCATGAATCCATGAAATCAGCATCATTCACCTGAGAGAATTATACAGTAGTCTATCCAAGGACTCTTCAATGTCTATAGGGTTATGTGGCTACGCTAGAACTACAACATAACAATCTAGTTAAATATTATTAAATCTCTTCATCAACACAAAAGAAATAAAAAAATTATTCAATTATTTAATTCATTTATATTCCCACAATGAATTTTCCAAAAGAATCATGTGTCGACTAATGTTTAGTCACACCTTGGGTAAACCTCGAATTTTGAAATCAATGGTTCCCTCACATTTCTGATCCGATCACTCATGTAGAATCTATTTCATTTTTTTGGAAAACAATGTGAGATTGCGATTTAATATATTTAATATATTTCAAAAATTTATTCTGGACACACTATTCCTTAAAATCGCACTTTATGTCATCACCTGGTCTTGAAAATAATCCATATAATTTCAAATAATAATAGAAGAAAAATCTAAGACATTAAAAATTTGGAATTATTCCTCTGTCAATTGAATGATTACACCAACAAATAAACTATTTTACAAAAATAAATAAAAATAATTGTAAAATGAAGTCATAATAATAATAATAAATAAAAATAAAAATAATTATTATTATCATGCTCAATAAAAATAGGAATAATTGTAGAAGGAAACAAGAAAACACTAGAACAAATATTCTATTACAATGTTGTACCAAAATGAAAAACTAAAAGTAGAATTTTTACCACTACAATAAGATCCATGGGACCCATGGTCTCTCACCAAGTCCCAAACCACACCTCAATGGTCCAATTCACATATGGTCAATGAACAAGAGACCAAATCATCGGAAGAACATAAATTGGGGTTCATAAAGAATGAATAAGTGATGAATACACCCAATGGTGTATATAGGGTGTGAACTAAATAATAAGAGAATAATTTCACAAAATAACATGTTAAATTTTCATCTAATCTCCATTACATTATGTTTAGTTTTAAATATTACAATTTAAAGTTGTTTGTTCCCTTACATGTACGATGGAGCCAAATATGATTCCAAAATCATTTTTGTATCTCATTCCCCCTTTGTTAACAAATATGGAAAATAAAAAATATTCAATGATACACCTTTAAAACCATAAAAATAGGTCCATTTTCTATGTTCATGAAATAAACCAGAAACCCATTTCCTCTTTCCAAGTTATTTATCAAGAAATTTTTTAAAAAATAAACATCACATTAATTTTACAGCAAATATTCCAAACCACTTTATAAATTTATTTAAAAATTAAATAAATTAAAAATGTACTAAAATATTACCACAACATGTATGGATATACCAATAAGAAATATAGAAATAATCACACATCCTTATATACATAAAATAAATTATTTCTAGGGGATACAAAAAATATATATAAATAAATACCCTATATAATCCTAAATAAAAAATAAGCATAGTGGGAATATCCCCCGGACTAAAGTAATGTGATCATAAATGAGAAACTAGATCCCTGTGCTAGCCTAAAAGAACCTATATATGTCTCATTAATCACATTGGAGTAGTCGAGTGCTAAAACCGAAACCATTAGTGCTTAAAAATAACAGGGAAAATAATCCACCCATCAATGGTCTAATCTTTAAATGACCCCAAATGAAGAAACAAAATTTAGGGATGTTTAAAAACTGGTATTCAAAAAGAAAAAATAAGAGCTACATACACCAAATGGTGTATACATGGTGTGAGATAAAAACTCCTAATATGATTTCAGTGTAGAACATTTCCCATTTACTTTAAAAAAATAATTCATTTAATTATTTTATTAAATATAACAATGGAAAATATTTTTTTTACATAAATTGAAGATGAAAAAAATATCATTCGAAAATTACATTTGTCTTTGACACCACATTTTAAAAAAAAATAAGGGAAAATATTAAATACTTTAATTAAATAATTTTAAAACCTTTGAAAAAGGGCCCTATAGTAAGTTCATGTTATATAAGTCAAACCTATTTCATCTTTCCAAGTCATTTATCAGCACCCTTTTTATAAAATTAATGACACTTTCATTTTAAATCACATTATCCAAACCATTTTTAAAAATAATTTGAAAATGGAAAAAATAATAATTGATCAAAAATATATTCACAACAAGAACCATGATACAAATATGGCATAAAGAAACAAATAATCATCAATGGATCCATAAAATCTATTATGGATAGGTGATGAAAATAAGGTGTATAGATAAATCTCATAAATAATCCTCAATAAGACCTAGTCATAATGGGAATCTCTTTATGAATCCAGAAGTATGCTATTAAATGAGAAAATGGAACCTATTATAAGCAACACGAAACTTTATATGTCTCATTAATCCCACTATACAACCCTTTCCCTAAAACCCATCCTAAAAAAACTCAAATTTTATGAAATAAATAGTCCATCCTAGAACTGTATAGCATTCATGGGTTACAAACCCATGATTGTGTATAGTCTATACTAGTGGTTTCACTCATCCAAGCCTTTAATGAGGTATCTAGGACACCCATAATATTAATTAATGGACGTGATAAAAAATGGATCATGATATTATCACATAAAACTATTTTTAATAATTTGAAAGAAATTTTCTCTCACCTCCTGCACCCATGTAAGAATCAACCCCCTTTTCACAATAAATTCAGGTATTGAACAACACCCCCCTTAGTGATTATAAAATACACTAATACAAGGAAAATTGATTTGTAGAGGCTCTTACATATTTTGAAAATGTTATCTCAAAGGTTCCAAATTAGCATATCTTTCAAAAACACATCTTAGATGCCAACCCATTTTTCACACATTTGAAATACACTTTTAAAAATTCATTTAAAACCAACCCATGGAAAACCATATCTGAAATTATTTATTATTTAATCCAAATTTATTTTATAAACTTTTATAGAATCTAACAAATTTCATCATTTCTAGAGATTCCAGGTTAAACCATAATTACTATTTTAACCTGGCCTAAATGGGGTCAATTTTCTTTCAGAAAAAGGTTTATTTGAAACAAGAATCATATAAAATTTCACAAATATTTTGAGATCAAATCATTAATTTTGAAATCTTAGAAATAAAGACATAACTTTATCCCATGTGATGAATCATTTAGAATGTTTTTAAAATCCACAAAACTATCACAAATAGGTTTAATTTTAAAAAAGAAGACCATATATAGAAAAAATAAATATATGATATTCTATTTAAAGGAAACAAATAAAAATCCCTTCCTCAAATTAACATGAACTAATATAAAATGTATCGTATTTGATGTAGAACAGTAAACCAAGAAAAACATTCCCTCTCTAATTGTAGACACTGATAATATGAATTAAAACTCACCTTGATCCCTAATACCATCTACGATAGTCTCTAAGGATCATAAGAGGAGACCAAACAAAATATAAATTCACATAGGGTAAGATATAATAGAGAAAAAAATGTAATTAGGTATTAACATAAATAAAAAACATGAAATAAATGAATATGAGGATTCAAAATTGCAAGTGGATAAGGGGAGAGCTCCACTCATGCACCATCTATGTTAAACAAGTGGGATATGGTTAATAGGAGGGATTAATGCCTTAAAATATATGATGTAATCAGGGAAAAATCACAATTAATGTAAAATTAAGAAACTAACATTGTTTAGTCAAAATATTTGATTACACATCCACCAATCATGAAACGTTCACTGGACAAGAAAAACATACTCACATTGTTTAGTCACATTGTATACCAAACTATAAAATAAATATATAAACCCAATATGAGAATATATATATATATATATATATATATATATGGCAATATCACATAGTTACTCTCATGATATTCCCCACCCATTCAAAATTTGTGTTCTAAAGCCCTAAAGAGAAAAATGATTGCATTCTTTTATTAGATTTCATACAGTTTAGACTGAACCATGATCAACCCATGAAAAACAAAATGTGAAAGAAAAAAATTGAATTATAAAGGACCATACACCCATGTTTTTGAGTGGTTTATACTAAACCATGTTATATATTAAATTTTTTTATAAAAAATAAATTTTCTAGATTCAAACATGCAATAATATAAAATAACACAAAATAATATAAAATATAAAAAAACAGTGACATGTGGGTCTCACAATTCTCCCCTCCAAGTCACATCCTACCCCAATAAATTCATTGATAAGTTTATAAAAATAAATATTAAGAAACATGACATCTACATTAGATATGGGACAGATGGGAAGTTTTAAAGAATTCTAATGAGAATGGGAAAAAGTAATACACTCAACTCCTCCAAACCATAGATCAGATACTCAAACGTCATCAAACATAACTATGTAAAAAACAACATCTATACAATAATCACTAATCTCCAAAAATATGGACACCCAGTTTTAGTCTTCCCACTATTTATAATTTCTTTAAAATGGATATATAGGTTAAAAACAATCATAATATGTAAAAGACATCATGATCACAATGGAAAATGAAAAAAATAAACAACTCACCATAATTATATGATAATCAACCCAATAATACTTAATAAATGAATATACCATGGGATTTCCTAATCATCACCAAGAATGGTCACCTAAATTCATAACATCCTATATTTGAAAAACGGAAATGATTCCTCACCTAGTAACATAACTTAATGAGAAAGTAGAAGAAGAAAAAATATTGTGTCACAAACAAAAATGAATATCAATCTAGGACCTCATACCATGGTTAAAACAAAATTGAAAACTTAGAAAGATCCAAACCAAACACCATCAAGTTAATAATCTCATCTAGTTAAACATACATCCTAGTCACCATAACCACACACCCGAGGCCTTAAAATATCCATCCCATCAAACCCCAACCAATGAAAACATCTCAAATATATACAAGAGAATAAATAAAACAATAAAGAATAAAAACTACCCCAATAAACACTACTTTATAAGTGAGAAAAAAGAAATAAATAGATCATATAAATGAAATCACCCCAAATACTCAATATATTCCTACCCAATGAGACTAAATCCAAAATAATGAAAAAAAATAATTCGAAACATCCAACTCATCAGATAACTCAACTTACAGTATTTCTAAAATTGACCCATCCCCTTAATTGCTAAAATAAATGTTGATTACCATGAAAAAATTTATGTAGACTCATTATTTCCATGAGAAATAGAGACTTTGTCTCCACCACTATATATAAAATTTTGGCAGATTCAGTAACAAGGAGAGACACACCAAAACAATAAAAAGATTTATTCTATGACTTATACTGGAAGATGAGATTATAAAATAATACATGAACATATAGGTAGGTAGATCATAAAAAATATTAATATAACCCATTTATGATTCGAAACCATGTCAAATAGTCCAAATATGTCCCAAAATAAAATTATAATTACAAACTCCATAAGGTAAAAACACAAAACATTACAACTTTAAAAACATAAATTTTATTTAAACCATGATTTATTTCAAAAGAGTCTCAAATTCACTTTTAAATTTTACACATGATTTTAAAATAGTTCAGATACATTTTAGATTCATTTGAAACTATTTGAAAAAACATGAATAATACATAACTTTAAAATCTACTCATTTCAAAAGTGTCAAAAAATTATTTCACATAGAAACATGAAATTCAAAATTTCACTTTTATTTCGAAAAAATAATGAATTTAATAATAAAAACATAGTTTTAGTGAATCTTACTTCTACTTCCAGACATTTCCAATAAAAAATAATTTTCCTTTGAAATAATTTCAATTCATATTTACAATAATTTTCCAAAAAAATATTTCAAATTTAAATAATGAAATCAACCACCTATAACATATTTCAAATTAATAAAACGTTTCATATCAATAATAAATAGTACCCAATTTAAAAAACCATGAAATTTATAAGAATCATTCATTTTTTTAATAAACCAGGAAAATCAATTAAAATGGGAAATCTAATCACATATAAAACATTTTATATGCCTAAAAGTACACTTTCTCATACAAAACATAATGTTCTATAACATAAAAACGATTCTTCAAAACAAAAGGGAATACCAAAAGGACCAAAATATCAATTAATATACTATCCAAAAACATTAATACTCCACTACACTCCCTTTATTATCCTCATGCCAATGTAAAAAAGTATAAGAATACACTTAGAGAGAAATGGATAATATATTAATCTAGATAAATATTAGAACAATGAATGATTTATATTCATGGGTTTTCTAAACATGAAACAACTACAAAATATCAACAATAATGGAATACATAACCAACCAAATTGGTTCCGCATGGTTTTCTAAAACATTTTAGCTAACATTGATGATCTAGTTATCCCATATTTTCACTCCAAAATCTTATAGAGATTCTGAAATTCACCTTGTTACTCAAAATGGATCAAAATAATTCAATTATATTTAAAAACATATCACTAAGTATTTACATCAATCTCAAACCAATTTTTAAATACTAAACACCCTTGGAAACTCAACGATCAAAACAAAAAAGATATCCTAAGGATCATTCCACATGTACCTCTTGAGTTCCAAAATCCACATCTATATACTACCAAACCTCCCAATATTTTGATATTATCTCAATAACATTGGATTTATTAAGATCCAATGATAATATACCTTTTTTAATGAATCGAGCATAACTGATCTAGCCTGTTACTCAACCAGAATATCCACAGGGCCCAATGGATTTTCACGATCAATTTGGTGGTGGAAAAAAATTTCTATTCATCAAGAATGTTCTAAATTAGAATGGTTCCACCTGTGGAATACAAATTAACCTCACATGGATTCAACCTAAAAATACAGAATGACTCATCTACGAATTGGATACCCACACTAGCAAATAAATAGTTTAATATAAAGAGAAATAACCAACGAAGTAACACACAACAATATTAATAATAACAAAAAAATTCACAATAATAACAATAAAAAGTTGTATTATAAATAAAAATAGGTATAATAGAATCATTAAACAACGAAACACTTGGATGAACTCATTTTTACATATCCATCCTAAAATTAGAAACCAAAAGTAGAACTTGAACCACTAAAACCTGATCTATGTGTCCCATGTTCAATCACTGAGTCCCAAAACGTCCCTCAATGGTATAACCCATAATTTATAACCAAGTGTTACATTCCGGATCCGAGAACACTTAACTGGTTCCTGGAACCAGTTCTCTATAATACCTCATGTGCACCTCCCTGTATGCTAGAGGCTACTGAATAACATATGTGGTCTATGTATGTACCAGGGGGAGATTATAAATCCTATATCTGAGTGCCAAAACATAGATGAAAATAAATAAATATCATAAAAAATAATAAAATTGGAGTGATAGAAATCAATATAGAAAATATATAGTAAATGAAATTTCTAATGGTCTAAATAGACATTTAATACATAAACAAATAGATCTCCCCCAAGATGACCACACATAAATGATAAATAGACTAAAAATGTACATGGATCCTCTTCCCACTCCATGTACATGGATCATCTTCCATCTCCAATCCATAATAAAAACACAATATGCAAAAGCTTTTCGACATACTATAACTAGATCTTGAGACTCAACACAAGCATCCCCACTCAATCAGGCAATCTTAGGCCCCAACCCTATAAAAAGTTCCCTTTTTCTCAACCCTAAATTAGACATTATGTCTATATTCACACCAAAGTGAACATAAAATGGGTTTGAAATGAATCACGCAAAGTCACCCTAATTGAAAATGATTAAAACAATTTAAATAACATGTAAATGGAATAGTATACATTTGGACTATATAAAAATTAAATGGAATGAAATAAAAAAACCCACCAATGAACCATAGGTCCATGAATTTTATTTACCATAACATCTTTGTCCAATGTTTGGGTGACTAATATAATGTCAAGATATTGTGAAAAACATACAATGAAAAAATTATAGATCAGAACCCATGAATCTACAATCATTAATCTTAAAAGACAAACAATCTATCATTTATGGATCCATATCAAAATCATAGGTTCTTTGGGAATCCCAAAAAACTCCACGTTTAATGAATGAATCAAATATGATTCTTGAGTGTCCCAAGATATCACTAAATCAATGTCACCCCTATGTTTCCATACCAAATAGGAATATCACAGAGATTTTTCGTATCCCGATTGGGTATTTGAAATATCATCGGGATCGACTAAACAAATACTAAGGTAGAACAAGGCTTCTAATCATGATAAAAATAGTGATCAAAATCCCCAATCGTAAATGAATAGTTCATAGGAAACTAGGAATCCTAGGGAATATGGTGTCTAGGGAATACGATATACACTAGAGGTAAAATCATGGTGTCCGGTTTATTCATTACATGGATCAATGACATCATCCTTTATGGCAGTAGGAATGGATGGTGACAACATGGTCCATGTTGTTTCATAACACTATCATATAAGTCATATAGTATAATCCATATATAAAACTCAAAAAATATATACAAAACCAATTTCATCTCATCGGAACCATAGGTTAAGTTCCATGGATTATATCTAGGCATTGATCACTATATTCAATGTAACATTAGGGGAGTATATAATGTTAGGGGTTTCCAGAACACCTAACCTACTCTCTTCATTATAGACCATTAAGACTAAATTAATTATTATTGGTTATTTAGAGCCACCAACTGTTATATTTATTTATAAATATCACCCTCCTTATGAGGGTCATTCATCCATAGAGGCACCAAATTTAATCTCTTACGTCAACACTAACATGGATGAATCTCTCTTATTATTCTAAATCTTTGTTATAGATAGTTACATTCCTCTGGTTATTATATGGGTTAGAACATAAATTGAGGAATATATCTTGGTATATTTAGTCACAAACAAATCTCTTATACCAATTCCATTATCTTAGGGGTAAAACATCTGATAACCCAATCTCAAACATCTCAAAAATTCACTTGACAAAAATTGTAAATCCTCTTAAGGGTAGTTTCCCTTAGGCCATCACCTTTCCTTGTCACACTAGTTCAGCTCAAACACCCATCCTATCTATCTTCCTGAGTCATAACCCAATCCCACTAACCAAATATAGTCACAATGTACACCAGTTGAGGACTATAGAAATCACAACCCAAATCCTATAATAATTATATGGACTCCCAACTAGGTATCATTCTATGTATCACTCAAGATACCTAACCTGCCATTTAACAGAGGGAGAACCTCTCTATCATGAAATATTTTCCCTAAATCATTTATTAGGATTACTCAAAACTCCCCAATGAATGCAAAATATTGTTATAAATTTTAAAAATATAAATGGAATCTTATTTTTTAAAATTCTTGATTTTGGGGTAAAAACCAACCTTCAACCATCAAATTATTAACAATAAGGATGTACATGGATTTTACAACAAGTACAAGACATGTAATACAAAATATCAAATATGGACATGTACTTATACTCGACCTTGGAAAACCAAGGGTTTATCTATGTAATAATACCACATATCCAAAATAAACTAAAGTTCTAGCCATTTTCTACTACATGACTATGTCCCCCTTACATGGGATGCATTCCCATGTACCCTACCTCATAGACATGTGCTAATACAAAAATGTTTTTGTGTATAAAACATAGAGTCCAAAAAAATACCTTATCTAAATAGTAATCACACTTGATGTGTGTCCTTAAAACCACACAACATGTGATATGTTTTTTTAAATAGGATTCTCATGCAATGCTAAAAAAATCCTTGTTTTTTTCGATTAAGAAAATAAAAACCAAATGGAGAACACAACAACCATAAAATGGATCCAAAAATTAATGATGGAAAATATATGGAGAACATGGATTAAAAAACAAGCATACATTGGGGTCGAATCCACTAATTATTTGGTTTTATACATGATTTTCAGTTTCTACAAGACAATTCAGTTCCTCTCCAGCTCCATGAAGACCCATACCTTTCCATCCCTCCCTCCCTCTCCCTCCCTCTCTCTCTCTCCCTCCCTCATATTATCCATATCTATTGGCCAATATAATGTGAAACCCTTGTGGTTGTGGGAAAATATTCATATGGAAGGAGGAAATGAAATAAAAATAAAATAAAAATGGACGAAAATGGAAAAAAAAGATAACAAAAAAGGGGATAGCCATGATGCACAACATGTTTGTATACCTGAACTATTCAAAATCATCGATTTTTAAATAAAGAGTAGAGTTAGAATCTCACTAAAATTTTCCTTCCAAAACATATCATTTTCTTCACATGCACAATTTAATTAAAATTTAATTAATTAAATATCTAATATTCATTCTGAAAATAAAGTACTCACAATTCCCCAAAACTCTTGTTCTTTAGTAAAATCCCTCTTCTAGGAAAAATATATCTGTCAAAAAATGTTTATAGATCATATGGTAGGGGAAAGTGACCATTTAACACACACGAGTATCCAAATATAAAATCACAAATTTTTTTTATACATTTTAGAAAATAGAAAACACATAGTGTATCAAAATATCCCCTCCATAATGCTTCTCATCCTAAAATATTATTGATGGCCAATGATCGACCATGATTTTATTCAATGAATTTTCACAACTGATTCTTTATTGATCGTACTCTATGTGAATCTAAAGAATCAAAAATTCTTCCCACATGTGATACATTCAACCCTAATGGATCTAATATTTCCCACTATTTGAGTATTATGATCATTACCTAATGAAAACTATTCACACCATCTACCTCCCACACCCATATATCACTAAATGTAATTATTGGAATGGATAAGCTAGCTCATACATAAGAACATATGTATAAATAATATTTGATCTTCTTTTTAGATTATGGGAATGTTATCCTTCGAAACCACCAAAATTCCAATTATAATGATGTTCATTCCATCACCTATAAAATGTTGCACTCCCAACAATATTAAGTAACTTATGTCACTCCCTAAGTATTGCATCATCTATTTCATCAAAAATTGATCAATGCCACTACTCTTGAGCCTCTATGAAATAATTCCAAGGAAAATTGGATCACAAGAAACTCATAATCACTATTGTTCTTCATACCATTTATGACTATCACTGATTTACAATTAAATAGGTTATACACCAAAAAAACATGAATCACCATGATCACCCTAAATCAAAATTGGTGTAACTTCTGGAACCACCCGATCACTCAAACCTATCCCATGGTTGTATGAGTCATGCATCACCAAACGATGTTGACCATGCTCCATGACATATAAACACCTCGAGCTATCCATACACTGAGCCACCATCTAACACAATTCTATGTGATTATCATCCACCCATGGTATCATTGTGTACTAAAGTAAATCTATCCCTCATAGGTTTAGGAACCCAGATAATTCCACCCTTCATTAAAAAAAAAGTCAATACATAGCTCTATAACACAATTTGATTTTACCATAATACAATTAGAAAACTATAGGGGCCCTTGGCCTCCTACCTATCAATATCAACTCAAAAAATTAATCATAAAAGGTTATAACCCATGGTATATTATTAACTATACACATCTCAATCATCACACAACATCGCATACCTACTCAAAAACCTACTAGGGAACTAATTCTTATAAAGAATCCACATATGGGACATATCCTGCAATAATAATAAAAATAATCTATGGTAAAATATTTATAAATAATGACCAAAATCATAAATGATATGAAAAAAAGGAAAAATGATATCTTCATAGTTAATTATAATTTTATTCCAATATATATGGGAAAATACAATAGAGGTTGTTACTAAAACATTAAATTACCAATCCTAAATACCAACCACCCCTTAGGGTACTCCCCAAAGGAACCATATTCGTTTATTTCCAACAAGGGTCTTTTCATGACCTATACACTATGCAATTATTCCATTTTAATCATGAGAATCTCACATTAGATCCACATCACCTTCCATTTAAAGAAAATATATATACATCTCATCTCAATTGAGTAGAATTTTTCCATGTATTTATACCTTAAAATGATGTTTCATTAGTTTCTAAAAATTAAAATACTTATACTATGGTAGTGAAAAATCACATATCAGAATGAATACAAGTCATTTGGGTTCTACATGCTTAATCATTATGCATGATATTCCACTTAACTGAAAATGCATAGTGCCGAATCCAAAACTGGTATTTGGTTAACAGGCCAATGAATATAAATCCAATGAGGAAAACACCACCCTAAAAAATATAGTGTGTCACACAATGTGAAAAAACATAAAACTATAACATCACATATTAATAACAATAGTCCCATCATTAGAGACTTGGATTTCATATCAGAATATGTGTTCATGATGAACCTGCATCATAACCATCAAATGATTGGAAAAATTATTATCTTCTTTCAATCAAATCCTAAATAGTATAACAAAATAAAAAAATATGATTCCACATTGTCTCAACCCAGTCTAGAGGCCACTTGACTACTTCCTTAGCCTAGTTGACCATAAGACCATATTCATGCATATCCACATTCTAGAGTTTGGATACTATTAGCTAGTATCTAAGGAGGTATATAGGGGATAATATACCCCCATATCAGAGATCAAAAACCTAGATAAAAATAAATAAATCTCATTCATCACAAAAAATAGGCCATGGAAGTAATAAATATAAATATAATTTATAATAAATGAAATGCAATATAGACCAAACTTCTATGTCATATATAACACAACTGACCCCAACTAGGTTGTCAAAACATAAAATATAAATAAAATAAATATAAAAATATTTGGTCTCCTATGGGAACACTATGCTTTACCACATACCCAACCTCCAAAAACATATCAAGATTCTCAAAACTGATTCTGAGACTCGACACGATCATATCCACAAGATCATGAAATCCTTGGACCCTTCCCTAATCACTATTCATTTTCACAACCTAAATATATGAATTAAGTCTGTATACAAATTGAGGTTCCCATACAAATGGTGAGAAATTAATCATAGGAACCCACCCAGAATAGTGAACCTATTACATTATGTCAATAAAATATGTTTGCAATTTGATATTCCCACCCAAGATATAAAATAACCTAAATAAAATAAATAAAAAATGACATCTTCGATCCAAAGGTATGTGACCTAGATAAAACATTTCTTCTTTATCTAATGTCAGGGTGTGTTTGATCACATCATAATATCTTTACTAGCATATAATTATCATATTTTCGGCTTTAACACAAGAATATATAATTCTAAGGATCAAATGACCCAAAAATCATTATGAGTGACTCCATGATAAAATATCATGTCCACTAGGAATACCTTCAAACTCCAGACATATAGAATGTGTAGAATCAAATTCCAAACGGTCTTAGGAAATCATTGAATCAATGTTATCCCCCAAGTCACTATGCTAAATGGTATGATCCATGATATTTTCAGCACTGTAATCAGGTACTTGAAATATCAACTAGAGGACCTGAATGGATCATAAAGATGACCGAGACAAATCATCTTCATAAATTTTTATTATCATAAATACCAATAAAAAATTGATGGATCACAAAAAAATAGGAATCTGGGGAACCTGTTTTATCTATAGTGTCCCATATAGACCCACAGTCGAATCCAAATTTATAATGTAAACATTATGTGGCAAAATAGGTGGATCCCAGGAGGCAATGGGAATCGTCGATGAAATACTAGTCCAAGATATCTCATTCTAGCATCATATAAGTTAAATAGTCGTATTCCAAGAATAACCTTTGTTAATCCCTACCAAAACATTATCTTCTCATAAGGACCATAAATTGGGCACCAAGGAGTATGTTTCGGAATCAATCACTACATGAAATATAACAAGTGAGGAATATATAATGTTAGGGGTTGGATGAATGTCTAAAAAATTCTCATTATCAAATACCCTTTGGTATTACATCATTGGTATGGGATATAAGGTGACACTAGATATTTTATCAACCTAGAGACACCACACACCCATGTAGGGTTAGTTATCCAATAGGGAACCAACCAAGTTCCCATATGCCAACGCATAGATGAAGTAATTTCAGTTGGGATCCTAAAACATGGTATTAAAGTGGAGGAATTCGAATTTGGATCTTATTTTTTAGAACATAATAGTAGGAATCCCTTTTGGAATCCTTATTAATAGACTAGTATCTTGATAAACGTTATGTCTCTTAGGGGAACCACATCCCACAACCTAATCTCTAATATCTCACAACCTTACATGACCAAAAGGTATAACCACCCCATGGTGGTGTCCTCTTATCCATACCCTTTCCATTTTAATATTGGTTTTCTCGAACACCAAAATAATCCTTCTCATTAAGTTGAAACCCAGTCCCAAAAACCGGGATATTCCCAAACTATACCTATCGAGGGCCATGGTGACCCCATTCCATGTCCTAAAACTATTCTAATGACCCTCATCTAGGTATCATTTCATATATATCTCAAAACTCCATTGGATAAATTTATTGAATAAATATCCTCTCTAACATAACTGTATTTCCATGAATCACCTCTCAGGATTAATCAAAACAACCAAAGGGTTCCTCCATTACATTCTATGGGGAAAAAATCAAAATGGAATCCTCTTTTCTCTAATTATGGTTACGAGGTACAAAAACATCCGAAATATTCAAATAGATTTCAAATGGTGAAGTATATGTTGTGTACCCTGAGTACCCAATATGTACCCCAAAATCCCTACCCTATCATTCCAACTCTACATGGACTGGGTATACATAGGTTCTAGTCATGTACTACCACCACATAGCCATGTCACATATGGGACAATGTTGTATACAACTAAAATTCCACGTCCCCCATCCATGGGGTGTCTTTAAAATCACCTGGTAATGTGAAAATGTATAAATACAGAACATGTAATTCAATTACATGCTTTTTAGTCTAAAAACATCATATTCTCCACATATTAACAATACATGACCTCTATTCATTTAACCAATCATTGTGTGGTCCAGATTTACAAAATAAAAATTTCTACAATCCTCCTAAAAGAGCAATTTATTTTTATTAAGAATAGATATACCCCCATGAGGTCCCCAAAAACCATAAATAGGTTGTACCAATGCAAAAAATTAAATAAAATATATTGAGAATAGAGATTAAAATTCAAAACCAATCTACCTTAAGGTGCACGATGATCCATCTCATCCTAAACTTTGAGACGACACCTCCCTCTCCCTCTCACTATCCATATCCCCATCCCTCTCTCTCATCTAAGAAAATTTTAATACTTGCATGGGGTATATGAAAAAGGCTATATGAGGATGATAAAAAACATTATGAAAAGAAAAAGAGAAGGAATATAAATGAAAAATAAAAGAAAATGAATAAGAGGGTTAGATCGAGTGCTCTAGAAGATTTTTCATCTAAACTAAGACCCCCCATATTTTCAGAATCAAAAAATGAATGGAAATATTAATTAAATGATTTTCCCACAGTATAACACTATATGAACATGCACATATAAATGAATATATAATTAATTAAGTATTAAAAAGTCCATTGAAATTTGAAATTCTCATAATCTCAAAAAACTCTTATCCATGTTTAAAAACCCTATTACGAGAAAAATTAAGTGGTTAAAAAATATTTACATGATCATTTGGTACGAGAAAATGAATATTTCACATTTAATGATCATAAAAATTCCAACTATTTGTCATTTTCACAAACAAAATAATCATGGAGTCTTACACTAATGAAGAGACCCAAAAATGTATGGGTGTGAGATAAACAATCCAATTTGGATTTAAATATTTAATTTATTCCACTTTATTAAAATATACATTCTATCATTTCTATTTTATTATATAACTAATTAAAATCGGATTTTTCACATACATACAAATGAAATAAATTACCGTACCAAAAAAACTTTTCTATCAATTTTTTATTCTATTAATAAAATATTTAAAAATAAAAAAACATTTTTATCAATGAATTTTAAGACATAGGAAAAGGTTATATTATTATCTTCATTAGAAAAACTCATTCCATCTTTCATAATCATTTCTATACACCGTTTTTATAATACAAAAATACCATATATTTTAAATGTGATTTTATATGCCATTTTGAAAATTTATTTGAAAGTGAACAAAATTATAACTGATCTAAAAAATTTCATTGACAGGAGGTAAAATAAAACTAGGTTGTAATAGAAGATATATTCAATAATGGTGTCATATAATGTGTTATTGATAGGGGATACAAAAAAAGTGCATCAAAAAAATAACTAAATATTTTTCAATAATTTCTAGGTGTCATGGGAAACTACTTAGGACTCTGGTAATAAAATCATAAACTAGTGAATAAAACCCTTGGAAAACATAATAGAATCTATCTATGAACCATTAATGAATTTGGACTATTCAGTTGCTAAAAACCATTATAGGAGCACTCATATACTATGGGAGAAATAATACAACTGGAGATTGTTCAATATCCATGGGTAACAAACCCTAGAAAGTGCGCTATATACACCAAGGGTTTCACTAACATATTCCTTCATTTGGATATCTAGTACTCCAATGACATTAGTTGATGGAGGTGATCAAACATATCGATCCTCAGATCATCACATAAAATAGTTTCAAATTATTTTAAATAAATATCATCTAACATCCTACACCCTTGTATGAACTAACCCCTTCCTCATAGTCAACATATAATATGAATCACATCAACCTTTAACACCACAAGATAACAGAAAAAATGAAAAGTGAATCATAGTGAGTCTTAAAAATTTTGGGAAAACATCATTAATGGGTTAAAATAAAAACTTCTTTCCAAAACCACCTTGAGATGCTAATCCACTTTCCAACTGTTGAAAATTATATTTTAGAACATCATTTAAAATAAAAAAGATAAAAAATTCCTTATATCATTTCAAATCAAATCTTAGCTTATTTCAAAACCATTTAAATAATCAAATAATTTTCTTACTTGAAAAATATTACATTAAAAACCATAATATCCATTTAAATATGACCAAAACGGGGTCAAAATAAATTAATTATGTGGTCCATTTAAAACTAGTCTTGTAGAAAATTTTATAATCACTCAAAAGATGAATAATTAATTTAGAAATCCCGAAAAACTAAGAACTAATTTATACAAAGTGATGAAAGCTTTATAATATTTTTGAAATCCATAAAAACTATCACATATTGGTTTACTTTAATAAAATATAACCTTATATACAAATAAGATCTCACTGATATTCCATTTTTTGAAGACACAAGTAATCTTCTACCTAGAATTATTTTGAATATTGAAAAAAAATATTTTCTTCGATGACGAACACTCAACCAATTAGGGACACATCCTATCTATGTCCTAGACACCCAAAAATCAAATTTGAACCCACAAAGAACCCCAGTATTATCCAAGGAAGATATTACTATTCACAAGTATAAACTAAACCAAATAATAATGGTTTTAGGAGATGAGAGAAAGGAGAAAAAATATTAAAAGAGTTATTACCATGATTAATCTATTTGAAATCATGGTAGATAAGGTTAAAAATTACTAATTGAGGAACATAGATTTCCCATAATGTTCAATTGTTGTTAAAATTACAATATATGGAGGATAGGAGGGTGTAAACACTTAATATGTAATAAGAGGGAAGGGTAAAATCACTCTTCAATGAAATTTTGGTAGCTCATATGGTTATGTTACATTATTTCAAAAACCATGTACCAACCATAAAACTCTCACCTGGGAAGCATAACCGACTCACATGATTTTGATATATATTTTACGAAATCATACTCCAAACTTGAAAAACACTTACCTACAGAGATACACAACTACCAAAAATTCACTATTTTGGTTTTCTCCAACCATGATCACTGTTTTTACGAAACCAGCAATAAAAAAAGTCTCACATAGTTTCCACTGGATTCTATATGGTTTAGACAAAAAAATATGCTACCCATGTATACCAAAATATACATAAAAATAATAATAATCTTAAAGTCCCATAAACTTAGGAATTATCATGGAATATAAAAAAAATTTCACACTAAACTATGAGGTAATAGAAAATTTACAAAAAAAATGATGTTTCATGTACATAGCTGCCAAATATTTTAAATACCCAAAAATAATACAAAATTAAAATACACATAGTTACATACGAGTGCCAAAAAAATTTGATCTATTAAATTATATGAATAATGGTGATCAAACTACTAGATCTATTACACTCAAACTATTTATAAATTATCTTTTATAAATACTATAATAGTATCTAGAATAAATGAATAATATTTTACCAAATTTGGATAGTTTATCTAAATGCATGGATCAGTAAAATTACTATTGAATATTTTTTACATAGTTGTATGGTGTTTTGACCAATTAAATGTTGTAAAATAATTTTCCTCGCATTTATTCTTCAAAAATTGATTACAATATTAATGGAATTTGGCTAATTATATAAAATATATATTTCAAATTATTTGATCCTTTAATCATTAAAATAAGCAGACATGCTCTCTTATTTTTCTAAAAAGCCACATAATCAACCAATTTATAGTCACTAATTATTAAATGAAAAAATACTTAATGGAACATTCTTGAAATAAAATATTTGAACCCACTGAATGGAAGAACACATATTTTATAATTAATCTTCTAGATGTTTTGATCTTATGAGATACCCTTCTAAAGAACTATTCTTTACCAGGAGAAACATTGATTGTAACTTCTCTTAAAAAATTTCTATTATTTAGATATGGAAGTACTTTATTGAGATATAGAACTTACATTAAATAAATGATGTAATTTTTATTAGCCACTTGAACATACTTTTTATTGAAAAGTGAGAATTACTTGTAATTAGTGCTTGTGCATACCAGGTCAGGTTATAAAACCTTTTTACGATGTTTAATTAAAATAAAATAATTTATTGGGATTATGTGCTTGTATATCACCTATATACACCGTACAATATTATAAATCTATCATCTGGAACATAGTGATCAAATTTTTTTATTCTACTAAATCAATTGAAAATATATTTTAATAGACTATCTACTTTTAGAAAAAAAATTAGTTCTATAATAGTGTTTAGTTCAATCCATCTATACATTTTTTAGAATTTATTTTGAGAGGATTTGACATTATTTGTTTCATCAATTCCCCTACTAATATATCTTATTTATTTGGAAAATATTTTTTATCAAAGCTAGTATCTATATTTTCATATTCTACTATCATGTAATAGTGTAAATTTTCATATAATCTAATATTTTAGTAGTACACAATACGTTATAAACCATAAAAATATAAATTATTCAATGGAAAATATTTTCAATATTGGTGAGAAAGATTAAAATCCTTTTTCATAAACACTTGAACGGATCAACACATCATACATTAAAATCAATACAAAATTCTATACAAATTTTAGGATTCTAACACTAAAATGAAATTTTGGGATTTATATTGAATTCCAAAATATGTAATATTTTTATACATACTCATTATAAATAAAGATTAATATGTGAAAAAATATAGGAAAATAACTTTTGTTTATAAAAATTTTGGGACATAAGAAAAGTGAGTATTTTTTTAGAGTATGAAATTATTTTCTCCTACCTAGAGATATAGTATCTAAAATATATCAAATATTAATAGAAATTATCAATATATTATTAATGAATCAATAAATGGAATTAATATACAAGAAGATAGTGGAAATAATTTTTTATTTACATTAATGGGAAAGTGATCTTAAAAGAATGTTTTTGAGGATAAAAAACATAAAATGGATCTAAAATAAAATGACACATAACCCATATATTTAGAGTTATTACAAAATATTATAACATTGAAAAAAAAGTATTATAACATCAAAAATAAAATCCCCTTACGTAAAAAGTTATATATACACGAGTGATGATGAATTAACTCAAAACATAATGAGCATTGGATAAATGTCATGAATAATATCACCCTGGAATAGTTCAAATGATAGAAGAGTGTGATATGAAGGATTTATAGTAAAGGATGCAATTATTTACAATAAAGATATAACTAGTAATGAGTACCTAAAATGAAAACCAATCATACTATACTATCTAAAAATTAAGAAAAAGAGAAAGTTACTTAGAAGATTTTAATAAAGAAAGTGAAAAAGTTAGAAAAAATATGTATACATGGAGTTCCTATGAAGAACCATATTTCTGATGTGATTTGGTAATTAAATATTAATATAATGTTTATGGACGAAATGAAATATCATGTTTTTGAAATATAAATTTATTCTATGCTTTTTCCAATAAGGATTTGGCATCAAAATCATTCAAAATTTTTATTTATAATGATGAAACTGAGGATTAACCATCTCTTAAAAAGGAATGAAAACATTAACAAATTATTGAAAACGTAAATTAAATTTTTGAATAAGTATTGTTAAGAGAAAAATTATTTTTTTATACTGAACATTAATGTATCAACTCGAGCAAAACAATTTATTTCTACAATGTCTGTTGTTAAATTATCTATTGATCAATAACATGTGACCAAAGTAAAATTGAATAATGAGAGTTTAAAGAAAATATTATCAATATTTAAAAAAATATTGTAACTATGAAAATTCTTGGTTAATTTTTAATGAATCCTAAAATAAATTAATAATTTTATATAATTCAACTAATCTAAAAGAAATTATTTTATGAACTACATTGTTTTGGATACTAGGAGGAAACATTAACGTATTAAATATATCATATAATATTTCTAGATCAGAGGGAATTAGGTCTCTAAGTGTCTTTTTAGAAAGAGATAATATTTTAGAGAAACAAAAGTATTTATTTATAAAGGATTTATTAATCTTCAACATCACATGTTGATAAATATATGAGTAAAAACTCTTTTTTACTAGTAATATAAGAGTACCAAATTATCTTATTAATTGAATTTTTATAATAATGGCTGAGTGCCAATGATTGGAACACCTTATATATGTATAACAACTACTATAGATTCATAATTATATAGATAAAAAATTTCCAGTAATTGATAAAGGTGGAAGGAGGAAATGTTAAATATATAGAGAATACACATTGATGGATAATAGTACTTGAAAGATGTATCATTATATAGTAGTTAATTTATTTAAAATATAATTTATTATTTTTTTGTTAAAGAAAACTATCATAATAATAATACAACATTTAAATGATACATAATCTATAAAATTAAATAATAACATATGTTGCACTATAAATTCAAAAGAAGATATGATACCTTGAGAAAATTGAAATATAATTTTATATACCATAGATTCAAAAGACTTGTATTTTCATAATACTTCTTGGTTTTGTGTGTTAGAATAAAATTTATGTATTTTTCATCAAAATTTATCAAATTAAAACCTATATAACATGTTTAGGATCTCTATAACGTACCCTCTAAAGAAACCACTATTGTTAATGTTTAATTCCTGAAAATATATAACCGTTGAATGTATGAAAAATGAAATTATTAGAATTTAATATGATAAGTAGTGTAATAACATCAAAACCTATATAATTCGTACATATTTATTCATTATATGAAGATATACATAAATAATTTATAAAAACATGAAATTTATGTGATTATTGATGAATTTAGTCCTTATATATGAATTTTCTTCCTTCTACAATAAATGAATTTACACATGTTTTTTAAATTTTTTAGTAATATTATTCAAAATAAAAAACACATTTAAAAAATAATTATTTAAAATTAAAAAGAATGTGATTTTATAAATCTTTATTTTAATCTTTCTATAATAAAAAGGTAATTAAATATAATTTCATGGCTTGTGGATCTCCATAACTGAATGATCTAGCTGAATAGAGAAACATAACACTTTTAGAGATGAATCATATAATTTTATGTTAATAAAATTTATCTCAATAAATTTTTATGGATGTAAATACAATTTGGTATACTATAAATCAAAATTTACTAAATTAAATTTAAAAAATTACTCATTATAAGTTATTTATTGAATAAAATCCAAACATTGGTACCACTATGTTTTTAAATAAAACTATTATTTTTTACTATAATTTTTTTACTAATGCATGATCCGAAATAAAATTATTGTATATTAGTAGATTATTATTAAACTTTTAATAATACCACATATTAAAATCATGTATACAAATGAAAAAATATTAAATTTGATGTCTGATAAAATTGATGCTTTTATTTATTATTTTTTAAACTCTAGATGTTCATAATGATCTAGTTGGTCCCTCTATTTTTTAAAAATTATATAAATACACCTATAAAATTGAAAATCAAGGACTTATCGATGACAATTTCGAATAATGATGCTTAATAGGTTTTCTACATATGAAATCATAGATGTATAATGGTTTTATTCTTGATACTTTTATTATTTATACAGGATGAAAAATAACAACTAGAAATTATCAGTTGAATGAATTTGACTTTCATTCATTCCTATATTAATTATATACAAAAAATGGTATGTTACACTTTAGGTGATGAAAAATATATGATATATATATAGGAATGAATCAATAAATTCAAACAAAACAAAAGTTTTTCTTAGTGAAACATTCCATGGAACTATAAATAATTATTACAAAATAAATTTTCTAAAAAAAGACTATAATGGAGAATCTATATAAAGTAGATATAACATTTTTATAAATTTTTTAAAAATAATCAGGCATATATTTTGAGGGAATTTTTATCATCTACTATTTCTTGAGGAAATCTATACTATTCTTGAATTTATATCTTATTCAAATAGATTTTTAAAGTGACTTTTTAATTTTTTTTATTAATATCGAGTATTATGTTTAAAAACCACTATGTTTTGAAAATAGAAACTTTATAAACCATGTTTATAAATATAATAATGATTTTTATGGGATGAGACAAGATATAAGTGTATGGTACAATCATATCTCATATGTCCTTTCTGAAAGTGGTTTTGAACATGGATTTATAGCACCTACTCTTTTTAATGGGAAATGTTTTAATAAAAAACATATTATAACAACACATATTTATGAAAACATATTAAGATTTAAAAATAAATCACTTGAAAATATTTCGAAAATTGTAATTTATTTTCATTTTAAATGAACATATTGGGTATAACTATATTCTTAATTATAATCTAAATATAATAAAATATAGAAAGAGATATTCTAAACTAGTATAAATATACCAATTAGAATTTTTTTTTATAAAAACTACAAGTATAAGAACATTAGTAAGTATGTCATGGAATTTAGATTTAGATTAAAAATTAAAAATGATAGATAAAATAATTATAGAATTATGATACATGGTTTTAAATATTTAATATCTTGTTAACCAAAAATTATATTTTCAATATTTTTGTGTTCATATTTTAATTAAAAAAAATAACATTTAAAATTTATAACATTTTTATTTTTGTATTTAATAGGGAAAAGTATAATTGGTTTATTTTATTGTTTTAAATATAATTTTAATATGTGAATCTATTAAAATAAAAATATGAAAGTATTTTCATTTGATAACAATTGTTTCTCTATAAATTTTCATTTTTCTCATGGAATTTATATTTTCATGGTCAAGTTAAAGGTGGATATAAGTAAAAATTCTTAGTAATAAGACTAAATATATTAGAGTAGGTTATTTTTATGTATTACCATTATATATGAAACACATTATTATATATTATATAGTCACTGATACAAATGTTTTAATTATGTGTGATCTTAAATGTTCCACAACAATTTGTAGAAATTTAAAACACCCATAACGGGTGAATCATATTATTTTAGGCTTCATTTTCTTCCTGATTACACAAAAAAGAAATCAATATTATGATTATAATATTAGATAGTAGGATTTCTAAAAAAATTTACACACCTTTAATATCAAGGAGGTTTTATTTTATTAAATTTAATACTTGAATGGTATAGTATGAATGATCACTTTTAATTTTATGATATACACCAAAATAGATAATAGATCCTTGAATTAGAGAAAAATAACAAATTAAAATAAAATAAAATTATTATTCTATCGAAGATAATATAAAATAAGAATTTTCTTAAATTGAAAGATGAATAAAGTTATAAACATACCTACTCAAAAAACACATTTGAATAAAGGATATAATAAAAATATTTATTTACGGTATTTCCATTTTTTAGTAACTATTATTTATTAATACTAATTTATCAGTTGAACCACATATATAAAAATATCAATAGATATTAAATGGTAAAAATTAAAATAACAATTTTTAAAACTGTTATTGTACATTTTATTAGTTACTATAAATCTAAATTTCAACATTTTGATACCATGATATAGATCTAGACATTTATCTAATCTTTATCATGATTCTAAGGTGGATTCTGTCAGTTTTTGTACCACCTTCAAAATGGTTTCTTCATCTTATTCTCATAGGACTCTTTATACAAAGATTAATATTTTTGAAATATTCATCACCTTATTGATAACCTGTTTTTAAAATAATTTACCAATGAAATATCTATTTAAAAATGGTATTTATCCTTGTTCACATTCACTTATAGTTCTGAAAATTCATTTCTTAGTTCATAATTTTTCATCACAAATTTTATGGAATGGGATAAAATGATATATATTTTTCACGTTCCTCTATAGGCATAAAATTAAGCAATAATTTTATTTCACTTGTTAAAACCACAGAGTATATAAATAACATTCCTTTATTTCTTAAAAAATACTATTTCCACATCCTTGACCACATCATAGGATCTTTGACCAAAAAATAACAAAATGTTTTCAAAATATTGTCATTAAGGTAACTTAAAAAAAATTGATAAAGGATGGATTAAACAATATGGGTTATGTTATAGACAATTGAGAGATAACTTTTTTCCTTTAGGTAATGTATTAATGATTTCATATGACACACCTAAATACACCATGGCCAATCCAAAATTAAGCTATAAAATTTTTATGAATCCAATATATTCAACAGGGTAAAATATTAAATTATAAATAATTTGTAAAAAGAATATAAACTCATTACCATTCATATTAGTTGAATAATACTCAAAAATATGTAAAACAAAGTGTGGAAAACATGCAAAAAATTAAACATACAAATATGTGGTGCCGGTCCAACAAGCATAAGGATCTAAAATGACGCCTTAATATATAATACCTATCTAGAAAAATACCATAGATAAGTAATGAGTCATTAACTAATATAACTATCATATAAAAAAATAATTATAGATCACTAAGATCCATTTGTAAGAGCTCTGATGCTTGAGTGTCTTTCCATTTCAATGGTCTCATACAAAATATTTTGTATTAATTCCATTGGATCCTTTGTTGGGTGCGATTATAACACACCTTGAATATGGACATCATTTCTCATTAAATACCAATTATAAACTATATTTCAAGCTGGTAATAGTAAACTTATATATATAATGATGTTTAAAAATGTAAATATTGAACTGGAGAATTTAATATATAAAAATAATAGTTTTATGTAACCCCCTGTTTGGGGTAGATCCTTACCATTAATACAAGCTTCATGCCTCAAAATTTGAATTGGGGTGGAAATCAAGACTCATACAATATTAGAGGAAGTTCTAATACTTGTAAAATGTAAAAAATATACATATATGAAACCAAACATATATGAATATGTTTGAAAAAGAAATCAAGTGCCTTGATACCCATTCTAGGGGAAATATAATTTTGTAAAATTGTTCTGGACATTCTTTTGGACCATCCAAATAAATTGTTGAATGAGTATAATGAATTATGGCATGGTTAGAATATCCTAAACCACACACCCATTTTTTACATGTTGGTACCCAGTTAGGATTTCTTATAAAATTATGCCTAAATATAATTTTACTAATATTGTCAAAAAATAAAAGGTGGGATTTATCACATGTTTAAATATATAGTATTATATAAAAATACAAGCACACTTATATAAATAATAGATAGTTTGAAAAAAAGATAATGTCATCCATTTAATGTTTCATTAAACATAAATACAACAATAATCATGATAAGTAAAATTATAAGTGTAACGACATATGAATAATAAATCAATTAGCATAAAAAATTTATGTTGGTTTGTATACTAACATTATAACATTCAAATATATATTTTTTAACTTCAATATACTAAAAAATTAGTATTATTTTTTTGGTTTACTATGCCCAAAAATATTTCTCATATCAATCCCTATGATAACGAAAGGAAGATGTGGTATTCCAACATAAAAAAATATACATTATTTCTTGTGGTATAAAGAAGTTTAAGACACAAAATTCTATCTTAAACAACCTTAAATAAGGTATTTTAGGGTATTAGAATAATATAATTTGAGAAGAATAATTCAGAAAACCAAAATCATGAGCTTACCATAGATTCTCTATGACTAAGAGCCCATAATATCAAGAAAAAATGAAATAATAGAGGTTTGATAACTTCCAAGAACCCAATATTTGAAATAAATGTGATTATACCTATCACTATAAATAGATGTAAGGAAATGGGAAATAATAAGAGATTTAGGGATTTAAACCACTTATAATGTGATCTTATGAATAATAAAGACCCTTTAGATATTTTAATAAGGTGAAATATTATAATGATATGAGGAATTTATGGGAGGGTATAAGAAATCCCCTAACAAACTAAAAATTAGGGGGATTCCAAACCTCTAATATTTTTTGAGGTTAGATTTTATTTTCAAAATACCAATATTTATTTTTAATGGAATTTTTCTTAGTATCCAACTGCGTACCTTTTACTATACCACTATGTATAGTGTTGTTAAAAATAAACCATCTACACCCTTATCACCCCATTGAGTATTAAATACCAAACCACTTGGAAATTGAGGTCTACTACACATCACCCCTTCTCTGTTTTCCTATAAATCCTCATAAAACCTTCTAATGACACCTGTAACTCAAAATAAAATAAAAATAAATTTATATTGTTAAAAATTAAATATAATTTCATACTCATATTGGGAAGGGTCTATAAAATATCCCCACCATTGAAATTATCATATCCATGAATCTTAAACTAATATCCCATGGAAACATGTTTGACCAGTACATCTTCATGTCAGCCTTCTTCTCCCATGATTTATCCTAGAAAATCCCATTCTACTGCCTAATATGAATACGTGGGACCAAATTTTCATGAAGAACCATTTCTATTTTGGGATGAATCATCCTTATACCTAAGATCATGTTATAAAATCATGTTTATATTCCCAGACACTTTCCTTAATTGGGAAAAAAGAATTTTATTATTCCTAGCAATGAATTTTTTTGGATAAGAAAAGTGATAAAAATTTTCTCTAACTCCACCCAATATGTCAAAAGTATTGATATATCTCATAGCTTGATATCATAGTTTTTCGTTTATAAATGAAAAAAACATAGTGAAGAATAGATAAATACATGGTCAAAAACTCTAAATTATAAGGGTCACCTTTAATGGTTGATATCAGACTTCTATTATTTTTATGAGGTTCTAAGATAGTTTCAAATGATAATTTGTTTCTTGGACATATTTTATATGATACAAAAAATAATAAATAAAGAGTCTCATATTTCGGTAAAAAATAAATTATAACAACATGGTCACCAATAAATTTATTTTATAAGATCTATTTGGCTAAATGATCGACAACTATTATTGTAGGATAGTTCCACCAAAGTTGTTATTATACCGTATTACATGAAATGCTACTATCCTAGGTAAATTCTGAATCCAGAGACTATTGTATAGTGAAAAATATAAAGAGAATTTATTTATGATTTTATCTAAAATAGAAAAAAATTAATTTGATATTGAAAAAATTAACCACATTTTTGAATTCAAATTCAAATATTAGCATTGTATGAATTTTTTATCCATTTATAAAAAGGATTTATTTTTGTCAAAAAATATAGTTTTCCAAAAATTTATAATTAGTACGATATTACCATTATATAATACTCACCCAGATGTTTAGAAAAACATTTATATAATATAATATGAGTTTATGGAATAAAATTTTTCAATTAAAAATATTTTCTGAAATAAGAAATCTTAGGAAACACATTTTAGGTGTTTATGAAAGTAGTTCCTTTAACAAAAAATGGCCGTTTATTTCAATCATTCATTTTTAAGGTGAGATTCAGTTTTTTATTTTTGCAAAAGATGGATAACATTTTTTATAATAAATAAATTTATTTCAATAAAATTATTATCCAAGATAATTTATTCCAATACAAAAATTATTAGAATAAAAGAATTAATATTATAAAAACTATTTTTACGTGATTAAGATTGTTTTTAACAATATTTTATGACACCCCTATAATTTTATTTCATAAAATTATATCTATATTTTGAAATTAATCCTATATAATATCATAAAGAGTTCATATTAGGGTTTTTCATTAAAATTAATTACTAGAGTTATAAATTAATAGCCAATGTAAAAGAAAATTCGGATAAAAATGAAAATATTAATAGAAAAAAACATAAAATAGTAATAAAAATGTATAGAAAAATAATATTTGAGGTAAGTTTAGCCTGCAGTCAATTTCCCCTCGTAATTTTTCCATTTTCTTTCCATTTAACAATGAATAATAACTTTACATTATAGAAAATTTAAGGGTAAATCATAGAACTACCTTTCCTTGGACATATTATTGTGTTACCTTTGTATCATGTCAATACACATCATAACATATATTTTATCCCTAAAAATATTCCAATATTATCATACAAGAACTCTCTCTCATTTATAGAAGCTTCATGTCACCACTATTTATCATAAGGCCTTCAATTGGAAGGATAATTCCATGAATGTTTCAAAGTCCCCTATGTGATAATTATCAACAACTAAAAAGTTATCATTAATTTTATTTGTTCAAATTTTTTATATTCAATGTTATATAATAATATTAGTTTCATTTATATACTTAAATGTTAAATTGTTATGGGTATTAACATTTTTTATTCATATATCAAATCCATTAAGAAAAGAAAATTTTCTTTTGTGTGTACGTGCTGAATACCTCCACCACAAGAAAAAAAATCATTTTCCATCATCACTCATCACTGATGGTTACGATAATTATTTAATGGGGAAATATTTTTTTATGATATCATTAAGGTTATGGTGTAATAGATTATAAAACTTATTAATGATATGATCGATAAATGATCATCTTTAATTCAGTGGTTTAAAACAATCATGATTGGGAAAAAATATTGTATTCAAACTTTTTATTAAATTCATATCCATTACAAATTCTCCTAATTTAATAATAATAATTATATATCAAACTAATAATAACTAAATATTAATAGTATCCATCTATAATAATGATATTAAAAAAACACTGCATAATCATTCATTAAATTAGGGTATGCTCATGTTTGAGTTAGTTAAACAACATATATGAAAATTACTAGGAATTTATATCTTTAATGTCCATGGGAAAATAATTAGTGGAATAATATAATATAAATAATTAAATAATAATTATTTTTATTCTTGAGATTTTATATCAATACTTAATGTATTAATTAAGAAAACACTCTTTGTTCAACAAGAATCGCCAAAACCTGTTTCCTATCAATTTGAAGATTCAAGGATAAAGACTAAAAAATCATTTTAATAATATAAATCATCATAAATAATTATAAATGACAAATAATAATATCCTTAATTATATATTAACGATTAAATATTGAATAATAAGGAAAACAAATACTGCTCATATAAAACTACTATAAATGATCAAAACTACTAACACAATATGTGTTAAACAACTAGAAATACTAAAGAGAATGACAATTTATAAATTGTATAAAATAAATTATATATGATTAATTTGATGAATTAAGTTATTTATATTTGTGATACAAGTAGTTAAAATGTATTCGGTGATTCTGGGACAAAATATAATTGTTTTTCATCTCAAATTTTTCATATTGGGACATGTTTGGTAATATACACCTTATTTTCTTTATATAGTGTATTTAATGTCTATTTGAAATGTCACATAATGTAATTTATTTATTCATTTTAATTTAAGTGAAATTTTCTACCTCCTTAATCAAGATTTTCTAATTTAATTACCTCCTAATATAGAAGTGGTGTTTTTGTCTCAATTTACCTTATTTTGGGACATACGTTATATTCACAACTTATTTCCTCCTATGTAGTACATTAAATATTAATTAAATAATTTTTACCAAATTTATCATTAATTTTAATGTATTTACAAATTTATATTATTATCCCTTTCTCTTATTTTTTTGATTTAATATTTACCAAAACTATGGTAAAACTAATTTTTTCCCTTGTGGAAAACCCATAATATGTTTTGGTAAAGTAAAAGTGTTTGTGGTTTCATATAGAATACATCCCTATATAAATAGTAGAGATTCCATGTGGTTGTGTAATATATACACCTTAGGATAATCACCCTAAAAATGGTGGGTTTATAATTTATTCAATCATCACGCTGATGAATGAAGAGTATTCCTTTGATTACACACCATGTTAGAGACTCCTGGAGAAAATGATTTGGAATATTTAGAAACACTTTATAAACCATGATGAAGGATTTTTATGACTATTTCCATGGTCAAATTTCTATGAAAATTATTGAACCTAATTATTATATTCTATAGATTACCAAGAACCTTGAAAGTCCATTCAACACTTTAATTATTTGATAAGAATACTTCCTATTTCATTGAAAATACTCCAAAACATATATCTTTGTTAAGATATAATATCTTTGGAAACCACATTATTCTATTGAATGTGGAAGTATTTTCTTTGCTCTTTTTCTATTGTATGGATAACCATGTTTATATTCCACCAGAGGCTACTTAGGGAATTCCATTAAAGGCCATTTTAAATCTTATAGAGAATGTATTATACTTAATCATGTGATGAGTGGGGAACAAAATTATTTATATGATTGATTAATCCATTGGAATAATGAGACAAAAAACAAGGGTTTTGGTGTATTCCACTTCCCAAATCAGTATTGTGTCTTGTAACAAATATTTGACAAAATATGTTGATTTAAATCTTTATGAATTCGATCACTATGATATCAATGATTATTATTTTCCAATATTTCATTTATTTTTATTTATATAGTTTTCCCTCAATTTTAGTTTATGATGTCTTTATGTTGTTTATTTTTCCAATCATATTACTTATTCCATGTTAATGTTATGACTACCACTTTTGTATTCTAATCATTATTTATTATATGAGATCAACCATATTTTTTTATCTTACCCCAATAAAACTATATTATAACTACGTATAATTTTTAGGGATGTTATGGAATGGATAATAATGTTCACACAGTGTGTAAATATTTTACCTTTTGTCTTAAAAAGTAATTTTTTTATATATTATGTTTTCCAGTACTACAAACTTATTGTGCCTTTTGGGAAATATTTTATTCCATAAAAATAATGTAATATAATAATTGGATGTATGTTTCTATAGTATGGGATATTACATCATCTATGATACATAGTAATAAATAATGAACATTCAAAGAATATTCGCAAGTATATGTATAGTTCATTTTGATTTCCCATTATCCGGAGAGTGAAATATTATACTGAGCATTATCTGAGAACCCATTTCATAGTGAATATATTTTGAGAACAAATATTTAATTCTTGGGTCCCTACCAGAGTTATGTATATATATATATATATATATCGAATTATGAAGAATAAAAAAATCTCAAATTTATAGTTTCGCAAGATCATTAACTGATGATGCTTCTTTAATTGATATGAAATAGGCTATTTTGGTTAAATAATAAATAAACACATATTCCATATCTCATCCAATCATTTTTAATAGTATCATAGACATAACATCAATATTTATTTCATTACAGATACAGTCCATTAATGGAAGATGATGAAGAGTACCCATAAGAAATTGGTTCTATACATTTACATATTGATAGTTAAGGCATCTTGTAACGAACCTAGCAATATCATTTTTCATTCTAGATAACTAAGACATGTGATGAATATCATGATATATCATTATCATTCTAGGGTGAAAAAATTGAGAAACATGATATTCTTCCATTAAATGTTCTCTTATACCCACTAAAGTGATCAATCTTCTATGGACATATAATAACGATGAAGAATCCTGAAACCATTCTTGAAGGATCTATAAATCAATATGTTTTTCTCAGATAATTGTATAATTTTGGTTCAAATATAGAATTAACTCACCATTAACATAATATATTATATAAGTTTGATATTTAATCAATAATCTTAACTATGACCATTGATCACATCCTAGGGAAGTTTAACCATATGAGATATAAACAACCCCATATCTATTCCTTCAATAACCTTGTCTGGGTGAATAATCGTGCAAATAACATATATTAGAAGTTTTAATATAACATGAGTGTCTTGGATGAGAAAAGTTAATGAATTATGGTATTCTACTCAAACTAAATACCAAATAATTAGATCTTTAATGGATAATAAGTATTTTTGGATTTTTTTCTATAAACACCATTAAATAGTGACAATATTGGTAATGCATTTATTACTAAAAGAAATAAAGAGAAATGGATAATTGAATGTTATGGTTACATTATTTCATTTGTTCAGGATGAAAATTTCTAGAACCATAATATTCTACCTAATGATTTGGTACAAGGATACATCCAAGGCCTAATGAAGAAACATTAAAATACACTACAAAGACCATTCCTAACTGATGTAAAATGTTAAATATATGTATATTAAAATAAACAATCATCTCTTAAAAAATATTCGTGTTGATGTAAATAAATAAATTTCACTGATATCTTGATTGAATAATTAATTAGAGTAGAAATTCTTAAGAAAGTTTGAATAAAATGATGATAATACCTAGAGAGAAAAATAGACAACATCTTATTTGAAATATATTCGATGAAACCTTCCATAACATAATGGAATCTACCTTCTCAAGATTTAATGAGATAACATATTTGGATGTTACAAGATAAAGAAAAATTTCTTGTTGGATCTAAAATTAATACTTGGATAGTTTTTCATAGAGTTGATAATCCCATAAGGTATCTAGTATGATGGGAATATAATAACAAATCTCCTTATGAATCCTAAAATAGATGAGGATTTTATCCATGAAAATGACTATGAAAGAGTAAAAAAATGGTTGAAATAACATTCTCATTATATCCGTTAATAAAGAGTTTAATTTATTAAGATCAAATCCATTACAAGGTATTCAAAATTCTTCCACCATATTTAGAAATATCTCTTCAAAATATCCCATTGGTTAAACTAAATCATGTTATAACTTGAATATAGCTATATTTTAAAAAACCACATGACCAATTTTATCTTATTGAATGGATCATATATTTGAGATATGTGTAGATGCTTTTAATTATCAGACGGTTTAGTTTTTGAATGCCTATAAATAAATATTGACTTTTGTCAACCATCATAAAAAATTGAACTACCAGACTCTAATGATAATTTCTATATTTGATAAAAAAAATTGTCTTATGTTCTTCTAATGTTCTCTTTAAATACCACAATTTAGTTTGTGACATTTCATATAGAGGGAATGATATATTTTTTTCTATATGGATAAATTATTTAGAAAATTACAATTCTTGTTTAAAAGGAATACCTGATTATATTTAGGAAATATGTTAAGATATAAATAAAATCTAAGATGTAAATTTTTCCAATCCACTATGGGAACTACATTGATTAAAATAATATACATCACTATGTTAAATTCTTTTACATGCCTTAGATTTAGACATACTCCAACAGCTTGAAACATATACTCTCTATGAAGAATTTATTGGATACTAGAAATATATAACAAAGGATAACATCCAATTATAGAAATAGATATGATATTAGACATATTTAAGCCAGTAAATCACAAATAACATATATTAGTAACTCATATTGATAACCATAAAATCCTTGAGATTTCCAAAAGATTATCTTTTATCACAAAGACAATCATTTGATGGTCTTTTCATTTCACATCTCGAAGGGGTATCAAGAATCATATATGAAGGTAAATATTCAACGTTAAACATGAGCATAGACACAATTCGATCAGTAATAAATTAATTAGAAGCACTTATATTGAATAAATCAGATGCTAGAGTAGAAGATATCATGATAATAACTCAAATAGTAGAATACCCAACTCAACAGTCAACTGTAGGTTTTTTCACGAAATGCACACTACCTTTTTTTCCTTTAAAACCCTAAGGTATAAATAACATCTTATAATATTAATGAAAAACTACTAATGATTTACTATATTGTCACACCCATTGAAAAAAAATATCTCATGCAATGCTCAACTTACAATAGATTCCTATATAACTAATTTGGCCAATGATTCTATGGTTGGATGAGGAAACTTCCAGACACATTATAATGTACCCTATTAATAAAACCTCAAATAAATACTATGAAAAACACAAAATTGAAGCAATTTTATATAAATATATAATATTGATTAATGCTTCTGATTTATCTACACTAACAAAACTTATTTATGGGTATTCTATAAGAAGGTGATAAGGTATACCACCACCCTGGATTCATCAATGTGAGTCACTACTATTTTTATTCTCTCATATTTTCTACTAAATGGTAAAAGTTCTATAACTTGAGGTCTAACCTCTTATTTTACAACCCACTCTGGAACCACTTTATATCATGTTTTCTTTGTGGATAATTATCATGAACAATATTAATGGGAATGGAATAAAAAAGGGAATAACATATATTTATAGTTTGTCTTTTAGATAAATTTCAAAATATATTGATTTATATTCCACATCTCCTATAAGATACATAGAATAATAGAGAATATCTATAATTATAAAATAGTATTCCTTAATTGATATAGGGCCTTGTGGAAGGTTCATGAACTCCTTAGCCCTCACACAATGCAGTGTGCCTATACAGAATTTAATAAATAAGAGATCGTATAACTTCTACAAGGTGATAACCTGGTCCTTCTTATCATTATCAATTGTATCACACCACTTTTAATATTTTATTTTTTGCATTAATGTGGCTTTCGAAATCCAATTTTTCATAATGGGTTTTATGCTATTTAAAAATTTTTTGTAAGTGATTAATCAACTCTTTAGACTCTAGAGAATATATATCAACACAAAAAGAAATGGATGGTAAAACTAAATATCCTCAATAGTATTAGCTACCTTAGAATCATTTTGAGGATATTATTTAATAATTTGTTACAAAATTTTTACAAGACCTTTGAATACCCACCCGTCAATTGTAAGTTTAGATAAACAAACATTCATTCTCAACCCTTCATGGTAAATATAATGTTTTCGTTTAAGAGATATCTAATATAACAATATAGAGACATATATAAATAAAATACCATACAAAGTGAAAAAATTTAGGGTTTAAATGCAATATATATGACAAGTCCATCCCCATTTCCTATAGCATATTTCCATTTACCAAAATACCTTTAAATTTAAATAACCCAATATAAACCACTTTTTAAAAATAGTTCCACATAATCAAGTAATAAGTTTGAAATAATTTAAGGCATGATTTTGATATATAATAAATGAAAATGAATAGGAAATGTTTAAAGGGAAAATTTAAACACACAATAATTTTTTGTTAACCCATATTGGCAAAACTATTAGGAATAATTCTATGGGAAAATACCATCGATATACTATTAGTATTTTCGTAAATATGAGTCATAAAATTATCCCAAAAATAATATAACAGAAAATAGGATGCACATAAAATTTCATGTCATGATATTTCTTTCTATATTTCAACACCTATAATGATGCATGATACATAAAAGCATATATTATACTCAATAAAAAACGAAAAGTGATCCCATGCTACCCAAAAATACTAAAAATAAGACAATAATTATGTTTTCCAGACACATTAATGGGTTACCTCTTAGGTCTCTATGGTCTAATTTTCCTTTACACTCTCAAAAACCTTACCCAAAATACCATAGTTTACTCTAATACCATTATAAAACATTTATGTCCTAAAATACCTAAATTCAGTTTTTAGTGGCTGGTTGAAATTTTAGGGGATGAGTAATACATAAGTGGGAGATAGTTTACCCCCTTTAGGTATTGTATTAAATAAATGAAATCACATAACTACATATGATATGTTTTATCTAAACAATATTTATACAATTTTTCTGAGAAAATATATCATATGATATAGGTTAAAACATAAAATAATAAAAAAATTGTAACAAGACATGAATTTGAATTACCATTCATAATAGGGAAAACAATATAAAAAATATATATAAACTATATGATACATGAAAAAAACTATATATAAATAAGTATTTTAGACCAAAAAAGGACTAAGGATCTATAATGGTTACTCCATGTGTTAAACTTCTCTAGAATGATATAAGGGATAATAAATGTGTCATCCAATAAACAATTGAAAAAAAAGAGTCTTACCTAGCTCCACACTCCACATATACCATCTCTTATAATCTAGTGTAACTTACAAATGGTTTATAATTCATCCCATTAGGGACCATATTGGATATAAGTATAGCATAGTCTATTGATAGTCACCACTCTCCCCTATCTACCTTTCATAAACTAATGTACATGACAATAAAAGTTTAAAAATATTTAAAAATAAGTAAAAAATTTTAATTATTATATGGAATAATTAAAAATAATTTTAGTAATTTGATTTAAATATGTTTACTGGTAGGACCTATACATATGTTTTAATTAAACATTAATTTAAAGTTCATTTTTGGAGGAAAATTGATATTTTGGTCCTAGAGCATGAGATATTTCATGAATTGTGACTCAGATCATGATTTAGACTGTTAAAAAATTCAAATGAGATGTTTTGGGATGTGTTAAGAGGTCCATGGTCTATTTCATGTTTTCTAGTGAAGGTTTTTCTAGGTTTAGGGTGTGTTTGGCGTTAATTTGTTTACCATAGGTGAATTGTCATGCCATGATGGGTGAGGGTCATTTAGTGACAGGGGTCTGATTGAGGATAATCTATAACCTAGAGAGGGAACCATTAAATAATTCTAGATAAATATAATATGAAACTCTTTGATGAGTGTGTAGAAATGCATCATTTATTTGGTATGGGATTTTCATAAATGAAATGATTATTATATATGGAGGTCACCCCATGGTGGAGGGAATCACACTGTGATCCTTACCCTTAGATATCATGTGATGAATTTTATATGTGAACTTAGGAAATTACATGAGAAAAGGATGGCCATGTAGTGATATATATTTAATGGGAAGGTGTCATAGTGTATAGTTTGAAGGCCACATCATGAAGGTTTAAAGTCATATCCTGAATGGATGATACAACACCGAGAATGCCTGTGCGTCTTATTTTGGTTCTGGAAAGGAGAGTTATGGAATTTCATGACCTAAGGGAACATATAATGAGGGGTGACTAGGTGTGGGAATCATTCATGAGAGTTATGGATCATTCTATTTGGGGTCACTTTCTAATTTTTGAAAAGTAGGTTAAACCAATCTTTTAAGGCCAGTGATTATCATTATATTGTGCACTCAAAATTATATGTTTTACCTAGTATAGAATAGGGGATTACCTTGTTAATCTATCATGATTATCCTTATTTTAAGTAAATAAATATTCCAATTTAAATAAATATATATTTTATATTTTATATTTTATGAAAACAAAATTAATATGGGGTATTTTGGTGAGTAACTTTAGAACAAAATGGAGTAATGAAATGTTTTTTTACATAATAAATTAATAATTTTTTATTAATAAAATTATTATTTATATAATATTATAATTAATTAATAATTGATCAGTATACATTATAATTAAATTTATTAAATTATTATTCCATAAAGTTTTCTCCCTTAAACCATATAAGAGAAGACAGAAACAAAAAAGATAGTGAATAATGAACCCTTATCTAACGTCCAAATTTTCAATCACAGACCCCAATTTTGATGATTGCATGAAATCCACATTATAATAATTATACAAATAGGATATTTGATCCACCATATAGTGGATACTATTATAATATTTTGGATCATATTGAAACCTAATGAATTGATCCAAAGTTAATTAGATTTGTTGAGTAAAGTGGTTCTCTCACAAATCACAAAATCTCAGACTCACATAGTAAGTGTAAATAATTAAATTGAAGTAAACATTTCAAAATTATTTAATTAACCATAATTTTTTAATTAGAATGAGACAATGGATTCAAAATTACTAATCAAGGATGTATGAATTAGATCTAAGTCAAAAATTATTAATCACCTATGGGTGGATTCGTCTCGAAGAAAATGATTTTGATAAACAAATTTCTAAAAGGGTAAAATAAAATATAATCTATACTATTGGACTAAAAAAATAATAAATGATTAAAATATATTAATAATGGTGATTTTGTAATAAGAAAATACAATAAATGAATAATAACAAAGATACATGAAGAAGAAGAGGAGTTCCTTCATGTGTGAGATCCTTTCAATAAAACTTGCTTCTCCAAAATGGTTAGAGTGGTGGAATATAACCAATACATTATTATACACCCTCCTAAATTGAAAAAAAATCCTCCAAATGATTAAAAATAAAAATTAAATAGAATGGGGGAGAGCTAGGGATTGAAATTTAAATAATGGTATATATAGAATTTTAACCCAAAATCAACTCCTCATTGATCTGTATTTTTCATTGAGTTCCCACATCATCCAATTACATCTCCATATCAATAAAATTATTGAAATTAGGTTCCATAAAATATTAAAAAAATTCAGCTAGTTTCATGATCATATGAAAATGTTATGGCAGAATAGTGTGGTAAGACCAATTCCGTAAATCCAGTATTGTAATGAATTATCCGCCAATTTTTTCCCTTCAAACATGGGGCCAATATAGAATTATATAAATACAAAATATGTCCCAAATAATTTTTAATACATCCATGAAATTTCTTGTTATAATTGGATACATTGAAAATGATTTTATAAAAATCTAGAGTTAACATAAAATGGTACAAATTGAGTGTTCCTAGAATTTGAAAATTGAAGATAAAATTAAAAATTTCTATTAAATAATAAAAATATCTCTATGTGGGGAAATTATATCAATTATTATTAATAAAATATTAAACATAAATATGGTTTATCAATCATACCCTACAAAACTAATGGGAAATAGTCGATCTAGAGAAGGTTATTTTAAAAAATCCCCTAATATTTATTCCATTTAACCCCCCTTGGCAAGGATTATTATTAGTGGCGTTTCTACAGAGATTAAATGTGTTTTATTTCATTAAATCAATTTTTTCACCCATTACATTCCCAATATTTTTTTAATTATATTTATGGCTTGATGAAATTTTTTAATATATCATGGTGGAATCATCTTGAACAAATGGAAATTTTCTGAACTTGGCTAGAGTGTTCCCAGAGAGGATGAACACACTACTTTTTGTGTGGTTTTAGTAATAAAACATTGTCCAATGATTTTTAGGAAATTATACATTGATTTAATAAGTATAAAAATTTATTTAAATCATTATAATAAATTTTATAGATTAAGAAAATTAATTTATAATAAATTTTTTATAATTTATTATTTGGTTGTGGTGGCTTGATGTGGGGACTCTGTAGTTGGTATGAGCACAGACAAGGAACAAACATTGAATGATGATGATAGTGACACCCCTATAAGGATGGGTGGTACCAATAATAAAAAAAAATATGATTTTTTTAAAATAATTTTATATCCCTGATTTTAAATTTGGTTTCATATAAAATGTATAGGAACCAAGAGAAAAATATGAAAAGATGAAGGGTTGTATTAGGGATCATAGATTTTAAGGAAGTGATCCATTATAAATTGGGTTCCTTAGGATCACTTGGTGACTATTTCACAAAAGGGGAGAATATTTCATATGATTTTATGAGATACTCAGGTTGAGAATTAGGAGTTATAATAAATGTAAAATAGTCTATGTTGGTTTCTTAGAATATATAAGGGGATTTGGCATATAAACAAAGGGTGATTTAACCATACAACCAATGATCGGTTATAAAAATACACTTAATATTAGAGGATAGTCTTGGTGTGTAATATGACTGAGATATGTTTTTTTACAAGATTTAGTGTGACATAGAGGGTTCATCAATATGAAGGTATTATGAAATAACACATTGGTGATGTGAGGTGACACATTAGTTTAGGTTTTATTCACAACATACGAATTTTTGAAAATACCCTTAAGGATATATTCAGGTATTACCCATTGATTATGAGGTCACCATATGATGATGAAGAAAAAATTAATAAAAATGGGTAGTGGACATATTGGGTACGATTACCCAGTGGACACCCTCATGTAAAAGATAGAAACAACAATTATTTTGACATGTTAGGATTGTGTGACCATCATAATCTTTAGGATATTAGACTTCAGGGTTACAGGGAAGATGATCCATTATTTAAAAAACAAGGACACTTAATTAGTTATTAATACAAAATTTTCGACTAAGTGGATATACTAATATTGTGGTTATTTGTGAAATATAGTTTGGATACCATTTTTTCACCCTTAGACAGCTTATTGGTTATTCAATATTTTTTAATAATCATGAGACCCACCTAGTGATAGTGTGGTTTGGATTGATCAGCAAGACCTCCACTGAGGGGGATGGTATGGATTGTGTTAGAGGATGGATCTGTTTTTTGATCATTCAATTTTTAATGACATTGAGATATGAAATTATATATGTTACCTACCTTTTGGGGGCTGGTTTAACTTGGAAGGGAGGTTGAGTCTGTTGTTTCCAATTTCAAATTGATACTTTTATGATGCATAAGTTATTATGAGAATTTTTTTGATGGACTGGCATGGGGATTGGGAATTTTGGTGTGGAGACAAAAAAATCATGATATTAATAATCCCAATGTACATTATGAATCACCACCATGTGATTATACACCTATCTACATAATACACTAGGGTCTAACACCATTTATAATTTCAATTAATTGGTTGTCCACTATTGTGGTCGGTCAAGACATAATATGAAACAATTCCCAAAACAATTCTAATTTGAGTCAAGATATGTGGAATAGGGTGGATATTCTCCATCATGGACCAAAATATATATTATTGGATGGTTTTTTAACCTGGTTATCACATGACTAATCGATGCACATCCTTATGTCTAGTTTTTCTTTACAATTAATATTTATTGTACATACGAATGTAAATAATAACATATATTTCAGAAACTTTTTAAGATCATGTTATAATGTATTTCTCAAAACATACATGGGAACCGTGTTGAATGTTCATATATTATATCTATTATGTAGGATAAAGTGTAGGTTTCACAGTGGATCTGGATGGGACATCTCGATGGTTATGGGAGGGTGGGTTGAGGTGAGGCTCATGGATAAAGGGGAGACTACATAAATTTATATTCTTCTAGTTTATGTTTTATATATTTGATCATCCTAATGAAAAATTATCTTGGATATATGAAAATATTAATTCGTATCCATTATCATATAGTGGTTTTATTATTTACATTTCATATTGAGATTATTATTTTTGGATGTTGATTTTTTATCTATTATAATTGATTATTATGATATCCACAGAGTAGTCTCCCAGATGTGTAATTTAACCGTTCACTATAATTCAATAGCTCTTAGATTATGAAGAGGTGTTACTGGGGACAAGAGGCTCATCAGCTATGATACAATCATGTAATTTTAGGCAGCACATTAAAATTTTTTATTAGAGCATATTTAGTTAGTTATGTTATTTGTGGATTGGTAGATAGATACATGAATTAGTTTGAGCTTATTATGGTACTCATACTGGTTATTCATTTACACATTATTTCTGGAAACTTTATTTTACTCAATTTATTATAGTATTGTTCATGATTTTTGATGTTACAGTTCATATATTTATTCAAGTATGATTTGATTATTTTAGATATTTATTTATGATTTTGTATCATGGTGCAATATGGAAGTATGGTTTTATAAATTCATAATTTTTTATAGGTGGGATAACATGAACTTTTTATTATTTTGTATAATTTATTTCACCAATTATAGGAGATTTAATTGTTTAATGATTCGACAATAAGTTATATATATATTTATATAAATATTGATGGTATTATTATACTCTGTAGAACAATAATTTTTTTATGATTAAACACCCTATGAATCCCATCATGGATTATTTATTGATGTTGGTCATATATTACATGGATTTAAGGGATGTGCAGAAACCCATGTGGGTTGGATTAGACATTGGATTATCGTTTTCTGATTTGGTTTCAGTGATTTATACTTGAGGGATGGTTTTAAATATACACAACATTCAATTAGGATGTGTAGACCCATGTGGAATAACGACTATGAAATTATTGTAGATTTTATATTGGTTTTAAAATACAAGATCTATTGGATTCATTTCCTAATTTTTTTAGGTGAGGTTTTTGATGTGTTTTGGGATATTGATCATATATGGTCTAGTCCAAGATGAGTCGATAGTTGTTAAATACTTTTGGGTTTTGAATAATTTATGAACTGTGGGTGCTCACTTTGTTATCATTAATAAGATTGATATTCATTTTCCTCATTGAGAATGAAATAATGAAGTTGTTTTTTGATATATCATATTGATATGAAATATAATTATGGTTAGTTATTTAGTCACATGTGCATAGGTTTGATGACGCTTGTATCATGGGAGTATGAGTCCAGTTGTGTGAATGTGAAATACATGATCACAAACCCATTGGGATTGTTGATATTGATAAGGATAATGGATGGGAACCCATAAGAGGGTTATATATATAATCAATCTTACTAGGAGGAGGAGAGTGAGGGTGGTATTGAATTTTTTAAAGAGGCATAATTTTTTAGGAATAGAAAACATTAGTCACATGTGGGGCCCTTTTGAGTTTTAGATTTAGTTTTTGGGTCATATGTGGTCAAATGAAAATTTTTTTACGTTCTAGTGGAGCCATAGGGACATAGAAATTACATTTTGGGTGTGAGATACCTAGATCCCAATTGTTCAAAGGTGGGATGTGTAACATTAGTGTGTCTAGGTTAAGAGGGTCTCCCTGGTAGTGAGGTGAGTGGAGTTTTTAGAGAGGCACATAGAGTCATGGATTAACAATATTTATTTATAAGAATGAGAGTTGTTTTGTTAGTAATAAATGGTAATCATAGAGATATATTTGAGTACCATGTAATAATAAATTTTAGATTCATTCTTCCCCGTGGTTATTATGATGATATAAGCATAAGTTGGGAGGAGTGAAATTCAATTGATGATAGAATCAATTCATCATTGGTCATAAAGGGAACTGTATGGTAAGTTATATTGTGGGGATTTAACCATAATATTATGGGGTATATGACCCTTTTTGTGCATGAATTTTGGAAAATTTTGAGTAAGATTTTCTAGTTAAGCCAAAAACAGGTAGTGAATGGTGGTTCATGTTGTTTCTCAGGTATGAGTGAGTAGGCCACATATAGTCATTATATCTAGTATAATATATGATGTAATATATTAAGACTATGAATTTTGATTCAATATTCTAATGATAAGGGTACTTCGATAGTAGTGAGCATTTTCTCAGTTATAAATGTATGCTTCTATGAACAACAGAAGTCAGTCAGCCCTAAGCTCAATATTGTTTTTGTGAAATGAAAGAAATAAATCATGAATACATGATGATAAATGACACATATCATGATTATTTCTACAGAAATATAAAAATATTATCATAACTCAAGATACATAATTTTCATTTGAATATTAAAACAATTTTTATAATATAAAATTACCACGGTATTATATTCTTTCTTGGATGCACGTGTCAATCAATAAAACCTCCCTTTTTTGTAACATTATTCCATCTAGATAATACATTGTATAATGATTTTTGTAGTGATCCTCATGTTATCATTTGATCTAAAAGAATCGATATTGGTAATATGTTTTCTAGCATGTGGTACTAATCTTCCTTAATTGCTCTCCCTTGATGGAAATATAATCCTGTTGGTCTAAATGATTCATCCTTGTTCTCTCATCCTCGATTGGTATGAAGGAGGAGGTATATATTGTCTTAATAATTAGAGAAACCACTTGGGATGTTCATTATGGAGATAACCCTCCAAAGAGAAAATCATTTTTTTGCAATGAAATGACATCCATGTATCCATAAGAATGATATAATAAGGTATTTATTGAGTTAGGGTTAGCAGGTTGCAAATTGTAAAAACTCCATTATCCAATCGTATGATCCTTAGAAAAACACATGATTAATTATAAAATTAATAGCATAATTTTTATGTTTTCATGTCTATTGAAAAAAAATATTAATAAATATTTACTTAATTTATATTTACAATACCATTTCAACAACCACATACCTCACTCGACCCTTCTACCTTACTCAACAATTACTAAGTCTTGAATTAAACGTATTATTGAAGTGATAAATAAGTAAATAAATATAATAGCCCAGGTATGACGAATAACTATTTATCTTAATAATAAACTCACAGAAAATATTTATGTAGATTTTTTGATCAATAAATCTAAAATAATTTTTATTCTTAAACCTAGAAATTAAACATTATTTTAATAAATAAATTAAAATATAACAAAGTTGAGATAAGTATTAATATTGTATATGTAACCCTCTAGGCCGATTAAAAAGTTGAATTATTCACATTTTCCAAAATTCTAATATTAGTGTCTAACAATACATAATGAGACCCATAAATAAGGTGTTTGTTTCAATATATTGAAAACCATATATGAATTCTCATTGTTTAATATAATCCATTTTCACATATTTGACGTAAAAAAAGTGTCATATTCACGTCATTAAACTATATTATTAATATATATTTTTCAAACATTTTTAAATGAAACTGTTATCAAATCATTTATATGGTATTTAGTTTGAATGTTATATTCCCAAAAAATGATGAGATATCAACATCTATAAAATTTTAATTGACAAATACTTCCTCATCTTATTAATTAAAAATATACCATACATGACACACTCAACATACCCTAAATACCAAAAATACAAGTGGTTATTTTTTAGTAAATACATAAATTTAAATGATTCATGATATGTATTAATAATGATTTTATAGTCAAAGGATCATTACACACATTCTCATATATTAATATCAGATGGCACAAAACATATGGAATTCCAATTGAAGGGTCTAATCATATAGTCTCCCATATTTGAGATTACCAATGGTGAAAATCATGATAAAAAGAGATATATGATTATGAGTACTCACATTAGGCAGTCAATATCATTTGAGCCCCAAAAAATGATGTTATTTGACCACAAGACTGATGTTCAAGAATATATTCACATCACATCCAGGATCTCATCATAATAGGGAACTACTATGAGTATTTTTAGAAAACTAATACTATATGAAATTATCACATTTCTATTTTATAAATGGAAAATAAATATAATATAATTTATTTATTAATATTAAATTATATGAATATATAGTTAATATAGAATAATAAATATATGGTTTTTGGGAACTATCTCCAAAAAACATCCACATGGAATAGCGATGATTACCTATAACTTTTAGTTCACTATATAACACAAGATGTTAATTCTTCTACTAAGTTAAGGAATTAGAAAATTGGAAGTCTATATTGTATTCCTAGGAAAATATTTATATTATCACCTCACCTATTTAAGAGAAAAACATACTAGGATGATAATTCTAAATTATGTACTTTAAAAATGATGTGACCTTTAATACTTTTAAATAGACAATGCTACAACATTATCATAATAAATTATAGTTGGATATTTACTTCTTGGAACAACCTAATGATCTCATATGTTGTTCTAAATCAAAAATAATTCTTCAGCTAAATTATAATATGATGTATACTCATTATCTGTGATAGATATAAGGTCATGGCTTTAATAATTACAAAATATTGTGTCTTTACCCTAGAATACATATCCTTTCATCCTAGAGGATATTTTGGGTTTAGATTTTAATATAATTAGGTCATCATTTATAAAAAATAAGAATTAAATAATAAAGTAGATTCTACCACTTAGTACCCATTTTCCCATAATATAAAACTTTTAAAACAAACATGTTTTCTTTTGATGACATTCTATTAAAATTTGGATATTGACATGAACCTTTCCTTTAATAATCCTTAAATACTTATAAAAAGACATTTCAAAACATGGGTTGAGAACAAAAATATTAGTAAGGAAACTAAAAATAAGAAATTCATTAGTCGGGTGAAAAAATTAAAATCCATGAAAAACCATTTATTAAAAGAAGTGAAAATTTTTAACTCTAAAAGGGCATCATTTTTTTGAAAATATCAATATCCAAACTTTTGAAGTCAAAAAATTTCCATGAAAACAAATATTAATTCTTTAAAAATTCATGTAGATTTTTTGGAACATCATCATCATATAACCCTTATAGAACCCCTACTAGAATCCTTACAAATAGAATAACTATATAACCTACTTCCAACAAAATTCTCCAAAGAACATACTTATTATCCAAGGTATTTGAGTGGTATTTAAGTGAAACCATCAAATAAGTTATATCAGGATCAACTATGAGTTATAATGGGGACAAAAAATAATATAGTAAATATTAGGCTTACCTATATAATAAAATGGGGTTAAAACCATCACAAACAAAGTCCAAGGATAAAATCATGAAAAAAATCATTCAAAAACGCTTTAAATCCCGTGTAAAAAGAAATTTCTGATATCAAAATATACTTTCTCTAAAAAATAATTTTCAATAAAAAAAATTAATATATATTACTTATTTAAAGATGACATAAAATATTTTAATGAATTTCCAACATCAATATAATTGTTATGGTGGTGGTGAAATTCATTGTCACTATATATGTTAAATGGATCATTCCTTTTATATTTTTGTAAAGAAAATAATAGTTTCTATTAAGAAATTCAATTTTAAAACATTGGAGATAAAGTCAAAAGTGAATAAAAATTAAATTTATAATTGTTTCATGTCCATATTAATACATCAAAAAAATTCATTTTAAAATATGGACATTAAAGATATGTTTTTTATGGGAAAATTTAAATGTTAATTTTTTAAATAAATGCCCTTTTTTAAAATCTTATAAAGTTTCATTCTATTAAAAACATTTTAAATTATTAAAATATTGAAAACATGACCTTTATAAATGATTTTGGTATAAATAAATCATTTAAACATTAATAAATACATGTACATAGATGATAATAATCTATAAAATAATACTTAAAATCATTTTAAACATGTATTTAATGTAAAGTGTTCATTACCTCGAGTCTGAATTGTCATGTATGTTCTTTATATTCCTAAATGAATAAATTAATTTTACTTATTTACATTATTAATAATTTTATTCAAGTTCATTATTCATTTTATTTTATTTAAAACCATGTAATATAAAATTTCTTTATCATTTAAGATGATGTCAGATGTTTTTACAATAATCAGTTCATAGGTGTAAAATGAATTCAGTAGGTTGACTACAGTCAAATATTTCATTATTCCATCATATATAGAATAATAATAAATAAATAATAATCAATTTTATATATCAATTATAATTTTAGTACAATCTATTAAATATTGTATTGATAAATGAGCTATGTTACAATCATAGAGAAGATATGTCATACAATCACATGTGTAATGTTTCCATTTTTCAATTATCATAATGGAAGGAAGATAAGTATTATATTATATATAATTTATTTAATGAAAACATAAATACGATATTATTTCTTTAAAAATACTTATATATATCATATATGTTATGTGGTGATGAAAAATGAATCACATCGCTTCATGGAGGAGGTAGTCGACTCGTACGATTGAATGACATTATAATTTATCTCTGAATATAATGTTAAGAATATAAATGATATATAATATATAGAGAAATAAAATATTTCATTAATATAATAAAAAAATTAATTATATCATTATAACAGGTCATAAAAAGATGTGATGGAAAAAATGACATCGGTTTGCGAGGTTGTAGTCTGCCACAGAAATGAATGATGGTTTTTCCCATTTGATGGAAGTGGAGACGGATGTAGGTTATTCCATTAACATAATAACATACATGTATGTGGAATATAATAATGTTATTATATAATCATGGTTAATTATCAATTTAATGAAGTTGAGTAAGAAATTAAATAAAAAAACACCAGGCTAAAAACAATACCTCGTCTTCGGAGACCCTTGTAAGTTTTACCCAAAAAAGAATTACAAAGATGTTTTTTTGATGAAACTAGTGAATAAAATATTTTTGGATGGATTTAGATAATTAATTTTTTCATTTATTTCCTGATCAAAATATTTCTTGAGTTGTGATGAAATGAGAAGAATATGATCCCTTTTATAAGAGAGGGGAGGGGAACTCATGAAATTTCATAAAATATTAAATTCATATAAATTATTTTTGCCGTAAAACTGATCCCAAAATGAAAATATTATGAGTTATTATGCATATTAGTTGAAATAAAATCATAAAATAATTTTTTTAATGTTTTGATCATTTTTAAAACATTAATTTTTTTACCATTTATTATCCCTTATTATAATTACAATGATATAAATGTTTTTTACACATAATGAGAAAATATAGTTACTAGAAAAAGAAAAAGTAGACCATAAATGGACCATGTGTAATGCAATCAACCATATAAAATTGAATATGTTAAAGATAATAATTTAAATAATATACAATTATTTAATTAATTTTTAATAAAATAATATTAATGCCATTTTTGGAAAAATCATTCAATTTAACTTTTATAACATGAATAAAAAAATATAATTAGAATAAAATTCTTCAAATAATCTCTAATATTCCATTATTATCTAAAAAAATCATGATGCTCAATTATTCATTCAAATCATAATACTTTTAACATTCTTAAAATCATTAATTCATTTTTTTTTACAAATTGATTAATAACTACATCAACATTGCTCATGCTTTTAAGATAATAATTTCTATATAAGAAATAAAAATAAATTAACATGATAAAATATCCTTCAAATTTAAAATTAATATACTTAACCAAGAATATCCCATTATTATCCAAATGTTAAAAACATTTTAGTTATTATAGGCATGTGTATAACCTTTTAGCTTTATACTGACTTTAATATTATAATTTCTAGAATCATTTCCAAAAAGAAAAAAGAACAATATTATACTTTATGATGATTATGGATGAATAATGCACATACAAAAAATTATGGAATTTTTATGGATATTCTTTTGTCTTTATAATTTTTTAACTTTTTTTATTTGAATGACCCTCTTCCATGGAAACAAAAATTACTATGTTTAATATTAATATTGACCAAAAATAAAAGGGACATAGTTACAAAATTTGGAACTCATAATTCCAAATATAAAATCATTTTTTCATTATTTAAAACAAATAACAGGTAGAATTTAATTTAAAATAAAATCAAAATATTGGATGAAAAATGATTTTTCCTAAAATACTATTTTAAGTATAAAATTTTTCTCTTCTAAATTCAAGTATATAATTTTTTTAAGAAATAATAAGTGGAATATTTTATAACAAAATTAAAAAATTAAATTTTAAAAATAATAAAAATATAATTTTTCTTTTTAAATAAATTAAAATAAGATATTGTTTTCAATAAATTCATAATTTTTCACTTTTTATTAAAACAACATTTTAGAAAAAAGTATAAACATCAAAATAAGTTAAATTTTATATTATGATTCCAAAAATGATATAATTGTTTCTAAAATAAAATATTTTAATTTTTCAAAAATAATTATAATATTTTCTCACTAAATTAAATAAAAATAATTTTCGAGGAAATCATATTTTTGAATCATAAAATGACATACTTAAAAACTGGTTGACTATTAATTAACAATTACTCAATAAATTTGTATTCATTATTATATATATATATATATTACTTATAATATGGTTAATCCTATTCATACCCTCCAATTAGTCTGTTAGGATATAACACTCCTATAATAATATTTCATTGTTAGTTTAACCTATGTGTTTCATATATTGTGCCATATAGAACAAAATATCTCTTTTAAAATTTCCCAATATTGTATTCTAAAACTATAATAAATATCCACCTTTTAATTTTATATCATGACCAGTATACAATGATTAAACATTTTAAAATACCATTGTTGATATAACACATCATAAAAATTGCTAATAAACTTTTCTATCAAAAAGGGAGAAATTGAAGTACAAAGGTCATATAGAATAACACATATTATGTTTATAAATATTATAAAACTAGTTAAAAGTCAAAATATGGGAATTAAAATAAATAAAGTCAAATGATGGTGTATATTTCATATATATAATTGATCATGAGAAAGTGAATGATCAAGAAGATTGTAATGACCACATAAACATATTCCAAATTGAAGCAATAAACCATATGTTCCTCCAAAATAATGGAAATATTTTAAAATGTTAGTTTCATGAACCATTTCAGTGATTTGAGAAATTATTTTTTTCTATATACTAATAATATTAGGAAATATTCCTACTTTATAAGAATAATTTTATTCTTTTTTCAACTCCAACTACAATCTCATATTTTTCTCTAATTGATGAGTATTAAAGGTAATTTATTCATTACTAAGGAGATATAATAGACTTATTATAGATCAAACAATCTATAAATAAGATATTTCAATAGTATTTTGATCTGACCAAAAAAATGACTAGTAAAACGAATGTAAATTCCCAAAATGAATAAATATTTATAAGAAGAAATAATACATCAATCTCCAAAATTCAATTGTAATACACATCAAATGTAATTATTTGATCACTTATTCTTCCAAGATTAACTCCAATCACTCTTCATGTCTCAGAACAAAATTTATATTCCTTAATCGAATAATCTCTATGATATTCTAATCATTTCTATAAATATCCTAAATTATAAAAAAACAAAAATAAGATCATATATTATTTCAAAAGGTGAATAAACCATGACACCTCATATAAAATCACCTTATACCAAATAATGTTCCATAATAGATCATTTATCTTCTTCTAAAAATGAATAATCAATTAATCATAAAATCCCAATTCAATATCATAGTTATCTATATGGTAACAAATATGTTCCCAAATTGTAATAACCAATAATTACCTAAATATGAAAGATCATATATACCCAAAAGTTTATAAAGAACATTAAATATTATTTCTGCAAAATTTAAATACATTCTTCCTCAAATAACAGTTCATGTTAAACCTAAGGTATATATATATCTGAAACTAATAAAACAACTACCAAAATGTCATTAACACCCACCAAATTATATCATTTATAACATAAAAAGGGGTGTCTAAAACATTGAACATATTATCATCATACAAAATATATAACCATGGTGGTATCCATTAATCTTAAAGTAACCCCAAAAATGACATCGTACTCTCTATATTTTTGAAAATTCTACCACAATAACAATTTTAAAGACCTTGCCTAATACATTAAATAATATATTTTCTTTAAACTAGAATTCATTTTATTTTATTATGAATGATACTTTAGGTGTATAGTTTCTGAGAATTAGGTCATCCCTACTTCTAAAATCAATATTAAATTAAAAATTGGACACTTCCACATAGATTCAATTTTTTAAATAAAATTGATATTTTAGAAAGAATTCCATTTTTTATTCCTAACATACTATGACATATTTTGATCATATCCTCATCTGTTTCCCCACTCATCGTAAAAAATATATGGAAAGAATTTTGAATCATGGTATACATACAATTATTTCATTGAGATACATAAAACAAAGAAATTAATTAGTCCAAAGAAATATATGAAAACCCATGATAAAACTATTCCTAAAAAACATAGCTTTTTACCTGAAGAGGGAATAATATTTCTATTAAAAAGATATTTATATTAACTTTTGATATCAAATTATTTCTAAGAAAACACATTAGCAAGAATATGAATATCATGTATGTGCCTTGGGACATCATCATTATAAGATACTAATATAACCCTTATAATAACACATTCAATTCGTATAACCGTATGGATGACTTCGAATATAATTCTCTAGATAACATAATCATTACCCTATGAATCATAGGGAAATCTAGGTTAATGCATAATATAAGCTATATAGGCTCATCTATGAGCTATAATTTGAAAAAAACCATCATTTATTCTATTTAGGGATCACTTAGGGCTATAATGGGACTCAACCCATTATATATAATATCCATGAACTATATCATAAATAAAATCCTAAACAAATTCATTCAAAACAATGTTCAAAACACTATTATATATAAAAATACAATTCTCAAATAAAAATACATTTAAAATAAAAAAATACTAGAAAAAATGAAAAATGGGTTTTTAATTAATATAATCAAATGATGCATTGAAACATTAAATAATTATTATTATGGTGGGAAAATTCATTATCACTATATACATTAACATAGAATATTCCTTTTGTCCTTTTTAATGAAAGTGAAACATTTTATAAAAATATTTATTATTAATACTATTTAAATAATAAAAAAATAGAAAAAAATTCCTTTTATAATTATTTAACTTCAATATAATTAAATCCATAAAATAATTTGGAAAATATGGAAAATGAATAAAAACATTTGTAATTGAATCTTTAAATGATTATTTTTAGAAGAATGTTCCTTTTGTAAAATCATAAAAGGATTATTCCTTTATAAAACATTTTAAAGAGGTAAAATATTGTTAATAATGATCTTTAGATACCCTTTATGTATAAATCATAATTTTTCTAACATGTTTTAAAATAAAAATAAGATTTAAGATAAATATTTTGAAAATAAAACATGAAAACATTTTAAATGAGGGTTTTTATTTAAAGTGTCCCTTACCCCGAGTATATGTTTTCATGAATGTTATATATCTTCCCAGATAATAAAATTAGGTAATGTTAATTACATTATTATTAAAAATTTTATATTTAGTAATTTTATTTTATTTTATTTAGTACCATGATATATACAATTTCATATTCATTTAAGTTTATGTCACACAATTTGATGTTATTATGTTCATAAGTTCTAAATAATATAGGTTGGTTGAATTTGGTAATATATTCCCTTATTAAATAATCTCTCCAATAATAATAATCACATCTTTTTCACTTTTATACATCAATTTTACTATTAAATTAATCCATTAAATATGGTTTATAAAATTAACTACATTATAATCAATGAGAGGGCAGACCTAATGAAGGCATTAGTAATGCTTCCATTTTTCAATGATCATTAGGGAAAAATTGTAAGTATTATTTTATTACTTATATAATTATTATTATATAATAAATTCCATATTATATCATTAATAACATTTATATATACTATCCTTGTGACTTGGTGATAAAAAACTAATCACATTGCTTCATAGGGGTTATTGTTCACACGTATGCACGAACGACATTATCATTTTTTAGTGAATGGAAAAGTTTTAAAGTATATTATATATTGTATTTTTTCAATTTTAAATATTTCAATAATATAATATATAATTATTTATTCCACAGTTACAACCATCCACGAGTGGTGGTGATATAAAAAGAATGATATCATCTCACGATGCAATAGTCTATCGTACACACAAACTATGGTTTAATTTCTGATTTGATAGAAGTGGATATAGAAATATATTATTAAATTAATATATTAACATAAAAATATATTAGAGATATTTATTTTTTTATATAATAATGGTTATGTAATATTTAAATGAGGTGGAATAATAAATAAAACAAAAAATGATTGTTTAAGAACGATGCCTCTTCTCTAGAAGTCCTCTTAATTTTTTCACTAAAATCATTCATAATTTGGTTTTATGATAAAAAATTACCATTGAATGTTTATATGTATTTGATGAATGGATTATTTTCAGGAATTTTCTGATAAAAATGTTTCATGAAGTGTGAATAAATGAGAATAATAGGTTCCCTTATATAAAGGAGGAGAGGGGGACTTTTGATATTTCCTAAAATATTAAATTAATATTAATTCATTTTTTTGTAAAAATGGATGAAAATTGAAAATATTTTCACATCAAATGAGTTTTATTGTAAATAAAATCATAAAATATATTTTTTACAAGTTTGTATCACATTTGTGCACTTACCTCTTGGTTTTAATATTTTATTCTCACTTTAGAAAATTAATTTGATATCAACGTTTTTTATTCTAAAGAGGAATATATAATTAATAGAAAAGAAAAACATCTCATAAATGGACCATGGGTGATGTAGTAAACCAAATAAAATTCACTTGTCTGAAGATAATTTTTATGGAATATTAAATTATTTTATAAAATACTATTTATTATAAAATAATATTAATGTCAATTTCATAAGTATTACATTATTTTGAATTATAAAACAAAAATAAAAAAAAATTAAATTTGAATAAAATTCATCCAAAACTACATAATATTTCATTTTTATCTATGAAAATACTTGAAGAAAAATATAAATTCAAAATATATTAATATTTTTAGTTTTAAAATCATTTATTATAATTTTCTGTTAATGGACTAATTAATCCATAAGTTTTGTGTATGATTTTAAGGTAATTATTTCATTACTAAACCTTAACAATGATTTACCATGACAAAAAAAATTATATTTACAATGAATATTTACAACCTAAATAATTAACATTTTATCCCTATTTTAAAAATATTATATTTAATAAAAACATGAGGGTGGAATTTTTTGCTTTATATCTACTTAAATGTTATAACAGCCAAAATCAGGTACAAATGGTTTAAAATAGCCATATATTATTATTTTTAAATGTTTCTGTATGATTTATATGTATCTAATAGTATTAATGAATGTGTACGAGTCATTATTTGACCTTTATCATTATTTTTTTACTTTAATTACCTGATTTAGCTTTTAATATGGTAACAAAAACTACTAAGGATGCTAAAAATGTTGACCAAAATTAAAAGAGAAATATTTTCCAAATATGGAAAATATAAATACAAATATGGGATCAATTTTTTATGATTTTAAATATAAAATTAGACCAATTAACTTAATATTAAAACATAAAAACATAATGTAAAACTATTTTTTTATAAATAACCCTTTAAATATAAATTTTTTAAAACTAAATTAAATTTAAATTAAAAATCTTAAAAATATTAATTATATTATTTTAAGTAAAAATATACTATAGAAATTTTAAAACTAATAAAAATATGATTTTACAATATAAAAACATTAAAATAAAATTCATTTTTCAATAACAAAATAGTATTTTCACAATTAATTGATAAATTAAACTTTTTAGAAAAACCAGGAAATTTCACCGTAAGATAATTTTGATATGGTGATTTAAAAAATGCTATAATTTTTTGAAAATAATTATTCCAATTTTTTTGAAATCGATTTCAATATTTTCTCTGAAAAATAAACAAAATCCAATTCTGAAGAGAACATATTTTTAAAGCATAAAATGACTTTTCTAAAAATTAAGTGAATATTCCTTAATAATTAATTAATAAATTTGTATTGATTAGGATATATATATATATATATATATATATATATATATTTCATAATTAATTTAATTTTATTCATACCAGAAAATTTGACAACTGGTTTATAACGGTCATATAAAAATATATTTGGGTTCTTTTGTTGTTGGGGTTGCATATCTTATATTTCATCAAACATAATATTTATTTTAAAACCATGGGATATTACAATAGAATCAATGTGAATCGATTTATTTGAGTTCTACCATCTAACAACACGTTTACCAAGAGTGAATATATATCATAATTATGAATTAAATGTTTCTTGATCTATTTGGAAACTAGCATCTATATGTCCCTCGATGATTATTTTCTTTTTTCATCTATAAATTAGTAAAATATCAATGGTATGTATTTGATACATAAGGAATGTTTTTATTTCCATCCAATTTTTATCTCCTAGATAAACATGATATGTTCATTCCACACATAAGTCTTAGGTGACAACTATCCTGGTATATAACACATCACACATGACTGCACCGATTGATGATCCGAATGAAATCCTTATCATTATCTATCTTTCCTCATGCGTCAAGAGAAAAAATTTATTAGAAATATTAAATAATTATGACATACGAAAAATTTACTTCTTGTATTGTTCAATATATAATATCCTTAGTATTTTTCAATTTATTTACTTTGACATAGTGTGAGTAGCCTCCTGGATTTATCATGATGAATCTTGCTCCATAAAATGAACACTACTTCTCCCAAGTCATTTATATAGAGGATTACATTATGATAAGTCTTAATAGATTGTAATAATAGTATCGTATTTCCAAAATTTCGTATATCATCAATGTATAATATAAATAAAATGAATTCACTCTCTCTATTACTCTTATATACACATGGATGACATTCATTCTTTATAAAACCAAATTCTATTAAGACATCATCAATGTGAATGTTCCACGACCTAAATTCATTATTTAATTTCTAAAAGGAGCTATACAATTTTTTTTAAAATAATTATTATCTATTGGATTGTCTTGTTATATTGAATCCTTACTAAAGTTACTCTTTATTGAATTACATTTTGGCCACTATCTATAAAATCTCAAAATCAAGGTAAGATTTCTTAGAAAGTATAATTTTGAAGAACATATACATAATATTCAGTGAAAATGTTAATTTTCATTTATAGTTAATGGCTTGACCATATGTTTTAAATTTATTTTTGAATACCCACTTTCTACTAATGATGTATACACCGAAAGAAAGATCTACCTACATATAGACTAGATTTGGGTACATGGAATACATTTTTGAATTTTGGGATTCTTTTCGTTTCGAATATTTTATGATATTTACTATTTCTTTGCATGTCATGAGATCATTATTATCAATTAATAATCAGTCAATATCTTAAATAATTATAAAACCATTTCATTCAGGTTATCTAACCTATTTTGTAACGTTATGTATTTCTTATGTCCCTAGAATGTTATCGTTCATGGGGTATTGTGGAATATATTTATTTAAATATTCATGTACATATTGATCCAAAAAATCATAAAATTAAATATCATTACCACTATATAAATTAGTAATTTTCCCCGTATTAAGTATATGACCTATCTTGAAACTATTAACCTTTTATCTAATGGTGATTTAGGTATTATTCCCTTTTATCATTTGAGTATCCTAAAGAGATGCACATTTCACCTTGAGGTTCTAGTTCATTGCATGAGTAGGACATACAAAATACTATGAATACCCACACAAGTATGTTAAAAACAAAATATTTCCTTTGACACCAAAGTCTATGTGGAATACAATTTTTTTTAGTTGGCACTTAGTTCAGTTATGTTTCATTTTATATAACATGTATACCTAAAATTATAAGGTAAGGCTTGAATGAATCAACATTTATCTCAGCATGTATAACTAGGATAAGTTCATTTTTTCTTATAAACCATTAAATTATTCTATATAGGGAGGATTTATTTGTGATAGATTTAAAAACACACAACGAAAATCAACAAATTTTTTGTTAAGATATTCTCCACCATATTTTAAGAATGGTTTCATTATTTTCATAACACGTTAATTATCAATTTCATTTTTTATTAATTGATTTTATTAGTTTAATATGACTTATACATCATTAATTAAACATATAAATATGTTCTAATTTCATCATTTAATGTTACTAAGTATGAGTACCCATTTCCTGCTTTAATTGGATAAGTTTCAAACATAGTTTATGAACTAAATCAAAAAACACTATAGAATTTTGACAAGTTCCACTAAATGAATCATTGGAAATTTCACATTTAAAACAAGAGTGATAAACAGCTTGTATTTTACATTAAAATAATTTAAATATCTATTTTGGTATAATTTATACAAATGTTTGTCATTTATATGACATAGCTTGTGATTCCACAGTTGGGTGTGATATAAGACATGAAAACAAGATTCACACTTGATTTGCATTACTTATTTAACATAATATAAAAAATAAATACCATTTTTACGATGTAAATTAACATAAATTATTTTATCTATATAAAATAATGAAATTTTATTCCGAAATATAAAAATAAAACCACTTTTTTCAATATATGACAATTAAATATTTTTCTGATAACATATAAAACATAATAGATGTTATTTAAAAACTAGATCATTATAGTGAAAAATGTTAGGTGGTAGTCTCCAGGAACTACTACTATGAACACAGATCATTATAGGATCTTGGATCAAGCTATCCTTGTGTAACTCTTTTTAATCTACTCAATCTATATAAGGGATAAAAATTTAAGCACCACATGTTATATCTAAAAAGTAATTTTTAAAAATAGGTAGATTGAATCACTAAAAATGAAAATGAATATTACCCTATATTATTTAATGTTGTGCATTAATTCTGATTTTCCTTCTTACCAATTACAAAATAGATCACATCTTGTTCCGTTTATTTCCCCTTGATCATCCTTTAATTTTATGGGAATTTCAAAAAATACATATACATAGAATTAGTCTTTATACTTATCGATATTACCTTCTAATTTTTTACCATAACAAGAAAAAGATTTTCATGCCTCATATATGTATATACCTAATAATGTAGGTTATGGATGGGTGTGACATATTTCTATATAATGTTAATATTAAAATTCAAAATAATTCTGGATAATCTTTAAGAGAGTGAGACAATAAAGAGATCACTTTGAAATTAATTGGTTAGTCTGAACCATAGAATATCAGTAGCTCAATGCAGCTAATAATATTGAAAATTTAAGGTCTATTTTGTGATCCCTCTCCGATATTTAAAATAAATAATTCCTTGAAAATATCAAAAAAAAATTTGTATAACTGTCACCTAATAATGATCATATAGATGATTGAGAATACTATATACATGCATGATCACATGAGATTTAATTTGTTCATTAATCAATGATTAAAACAAAAAACATTGGATATATATTAATCAATATATGTTTTTTTAGAAAATGATATCTTTGTCACTTTCTACCTCAATAGAAGTATAAACAACTAGGTATTCTATGATGTAAAGATTCCATTTATGGTGTAATACAATGGTCCATTTATTGAATCATTCATAGAATTTACTTCTTGTAAAATATTGTATTTATCTAGTTTTGATTACAAGGATTACTTGGTTGACGAAATATCATTTTTAAAAGAACATTATAAAATTTTAGATTCATACTTTAGCTTGATTACCAAAACATGTGAGAGGAAATTATTTATAATTACTTAATTGAATCTCCCATTATTTTATGAAGTCTCAATAAGCCTTACAATTGTACTTATAATATCATAAGATGTGTAAATTCCAATAGAAATGATTCATATTTATCCTCTCATAATAAATTCAAGTTCCTATTAAATTACTCAATTGTATTTATATTGTAAATTATCCCATACACTAGTTTTGTGCTCCAAAGTCCATGGAGTGGGGTCCCCAATCTTAAAATCCTATTAAAGATTTCCTTATAACTTTATTATAAGATAAATAATGTATAGTATTTGTACTTTTCTTGATTTTAACTTGGTTAATTCAATCCAAATCCTTCATAATAAATCCATGATAAAAGTATGTTTCTTGAAAAGTGCAAGGTCAAAACATAAAATTATGACTGAATCCATAATAATGTTATAAAATTAACGAATGAATTAACATTTTCATTAATAATTTTTTATTCATAAAATATTCTTTTTATATTATTATTTATTTTAAAAAATATCTTAACATTTTTTTAATAAAATTAGTTTACACAAAATCCAATTTATTTTTAATCTATATTTTATAATTGTAAATTCATTAATATTTTAAATCGTGATTCAAACTCTAAAAAATAAACGATTCACCAAAAACGAAAAATATATAAAAATAATTGATCATGAAATTTATAGTGGTTAATTTATTAAAGATAAAATAAATCAACCTATGACTATATGGAATAAAATCCTTTAGCTAATCATTGATCAAGTTGTAACATACGACTATAATGTTTTTTATCTACTAGTTTTATTTCACCTTTGCTTAAGATCTTAACCACAACTTCTCCTTCAAGCTCGATCTGTTGAATATTATAAAAATAAAACATTGTTTAGGATATCAAATGTAACACTTATAGAGTTTACAATAAAGAAACCATGGAAATGTCGGTCTTGCATATTAATGATTAAGGGACGATCGGTAGACCATAATTTTAATTTATTTATAATAAAACCTTCACAATTAAGTTAAAATAAGCAAATAATATAAATTTCATAGTAAATATCATTATCAGTCTCAAACATTAATGGAATACACATCTCAAAAAATTATATTACATTCACTTAGATCATTATTCGTTATGATAAATTCCATGAATTAATAAGTTATTTATGTTATTAGATAAAAAATTAATTTTTCTTAATTTCTATCAGATTACCGCCCATTGTAATATTAGAAAAATTTAATTAAATAATTTTATTTAAAATAAATATGTATATGATGTGTTCATGGAAACATCATGGAGTGTACACATATGAATTAATCAGTATAGTCATTATCTTGTACTCTATGCTCAAAAAACATGTAGCATGCAAAACATGTCACAAAATTACACAAATTTTACTATCAAATAATTACACATATAAATATGTTAATTTATGAATCTTTTTACACATTTAATGTTCTTTGGGTACATATGGTTTATTGATTACCATCACCAATATTTAGTTTGGAATTTATTGAAAAAATATAATTAAAATTTTAATATTTTATAAAACCTATCTAAAAAATAGTCTATATAAAAATGACACATTGGTTCATATTGATTAGGTTTAATCATGTTATTAATATAAATTAAATTCTAGTTAAAAACATTATATAGAAATGACATGTAATATAAATCCAAACACTTTGTATTTCAATCACATTATATCTACAATACATGTCTAGGGACTCAACATGCATTTCACCAAAAACATTTATAAGGTACATAGAATGTATGATAGTTAAATGATTTGTAACCTCTGTGTTGAATGACAGTCAGTCACTATACATAATGTAATTAATTCACAACATGTATATGACCACACAGTTTCCTTTAATTTCCATATGAAACATTGTGGACTACTCAGTATGTTTGCTAGCTACACACCATGTATTCTGGAAAGTCATGTGCAAGTGTAAAACACTCATCACATAGTGTATAATGAAACACTATTCTTTTTTCCTCATACGATGTGTTCAAATTGAATGATTTTATTTTTGAAAATTACCTAGATACATAGAGGGTAACTTCAGTTTACACCCCGTGTTGTTCTAATTTATATGGAAATAATACTTAGCACCACCAAACATGTATTTATATGATTTTCATCGATTTTAACCAATTATAGAAAATATGACAGTGAAAATAAATAAATATCGACAATCACATTAAATAATGAACTAATATTAAATGAAAAATAAAATTAAATGCATAAATCGATCAATGTTTAATAAATAATTATAAATTTAAATATGTTCGTTGTAATACCACATGATGGTTTTGGATGCTAGGAAATTCAGTATATCCAATTCAAAATAATGGGTTTTCATTTAGATAAACGAATAATTTATATTAAAATGATGAAAAATGATACTTATCATGATTATATAAGAATAACCATAAATAAATAATCCTAAAACACTAGGGAGGATATTTTCACATGAAATTTTTAATAAATTTCATGAGAAGAAATTATCTTGATCTGGATTAATTTCTCCAATGTAGGTGTTGACCATTCAAAACACTAGTTTTTTATATCATTGATTCACCGGGAGGATCCAATATAGAATCCATATAGTGGTTTTCCAATCATTCTCTTTTTATCTTAAATCATCTTCGATGGTACTCCAGTTGATATTGTGGTGGTATTGCTCATCTTACATCTCCCAACATTGACAAAACCAAAATATATCATATTTTAATGATTGGTTATTTATCTCTTATTCATTATATATAAGATAATGTGGTATAGGTTCTCCTTAAATTTAGAAAAAACCTGACATAAGTTCATTGAGGGGAATTCTACAGATAGTAAATCATTATGAACAAAAAAATGATTTCTCACTATGATAGAATTTAACATTTTCCTTTATTATATCCTTTACCTCAAGGATTAAATTTTTCCTCACTAACATACTATTCTTTAGAAAAATTAATATGATTTAATTTTATATGTTTTAATTGTCGAAAAAAATTGTAACTTTATTTAATCCAATATAATTTCTATGTATGAAGAATTTAATATTCACATTAAATCAAATTATATATATATAATCTATTTCCTTCAAAAATTAATTTTCAATAATTAAGTTTTTTGAATATTTCATCATAATAATTTCTTATTAAATAATTTTTGTATACATTAAATAATTATTTTTTAAGAATCATGATATGTTTTTTGTTTTCTGGTACTCCTCAACTCTCTTTTTTCATGATTTAGTTGGGTTTACGTGAGGTAGTTTTAGATGTAAATTTGTAAAATCTGGAAATTTTGGGGTTGTGACTGATTGGTGTAGAGTTTACATAAACCATGCACCCACCTAGTGTAAACCATGAGAACCCAAATAATGTGGGTTCTCACTATTGGTGCAATATTTGAAAATTTTATCACCCACCTAGTTGATACTCTACACCACATAAAAGGGGCACACGGTTTGACAAACTATGTGACCCTACCGAACTTATAATGCATAAGACACTTATTATTTCAAGAAAATATTATAAAAAATACAAAAACAATATTTTATCATCCTTTTACCATAAATCATTGTTACATGATTTTATAGGTTTTTGGAGCTATCAATAACAAATTTTGGCTCGTTGAAACCCATTTATAAACAGATTTAGGTGTTGATAATTTCATTTGATCCCTATCTGGTAAGAGGTATTATCTCATTCCTTTTCTCCTTCTCTCTATATCCTTCCTACAAAGGGTTTGTTATATTATCCCATTGTTAATGTATATAAACTATTTTTTTAATGAATTAGAGTATCATTACATGATCTAGATTTTCAAAATTCTTTATTAGAAATTCTCATTATGGTTATTGTGATACCTGATATTCATGTTAAAGGTAGGTGGTTTCATTGAGATTTATCATTTTATAAATAGTTATTTAGATTCATTTACTTCGATATATTTTCATTAACTTATGAAGACCCAATTAGGTATGAATTGAAATTTCAAATTGGATTGGAATTAATTTTGGGTAAAGACAATAATTCCTTTGGAATTAGAAATATGGGTGTGATTTTAATTTTATGGATATTGTGAAATAGATTTTTTAAATTTAATGTTGAGAAAAATGGATTATATTTATTTGATAAGATTATATGATTGGTTTTATCTTGATAAGTTATGAATTTATTAGAAACCTATGATCTGGTTTTTTAAATGAAATAAGAAAATTGAAACTGTAAATGGGGTGATTTTATTTTAAACTATTTTAAATAATATTCCCATTGTTGATTTATTGATTGAATATAGGTGGTCCTGGGTAGTTAGTGGGTCATTTGAGAAAAATACTCTCGGTTGGTAGTGCCCTAGTAATGAATTCCATTATTACAATTATAATAAAAACATAGGTTGGTAGATGTTATCACCTATGGGATGTTGATGATCCCTCTTGGTCAAGATTTGGAGGGAGGTGTGTACACCTATTGTCGTGATCACCAACATGAGATATGTGAGGATTCTATAAATAGGAACTATCATACCTTAGTGAATATGACCATGATTTTTTTGATTACTTTGATATATATTCCATTTTGTTGATGTTTATTTTTATGCCCCCAATCCTTAATCCTTACATAATCTTGAGTTTTGATCATGAATTTATATTATTTCATATTAATGATCTTTTTAGGTATAGAGTTTTTGAAAATTATGCCATAAATATTTTATTACATCTCAAAAATTACAATGTAGACACTTATACTCTATCTAAATAGTTTCACAATAATACAAATCCTTAAATAAAAAAGGAATTGTTTTCTTTATAAAAATTTTCTGGAATTATTCCTTCCTCTTACCCTTCATTATACCCTGTAAAAAAAGTTCAAAAACTAGGGATGAGAATAAAAATATCAATAAGGAATAAAAAATAATGAATAAAACCGTTAGTCCATGAATATTTAAAACCAAGGAATACATTTTAAAAATTCATCCATCCCACTCATAAAACATAAACTACATAGATTACTGCATGTAATCATATGATTACTAGAAAATAGTATAGAAAGCATGAAACATAAAGGTATCTCAAGGCATCCATATCATGTATTCATTGTATATTTCACTAATACATAAGGATTAACCTTCATAGTTATGTTTTGAATACCCCCACAGTATATTCCCTAAATGTATCCTGAGAAAAAATAATTTTTACCACTGTCACATTACCCAATTCATTAGAGAGATATTACATGATCACCCACCCTTGGTTCATCAAAAAACCACCCATATACATAAATAATGCCCAAGAACCATAACATAATCATAAAACATAAAACCACCTGAAAGGAAAAATAACAATTCCATATTTTGATTCACATGATATCATTTTAAGATATTGACATTATCATTCTAATTAAAAAGGAACATTTAAAAAATTGAAAAAAATATTTTTGAATCAAAGATTTCCATACCATATTGAATGTTTTAAAGGAATTAAAATTTGAAAACAATATATTCCATATAAATAAACAATTAAACAAATCTTGATAACATTTACATTAATGAGAAATATTTAGAACAATAAATCATTAAAAAATTTATAGTAATGTTTTAGTTAAAGAGTCCCTTACCACTGAATAAAATAATTGCATAAAAAAATTAAAAATAAAATTTATAAAATAGATTATAATATCATTAGAATAAAGAGATTCAGGATTTAATATGTCAAAGGGCAGTATATACAACACATAAAAGTGAATTGGTGCATAATATAAAATAAGTCACAATGTAATGAAAATTGAGGTGACATATCTTAAGAAGATCGTAAAATTAGATTAAGGATAAATAAATGACCTAATTAGGTCTGAAAAATGACAATACACACAATATAAGTTTGTATTTAGTGTAAAACAATAAGAGATAATTCACACATACTATTGAAAAAAAAACAATGACATGGATATTTAACACAATGAAAGGAGATTGAATTATGATTTACCATACACATACAATTATTTCAATCAAATAGATCGATTATGTGTATTCATTATAAAAACCCATACGTAATGTTTAAATACCTAATAAGTTATCAAAATTCATTTCTCACATAATCATATAATGACATAGTAAAGAATTAGAAGACCAACCCAATGAATAAAAATTGTGTTAAGAAGTTCATTTACCTTGAGTCTGACTTGTCTTGCTCATTATTTATATTACTGAATAACAAATTTAGGTTAATGTATGCATGCTTTAGAACCTTTTTCATTTGTAATATTAATTTTATTTTACTTATTTTCATGTTAAAAAAATTATATAATTATTTATGTTCATATGGGTCATTTTGTCGATGTTCGGTACATGAGTCGAAAATGAACACATTTTGAAGTAAATCTTCCATGTAGTCAAAATTCAATCATCTCTAGAATATTAAGATTTGATTTAAATATCATATATTTACAATATATATTTATTTATTATAATCTGTAATATTTGGAAATAAGAAATGAAATGCACCGTTCATGGATACGGTAGACCGTACGTATGCATGAACGCTACTTTCGTTTCATTTTCATATTAAAAGAATAATAATAAAATGATATAAATTTATATTATAATGCTGGTATTATATTTTTTTTCATATATGCCTCATATTTTTAATAAAATAATCCTTTATATGTCTCTTTTATAACATAAATGAGTCATATCAATTTGACGGGGCGGTTTTCCACGCTTTCTCAAATGAAATTATCATATTAACACATAATAGAATGAGAAATGGTATTTTGTAAATAAAAATTACATAAAGATAGATAAAATATTAATATAATATGTATCATATATAAATACATTTTTATCTTAATGACTACCATGATATAAGGTATCATAAAATTGAAAAATCATCTTTTCGTGAGGTAGTAGTTCTCGGAACACAAAAAAATTATGTTCATATCCATTAGATTGAGGTGTGTGTAAGTGTAGTTTGAATAAATCTCATAAAACATACTAGTATACTTAGTATACTAGTTTTTTTAATGTAATAATATATTAATAATATAATATGGAGTGAATAAGGAAAATAAAATAAAGGAACTTGAGAGAAGATGTAACCTCTAAATCAAGAATCTTTATATTATTTAATCCAAAAGGCATTATTGAATTACCTTCTTCCCAGGTTAAGGATTCAAATAGAAAGGTAGGTATTTTGGTAGATTTTTAGAGAATGATTTGGAAGATCCCGGTGTCTTGAGAGGTGTGAGTTTGTGGGTAGAGGTGGTGGCCGTTTATAAGAGGGAGGAGGGGCACTTTTTGAAAGTCTTGAAATATTAATTTATTATAAATTCAATTTTGATAAAAAATGAACTAAAACTCATTTAATTATAATATAAGATGAATTTATTTTGAATAAAAGTTATCCATTAATTTTTAGACATGTTTTTAATATTCTTTTTATGCTTATCTTTTTGGTTTAACCCTTATTTTACCCTTTTTAATCTTATTGTGATATCATGTTATTTACATATTGTGTGTTAATGTAATTACCATATCATTTCAAACTACACCTAAAAAATAAATTATGACATACTAGGACTTATATTAACATTTTTGGTGAATCATAGATTTTTTAGGAATTTAATATCATTTAATAAACTATTTTATATTTCATGTTATGAATTATGTCAATTTTCGACACAATTCATACTTGACATTTTTTTCAAATTCATAACAATTTGATTCCATCGAAAAAAATCAATCATAAAATGAAATATTAACCTATACAATTTGTGTATGTAATTAATTTTGTCATTTAATTTTTATTTTAATATTTAAAATACCATTTATTTGAATTTTTTATTAATGATCCAATCACTGAATCATCTTTGTGTCATAATTATATTTATTTATATAAGGCCTAAAAATTATAACTAAAATATCATGATGCATGAAATGATTTTTTATATCAAATGAATAATTATTGTAAAATATATAACTTATATAACCCCATATAAAAAAAATTATTAAGAAGTTACACGTTTATGATATTTTTCTCTTTACTTTAAATTAATTGTTATAACATATAATTATCATTCCCAAGTGGCTCAGAAATGAAAAAAAATTGGCATATGGATTCTAATGTTTTAACATAACACATATAATAAGAGTATGACACGTTTTAGGTTAGTTCAATATTATTCAAATATTATTCTTTTACCCTTATTTACCAAATCTACCCTTTAAGCATAGTAAATAAAAATAATTACTTAAGTTACGTTCCAAAATGTAAAAAAATTAAATATACCTATTTCAAAAATTTGGAACTTTTTATTTAAAATGTGGTATCAATTTCACAAAACTCAAACCACAATAATTTTAGTAATTAATTAAAATTTAATTCCCATTTTCATAACCCAAAAGTGTGTTTTTCAAAAATAAAAACTAACGAATGATTGAAATGTGTTTATATTCAATTTCAGTGTCAAATTACTTATAATGTATAACATTAAATTAAATGATAAAAATGTATTCAACTTATAGTTTAAAACCATTAGATAATATCTTTTAACCATATAAATTACATCAATGGAATTTTTTTTTCAATTTAAATTTATCATATTTTTACCATTCATCAAATCCTGATAATTATCAGGAAAAATATAAAAAACCATCCAAAGTAAATTTTGATGTCCCTCTCCTAAATAAGAAGTTTATTATGTCAAATAGAACATGTAATGGTGTCAAAAAATAAATTTAAAAAGGGATCTCCATCAAAAGGTGGTAAAACAACATTTTTAGAAAAATAATTCTTTTATAAACTAATTTAATTTGTTCTTATATCATATCATGAAAATTTATAATATTAATTTAAAACATTAAATTTCATAGATAACATCTATATTTCATTAATAAAATCCATAAATAGTGATTTTATTTTATAAACATAATTATTCACTATTTAAATAGGTTTTCATAAAAACAAATTTTTTAGATTCAATTTTTTTTATTTTGATTTCTAATAAATTCGATAACCAATGAATCATTATTTAAAAATGTGTAAAAAATATTTTTTAATTAATTTTATAATATTCGTTTAATTCATTCTGATGGAGAGATTATAATGGTATTTTTTAAATAATAATATTTTTTTGTTAGTTTAAGATCGATGTAGATTATCATTTATGCTAATGAACATAGTATTTATTTCATAAAACGTGGGTTGTTACATCATCCCTCCATTTTGGAAATTGTGTCCTCACAATTTTAAAGTTTTCTTAGAAAATTCATTAAAAATCACACATTAGAGAAGGGGTTAATAAAAAAACAACTTTAAAAGATATAATGAGAGGTATGTTTCTCTCCCGATATAACACATTATTTGGTTCCATGTAGGGAAGCATGGATATGGGAGAAAAAATAAGTGTCAGGTTCTAATAGAGATGGATAGAAAACATGATCAGGATAATGTTTCGAACTAGAAAATGATAAAATTGTTTGGGGTTAAGTGGTCTTTGATTTTTTAGTAGGAAATGTAAATGGAAAATATTTTTGTTTTAATATCCTTTTCATAATGTTGAGGAATTATTTTACAACTTAGAATAAGAACATAAGGAAATAAACTAAAATGTAAGGTAGAGTTTTTCCTTTAATAAATTTATATTACACACTCATTGTTTCTTTGAATGATAAGTATTAAAGATTACTAGGTCAAACTGGTAGAGCTAGAATCAACTTCTAGGGAATCATATTATCCCAAAATGATTAACTATATATTCATCATGTCTTGATGCATTAACCAAAACCAAAATGGTAAGAAAAGATGATATAATCTCCAAAAAATAATAATCCATTACAATGATAACAACAATTTTTAATCTCTAATATTTAACAGTAATACCCATGTTCTATAAAGACTATTCAATACGCAATTATCCTTATAATTATTCGAAATAATACAAACTAAGATAGAAACCCAGAATTCAGAAGGATTTGATTATATAGTCTTTCATGATAAATCTTAACATTTATCTTCAAAAAACATCAACAACTCTTAAATTCTCATACTTAAAAGTAATTAACTCAATCAAATATATTATATGATAGGTTAATCATTTTAATAAATAACTTAAATCAACATATGTCCACAGTAAAAACAAGGATTATTATGAAAAAAAATTCAACCATTATAACATTTATAACTTAATAGCCAAATCATTTATAACTTAATAGCCAAATCATTTTCCTATACTAAGGATATCCATTTGATAAAACATAAGTTCCCAAAATCAACATATTAATGATCCATATAATTATTTAACTAAAATGAATAATTTATACTAAATAAGGACTTTATGTAGGCCAGTGTTAGGGGCTAAAGCCTTATCGCACATTGGTTGTGGGTTTGATTTTCCCACCTTCATCTGACGCGACGGGTTGTCAACCATTATGTGTGTTGTACTTTTTTAAAAACATTATAATTCTTATAACACTAGAAAAATGAGATAAACTCCTCAAAAATAACCGTAACATGTTTTAACCACATTGTTTATTTCATACCTCAAATTTTTCATCCTAATATACCTAAATTTCCTCAAAGGTGAATATCTCCAAAAATACCATTAGTCACCATAATATTACGATCATAAATACTCAAAGGGGGCTTCTAATACATTTATCATAAGATCTACTTTATAAATATAAACCCATGATGATATCCTTAACCCTTAATAGAACTTCCAAATATCCATATTTTTCTAAACCATCGTATGATACCATCTATAAAGTCCCAAGCCTTAAATATTACATAATATTGAGTTTTTATCAAGAATTTACATTCATTAAATTTTAGGATATTTTTAGGTTTGGTGTTTTTGAGAATTAGGCTATAACTATTTCATTACATATCAAAAATTAAAAATTATACACTTATACTCTATAAATTTTTTTTCACAATAATAAAACTCCTAAAATAAAATAAAAATTATTTTATTGATAAAAATATTCTTGAATTATCCCTTTCTCTTATCCTTCTATATACCATGTGAAAAGAACTTCAAAAACTTGGTATGAGTATAAAAATCTCAGTAAGGAATATAAAATAAAGAATTTATCCATTAGTCTATGAATATATAAAACCCATGAAAATATTTTCACAAAATCCTACTTTTCACCCATAAAACATAAACTACTTAGCTTAGATCATGTAATCATAAGACTACTAAAAACCATAATAGAAATCATAAAACATAAAGGTAAAAAGTGGAATACATATCGTACATACATTTTAGCTTTCACATCTACATAGGGAGTAACCTACATGGTTACGTATGAAATATGCATCATAGTATATTCCCTAAATCTCTTTAGAGAAACCTTAATGTTTACCTCTGTTACGTTACCCAATGTATTAGAGAGCTATTATAGGCACACCCACACTCAGTTTATCACAGAACCAACTGCATACATAAAAAATTCCCATGAACCATAACGTAATGATAAAAAATAAAACCAACTTAAATGGAAAATTTAATTTCTTGATTTTAATTCATAAGATATCATTTCATGATATTGACATAATAAATCGAATTTAAAAGGAAAATTTAAAACATTTAAAAAGAATATTATTGAATCAATGTGTCCCAAACCCCTTTGAAACATTTAATGTAATTAAAATTTTAAAACATTAATGTTCATATAAATAAATCCATAAACTCATTTTGAAAAAATGTACATTAATGATAAATAATAAGTAAAATAAATCTTTACGAAAGTTAAAATGATATTTTAGTTAAAGTGTCCCTTATTAATTGAGAAAATACTTGATTAAAAATAATTATAAAACTAAATTATATAAAACTTATAATATCATTAGAATAAATTTATTGATGATAAAATATGTCAATGGGAAGTATACACACCATATCAAAGTGAATTGGAACATAACATCAAATAAGTCTCAATTGAATGTAAATTGAGAAAATATCTATTACGAATATGATATCATGAGATTAAGGATAAATCAATGAACTAATTAAGTGTAAAAAATATAATTAATTCCAATATAATTGGGTATTCAGCATAAAATAATTAGAGTCCATTCACATATACTTTTGAAAAAATAAAACAAATGAAAATGATATGTAACTCAATCAATGGAGATTGAGTTAAGATTTACCTTACAAATATAATTTTCTTAGTCCAATAGATCAATTGTGTATATTCTGTATAAATCTGTATAAGTAATGTATAAATACAAGATAGGATATAAAAGTTAATTTCTAACATAATCATATCATGACATAGACTATAAGTATAAGACCAACCCAAAGAATGATAATTGGGTTAAGACGTTCCCTTACGTTGAGTCCAACTTCTCTTTTTCATTATTTATATTCATGAATAATAAACTTAGGTTAATTTCTACATGCAGTAGAACCTTTTTTTAACTTTATTTTTAATTTTACCATACTTATTATCTTGTTATAAAAACTAAATAATTATTTAGGTTCATATAGGTCGTTTTTCCATTGCTCGGGACATGAGTCAAAAAATGAACTCATTTTGATGTAAATTGTCCGTGTAGTCAGAATTTGATCATCTATAGAATATTATTCATTGATTAAACTTTATTATATATTCAGTATATATTTATTTATTATAATCCATATTATTTTGAGATTAAAGTGAAATTCCCCGTTCATTGAAAGGGTAGGTCATATGTAAGCTTAAATACTACTTCTATTTCATTGTCGTATTAAAATAATAATAATAAAATGATATAAATATATATTATTATAATTTTATTATATTTATGTAATATATGTCTCATATTTTTAATAAAACCATCCTCTATATGTTCCATGTATAGCATGAATTAGTCATTTCACATTGAGGGGGAGGTATTCCACACTTTCTCAAATGAAATTATCACGTTTACACATCATGGAAAGAATAAAGTTATGTTATAAATAAAAATTAAATAATTATAGAAAAAAAATAAAAAATATTATATATCATATATAAGTATAGTTCCATCATTTTTTCCATCATGATAGGTGGTAGGAGAAAATTTAACAATCATCGTTTAATGAGGCAGTAGTTCGACGTACACAGAAACCATATGTCTGTATCCATTAGATGGAGGTGTGTGTAAATGTAGAAGAATCATTATAATAACAACATACTATATTATTTAGTACACTTTTGTTGTTATGTAATCATATAATAATAATATAATAGGTAGTGAAGGAGGAAAATAAAAAATGGAACATGAGAGAAGACGCTACATCTAAATCGGGTAACTTGATTTGATTTGATCCAAAAGGCAATCTTGAATTTCCTTATGCCCATGTTAACACCTATTGGAGAAAAATAATAATTTCAGGAGATTATTTGAGTAGATTTTTGTTGATTCAATATGATTGAGTGGTGTGATTAAGTGGGTAGATGTGGTGGTCATTTATATGTTGGAGGAGGGGCACTTTACGAATGTCTCGAAATATTAATTTATTATAAATTCAATTTCGATAAAAATGATACAAAACTCATTTAATTTCAAGATAAGATGATTTTATTATGTATACACCTCATCCAATAATTTTTAGAAAAGAATTTAATTTTTTTTATCCATATCTTTTTGTTAAACCCTTATTTTACCCTTTTTAATTCTAACGTGATATCATGTTATTTAAACAATGTTGGTTAATGTAATTATCATATCATGTCAAAAGACCACTAAAACATAATTTATGTCATATTGGGTATTATACAAACCATTTTTTCATATAAAATATTTTTAGGAATATAAAATCCCTAATAAACTATTTTATATTTTATGTTATGAATTTTGTAAATATTGGACACTATTCAAACTTGACTTTTTTACAAATTCATTAGAAATTGATTCCTTCACAAAAAAATTGAATCAATCCTAACAAGAAATATTCACATAGATAATTCATTGATGAAATTAATTGTGTCAAATAATTTATATTTTAATATTTATAATATAATTTATTTTAATCCTTTATTAATGATACAATCACCACATAATCATTGTGTAAGAATTATATTTATTTATTTAATTTATAAAATTTATAAATAAAATATCATGATGTATGAAATAATATTAAATTTCTAACGACTATTTATAGTCAGAGATATCCCTTATATAACCCCATATATTTTTTTAGTAAAAAGATACACGTTGACATTATTTTTCTCTTTACTTTTATTTAATTATTATAATATATTATTTTCACTCGAATGTGGATCCAAAATGAAAAATATTCAGCATAATTATGATAATGGTTGAGAAGAACACATACAAAAGGATTAGGACATGTTATAGGGTAGTTTAATTTTATTAAATTTTTTTCATTACCCTTTTTTTACCTAATTTACCATCTAACCATGGTAAATAATAATAATTACTGATGTTACTATTCATAATGTCCAAAAATAAAATTCATCTATAAAAAAAATTTCGGACTTATGATTAAAATATTGAATCCATTTCTCCAAATTCCAAAAATAAATATTTTAGTATTTAATTTAAAATTATTTCCAAATGTCAAAACCAGAAAGTGTGTTTTTTAAGAAGTAAAAACTACAAAAATATTGACATGTGTTTATGTCCAATTTCAATGTAAAATTACTTATAATGTGCAAAATTGGATTAAATGATAATAATATATTCCATTTATACTTTGAAACCATTAAATAATATTATTTAACCATATAAATTATTTTTATTGATTTTTTTTTAAATTAGTCTGTACCATATTTTTAATATTAATCAAAACATGATAGTTATCAGAAAATTATCCAAAAATCATAAAAATAAAAATTTTATTTCCCTATTCTAAATATGAAGTATATTTTTTCAAATAGAACATATAAATGTGTAACAAAATAAATTTAAAAAGGGTTATCCATCAAAATTAAGTAAAACAACATTTTTAGAAAAATACTTCTTTTATTATAAAAATTGCATTTTTTCATATATCATATATAGAAAAAATATAATATGAATTAAAAACATTACATTAAATATATAAAATATATATTTCATAAAATGAAAACCTATAAAGAGTGATATGATTTTATAAACACAATTTTTCATTTTCTAAATAGGTTTTCATAAAAACACATCCTTTATATTTAATTCGTTTTTATTTCCATTTCTAATAAATTATCTAAAAAATGAATCATTATTTATATAATTATGTAGCATATTTTTATAATTCAGTTGATACAATTAATTCCATCTATTCTAATAGATAGGTTACAATGGTAATATTTAAATAATAATATTTAGTTGTTTGTCTCAGCTCGATGTAGCGTATCATGTCTGTTATTGAAAAAAGTGTTTCTTTCTTAAAACTCAGGTTGTTACATTATTTACTGTTGCATGAAGATTTTAATAAACCTTTTTATAAAAAATATATATTAATCTATTGTTCAGATTTTTTTTTTCTTGAAATAAATAAATGTTTTTATTTAAATGTGGAATTTCACTTTCATGCCTATTTTGTTTAAAATTGAAAGCATTATTTGATTTATTTATTATGGAATCATATTATGGTATACATGGTGAAAGCATAATATGATTTTATATCAAACCGTACCTTTTCCTTTGGGATTTTGTTTATTTTCTTATTTATGGTTCCAGTAAGAGCAACTCTTCTCTTGGAGGAGGTGGATGTTCTTGACCTTTGAGCATGGAGTGTTGATAAATTTAGGATGTTTGAGTTTTTTCATGTCAGTTTCTATTTAAATAGAGGAATTTATGATTTGTATTTTTGTTTTACCTATTTCATATCCTGGTATTAATTTTATTTTGGTAGTTTTTTGTTGATAATACTGATATCTACGTGGTTCTTTTTTTGTGGAAACATTGTTTCATATTTTATTGTGTCGGATTCGAAGTGCTAGTAACCATCCTATGGGAATAAGTAATTCCCATAGTAATATTTCTAGATCGGGTCATTTTTTTGGGTACTAGGAAATCAAGTCCAGTTCATGACAAAGTTGTGTCAATGGTTTAGGTTATGTGTCCTTCCATGATGTAATTATGTTGTTTAGATCATTTCGATAATTTAGAGATATAATTGAGTGATTACCTGGATGGATCATATCATAATGAGCCTTAAGTCACCATGGCTGGTTTGGGAAAGACATCTTGAGGATATGTTCTATTGTTTTACCTGGTTTTGGTTTCGATAGATTGAAATAAAAATATATTTTATCTATCTAAAAAGAATAATTTTACTTGTTGCGCTTGTTTGACTATTTATTTGAGTAATATTCTAATTCAATCAATTTTTGTTAATTTTCTGTATCATCTTGCCTATGATAAGATATGTGAATCAGATCTAGGAGAATGTTTCTGATGGCCCATAGTGAGAAAATACTCATGTAGACTAGAATATTTGTAACATCCATTCCCTCCTTATAATCATGAGAAAGCAGAAAATCATTAATTGGCCTTAAGATATACCCTTAAGATACCAAATGATTGAAATAAATTCCAAGGTATTAATTTTTAATTTGTGGAAAATTTTCCCATTGGGAATAATAAACCAACAAACATGGCATAACCATATCAATCACTAAATGATGCATGATATAAAATAAATAAACCTCAAATAATTACCATTTATATCACAACAAAACTCCACATGATTACCACAAAAGGAGACTACAACACATCAATGTAAACATCAGAAGACTACAAATCCAAAAAAACTCAAAGACAACTACAACTCCAATCTCTAACCTGATACGTGCTCCACTCCAAAAAAAGCCCAAGTATCACTATGAACCACTAGAGAAGTTTCATACTTTACATTTTTATATATTGATAAATGGAATCTTAAAAAGGAATAAAGTGCCAAAGAAATGGTGAGTAATGAAACTCTTCATTTTCCCCCCCAATGACTTCCCAAATCGTACCATTAAGATAGAACAAGGTGGCACATTTATATAATTTATTTTATATAAAATAATTTCTAAAATAGTTTATATCATATTTAAAAAAATTTAATGTAAATGTTTTTCACAAGATAACATAATGTTTCAAGGAAAGCAACCAAAAAATTTCTAAACACATTTCATAAATTTCATTTGGAAGATCACTTTCCAATCCCCAAATATACTCATCCAACCTTGCATGATTCGTAATGATAGTTCCATAGTCATGATCGATTTTTTATCGATCTAACAAGTCATCATAATGTAATTAAATCCCATATTAAATTACACATTTATTACAATGAACATTTTCATATTTAATCCAATCCTCATAATGATATACGAAAAATAACCACCATGTGTGACCAAAAACCTAGTCAGTACAATGATGTCAAAACAATCCATATTAATGCGAGCACCATTTCAATGAAAAAAACCAGTAAAGACAATATCCTTCTTGTTAATAACATGTTTTATTGATTTTAATGAAAAAACTACTTTAAAATAAATACTTCAATGTCATTTATCAAAACCACAATTTAACACAAAACCAAAATACATCATTAAAGAAGGTTTATACTATACATTGAACACCAATTTGAAAATAAATTTCAATCAATTAATCATTCTGAAACTAAGACTCCATGTTCTAAATATAGGAGTAATGAGTGAGTTCACCTAATTTAATAGATTTGGAGAAAATGGAAAATATCAAAAAAACATCCTTGAAACTAGGTCGAAACTCAAAATACCAGCCTTGGATCTCTTCCCCTATAATCATCAAGGCCAAATATAATCATTTTTTTGAATCCAATATCTTAGATATATCCATAAAAGATGTATATATAACAAACCAAGAGATATAAATAATTATATCTAAGATAACCCACCAAGACCAACCCAAGAATGATCACTTAGCCAAATAATCTTGCTTCAAATCCCCAAGAGAAGCCTTCAGATCACCTACGAAACAATGGTAGAATATTCCATTTCCTTTGGAGAGATAGAATCTAGTGTTAGTTCTACATCAGAAGAAAAATGAGGGGTTAAAATAGTAAATTTTCCTATATCTTGTTTTTGTGGATATATTTTTTAAATTGTGCACATTTATTGACACGGCTAGTCAAATGATGCAGTAATCACGAATTAGACATTGGCTCAAAGATTCACCACACACGGTTGTGTTGAATGGTTTTTAAATTATGTTCCAACCATGAAAAATACCACTATATCAAGAATAAAGGATTCTCCTAGGCTTCTACGCTATTTGTATAAATTATTCCCCACTTATGTGCCTTACCATTTAGACTTTGTCTCACTATGCATAGTTTCTTGTAGGTGTTTCATGGTATTCCCAAATTTTATTCCAACCATAAACATTTAAAAATTCACCAAATCACTCAATAAATTCATTAAACTCTCCCCAACATCAACCATATACATTAAAAAATTAATGAAAGGGTTACATATTAAAAAAAGGGTGCTATACTCTAGTTTAGGTTATTGTGTATGTTGTCCAAGCTCTAGGAATGGATCATTCACCCATTCCCATTCAGGATATAGTCACATAACCTCAAATGGATGTTTTATGAAATCGTTCTTAGTGGTTATTTCTCAAAAATCCACCATCATTCCAAGTCTCGGATAATCCTCAAGAGGTTGTGGATTGGTTGTGTAAGATTGAGGTTTTGTTTGAGTTCTTAGAGATACCAGAAGAGATCATGGTAAAATGTTCCACCGTAAAGCTCAATGGACCTTGAATGGGATGTAGGTACATGAGGGTGATGGTAATGAATCATGAGGGTTTATAGAGTATGAAATTTAATGATCATTAATCTTACTAGTTAGATACAATGTATATGGTATTTGGATACATATATGGAGCTTTTCAATATCGAGCAGGCCTATAGGATGATGACTAAGTATGAAAATCACAAAGGCAAGATTATGTAGTTTTTACCTAAGATTATATCAAAATAGAATATGGAGACATGATGGTTTGATATATGAATCTGATATAATATCCGTAGTTAGGTTTTCTGGTTGAATATATCCTGTATTTTGATGTGCTAGATAGGGTGTTGATGGTTAAGCTTGACATATCTGGCAATACAAAGTTAACAAGAGTTCTATTTCCTCATAGTTCATGTTCTATGAGTTCCCATAAAGTGAAGAGAAAGCATGATGAATCTTATAGTGGTTCTCAACATCACAGTTCTTTTAGAACTCTTATAATACATGGTAGAGGCCCTTTGATTTTCTATTATGGTATCAATCCTAGGATCATGAGACTATTTTTTACTAAGGCACCCAAGATATATAGTTCCTAAGGATGCCCATGTAAATTGAATAAGTTCATTCATGTCTATTATTCTCCACATAGTTTCACGGGATCATCTACAACTAAAAGAATTGAGGTGAAATCTGATGCTTTAAGATATAAGGGTTTTAGCCACATACATCTTTAATGATTCTTCTATATACAGTGGAAGAGTCATTAGTGGAATTAGAAATGTGTCCATAAACTATGATAGGTTTTATCACTATTTATCCATATTTAGTGACTGCATTATTTAATACTGGTGCGTCTAATTCATTAATTTTTAATTTTATTGTGAATATATTAAATATTCCTACAAATCATTTATCTTATTTGATGGATATTATTACACCTCCCAGAGTGATAAGATTTTAGCATTTCTGTTTTCCGGATTCTGTTTTCTCATTATCATATTTTGAGATTACATGGGATTTTCTGTATCTTGACATGAAACTACTTGATTTCAAATTTGGGGGTGGATTGAATCATTTCTAATAAATCATAAATTATATGATATATTTGATTGGTCTACGTTACTACACCCAATGGGGGTGGAATATCTTTCATGGAGGATGATACCCGACGCCATGTAGTGCCAGACCTTCTAATCTAGGGTTAGGTAAAATAATATACGTGTTTTATTTTGATATGGAGTCACAATATTTGAGTGATGATCTCAATACAGTTGTCATCAATTTTCCCAATTTATTTTCAATTGATTTCTCATGTTTTCCATTGATAAAAGAGTTAGAGTATCTATTGATTTAAACCATGGAACTCAACTGCTATCAATCACTTATTACCAAATGGAACTAACTAAAAAGAAATGGATGAAGATTACATTGGATGATCATTATAGAAATAAAATATATACACAATTCTGTCACCCTTTGTGATACTTATTCTATTTTCTACGAATTCTAATGGGACACTTCTTTTTGTGTTGATTATTTTTATGTTAATCAGGATATGGTAAACATCAAGTATACATTCCCACAGTTTGATGTTCTATTTGATCTATTGAAAGGGGTTAAGTGGTTATCAAATATTTCCTTTAAATATAGTTATCACTAGTTTAGAATAAAATAATATTAAATTAATCAAACCTCTCTCCAGTTTAGTTATTGTAACACCCCAAGATTTCATAGTAAGTTATTTTCTTTAATGTAATTCAATAGCTTGTGCTACATGCAACACCGTGTTTGAGTGCACCACGACATACCAAAATAGCCAGTCAAAAAGCAGTTATGAATAATATTAACTGAATTTTGAATTTTATATAGTCCATATAATTTAAGAATCCATATTATGTGTTTATTAGACATAATACAATATCCAATTCATTTTTCAGATAAAAGAATTATTTTTCAAAAAATCCAATTTTACAACCTTTTAATAGAAAAATGCTTTTAAAAACAATATTTGACACTTTTATATATTCAATTAAATGAAATTAAATTCCTATTTTATAATCCGGACATAAAAATTTAGTTTCGATAAAATATTTTTACTTTTCCGATAACATTCATATTTTGATTAATACTGAAAAATACAAAATTTTAATGGAAATCAACTTCTTTAATAGAAATAATTCATAGGGATAAATTATGAATTTGAATGGTTTGGAAGTGTAATTAGATTATATTTTTATTATTTAATACAATTTAGTTCATTATAAGTAATTTCACATTTAAATCTGACATAAAAACATGTCAATAATTTGATAGTTTTTACATTTTAAAAAACATACTTTTCAGTTTTTTATAACGGGAATTGATTTTAAATTAATTAATTCCTATTTAATTATTTGAATTTGGTAAAATATAAATCAATTTTTAATTCTGAATATCAAAATTATCTTTGGGTAATTTATTTCTTTTTTCACTAAAATCATTAAATTTTTGATAAATAGTGAAAAAAAACTACTTTATAGTTTAAAACTGACCTTTTATTTAAAAAATATTTATTTTATTTGAATTTATTTTAAGTCAAAATAAATATATAACACCTCTATAGGTTCAATGTAATTCATTGGAATCATTTTATTATAAAATTTGATGAATAATAATTTATTGAACTTTTTACCGTCTTTTACCCATATTCTAGGAGAATTTTCAAATTTGCCTAAAAAATAATTATACTGCATTTATGAATTGAATGAAAAAAATATGAGAGATTTGTTTAATATAATTATTTAAAATGCGGTTCTATAATATGAAAATAATTTTTGGTGAATAGAACCTTTTGAATTTTATTTAGCATGATTAAAAGTTAATAGGGTAATTAAAGATAAAAATGATATTATAATTATCCTAACACATGTCCTAATTCAATTAGATATGTTTAATTAGACCAAAATAAACCTTAGGAATAAAATATGACCCTTTTGATCCACATGTATTAGATTAGGAAATTTGTTATTATTTTATTTACAGAAGAGTTCAAAGTGTTAAATTCAATGTTTATTAACAAAACCAATTTTAATATAAGGTTACACATAAGATAAATTCGACTATAAATTTTAAATATAAAGATAATATTATTTAAAACATAATTCTGTTTTATTAATAAATTTTAGATATTTTATAATTAAACTTATTTATGAAACAATGATGATAAATTAATTACCTTTTTAATGAAATATTAAAATAGTTTATATAAAAATTATTAAAATAAATATAATATAAATTATTTGATGCAATCCACGAATTTTATTGGTTAATATGAAGTTTTAGGGTTGATTAGTTAAATTTTATCGAATTGATAAGGTTGTTATGTCTTTCAAAAAAACAAAATACCAAATAGTGTCAAAATTGACATATATTAGTTTTTAAAACAAATACTATATTTTATGTTGATATAATATTCCTAAAAATATTAGGTTTTAAAGAAGGGCTTAAATAATATTATATATTTCATTAATAAACAACTTGTGGTTCTATTTGATGTTTATAGTATGTTTATTAACCATATAGTGTAAGAATACAATAAGACGCGGGAAAAGTTAAACTATTTAACTAAGAGTTTAATCTAACAGATAAGGTTAAAATGGTAACATAATCTTGTAAAAACCTATCAGATGAGAGTTTTTCTACCCATTCCCACCTTATCTTCAATTTAAATCATTTAAGAGCCATTAGAAACTGAATATGATTTTATTATGAAATAATATTTAATGCCTTTACTAAAGTGATCCCACCTCTCTTATAAAAGGGTACTTCCCCTTCTCTAAATTTCATACCTCCAAAGATATTTTTCTCAGCCAAAACCTACCCAAATATCTTTCCAACTTCCATTAATTCAACCTAGAGGCATTACTTTGATCATAAATCCAACCTAAATATCCCTTTTGATCAAATCAAAAGGAAACACCCGAAGAAGAGGTAATAATTTCACCACCCTCTTTCAAGTTATTTTTCTTCTTCCACTTCTTCATTAATTTTTGTTTCCATACCAAAATAATAAACCCAGTTTCTTATGCATATTGTGATATTATTATAAATATGGTACAAACATATTCGTTATTCTATCCATCCTACAAATGACAAAGTCACCATACGTGGGTACGTACGGCTTACCACCTCCACGTCGTGGTGTAGTTAGTAATTCAAACACATCATTATTTGGATTGGTATAATAGTGAGTATAAATGACGTAAATAATAAATATAACATGGTAATTATTCTTTATATATGATATGCCATCCAATTTCATATGGTTTCACCCTCAAAAAAATTATTTTGTCACTCGTGTGTATGTATGTATTACCATCTCAAAGAACGTGATGAGATTAATTCCCCATCGTAATAATTCAAGAATAATTTTAATTTTATGAATAAAAGAAAATTTACCAACATAATATCATTCTGTATATGATTCAAATATATCCTATACATAATGAACATGACTTACGTAACAAAACATATAAATGGAAACTGATGAGTTAACAACCAAGACAATGATACTATTGAAATATCATTAACAAAGAAATATTATAAGATCATACATCATATAATATTTTGGTATTTGGTTCTTTTATAATTTAATAAAAATTATTTCACTATTATATAGGAGTTTAACCTTTTCTATACTAAATAAAAGTAAAGGATATGGGTTTTCATCTCACTTCTTATTTCCATGAGATTCATGCTAAATTTCCACTAATTACTTTAGTGTGGTGTAAGTACAACCCCTAATTGTATTATTTATGTAATATAAAATAATTTATAGGTATTTACATCTTCATTGTATGATAATTTTTTCTTGGGGTGTATGTTTCGTATGTTACCAAATCGGTAAAGAAATTTCAAATTTCAATTTCCACTCATTGGGCTTTATGCATACTTCATTGATTATTTTACTCCAAGATTATGTGTGGAATTAATATTTATTATTTATATAGTAATTTACACTCCACTTTCTATTGATATACCTTTTATTCACATAATTACTCTATTGATAAATTCACATTCCATTGATATGACCTTTTTAAGGGAAATCATAACTAAATTTCCATTCATTGAGTTAAACATCCAAGGCATAGGTTTATTTACAAGAATATGTGTGAATGTAATATGATTGATTTGCACTAAAAATCCAATTATTTTGGGGGTATTTATATTTTTCAAACATAATTATTTCATTGAACCATCCTTAATCTAAGGATACAGTCTTTATAAGGTATTCCGTCTCAATTTACATTCCTTCGAGACCTCTTTGTCATTCTGCACCAATTCACTTTTATATGTTGTATATACTGTACTTTGTCATATTATAACAAGAATCCCTACATTCTCATGATATTATAATTTATTTATTAATGTTATACCTCAATTACTTCTATTCAATAGTCTATTATTTGGTTAGGAACTTTTTAACTAAAATACTATTTTAAATGTCTTAAACATTTATTCTTCTAAACCTTTCTCATTAATGTCCATGTTTTAAAAATTGTTTTGTGTATTTATTTATGTGGAGCTAAATGTTTTGAAATTAATTTTTTTAAAAGTTTCAATGTGTTATGGGACAATTTTATTCGAAAATCTATTTTAGATGACTTCTTTGATAAATAGTGAAACATTTAAATGCGTTCAAGAAAAAGGGGGTATTTCTATCAAATAGGTTTAATGACTATTTTCATCTGTATAAATATCCATTAGTGTATTTTATTATTGATTGAGGTTGATTTATCATAATAAAATCATCCATATTGTATTGAATGAGGTATGATTGACTGTGGATGTGCTTTTTTTTATGCCATTCTTTGTTTGTGGTTAAAATATTGACATTTAATATTCTATTTTTAATATGAATGTTTAGAATATGTTTCACCCTATCATATGAGGAATGATATGTACTTAGTAAGTGATGGGATGAGCCTACTATATCTCCTTGAATCATCGATATGTCTCATGATAGAAACTAGTCTCTTTGAATAAGGCCTTGAGAAAATATTATTTCTAGTCTTGGAACTAGTCCTTGACTATGTGGTTATGAAGTATCACATTATGAATTCCATCATTTTTAAATTTATTATTGATATTACATATGATTATTCTACTAGTAGAATATCCATTTGAATAAGTAGATGGAATTATTTGATTTATCTTTTCCATATTATGCTGAAGTTCAAGTTTAAAAGGCCTTGGTTCTAGTCTTATATATTAACATAAATGTTTGTTCTTATTTATGACAGTTTTTGCTATATTGTAATACATACTGAGCATTTGTGGTCACACCATTCTTACGTTTTATTTTTTAAAGGATGCAAACAAGTATATTACGACTAACCTACAAGAGTAGGCTATGGGATATTAGAGTGTTCAAAAGGGACACAATGTTTTTATTATTTCATGATGTAATATAAACCTTATATATATATATATAGTACATAAAAATATAATAAACTGATCAGTCTTTCGGGATATGATTTCTTGTATCATGAAAATGTTATGTTATAATGAACAAATTCTGGGTAACTAGGGTCGGGGTGTTATAGTTGGTACCGTAGGAATTTTAGTACAAACCTTGGAAGCTAGATTTAGAAAAAACACTGATTATGAAACACTACCGTAAGATAGAAATTTAGGATTAGTATAGAAGAACATATAAATTTTTTTGTAATGTAAATATTATGAAGGTTTTTAAAGCAATACATCCCTGTACGGATACGAGTAGGTAGAGGTGCCTCTGTCACAAATGTACCTAGGAGTGAAAATTCCAACACAGAGTTTTGGGATTCACCCATGGTACCCTAGTACACGACAATGGGCCTTGCTGCATTCTTGGTTACGACACTCCTGGGGGATATGCTTAGGATAATTCACATTTCCTTTAAAAACTGATTTGATGGGGTTTAATATAATATGAGAATAAATAAACTTGGTTAATCCTATGGTGTTTTATATTGAAAATAAGTTTTTCTGATTTCCTAGAAATGATTTTATGGCTCAAACTATGATTTCTTGTGTTAGTCAATGTCTCTATTCAATAAAAATCATAGTAACATTGAACATGATGTACAAGGTGGGAAGAATGGTGGATATGAGAAATTAAATGGAATATTGATAGGTGTAAAAGATATCTTGTTCATTTTGAATCAGTTTTCCAGAAATATAATCAACAACATATATATTTTCCCACCCCCAGACTCAACAAATAATTGAAAGGAAGTGAATGACAAGAGCTCCAGTAGTAGAGACCATGGAAAAAAGAATGCTCAATTTCCATCATGCTGGAAATGTGGAAGGAGACACCTAGGAAAGTGTCTCAATGGAGCAAATAAAAGCTTCAGGTTTGGGAAAGAAGGATATAATGTAAATAATTGTATAGGAAAAATGAATAGTACTATGGATGAAAATAAAAATGATCCCAAGAATCCATTTAGAGTAATTTTCTATAAATTTAGGGGACCTGGTCATTACCCAAGTGAATTCCCTCTTATATAAGATAACATCTTGGTCACAATAGAACCTATTTGGAAATAAATGGATGGAAAAATGTTTAAAATTATTGTGCTCTTTGTTGATGGGATTACTTTGGAAAACTTTTCTCTTGTATGTGTAACCCTGTAGTTTGTTATGTGAAAATTCTATTTTAGGAATAACTATATTTTCTATTGTTGATATAGTTATAAATAACCATTTGGGTTTATATGATCCTTGAATTGTAGGAAATTACAAGTCATTAAATTTTGGGATGGAAATGCGTGGTATGAGATAACATTTTTGGGGAAATTATGTTATGGTTATTTTGAGGAATTTATATCATTTTAGGAATGTTATAAAATATAGTTTTTGAAAAAGGAAAACATGCATAATGTGTGAAAACCCATCGCGTTGGACAAAGCTGCGAGAATCAAACCCACTACTAGAGTGTGATTGCGAGTTATCACCTACCACTGGACTATGTAAAGACCCTGGCCATTTTGACTAATTTTATTTAGTTAAATGATTTTATTGATCAATAATAAGTTGATTTTGGATCTTATGTCTTATCAAATAGATTTTCTTGGTATAGGAAAATGATTTTTTGATTATGTGATAATTGTTATTTTGGAAGACATTCGTTTTGTTGGGAACACTATATGCCTAAGGAAAATAGAATACTATGGGATTTAATTTGAGGAGTAATGGTGGATTTTTATCTATTATTGCATTGTGGATTTATAGCTATTTGGGTTATTTATGGAATATATTAACCTATCATAGAGAATATGTGACTAGGTTAATTGCTTTTAAATATGTGACATTAAGATTAGTCGATGTTATTTGGAGATACAATTTAACATGGAAGAAAAAGTAATCAAATTATTCTATGTTTTGGGTTTCAATATTTGTTTGGATTATATTAAAGGATTTTAAGTACAATTGGTTGTTGAATTGTATTTATTGAACATTGAGTACTATTGGTTTAGATTTAGAAATTAATATTTCTATTTATTTCTCTATAAGATTTTCCTTTTTGTGGATCATATGATCTTGTACAAACCATTTTGATTTTTGTTATTATCTAATGTCAAGGTAAATATATAATTTATCATTTTTGGACCATGTGATTATCTAGAAGTTGACTCTAGCGCTTTAGGTGTGACAAAGTCATCTGGAATACACATCATTGGAAAAAATGATGAGTTAGTGGTATAAATTAATTAAAGGATGAAACCCTACATAAAAAGTTAGAATATCTCTTTATGTTCTTTGTCAATATCACAAATAAATTACTCAAATTTATGAAATGGAACTTAAAAGAAACATTTTTTGTCCGTTTACTTTTTCTATTGGGAAACTAATGACTGTGTATCCCATCACGTGTTTGTGGTTTTATTATTGTTAAATTTTATCCTAATCATGTTTTATATCACTCTCAAGCAGAACATGACACTTAGTTTATATCCCATATCCATTTTTCCTACATGGAATCCTAGTATGGGTTATCTCGGGTGACCTTTGTACTTCTATTTCTTTCTTTTAAATTGATAGTTTTATTGACACATTTTCTGATGTGGGACTTTCAATGATGTTCCCAAGCCTAATTTTAAAATTTATAGGATGAAATTTCGAATATAGGGGAATAATGTAACACCCCAAGATTTCATAGTAAGTTATTTTCTTTAATGTAATTCGATATCTTGCGCTACATGCAACACCGAGTTTGAGCGTACCACAACATAAAAAACTAACCATTCATAAAGCCGCTATGAATTGTATTTACTGAATTTTGAATTTTATATACTCCATATAATATTATAATCAATATTATACATTTCATAGGCATAATATAAGAACAAATTCATTTTTTAAGATAAAAGAACTGTTTTTCAAAAAATGAAAATTTTCCACCTTTTAATGGGAAACGCTTTTTAAAACCAATATATGACACTTTTATATATTCAATTTAATGAAATTAAATTATTATTTAGAATACGGACAAAAAAATTTATTTTGGATAAATATTTGGTACTTTTCAAATAACTTTCATATTTTGATGAATACTGAAATATACATAATTTTAATTGAAAAAACATTTTTATGAAAAATGATTTATAGGGTTAAATTATTCATTTTAAAGGTTTATAAGTATAATAAGATAATATTCTTATCATTTTATACAACTTAGGTCATTATAAGTAAATTCACATTTAAATTTGACATAAACACATGTCAATCTTTTGATAGTTTTTACTTTTTAAGAAACCTTCTTTTGGGTTTTGACAACGGGAATTAATTTTATATTAATTAATGAAAATTATATGATTTTAATTTGTTAAAAGAGAATTCATTTTTGAATTCAGAATATCAAAATTATATTTGGGCATCTTTTTCTTATTTTTCAGAAAACATTTAATTTTTGAGGAATAGTTAAAAACACTCCGATATAGTTTAAAACCAAATTCTTATTTAAACAATTATTTATTTTATTTAAATTTAATTTAAGTAAAAATAGATATATAATACCTATATAAGTTCAATTTAATTCATTTGAGTCATTTTATTCTAAAATTAGATGTATAAAATTTTATTGAACTTTTTACCGTATTTTACCCACCTTCTAGGAGCATTCACAAATTTGCATAAAACCAAATTTTACCGCTTTTGGGAAATAAATTTCAAAAATCTGAGAGACATGATTAATATGAGTAAGTAAAATTTTGTTCAATAAGATGGAAATATTTTTTTGCTGAATAGTAACTTTTGACTTTTATTTACCACGGTTAAAATTAAATTGGGAAATTAAAGGTAAAATTTTTATTATAATTACACTAACACATGTCGTAATTCTGTTAGTTAAGTGTAATTCGACTAAAAACCAAAATAGGAATAAAATATGATCCTTTTTGTTCACTTGGATTAGATTAGGACATTTATTATTATTTTATTTAAAGAAGAGTTAAAAGTGTTAAATTCAATGATTATTAAATAGACCATTTTAATATAGGTTTATACATTAGATAAATTCAACATTAAATATTTATTATTAACATAAAAATATTTACTAAATAATTATATTTTATTTATAATTTTTAGAGATTAAATAATTAAATTTATTTAGGACATAATGATGATACAATAATTATTTTCTTAATGAAATATTGAAATAGTTTATATTATAAATATTAAAATAAATAATATTTAAATGTTTTGATTCCATCCATGAATTTTCTAGGTTAATATGTCATGTTAGAGTTGATTAGATAAATATTTTTCGAAGTGATAAGGTTTTTAGGACTTTCAAAAAAACAAAATAACAAATAGTATCAAAATTGACATAAATTAGTTTTTAAAACAAATAATATATTATTGAAAGATATAACATTCCTAAAAATATACGGTTTGGCCAATGGGGTTAAATAATATCATATATTTCATTATTTAACAACTTGATGTTCACTTGGATGTTTTGAATATGGTTATCAACCATATAATGTAAGAATACAAGAAGACACCGTAAAAGTTAAACAATTTAACTAAGAGTTAAATATGAATGATAAGGTTAAAATGGAAACCTAAAATTGCCTAAAACCTTTTGGTTGAGTGGTTTTTGACCCATCCTCAAATTATCTTCGAAATAAATCATTTTTGAGAAATTAGAAACTGGAAATGATTTTTTTTATAAAATAATATTTCATGCTTTTCCTAAAGTGACCCTCACCTCTCTTATAGAAGTGTACATCCACTTCTCTTAATTTCACACCTCTATAGCCATTTGGATCGACTAAAACCTGCCCAAATATTTTCCCAACATCCCTTAATTCAACCTAGAGGACTTACATTGATTATAAAGTCAACCTAGGAATCCCTTTTGATCAACTCCAAAGGAAAAACATGAAGAAGAGGTAATAATTGCACCACCCTCTTTCAACTGCTTTTCATCTTCCACTTCCTCTTTATTTTATTCCATACCTGTTTTCGTATCTTTCACTGGGGTGTGTGTGTCCGTCTCGTTTGGTGGGATGACATCGCTACCTGTTTCCCCACATTCTCATTTGCCAAAGGCGGGTGACATCCACTCCTTGTTCATGGATGTTTCCTCCTTGATCGAAATGGGATGATTGGAGTGAGGTTCTTTCATCCTTGGATTCCTCCTCAGAACTCGTCGCCTAGTTCGGGTCCCCATTATAGATTTAATATATTGTTCATGAAACTCTTCCTGGTTCCATATCTTCATAGACAGTAGTTAATTACAATGCTTTTGTCAGGACATTCCAAGGGGTCCGGTCAGGGACGAAACCTTCGGTCAGGGGAGTAGTGGTGTTGGACATCACTAGAGTTTCTTAACGTTGGGACACCAGCGCATCTGGGATTCTTCTCCTTATTATAGGGATTATCGAGGGAGCAGAATCCGAAGGCATCCCACATCTAATGTGAGGAATTATATTTCATAGGAATGTTTCTGAGGATTTTCTCAGCTTCCCATGTTTATCACGGGGTATGCTGCAAGTTTAACATCCAAGGAAGACATAGTGGACTGATCAGAACAATGATTAGAGTTGATAAGATGTGTGAAACCCATGGAGAGGACACTAATGTTTTGGTCAACATGTGGTTCACTTCTCGGTTACTATTTAGGGGAGTGGGGAATGATATGGCATGATTTTACTGAGATGTGGCGGCCCGAATAATAATAAGGATGGATGACATAGTGGTTGAATGAAGTGGATGCTGAATGGGATGGAACCATCATGAGGATGATGATGGTTTTGGGATTGATCCTCGAAGAGGCTTCCTATGTATCCTTGTGGTAGGGAATCAAAGTCCACGTAGTTCATCTGACGATAGCTTACAACTGTATGGGGTCACAATGAATTACCACCGGAAAAGAATGGCAATGAATTACCTCTGAATAGTTTGACAATGTCTTACCATTGATGGGGTCGAACTGAAGAGAATGTGGACCTGGGGCCTAGATAGATGGTGGTATTGAACCTCGTGGAGGCTTCCTACATACCCTATATTTGCAATGATCAAAGACCATGTAGTTTAGAAGGGTGTGTAGGGATAACACACTAGGCTGCCCAAGGTGTTGGTGAACCGATGTGAATGGGGCCGGAACAACCAGGTGAATGGTGGGATTTAGCCTCGTGGAGGCTTCCTACGTACCGTACCTTGGGAAGGATTAATGTCCACATAGTTCAGAATGGGTGGTCGGTGAACCGACGTGAAGGAGGACCGGGGGTGTAATGGTTGTTGGGCTTGAACCTCGTAGAGGATTCTTATGTACCCTACCATGGAAACAATAAAATTCCACATAGTTATGATGGGATTGGTGTGCAACGTCTTACTGCTGACTAGGGAAACAACGGATTACTGCTGATTGGGATCCACAGTTTAACGTCATACAGGATAGGGGTGAACTAACGTGAAGATGGTCAGAGAGACTGAGTGTTGGACATGAACCTCTTGGAGGCTTCCTGCATATCTCACCTTGGCAAGGATCAAATGCCTTATCGTTCAGGTTATATGGGGAATTTGGTGGTTATGCTTTGAGGTGACCCAAGGTGTTGGTGAAATAACGTGAAAGGGGTCAGAGAGACCAATGGTTGTTGGGATTGAACCTCATGGAGGATTCCTACATACTCCGACATGGAATGGATCAATGTACACATAGTTCAGGTGGGTTTGGGGCTTACATTGTAGGATTCCCAAGGTGGATGTCATGGTCGGTTCTTTCTCTAAGCCCACATGAGTCATGCTCGGTGTGATAAAAAGAGTCATCAAAGACCTGACGACCGTGTCACTAAAGGAGCGTCCGTGGGAAATGGAGTGAGGCTTACACGTAGTTATCATCCCAAAGTGGAAACGGGGTCTTATGCATGGTTAGAAACCCAAAAAGGATGTGACATACTCTAGGATGGAGGCCCAGTGGAGAAAAATCCTAGCGGGAGAGGGATTTGGCATTGAAGAAAGGAGGGGTAGGGTTTCTACCTCCTAAAAAAAGGCCAGGGGCTTACACTAAGATGGTTTCCCTTTCCCTGAGTGGGATGCATGGGGGAAGTCACAGTTTTACGTCATGTGATGAGGATAATGATTCTTGGCATTTTAACATCTTGTAGCTCAAATGAGGGGGTGATTCATTCCAATATCCTAGGTCATACATAACCGGTACCCTCTACACCATGGTGAAGAGAAGGGACAGACAACAGCATGATGAGGGGGTGTTATGGAGTGATCCATCGAGGGGTCCATGTTAGCATGGCTATGAGAAGATGAAATAGCTGTTAGCGTGTCTGGGTACCGCTAAGGAGCGACAATGGTGAATGGGGATTAGGCACGGAAGCTGCCTGGGTGCTGCTATGGAGTGTAAATAGTGGATGGTGATTAGGTAAGGAAGCTGCCCGAAGGACATTCTCATGTCTATCCATGAGGCCATCCCAACTCGCTGGTGGGTTAGGGAATATAATTGGGGCCTACAGCTATGCGGAGGTTCACAAGTGAGATAATACCAAGGAGAATTGGAATCAGTCCTAACAAAGGGAGATGAAAAGTGTGAATCACATTCCCGATATTCGGAACGCAATGAGGGCGGCATGGCGATGGAGGATAACTATTGACAATGTTCGAAACATAGCATCAATATTGCGTTAGCTTGAAATGGGTACAAGAAATTGAGGTTTGATTGATGAATTTGTTTGAAGCACAAGACCTGACTCGAAGTGTTATCAAAATTATTACCGTGCAATGGCCCAAGACGGTATGTGAGACGATGTCTCATGGGAGTAGGCCGTTTGGGGGGGGGGTCCCTTTTATAAATTGACGTGGATGAAGATCCGAATAAAGGACAAAAAATGCCTGAGGTGGAGTTATGCAATGTTTGAACGGATTCCAATACTCTTGAAATTACGCCACTGTAATCATGGATTTAGGAATATTATTCTTGGGGCATAATGCATCTCTTGTTTGGAGAAAGAGGCATCCTATGTTTGGATGATAGGTCGTACATCAGTTTAGAGTCTTGTAGAAATAACTATTTTCATCTCATTCTTGGAGCATAAGGAATCCGTTATATTGAGTAAGAGGCATCCTATATCTGTAATATAGGTTTCCCTACAGTTTAAAGACATATAGATAAGACTATTAGGAATAAGGCGCCTAGAAATAGATGTTGTTGGGACTTATTCAAGAGAGGCCCTTTCTGGTACAACCTGGCATTGGAGTCAGGTGATGGGGTTTCTATGATTTTCTTGAAAAAAGGTTCGACTCAAGGTACTAGAGAAATTGATGATGAGAATATCAATGCACATCATGGGAATCAAGACAAGTGAAATATGCTGACTCAAGATGTCTCATGGTGTGCAAAATAGTATCTCAAATCATGGTATCCCATAGGTGGAAGGTGGCTGCGCATAAGGGCGCAATGGAAATTGTCGACATGCCGGCCCAAAAACCTCGTGGTGAAACTCTCCATTTTTCTTGGGCGTTAGTGATGGTAGAGAAGAGACCGTCCTAGAGGCCTAGTACCGCAGCCCGACATTGATCCCAAGAGAGGGTGCGACGGCGGAGCCCCCATGGTATGGACCAGCGGGCATAGGCCTATATACTGGTGTGCGTAAGATAGACTACATGTAGGGTGGGTGGGGTACAAGATAAGACTATGTTTCATAGTTAAGTGCAAGATTTGGAACATTGGTTCTCTTCCACACAATATTGAAGGCATGTGCGCAAGTTTGGATGTTTTTCATGCAAGATTGGAGTCTTGCGAGCAAGACTCCATGCTTTGCATGACAGATTGGAGTCGTCCACGCAAGACTGGATGCTTTGCGTGCAATAATGGATTTTTTGCGCGCTAGCATGGAATATTGTGTGCACATGACATAGGCAGAAAATATGCCATACGAGGATCAAACAACTGTGGGTCTATGCGAAAGCGGACCCATCTGGGACCTATCATGAAGGATCTCACATGGAGGATTCAATTCATCCCCACGGTCGCGGAAGTGGTGGTCTTACACACAGTAGAGCGGTGGCTGACCTCCGGAGACCACTCCTTAGGGGTGGGGGATGCAATTTTATTTATCAGAGATCCCAAGATTGGTTGTGCGGATGATTCAATGCGCTCAAGCTATTTTCCGCACGAGGGTTGCACGTAAAATTCCACGCATGCATGCTGTTTTCCACAGGGCCTCCAGTGGGAGCGCGCACAAAGGGGAATTTTACATCGACTTTGGAGAGGAAGAATCATGCGTGAAGATTCTCCTCTTGGGATCACCTCTCAAAACATACGGGCCCCCTCTTTAGATGTTTTTGGGGAAGCCTTGGAAGATGATGACCTCTCATTGGTCACATAAAATGTTTGCGCGATATGTTTCATGAATGATTTTGTTATTGGATGCATGATTCCATATTTTCATGAAAAACATCTATTCTTACACGCAAGATTTAACTTCTTGCATGCAAAATCATCATTCTTGCATGCATGATTTCACTTCGTTTGCACAAAACTGTACATTGCCCCAAAATCGTCCAGGACAGTCATTTCAAGCAGCCTGACTTCAAACGACCATAAATTTTGATCTGTAACTCTGTTTGGGATCCATGACAAGACAAATCAAAGCATGCAGAACGAGTTAGGCTCCAACATCATATATGGAAGCATATGGGGAATTACATGGACGCGTTTTCTAGTGCCAAAAATTCCAAAATAATAAATCTAGTTCCTTCTACACAATCTGATGTTATTATAAATGTTGGACAAACATATTCGTTCTTCTATCCATCTTATAAATGACAAAGTCAACATAAGTGCATATGTACAGCTTACCATCTCCACGTCGTCATGTAGTTTGTTATTCAAACACTTTATAATTTGGATGGGTATAATAATGTGTATAACTGATGTAAATAAAAAATGTAACATGTTAATGATTCTTTATATATGATATATCATCCAATTACATACGTTTTAACCATCAATATAATGATATTGTCACTCATGCGTACTTACTACTTACCGTCTCCACAAACGCGATGAGATTCATTCCCCATCGTAATAATTCAAGAATAATTTTCATTTTATTATTAAAAATAATTTTTAGGAACATAATATCACTCTGGATATGAATCAAATACATCCCATACAAAAGAAACTTGACTTATGTATCAAAACATATAAAGGAAAATGAATCAGTTAACAACCAAAACTATGATACTACTGAAATATCATAAACAAATCAATATTATAAGATAATTTATGATATCATATTTATTATTTAGGTTCTTATATAATTTTATAACAATTATTTCAAAATTATACAAGAGGTTAACCTACCCTATACTAAGGATAAGTACAAGGTAAGGGGTTTTCATCTCACATCATATTTTCATGAGATTCATGCTATATTTCCACTATTTTCTTTTGAATGGTATATGTACTACATATGATTGTATTATTTGTGTAATATACCTTAATTTATGTGTATTTAAATATTTATTTTAAGATTCTTCTTTCATGGGGTGTTTGTTTCGTAAGATACCAAATCGGTAAGGAAATTTCAAATTTCATTTTCCACTCATTGGGCTTTACCCATACTTCATTGATTATTTTACTCCAAGATTATGTGTGGAAAAACTTTTTATTATTTATGTAGTAATTTTAACTCCCCTTTATGTGGATATACCTTTGATACACATAATCAATCCATTAATAAATTCACATTCCATTGATATGAACTTTTTAAGGGAAGTATTAACTCGATTTCCATTCATTGAGTTAAACATTCAAGTCATTGGTTTTGTTTTTAAAAGATTATGTGTGAATGTAATATAATTGATTTAAACTAAATATACAATTATATTGATTTTATTTATATTTTTCACACATAATTATTTCATTGACACATCCTTAATCTAAGAATATAGTATTTATATGGCATTTATTCTAAATTTAAATTCCTTACAAACCTCTTTGTTGTTATGTATCAATTCACTTGTATATGGAGTATATAATGTCATTTGACAAAATAAATCATGAATCCCTTCATTCTCATGATATTATAATGTTTTGAAGATTGTTATTCCTCAATAAGTTGTATTCAAGAGTCTCTTATTTGGTTAATAAATCTTCAACTAAAATATTGTTTCAAATGTTTTTAATATTTATTCTTCTTAATATTTCTCATTAATTTACTTGTTTTAAATGTAGTTTTAAGTATTTATTTTTCTGGACATAAATTTTTTGAAATTAATATTCCTTTTAAAGTTTTCAAAGTTGTATGGGACACATTGATTCAAAAATATCTTTTAAACGACTTCTTTGATAAATAGTGCGACATTTAAACATTTTCATGATAAAGGGGGTATTTCTCTAAAATAGTTTTAATGGATATTTTTATCATTGTAAATATACATCAGTGTATATTATTCTTTATTGAGTTTGATTTATCATAATACAATCATCCATATTGTATTGAATGAGAAATGTTTCACTATGGATGATCTATTTTGAGGCCATTCATGGTTTTTCGGTAAAATATTTACCCTCTATATGCTATTTTTAAAAAGAATGTTTAGATTATGATTCACCCATTAATATGAGGAATGCATTGGACATAGTAAGTGATGGGTGGAGCCCACTATAGCTCCTTGATTCATCATTAGGTCTCATGAGACAAACTAGTGTCTTGGAACAAGGCTTTGAAAAAATATTATTTGTAGTATTCGGCACAAGGCATTGAATAGGTGGTTATGAAGTCTTGAATTATGCGTTCCATCATAATGAAATTGGATATTGATATTACATTTTATTTTTCTACTAGTAGAATAACCAGGTGAAGAAGTAAATGGAATTATTTAATTTATCTTTTCTATATAATGCTGAAGTTTACGTTTAGAAGGATTTTGTTCTACTCTTATACATTTCCTTAAATGTTTGTTCAAATTTATGATTGTTTACGATATATTGTTATCCTTACTTAGCATCTATGCTCACCCTGTTCTTATGTTTTATTTTTCCTAGGATTAAAAGAATTATATTATGATTATCCTGTAGGAATAAGCTTAGAAATATAAGATTGTTCAAATTGGACAGAACGTTTGTTATTTCATGATTTAATTTAAACATATATATGTATCTAGTACTTCCTAGGATACTAAACTTCTCAGTCTTTTAGGACATTATTCCATTTATCATGTGAATGTTATGTAATAATTCACCAATTTTGGGTACCTGGGGTTGGGGCATTATAGTTATGGCCATTATGAGTTCCTTTTCAATCCATTTGTCAAAATAATTATCCTACAGTCTTTATAGATTTGATGAATAGGATCTTCCATGAATATATTAATACCTTCATGGTGGTGTTTGTGGATGAAATACGTGTTTAATATATGTATGTGGAAGATCATGTGCGTCATCAGAGAGAAATTAAATAATTATTGAGAAATCAATAACATTTGGCCAAGGTATAAAAAAATGTGAAAAATGGATTTGGGAAGTGATGTTCTTGGGACACATGGTGTTAAAAAATGGTATCTCAATTGATATGGAGAAGATGAAAGTTTTTATGACATGGGATGAAATGTGAAATGTTTTTGAGATTCAGATCTTCAAGAATTTAGCTAGATATTACTGCTAATTTTTATTGTATTTCTCAATGATGGATTATCTTATGAATATTATAACATGGAAGGGAGTGATGTTTTCATGGGATGAAAAATTTCAGGGTTATATTTTTAGGATGAAATTTATTTTGAATATTGTGTCAGTGTTGGCTCTTCTAGAGGTCAAGAATGTCTATGTGAGCCTTTGTAATGCATCAAGTTTTGGTTTGGGATGTATTCTTATTCATGGTGATCGTGTCATTGCCTATGGATTTAAGTATCTTAGGAAACATGAGAAGAATTACCAACCCCATGACCATAAACTCGAAGCTGCAATGGATTCACTTAAGAGTTGTGGGCATTACCTTTTCAAAGAAAGGTTTTACATGTATTATTAACAAAATAGATTTAGTTATCTATTTTCACAAAAATATTATCATCTTAAGTAGAGGTGTTGGGTGGAGTACTTGAAATATTTTTATTTAAATATTTTCTATAACTATTGGAAAGTTTATGTATTAGAAAATTATTTATGAAGGTGTATTCTAACCCAGGCCATGTAAGAATCATTGAAAGAGTGGAATATGAAGGATCTTTTTACGTACTTGTATATATCATTTTGGAATAAATGGGCCAAGGTTTCCATGGACAATTTTTAATTGACCTATTATCTTCTTGGGATGATTCTTTAGGAAGAGGATCATGATTATCAATTCCATTTTGTTAGACTCTATTTATGTTTGGGAGATTGTTGCTCAGTGGTTGTTCTCCATAGAGGGTATTCTATGTTTTCATAATTGGTTTGTTATGCTATTAATTATGGGGAAATATTTTATTGTGGATTTCTAGAATTAATAGTGATAAATGATCCCAAAACTGACAAATGAATTTTTTGACATGCATTGACAATTCAGGTTTCCAGTTATGATATGGGTAATTGATGATTTTCTCTCTCATTGTTATATGTGTTAACAGGACAAATATATTCACAGGGGAACTTAGGGTGTTCTTCAACCTATTCCTGTTCCAACATATAATTGGGATTATATCTCTATAGATTTTTTTGGGTTCCTAAATACCCAGAAAAAGAAGAATATAATATTGGATTTCACAAATTGGCTATCGAAATAAAATAACTATAATCCCATTCTAGATAAAAATAATTTGAGGCGGTGGGAAATCTCTATGAGACAAAGTTATTTCATTTTCACAGAGTCACAACTTCTATACTATTGAATTGAGAGGCCCGTTTAACATTTGTTTGGAGAGTCCATCAAGTGGCACTGGGAAATTAGGTTTGTTTGATTATGACATACAATATTTAGAAGAATGGATAGATAGAAAGGGCTATTCAATTTCTTATATATATCCTTCATGACTACATTCTTGACATTCATGGATCCTGGGAAGACTAATTGGGAGATGTTGCATTTTCTTATAAAAATATTTACCATTCTATTATCCGAATGGATTTTTTTGAATCCTTGTATGGAAAGCCTTGTAAGACTCTATTTTGTTGGTTATAGATCAGTGAGAGTTACTTGGTTGGAACAAGATTGGTTTAAATGATGATAAAACAATTATTTGATTATTCAGAGAATGTTGATAGAAAAATTTCATAATAAGTCCTATACTAATTAATAAAATACATAATAGAAATTATATGTTGGTGATCAGGTGTTCTGGAAAGTCTGACATTGTTTACATCATTAACAACTCGGGGGGGGGGGGGGGGGGTAAGGGAATATTTCTCCTCTTTTTGTGATCTTTTGAGGTTTTTGAGTAGGTGGGTAAAATTTCATATAAATTTTCACTTCCTCTATATTTTAAATAAATTCATAGTGTGTTCAATTTATATTCACTATGAAAATCTTTTTTTCATTTATCTCATGTTTTGAGTTGGAGTGATCTTGATATAGAGCTGGACTGTTCCATGATTGAACATACAGTCAAGATTTGTTATTTTGAAACAAATGTACTTCATTGGAGGATGATACCTTTGGTTTCAATGATATGGAATAATGTATCTGATTATCATGAATATTGGTAGATGGATGTATTGTTGAGAGAGAAGTGGCCTCTTCATTTTGATATAGATGCTTCTTGACATGTTTTCTGGGGAATGAAAGTTTCTACAATGGGGATTTTATAACATTGTATTACTATTTTGATGTAATTTTTGAGCATCCAATTTATCTTTCATTACTCGTGATTTATATCAGGTGGTCTTGGAAGGGAATTAAACTTTTTTGGACGTTTCTTGGTTGTGTATGGTTGGTGCACCATTTTCCCAAACAGTGCACCCACCCAATGTAAACAATGGAAACTGAAATAGTTGGGGGGGGGGGGGGGGTCAAAGATGTTGCATGGTTTGAAAAATCATGGACCCACCCAATAGAAACTATTCACCCCATAAAAGGGGTTCATTGTTAGGTAATATAGTTTGAAAACCCTACCAACCTTGCCCAGCTAATCATGCAGACGATAGTTTTAAATTTTGAAAAATATTTTAAAACTTCTCAAACCCAAATTCTATCACCCGATCAACCCTCAATTGTAATTACATTATTTCCTAGATTTTTGGAGCTACCTAGAACGCCTTTTTATATCCTACAAACCCAATTATAGGAATATTAGAGTGCATTGAGCCACATTTTATCCCTCTCTAGTAATATATATTCTCTCGTTCCATCTCTCACTCTCTCTATATCATTTCTATATAGGGTTTTTTATATCATCCCAATATTGATGGATATAAACACCTATATTTTTGGATCATGAATCAATGTTTAATTACATGATCTCTATTTTCATTTTTCCTCATTGCAAAATCCCATTATGGGTGTTGGGATATGTGATCTTTACAATATTGGTAGGGGGTTCTGTTATGATTTTTCATTTTATAAAAACATTATTTTATTGATTGAATTACATATTATTTTATTAAATTAAGAAAACCCAATTTGATATAAATTGGGATTTAAAATTATATTGGCACGATGTTCATGTAAACCCCAATTAAAATGGTAATGAAGATTGGGGTTTGATTTTAATTTTCTATTAATTGTAAAATTCTTTTGTGAAATTGTGTTTTGTGATTTTTTTAAATTGATTTTATAAGAACCTATGAATGGTTTTATAATGAAAAACTCATGAATTGATTAAAAACCTATATTTTGATATTTAAAATGAAATTGACATATAGAAATTGGAAATGGGGTGATTCAACTATAATATGTTTTGAAGTAATTTTCCCATTATTTATAAATTTATTAAGGAAAAATGAGTCTGGGTAGTTAGTGGGTTATTTCATACAAACACACTAGTAGGGTAATTCCCTATCAATGTATTGATGCTTTACAACTCTAAAAATAACATATTTTGAATATCTTATACTTGATGGGATGCCGATAGTTCCTCTTTGGCTAGTTTTTGAGGGATGTTTGAAGTCATATTGTCTTGATCATCAATATGGGACATGTGTGGATCCCATACCTTAGAACTATCATACCTTGGGGAGGATGAACATGTTTCTTTATATGATTAATTTGATATATATTTTATTTTTTAACCTTCTTCACTCATTCCTGTTGATTTATCTAAACTATTTTATATAAAATCTTTATTAAATCATTTTTTTAAATTTTTTCTTTATTTGATCTAAAAATATTATTTTCATTTAAATATATAATTGTACTACCATGCTTGTTTTGTTTAAAATTTGAAGCATTAGTTTGTTTATTTATTATGAATTCTTATTATGGAACACTTGGTGAGACCTGATTGGGATTTTAGTTAACGAACTACCTTTTTCTTTAGGAATTTGTAGATCTTCATCGTCCAGTTGTGAATTAAGGGAAAATTTCAATTAGAGGAGGTGGATGTTCTTGAAATTTGTTATTTGAGTGTTGATACCTTTGGGATGTTTGAGTTTTATCCTGTATGTTTTTGAGTACATTGTGGAATGTATAGTTTGTGTTTTTGTTTTAAATGTTTAATATCCTTGTACCATTATACCTTTGGAGTATTCTTTTGATAATGATGATATGTATCTTGTTCCTCCACTATTTGGTAGAAAAAGCTTTCCCTAATTAATATTTTATTATTCTATGTGCCAGTCGTCAATCCTTGGGGATAGAGAATGCCATTCGGGCTATATCAAGATCAACTCAGTTATCAGGGTACCAAGGTATCATGACCGATTCATGAAAAATAATTCTCTAAAAGTAATCCATTTAATTCATTTATGTAAATATACATAACACTTTTAAAAAAATTCTATGAAAAGTATTCCTTTTTAACATTAAATGACCGTAATCACACCCTATTAAAATTAGTAGGTTATATTATAACCATTCAATTAGATTAATCTATTTGTATTTGTATATTTCTTTTATTTTTTCTAACATTGTAAATCATTGTTTTAAAAATTATAAATAAAGGAAAAAAATAATTTTTAATAAATAATAATTTTTAATTTCTTTCATTATTTTATTATTTATATTTGAATTGTTTTATATTTGTAACTAATAATTTCCCAAATATTATATACCTGTTGGATACAAGTTTTAAAATTTACATATATCTTTTAACCATATATCAATTGACCATATGCCCAAAGACTATATAAAAAGAGACTATATATAAAACCATCATATTATATTCCTATTTATAACCTTATATATATATATATATCTAAAATCATTCTTCATTTTCTCCAATTTCATTTCTAATATGTTTATTATTTTTCTATCATTTTGAAAACATTAAATGGTTATCATCAACAATATAATCTTCTTTATTTATCATGATGACAAAATTTTAAAAATTGCAGCTGTTTTTTAACTTGTTGCTTCATTCTTTAAATAATATAACTAATTATTTTATATTTAATTTTCTCATATATTATTTTATTTGGTATTATTAAATCAATCCATAGTAAATAATTTTTCATTTTTGTTTGGTGTTGTGTTTTATAAATTTTTTTGAAGAAAGTAGATTTATTTAAATATAAATACAAACTATAGTCATGGGGTCTTATAGTATTCCGCCTAAAATAATTTATCCCTAAAATTTTTGTCACTTTATTGAATAAATGAGTTTAATTGTACCTTTTTACCCCACTATGTACACATTTATCCTTCAAAATTATGATTCCTCTCGATAAAATTAACTAGGAAAGTGGTATTTTATTATAGTATTTTATATCCCTGATCCAAGATACCTTCTGATTATTTCTTATAAGATTTATCATGTTCTAGATATTGAAGCGTTGAGTCTAGTACATGTGATGGATTATGTATAAACTTCATCAAAAGTAATACATGGAACTCATGATTTACTTGGGAGAGGTTTGGTGGATGTAAAATAAATTAAGATAACATACCGACATTATTGATGATTTTAATGGGATAATATATCTATTGTAAAACATTTTCTTATTTCCAAATTTCATAAGCCTCTTCTATGATGATATTCAAAGCGAAACCTTATCCTTAATTTCAATCTGCAAAATTTCACTGATGGTAATCAACATGGATATTATATTAATTTTGTGTAGTTTTAATATTATACTGAATGGTTTTAATAATGTCATACATTTCTAGATAATGATAGAATAACATTAGTGTATACTCTTCAATATCATCCCAGAACTATGGAGTTCTATATGTCTAACCATATAGAGCCATATATGGTTCTATTTTGAATTCTATAATTGAAACAGTTAGTATATGAGTACTCTACCAGGTGATGATGTTGATTCCAAACTCTTTGGATATCCTATCAATAGAATATCATTATATTTTCTATTGAGTTCATGATCCTTTCATATTGAACATCAATCAGTGGATGATAAGTGGTGATAAATCAGATCTATGTATTATATGAATGTTGATGACTTTTCCAAAACATTGAAGTAATCCTTGGATCTCGATCTAATAAAATGGAATGTTGTACTCCATTAAACATTACCACCTAATTTATGTATGTCTTGTAATGTTGAATAAGTGGGAAATATTCTCAGAAAATAACGAAATTATCAATCTTTGAAAGAACTTCAACTACAACCCAAATGGTATTATAACTATTAAAAGGCATTAGAAGTAATATAAAAAATATAGAGGGGTTTTATCTCAATTAAATACCAGTATGAATAATATTTTCTTCATCCCCATAGATTTATATCATTATACATTATGTTGTTTTATACAAATCATCATGTTATATAATATTTAATCTCCCTTTCCTTGTTATACCACGAAGAATTCTCAATGTGATCTCTACTCGTCTTTGTGATTCTAATATGGATTGAAAATGATAAGAAATGCACATCATACAATAAATCTTTTTTATAATATTGTATTGAAGGGACACATATTTTTCAATGAATCTTATAACTCCTTCATTATATTTATTAAACAATGGAATATTTCATACATTTTTATATAGCTCCATATCCTCATTATACATTTCTTAGATCATCCCATGGAAGGATGATTGATAAAAACATGGTAAAGATTATATATGTCTCAAACTATTATTAAATCATGTTTTTACTATGTAAATGATTTATTATTTGGTATTATTAAATAATAACCCTTGATAAGGTAGAATGAAAATTCATATTATAAGAATCTTCTAAATTTTTCACCTTCCAAATGTGGTAATGTAATGAGTAGTCATAATCCAATATCATTTCCAACTATGTCCATTATTACAAGGAATAATCCATTAATTTGATTATATAATAAGGTTAAATTAGCATGAAGCTATATATTTTTTTCAATTACATCAGTTTACATTGTAAATGTAATCTTGGAAACATGATATCTGTGGTGACAGATTGTGCACCCACCCAATGAAGAAAGTTGAGTTGCTACAATGGGAATACATGAAAAAAAAAATATCCTATGATTATTATTGATATTATTATAAAGTTAATGACATTTTATATGGATTTGAGGTGTTTTATACTATAGTTGGTAACTGATATAGAAGAATACAAATATTGGGGAGATTTAAGTGAAATTATTGAAGAAAGAATATTAGATGAAGTTGTGAGGATTTATGAGAAACCACCTAAAGGGGATTGATCATTATGGTTTCTAATTTTATATTGAAAATACATAAGATGACTAGTTGATAAGTTAGGATTAGAAATGGAACCAATGGAATATGTTCTAATTTAATTTTTTAAATTCTATATTTTTGTGTTTAAGTTAGAAATTGGATAGGTTTGGAAATTATATGAATTTAGGGGTTTAGAACTGAAATTTTTCAATGTGTTGCAAATTTTATATGACATTGAAAATTTATAATGAATTATGAATATTATTTTATGAATTTTAATATTTTTTATAACTTTAGTTTAATATATTATAACTTATATCCATTTCATAAAACTTCATAGTGAATCATATATGACTTTCCAAGGAGATTGTATGGATTTGATAAAGCATTTCATATGACATTAGAGGAAAAATATTTTCCTTTTAGATTTTTATTGGACTCCTAATTCCTTCATAAATATAATTTGGTACAACATTTTCAATTTCATGAAACTATAATACTTTTAAATTAGTTCAAAATGAAGAATTTAACTACCCATGTGACCTCAATGACCAAACATATAAATTTCAATCTTTGAAAAAAATTAGATATCTATGGATGAAAGAAAATACAAACCTCATATATATAAATGAAATTTATTTTTGATCATTCCAAATATATTCATATGTTTACCACAAACATCATAAACACTAAAAAGGGTTCCTTATTCAATAAATAAAATTATTAGAATAAATTTCCAACATTTTTTATGAAGATCTGTAACACCCCTATCTTTAGTTACCCAAATTTGGTGTATACTTTATTAAACTGGAATATGATATAAGGGATCACATTAACAAGGATCGATCAGTTTAGTAGTATTGATGATCTAGATAAAAATAAGATCCCATTTCATATTAGAAATAATATATAAGAATGCAGTTAATGTAAATATTCAATACCGTGTAAATCATTCAAATATTTATTCTTCACATCTTGTGGAAAGGAAACCAAATAAGGGAGAGAAAAATAATCAGTAATTGTTATATAAAATTTAATTAGTCATAACTATATAAGGAAAAATCAATATGGTTTAGTAAATAACATAAAACCCAGTCCATTTAATTAATTACATTAGCATGAAATGTATACCTGAATAATATCATTGCATTAATATCATGGATAATATAAATAACTTCTCAATGAATTAAGTGTCAAAAATTTTATGTCATGATCTTTGACATCATGATATATTAACCGTGAATGATTTATTCATATAAAATTTAAAATATGGGTTAGTATACTCTTAAAACCAATTTAATAAGGATCGTCCAATGGCCCGAAGGCCTTCATTTTTTATTGATTTTTGATAATCAAGGGGTGAGGTGGAACCCTTACAAGGCCCATAAGCGTAAGTATTACATGGACCATAGGCCTTAGATAAATTCATTCCTCGTAGGCTTCAAACATTACATACAACCTAGACTCACTACTTGGAACTACTCCTCCACAACATATTCATCGTGAAATCAGCTCTCCACCTTCACATTTCTGTTTAACTATGCATTCCCATGCATGAACAGGCGTGTCCTAATAGAATGTGCCATACCCTCTCATTCTTGCAATCAGTTTAGCTTATACTATGGTGAAAGCCCCTTGCTCATGCTCCTTGTAGAACTTGTTCCTTGTATGTTGTCTTGTTTGCATTTTCACTTAAGGTGGCTCGAAGGCCTTGGGGTCGCCCTAAGGCCTTACTGAACCGAAGGTCTGGGTGCCCCGAAGGCCTTGAAGGACTCAGAGACCAAATCGATGGCCCGAAGGCCCAAATGGGGGCATATTCATGGTTTCTACAGTGCCAAACAGTGCCTGCTACAGTTCCCGATACATTACTTCAACAGTACCTGAAAATTCTACCTCCGAATGGATTTGATCCCTGGTCGCTCGGATGTACTTATAGAGTCCTTTCCAACCGAGCTAAGGCTAATGTGCACCAATTTAATAAAGATAACTAATTGGTTTTTATTATTATATTTATATATTCATTATATAGATATATAATTTCTATAATCACCCATCACAACCTGTACAATTTTTTTCTTTTATATTGAATAATAAATGTAATTTTTATACAATATTCCTTATCAAAAAACATAAAATATTTGGTGAATAATACAAATATATCATTATTTCCTAATACAATCAAATAACTTTAATAATAAAACATAATAATTAAAATTGTTGTTATACAGTTTAGAAAATAAGAATATCCATGATACAATGAATATGGATATCTAAGAGAAAATTAATTTCTAATGAATGTTGATCACAAGAAAGTGAATGTTTCAAGAGAATGTTAATGACCACAAAATCTACCAAGATATAACCTATGACCATCAAATCATTAGAAATGTAGATTTTGTAGTAAAATAAATTCTTTTCCAGAATAGATGAAAATGGATGTGAGGCATTTCAAATATGTTTTTATATTTTTTTGTTTTAAAAAGAATTGAAAACATATATAAGAATATAATATTTGAAAACTTTTATGGTATTGGGGATTTCCATTAACATTGTTTACATTAACAAAACATTCCTTTTGACTTGTTACAAAGAATGTTGAAAATGACTCACCGAAAAAATAAAAATGATTCATTTAAAACATTATAAATAATTTCAATGATAAAATAAAAATCCCATTATAGATATTTTGTTTAAATAAAAAGGAAATTTTATAGAAAATTTTAAAAAATAAGGACGTGAGAAAAAATATATCCAATCAAGGGAAATATGATTATATTTCCTTTCAAACAATGCATTATTTAATTCAAGGTATAAATTTTGGAATAACTAGATAAATATAAGTAAACTACTGATTTATTTTACGATATGAAAATATTATGAGTTTATGATTAATATAAAACATTATTCCATCACGGAAAAATTATAAGCAATCCAAAAAATGAGATTGTAAAACAAATTATTACATCTTTAGAAACATTTCAATTTTAATCCCATGAAATTGTAAGGATTAGTTAAAACATTATTGATAATTAATAAATATATATTAATTTTTAATATATCAAATAAGAATTATATACATCATATAAAAAAATTAGGTTCATAATACCAAATATATCTCAATGTAGTGGAAATTGAGATGGGATCCCTTACAAAGGTTGTATCATTGAAGTGGTAATTAATAAATTAAGCGATTGTATGTGACAAATTTTAATAAAAAAACATTTTAAATACAATACAATATAATCGTAGGTTATGACACCAATAATCATGGCATAACATAGTTAATGAAGTAGAAGTATAACCCAATGAATAGAAATTGGGTTATGAAACCCCATACCCCATGCTTACATTTTGTTGAACATGAATTAACATCATATTTAATTATTAAAAACTTGTTTTAATTTATATGAGAACTATATTTATATTTATAATATCATATATGATATACATTTAACCTCTTATCACCCATTCTTCAACAATGATCCATAATTTTAATTATTTCGGGTGTTAAATGTTGTATTTTATCATCTATGTTTTATCATCTATGTTTTAGTTATTTTTAATAGGTTTTAGTTTCATAATCTCTAAAATTGTATTAATTTTATTTTTATTTATTTTAATAATACATCTTGAATGGTGGATAAGGAAAACTATTCTTATCACTTCATATAGAAAGAAAGTTCTACGTACCCACAACCAATGTTATCATTTTTAATGGGATAAAGGGTAAGGATGTAGATGATATCACAAATTTATGTAATAAAAATTATTTCATAATTATTAAAAATATTTATTGGTTACATTATTATTTTAATACATTGGATGTTGTGTTGGAAAATAAATAACATCAAGTCATGTGGTGGTAGATTTACCTTCACACAAGCAATGGGTTTTTCCCATTAGATGGACAAGAAGATAAATAAATATTATACCATAATCCAAATAACACATTAGAATATTATGTATATATTTTTTATTATATTTTATTTTTTTGGAAATAATTTATGGTGTTAATAAAATAAGTAATAAAATGAGTCTAGTTAAAACAATTTCTTTCTCTTAGAGAAACCTCATTTTGATCTCTTCTTTATTACCATAGGGTTTATTATTTTGGAGCAAAATAGCAATATATCACATTTAATAAGGTTTGAGAGATTATTTGGTAGTTTTTGGATTTTATAAATGGCCTAATAAGTGTCAATAAGTGAGGGGAGGAAACGCCCTTCTGTATTTGAGGTGAGTGGAACTCTTTCAATTTTTCAGAGTTTTAAAATATTATTAAGTCACTATATTTGAAAAATGAATCCTAAATGACTAATATTTATTGGTTATAAGGTTTTTTTGTAAATAAAACCAACCAATGATGTTTTATAACGATTATATGTCAATTTAATCCTTATATTTATGTTTAAGAAATATATTAATAATTTTAAATCATAATATGTGTAAATGATTTTTCAATTTTAAAGAGATATAATTTTACTTATTAGTAAAAAATTAGATTATTAATGGCCAATGAATGAAATTTTAAATAATTTAAAATAAAAATTTCCCTCATTCATATTTTTATTATTTTTTAATAGAATATTAAAATATTGTTTTTTTCATAAAATACCATTAAATGTAAATTTTTATGATATTCATTTAATTTTAATTTAAATACATGAATATGATAATTTAGTTAAAATATAAACTACTAAGCCATTAATAATATTCCATATATATATATAGATAAATCATGCGACTCAATAATTAATCCAAATTTTATTACATTATTTTTTTTAAAAAACATTTACATGATTTCTCCAATACTTGCACAAGCATTGGACCATCATTGTTTAAACATTTATTTTAATTATAAAATCACTATTACAAATAAATTACATTTATAAATATACTTTATTTATTATATTAAAAACATTTATTAATATTTCACAACATATTTTTATCCCTATGCGATCATATATTATAATTTTATAGGATATAGAGGGATATTTTGTATTTTTCTTTACATGAAATAATAAAAATGTAAATATTAACGGAAAATGTCAACATAATACCATATATTAAAAGTAAAAATGTATATAATAAAATTAATTTCATTAAATGAAATTAATATAAATTTTTGAAATATTTTAAATGTCTTATTACATTATTTTTAATCATAATTACCCGAATTACCCTTTACCAAGGTGATGATTTTTAGCACGATTACTATTCACAATTCCTAAAATTAAATAGGTGGTATTTAAAAAATTTGAACATTATTATTTGAAATATAGAACTAGTTTTTCATTATTAAATTTTTATATGGGGAGGAAATTAATTTCAATATAAATTCTTAAAATTCAAGTTTTTTTTTGAAATATGAATTTTTAGGCCTAAAAATAACTTATTTCAAAAACATGTTAAATAATGATCCAAATGTAATTAATTCTATTATTTTAAATAAAGCAGATAATATGTACTATTAAGAGTAAATTCAAAATATAGTGTGAATATTATGTTATTTATTTAATGAATGTAAAAGAGTGTATTTAAAATATTGTTATTGTACACTATTCAATAAAAAAACAATCATTTGTGAAAAATGAAAAAACATTACTTTAAGATAATTTTTACAGGATTTTTTTAAATATTATTTTAATTTTATAAAATATAATTTATAATTGTGGGGGAAATAAATTATAATTTTCATGCTCAAAATGTAATAAAAAAAATTTGAAAGAAAATTCATTTTGATGGATAAAATAGACTGACTAAAAATATGGAAATATTTAATAAGAAATAATTATTAAATTTTTATTGAATTGGACTATCAGAAATATATTTCTAAATGTTGTTACTAGTAATCAAACCCACCTATCCACCAGCTAGGTTATAGTTTCCCTATTTAAATAATAATTTTTTATAATATATCTTAATCTAAATAAAGATCGTTATCAAATTATATGAGAACTATCAAGCTAATTATTTTTTTAAAATAATTTTTTTTGTTATTACAATATTTTTTAAGGGAATAATTTGAGAGACATTTTAATGTAAAAAATTTAAAATTTTAGAAATTATAATTTTGATGGAAATGAAATTTCAATATACCAAATATAAGGTTTATGTTTAGAAAATAATGATTCTCTTTATAACCACAATAAAATAATGGACTAATAAGGTCTATTGTTCTTGATAATAAAAATGAAATTTATTGAGTTTTCAAGGAAAATGTAGATGATGTTATATCAAAGATTTAGTTGTTCATCAATTTTTATAAACCATCTCAGGTAACATGGTAGCCCAATAACAGAGCTGGCTCTGACATGGATCTGAGGGTATTCTTGATCCCCAGGGGTCCGCTACTATCACTGACTGAAAATTCTTTTTTTGCCATTTTCAAGAAATCCTCTTTATGGAAAAGAGGGAAACCAAATTACACCACGCGGGAATCCAAAATAACCTGATGATTTAAAAATAAATATGAAATTCAAAACCCACACCCAACCCGAGGAGACTCATCGGGTCAGCTGGGGTCACGTCACTGCCATCCACCATCATCTCTAGTGAAGCAGCGTATCTCTGACAGATACGTCGTACACCACGCGGCTCATGATACACTGCCGCCTCGAGTCACTCAGCCATCCTTCAATCATTCCACCGGAGCAGATATCCAGTGTCAAACCGTCATCAATCATCACCGGCGAATCTCCACAGGACCATCAACTCCACAAGAAAAATTAACAACATCATCGAGATCAAACAGGATCAAACCAACCATCAGATCCGCACCAAATCACAAAATCCCAAATACAAACGCATCAGAATCAAATCACGAACCAAAACGACCCAACTACAGCGATTCAACATCATATAACAACCATGAAAGTAACCAATGAAACTCTAATTCCACCACCCGAACCACTGATGAAGATCTCAACGGACCCTCAAAGCTCCTAACCACGTGGGTCACGACCTTCAAACGTGGCGAAGCCACCACAGGACAACAGCGAGCTACCTAAAACAAAACTATGAACGCTCCGAAGAGAATTATGGTATCTGGTATTACGCCCGTAGATATGAATCATCAGTGACATAGAATCCCATTGCGCATCTCCACAGCAAGGGAGGGAGCCACAAACCATCGCCGAGCGTAAAGATCAAACTGAAGAAAATCAACCTCCGGAGGGAGGCCGCGATGGGAAAAACCCTAGCGCAACCATCCCATTACCAGAAGAAACCCAAGAAAACCCATCAACCCATAAAAACATCACAAAATGAAAGGAAGCAATGACCTCCCCTCCCCGGACGAGACCAGCTCCGTCGACAGCCTTCAAAGGGAACCGACGCACTGAGACCAGCCGCGTAGTGCCATCACCCCGCCGCCGAGACGACCTATATGAAAGAAACTCAGGACAAGTTGGCCGGCGAGGGAAGGAATGCATGAACGATGGAAAAACCCTAGACTCCTCAGCAGGAGCTCAGAGACTCCGCTCAGAGGCCACCATGTAATGTGATGTTATCGGTCCGCTACTATCACATGGCATCATAAAAACTGAATGTGGGAACAAATTTCTCAAAAACATAGTGGAAGTAAAAGAAACAAGACAATATGCATAAGAAAAGAACTCCACTGGGAGTAATTTCTCGGAATTCAAACATGAAATAATGAAAATTGTTCTACAACAAATATGCCAAAATAGTGAAAACAACCCATGTTCCTAAGGACCCAAATCACCATGTCCAAGATTCAACAACTAATTCCACCTCCAAGTGATCATGTTCCCTTACTCAAATATAGAATGAGATAATATAAAAACATCTGAAGGCATGAGTAGGGTGTGATCCAAGTCACAGTAGGGCTTCACTAATGATTCCATAACAAGATAAAAATATCAAATAAACCGAGAAAATGCTTTTTTTTATACAAATAGGTTTTTCATTTTACAAAAAATATACAAATAAATAATTCATTAAAATATAGAATATGGAAATACATTATCAATTAACGAATAAAATTTAAATTGATGGAAATATAATTCAAAAGATAGAATCTAACTTCACTCAAAGATTGATTTACACAAATGTAACGGTTCACAAAATGACTTAAATAAACACATATATATAATATATTTTTTATAAATTCTTAGGGAATGTAAAATAGTTCAAAAAATACAACATATAAACATTTCGAATATAAAAAATTGAGAAACATGGTCATATGAAAAATAGGTATGATAATTCCAATATATAGGGATCCAACACTCTGAAATGAAAAGTATGCACATATACCACTTGGAGCTTAAATAAAATGTGACTCATCACCATCACGTATAGAATGGTGATGTGCTGATTTGATGTTTTAGTACATTGTAAGTTGAAAAGCGCCACCCAAAATAACTCACTAACTACCTATTTCATTCATTTGATTATGCTAAAAAATAATGATAATATTATTTGAAGGCTTATTAACTTACAATTAAATACCATTATCTATTTCAAATATTCTAATTTTCTATTTTAAAAACCTTAACTCTTTTTAATCAAAAAAATTAATTTTCATAATAATGTAACCATAAGGATTCCATCAAAAAATTAATATGTCATGTTTTCACTAAAAATCATTTGAAACCAATTCATACAATTTCAAAATCCTTTTCACAGTTGAATCCAACAATTTAATTTTCATACATTTCCATCAATTTTATCATATACCCCCAATTCACTAGAAATGGGGATTTTCACAATTTTCTTTTAAAAAATCACCAATTAAATTCAACAAGTAAATTGAATCTATTTTCAACAAAAACAATATTTTAATTAAGCAAGTTAAGTCTCACCAATTCGAAATTATATAACAAAAAACCCATTTTTTTTGTAAAAAACCCAATTCACAAGAATTGTGTTTTTGTAAAAAAACAATTGAAAACAATTGAAAACAATAAAATAGTTTCATTTAATTCAGAAAGATTGAAATTATAAAAAATAAATTAAGGATAATAATAATTGGGCATCATAAGGGAACCACATACCACATGATTAATGGATCTTGACTCACCAAACCCAAGCTAGGTTTCATCATTAAAGAATGATGATCAAGGAATTTGAGAAACAATTATCAAAACTATGGTTTTTACCCAAAAATAGTTATTAGATACATAAATAAATAAAATGATCCTTGGAACACTAAGTATAAAGGGATATTTCATGGGATAACAAGTACAAGAGATAGAAACTTACTATAAGTGGATCAATAGATATTCTCTTAGCTTCATGTTGCTTTTGGCAGTGTTTTGAGGGGCTAAGAATCCTACCTGGGAGTTCTAAGGTTGGGAAAAATGATTTAGGTATAAGGAGGTCCTTTAATGACCTATAATAGGGGTTTATGTTTTTCTATAAAATTTCGGATCTCTCAAAATCCCATACACATGGTTTCGTGGGAAGTGAACCATGGTTTGACCAAACCTTGTGGCCTGGTGGTGTTCCCATTTTAAATGAGATATATAGTTTATATTAATATTGTGAATATCTTGAGTAAACTTGTTCCAACCAAAAAAAATACCACTACATTGGATTTCACAGTTTCTTCTAATAGGTCGAACAGTTTTGGAAAACAGCATGCCAACCATGCAGGAGCCCAAAATTTTTAAAACTCTTAAAATTTTGACCCGAAGAAACCCCAAACGAACCCCAATCAAAGAAAAATAAAAAATGAGTGGTTAGTAATAACATAAAATAGAAAATTTATGTTACAAAATCCCCTCCATGTATACTTTCTATCCCCAGAGAGAAAACATATAAACATCCATGTCGAAAAGAAGAAGCTGTTAATCTCTCATTGGTGCCTCGCTCTCCAATGTCTCATGAGAATCAGAACCATGTTTCCATTTGACATGAAACTAAGTAATCTCCCTCCCATGAAGTACCTTGGACTCTAAATCAACTATCTCGACTGGATGTTCTGCCACAGATAAGTCATGTTCAACATCAAGATCATGATAACGTAGAACATTAGATGGATCAGATAGATACATTCATAGCTAATATACATGAAACACATTGTTGATAAACATAATCTAAGGCGGAAGTACAAAATAATAAAAAACCTTCCCCACATGCTAAAAATATCAAAAGGTCCCACAAAATGAGGAGCGAGCTTCCCTTGCCTCCCAATTCATAGATGAACTATACAGGGTGAAACTTTTATGAACAACTAGTCCCCACCTAAAAACTCCAATGGTCTATGGAAAAGATCAAAATATGAATTTAATTGTATTTGTGCCATCAAAATTATCTGATAAATCAAATAAAACATTTATGTTGTCCCTTTCACCAGACAGGTTCTAACCAAGGTACTTTCACCAACCTATTACCAACAAAATAAATATTTACATGGCCATCCATACAAGGCCTCAAAAGGAGCCATCATAATCAAGGACTAAATTTTTTTTATAATAAAAATCAACATGTTCTATTTGATCATCCCACACTCCACCAAATTCGAGAACACTAGTGTGAATCTTAGACTTGATATGATTAAGAGGGTTCCGAGTGGACATGAATCCTACTTGGGAGCTCTATGGTTGGGTGAAAATAGTTTGGGTTGAAGGAGGTATGTCAGGGACCTATAATAGGGGTTTATGAATTTTTTTTATAAAATTTTGGATTTCTTAATATCTCATATGCATAGTTACTGAGATATAACTACACAGTTTGACAAAACTATGTGGCGTAGCCATGTGTCTATTTTATGTGATTGTCACAGTTTCTAATAAGAGGGTACCTGGATTTACTAATTATGAACCAACCATGAAAAATCCCACTACCTTGGGTTTCAAAGGTTTCTATGATATGGAGAAAAGTTTTGGAATACCATGTAACAACTATGTAGTAGCCTATAATTTTCATAAATATTAAAATTTAAACCCAAATAAACCCCAAATGAATCCCAACCCAATATCAATGAAGATTAGGGTTTAGAATAACTTAAATTAGTAATATAATGTTACATCATTTCTTAAAACATTAGGATTTTTTCTATTTTTTGTCAATTCTTTTATTTTTTGTTTTAAATAATGAATATAATGAAAAATATAAAATCTATGGAATCTACCCATGGGTAAAATGAGAACCCATTAAGATTTTAGTGAATCTAGAAATGTGAAAACAAGATTTTCTAATCCGTCTGTTATGTTCTTAGTGTATTAGATATCATATTCTCAACTATGATTTATTCAGGATAAGAATAAGGAATATGATAGGATGAAATATATTTTATACTTTTATAAACATGATGTTTATTCTATACGTCATGTGAATTTCTAGAGATGAATATAAGAATCATTACACTAAGAGGTGTTGTTGCTCTATTTTATGAAACATATAAAGGATTATCGAAATGTGGTATTTCTGGAAACATTTTATTGTGAATAATATATTAATGGAAACTATATATCAATTTTGAGGAAATATTCTTTTGTGTTTAAAATGACATGAAATAAATGTTGTGGGTGATTTTGTCATTTTACTAAGGATAACTGATGAAAAAGCTAGATATCAAATATTATTTTTCATGTGCAGTTGATTTATTTGAATTAAATGATATCTGTTACACATTTACATTATTAGACATATTATTTTACATTAAATTTATGTATAGTGATGGTTATGAAATCATGGTGCCTGTTAATTTTGGAAAAAATGTTGTGAGGTGTTCAAAAAAATATCTCTAATCCGGAGAAGTAATATTTTAGAAAATATTTTTCCAAGAGAACAACAGAATCCCACAACATAGTAGAGGTTTAACAATATTATTCATTATATTTAAAATTATAACCGAGATTCTAAATTATTTTATATAAAAAAAATCAATTTCAGATTTTAATGAAGAAGAAGCGATATTTGGGTGAGTCAACATGTTTCTGCTAAATAGATTCAGTCAATAAGAATAATAAGTGACCAAGGATATGACTAATGTGTGGAGGGAGTTATATCACATATAAATAACTTTAATAAGTGATAATCTCCTAACATATTCTATATTTAATAAATTTGTTTGGGTTTTATTCTTGATATAACGAGTTGATGAGAAAAAGAATAGTTTTCAATATAGAATTTCGAAGTTGAGCAAATAATAGATGGTGAGTTTCATGAGATGTTGTTTGATACATTAAAGAATTATAAGAAACTATCATTTGGATGAAGTGGATTAGTTTTTATGTTGTAATCAAATCCCCAGATAGTATGCTGATCTACTTGAATAAGATATGGAAATGAAGTTGTTGGGATTTAGTCTTGAAGATATGTAATGGTATACTATATTATTCACATGTGTAATATTGTGAACACACACTCACATGTATAACATGGTGGTAGTGGGTTAGGATTAATGAAACATCCTTCACCATGTAATTCATAAACAATACTTTATTGCAAAATCTGTTCTTCAATTGAAGTTGAACAAGGCAAGGAGTAGGCTTCACATATTTGGCCAAATATTATGATAACACATTTTCCATATCCACTACACTAATATTATTCATATACATATATGATATGAAACAAATTAATTATTCTTTTTTGTTCATTGAAATTGTTGGTTCAAAGATCAAAGGGGATGTGGTTTAAAAGAATATTTAGAATATGATACAAATTGGACCACGCCTAATTCAACCCATTATCAGATGTGTCTACATGATCATACTAGGACTCAAAAATGTTATTTTAAACTATGTTTCTTATAAATATATCTATTTTTAACTATTATAATTATTAATCATAGAAAAAGTTTTATATCTAATTGGATTTACTTTTTATCTTTCCAGTTTTTTGTATTCGGTATATATAAATTTTACATTTCGAGATCATTTTGAAGAGCCTTTGATGGAAAATATATTTTATATCCATATTCAAAATAATTTTGTGTTTTCATTTAAGAAAATGAATAATAGTATGAAAAATAGGCTAATGATCTAGTAATGTCTTTAGGATTGAAAGATGAACTCCACAAATTGAATGTATTTAGAGTGTTTATTCATTATGTAATCCCATTTTTTTGATTTTATAGATGAAGAAAGTAGTATATGTTAATATAGTTTTATTGAATCTGTTAAAGACCTTAAAATTGAAGTTAAATATTATTTTAAGGATTTGTCATTTTATGTGGTTAAATATATATTAATATTATACCAAGAACATAATTATGATAATTAAATACTTTAATAAAAGGCTGATGTAATTAAAGAGGAATTAAAAAATTGGATGAGCTATTACAAAAGTCTCGTAAATATTCAAAATATATGAATAAACTATCTCAATTTGAAATGACATATTATATCTAGTTGAAAAATAATTTATAATATATTTATGTAATAATAAGTGATTCATTTTTTTCAATAGGTGTTCCATTAATTTGAAAAATACAATAAAGACTCAATGGATGTCGAGTCTATCCTATTGAAAGGGATTGAAAAAAGGATAATAGAACATGATAGATCATTAAAATAAATATCTAAAATATATGAATATGCGGTTGAAAAAATAAAGAAATATTTAGAAGAATGATTTATCAATGTTTTGGATAAAAAAATATTCACAATTTGATTTTTTGTAGATAGAAGTAAAACTGAGAAATAAAAAATCTACAAAATCTAAGTATTCCATAACAATTGAGAAAGGAAATATTACCACCAAAGTATCAGAGATGTATTTTCCTAAAAAATTGAACCATTATTTGGAAAATTATATCTTGACATTAGATGTAGATTCCTCCACCTCAGTCTCACTGAAAATGTTTACCCACTATTCAGGTAGACCTTCATGCACTAAATCTATTTTTGTGAAAAATATAGGTAAAAAATAAATTTCAATAAAAATATGGAATGAAAAAATTATTATAAAATCACTATATCATCAAGTTTGAATATAAGAATAAGAAGGAAAATAAATTACACAATCCAAACCAAAAATATTTTTATAATATATGAAAAATATCAAGGGTTTCAGTATATAAATTCTAAATAAATTGAACATAAAGTGAAAATAAACGCATTAATTTGATGATGTCAGTGCTAATGTATATTTATTCATAGCTCTATAGATTATTGTAATTATATTTATGTGTGTATTATTTATATATTCTATTTAAATAGTGGTTAAAAAGAAGAAATATGATGAAAAACTGTTGTATAAAAATAGATTTCATAGAGAGGGAAGAATCTATCTTTGATGAAAATATTTTAGAATTTTACCATAGAAAATACCCTCATTCTTATGTAATGATTACACCATAATATAAATAAAGAAAGATGAAAAAACATAAATTCCTCCTTGGGATGAAATTATGAAAAGTAATATGAATCAAATTTCACCAAGAAGTCAATGAAGAATACTTCAATTGATATTCAATCTACAAGGTAAAATTTATTCTACTATGGAAAAGGGGAAAATCATATAATACTGAAAGATTACAATTAATTTCAAATTAAATTAAAATAATCTATATTTCAAAAAATAATGTGTTATACCATGGAAGAGATAGTAGTATTTTTATGGTGATGAATGTCCTCTATATGGATTATAAAAGGCCACCTAGAGATGGTAACCTAAAATATAGAAATCAATTATGTGAAATTTTTAATAATTTAGTACATAACGATTTCATATGTAGGACTATTCTTCCTTCTCAAATTAAAAATAATATAAATCACCAATGAATCAGTCTATCAATAAGGATGTTGTTAAAAGTTATTCAACACATAAATAATAATATGGGCATATGATGAAAGATTTTCTAAACATATTTCTAGATAAATAGGAAAATTCAAGGAAGATGGAAGAAGCTAAAAACAATCAATCCTCTCTATTTTTTAAATATTGGATGGATAATTTAGGTAAGAATAATTTCAACAATAGAAATATATCCATTATTTCCAAAATAGACTCGATTTAGATAATCATAAAGATATTATTAATAAAGAGTCTAATAGACTTTATAACATTAAATATATGTGATTATTTGTTTCAAAATACTTATTAGCCCTATTATTGACATTAAAGTTCTGATGATGTCCCACCTTATTCTCATACTGTGTTATTTGTGCATTATATAAGAGGATATTGAAGCGAATTCTTGAAAATGAGGGAATGTTTTAAAGATATAATCTCTAGTTAACATGGAAGAAGAAATAATTCATAGAATATCCCAATTGTATTCCACCTTTAAATTGATATCACACATGAAACAATTATCATTCATTATTATAATGTACCTTGATGAATAAATGATGGTATCCTTTATGGGTGAGAAACTAAAAATCCAATCTTCTTTAAAATTGTAATTTTAATTTTATATGGAATTATGAATAGATTTTATAAACTCTAAGAATAATCTATTGTTCTCATTATCCTATCAAATTATCAACTAATATTCATTATGATTATAAATGGGGATTCATTATCCAACCAAATGGGGAAAACAACCTTTCACCTGAATTGTTTTTGTGTCTATGTTCAAGTGACTGTAATTTCATAAATATTTGTTAAAATATATTTGGAAAACCACTAACGAATGTTTGTCATATCTAATACCACATTGAAGTTAGTAAATTGATAGTTGTGTTTTCAAAGAATGACACTCGTTTTTTATACATGAGGATATCACCCCTGGAATTAGAGATGATGAGGTAATCACATTTTTATAAGAGAAAATGTGGTGCCACCCTTTTCACAAATTTATGTTTAATGAATATCAATTTGGCATAGGGGAACTAATGGTGAAAAAAGGAGTTTTGTTAAATTTCAATAGTCTATTCGAGATGATTTGATCATCCCTTAAAATTGTGAATCTCAATAAATGTGAATTACAATATTTCATTGCATCCACATAATTTTAAAAAGTATGAGAAGAATTTCCCCCCATGGAAATTATTTTCAATTAGGTAAAAATAAATAGTTTGAAAATTGGATAAAATTTTGAATTGAAAACATATATGAATGGGATGATTGATGTTACCTTGGTTTGAAGATATATTTGGTTTAAATTACCTCAATTTTGATTGTCAATATAATAATCAAAAGGATATATCATGGGTTATGGGTAGAGTATCCACCCAATGAATGAAGTGTTGTTTCATCCTTAGTGAATACATGGAAATTGAATCCATATTTGATGAATTTTTATTTAATCCTACTATAAAAGGTAAATTCTATTACTATAGAGTATTTTCTATAATAATTGGTATGTGAATTGGAATAAGATTTCTAGAATGGAGAATTGAGTGTAATTATTCAAGGGAAAATACAATATAAAGTTGAATGGAATTATGTGAAACCGTCTAAATGGGTTATAACATAATAGTTAATAAATTAGTATTGAAAATACATAAGAAGGATGTAGAATTAAAGTAACCATTTTATATTGTTTTAAACTAATTTGATAAATTCATAATTCCATATTTTATGTTTTAATTTGAATATGTTTTTAGAAATTATATGAATATGGTAGTTTGGAACTAAAATTTGTATATTTCTTGGTAATTTTCTATAATATATAATATTTTATATGAATTTTAATTAATTTTTAAGAGTTTATATATTTTAAAAGACTTTATTATAATATTTTAATACATCATGTCATTTCAGATGACTTCATATTGAATCACATATAATATTCTATGGAGCATGTATAACATTGTGAAAAAATTTAATATAACATTAAGAGAAGATTGTCTGATATTAATATTTTCATAGGACTTCATAAGTTTTATGAAATATTAGTTGGTTAAAAACATTAAAGGCATGTAATTGTATGAATTCAAAAAACATACTAAATAAAGAATCTATCTACATGTATGACATTAGAGGACCAACATATGAATTAAACACTGTTAAAATTTATAGATTTATGGTGGATGGAAATTAAATTTATATATTTAATAACTCAATATGAAATTTAATTTTGATGATTCCAAAACTATTCTTATGTTATTTTAATATAACCGACAATGAAAATGATGTGTGATTCAAATAATAATATTATGAATATCTATATTCATGCTTTGTGAAGAAGATTAATGAAATAGAAAATTTTGAGAGATTTTTTAATGTATAAAATTCAATTTATAGATTTTTTAATTCTAATGTAAATGAGATTTTTATATAATGAATATGAGATTAATGTTTTATTAATTGTATTATATTTATATCCACGGTACAATCCTAGTACAATGAGGTTCATTATTCATGATAATAAAATTTCTAATTCATGGGGATTTTTGAATAGTGAAGATGAAGTGATTTCTAAACAAGATCAATTTATTAATACAAAAATCATTGGGATTCCTGTTTTTTGAATTTCTTATATATTTAAGTTTGAGATAAATAAGATCTAGGTTAATATGGATGACAAAGAATTTAACCAATCCTAAAATAAAAAGATAAAAAAGGAATGTTAATGCTTGTTCTATATTATTAGTGTATAAAATATCACATAGTCAATTGGGATTTGAAGACGAGAAGAATAAGGGATACATTGAGATGTAAGATATTTTGTACATTTCCAAGATGGATTTCTATATTGTTCCTCATGTGAAGATATCATGATATGAAAATAAACTCTACCGCACATGTTTCTATTTTTATTTTTTTACATCAAATTAAATATTGTTTAAATTATTTTGTGTGTGCATTAATATGGAAACGAATAATAGTTTTAAGGATTATATTGATAATTATTAATGAAATATTCATCCATGTTTAAAATTATAATAAATAAATGACAAGGGAAATAGTGCTATCATTTTATTTGGTGGCATCTGTTGAAAAATAAATGAGATATGGGTGATAATTCCGATTTATGGGAATCCAATTTATTAGACATACATTATATCCCCTTCACATTTCCACTAAAAAGAATATCATAGGGGCCTAAAGAAATTTTTTTGGTACAACATGAAATCATATTTTTTGTGATTCATTGGAAATGAGAAGTGAGATATTTTGAATAAAAAATACATCACTACTCAAGATAAGTAACTTTTTTGAACTAAGTTAGCTGAGTTAATAGCTGAATATATTGAGGATTAGTAATTAGAAAAATAATCGACATGATTTTTATATGTAAAATAGAGCTCAAGAAAATGTTAATAACAAAGAAACCTTTTATGGTTTTGAATAAGAAGAACAAAATTCTTAGTGATCTGACTTTTTTCTACTGAACATATTCTATGGTAGAGAAAAATAAGAGACCATGAATCATACCATTTTATTTAGTGCCATATTTCACCTAAAATAATCTTGAGTTTTTGAACATTTCTATACATAATAAATGGGCTTGTTATTATTATGGGTTATATTATTGAGGCCCTAATTTGAATAGCCCAGTATTTTGAGAATATAGATGACGAGAAAAGAAAAGTTTCTGAATATCATGAGTATTTGTTGATGAATATGATGTAATTAGAGTAACTTTATCAATAAAGAATTGGATCTATTTTGATGGAATAATAAATCAATTGAATGTATATTTAACTACTTTAGGAAGAAGAAGAAAATCACGTCGATTTGATGGGATGTCAGGTTGATGGGAAAAAGTGGGATGTTGTCTTATTCACATGTGATGTATTATAAACAAAATCACCATTTTAATATGGTGAGAGTGCGTTAGGATAAAAAAATAACTCACTCACTTTGTAATTGATAAAACGAGTTGGTTTATAGTCTATGACTCAATAATAAATAAACATAACTTGAACAAGATTTTTACCATTTCTACTAATCCTTATAAAAACACATGTTCCATTATTATTTCATTATCACTAATTAATATAGGTTTAAATTTTTTATGAAAAAAGGGATCAATATTTCTTAATAGACATGATATATTCAAATACCAAAGTGGTTATGGTTTAAAAAATATTTCTAATTTTGTTAAAATGTGACCTCACATCATTTACCTCTATCAAGTGTGTATGTACAATCCTATCAGGACTATTATATTTATAATCTATTAATGTATATTTACATATATCAAATATCAATATAGAGATAATTCCTCCATAAAATTAATTCAAATTTTACCAATACTATCTACAAGTCATTCTCGGTGTAATGTTTTAAAATGACCATTAACTAACGTAAGGCATGGTCTCTGACCACATCATTTTTCATTAGTAAACCACCTAATACCATTATTAGTATATTAATGCATATGAAAAACCCCTATCTACTATTGGGGATATTGAGTACAGTTTCAGGGACTATAAGACTATTATGGTATTTGAAAATTTCTTCATATTCATATATCCACAGAAAGATAGTTCCCTTTACAGTTAACATGGTTATTAGATTTGATAGTCCTGAGACATTTTAAAAAATGAATTACATATATCCATCAAATTCATAAAAAATAAAGTTCTTGATTACATGGTTTATTATCAAACATTATTTAGTTATCCATTGTTTATGATCTATATATTTATCATATTTGTTGGTTATATCAATAAATAATGCTAAAAAATTGGCCATATTTCACACATTCTAAATTTTACTTACATTTTCTTTTTTCTCAATGTTATTAACTCACCAAAAAATTAATCAAAATGATAATGGTATATATGAGAATATAATTATAACACCCTGATATTATAAAATAAGAATGTTGTTTTTGATTGTGTATGTGATACGCGACACCAAAATAAAAAAACCGAAAAAATATATATCTTTAAATTTAATCTCTTTAAGGGATTATAAAACGTGCACCCCCTGTTATAATGAAGAATAATATTTTATTCCTTTATAACATAACCATTAAACTAGTGGTTATGAATAGTAATAGAAAAATAAAAATTATTCTTACTGATTGTTTACAAAAAAATATTACTCATTTAAAAGAAAAAGAAATGTTTTCTGAAAAACATTGTTTTTATAATAGTGAAAAATACTAAATGTTAATTAAAAAAATATTTTATTTTCAATTATATATAATTTAAAATTATATTTTTCATTTTTTTAATGTATAATTTTTTTATATTTCATATCAATTAACCTGATTTAATTCATTATGATCTTTTAAATTCACAATTTTGTATAAAAAATTTGTAAAAATTTGAATATTTTCCTTTTGAAAACTCTATTTCTTATCATTTATGCGAGATTAATTTAAAATTAAAATATTTGACGAATATTAATGGAATATGAAAAATTGATTAAATATTTTTAGTAAGAATAATTTATATTATCTAATAATTTCATATTAATATTTGTCCAAAACTAATAGGGTAAATATTAAAAATTATTTACCATTGTTAAAGTAAAAATATACATACCATGTGGTTAAAATAAAATGATAATGGCTACAATTATAGAAGAACTAGTATAAAAGATATTTTATCATCAAATTTAAACTGTGTCATATATAATTATTGATAATAATTTATTTTGAATCTTTTCTTCTTGTAGAAAATGTGGGTACAACATGTTTAATCAAAAAAATTCAAGTGGGCCAATCACCTCACTTATAAAAGGTCACCCCTCAACTCTCTTATTCCGATCATTAAAACCATTTATTTAATCCTTGAACTACCTAAATTAATTCCAAAATTCCCTCCAGTCATCCTATTAGCTTTATTTTTTGAATAAATCCATCATAATAAGAATTTTGTGCAAACATAAGATGGATACCTGAAGAAGAGTTAATGTACTTTAATGGACATTTTTATATTATTTATTCCTCCACCTCCTTAAATTTTAATCAAACCATGCTGATATAATAACCTAAGAATATTAAATTTACAATGATGTTATATTAATTTCATGACCTACAACACCTCCACTTATATTAAATTATTTTTGAAATCATCATTCATGTGTATGGTGGACTACGGCCTCAGGAACTGTGGTCATTGATTCTTCCATTACCACATATCACTGTCAAAAATGACATTTAATATAAAGTATATATATGATTTTTATTCTATAATTACACATATAGAATCATTATATAATATATAACTTTTTTTACTTTTCATTCTTCAGGGGATATGATAACATCACTCATGTGTATGGCAGATTATCTCTATACGACTGATGTTATTTTTCTCTCACTAATTCTTTACATCAAAAGTTATAAGGAAACTTTTAATTAATATATATGATATAAATTACATAAATATGATTTTAAATAACTACTTATCATTTGAAAATGTGATATATAATTTTCTTTTTCACCCTGAAAAATGATAACATTGCTCGTGGAGGTGCGGACTACCACCTTCAATAAGCAATGTGACTCTCTTTTTATCACCTCTCCACATTGATGATATATATATATATATATGTATATATAGGGAAATAATATGGTGTATATATATATCATATTACTATCATTATGGAAAGATAAATTGTTACAAATATTCATTCCATAATGTTCACTGAAAAATAGAAACGTTACTCATGTGTACATATGACCTCTCGTCTCGATGATCGTGACATAGTTCATTTTTTTTAACCATCATTCATGATTATTTATAAAATTATAATTTATGCATCAATAAAAAAATAAATAAATTATTATTTTTTCAAAAATTATGAAAATATATAATATTCAAAAAGAACCATAACTTTTATAATAATGCATAAATGATGAAACATGGATATTAACATACAAAACAATAAAAATAATGGATTATTACTAATTACCGACCTATAATATGTTACAGAAGGATAATAAATGATATTATAAATATTAATATGGTTTTAATATGTTAATAACATTAATAAAACCAATATAGACAAGGTTAACATACATTCAGCCTAAATGAAGTGAGAGGCAATGGTTTCACATCTCACTTTTACTTTCTTCGGGCATATGCCATATTAATACGTTATTTTGTGTGTGTGGTTTATATACTACACTACATGTAAGTTATATCAGGATTTAATTTATATTCACGTTATTTATAGTTTAATTTAATGTTATTTATTTAGTGGGGTATATGATTCAAAAGTTATCAGACCGGTAAGGATTAATTTTACAATCTCATCACTATTCAGGATTGTTTTTTTGAGTCTATATTTAAATAATTATATGATATTTATTTCTTAAAATTAATATATTTTATGATAATTTTTTTATTCAAGAAATATTTCATGTAATAGTATCATATTCCCTTTCTTTGGTACTTTTGATTAATAAGAATAAGTTTTTATGAAATTATAACATTATTTTTCTCATCGGCAGAAAATCCCAATTCATTAAAAAAAGGTTATATATAAATATATTCAAATGTTTTTTACCTTTTCAAAATTATTTTTTAGAGGAATTTTTACCCATTTTTAGTTTTTGAAAAAATGTTTTTAAAGTAATCTTCATGTCATTTTCAAAGCAATGATCATTTTACTTTTACTAAAAACATGAAATGAGTTTTTCTTTTAAATTGTACGTCTTGAATAGAATTTTTCACCATCATGAACAATCAATATTTTAATGTCTTTTTTTACATTATTTAAAATTTTATATTCAAAAAAATTGTATTAAAAATATTTCTAGATCTTTTTGCTTAAAAAATATTTTCAAAGTTTAATGTTTATTTTCCTCAAAATATATTTAATGATATTTTTATGGTATTTCTACACATCAGTGGAATCAACCATATTTTGAACATATGACCCATTGGGTATATATTTAATTGATACCATCCTTATTCTTTATTTAGATGGTTTATGATCAGTTTTAGAGAGAATGTAAAATTTCATTACTATTCACCATTTTACACTAAATGGTTTATGATTATGTTTATTGATTGAGGAATATATTATGATTTTGTATGATAGTTTTTCGATATAAATGTTAATAATAATTTTGTTTTTCCCCATTAATATAAATAATGAATTATAATTTATATATTTTGGGTGGGGACGACTATATCCCCTCGATGCATCAGTAAGTCTCATGAAAAGTACTAGATCTAGTATTGGATAAGGCCTTACAAATTTATATAGAAGTCATAGAATAAGAATAGAAATAATTTTATGCCTTAAAACATATCCTAAAATGTATTTTTTAGATGACCAATATTATTAATTCCATAATATGTGTTTAGTTGTTGATATTCATTATGATTACCCAATTAGCTAGAAAATAAACTACCATGTTTTAAGCCTATGTGATTATTTATATGGAATTATTTGAAAATCTTCAATTCCACCCATATTATTATTAATTTATTGATTAAATATAACATGCTTTAGTTTTTTAAATTTTCATAATTATTATATCTTATTTATTCATAGCTACTAATTCACGCTTACTCTTATAAAGCATCTAAGCTCACCCATTTCTTATGTTTTATTTTTACCATGGTGACAAGAAGTATTTTTTAATTGATATGTTAGGATACAATAAGGTAGATAATGGAATTATGAATGAAAATTATTTTTATATTTTTTGTTTTAAAATTTAATTTGTAATTCAATAACGTACTTAGTTTACTATCAATACTAAACTATTCAACCCTTCAAGATCTGATTCCTTGTTTATTATTCCAATGTAATAAGTTAGAAATGATCTCTGGGCTATATGGGTTGGGGGCACTACAATGGGTGTCATATAAAGTTTATTAGAAACCATATGAAATAGGATTCTGAAAACATATATTTAGGAATACAAGACTATTATAGAATTTGAGGATAAGTATAAGTGAGCATGCCTTATTATTTATAATTAATAGATTATGTTGTTTTATAGAAAATATAGCTATGTATGGATACTACAGGTTAATGCAATTGTGGAAAAGATTTACCTATGGATAATAACTCTAAAAAGGATATTAGGGTTGACCTAATCATCAAATGGTTCATGAAAATATAGATTAATATGAACCTATTTTGACACACCTAGGGGATATTATTATGATAATTAACATTTTTTTTACAAAACATTAAGGAGTATTTGAAAATAATGATGTCCCAAATGAATCAATGTTGATAATAATGAGATTATTTATGCATAAATTTTTCAATTTATATTTTTTATTTTAGTAGTTTTCATATTACATAATATGTTTCATAGTATTATGATCTAATATAATATATTCCATTACATAGAAATATATCCTAATAGAAAGAATGATAACTATATCAATTCACAAACACAATTTAGGGATTTACCTATTAGGAAATATAATAAAGCTATAGCTGATGTAATATCTAGAATTGATCAAATTATAACCATATTTATGTAGCTATAACTTGTTATGAGTAACATAATTTCATTTATTGAGTATCCTAATTATCCACCATGGGGTAGATCAATGTTAAAATGATTCATGTATCGAAAAACTACATCATTTAGTAGGTATAAAAATAATTTTTTAGATATGAAATAGAAAACTCCCTTAGGTATGATGTTTCTCAAACTAATATGTAGTGAAATGAACAATTTTATCATGATAGATTTTCATCTCTTGTTATATGTAGAACAATAAAGGGTGTTGATATGAAAAAATAAGGATTAAGTGTAAATAACAATCATTATTAGGAAGGATTTCAAAGTGATCTTCTTCGAAAATATTTTCCTTATGAGAAACAAGAGAATTATGAAAGAAAATTATTCATTATATGGTCCAATAAATATGAAACTTTTAATATGTATGAAGACAAAATTATAAGGTTATTAATGAATTTTGTGGATTATGTACATAATCCAATGATTATGAATGATTGATTCATTAATGGGCTAAATCCAATCCTTATAAGGGAACTAGTATCCTAGAAATTCTCAACACAAGATGACATAATATAATGTACTAACACTACAAAAAAATAAATCTATAAGTATTATGGATTTATAATAAATAAATATAAAAATAGAATAGTAGATAAAAAGTCAAATAAGGGGAATACGTGAAAGAATGATTTTCCCACATTTTATAATAATTGAAAGAAACCCGTTAGTAATTTCTTAAAAGGAATTGGAGGTTTTATTAGTGTGGAGATAAAGGTCACTATTCTCATGATTTCAAGGGATGATAAATGGTTTCCACTTTTTGTTGCATAAAATATAAGTATTAGGGGAACTAATCAAATGAATTACTCAAGGGTTAGGGGAAAATACCTCAAAATGATGGAAGGGGCCTTTGACACACTATTTTATTTCTATAAATGAATTGGAATGAATACGATTGTCATATTTTTATATCGAAGAAATATTTTATAAATATACATTATTAATGAAATTATTTATATTTATAAGGATTATAGTGTATTAATTTTTCATGAAGGATTTGAATTAATATGTTAAATGGTATTTATGACCAAGAATAATGATTCAGTAGAAAGTTAATCATTATGGAAAACACATTTTTAAGGGATTTATAACCCTTAAAATGATCTTAATGTTAATATAATTACGTTGGTTTAAAGAGATGATTGATATTGTTAAAAAAAATTGATAATACTTAATACCTTGTAACTGATTAATGATTTTTTGAAAAATGTTGTATTCAACCATTGATGACATTTACAACATTATTTTATTTAAGTAATATATCCAAAAATATGTTTTTCTTTTAATTATTCGTGAGGTATTCATTTTTTTTAATTTATGTTATTACTATATTTAAAGAGACGACATGATGAAGGTATCAAAATGTTTGGTATTTGATGATTAAGAGATACTTCATGTTATTTTGAGGATTATTGATAATTTAATTTTGGAAATTTAGTATCCTTCCTTATAATGTTTTTAATATTGAACTTTTATATGGTTTATAGTTTCAAAAAATAATGAAATGGTTTAATTTTAACTTTGGAAGAGGATTTAGATATTAATTTATTGCATCACCATCTGGTAATTTATGCATATTAGATAATACTTCCATATATATTAGTTTTATAAAATATTTAGAGATCTATGGATACAATTTTAACCCTTTTTATAGACCTTATGATCAATTAAAAATTAATTTTAGTGCTTCATGAATGAGAAAAATTAATTTTCAATATTCATCTCTTGGGGTAAGTTATGAATAGGAAATTGATCAAAGAACAACCAAAATATGAAATTATGCTTATCAAATAGTAACATATCAATTAATTATATTTCATTTTATTTTAACAAACGAAAATAAATTATAAGATTTTGGAAAATGATATTGAAAGAAAAATTATTCTATTACATTCATATTTAATGAATCATATGTTCTTTCAAATCATTATAATTTATTGTTTTGAGGACCCTAACTTCCCATTGTTCATTTAATTTATTATGATCAACAACATCAATCCCAATCTATAAGTATTTATGTTTTGTTACATTTCCATATATTTGCATTCCACCAATGTTCTCTAACACTGAAACATAGTTATGTGTTATTCTAGATGACCTTCTCATTCCCATCTTATTAAGATTATTTTTTATAAACTTTTTTATGATGTGGGTATTCAATAATGGTATTTAAAAATACAAAACCATAAATCACTAAGATGAAATGAAAACTATGAGGAAAATATTTATTTATGGTTGAAAGAATGTGACTCTCAATATTTTTAAAAAGAAGATAACTATTATGGATAATATATTTGACACCTAACACTAATCCTAAATACCCATGAAATATATTTCTCTAAATTTAATCACCTTGATTGCATGTGGAGCACACAACCTTGAGTAGAAATGATATATAATATAGTAAAATATTATTACATAAATATTAAATTTTAGGTTATTAATAGAAATAAATAAACTATTAAAATTATGGTTATATATTAAATAAAAATAAAATAAGAATCATTTGAAAAAAATAAATGTTTTGAAAAAAATTATTTCTCTAAAAGATGGATTAGTCCTGCATTGTTAAAAAATGTTTAAAATTAATTTTTTACATATTTTAGAATATTTACTTGATAAGATAAAATTAATTTTTAGAATCATCCCATTAAAATTATCTAGGGGTTTATTTTTGGACGTTTTCTAAAATAGTTCATTTTATGATGAATACTAAAAAAACAGAATTTAAATTGAAAAATAATATTTAATTTATATTATTTATAATATTAAATTATATTATAATTGATTTTAAGGTAAAATATGTTCAATTTTATGTCAATTAATATAAATTAGTTCATTTTAATCATTTTCAATTTTATTTTTCATATATAAATGTTGTAAAATTTCTAATGTTTTCTCTTTAAAAACCGTCTTTCTTCTTTCCCCAACATGATTTATTTTAAAATACTTTTACACATTATCTAATTATAATTTTGAATAATGGATTAAATATTTGGAATAATCATAATTTATACTATTCAATAAGGTGAACTAAATATTTTACCAAAATGAACAGTGAAAACAATAAAAATTATTTATCATTATTAAGGTAAAAATGGATTTACCAGTTGTTAAACTTAAAAACTAACGGTTAAAATAACCTAAAAACATACCTAAAATGTATTTTATAGCCAATTTTTTACCATATAATGTATAATTATCAAGAATAATCCATTTTTACCCATTTTTCATGTGAAAAATGCGGGTACACATTTTTCTTTAAAAAATAATTATGTGTGTCACTCACCCTACTTGTAAAAGTTCAAACCTCTATAATTTTATTAACATCATAATACCATTTTGTTTCAAAAAAATGACAAATTAACATATTAAATTCCACAAAATAATCCTCAAATCCATTATTTTGGAATATTTTTAACCAAGTATGGCTTTGGGGAAAACCAAAGGAGAATGTCCGAAGAATATGTAACATTCATCAAAAGCATTTTTATTTTATTTATTTATCCGCAACCATAAATACTTATTAATACATTATGATATAATAATTTATGTTTATTAAATATAAATATATTTATTCACATCAATTTTATGACACAAAAACATCCCCACTTCCAACCAATGGATTATGAAATTATCATTTGTATGAACGACTAATTACGCCTTGTGAACCAATGATATTATTTTTTCCATTTACACCTATCATGGTTTGGTATGATGATGTATATAAAGTATATATATTATATTTATAAAATAAATATACTGATATAATCAATATATTATTTTTAATTTTTTTGTTTCCATTATGTAGGAGATCAAATAATGTCTCTTGTGTGTACGGAAGACTACAACTTCTCGAAGTGATGTGATTCTTCTTTCACTAATGATTTACATAGAAGGTTATAAGTATTATTTTGATATAATTATGTGATATAATTAATTTAATAGTAAATCTATGAAAGATTTATAATTCTTAAAGATAATATATTATTTTCGTACTTTAACTGAAAAGTGATTATGTTGCATGTGAACGTATGGACCATCACCTTCAAGAATTGATGTTCCTCTCTTTTCAACACCACACCATATTGATGATAAATATATATATATATATTTAAATTAATAATACGGTGTATATATGTATATGATATTATTATTAGTATTTAAAGATAAAATATTAATAACCTTATTTCCATAAGGATCACTGAAATACAAAAATGTCACACCTGCGTACATATAGCATACCGTCACTATGATTGTAATGCAGTTCAATTTTCATGACCATAATTATCTATAACAATTAAAAGTATAATTTATAAATATAAGTTATAATTATTACATGATTATTATTCCATATATGGTGAAACAAAATAATTATAACTTGATATAGAACATTCATTCCAAATCACGAATGAGATGACATGTCAATTAACACCCAAAATAATGAAAATAATGAATGTTTTTTAAAAAACGAGTGATAATATGTTATAAAAGGAGAATATATTATATTATACAATTAAATATACATATTTATGATAATAACATCTTTAAAATCATTATACATGATTTGGAGGCATATTTAACCAAAAGGAGGTGTGAGGTGAGGGTTTCTCATCTCAATTTTACATCTATGCGACATATGCAATATTAACCACTTATTTATATTCCATGATGTATATACCACACATATTTAATGTTATATCTTGAATTAATTTATCTTTTTGGTATTTAACGTTTAATTTAATTTTATTTCGTTCATTGGGCATTAGATTCAAATGTTACCAAATTAATAATGGTTTATTTCAAAATTTCGTTACTATTTAGGATTGTTTTTTAAGTATTAATTGGTGGAATTGTTTGATATTTATTTCTTAAAATACATCTATTTTATTTTCATATAGTTATTAATGAATTTTTACAATAAATAATACCATTTGGCTCTCTTTTGTGTTTAAATTTATTAATAAAATGATTTTGTAATATGACTTTATTTTTCTATTCGGCCATAAATGATTTTTAAAAATCCAATGTTTTCTAAAAATGTTATTGAAAATGTTTTTAAAAATATTTTATAAAATTTAATAATAAATTACCAATGAAATTTTTAACCATTTTTTCATTTTAATAATTCTTTTGAAATGAATCTTCATGTCATTTACAATGAAATAGATATTTGGTTTTTACCAAAAATGTGGAAATAATATTAGTTTTAACATATATAGAATCAATATAATTTTACACTTTCATCACCAATAAATTTTTTAAATCTTATTTCTAAATTTCTCAAAGGTTATTTTCAAAAACAATATTTTCCTAAATATTTTTTGAACTTTTACTTTTAAAAATATTTTCAAATTTAAATTGTCATGTTCCCTAAAAATGTTTTCAATTATATTTTTATGTTATTTCTACTCATCAAGGACATCAAACCTTTATTGAAAATTTTACACTATTGGAATATGTTGTATTGATATCATCCTTACTATTTATCTTTATGGTCTGTGATCTGTTTGACTGAGGATGTAAAATTTAATTAATATTCACCATATTACTATAGATGGTTTATGATAATGTTTATTAATTGGGGAAGCCATTAACATTTCATATGTTATTTACTCAATATGAATGTTCGCGTTGATTATGATTCACCCATTTTTAATGATGAATGAATTTTACTTTGTAGGATACAATCATAGATAAATTTAACCTCGTGATGTATCAGTGCGTCTCATGATACAAACTAGATATGGATTTTTCTGGCGTCCTTACCCATTTTTTTTATTAATTTTCATATGTATAAATGATATTATATATCTTGGCATAAAGCCTCAATGTAATGTTTTAGAACTACATCATTATGAATTCCATAATTATTAATTCATCTATCAATATTCCATCTTATTATTTGATTGGTTAGAATATCCATGTTCACGTTTCAATCATAATTTTTTTATTTATATCTTATTATTTGATAATCATTTTTTAATATAATATTTTTCTCAAGTTATTTATTTAATGGAATATGTTTCAGTTATTTACCTATCAATATTTACTATGAATTATTTATTTATATTTTTTTTTGTTTACTTACCCTTACTAAGCATATGATATTATTCATTTCTTATGTTTAAATTTCCCTATAATACCATAAAGTCTTTTGTGATTGATATACATGTATATGATAAAATAAATAATTATATTCGCAAATAATTTTCTTTGGGTATTTAATGTTTAAACATTTAATGTGAATTTTTATGTATATATCTAATTTTATAATACTACCTAACTATTAAATATTTTCAGATGTGATTCCTTGTATCTTATTCCAATTTAATAAAGTATACACTAGATATTGAATTTTAGGGTCAACGATGTTATATTTATCTATAAGGACTATAAATAGATTGATCAATATTGTATCTAAATAAATTGTTTATTAGAACCATGAATATAATATAGATATTTTTATGCATGAAGTGAAACAATATGAATTCATAGCTTTCATATCATATATGAAATATTTTTATTGATATGTCATCCTTTTCCACCATTAATTAATGATATCAATATAAAAGATTTATTTTTGAGAATTATTGATATAATAAAAAATGAAAAAAATTATAGGGAAGAGGATATTTTTCAATATTTTAATTATGTTAAGTTCATGATAATAATTGTGGGGATTATATGATCCATTATTCATCATAAAAATAGGACTGGTTCACCACGTAGTGTATCACATAGACATACAAAACTGTTATATAGATTATCTTGGAGTTATTTATTAAATTATAGTGATTCAATTATGATAATTATATATGTAATCATTAATATAGGAATACCATTAGTTTTGTGTTCTATTTAGAAATCAACATCAATATCCAGTGGAAGACTAGGAAAATATTCTAGAAATACCATGAATAATATATGAATAATAAGAATATCTTCCATATTGAGTTATTAACCCACCATTCGATATATATATCTCTCGTTATTAGGTAAAAATATCCATAAAATGGAAGTAACATCCATTGGGAGTTCATTATCATCCTTATAGTGATTGATGATTATATGCTTTTCTATGATATGGAATTTGACTTCCCTATCTCAGAAATTAATATGGGATCTAAATTGAAAGTGCTAAATATGTCCAAAATCACTTTAAATTTCATTACATGGAGAATAATAATATATTAGAAAAAAATTGTAACAACCAATAAATTTAGAAAAAGAAAAATATGTTCGATAGCATAATCGAGACACAACACTGAGCTTAAATTCTCTACAAAAAATATAGTCATTATAACATAGAAATTAATTTATAGGGTAGGGAGATAATTAAATTCTTTATGAAATATATATATTTATATAAATTTCCCATTAAATAAATGTTATTGAATAAAATTTACTAAATTATTAATGAATCTTTACTAATGTAATTTTATTCTTCAAAAATATATTTCCTTAAAAATAATTTTTATTAATTTCCATCTAAAAATATTATAATCATTTTTTAGAGATTTTATAATATTTATTTGATTAAATAAAATTTATTTTTGAAATCTAAATATAAAATTTTTATTGGGAGAAATATTATTATTATTATTTTGAATATATTTATTTATTGGTGAATAACGAGAATTATCGATTTTTCTAAATATGTCATTTATTTTAAATAAAATAAGAAATTTAAAAATCCAACTGTATTTTAAATAAGATTTAAAGTAACATTTATTTTATTTAGTTATATTTAGCAGAATTTATTTTGTTAGTGAACATCATATTGGAATTTATTATAAGGTTGCCTTTGGGTATAAAAATACATTTTTTTGAAAACTTTTTAAAATTGCATAATCTTTTTCCTTTTTAATTAATTAATACCACTAATTTTTAATGATTTAAATTAAATTTATAGATTATATATTAATAAATATTTTTATATATTCAATAATTTATTACATATATTCATATAGTTAATATAAAATCAATTTTTCTTGAAAAATACACTTATTGAAAACCCGCATTTTCATCTCTTTTGTGAGATTCATTTAAATTTATAATTTTCAACTTATTTGAATTTAATTTGGTAAAAATTATTTCATATTTTTAAAAATAATATTTTTATATAATAAGGTCAAATTAATTTTTACCATATTTAATAGTGAAAACAGTAAAAATTAATTACCAATATTAAGGTAAAAACAGGTTTACTGGGGGTTAAACTAATATAAAAAAGGCCAAAATCACATAAAACTATATAAAATTTATTATTTTTAAATATTTAGATCTTATAATTTATATTTATCTTTAAGAGTCCATTTTTTAGCATTTATATGTGAAAAAATGGCTACAACTTTTAATTTTAAAAAATTAAATGTGTGCCACTCACCTCACTTATAAAAGGCCACCCACTCCCATATCTTCTTCAAAACATCAAGGCATTTTGGTTCTGACAAGACCCAAAAAAATATCATTAATAATAAAATTCCATCATCCTAGAATTGTATATTTTTTTTTAAATTTCTATTATAGAAATATGTTTGGTTTAATCCAAAAGAGTTTTTCCGAGAAGAGGTAAAATTCGATACTGTGCATTTTTGTTTTATTTATTATTCCACCTCCATAAAATCATCTTTAACTATAATCATATAATAAATATGTATATCCTAAATAATTAAATTTTATTATAATAACGGATGAAGTTAAACCCATATAACTATCCATCAAATGGGATACAAAATCATCATTTGTGTGTACATCAGACTACCTCCTCATGAACCGATGTCATTCATATTCCATAATCACCATTAAAGGCTAGTTTTAATGATTTATTTAAAGAATATATATATATATATATATATATATGATATTGTTAAAATATTTATACTTATGGATTCATTATATAACATATACCTGAAGAATTTCTATTCCATATGGGATATAATAACATCACTCTTGTGTACTGCAGACTACAGCCACACGAAGCGATGTGATTCAATTTTCACTAATTCATTACATGGAAGGTAATATGGATAAATTTAATTATTAAATGATATATAAAAAATCATAATATTAATAATGATATATTTACTATTATTAAAACATAATATATCATTTTCTTTCTTAAACGAAAAATTGATAACGTTATTCATGTACGTGTCAACTACCGCTTTCAAGAAGCGATGTGATTGTTTTTTCATCACCACATCACGATAACATATTATATAAATATATTTTAATAAATAATATTAATTTATGTTAATATTATCAATCTTTAATGATAAAAACACACATACATTATTTCCATAATAATTATTGAAAAATTGAAACATTACTCAAGCGTAGGTATAACCTACCATTTCTATGATCGTAACTCTGTTTTTTCATAAATATTTATTATGAATGGTTTCAAAATTATAATTTATCAATAAAAATTCTAATTAAATAATAATTATTATGTTGGTAATGTTAAAATGATTTCCTTTTGACCAATGTCAACACAATATTTCCATTTCGAAATAACGAACCGAACGCCCTCAAAACACCCAATATGTAATTAACTGATTGGGTTACCAAATATGTAAATATGATTTAAGAAAATAACTCATTTAATTATAAGTTATTCCACCTATGAAATTTTCATAATGAATCAAATAATTCATTTAATCTTGTTATACCGTTTTTAATGGACACACATGGGATGTCTGGACTCAATGTCCAGGTTTTCTCATCTCACTTTTATTTTTGTGAGTCATATGAAATTTTAACAACTTATTTTTGTTTCTTATTTAATATTACTTCAATTGATGTATTCAATGATTATTTTCCTGAAAATTATTTGTATTTAGAAAAATATATGAGTTTATCTATTTTCATTGGGTTTTTATCTAGAGATTACCAAATTCATAGGGGGGTTTGTCTAAATTCCCAATCATTGAGGCATATTATAATGTCACACAACTATCTTATTTTATTAAGTGTATCTATTTACAATTATTAAATTTCATATAATGAAACTTATTATGTTCATGATATTTAAATTTTCATTATTATTTATTCTTTAATAGGGATTATGATTGAAAATATTACTAAAGTGGAAAAGGATTTATGTTATAATCTAATTATTCTAAGAATTATTTATGTTCAAGGTTCCTTTGTAGTAATATAAATTCTATTATTTTATTGAACATCATATATATATTATATAATTTTTATGAATTAGTTTAACATTTTTTATTTATTTTTCCTACCTTATTTAATAATGAAACATCAATAAAGTCTTGTGTTAGAGATACATGACTTGTATTTTTCATCTTGATTGAGTATCTTTCTCTTCCATATATATTTTAAAATATGTTTTTGAGATTTTTTAAAAAAAAACAAATTATTTCATATATCAGTTTTAAATTTTGGTTGAAATTATTTTAAACATTTTTAAGTGAACTCGTAATAAAATTTTACAAATGATTCACTTTTTACTCTATTTTATAAAAAAGTTCTGAAAATAAAATTTATTTTTAACATTTTCATCATGAACATATTTTCCCTCCATATAAACATTATTTGATTTGAAAATACCTTTATATGTTTAAAATTTTGTTTTTAAATAAACAAACATTCAAACTTATTTTAATTTTATGTCTTCAAATGTAATATTCAAAATGAAAAGATTATTTTCCATAAAAAATCATGTTATATTAATGGTATTTCTATCCATTATATGTAAAAAACCCTTTCCATAACTTATATTATGATATGGATATTTTTAATGATATAATCCTCATTATTTACTTTGATTGATTATGATTACTTCAAGGAGATTTTTATGGAACCTTTTTTCTTTCCATAGGATAATCATGTTTCAAAGGGATTGTTAGGGAACCTATTTATTTTCGAAGGGTTAATAATTTTTCAAAGAAATTGTAATGAAAACTGTTTTTTATGTTTAATAATGATTCAAAGTAATTATTATGGAACATATATCATTTCAATAGGTTAAACATGTTTCAAATATATTGTTACAGAAACAATTTATTCTCCACTTTTTAATCATGTATCATATATATTTTTATGGAACCCATTTCTTTTATATTGGTTAAACAAGTTATTAATGGAATAATGATTTTTTATATGAGTTTTATGATGAAATTAATTATATATGTACTTTATTTGTGGTTATTGGATATTATATATGATGGTTGTTCTCAAATAGCATCGGGTGAGCCTGATATAGCTTATATAATTGGTGCACTCAGATAGAACATTGTGAACCCGATATAGCTTCTATGAGAGGTGTTCCCAGATATTTCTCCAATGCATTGGGAAATTCTCATTTTCCTTATAAGAAGATCAATACAAAAAATTGACTAATACCAAACATAAAATTACTAACAAATAACATATCTGTTGGTGAAAATAGGTAATTGCAACATATATTAAATTCTGTTGGTATTAATTATAGATAAAAATAATTTTTTACCAACTAATATATGTGTTTATATTCATAGCATAATTCCAACAAATCCTTTACAAACATTTTAACCTATTGGTTTATTATAATATTACCAAAAAAATTTATTTGACAAATGTATATGTTATTATTAGTTGTTTCTTACCAAAAAACCCATTTATAATTTTATATTTTTTCCAATAAATTATTCAATAATATCCTATATTCTAATAAAAATCATTTATAAATTAGTTATATATATGTAATAAATTTTTTATTACAAAAAACATAGAAATTCAAAACACTTTATATATATATATATATTTTATGATATTTAATTTAAATTATTATTATTCGTAAACCATTATTTCAAGGATAAATTAATAATTTACAATAAACAATATAACAAACCCCAATTCCAAAATCAATTTAATCATGATAAAAACCTAACAAAATAAAGTTTTCTAAATCTTGTTGTACACCGAAAACTCTAAATTCCCACCCTTTTCATCAACATCAGTTCTTCCTCCACCCATTCATCACCACCCATGTTTGTTATTTTCTTTAAAAGCCTTTCTATTCATTTCATCACCCATTGTTCACATTTCATTCACCATTTTCTCCATTATGTGTGCCCATCTCTCGCCATCCTCATTTCTCCTCTCTATCCACCCCTTCACTGGAGATCTACTTCCTTCAACCACATGTCCTGTCTATCGCAGTTTCCACCATCGTCCCCCACACAAAATCCTTCCAAGGGAACTAGTTTTAATTTTTTTGAGGTTCAAATTCTTCGATTGACTTGTGCTATAAGGTATTTTATTCCTTGGTTCTTGAAATCAACCTGTGATGATGGATGATGTATTATGATTTCCTATCAAATAATAATGATTTTGAGTTTTCATCGTGCAATAAAATGTTCTTGATGAATGAAGTTCTATAAAGGTGGATTGCTGTCTTAATTCAATTAATAGTTCCTTGAGACGATGTGTCTGATTTGTTGGAGTTATTTGATTGGTAACAATGATTTTTTAAGAAAACTCAGGAAAATAGGTTTAATTGATATAATGGTGAAGAATATACTAGAGATATCATTGTCATCGATGTAAATTAACATGTGTTGAGCATTAGGCCCATGGTTGATTAGGGTCACTATATCAATTCGTGGTAGGGTATCATAGTCTGGATTCAGGAGAAAGAAGTAGGAGGTCATTTTCTCTCATAGTTTTCCCTATCCGGGTAGGTAGTATATAGTAGTCAGCTTGCAATAGTGGTGGTATCAGTAGTGATGTTTTAGTATACTATAGAAGTAACCCATAAGCATTTTATTATTCTCATTTACTTCTCAGTCCTTGCAACATTATATTGTTTTTTGTGCTCAATTTTGGTAGTTTTTCTCTCTGTTTCTCTCATAAAAATAAACTATAGATTCATTATAGTTTTCTAATTTCACGTTCTCTATTCTAGTAGAAAAAGAATGCATTCATTTCCTCTATATTTTAATCTATTCTCTTGTTGAATTCAATACCTCTATCTACTGTATGTATAATATGTTATCTTGTTTTAATTGATATATATTTGTGTTGTAACTGAAAATTTCATCATTGTTCTGTATAAATTTAATGGTTAATATCATCCATAAATTATTATTAATCATCTTATTTCAATTAATTACATGTCTTTTGATCTTAATCATGGATGATTTAATTTATTTCATGGATTGTTGAAATTGATTCAAAATTCTAATCCTGAATTAATAATATTTTATTAAATTAAGTTGGAAAATGGGTTTTAATGATATTTAACATTGGATTATTGTTGTTACAATTGATAATTTTGGCCTTTTAGATGTGATATTTTTTATTTTGAGTGATTAATATATCACTAGAGATTGTTTGATGTCATATATTTAATTCTTTTTGGAGGAATCAATGTTTTTTCTTTCTAGTGTAGTTTTTTTCATTTGTTTTTTTAAATATGTAATTTTTAAATGAATTGCTTTTTCATAACCACCCATTAATATAAAAACCCTAACAGAGTAAATAAATTACCTTCCTTGAGATAAATGACCCCAGGTCAATATAAATATTACAACATTAAGGAGGGGAAAACAATTTTTTATGTGTTGTTACAATTTTAGGCCATGATAGACATTCTTGAGATAAAATTTACAACACTCAACAATATTTTTAATGAAAATGAAGACACAACCTTTCCTATGAGTTCCCATTGATATTCCCAAAGGTCCTATACTAACATTTAACCTTTAAAATCCATGAATAATTTATATAATAATGTATCTTGAAAAAACCTGTTCAATATTTCACAGATTTGATGTAGTTAATTTTTATTGGGGTTTAGATGGTTTCAATGTGTTTTCTTCATGTCAAGCATGGAGAGGAAGATCAGGGATAGGCTAGCTGGCATAACTAGCTGTTAATCTGCATCTATCAGGGGTTAAATCCACCACCCCTACCATTTTTGGGTTAATTTTCACCATATTTACCCAACTAGTTCGAAAAATTTGTGTCAGTTTTCATCATTTTATGAATGATTTGCAATGTAGGTGAGATAGAAGTGGAATCATTGAATGAATACATCATTTCTGGTGGGAATCATTACATTCTATAAGTTGAAGGACTAATGAATTCCCTTGAAATTATGGACAAACACCCTCACGGGGCAGGATCCATGAACATCATCCAGGGTTGGTGAACTCACACAAGTACAAGGCACATTGAATGAAGTCATCCCTTTAAGAATTAATAAATGGGCATGCATGTTGTGTGTTACAAATCTTCAGGTGGTGCCCATCATGTGTGGAAAACCTTCATGAAGGTATAAAAAAATAACACATGAATCTCAGATAACAATTTCATGTGGTATGGGACTGGAAGTGGAATTTCTAATGCATGTGAAGGCTTTTTGGTCCTTATATACTGGTCCCCTATCTATCAGGTACAAAAAAGGGCAACATGCCAATTTTTTATGAAATAAAAAAAGTGGAGATAGTTGGAATTGGGTTTTTTAGTTGGGTGGCTCTCTTCATAGTTCAAATCATATGGGTTACATGGTTATATTATATGATCATTATTTTGTTTTGGATTCGATGATTTTAATGAATTCCTATTTATTTTACTATAGTGTCTTTGTGGCTCTCTCTTTAGTTATGGTTTCTATGATTGGGGCTCTAGCAGGTTAGTGCATAGTTTGGAAAATGTGTTCATCATGAAATTGTTTTAAAAGATGGTGTATCTCTTATAGTTGTTATAGAAAATTATAACCTTAATAGTGATTCAGATTTTTATGTTTTTTACATTTTATTTCATTCCATTTTTGTTCTGGTTTTTCGCAATTTTATTCATCTTAGTTACTTTTTTTGTTAGGTTATGATTTATCATGCTTGATAATTAAGTTACATTGTGTTGGGGTGTTGGGGATGATGACACCCTGTTCTCTGTAGATGTTTGAGGAGGGGATGAGAATGGGAAGACCTTTTTTTTCTTGTTCTATTTTTAATTTTTAATTTGTTTTTGTAGGAGTTTTTTTATCTCATTTGTGTTTTTGCTTTTAGGAATTAGGGGTTGTATGCAGAGTTCAGGGTAGGTGGTCAGTGAATCAATGTAGATTCTGGAGGAGAGTTATTTTGATATCCTTTTGACGAAAGGAATGTAAGGATGATAAACGATGTCCTATCTAATCATCTTCAAGTTGTTTTTTGATGATTCTATCTTAGTGATATGGTTTCCCATGAATTGGAAACCTTAAGGATCCTATTCACCACACTCTCCTATTAAGAACTGTATTATTCATGTTTGTCCAGTAATTGTTATTTTTAATTTCTTTTTAACATTTTTTCAAAGAAAGCATCCCATATCTTTTTCTCCTTTAGGTTATAGGCATCCCGTATCTTGTGTTCTTTCATGTTAATAATGACACCCATAATCTTGTCTTTTAGGATCCATTAATTTTCAACTTTTAGATGCTATACTTCAAGAGATTTCATAGTCATAATCACAATAACACTACTTTTTTGTGTTAGGGTTCTGGGTAATGCCTCAAAATAAATAGCAACAGCTTTGTACGGCCACTTCTCATTGCCTCCAATAGATGGGATCTTCTACTTCAAAGTGGAAGACATGTAAATCACAATAGCACTACCACCAAGTATCATCATTTGATTCATTATAATGTTTCATCCTATTAAATAAAAAACGAAAATTACATTACACTTTATTCAGATGATCCTTTATAGAACCCCTTAGATGAATAGTGCAAGCTATTGGGTCCAAACACTCCATGATAAATGGTAATAAAAGGTAAAAACTAGTCATTGAATCTCATGAACTAAAAAATCCCATCTTATGTTCCCACATAGTATTCTTGATGTTCATCAGGTCTATTTACAAAAAAAGTTCCATAATCCTTTACTACATTGTCTTATTTTCTAAATCATCAGATGGCATTTACTCTATTTTCTTAAGTAGTGAAATGAAAATTCACTCAGACCTCTCTCAGATATAGAAAAACCAGGTTTGATCTATTAGATCTATATATAAATATTCTCAATGTACTTTTCATTTTTCATTCTCCCCAATCATCTTTTCTCACAAAATCTCATTTTTTTGGTTCTCCAAATTCTTGTACACCAGAAAACAATCATGAATAATGATTCCAGGGTTCACAACGCATTTCTCATTTTTTAGGGGTTTCACTATATTTTTCAAACATTATACCTTTCAGAACCTTATAATCCACTAATTGGCTTCCAAATAATTTTTTCAACCTTTATATACATAATGCCAACCTCTTACAAACCTTGACCAAGGTCGCTACATATTGTTGTCATAACATCATTGAGTGCTAAATATGATAATAGATCCAGGAATTGGCTGTTAAATTTTGTAATAATTAAACTCTTCACCAAACATTAAAATATGACCATGCACATAGATATGCATCGTAATATTATCTAGCACTACAATTGAATACTTAAGAGCTTTTGTTGTAGGCTAGAAAAATGACTACAGACCCATGTTAGTGAAAAATATGTTAGATATGTCCTCTGATGTTTGGATATTATCATTGAACACCTTATTCACATATCATGTGTCAAAGATTCCTTGAGGAAAGGTATTTATTTGTTATTGATTATAGAAGCAGTCTTCAAACCCCTACTAATGTTGTAAATGATTATTGTCGAGTGCGTTTATCTTTTTGTGATGTTTCTCAATCAATTCTTATATTTTTTAGTCCTCATAAAACATGAGATTATATAATATATAGGTGGAACAGGAATGAGGATCATGTCATTGCAGATATGTAGATGATTATTGCTTATAATGACCTGTTGATAATGTGAACCATTGAATGAAAAATGATTTGTGAGTTTGGAGTTTAATGTAAAATCTTCTGAAGTTTGAATACAATTAAATATAAATGAAACATGTTTCTTGGTGATTCATCTTGAGTATGAAATGTTCATAGAAGGTAATTTTATTATTATTATATAATAAATATAATAAGTACATTATATTCAATTATATTAATAAATATATTATCAATTTTTGAAGACAAATATTTGAATATACAAATAATATTTTATTCAATATATAATTTAAAAACAAATATTAATTGATGGTATTTCTTATAAGAAGTGCAGTGGTAAAAGATAATATTACCAATAGATAAATTTGTTTTATTAATCAATAGCTAATCATTTTTTCCAACAAATATATTATCTGTTCGTATCATTATAATGTTGAGAAAAGTATTGTTTTAAATAATAAATGTTAATGTTATTGAAAGGGGAGATTATTTAAAATAATACTCTATCTTTTTATGGTAATTTTTATGATCACAAATACCCTTTGTTATTTTGTAATGTTCTTATTTAGTATTTTGAAGGAATTTATTAATTTATTTTACTCTTTCCATAATGAGAATCTATTACTTATTCGGAATCTGCTTTAAGCACATTCAGGAATCACTGTTCATACCTTACATAGATAAATATAGTGCAGAATCTACTTTAGCACGTTCTGGAATCACTTTTTATACCCTAAGTGGATAAACATAGCGTAAGGATGAAAATCATGTATAATTTCAGAGATAAGAGAAAAGTATGGTTAATCCACTATACGTTTTCAGTGAAGTATGGAAGGAGAACCTTACGTTAGGAATGAACCATACGTTTTGGTTATCAGCAAAGTATGGAAGGAGAACCGTATGTAAATTCTAAGCGATAACTTTTTTTCTCAAAAGTATAGTTCATCAACCTTACATTTGTAAACAACCATATGTTTTTTGAAAAGTATGGATCATGTAAAAGTATGGATCTTTTACCGTATGTTTGAGTGTTGAAGAATAAGTATGGATGATCAACCCTACCTTTGTGTTCAACCTTACGTTGTCAAACATACGTTTGTGTTCAACCATATGTTGTTAACATTACGTTTGAATACTATGTTATTAACCCTATGTTTGGAGGCCACTTCATCAACATTACGTTTGGCGTCAGAAATTTTGACAGATCATATTTATGTTCAATGATCAGTAAGCTAACTTCTAGGCGGATTTGAAGCTGAATTTAAATTCATTTTTAATGTACGAATTTGACTGATTCAAATCCATTTTATTAATGCTTTTACGATCATTTTAAAAGGAGATTTTTATGCCGAGTCTTAAGGGATGTTACGACTTCTCTATAAATTCATATTTTTGAATATCACGAATCAGAAGGTGACTTTTATGGATCTAAATTTGCAGGAGGTAAGCTTTATTATATATGTTATCTCTGAAACGTCAAGTACATGAGTATGTGATTGATCTATTATTGAAAAAGCCTGAAAACTGAGATTTCAACTATTCACGTTGATCTGCTGATTCAAAAGTAGCGTCAAGCTATTTGTTCAAGAATAAAGAACTCGATAGAAGATTCACCTATTCTATATCGAATATCTATTGTGGATCTACTACTGCTAATGTTGTGAACTATATCTCTATATCTACTGCAACTGGATCAACTCAGAACTGCTTCATCTTGAAGATCAATATTTCTAGAGACTTCGATCCATCTGTTGTCAATTGTATTCTGTTGGAATTGTGATTATCAACTGGAAATTTCTTTCAGAAATTATTTTTTATTCTTGAGTAACCAGCTTCTTGTTCTAAGCTGTATAGGTTCGTGTTTGAACCAGAAGTCTTTGTTTTTCCTTGGATTGTAAAGGTATCAACTGCCCATACTCAATTTTGAATCGGTCTGTGGAAAAGAGGACCAGATAGTGAAAATCACCAAGCTCATGGAGTTGAGCATTGGTGGAGTGGACTAGGGGCCTTCTGTTCCCTGAACCACTATACATATTTGTGTTCTTGATTTTACTTATTCCGCTACATGATCAAATATGATAAATTATAAAGGAAATAACTCATTCAAGAAAAGATTTATTGAAAAATTTCAAAATACACAATTCACCCCCTCTTATGTATAATCTGTATATTCAGATCCAACAATTGGTATCAAAGGTGGAGCTTTTGATAGAGCCTTAAAAAGCTAGAAGCATTTAAGGATTATACAACAGAGTATCATGACTGATACAAGATAAGGGATGTCGATGGTCAGAGCACCATATTTTAATGAACACAACTATGGTTTCTAGAAATCATGCATGATAATATATCTGAAAAACCTCATATATAGAGTCTATTCAAATATTCTGATTCCTTATGAAATTCCTGAAATTCCTGAGACATGGAGTGCTGCTATAGAGGCAAATTACGATATGAACTCAAATGCTATGAATGCAATTATCTACAGTCTAGGACCAGATGAATTTAATAAAGTATCTCAGCACCTGACAACATATGAGATGTGGAAAACAATAGTTGTGGCATATGAACGATCAGACAATGTGAGGCAAATGAGATATGAAACTTCAAAACTAAAATTTGATAATTTCAGAATGGTTGAAGGTGAGAGGATTAACCAAATGAATGAGATATTGACAGAAATTGTCAATAACATAACTTCTCTAGGAGAACCTATCAAGCAGGTTGATCAAGCAATAAAAGTACTGAGCGTACTTCCTACTCGATGGAATGGTATCTTTGCTGTAATCAGACAATCAACACCTGTCAAGGATCTAGCCATGATAGATCTGATTGGTACACTGATGATGTATGAAGATGAAATGAAATATGAGGATAATTAACATAAAGTGCTTATCAAAATAGAAGATACTTCCTTGAAGGAAACTTCACAACTAAAGAATTGAAATTTGAAGAGCAGAGAAGCCAAAGCTAAATTAGAAAGATCTAACTCATCCAAATCAAATGAAGAGCTGGCTAAGCTAGACAGGAAGTTTAGAAAGTTCTACAGTAAGAAAAGAGGCTTCAAAAAATCCTTTAAGGGAGATAATGAGGAAGTAAGATGTTATGAATGCAAAAAGATGGGGAAAATCAGACTAGAAATCCCACAATTGAAGGATGCAAAGAAGAATAAATTCTTAAAAAGTAATTAATTTGAGCAGAAAGAATGGAAAGCTATGAAATCCACTTGGAGTGTATCTGAAGTGTCTAGGAGCTCTTCTGAATCAAGATCAGAGAAAGAAGAAGACAATCTAAAGGAAAATATGCATTTCATGGCAGAAAATTATGAGGTACACTCATATTAATCCTCTGTATCAAGCTACTCAAATACAAAAAATCTAGCCTACTGCAATATGCTTGAAGAAAAATATGACTCACTATTTAAGAAACATAAGTCACTAAAAAATTAACAAAAATCCATTTCAGATGAAAGAGATAAAATTCTGAAACAACATAAAGAATTAACTGATAAATTCAATTCGATTAACACTAACTATATTAATTTTAAATCAAGAATAAAAACACTGCCGGATGAAGTAGAATCTTACAAACAGGCTGCATTGGTTTTTGAAAAAGGAGAGAATTCATTAAATTAAATTCATGGAAAAACTGTCACTAAAAAGGAGAGATTTTGAATTGGCAGTAAAGAAGAAAAACCAAAGGTATATAAAAATTATTTTGTTCCTAGATCTAAAAAGTTTAATTGTAATTTTTGTGGGACAAAGGGATATATAGCTAAAAACTGTATCTTAAGACAACCTCAAATTTGTGTTATTAAGAATGCCTATGATTAAAAAGACTTATGATTCAGCTAATTTTAAAAGAACAAAGCAAATCTGGATACCAAGATCATTGCTAGCTAACACTCCTGGACCCAACAAAATATGGGTACAAAAGTAATTTAATTGAATGTCTTTGCAGGTAGCAAACCTCCATAGAAGAAAAGATATATGGTACATGGATAGTGGCTGCTCAAGACATATGAGTGGACACTTATTGAATTTTTCTTCACTCACTCAAAAGGAATGAGGAATTGTCACATTTTGTGATAATGGCAATGAAAAAATCATTGGTATTGGAACTATTGGAGATCCAAACACAATCTCAATAAACAAAGTACTTTATGTACAAGGACTAAAACACCATCTGATAGGTATCTCTCAACTTTGTGATGATGGATATACTATTGATTATAATAACAATTGTTGTACTGTTTCTAAAGATAAATTGTTTAAATTTAAAGCACCAGGAACTGAAAATGTCTATAATTTGGATTTAAATTACTTATGTAAACAACATGTAAACTGCTTGACTGCTAATGTAAGTGAATCCTTGATCTTGCATAGGAGACTTGGTCATTGCAATTGATATGTTTTACATAAGTTATTTAAGAAATATTTAGTTTCTGATTTTCCTTGTCTCAAATTTGTATGTGACAAATTCTATGATGCATGTCAACATAGAAAGAAACAAAAATCTTCCTTCAAATCAATTAATAAGGTTGCTACATCTAAACCTCTAGAACTTATTCATATGGATTTTTTTGGACCTTCAAGAGTAACATTCTTAGCCGGTAAATTATATGTATATTTTTTATTTGATGACTATTCAAGATTTACATGGATTTTATTTTTGAAATTTAAAAATGACGCTTTTACTTTATTGGAATGGTTCTAAAAATATGTTCAAAATGAAAAAGGATTCAATATTATCTCTTTGAGAAGTAATCATGGTGGAGAATTTGATAATCTAGATTTTATTTCCTTTTGCTCAAATATGGGTATTAAACATACCTTTTCTGCACCCAGAACACCTCAATAGAATGGGATTGTAGAAAGAAGAAATAGAACAATTCAAGAAATGTCTAGAACTATGTTAAATGAATATAGACTACTTATATGTTTTGGGTAGAAGCTGTGAATATAGCTTGTTATATAATTAATAGAGTTTTAATTAGACCTATTTTGAAAAATACACCCTATGAACTATGGAATAACAGAAAACCTAATTTAAATTACTTTAAAGTTTTTGGATTCAAGGTTTATATCTTAAACACTAAGGATAATATTGGTAAGTTCGATTCAAAATCTGATGAAGGTATTTTCTTAGGATATTCTGCTACCTCAAAAGCTTATAGAGTTTATAATAAGAAGTCAAGAATTATTGAAGAATCAATTCATGTGAAATTTGATGAATCTGATCCCTTTGAGAAAAGGAAAGAACAATTGGATGAACTTGACTCTAATGATAACATGAGACTTGAGAATTTAAAGAATGATTTTTAAAATTATATAAAATAAATTCAGTCCAGTTTAGAGGAACATGATACTGAAGAACCTTTAAATATATTACCCAGACAGTCTAGAACCCTAAAGAATCACCCTTTAGAAACTGTAATAGGTGACCTAGAAACTGGTGTTCAAACTAGAAGAAACTTAGGAAACCTGGTGGAATTCTTTTCCTTCCTATCTCAACAAGAACCCAAGACTATAGAAGAAGCTTTAGTTGATGAAAGCTATGTAATAGCAATGCAAGATGAATTAAACTAGTTTAAAAGAAACGATGTCTGGGAATTAGTGGAAAGACCTAAGAATTATCCTATAATAGGATCCAAATGGGTCTTTAGAAATAAACAGGATGACCAAGGCACAATAACTAGAAATAAAGTAATATTAGTAGCTAAAGGATATAATAAAGAAGAAGGAATATATTATGATGAGACTTTTTCACCTGTAGCTAGGTTAGAAGCCATTAGAATACTTTTAGCCTTTACATCTTATATGAATTTTAAGTTATTTCAGATGGATGTTAAATCTACCTTTTTAAATGGTTATTTAATGGAGGAAGTTTATGCTGAGAAACATCCTGGTATTGAAAACTCTCTAAAACTTGACCCTGTTTTTAAACATACTAAAGCTCTTTATGGCCTTAAACAAGCACCCAGAGCATGGTATGAAAGATTAAGTTCTTTTCTTTTGAAAAATGAATTTACTGTTGGTATTGTAGACTCATCACTATTTATGAAAACTTTGAAAAATAACGTTTTATTGGTTCAAATTTATGTTTATGATGTAATCTTTGGATCAACTAATAAAACTCTTTGTCATGAATTTTCAAAATTAATGCAAGAGGAATTTGAAATTAGTATGATAGGAGAATTAAATTTCTTTTTTGGTCATCAAATATTTCAAAAATATTTTGGAAATTTTTTAAATAAAAGAAAATACATTACTTATTTACTTATGAAATTTGTACTTGAGAACAACAAGCCATTTAAAACTCCTTTGTGTACAAATGTAAAACTTGATTTGGATGAAACAGGAAAATCAGTTGACAAAAAGTTATATAGAGGTATGATTAGTAGTTTGTTATATCTTACTACTAGCATGCCAAATATAATATATTTAGTGTGTCTTGGTGATAGATTTCAATCAAATCCTAAATAATCTCATCTAATTACTGTTAATATTATTTTTAGATATTTAAAAGGAACAGTTTTTCAATTTCTTCTTTATCCTAAAACATCTGATTTTAATATGATTTCATATTCAGATGCGGACTTTAGAAGTTGTAGGTTAGATAGAAAAACCACATTAGCTACATGTCACTTTTTAGAAAATACCTTAGTATCATGGTCTAGTAAGAAACAACATTCATTTGCCCTGTCAACAGCTGAGGTAGAATATGTTTCTGCTGGCAGTTGTTGTGCACTAGTGTTGTGGATGAAAAACACTCTTATGGACTTTGGATTGAATTTTAATAATACACATATTTTATATGATAATACTAGTGCAATTAATATTTCAAAAAAATACTATTAGTCACTCTAGAACTAAGCACATTGATATAAGGCATCACTGTTTAAGAGATCGTGTTATAAAAAACGATATATTTTTCGAATTTATAAATACTGAAATTCAATTAGTAGATATTTTTACTAAACCACTTCTCACTGCAAGGTTTGATTTTATTAAGGGGTATCTAGGTTTATTTAATTTTAAATAATTTTTAAATGTTTATTTACTTTTATTTATTTATGTAAATTTTGTTGAATACTGTTTATGTTTTTCTTTCTTTCAACATATGAAAAATTTATTTGTTTTTAAATATATATAATGATTATTGATTACACAGGAATCAAGGCTGTCAGAGCCTTTTCGACTTCTAAACCCATTCACTTCTGTCGAAACCCATTCGAAATCAGAAAATAACACTTCCTCTTCTGAATTTCTAACCTTCAAACGTTAGAAACCCTAAAATTCAAACCTTCAGAGACTCTTGCGGAAATGGTAAAGACTAAAAGAGCCAGTGAGGCCGAGATAAGTAATTCCAAGAGACAATGCACCGATGGAAGAAAAATCTTACAAGGTAAGGTAATCGATCTCCACTGGTAATTTCATAAAAATCTGTTATTGAAGCAAGCACTGTCATTTCAGAATTTTGAACAGATGTTCAACAGTGAAAATATGGAATTTCTGTAAGAAGTTGAACTTAGATACTTCTTCAAATTTGTACAATTTAGTCTAGGAGATATAGAGGACAATATGATGGCTAAGATAGAGGATAGGGATATTTCAATCTCTTCAGTAGAGATTAATCAGATTCTCAATTTCTGTCATGAGAGTGTTTTTCATTTCAACTTGAAGAATATAGGAGATTCTGTTCATAAATCTGAAGACATCATGTCTTTTATTTTTGGTACCATGAAAATAAAGAAAATGTTTTTCAAGGATTTGGAGCCTGATTAGAAGATTTTGGTCAAATTTATTCATAGAGGAATAACTTCACGGATGGAAGAAATGGAGAAGATTTTGTACCCTGATATGTATATAATGATTATTTTTTTTAAGAGATATTAAGTTAAACTTTCCAAGATACATGATAAGGAATCTCAGTTACTACTTTCAATGTGAGGCCAAGATGAATTTCTACCCATTTGGTAGATTTATTTCTAAACTGTTGTTTAAGAAAGACATGGTAATATTAGTGGATGTTAGAGTTAACTGTCATCATAGTAATACATTTAATGTTGGAACTTTGAGGAATGTTGGATATTTATGGAGCACAATTAAAGGATAACTTTTTCTAGTATAAGATGAGGAAGACTCAGAGAGTTCTCAAGCTCAACCTGCTAAGTCCAAGGAGGGACAAGATGAATCGAGAGTCATAAATGTAGCAAGAAGGATTCTCTATGAAGTGGAAGATGTTGAGGAAGACAAAAGTCAGGCGGGACTTCAATCAAAAAGAGAAAGAACATGAAATAAGGAAGTCACTTCAACTGCTTTGGAAACTACAACAGAGGCTTTAATTTCTTATTTATTTGTGAGAGAAGCTGTTGTTGATAAGACCTTGGAAGATGTTTCTGAGAGAACAGATGCATTAGAGGAATCATGAGCTCAAGAAGAAACTCAAAGGTAAAATCAGGAATAGATTATAGCTAATGTTGAAGTTGCACTTCAAAAGGAACAAGAGATGGAGGTGGTTCCTAGTGAAGAAGTGGACAAACCTTAGGAAACTGCTGAAGATATTGTTCTTGAGAACCCAATGGAAGGCATAGATGCTGATGTTTGTGGCGAGCATGCTTCTGAAGCTCACACAGAGGTACATCAAGAGGATTTTTCTATGGAGGAGTTTGAAAACTCGAAGGAAAAATCTGTGGAAAAACCTTCTCAGGATAGAGAAAAAGAAAAATCTGATGCTTAATCATTTCATTTGGTACTACTGCATCAACCTGAGACTGTGAATCAAGCATAGGGTGCATCTGATTCACGAAAAGAAGAAGTTGAAGAACTGCACAAAAAAGTATCTCAGTTGGAGTCTGAGAATGTTTCTCTGAGAAATGCCTTAGATTTAGAGCATTTAAAGATTCAAAAGCTGAAGGATTGTACAATTTCATGGAAAGAAGCTAAAATGTTTAAAGTGGATATTCTGACTACTGTTACACAATTAAAATTTGAAATGCTAATGAAGTCAGATTTATCAGATCTGATGTTGTTTATGGGGAATTAATTTGCATCAGTTACAAATAATACTATTAGTTGATCAGGTACTTCACTGAATTTAATCATAAGGTTTCAGGATATCACAGGTGTGATGAGAAAAATGAATGACATGATATAATATCTTCAATGTAATAGTTCTCCTTTGTCAGTGTTGCTGGACAATCATAAGTTCTTAGTGGATCAACTGACATCTAGTGTGCCATCGATCCGAATTCTGTAAATTCAATTATCAGAGAAGTTGTTAGTATTTGTTGAAAAAGAGGAAAGGCTGCATGAGTTTTTCAGATTCAATTTAATTTAAGATATTCATATGATTCAAGAAAATAGAGAGCTCATTATCAAGCATGGATATGGGATGATGAAGAGACTTCGGGAGCAGTTTACAGAAATCATGTCTGCAATCTAGAAGAGATAGACCATGTTTCTTATCTTACCTAATCCTTGATTCCTGTGTATATCATTGTCATGTATATACTACTGTTTTTGAATGAAAATTTTCTTCATTGTTTATTTTTCTGTTGCCTTATTTGATTTACTAAATTTATTTTTGATATGTCAGTACTCCAGATTTAATTATTGATAAACAGCTCATAATAGCATTTACTAATAGTTCAGTGCAATATTAAATGTGTTGAAATACATGATTTTTCATTATTTTTGATATCACAAAATGGGGGAGAATTAGGATAAACACAACATCAAACCCTACATTATATTTAGGGGGAGAATTCATTTTATTGGGGGAGAAAATTAAATGAGAAATTGGATATATAATTATCTTTTTGGAGGAGAAGTTTTTATTTACAACTTTCTAACTAATTTTGAAAGTTAATTTTTGTTTAAATAATTTTAATTATTTTATGGGTTTTGTGATCATCAAAAAGGGGTATATTTTTGAGAAAAGTATTGTTTTCAACAATACATGTTAATGTTATTTAATGGGGGGAGATTATTGAAAATAATACTTTGTCTCTTTATGATAAGTTTGATGCTCACAAATACCATTAGTTATTTTATAATGTTTTTATTTTGTATTTTGCATGAATTTATTAATTTATTTTACTCTTGAAATAATGAGAATCTATTACTTATTCGGAATCTGCTGCGTTCTGAAATCACTGTTCATACCTTACGTAGATAAATATAGCACGAAATCTACTTTAGCGCATTCTGGAATCACTTTTCATACCCTATGTGGATAAATGTATCGTATGGATGAAAAGCGTGTATACTTTTTGAGATAATATAAAACTATGGTTAAACAGCCATACGTTTTCAGAAAAGTATGGAAGGAGAACCTTACATTAGGAAGAAAACTTACATTTTGTTAATCAGCAATGTATGGAAGGAGAACCGTACATAAATTTTAAGAGATAAGTTTGTTTCTCAAAAGTATGGTTTATCAACCTTAATTTTGTAAACGACTATATGTTCTTGGAAATGTATGGATCAAGTAAAAGAATGGATCTTTTACCATTCATTTGAGTGTTGAAGAAAAAGTATGGATGATCAACCCTATGGTTGTGTTTAACCTTACACTGTCAACCTTATGTTTGTGTTCAGCCTGACGTTGTTTACCTTACGTTTAAAGACTATGTTATTAACCCTACGTTTGGAGGCCACGTCATCAACCTTACGTTTGGCGTCAGAAATTTTGACAGACGATATTTATGTTCAACGATCAGTAAGCTGATTTCTGGGCAGATTTCAAGCCGGATTTAAAGTCATTTTTAAATTATGACTTTGACTGATTCAAAGCCGTTTTATTAATGGTTTTAAGATCGAGTAAAAAGGATATTTTTATGTCGAGTCTTCAGGGAAGTTACAACTTCTCTGTAAATTCAAATTTTTGAATATCGTGAACTAGAAGGCGACATTTATGGATATAAATGTGCAGGATATATGCTTTATTATATATTTTCTCTCTGAAACATCAGGTATATGAGTATGTGATCGATCTATTATTGAAATAGGTGGAAAACAGAGATTGTAACTATTCACATTGATCTGCTGATTCAAAAGGAGCGTCAACACTCTGTCTGTTCAGGAATAAGGAACTTGAGAGAATATTCACCTATTCTACATCGAATATCAATTATGGATCTACTACTACTGAAGTTGTGAACTATATCTCTATATCTAATACAACTGGATCAACTCAAAACTGCTTCTTCATGAAGATCAATATTTCTAGAGACTTCGATCCATCTGCTGTCAATTTCATTCTGTTGCAATTGTGAAGATCAATTGGAAATTTCTTTCTGAAATTATTTTTCATTCTTGAGTAACTAGCTTCTCGTTCTAAGTTGTGTAGGTTCGTGTTTGAACCATAAGGTTTTGTTTTGACTTGGATTGTAATGGTATCAACTGCTTGTACTCAGTTGTGAATCAGTCTGTGGAAAAGAGGACCAGATAGTGAAAATCACCATGCTCGTGGAGTTGAGTGTTGGTGGAGTGTACTAGGGGCCTTCTATTCCCCGAACCACTATATATCTTTGTGTTATTGATTTTACTTATTCCGCTGCACGATAAAATCTGATAAAGTATAAAAGATAGAACTTGTTCAAGAAAAGAGTTATCAAAAAAATGAAAAAGACACAAATCACCCCCCCCCTCTTGTGTATAATCTGTAGATTCAGATCCAACATATAATTCCAAAACAACTATTTTATCTCCCACAATTTAATTTAGTGACAGAGTTTTTACCAAAAATTTAGTCACATGTCAATTTGTTTTGTAGAATGTTTTATAAATAGATATTACACTTTTAACGACAGATATACCCTTGTTGGAAAAAGTTCTTTATTTTGAAGTGGTTGTATGGAATTATTAGAGTATATATTATATGGATTTAAAAAGGATCAATATATTTCATACATGGTTTTTAAATGGGTTATTATGGGAATGATCCAATTATACCAAAACTTAATAATTATACTTGATATGTGTTAGAAATCTTTCCTTTGATCAAGCTTGATATCAAATAGATCATGAATGTAGATTTTTATGACTCTCCCATTTGTTAATTCTTTATTCCATATTTCCTGATTGATGATCTAGGTTTTGATGGGTATAAGTTCTTTTATGATTTTTTAATGCACTTTAATTATGTTTTCATACCCTTAGTCAATTATTATTCACATAGATTTCATTCAATTGTAAATTATTATATTTTCCATTATTTAACATTTTATATGACCCTTATTATATTTCTCTTTACCTAGGTTATCAATAATGATGTTGAATAATTTATTACATGAAGTGTGTCATATAGATGATGATGATAATGACCTATTTTGAAATAAAAAATCTCGGTTAGGTAGAATAAATTATCATTTAAATACATGGGTATAGTTTAAATAAGTTGTTATCCTAATTCTATAAAACTCTAAACCTAAAATTTCATTTATAATGTAAGTGATTCTATATTTCATTAGGGTGTTTTATATTTATATTCGATAAAATTGGTTCAGATTCATCAATATAAAAGCTGTAAATGTAATGTTTTTATTTTTTCTACTGGATTCAAGAATGGGAGTCTGACATTGTTATAGATGGTACTAGGGGAATGGTTTATATAAATTTAATGATTAAAAAAGTTTTCATGTGACATTATCATAATATTTTTGGATACCATCATAAGTGTATAATGTTTTTTATAATCAAAAGTTAAAATTAATAGACACGCCATTGAGGTTTTAAGAATTGAGATCTTGAAGTGATCAATGACATTTTCAGAGATTCTTTATTAGGTTACAATATATGTAAAGATTTGGTTTATTGTGAAGTTTGAATATACATTTTTTGGGAATAATATTTAAGATATTTATAAGCATTAGGGTTTATATGATATTGTATATTGAGGTAATTATGGGAACACATTTTTTATCGTATAGATAACCATAATATTTAAAGTGATTGGCTGACTAATTGATAAATGAAGTTTCAAAAAAACAATCAAAATGTTTTGGGCTTGAATGATAAAAAGCATGAGATTAATTTTTTGTTTTAAAAACTATTTATTTTTGTGGTTATTTAAGAATGATTTAGTTTTAATTTTGGGTATTACTATTAAATTTTATAAATTAATGTATTCTTTCATCGTTTGATGGATAACTCATTTTGGTAGAAATATTAGCATTTTCTAACAATTTTGGTTTTTCTAATTTCAAAAGACTGGTGAATTATCTTGATTATACATTTTATGGTTATGTGGCCATTTAAAAGTGTATTTTAGTGATTAAAGAATTAAATTAATAAATTTATCCTGAATACTCCTTATATTAAAAAAAATATGATATTCTGGTTGAAATTGAAAAAAGGATTAAATTATACATATAATTTAAGTATATATTTTTTTTTGTCATAGTCTAGATTGTAAAATAATTCATAAACTCTTCTAAAATGATCTTGAAAAATAAATCCTATTATCATTATTTTGGGGGAAATAAATTCCCATTTCTAATCCTCTTTGGTTAAAAGTTCTATGGTTGCTAACATTATCATGACCATTAAATTTCTTGTGGTCAATAAACTCTATCACTACATTTCATCATTTTTGAAATATGATTTTATTATAGGTCCAAATCCTTACTTCTCTCCTATGTTATCCTATTTGGAAACGAAGTATGTGTTTTTTCAAATGACCATCATACTTCACATTCTCTTTAATCAAGGGGATGTTTTATTAACCATTTTTGATGTTGGTTTAAAACAAAATTTATTTTAAAATATAAAAATTTTATTTAAAAGATAATGCTCTAATTTCTAGTATTAAATTTATTAAATGTGTGGATGATGTATCACCTTATGATTTTGGAAATGAAAAATTTGTTCGTTGGTGTATTTTACCTGAATCATTTTTGTTAAATGACCATCGAAATATATAACTGTTATACCCTATATTCTAAATCGGTGCATATGAATATTATAAAATACATTATGATATATATATATATATATATATATTAATTTCCAACTAAAAATATATTATTAAAAAATGATTAGTAAATAATCAATCAATTTTTCGTAATGTAATTTTATTCTTCAAAAATATGTTTTCCTCAAAAATGATTTTTATTAGTTTTCGAGAAAAAATATTATAAATAATTTTGGTAAAATTTTGAAAATATATTTGATAAAATGGAATTTGATATTTTAAATAATAATATTAAAATTTAATATGGTTAAATGTTTTGGATTTTTTAAAATTTATTGATTTTTAGGTTAAAATACAAAATATAGATTTTTGAAAAAGTTTATTTATTTTCAATAAATTATGAAATTGAAAAGCCCAATTATATTTGAAATATTTATTAAAGTAAATTATTTTCATCTGTTATATTAAATTCAAAAAATTGCCTTCCACTCAAATTCATATGGTATTTCAGTACAAGGTTCTATTTATGTTTAAAAATTATATTTTTCTGAAAGCTGTATTAAAATAGATATTGTTTTACTTTTTTTATCAAATTTAAGAACCCGATAATGAGGAATTATTTAAATGAAATTTATAGATTATATATAATGAAATCTTAATTTTTATTCATTAAATGATTGTTTTTTTCATAGTTTTAATATAATTTTTTATGGAATATACACTTCTTTAAAACCCATCATTTCATCGTATCTACACGAATAATTTTAAATTGTGTTATTAAAATTTTTGGAATTTAATTTTGTAAAACACATTACATATTAAAATAATCATAATTTATATAATATAATAAAATTATCTTAATTTTTAAAATAATAAATAGTGAAAAATAAAAATTTAATTACCATGCTTATGGAAAAAAGATGATTACCTAGGGGTTAAACTAAAAATATAAGGATCCAAATGAACTAATATATTTTCTAAAATATTTTTTCCCATATTTCTACATTATCATGTATAAGTCTCTATAATTATCCATTTTGGATCTTTTAGGTTGATAATAAATGGGTAAACCTTATTTTTTTCATGAATTACAGTTGACCCACTCACCTCACATATAAAAGACCACTCACTATACTCTCGTATTCACATAATAAAACTATTTTATCTCATACAATAACTTAAAATATTACATCCCACAATATATTCCATCATTTTATATTCCTTGGTTGTTTTTCATAAAGTGGTTCTAGGGATACAATAGTTATAATCCAAAAGAGGTGATTTGAAAAGATATAAAATTACTAACTATACATTTTTTATTTCTTCTTCCAACATAGTAAAATATTATTAAAATAGAATTATATGATATATAAATTATTTAATATATACAAAGATTTTATTTTAATAATTTGACAAACAAAATTCATCGCCCTTTCCATCAAATGGGATTCAAAATCATCATCTCTCTGTAAGGTGGACTACCGCCTCATGAACTGGTGTCATTAATTTTCCATCATTGTATATAAATACTTGTAATATTTATGTGTTTAAAGTATATATATACATATAATCTTTTAAGAATATTTATATTTATAGAGTTTTGATATAACATAAACCTTCTAAAATTCCATTCAACGAGGGATCAGATAATGTTGCTCGTGTGTACATCAGACCACCACCTTGTGAAGCGATGCGATTAGTTTTTCACTAATGCATTACATGGATGGTAATACAAAAATATTTATTTTTTATGTGTTATAATTATGACATAGTAATTATTATAATTACATAATTATCATTTTTAAAATATAATATATCATTTTCATCCAAACATCGGAAAGAGATAACGTCGTTCATGTAGGTGTGGACTACCACCTCCAAGAACTGATGTGATTCATTTTCAATAAAAAATTCATGGGAATGATATATATAATAATATTTATTTAAATAATAATAAATTTATTATATTATAATAATTATATATAGATAAAATATTAAAAACATTTTTTCCATAACGATCATTGAAAATTTGAAATGTTACTCATGCGTATGTACGACCTACCATCTCTATGTTCCTAATGTAATTCATTTTTCATTACCATTTTTCATGACTGGTTTTAAGAGTATAATTAATTGATAAATATTATAACTATTTTATTTTTATTATGTATATTATTAAATAACAAATTCATTAATCACATTCAACACTCTAAAGTCATATTATAATAATTAACCAAATGTCCTCAAAACACTCGACACAGACTTAACTAATTATGTGTTCAGAGATATCATTATAAATAAATAAAATAAATTATTAAATAATATGGTTTTTTACATAGAAAAATTAACTAAAAATTAAAATAATTTATATAATTATATTATAAATTATTTAAAATACACACATGAAAATTTTGTTTTAGGGGAAGGGGTTTTCTCATCTCACTATTATTATTTGGATACATATAGAATATTCACCACTTATTTTTGTTCTATGGTTTATATTATTCCAATGAATATATTTTATGATTATATTAATTTTTCTTTTGGATTTTAATCTATATATTATGGTCTCTATTTTAATGGGCTATTGATCAATAGATTAAAAAATAGGGTAGGGAATTCATGTCAAGTTTCTTTCTTTGAGGGATATTGTAATGTTACACAACTATATTATTTTATAAGATGTATCTAGTACCGTTATTTAAATTTTATATAATGAAAATCATTTTTTAATGATATATATAGTTTAATTAGAATTTAATCTTACATGGTGATTATGATATAAATTCTTACTAATGTGGAAATGGATTTATGTTACAATCTCCTTTCTTTAGTGATTTTTTATGTTCAAGGTTCCATTGGAGTAAATCATATGATCATATTTGCATTAAAAATGTATTTTTATTATCGAATGTTTGTGAATGTGGTTGACATGTTTCATTTCCATTTCCTCTGTTATTGATTAATGAAAGGTCAATAAATCCATTTGTAGGTGATATCTGTCTTCATGTTTTATTTTAGAGCAGGTATCTTTCTATTATATACCCATGTTTTCTAAAATGTTTTAAAATTTTCATTATAATAATAAAATATTTCATTAAAATATTTTAAATCTTCTTTGAAATTATTTTACATGGGTTTTAATGTTCATTTCTTACTATTTTCCAAATGATTCACTTTTAGCTCCCATTAAAAAAATTATTTGAAATGAATGTTTATTTTTAACACTTATAACAATAATAAATTTTGCCTCCATAATAACCATTATATTATTTGAACCTTACATTATATATTATCATGTTTCTTTCAAACAAAATTATTCTTTCAATATTTTGTAATTTCATGTTTTTAAAAGTTATTTTCCAAATGAAAAAGTTATTTTCCTCAAAAATGTTTTCAATAATATTTTTATGGAATTTCTATTTGTCAAAGTCAACAACCCTTGTTGTTAATTATGAATAATTGGGGAAATTTTTTTATTATACTATCCTCATTCATTTTTTTGGTGTATTATGACTGTTTCCAACACATTTTTATGTAACCCATTTCCCTTCCATAGGTTAATCAAGTTTCAAAGTGATTTTTAAGAAATCGTTTTTTTTTCATTAGTTAATCATGTTCAAATGAGATGTTTATAGAAACCTATTTTCTGGGATAATCATGTTTCAATGGTTTTGTTGTAGAAACTATTACATTTCCAATGGAAAATCATGTTTTAAATAGATTTTTATGGAATATTGTTTTCCCATTTGTTAATCATGTTTTTAAGATATGGAAACCATTTATTTTATATGGGTTAATCAATCTAAAAAAGGAATAATGATTATTTATATGATTTTAAAGATGAAATGAAGGGTCTGTGTACTTTATTTATGATTTGTGGACATTATATTAAATGGTAATTCTTTGATAGAACTAGTTGATCCCAATATATCTTATACGATGGGTGCACCTAGATAGCGCTAGGTGAGCCCAATATAGATTATATGATTGGTGTACTGAGGTAGTTCTCTAATACATTAGGTGTCTTTCAGTATCTTTATGGGAAATAAGAGGGATTTATTAGAGGTTATCTTCTTTGGATAAAAATAGGCTCTGATTATTCCTCACAAGAGATTAAGAATGGTTTTGAAGATAATGTTTCAAACGTACAAACTCAATTTCATCATGATTTCTCTGGGTTACAAATGTTTTCTTTGATCAAGATTGATATCACGTGGTTCATGATTATTAATTCTTATAACTCTTTACTTTGTTAAATCCTTATTCTATATTTCATGATTGATATACATGTATTGATGGGTTTGTGTTCTGTTATAATTGTCCCATTCACATTGATTAGTTCTTCATACCCTTACACATTTCATATGCACATTGATGACATTCAATTTTCAATTGTTATTTTTACCCTTACTAATAATTTTAGCTCACCCTTATTTTAACATTTCTCCACATGTTATTGTCAATTATATTTAATGATTTATATTTAGAATGATTTTATATGGATGAAGATGATGGCCTCATGTGAAATAAATAAAACTATGAAAATGAGACAAATTATCATTTCTGGATATTAGCATTTTTTTTGTAATATTTTTTCCTAATTCTATAAAACTCTAAACATAAAAGGTTCTTTATAATTTATGCTATCAAATATTTCCCTTTGATATTTTATTTTTTGTATGGAAAAATTATCTCAACTTCATCGATATGAATTATAAAAATGATATGTTTGTGTTTTTAGCACTTTACAAGAGTGTACTAGTATGGGGATGTTATACACATTTCCATGAAATTAATTTGGACAATATTTATAGACTTGTGATGTAATAAAATTACCACAAGGATATTTCACTAACGAAGAAATAATTTTTTCACTAGGGATGTGACTAAAAAACAATATAGTAATTTCAAGATTTATAGAAATTCATAAAATAATTCTCAAATAATATATTTTCCAAATTGATCATATAAATCACCACCGAAATTTAATTATTTTATATTTTAACCCTTACTAAAAAAGGGGTTGCATGATTATCAATAATAATATGAATAGTATGCAACGATATGGTATGAAAAATCAGTTCTATGATATCCTAAAATATAAAACTATCATTTAAACCTATATCATTTTAAGATATTCTTATATCACATTGAGTTTAACGATTTTTTTTATGTACCGTACTATTATTTTTCATAACCGAGTCCAAAAAATTAACTAACCTCACCATGATACCAATTGAGATAACACAATAATATCCTATATGCATAATACAACATTTTAAATTAATATTCATTAGATCTCAGAACCAAAAAGGGTCCCTAAAACATATATTTCTAGTGTGTTTGGAAAAAAATATATAAATAATTTTTTAAGAAGATTTAATCCGAATCACAAATATATATTATTCATATATTACACTCATATAGACATTTGATAAAAAATATGTTTCTTAAGAACCTAGTGAATGGAAAAATTATACCCATATGTCAATCCACTACAAGAGGGGGGAAATTATAGTGAATAATATTTTTATACTCATAAGATATTGTTTTAGTGTAAAAAACATCATAAATCAATCATTATTCAAGCACAAATGTGATATAACAATTAAAAAATTAAATAAAGGAAATTAAAATTTTACATGGTTTCACATAATGTGATATCCCAATAATAATATGTTTATGGTCTGATGATGTACAAGTGGTTAAAAACATGAACTATATATGCTATAATTATTTCAAAAGGGTTCTCTTCTATTATCGAGGAACAACCCCTTATATAATTTCTAAAAATTTTAAGATAATGATTACAATTATGTGATATATAAATCACTTTCAAGGATTCCTCAACAAAAGAAAAAACCAATCAAGTGGGGTGTAATTAATGTTCATCATGATTTCTTAAAATTCATATATTTAATGAAATTCATAAACAATAATCCATCCTCACACTACTTATTTATATTTTAATTATTGTATTTTTTAAATTATTCAAAATATATACAATGTTTTCTTCTAGTGATTTAAATTTTAAAGTTATAGAATCCTTCTTCAGAGAACTTGTGTCTTAAACACCCTCCTAAAACCCACATAATATAGTTTTAAATTCCATTAACATCCTATTAGGATATCCATATTCCATTAAATCTAAAATAAATTTGAACTACTATAATTTCTAGGGATAAAATATTTTAATCTGCAAATGTACTCATTATGACTTTATCTCCTATATAATTACAAAATTAAAATATAATTTTCTGAAATATTTTTTTGTATACATCATTTAATAAGGACTCCTATTTTTAGTTTTCTCCCATATTTAATACCTAGTGATTAATGGGGATATCATCTCATAAGTTTCCTTGAAACTTGAATTTTTGTGCTGTGGATAATATACCATGATGTGGAAACCCCAAATCCTCTAGAACAACTGAAATAGTATGAATTTATTTACATTAGGTGGATCCTATTATAGTTTGGTCTTCTCTATATTTACAACATCAATATATGTTGGGGAATATAAGAAATATCCCTGATATTTTGGTCCTTACATTTCTAGAGATTCTAGAGCTCACTTGTTCTTATTTTATAGAGCAGACCATTACATGTGATGTTTCCCTCCTTATTCAAATTATTTTTTCGACCTGATATAGTGTAGTAACAATTCAATGGTTTTTGTACATCAATGTATACACTGCGTGTGAAATATCATTGACCACCTCTGAGGCACGGATACCTTTATTATTTAATTTAACATTAGCATATACATTTTGAAAAAGTAAAATATATTTTATTCCTCTTCAAAAAATATTATATATTAGAATGAATATTTATTACTCCCATGGGAAGTGTTTATGATCCAACTATGTCATGGGATCCTATAGCTATATTGAAACATAATTAACTCAATAAAACTCAATATATTTCACATGACATCCAATTGATTTATAAATGAAAAAATCACAACATTATAAACCAATGGATGCAAAAATCTCTCGATTAGGATTTATTTAGAAAAAATACATATTAAAGTAATACAGAAACAGACGCCCCTTAATTTTTAATCCACTTAATATTTATATAATATTTTCACTATTATTTTCCCCCAATTTCAATATAAAAGTAAATGTTTGGTTTATTTATATATCAGATAAAAAAATATTACATATTTTTCTGATCAAAGATCATTTAAAAAATATTCCAAGACAATGTGAGTTAAACTCATTATATGAAATAATAGAATATGTTAAATTATGTAGTTTTTTCTTTTAATTATAGATAATATTTATCACAACCACTAACACCACCTAGATTGTATCCCACCTATTTTTATGTAATATAGAACTTTATGAAAAAACATATTTTATAGACATTAAATTTTATATAACAGGGAGAAGTAATATTTCAAACCTCGTCATATTATGGGTGGTAGTTGAATTCCATTTTTCAATAAATACTTCTCAAATTCCATTGTGGCAATAATTTTGATAAAGATTTCATTAATTGATAATTTATACCCACAGTTTCACTTAGATCCTGAATTTCCCAAACATATCATTAATGAAATGGTAACGAATATTAATGTTATTTTGTTAAGAATGTCATACCAGGTTCTTAATTATATTTAACATAATATAGTTCTCATAATAGTCTCCAATGGATAACATTATATAATATTTAAGATCCTATAATTATTGTTTAATCCATTCCAATTTTGTGAAATTCTTTATAGCCAGAACATATTCCACTTTAGCTATACTATGATGGATACACTCTTAATTTTTTATCTAACCAATTGAATTTTTTAAAATGAAAATGGATCTACCACTTGTAGAAATTTGAGTTTCCACAATTAAATATTCTGAAGAATGTAACAAAATGTGATGATTCGGAGGTAACCAATATTCAATGAAAAAATAATCATAATGTCGTTATAATGATTCTAATTTATTTTGAAGAAGGAGAATAATTCAAATTGAATTTCATGATTTGAAGTAGGTCACACTATTTGTAAAGTCACATGAATCCATATATTTATATGAAGTTTAAATACATGACCAGTTATATAGTGGAGTTGTGTGATTTTTTTGAAAACATAGTCTTTAGGGATTTAAATTTAAAACTTCATATATTACTATTTTATTAATGTTTAATGATTGAAAAATATGGAATGTTTTTCTTGGATGTTATACATGAAGTTATATAATAAATACTGATTGATGAATATGATAAAATAAGAGTGAGTGAGTGATTGAGATGTGTGAGAAAATTGGTGAATTGTTTTATTGAATTTGAGAGAGAATATTTATCAAAAAAGATAATGTGGGTTTCCAATAATGTTTATAAAAGAGAGAGTGAATAAGTTATTTCTTCTAGTTATTTAAAAGAATCTATTTTATAATGAATATTTATATAGTGATTGTAGGTATTTCAAGTATTTATATGATTGAGAACATAATTTATTTCTATATATTATTCATGAACTAAATATGTAATAATAACTCATTACATTAAAAAAACTCAAGAGAAGTTTTTAGATGGATAAAAAATCAGTTTTTAATAAGATTAACTATAATTATAATGTTTGAGATTCACTTTTGTGTGGGCTTAACCAATTAACAATAGAGAAACATGAAAACAATAGTATCATGGATACAACCTATACAAATGTATATATAATATTGTACTAGTGGGTAGTGGATTCTTAATGCATACATATCATACCAAAGACAATCCTTACAACATTGAAAGATAGAAAATATAATTCATTGTACACCATATGTTAATGTGTGTTGGATGTGCGTAGATAAATAAATATCAATAATCTAAAAATAAAGGAATGTTTTTTGAAAATGAACTTAAAAATAAGAAATATCACTAATTCACCACTCTCAATTATCTCCCAGGGATATTGCTAGTGGATTGACAATTCCAATTTAAACTAGTCTACTGTTATAACTCCCCTAAATTTTAATATATGAATATCATTTTTGATAAAGTGTAAGACACAAAAAACCTAAATGGAAGGAAATATAGTGTCATGAAACATTAAAATATATTTTTCATTTAAAAAAAAATCAATTTATGATATATCTTGCAATAAATATAAAACTAAAACTAACTTTTGTTACATAATAAAAACGATTTTATTTAATAGCTTGATTTATATGTAAGACTGAGTTTTATAGAATACTACTATTATTATTATTTAAAATAGAAATTATCTCAAAGTTGTTAAATTGGAATTTATGAATGGGATTAACTAACTTGGTGAAATATATGTCTGAATTCATTGAAAACCAATTAATTAAATATGAATATAAACACCAATACAATATAAAAGAAATATTTTTATAAATAATTATTTTATGATCCCCAAGAAAATTTATCTTAACTAATTAAATTAATTAATAATAAGGAATCTATTTAATAGAATCTTCATATTATATATTCAATAAAATTTTTTGACATTAATAGAAACTATTTTATAGGAATAAGATAAATATAAATCCAGTCATATATATAAAAACTGTATTTTTCTTAAAGGAAATTTTACCACCTTTTTATGGTTCACTTATTTTTAAAATAACATTTGAAACTATTATAAATTTTATTTTGTAAAAATAAAATTCATTTTCTAAATAGGGATGTAAAAATTTTCCTAGGCTGAACATGTGGTATTTTACCAAGAATATTCATTTTTTGATAAATAGTGGACAATGCTAAATTTAATTGAAAATTGAACTATCATATAAATAAGTTTAAATATTTAATTATAATTTAAATCGGATTTAAAATAAAATTATCATAATATAAAATATATAAATCCAATATATGACATTGGAATCATTTTAAAAATGAATTTTGGGATAGCAACATTTCAAATGCTCGGACACTTTCCCTTTAAAACTCCGATTTTTCATTGTGTCTATGAGATAAATATTATGTTAAATTCTACCAATTTTGTAAGATTAATTTTTAAAATGTTTTAAATATTTGGAATCTAAATAATTTATAATGTATAATAATTTCAAAATAATTTTTAAATAACGTTATTAGAGAAAAAATTAATGTTAATCACATCGATTAATGTAAAAATGAGTTTATACATTGTTGTTAATCATAAAAAACAAGGAGTGGGAATTACATAAAAATAAAAAACCCATTTTATAGAAATATATCAACAATATCCCATATTTTCTATATAATTTTTAATTACTGGAGGCACAAGAGGTAATAAATATCACCCAATGGTGTTTATATTTTGGTATTTACACGAATGTCACTCTTCCTCCACAATAAAATGGAACTAACTCCCCTCAATTATTCACAACTACCAAGCCTTTTAGCACATAAAAATCCTACATAATTCACTTCTCTAATTCCATAAATTCGTCCAAAAATCCTTAATTTTAGTATAAATTCATCCAAGGAATGACTTTAGTGTAATCCAAAAGGAGATACCCGAAAAAAATATAACATTCATCAATGAATTTTTTTTGTTTTATATCTTCCTAAATTCACTTCACCTATTTTTATTACATGATTATATAATTAAAGAAGTTTCCCAAATATTATTATTTGTTTTTATGTTATGTTTATAACCTACACTAAAACACACATCCATCAAATGGGCTAAAAAATCAACATTTGTGTGTACAAAATACTACCACCTCACGAAATGATATCATTCGTTTTTTCCGTTATCATCTATCATGGTTAGAAACATTGTTGTACATATTGTTATATTTAATTATATATATATATATATTGCGTATTTATTTATTATTATTTATATTATTATATAACACATAATGTCATGGTTTCTATTTTTGGGGAATATGATAATGTTTTTCATGGGTACGGCGGATTGCTGCCTCATAGGGTAATGTTGTTCATTCACACAATACATGGAATATAATAAAGATATGTTTAATAAAAATGATTAATATATATGGAATATATATGAAAATTTAATTATAATACCCACACACACACACACACATATATATATATATCATTTACTTTTCTTCCTTTAATATGAAAAGTAAATCGAAGCAGTGCTCATGCATACGTACGACCAACCATTTCCCTTAATAATGCATTTCCCTTCATATAAATAAATATTATGGAATACTATAAATAGATATATATAGATTATATATGATATTAATATACTGTTTTGCAATCTGGAGATGATTAAATTTGGATATTAGTAAGAGGGTAAAAGAAGAATATAATACAAACACAAAATAAAAAGAAGGTCATTATCCTAAATGATGAAGAAATAAAGGATTACTAAAAATGGGTAATAATATGTTATTAAAAGATATTATATGATATAATAAATACTAATATGATTCTATTATAAGTTAAAAAACTATCTAAATCTATTATATAAGATTTTAAATCTCGTACAGATAAAATGAAATCATGGGGTAAGGGATTTAATCTCGATCTCATTTTATTGAGGCATATTGTAAAGTTATGAAGCTATTTACTTTTATATAGTGTATATAATACCCTGTGACATGTAATATCATCAATAATTCATTATTCGTGGTATTTTATGTTTCAATTTTAATTATTTCATCTACATGGTTTTGAATTGAAAGTCACCAAGGTTCAAATAACTGAATAACTCAATTTCTCTTCATTAGATTATATTACATTCTCGTTGTTGTCAATATACTATGATTATATATATAATTACCTTTCACTATTTATTTTTACATTTAATCATTTTTTATGTGAATTGACATTTTATACACAAAATCAATTCATTTGATAATACTCAATTTAATATTATCATCATTTTAATGGTTTATTTCACAATCTAATTCTAATAAAGAATGTTTATTCTTGAATCTCAATTATTTAAAATTGCATGAACTTTTCCTAAAAACTATTCTATTTTCTTCTCAAATGTTTATTCATGATCTTTTTCATGTGATAATAACATTTTTCCACTCTTTGGTACTAAAATGTATTTAGAAAATATTTTAAAAAATTATTACTACATTTCACTATATGGATGGAAAATAGTTTTCTTACACAACCAAGGTTTGAAAAAAAAATTCAAAACTTTTTATTTATCGTTTTAAAAATAATTTTTTAAACTAAATATTTACCACTTACCATTTTTACAAAATGATTTCGGAGGATTTTTTGTCACTTTCTAAATAACAGACTTTCATAACCTTTTTATAATGTGAAAGGAAAATTCATTTAACCTCCTAAAGAATGACCCAACACCATTTCATTGAATTTTACTTTTCAACATTACATATATATTTTTAATTAATTTTTATAAGTTCAATTTTAAGGAAATTTATATTTAAAATAGTTGTCAAAATGAAAGAAAATTTTCCATAAGAATGTTTTTAAATATCATTTTTAGTTAATCAAAGACAATAACCATAATTCTTACTAAAAACGGTATACATAATACTTATACCATATTTATTTTTAAAATTGATATATTATGATTTTTTTAATACGGATAGTTTTGAAGTCCACTTATTGAAATCATATTTTTCTTCATTATCATACCCTTGAGTTGTTCACATGACAGTGTTCATTGGACCTTAAATTTACCCTAAATAACCACAATTCTTATAATGAAAATTATTATGTCCTAAATACTAGACCATTATTAGATACATGTATTACATTGTATGTTATTTAATTATCTAGTGAAATATTGATAAATCCATAATCTTTAACCAACACATGAATTTGATAAGGCACATCCATTATGAATTAAAGTAATTATTAAATATTTGGGGAATGATTTGGACTATTATGACATGTGTTTGAGAGAATTTAATGTAATCACATTGATGCATCGATAGTCTCATGGGGTTAATAAAATGACTATACTCATCTAAAATGGTTTCTACCCATCAATTTTAAACTATCTTGGGAAAGATCTTGATTGTATAGGTTCTATGTACCTGGAACACATGGTGTCTAGTAATTAAGTAGTGCTTTAATTTAATATCATTCATTATTATCCATGATATTTTCACTATGAAGAAATCTATGATTAAATTAATTCTCTATTTATTAATTAAATGGAATGATTTTCAGTAATTAACAATTCCAAATTGATTCTTCCTTATCCATTTATTTAAATGTTATTTGTTCTCAGTTATTTACCTTGTCATATTGATTGTATTGTATCCAGTTACTTAAATGGAATGTGTGCATAGTTATATTCCATTAAAAATTTATTATTCCATATCCGGTTTTTAAATGGAACGTGTGATCTGTTATTCACCTTTCCATATTAATTGTTCTTATGGAACCATTATTTTTTCAAACATACTTATCCCTTACAAAAAATTTGTGCTCACCCTTATTTTGTTTACCTTCCTAAGGTTTCCATGAAATGTAATAAGAATGATATGAATGGATTTATTAGTGGGAATAATTATAGTCTTGAATGAAAATGGAAATGATTATATTGAATTTTTTTATTGAAATGCATTGTATGACTGGTGTATATATCTAGTTTACCAAGACTACTAAACTATTAAGTCCTTTAGGAAGTGATTCCTTGTATCATATAATGATGTAGTGGTGACATGCACCTAGTCTCGGATTTTGGGGTTGGGTTCTCTACCGTTGGTATTAGATAATGTTTAGTATTAATCTAGTAAACTGGATTTTGGAAAACATTGAATAGGGAGTGTATCTCAATGATATAATTTGAGGGTATGTATAGAAGAACATGATAATGTCTTCTAAAGGTATATATTGTCTGTGTATTTCATAAAATACATCCCTATCTAGATTTTACAAGTGATCATGTTTTTGAAGAAGATGTACCTTGGGGTAATAACCTTGAAAATGTATCATTATTATTTACTTGTGCATAACCTCATACATTATAATGGGATTTTCTGTACACCTAGATTGACAGCCTTGGGAGTTTTTTTAAGGTTAATTAATATTTTCTTTACAATACATTATAAATGAATTTAATATATATTGATAATAAAGACGTAGTTTAAACCCAAGACTAATGAAGAAGCTATGTTTAAATAAAATGCATGAATTATTGGAATTAAAGAATTATGTTGGTGAAGTATTTTTACTAATGATATTTTTGTTATAATAATAATGAAACATCTATGTATTGATTTAAATCTTAGATACACGTGTATATTCATTATCTTAATTAATATGAATACCATTTTTGATTTTTGGGTTTATTATTTATCATTACTTAAAAGTCTTAAACACACATTTTTATGTTTTATGTGATGATAGACTATTTAGATTAATGATATTTTGGAGAAATTTTTAAAAGATTATGTTTTAGTAGAAATATTATTTTAGGAATAGAGAATATTTATTTTATAGAAATATGTTTAAAGGTATTGATAAATTTTAGGGTTAATATGATCATTGATGATATTTTAAAAATTCTCAAATATGATTATTATACATTGTGTTATTTGGATGAAGACAATATTAAAAAGGTTATTTAATGATAAAATTTATTTCAATGATGTCAATATTATATTTTTTAAATTTATTAGAATTGTATTGTTTATAAAAAGGAAAAAATTTATGTTGCCTGAAAACCCATCATATCTGGTGAGGTTGTAGGGCTTAAACACACACCTGAAGGAAGAGAAGTGTTTCACACCAACCAATCACACAAATTCCAATTTATAGTGTCATAAATTTTAGATAAACAATCTAATGAGTAAATAATAATGATGAAACAATAGTGTTAACATTGAGGTTTAGAGATTAATTTGTTAACCATGTTAGTTTTATAAAATCTTCATATACATATGGAAATACATTTCACTCATTTCTCGATCTTACGATATGTTAAAAATAAATTTTAGTGTTATAAACATAAAAAAATACTTTTGGTATACTTATTTCATTGAATAAGTAATGAATTTGATTACTACATATCCAAAGGATGAAATTATACATGGGAAATAGAAACTAATCATGTATGAATGTTTCGTTATATTCATCGACTGTAAAATTATTCCCCAACATTAGTCCATTTTCCATGAAATAAAATGTTACCCTATTTACATAATTTTTATGATATCAATGACCTTTTCAAATCTATTATATTTATATCATTGAAACCCATAAACTTCCATTGATAATTCATATTCTTATTATCAATAACTCGATATCTCCCAATAATTATTTATATTTTTCTTCCAACTCTATATCTTCACTTGATGCTAATTTTCTATAACATAGAAACCCAGATATGTGTTATTGCATATGTCCTTCATACTGCCCAATATTAATTATTAAGAGGATGTTTTATTAACGAATTTACAATGTGGGGTTTTTCTAAAAAATATTTAAAATATGAAAGCCTAGATTATTAAGATAATGTTTAAATGGAAGTATTTTTTTAATGTTTGGGAGAATATAATAGAATGAAATTTTAAAATGTGAATATCATATTCTATATTGTGTATGACATGAAACAACAAGAATAAAATGAAATATAAAATCCTGAGACTTTAAAATATATTTTATATTTAAAAAATATTCGATTAATGATATATGTATAAATTAAAACACCACTGAGTTAACTTTGATTAGACGCAACAATGACTTTCTTTTCTATCATGCATTATACACCAGACCATGTTTTATTGAACACTATTAATATTATTATTTGAAATGGAATTTTTCTCCTAAACATTAAATTGGATTGTATGAGTAGTATTAAATAACATATTAAAATGTAATTTTTAATTCATTTTAGAACAATTAATGATAAAATAATATAAAAACCAATTGAATATAAAAAAATGTTTTTATAAACAACCCTTTTAATGAACCCCAGTGATATTTATCTTAATAAATTAAATTAAATTCTATTAATTAATGATATTAATTAATTTCATATATTATATGTTTAATAAAATATTTTTAAGTTCATTAAATAATTTATATTGGTGTATGATAAGAAAAAATCGAATTTTACGCATAATAAGTTGTATTTTTCTAAAAGGCAATGTTTCCACCTTTTAAGGGTGTACTTGTTTTAGAAAAAAAATTAACCTTTTATAAAATTTAATTGTCATATAAAACTTCATTTTTTAAAAATATGTTTCAAAATTATATTAGTGATATTTTTTGGTATTTTTGTGACAAGATTCATTTTTTGATGAATAATAGGATATAGTGTGTTTAACTGAATATTGATAGTACAAATAAATAAATTCTAATGATAAATTGTATTTTAAATTTGTTTTAAAGTTAAATTTGTAAAATTATACCTATATTAATCAATTTTAGGTTATTGGAATAATTTACCTAGTAAAATTTGAAATAAAAACATTTCAAACTTTTAAACATTTTCACTTTCAAAAACCGTATTTGTTGTAATGTCTACGACATAGAATTTAAATTAAATTACTCCACTTTTGTATGTGGAATTTAAAAAATTGATTCAATAATGAGAATAAATATAATTTATGACATCTAATTTGTCAACATATTTTTTTGTGATACTGATTAGTGAAAAAAGATAATGTTAATCACATCAATTTAGGTACAAATTAGTTTACTTAGTGATTAACCTTAAAAGATGAGTTATAGAAATGACACAAAACATATCCAAAATCCATTGAATAGAAATATGTAGAACATATAAACTATTTTATAAAAAAATTTACATTTTTGTCGGAACATATGTAAAATTAGATATCCAAATGGTGTTTAATTTTTGGTATTTAAAATAATGTCACTCCTCCTGTAATATTAAAGGGTACTCACTCCCCTCACTTATTCACACATCCCATGCTATTTGGATCATCCAAACCCTTCCAAATTCGAATATCGAATTACTTAACACCATCCAAGAATCCTTAAAATTGGTTCAAATCTAAAAAAGAATGCCCTCTGGTGTAAACCAAAAATAGATACCAGTAGAAGAGGTGACATTCATCAATGAATGTTTTTTATTCATTTATTTCTCAAACGCCATAATTTTTTTATATTGTGATTATAGATTAAAATAAATATCCAAAATATTATTATATGTTCTAATGTTATTATTATTTCCTAAACCAATACACTTATATCAAATGAGTTATGAAATCATCGTTCGTGTGTCTTAGAGAATACAACCTCGCGAACAGATGTTTTCATATTTTCCATTACCGTTTGTCAATATTGGGAATAATAATTTAAATAATATATTATAATATATATATATATATATGATATTATTTATTCTTTTATGAATCTGGAATTATTATATAACACATACCTTCAGGCTTCCCATTTTTTGGTAACATGATAATTTTATACTTGTGTAAGGGCGGACAACCATCTCACGATGTGATGTGCTTCGGTCACACATTACATGGAATGTATTGAGGGTGTGTTCAATAAAAATGTTTGAAATATATGACATAAATATTATAACTTTATAAAGATATATATATATATATATATTAATATATTTATATAATATATATTTTTTCTTTAATACTATATAGAAATATATGTAACGTTCATGTGTAGGTATGACCTACCATCTCCATGAATGATGTATTTCATTTCCTGTAACTAAATTTTATTGATAAATATTAATAAAAGTATACTAAATATATATGACATTTAAATCATGGTTTTCAATCTGAATATTTTTAAATTAAGATCAATGTAAGAGGAACAAAAAATGACTAGTCAAAACATAATTGAACAAGGAAGCATTTTATTAAACAAGATGATGAAAATAATAAATTTTTGTTATATTTTTTATTAATATTTTATAAAATGATAATATATGATATTATAAATATTAATTTTGTTCTTTTATATGTAAATAACTCATTTAAAACAATTATAAGTGAGTTTAAGTCAAGTAAAACAAACACTAAAGTGCAAGGTAGGGTATTTCATCTCAATGTCATTTCATTAAATAAAATTGTATTATTATTCCCCTAATTAATTTTATGTTCTGAATATAATTCCAATTAACTTGTAATATAATTAATAATGAATTATTCAAGGTATTTTATGTTTCAATTTGAATTATTTCGTCTATGGGGTTTATTATATATAGTAACAAATTGGTAAATAATTTAATAACTCAATTACTTTTCATTATCTTAAATTACTTCATCATTATTGTTCATATTAAATGATTATTTATATAATGAATTTTGAATCACTATTTCTTTATTTAAACTTGTTTTTTGTGGATTTATACCAAATACACATAATCGATTCATTCCCACTTCAATATAAGGTTAATTTTAACGGTTTATTTTTGAATTTCAATATAATAGAGATTATTTAATATAGAATATATTTTGAATAAAATTAAATGATAATTTCATAATAAGACCTTCCATTTTATTATCATATATTTATTCATGATATTTCATGTGATAGTTCCATTTTCTACTCTTTGGTACTTAAAATTATTGAGAAAATATTTAATTAAAATCAGAATTAATTTTTCAGTGCATCCAATAATATGTTTTCTTAAAAAAGAATGTTTTATAAAAAATCAAAAATGTTTTATTTGGAATTTAATTTTTTTATTAAAATAATATTTTACCAATTTTTTCTCTTTTTTTTAAAATAAAAGTAATCTAGTTCTCGCTTTCTGAATAAGGAACTTTCATAAAATTTTTAAAATTCCAAAGGAATGTTATTTTCACCCATACATAATTACCCATCCTCATTTATTTTAATCCTCCATTTTAATTTTACAATGATATTTGTAAAGATATTTTTTTATTTGTTAGTTTCAAATAAAAATAATTTTAAATGTTTTTCAAATTGAAGTGGGTTTTTTCCTCAATAATGATTTTAATTTTTTTAGTTCATAAAAAAAACATGATTATTAATTCAATGGGTATACATCTTATTTATACCATAATTATTATTCATTTGGATTGATTTTTATTATTTTTACCAAGGATAATATTGAATATCACTTCCTTGTATAATCTTTGTGGTCATTAGCATCCCCTTGAGTTATTATCTTTCCAAATATCATTAAACATTAAAATTACTCTAAATATAAACATTCTTTAAAAAGGATATGATTATTTCCTAAGAAGTATATATTTTTTCATATGATGTTTAATTTGACATTTATTTGATTATTAGGGAAAAATTGTTAAATCAGTATTTTTTAGTAAATATAGAAATTTTATAAGGAAATTTGTTTGTGAGTAAAAGTTATTATTAGAGAAATGAAGAATTATTTAAACTGGTATGACTCATGTTGGAGACTATTTAATGTAATCATGTTGATGAATCAGTAATATCATAGGATGAATTAGTAGATTAGCCTCAACCAAATGGGTTTCTACCCATTAGTTTAAAACCTCCATGTGAAAGGTATTAACGGTAAAAGATTTATTTACATGAGAAACATGGAATCAAATGATTAAATATTAACCTAGTTCATATTTAGTTGGTACTATCCATGATATTTTTCACAATGAAAAACTCTATGGATATATTTCATTCACCATTTATTGATTAAATGGAATGGTTTTTACTTATTTACCTTTCAATGTTGATTATTCATTATCCATTTATCTAAATGAAATGTGTGATCTGTTATTTATATTTTCATTTTAATTATTCCATTTATAGTTATTTAAATGGTATGTGTTCTTTGTTCTATACCATTCCATATTTATTTTATCTTACATAGTTATTTAAATGGAACATGTTCTCAGTTATTTACCATTCCATTTTGATTATTCTTATATTTCATTATTACTTCAATTTCACTAAACCCATACTACGAATTTAAGGACACCCTTATTTTTTCCTTTTCCCAGGATTCTATAAAGTGTACTAAGAATGATATGAAAGGATATTTTAGAGTGAATAAAGTAATTCACAAATGAAAATAATATTTTTTTGTTTTAGTTTGTGTACTCAAATGTATAGTAAGACTCAATTATATATCTAGTTTATCAGGACTACAGAAGTATTTAACAAATGTGATGTCATTCCTTATATATTATGCCAATATAATCTTAGTAGGAACCACCATTGGGATTTCTTGTTCGGGGTCCCTATAGATTTCATTTATCTTGAGTGTATTCCAAAACTCTATTGAATATTTTTTTCTGAGGAAAAATATAATCTCCTTTTCAAAAAACCTAAAACATGGGGGGAAATATGAGATCCATGATCCTAATTATTTTAAACATTAAACTCATAATTTTAGAAAATTATTCTAAGTAATTCTACTATTTAATAGGAAAATAATATCATCATCACAAATAATCAGCATAAGATACGCTTATTTTGTCAAATTCACATATAGATTTTGAGAAAAATCTCCCATGTTTGAATTTCAATTTTTTTAATAAAGAGTCAAACCACAAATACAATGATTTGTTTGCTAGTTTGAATCCATACATGGAATTTTTTATCTTGAATTCCTTTGTCTCATCATTTCCAATTATAAAAGCCATTGGTTTTTCAATATAGATTCTTTTTTTTTTGTGAATTCAATTTTTAAATGATGTATTGACATAGATTTTCAGATTCTATATTTCCTATCAGTAGCCACAATATTAAAGATTCTAATAGACTCATGTTTTTGTAACAGAAAAAAATATTGTTCCACATTGAGTCCATCAACTTCTTCATACATTTTTAAAAATAATAAATTATTGGATAATGAGTTTCTATAAGTTCTAGAAGTTTTTTTGGAAGATGTTCCTTAGATGAATTGTGGTTGTTATCTAAAAAAATATCTCACATCGTTATTGTTTTTAATGTACAGTGTTTGGATATTTAAAAGGATCATACATAATGATTATAACAAATCCCATTATTTGATGTTGTTATGCTACATGTTATCTTAAAAATGAAATTAGATAGAGTGGATTGAATAATTCTTTCCGAACCCGATCCTATTATAAAAATATGTACTAAATGTTTTATAGAGATATAAAATTTCATAAATACTATATGTTTGATTAAAAATATTTAGTTGCTTTTCTATTTTGATAATTTCTATCATCATGAGTTATAATGATCTCATGATATAAGTTTTTATTGATTAGGGAAGAAACCTATTCAAATGTAAAAAGTTTTATTTCATGAATTTCACTATACAGTCAAAAGTAGATAGTATTTTTTCTAATTAAGGTTGTTTATGATGGTTAAAAACAATTAAAAACAATTAAAAACATTTGAAGTATATGATGTTTGGAATTTTAGAAACATAAAAATTTTCTTATCTAGGGAATATGGGAATGTTTCTAAAGTTTTAAATAATTCCATGGAAATAAATGAGATGATTTTTATTGGAACAAATTCTCCAAAAAAATTTATTTAGATAAACTTTTAGTCTAATTTCAATGAAAAAAATATATATGATATTTTAACTTTTAAAGATATACAATATGATCAAATAAATATGTTGTAAAAATATTTGAGTAATGATAATTATTGAATCTTATCGTCATATTAATGTCATTTACAATGTTCATTAGATATAAGTTAATGATGGATGATGATACACAATCAGTTCTAATGCAAGTATTTGGATAAAGAAAATCAGAATGTCTTATGAGATGTTAATATTAATTTTATTAATAATGAATTATATAGATATTTTTGATGTGGAAATTTTTTTACATATCTATTAGAGTATTAAGATTCATTGGGGTTATATTTTTGTTGGATCAAATTTCCTTAATTTTTTTCGAAATGTTATTTAAAAAATAGACGATTTGTAGAAGATCTTTTAATGTTCCCAAAATAAAAAAAGAATTTTTCGATTCTCATAATGAGCAAGATGTTTTTTAACGATACATAACATTGAAGTAAAATAAATTAAATTAAGAGAGTGGTTGACGGAGATTTTATAGTGCTTAATGAATAGTCTAGACACATTGAGAAGAATTTAAAAATATTGAGAAGGATTTTTGAATTTATAGTATTTATTGAGCGGGAAAATTAAATGGAGTTCCCAAAATTTCAATTTCAAGCACACCTATATAAAGTGGTGAATTTTTTAGTAGATCCTAGAAGTGCTATTAAGAAATATATAAACATGTTAAAGTGCAAGAGAATTTGTTTGATACAAATACATCAGATAAACATGACATTAGACAATGTTTTGTTTGCCAGAGTTTTGAGAATGATGCTTCTAACCAAGGAATCACATTGTTTAATTGAAAAATAATATTTTATTAATGAATAGATAGGTTTTTATTATAATTTTATAGAAAATTCTTATATCAATAAAAATCAAAAAAACTAGGAATAATGATGTTGCAATGTTTTATAAAGGGAAAAACTAAAACTTTATAGATTAACCTTTCTATATGGACCTTTATGGATAAAATTTCAGGATAGATAACAAACTAACTGAAGAGGTTATAACCTACTACAACCTATGAAAATATAATTAGTGATTTTTTAGGAAGTGAAAGAGTGATTTTTGGTTGGATTAGATTACTCAAGAGGGGGCAGGTGAATTGAGTAACAATAAATTTTCTGTAAAAAGTATTTCCCCAAAAATTAGATACAACCCTGTTAATCAAGGTTATGTTGTTATAAGAGTATGACTATTTAAACAACTTCTTAGAAGATTGATTAATTATCAGTAATATTAATATCAGTTATTTATGTTACTTTTTAAGCTATTATAATAAGACACGACTGTTATAACTTCTTTCGAAGACTAACTACTCAAGTGAATATAGTGATTTTTGAGTTATATAGAAAATCAATAAAAAATATGACTAAATTAAGCATCACATCAGATATGAAACAAGTGGTTCAGTATCAAGCCAAGACCTAATCCACTTCACTTGGTGATAACCTACCACCAAGCAGTTTATATAAATAAACATGATCCACACTTTGGATAGTGGTTAACAACAATACGCAGAACTATCCAGGCCACACAGGGACCTCTTCCACACTTATTAGTGGGTATACACATGAGTAAAAGAATTTTTATGTAAGGATATTTCATTCCTTCAGTTTAATGTAGGATTAAATGTGTGTTTTTAAAAGATACAAACTCTTAATAAAAGAAAAAAATTGATACACAACAGAGCAGTACTATTGAGATAGGTTTAGAAGTGCTCTGAGTGTTGGAAATGGAAGGTCTAGACTTCTAGGATGATGAAGATGCAGAATTTGAGTCTTCTTCTGGAAAACAGTATGTCACAGGACAACATGATTGGCATGTGTTCTTTGTGAAGTTAGACAGTACGAAGATGTTCTCATGATTTCAGAATGCTTCGTGTGTTCTTCAGCAGAATTGATTTGAATGAAACACTCATTTCTTCAAAAATAGATTTAAGTGTGTTCTTTTTGTCATGCTTCTTATTAGTATCGTGCCAAACAGACTTATTTTCTGGGCCATGTTACTCTATTATCTAGGATTTCATGTGTTGGAGCTGATAGGTTGCATGTATTTTGCAACTCGTACCTCTACTGTCTGATGATACGTCTACAAAAAACATTAATTATGTTAGTGCATTAAAAATCGTCAAATATGACCATTATAGATTAAATTTAAAGACGACACAATATATTAGGAAAATGTGTCACACTATGTCATGAAAATAATGTCTCATTCACACAGTTTCAGGATTGGTCATAGTGTATTAATGTCATAGTGTCTCGTGGTCACGGTGTCTTGTGGTCACGGTGTCTCATGGTCATAATGTCTAATAGTCACGGTGTGTTGTTCATAGTGTATAAATGTTCACGGTTTTTGGATGTCATGGTGTATAGATGTCACTATGTTTGCCTCACGGTGTCTTCTTCACGGTTTCTTCTTGTTTATTGTGTCTGATTTACTTTTCTAGAAAGACATAACCTTTTACAGACACACGATGTCTCTGACATTTAAAAATAATTTTATTCATACCTAAGAAGTGATGAATATAGAATGGATTAGATTTAATAAGATGTCAAAGAAGGTATTATAAAAGTAAATCACGGATAGTATAAAGTAATTAAACTGAATTTAGAGAAATTAATATCTTGAATGGATCTTCTTAAAGCATTAGAATATTTCAACCATAATACACATGACATTATATTATTTACATTATTTAACCAGGTTGAATAGGATTTGTGATCATTAAAACATGATTAATACATGGGGATTCCAACAATCTCCCCCATTTTGATGATCACAAATCATGTAGATTTAACGTGTATATGTGATTCAACTATAGATATAGAGATAAATGTCTAACATATAGGGATTTCTCCCCCTTTTGGGACTATCAAAAAGATGAAATAAGATAAGTCATGAAAATTGCACATTTCATTAATGAAAATAAGATCCAGTACAAAAATAAAAGAAGTAAAAGAAGAAACATCATTACTATCAAAAAGGAGTAATGAATTTTATTCTTCAGGGGCTGGAATTCCCTTTTACTTTAGCAGGAGTTGCAGAAGAGGAAGCCATATGAGCAGAGGTAGATGTAGAATAAGGGAGTGAGGTAGTTGATAGATAAGGTAAAGGAAGGCCTTCAAAAACATGTGGATCTAGAGTAAGAGTAGTATAAGATCGAGGTAGGTGTTGATCAAGGATCACATGCCTAATTAGACTCAGAGCTTGGCTGACAGACATAGTAGTGGTGGCAAGGGAAGAGGTGATAGTAGGCAATCCATGTCTTGTACGTGCAGTGGAAGGTGCAACAATGTCTATACTCGGTACATGAAGACAATTCCTTAGAAGCTTAATTAATTCTACAATGATCTCTCCACTATACCACATGGATTTCTCAAAATCATCCTTGTTATCCACAAACTTGTCCAACAACTAAGAAAAATCTGTGAGATTTTGGAATTGGGTCTTGAAATCTTGAGTAACAGGAGGAATCCTCAGATTTTCCACAAGATACTCGATATTGTTATTCATGTCAGTCTTGTAGAAGATTCTGTTGAAGTATAAATCCACTTTCATGGAAATCTCTTGCAGAGCATCATTTACAATTTTAGAATGCATTTGGACTAGGTCAAGAACTCTGTCATTTTTCATGATAACTTCATGTAGAGAATATTTATTAAAGCTACTAAGCATTGTCTGAAGTTATTCTCCGGACATTATTCTTAGATGGTCACTATCTAAATAAGGTTTTGAGGATTTACTAAAGGCATTAAGAAGTACTGACAACGGTTGTGACAGATTTCAGTTGATTCAGTAATTTCTATAGACACCCCGTATACTCATCAATGTGTTTTTTTAGATTAACCACAAGATCTCACATTTCATTCCCTATATTTTTGTTCCATTTAGAGACCTTTTCAGCTAAGAAAGCTATGTGTCACCGAATCTCAGAGACAAAATTCGGTGGGGTTTGAGGAAAAATAGGTTCCAAAGGATGAGAAATAAGCTCTGATCTCGAATGCTTCTCTTTTTGCATGTCTCCAATCATACCTAGAAGAGTCTTCACTGTAGTACTAAGTAGTCTATTCACAACTCATACATCCTGAATCCCATAAATCATTTTGGGTTATATTTTACAAATATCATTCTCCAACAATAATTAGGCATCTTTCACAATTAGATGTGTCACAAGAGCAGGGTGAGGATTCATAAATTTTTTAACACTAGCCAAAGGGTATCACCAAATTACATTAGATCATACTTACTCAAAAAATGATGGTTGTGCTAATGAAGGTTCAAAAACAGGGATTTCTACAGTTTTAGGTTCATTTATAGGGGCAAAATTAGAGACCGATGTCAACTGAGACAAAGAGGAAAGGTCACGACCTTTTGCTGAGACATTCTAAGAGTAATACACATCATTGAAACTAGGAAACTTATATCTAGTGTCTACCAAACATTAAACAATCAAGATTGGTACATCGATAGACTCTGGATTTGGGGGTTTCTCCCCCTCAACAGTTGCATCATTCTCAGAACTGAGAAGCTTAGGATCATGATCCATTTCCACAGATTCATCACATAGTTCTTCTCTCATTTCCTGCCCAGCTAGCTGAAAAGCCATCTCATTCATTTCCTCAGCTGATGTAATTATCTCAATAACATATTGTTCCACTAGGAGTTTTTCAATGGTAGCCTCTTACATAACAGGTATCTCTTCCCCTATAGGTTCTCCCATGGAATTTTTTCAGTTTTTTTTGCAACAGATTCTGTTTCAACTCGAGGTTGATCTTCCAGATTCGCAACATCTTTAGGTGAAAGGAATTATTTTTAACTTACTAGAAGAGGTATTATAGTGCTATCTTTATCAATTGAAATAGTTTCCCTAGGGGGGCACATTCACCTCTTCTTCCTCTTCTGAATAATATTCAATAACCTCATCTTCTTCCAAACTAGGATCAAAGATATCTATTTTTCTTGAAGTATGTTCCATAGGATTTAATTTTACATATAGTCTATCATTGTCTTCTACCCATTCTTTTTACAAGGGTTCCAATTTATCTTCATCCTCTTTATAGTTTCTCTCGAAAGGAATTACTCACAATCCATTATAACTTCCTCATTAGGTCCAACCATACCTTTGGAAAAAATCATGGCTTAGATAAGCCGAGAGTAAAACAATGAGGTTTACATGGATGTGGCTTTGATTAATTCACACATATGGTGAATGATATACTTCCAAAGGTTGATCGTATTCCCGTTTGTCATAAGGTTGATCAGAAACACATCCTGATATTTCAAAACAGTAAAATCACCTTTTATGGAGCTAATAAGGTTCTGTATAAACATAAACAAAAGCCTTGAAACTCCATCTAGTTCAGTTTTAGTGGCTCTCCTCTTGGTGCCTTTTCCAGTTAAGTCTTTCAAAGAATTCTCTAGATCAAATAATTCGGTTGAAGGTGGAGGTGCTCCCTGATAATCCTCATAGATTCCTTCATGAGATATACAATGGCATGCACCCCTAACCTCGATGAGAATGAGAATTTTTTCCCATTGATACAGCTTCTCAAAACATATCTATCCTCAAACTCAAAGGAGAACTGAACATATTGATAAAACTAATCCACTAACTTAAGATAGATAGGTCTATCTTCCTTCGAAAACCACTCTAGACATCATTTCTCTCTTAAAGCTCTCAGAACCAAAGACTTACTTGATAAAAGGCATATGTGGAAAACCAATTTCTCATATATGAAAACTCGGTTTACCAGATTTGGGTTTAGAGGACCTTCGTTTGCTATCATGGGTGCAATTTTTATTTTCATTGTGCTACGTTTCTCAGGAGTTGATGATGAAGGGAATTTCATCCAAGGCATCCACCGAATGTTCAAGAGAGCGAGAGAAGGGTTTTAGGTTTGAAGAGAGGTTTCGAATGAGTGAATAGAATAAATCTCTCGTGAAGGACTAATGATACATCCATTATTTTATCACTTAGGAAGAACAAAGGTCGCAAAAGTAAAAGTGAGGGAAAAAAAAAAGTTAAAAAGGATAATTACTGTAATATAATTTCTAATTAAAAAATAAAAAACATAAAGAATATTTATAGTGAGATCATCGAATGGTTGTTATGGTGCGACAGTAACACAATGAGATAGTAACTAAGCATTACGGCGGGACAATATACATGAACATTAATGTGATACGGTGAACATGAACTTTACAGTGAGACAGTAACTGTTAGATAGTAGTCATGAAGAACTAACTATGAGATAGTAATAATGAAACAATAATATATAATAAAAGAAGAAATTTACTTATGATTTATCATGCCTAATTCATGTATAATTTATTCTATTATCTCATAATTTGATAGTTTGGTGAATATATCAGCAAGATGATATTCAGTACCAATGAATTCGAAAGTGATATCACCTTTTTGATTATGATCTCTCAAAAAGTGATGTCTTATATCAATATGATTTTCCCTAGAATGTGAAATAGGGTTTTTGGATATGTTAATAGAACTTGTGTTGTCACAGTTTATAGGTACATGCCTGAATTGATATCCATAATCTATTAATGTATGTTTCATCCACAAAATTTGTTCACATCAACTACAATCAGATATTTATTCAGCTTCTGAAGTAGATAATGCAACATAATTGTGTTTTGTGCTAAACCATGATACTCGTCACTTGCCTAAAAGTGACATGTTCCAGAGGTACTTTTTCTATCTAACATACAGCCACTGATGTCAGCATCAGAATAATGAACGAATTCAAATTATTTTCCTCTAGGATAGAATAGCCCTAGATTGGGTGTATTCTTGAGCCATTTGAAAATTATTTTCACCGCAATTAAATGAGATTCCTTAATATTTTCTTGAAAATGAGGACACATACACATGCTAAACATAATGTCTGGTCGACTAGCAGTTATGTAGAGTAAACGTCTGATCATTTCTCTATAAGTTGTTTGATCAAGAAAATTTCCATCTTCATCAAGATCCAACATACAAGTGGTACTCATGTGAGTGTTACTACAATTAGTGCTATCCAATCAAAAATTCTTTAGAAGATCTCTAGTATATTTACTTTGAGTAAAAATAATTCTATCATTATTTTGAATGATTTGAAATCCAAGAATGAATTTTAGTTCACCCATTAAACTCATTTCAAATTCGTTTTGCATCATTTTAGAAAAATATACACATAATGATTTTTTTGAAGATCCAAAAATAATGTCATCTACATAGATTTGAACAACTAAAACATCATTAGATATTCTTTTTATAAAAAGGGTAGGATCAACTATTCCTTTAATAAAAACTTTGGAAATAAGAAAAGTTCTCAACCTATCATACCAAGAACATAGAGCTTGTATTAAACCATATAAATAATGTGATAATTTAAACATATGATTTGGAAAAAGAGGGTTTATAAATCAAGTAGGTTATTCAATAAAAATATCCTCAGCTATATACCCATTTAAAAATGCACTTTTAACATCCATTTGATATTGTTTTAAATTCCAATGTGTAGCATAGGAAAGTAGGATTCTGATGGCTTCATGTCTAGCTACTGGTGAAAAAGCCTCCTCACAGTCAATTACTTATTATTGGATATAGCCTTTAGCAACAAATATAGACATGTTTTTAACTATGTTACCAGCTTCATCTACCATATTTATAAACACCCATTTAGCTTCTATGGTGAATGTGTCCTTGGGCCATTCAACAAGTTTCCAAACATTTTTCCTTTAAAACTGATTAATTTATTCATGAATAGCCATCACCCAAAATTCATCAATGATAGCATCATTAATGTGTTTAGGTTCAAGTTGTTACAAGAAGTCCTAATGTTTAACCTGATTTCTAAGAGAAGCTCTAGTTTGCGTTCCTTTGTCTAGGTCTCGTACAATAACATCTAAAGGATGGTTCTTAATAGTTCTAATAGTTCTAGAAAAGGTGGGACTAGTGATTCTTAGTTCATCGATAGGTCTAGGTTCATTGTGACTTGATTCTATGGAATTTCTAGAACCGGATGATTTCACAGATTCTTTCACATTAGTGTTTGAGGATTTGGAAATGATGTTCAGATTTGATAAATCATCCTCTAGGTTTTTTAGAGAAGTTTTAGGCTCATGTGGATCTGTTTCATCAAATTTGACATGGACAAATTCTTCCACACACTTATTCTTTTATTTATTACTATATATGCTTTAATACACATAGAATATCCTAAAAAAATACATTCATCACTCTTGGATGAAAATTCGTCAAGATTTTCCTTAGTATTAAGAATATAGACTTTACATCCAAAAATATTGAAGTAGTTGACTTTGGGGTTTCTATTGTTCCATAACTCATAAGGAGTTCTCTTAATAATTGGTCTGATCAACACTCTATTAATTATGTAGCATGTTGTTTTGATAGCTTCAGCCGAAAAATAAATTGGTAGGTCATATTCACTAATAATTTTTCTAGCTATCTCTTGCAGGGTTATATTCCTTCTTTCTAAAACTCCATTTTGTTGAGGTGTTCTTGGGGAAGAGAAATTGTGATTATAACCATTTTGTGAGAAAAATAATTCAAACTCTGTATTTTCAAATTAAAGTCCATGATCACTTCTTAAGGATTTGATTCTCCATCCACTAATATTTTCTACAAACTTTTCATATTTAGTAAAATAAGAGCAGGCTTCACTTTTGTGAGCCAGAAAGAATGTCCAAGTATATCTAGAAAATTCATCTACAGGAACATAAACATAGTGCTTCCCATTTATTCTAGAAATTATATATTTTCCTAATAAATCCCTGTGAACCATATCAATAGGTTGAGAAGTTGACACTTCTTTCTTTGGATTGAAGGAAATTTTGTGTTGTTTTCCCTTTTGATAGGGATTACAAAATTTTTCATTTGGAAACTCAGGTTTGGGTAAGACATTTATTAAACCTTTTCAAGTTAACTTTCTAAGTGAGTGAACATTATAGTGACCTAGTTTCCTATGCTAGAGCCATGACTCATAATGAAATATACATAAACATGAAGCATTTTGAAAGGCTAAGGAATCTATGTTAGCAGAGTAAACATATTCATTTCTTAAAGTAGAAAATGCTAATTCATCATTATAATTAATGATATTTCAAACATTATTTTCAAATCTAACATGAAATCTATTATCACATAATTGTGAGATACTAAGAAGATTATATTTTAATACATCAACAGATTATACATTAGAAATAAATACTTAATTAGATTTACCGATTTGGTCGAGGCCAATAATCATTATTTTGGCATTATCACCAAATATTAAAAGTCCTCCAAATATTTTGATTAAATTCGTGAAGCATGAGTACTCTCCTGTCTTGTTCCTTGAACATCCTCTGTCCAAGTACTATAAACTTTTACAAGAACTCTTTATTAATCTTTCCTACAAAAATAATAAGCAAAAAAATATTTTGGTACCCATACTTATTTCGTTCCAGTAATATTAGTAATAAGTTCTTTGGGCACCCAGATTTTCCTCATAGGTTTCCTATAATCATTAAGTAATGTATTTGAAAAATATACTCTATTAGGTCCACACAAACTTGAAACCATATAATATGTTCCATTAGTTGATTTGTGTGTTGATCTGGGAGTAAAACTATATGTCCAAGATCTTGAAACAAAATTTTTTCTACCAAGATTTCTTTTTCCCGGTTGATAACCAATGAAAGTCTTGTAATTAGAGAAAATTTGTTTTCCTAGAATTTGAGTAAGGGTATTCTTCCCATTGGTAATATTTTCATGGTCATTCTTCAAATGGTCATTAGAAAATTTTATTTTGTTTTTTTCTTTGAGAAATTGAGAATTTTTTTTCTTATTTAGTTGTGAGTTCAGATTTAACAGTGATAGTGAGAGAATATTGTTTCTTCAAGGATTTATATTTTTTATTTAGTTCATTTCATGTTTCTTCAAGCATGATAATGTATTCAAGCATAACTTTATTATTCAAGTTCTCAGAGTCACTCTCATATGTAGAATAGTATGAATTTTGTACATGAGAATCCAGTGTTACCTCATATGTGTTTTTCAAAAAACACATATCGAATTTGTTTTAATGTTCATCATGTGATGTTTCTGATTTACTTGAACTACCATCAGAAGAACTACAGGTTGCTTTCATGGCATATTTTACTTCTTATCGTTGTCCTCATATTTCTTTTTTGTACTTAAACTTTAGATAATTTTCCTTGATATGTCCTATGTGGTTATATTCATAGCAGAAAATTTCATTAGCATTTTCATTTCTTTTCCAATCCTTCTTCCAATTTACTTTTTGGTCATATTTTCCCGTGAAGTTACATTTTCTGAAAAAGTTCTTTCTTCTTGTAAAATAGTTTAAATATTCTAACTAATAGAGACATATCATCATCACTTTCCGGTGATGATTGATTACTAGTAGAGATTTATACAGAAGCTTCTGGTTTCCCTTTGTCATTGTGTTTAGAGGTGGTGGTTTTGAATGCAACAAATTTCCTCTTTGGTTCTCCTCCTCTTCATTGTTGACTTTTATTTCCTCTTCATACATTATTAGTTTCCCAATGAGTTATTTTATAGGTATCCTGATGATGCCTCATGATTCTATAATAGGGAAAATGGTTCCCCTCCATATGTTGGGTACACATCTAAGAATTCTCATTATTTGTTCCTTGGCAGTGACTTCTCTTCCAAGCGATATCATTGTGTTGAAAATTTCATTGAACCTAAGACACATGTCCGAAATAGGATAATCAATTTTAATTTTAAAATTATCATATTTGATAGTATAAGTATTATGTATCATTTATTTTACACTAGATGTTCCTTCATGTGAGATAAACAGGGTATCCCAAATTTCATGGGTAGTTTTACAAGCATAAATTATATCGAATTCCTCATTTCCTAAGGAGAAGTATAAAGCATTCATAAATTTGAAATTTTTATTGTAGGAAATTTTGGAAGGTTCATCCCATATGATTCTATAAGTATCAGGAATACTATATTCATCTACAATGGAAGACCATATTTCAAAACTCATACTCTCTAAATGCATTTTCATTAAAAAAATTCAGTGAGCATTTATGGTTCCTTTAAAGATTGGTGGTCTGTTGGTTGGAGCACCTTCCAATATATTATCCATAACAATTTATTACATTAAAAGATATAGAAATTTAGAATTAACAGAAATTTATAGATCTTTAAAGTAAAACAACATTCACATTTGTATAAGATTACACAGTGTAATAATAAATGTGCCTTTAATACAAAATTTTGGTCAGAGTAGATTACTCAAGAGGGGAGGGGAGAATTAAGTAACTATAAAAATTTCTGTAAATCGAATTTCTCAAAAAAAAAAGATACATCCCAGTTAATAAAGGTTATAATTTTATAAGAGTTTGACTGTTTAAATAACTTTTTAGAATACTGATTAATTCTCTGCATTCTTAATATGAATTATTAAAGTTACTTTTGAAGCTATTCTACTAAGACAATACAGTTATAACTTATTTGAAAGAGTAACTATAACACTGAATTTAGTGATTTCTGAGTTACATAGAAAATAAGTAAAACAGAGAAGACTAAATTAAGCTGCACGACAGATATGAAACCAGTGGTTCAGTCTAAAGACGAGACCTAATCCACTCCAGTTGGTCATCACCTGCCATCAAGTAGTTTATATATATAAACTTGATCGACATTCTGGATCGGGGTTAACAACAGTACGTAGAACTATCCAGGCCACACATGTACCTCTTCCAAATTTCTTCTTGGGTACAGACAAATAGGCCACACAAGGACCTCTTCCACACTTATCAGTGGGTATACAGGAGAGTAAAAGCATGTTTGAATAAGGATATCTTATTTCTTTCAGTTTAATACAGGAGACAGAGCATGTTTATATAAATATACACACTAATCTCGAACGTTAATAAAATGATACACAGTGGGGATGTAATATTTAGATGGGATTAGAAGATCTCAGAGTTTTTGTCTCTGCAGCAATGGACTTTTGGGATGAAGAAGATGAAAAACTTGAGTCCTCATCTGGAAAACAGAGTGTCAAAAGATAGCAAGATTGTTGTTTTTTCTTCATGATCTTAGACAGTGTGAAGATATTCTTGGGATTATAGTATGCTTCGTGTGTTCTTCAGCAGAATCGAGTTGTATGCAACCATCATTTCATCAGAAATTGGTCTAATTGTGTTCTTGGTTTTCATGATTCTTCTTAGTATCATGCCACACTCACTTTTTCATGCCTCATTACTCTTTTATCTTGCAGTGCATGTGTCAGAGCTGACAGGTTGCATGTATTCTTCACCTCGTACCTCGTACTGTTCGATGATATTTCTACAAAGATACTTTAATTATGTTAGTGCATTAAAATCATTTAATATGACTGTTAGAGATAAAATTTAATGATGAAAATAAATATTTGGAAACAATGTCATACTATGTCATGGAAATGGTGTCTCCTTCACACTATGCTTGGATTGGTCACAATGTTGGAATGTCAAGGTGTCTCATGGTAATGGTCTCTCGCAATCAGGGTGTCTCATGGTCGTAGTGTCTAGTTTATGGTGTCTGAATGTTCACATTGTCTGGATGACTCGGTGTCTGGATGTCACAGTGTCTACTTCACGATGTCTTCTTCATGGTGTTTTCTTGTTAAGGGTGTCTAATTTACTTTTCCAGAAAGACAAAACCACTGCTAGACTCACGGTGTCTCAGACTATTCAAAATAATTATATTTATACTTAAGCAATGATGGTCATAAAATGGATTATACTTAACAATTTGTCAAAGAGGGTATTAAAAATGTAAATCAAGGATAGTATAAAGTTATTAAATTGAATGTAGAGAAATTATAGTATTGAATGTATCTTCTTAAAGAATGAGAATACATTAAACAATAATACACCTGATTAGATATAATTTGTAGTATTTAACCTGGATGAATAGGATTTGTGATCATTAAAACATGATTAGTACCTAAGGAGTCCACCATTGATGTTTTAATATGAAACATCTTTACAAAATTCTGATCCTATTGGTGATGTTTTGTAATGTTTTTATAAAATTAGTGTTACATATTTATCTATATTGAAATAACATGTACTATTGATTTGATATTATTGAAATTAAATTAAAGGTATAACCACATAAAAATGGTTGTTTTCATGTAGATTATGTCGTATTAAACTACTTTCAAAAAATGATAAGGACTCGTTACTATTATTTAGTTGTAGACTTTGTTAATTCTTTTTGTTTCGGTGGTTGTGCTTGTGTGGTTTCTTTTTAGAAAATTTATAAATATTTAATTGGAGGAAAATGTTGATTTATAAGAAATAAGAAATTGTAAAAATAAAGAAGATAACGATTTACCTCTTCCCACTTTTATATATCACATTATTCCATTAAATTAATTCAAAGGTATGGTTACCTAATTTGAATATTTTCAAAAATTAGTTGAACAATGAGTTTATAATGGTTCTTCAAGAATTCTATAAATAGTAAGGGGATTTATGATGGTCAATGGAAAGAGCTATCATATATCTAAAAATAGAATGTCTCAATTTTTAATCATTCTATTATGAAGTTCCTAAATCTATGATATATGGGTTTTCTACTTCTACATAGAATGATCCTCTTACATCTAATAATAAGAAAAATATGTAGTATGTTTGTAAAGGTATAAATTCCATTCTTTCCTCACTTTTAGAATGTTATCTACTAAAATTTAAAAGTGTTAAAACTAATAATGGAAATTGTTAAATGTTCAGGAACATCTATGAAGGAAATGTTAATGTTAAAAAAAATGTTAAATATCTAGAGGCTAATGTATAATGATAAAAATATGAGATGACTAATTTTTTAGTGACTAATTTTGAAGGTAGAAATAAATTTTATTTCCCTTAAAATTTATTTAATAGAAGTTGGAGGATTAAATTATTCTTTTATGATATTATTAATTATTCTTGATAAGTTCGATGCTAATGTTTCATGATTATAATATAGAGTCTCTGAAAATCTATCTCCATTTAACGTCATAGGTAAATAAAGAAATAATTCATTTTCATTTTAATTATTATTTTTTGAACTAAATATTAAATTTAGTTTAATGGAGTTTCTATGTCTGATGGCATACCCGATATGCAACAATGGGTTTTATTGAAATATTACATTTCACAATAATAATACAGTATTATTATTTTAAATGGTAGTTAACACATAGTTTTTGTATTTGAGGGAATGAGTATAACTAACTATAATATGATTATAAATATTTGTTAAATGTTTTTACATTTGTCCAATAAAAATTAAAGGCTTAAGATATGAATGAATCTAATTTTAACCATAATTTACTTTAAAAGGTTGATTTTCCACCATTTGATGGAGAAACATCTTTAAATAAAGTTTTGGTCTCTTTTATATGTTCTATTTTACCATATAAAATTCTTCTTTATAATAGGGACATCAAAATTCACTTTGGGTTATTTTTTGTATTTTTCTGATAAAATTCAGATTTTGAAGAATAGTGGAAAATACTATATTTTAATTCAAAACATCATTTTAATCAAATTTATTTATCTAGATAGATTATCTTTTTAATTTGTTTTAAAGTGTAATTAGATTATATTTTTACCATTTAACCCAATTTTTTTATGGGAAGTAATTTCACATGGAAATTGGACATAAACAAGTGTAAATATTTTGATAGTTTTTATTTCTCAAAAACACGTTTTTTCTTTTGACAACGAGAATTGATTTTAATTTAATTTCTTCAACTTCTGTGTTATGAATTTGGAAATATTGATTCCATATTTGGAATTAGTATTTCCAAATTGTGTAAATAGGTAACTTTTATTTTTAGACATTATGAATATTTACTTAATTAAAAATTTTATTTACCATGGTTAAAGAGGAAATCTAATAAATAAGGGTAGAAAATATTATTATAATAATATAAAATTACTATAACATGTGTCCTAATTATATTTGTGGATTCATATTGGACCATTGGAATCCTTGGGACTATTTTGGGGCCCCATAGAGCCACTTGGGAGTGATAATGACAATTTATATTAATTAATTAAATGTACAGAAAAAAATGACAAAAACAAATATCTTTTAGTAAATTAATTAATACATAGGGTTATATAAGTTATATATTAGAATATAAATATTATTTTGAAAGAAAAATAATATAATACATCATGGTATTTGTTTATAATTTTTGGACATCATATAAATAAAATTATTAATGATAATATAATTATTTTGTGTTTACCTCATTAAAGAATGAATCAAATAAACAATATTAAAAACATTAAAAAATATCCAAAACCTATCCAATTATTATTTATTGTTTTTACTTCTAACATTAGACATCTTATATTTGACTTTAATGAGTTTTGGACCTTCAAAAACAGTAAATAATTATATATAAAAATAATATTATAAAGATTTTGTAAAGATCCCCTCTTCCCCCTTATAAAAATCCCTCACATCTAACCCATTACTCACACTTCTCATACCCCTTGGATCATCAAAACTCTACCAAATTAATCTCCCTACATACCTATATCCCTTTTAGATGCATTATCCTAGGCATAAGGCAATGCAAGTAAACCTTCTTGTTCAAACCAAAGCGAGATACTCAATTTCAAGGTAACGTCTTCTCTTATGTTCTTTTGTTTTATTTTACTTCTCCAACCAAATAAAATATTTTTTTTTCTTTATTTTATAAAAAAAATAATATCCTCAATATAGAATGTTGTTGGTATGAGATGTATTCGAACTACACTTACACACACCTCCATCTAATAGATATAGAACATACAGTTTCTATGGACAACGAACTACTACCTCACGAAACGTTGATTGTTTAATCTTCTCCTACCACATCTCATGGTGGAAAAAATGATGGAACTTTATTTATATATGATATATATTATTTTTATGTTTTCTATTTTATTCTTTAATTTTTATTTACAAACATACCTTTATCATTTCTAATATGTGTAAATATGATAATTTCATTTGAAGAAGTGCGGACTACAGCCCACTCCAGGTGATGTGATTCGTTTATGACATACATGGAACATGTACAAAATGAAATTAATGAAGTTGTTTAAAATATATATCATATGATATTATAAATGAATTATTATATACCTATGTATCATTATGTTTACATTCCATTAAATTTTAAAGAGAATTGAAAGTAGCGTTCATGCGTACGTACGACTTACCATCTCCATGAACAGTGTATTTCATTTCTTATCTCCAAATGGTATGTAATATTATAACTACATAAATATACTCGATATATATGATATATATGATATATAAATCATTAATATCATTTTGGAGATAATGTACATTTTACCACATGAACAACTTGCATTTATATGAAGTTCATTTTTGACACAAATTCATAATATCGAAAAAACGACCTTTATTAAATTAAATTACTACATAATTTTTATAACATGGTAATAAGTTATATAAATGGAATAATAATCTTGTGAAAGGTTATTAAGCATGTATATATTAACTTTATGTTATTATTTTGGAGTGTAAATAACAAAAGGGTCAAGTCGGACATGAGGTAATGGTTTTCTTATATCACTTTTAATTCCATGAGATTTCCATTGTTCACCACTAAATTATTTAATGTGGTGTATTTTGTACTAAAATTTGGTATATATTTTGATGATTCTATTTATTTTAATTTTATTCTATGAATCATTATTTTGTTATTAACTTTTTTTCATACAACTTGATTGATTACAATACGTTAAGGGATTTTCATCTCACTTTTTATTCCCATGAGATTCATGCAATATTTTACACTTTTTTATTTTGTATGGTGTATTTAATATAAATAATTATATTTGTTGTGTAATATCCTTTAATTTATGGTTATTTACCTCTTTATTGATTTATCCTACATCAATGGGGTGTATGTTTCGTATGTTACCAAATTGGTAAGGGAACCATTCACCATACTCTTTATAAAAGACTTCTTTTTGTTATATATTTCAATTTATATGATATTATGTGGGGATATATGATTTTATATCATTATTGAAATAAATATTATGTCCAAGTGATGAAATACCCTTTTCTCTCTCATTAACTCATTTTCTAAATTTTAATGTGACCCCGTTAGGATATCAAATTTCTGTAAGGGAACCTCTTCACCCAATTTCAATTCATTGGGTTAAACATATTGTACATGATAATGTTGTGCTATGAATATGGGTGAATAAAATATTATTTTTTTACACTTAATATCCACTTATATTGGGTGTGTTTATATTTTTCACGCATAATTATTTCATTGGTTTATCATGAATTTAAGGATACCGTCTTTATAAGGGACTTTGTCTCAATTTACAGTCCATTGAGACTTCATTGTTGTTTTGAACCAATTCACTTTTATATGGTGTATATATTTTCCTTTGGAATATTATATCATGAATACCTTTATTCTCATGATATTATAAAATTTTTATTAAATGTTATTCTTCAATTATTTGTATTCAAGCATCTCTATTTTGGTTAATAACTCCTTACCTAAAATATTGTTTTAAAGACTTATTCTTCTAAATATTTCTCATTAATGTCCAATATTTAAAAATGGTTTTAAGTATTTATTTTAATGGGTATTAATGTTTTAAAATGTTAATTTCTTTAAACGATTTAAAGTGGTATGGGACACTTTGATTCAAAAATCTCTTTATAAAATGTTTTAATTGGTTTTGAAAATGGTATGATAATTCATTGATTATGCCTATATCGTGAAATGATATGTTGTGATTGAAATGTGTAAATGTTATCATTACTTTATTCGTGTTTTATGTTTTATGAATTTGTTATGGTTTTTGGGAATTGTTTACGTATACAAGTGGTTTCGTGATAATCCTTGGGCGGGTGAGCCTGAGATATCTCACCAATTCATTGGACAACGTGACATAGGTAAAGGATAATTTTTCTCCGAAGAGATTTTAGGAATATACTGTGATGGGTATTCCAACCTAACTCCCTATCTAGCTGCGATAGCTAAAATGTCAGGATGATATTGATTCCACATGATACCTTTATGATATGATTTCTATGTGTTATTCATAAATCATATGATTTCATGAGGTATGTTATGATCGGAAATTATGGTTTCATTGATTTGCATTTACTGATGGGTTAATGTTTTTTTTATAACCCTTACTGAGATTTTTATGCTCATACCATGTTTTTGAAATGTTGTCCATAGGACTTAAAGATGAATAGGGTCAAGGATGGGATCAAGGAAAAGTCATGTTTTCGAAAACATGGAACTAGACATGTTTCTTTTTAGGAGTTTATATATTATGAAAAAAATGCATACTGAGTAGTAGTTCCTACTTGTAATTTTTCAAGTTGATATGTAATTGTTATGGACTAATAATCTAAAACTCCAAATCTGAAAATACATTCAACGTGAATTATTCATTTAATTCAAGAATCTGTAATGTTTTAAGGACATGTCCTTATAGTTTGTATCAGAGTTCGGTTTAGATAAATTTAGAGGTTGGGGTGTTATTTAAGCATTAGTTACATACGCAAAATGGTTGGGATATTAGAAAGATTCATAGTTATTTTAGGGGTTATAAATGGTTATTATATTTTGGGGTGAAAAATGAAAGGTATTAGAAACCTTGGGGATAAAATATGTTATGGTTATTATTGAGGAATTTGAATCTTTTTTTGGAATGTTATGAAATTGTATAGTTTTTGAAAAAGGAAAACACGCAGACTATGTGACAACTCGTCACCTCAAACAAAGATGTGGGAATCGAACCCACTACCAATGTGTGATTTGGATTTATTGTCTACCACTAGACTACATGATGTCTCTGGTTATTGTGACTAATTTGATTTAGTTAAATGATTTTATTGATCGAGAATAAGTTTATTTCTGATGTTATGTATTATGAAATGGACATCCATAGTATAGGATAATGATTTTTTGATTAAGTACTAAAGGTTATTTTGGAAGACAATCTCTCTCTTGGGAACACTATATGATTAAGGAAATTAAAATACTATTGGATTTAATTTGTAGAGTAATGGTTAAAATATTATTTTGGAAGAATGTATGTTTTTATTTTAGACATAAAGTGATTTGGGTTATTTATAGAAATTATTAATCTATCATAGAGAATATGTGTTTAGGTTAATTACACATCAATATGAGACATTATGAGTTGTCAATGTTTTTGGAGATAAATGTTAAGATGTATTGTCGAAGAATATGTGATTAAATCCTTCTGAGTTTTGGGTTTTAATCTCAGTTTGGATTACATTGATGAATTTTAATGAAAATTTTCTATTGAAGGTCTTTCTTAAACGTTGGGTTATTTTTTTGAATTTTGGAGATTAAGAGTAGTATTTCTATTTATAAATTATTATCCTTTTGGGGATTATCTGATCTTGTGCTAGCCAATTTTGGTTTTGGTTGATTTTTAAAGATAGGGGAATTATATAGTTTATATTTTTAAGATTATGTGATACTCTAGAAAATTATTCTAGTACTTTAGGTGTGATGAAGTCATCTTGAATACTTACTTTTTGGAGAAAAGATGATTTTGTGGAAGAATTTTATTAAAGGATGACACTCTACATGAAAAGTATGTATGTTTCCTTACGATATTTTTCTATTTATTAATAAAATTAATCAACTCTATTAAAAGTATCATGAAGAAAAAATGATAAAATCTATCTTTTATCATCATAATTTTATCCAAACAAAACATTATGGTATTGTGGTGGTTAACTTTTCGTGATCATGTTCTATATCACTATATATTAATCTATGAGAGTTAGCTAATCTTCCATATCCATGATTTCATGGAATCCAAGTCTCTATTGTCTCGAGTGACCTTTGTACTTCTCTTCCTTTATTTTAATGTGATATTTCAAATGACTCATTTTCCGATATGGGATTTTCAATGACGTTTTTATGCTTAATTTTAAAATTGCGATGACGTAATTACCAAAAAGGATGAAGAATGTAACATCCTAGGTAAATAAATAAATTAATGCATTTAATTTTAATTAATATTTGTGAATTAAATATTAATTTTTATTTAAAAGGTATTCCATGTTAGATGGCGTACCTAATATGCAACAACATGGCTCTTTGAAATCTTACGTTGAACAAAAATAATATAATACTATTATTATAAATGGTTGCTAATGTCTTTCCATTGTTTTGGAGGAAATGAATATAACTAACTGAAATATGAGTATACATGTTTTTTAAATGTTTTTATATTTATCCAATATATTTTAGAGGCTTAAAATGTGAAGGAATATAAATTTAAGCATAATTTACTTTAAAAGGTTGATTTACCGCCTTATGATGGAGAACCCTTTTTAAATATAATTTTGGTCATTTTTATATGTTATATTTGACCAAATAATATTCTTATTTAGAATCAGGACATCAAAATTCACTTTGGGTAAAATTTTGATATTTTTCTGATAAAATTCATTTTTTGATGAATAGTGGAAAATACTGTATTTTAATTCAAAACTGCATTTTAATCTAATTTATTTATATGGTTATATTATCATTATAATTAGTTTTAATGTTTAAATAGTTTATATTTTTACCATTTAATCCAATTTTGGTCATTTTAAGAAATTTCACTTTGAAATTGGTTATAAAAAAGTGTCAATCTTTTGATTGTTATTATTTCATAAAAACAAGTTTTTTGTTTTGAAAGGGAGAATTAATTTTAAATTAACTTCTTCCACTTAGGTGTTTTGAATTTCAAAAAATGTATTCTATATTTGGAATTAGGAGGTCCAAATTTTGAAGATAGGTAACTTTTATTTTTAGACATTATGAATATTTACTTCAGTAAATATTTTATTTACCATAGTTGAAGTGTATATCTGTTAAATAAGGGTAAATAATTACTATTATAATAATATAAAATTACCCTAACATATATCCTAATACTATTTTTGGATACATATTCGAAAATTTGAATTTTTTTGTCGATTTTGGGACCCCATGGAGCCACATGGCAGTGATAATGACAATTTATATTAATTAATTTAAAGTAATGAAAAAAATGACATAAAAAATATCTTTTAGTAAATAAAATTTTACATAGGGTTATATAAGTTATATTTTTGACTATAAATATTAATTGGAAAAATTATTTGATTTCCTACATAATTCTAGTTTTTTTATAATTTTTAGTCAACAAATAAATAATATTATTTATGACACTATAATGATGAAGTGTTTACCTCATTAATTTTTTATTTAAATAAATAAGATAAAAAAATTAAATCAACATCTAAAACATATCCAATTATTATTTAATGATTTTATTTCGAACATGAGTCATCTTATCATTTACTTTAATGAGTTCTGGACCTTTAGAAACTGAAAATTATAATATAATAGAATAATATTTTCATGCTTTCCTAAATATCCCCTTCTCCCCGTATAAAAAGCCCTCACCTCTAAACCATTCATCACAAATCTCAAGACCCATGGATCCTCGAAACTCTACCCAATTAAGCTCCAAACATCCCTATCTTCCTCCAAGAAGCCTTTCCCTAGGATGAAGGCAATTCATGTAATCCATTTGGTTCAAACTAAAGGGAGATACTCGATGTAAATGTAATGTCTTCGCTTAAGTTCTTTTGTTTTATTTTACTTCTCCAACAACATAAACACTTTTTATTCCTTATTTTATAACAAAATAAATATCCTCAATATTCTAGGTTGTATTAATGAGAAGTATTTGAACTACACTTTTACAAAACTACATTTAATTGATAATGAAGATACTATTTCTATGGGCAACGAACTACTGCCTCACGAAACGATGATTGTTTAATATTCTCCTACCACCTATCATGGTGGCCATTATGATGGAACTTCCTTTTAATATGGTATATATTATGTTTATGATTTCTCTATTATTATGTAACTTATATTTACAAACATAACTTTATGTTTTCCAGTATGTGTAAATACGATAATTTAATTTGAGATAGTGCAGACTACCGCCCCTCAAGGTGATATGATTCGTTCGTTGCATACATGGAACGTATAAAGGATGGAATTAATGAAATTTTGTAACATATATACTATCTGTTATTATAATGTAATTATAATATACCTATGTATCATTATTTTTTCATTCCATTAAATATGAAATAGAAATGAATGTAGCGTTCATACGTACGTACAGATTACCGTCTCCATGAACAGTGCATGTAACAGCCCGAGATTTTATGAAAACTATTATTTTTAATTTTATTAATGTCTTGTGTTGTACGCTACACCAAAAGGAGCTTTCACAATACGCATCCTTGACTTTCCTTGCATTACACGCAATCGTGACCTTCCTCGATAGCGTGTGTAATACGCAATACCGAGTTTCACTAAACAACGATATGCTATTAAAATATTATTAAAACTAACTGTTATGAATAGTAATAACCACTTTTTGAAATTTTATAAATTTTATTTTTCAAAATGGACTTCATTTTTGGACTCAGAATATCGAAATTAGCCTAGGGTGAAATTTTGGTATTTTTCTGAAAACTTTCAATTTTTGATGAATAGTAAAACCACTAAGTGATAGGTTAAAAACTGAATTTTGCATAAAACTTAATTTTACCGCTTCTGTGAATGAAATTTCAAAAATCCGACAGACACGGTTGATATCAGTAAGTAAAATGTGGTTCAATGAGATAAAAATAATTTTTTGGTGAATAGTAACTTTTTACCTTTTTTACCGCGGTTAATAGTAAATAGGGTAACTAAGGGTAAATATGATATTAATATTACCCTAACACATGTCCTCATTCTATTGGACAAGTGTAATTCGACCAAAAACAAACTTAGGAATAAAATATGACCATTTAGGCCCACTTGGATTAGATTAGGACATTTATTATTAATTTATTTAAAGAAGGGTTAAAATAGTTAAAATCAAAGTTTAATAAGTAAATAATTTTTAATATGGGGTTATACATAAGATAAATTCGATTGTAAATATTCATTAGAAAGATAAAACGATTTCCTACATGATGGTATTTTATTTTTAATTTTTAGACATCAAATAATTTAATATATTTATGACACAAATATGATGCAGTAATTATCTTATTAATGAAATATTGACATAATTGATAATATAAATACCAAAATAAATGTAATTTAAGACTTTTTATGAATTCCACTAATTTTCTAGGTTACTATGATATATTAGTGTTGATTTAATCAACTTGGTTCGAACATATAATTCTGTTATGACTTTCCCAAAAATCATATATCAAATAGTGTCTAAATTGACACAAAATAGTTTTTAAATCAAATATTATATTACTAATTGTTATTTTATTCCTAAAAATCTAAGGTTCGGCCAAATGACATAGATAAGGATATATATATTAATAATAAACAATTTGGGGTTCGTTTGGCATGTTATAGTAAGTGTATTAACCATATAGTGAAAGAAAACAAAAAGACATGGTAAAAGTTAAATTATTTAACTTAGAGTTAAATCTAATTGATAAGGTTAAAATAATACCCTAAACTTTTCTAAATCCTATTGGTTGATAGGATTTCTACCCATCCCCACCTTAGCTTCGAAATAATACCCTTCTGAGCCATTATAAACCGATTTTTACTTTAATATAAAATAATATTTTGAGATATTCCTAAGGTGCCCCTCTCCTCCCTTATAAAAGGACACCTCCTCCCCCTCCTCCTCACCCCAATTTGAGCACTCAAGCTCGGCCAACCTCTGCCAAAATCTCTTCTCCACTTCCCTAGCAACATCCTAGAGGTTCTGGTCTTCCTCAAAGACCAATTTTAGTTCCCTAAGAGGAGGTCTCCAAAAGGTGCTTCAAAGAAGAGGTAATTACCGTTACCAATTCTTTCATCTTTATTTCTTCTTCCACTTCTTCTTCTTAGGTTGTTTCATTATGAATTAATAACATCAGTATCACTCATATACTGATATGTTATTATAAGTATGAAACAACCCTATTTCACCATCTATCCATCCTACGGAAAAAGAAATCACCGCGCGTGCGTACGCACGGAATACCGTCTCCACGCCGTGGTGTAATCTATTTTCCACCACCACCTTACATGGATGGGTATAATGGTGTAAAGAATAAATATACATTCTTATTACAACATAATATTGATTCTGATATATTGTATAATCCACTCCAATTCAATTCAATATTTATAGAAATGATATCATCGCTCGTGCGTACGTACGGACTACCGTCTCCACGACGCGATGATATTCATTCTCCACATTAACCATTCATGAATGATTATAAAGCATATATAACAAGTAATAATGAAATATATGACATAATAATGATACTGGATTTATGTATATTTATATGTATTTCATCTACTTAATTCCATTCAATTCAATAAGGAAACGAAAACAGCGTTCATGCGTACGTACGGACTACCGTCTCCATGAACGGTGTATTTCATTCCATTATCAATATATAATATATATATGTAAATTATGAATATATATTATATATAAATCATGTTTTACATTCTGGATATAAGTAATCATGATCCAAGTAAACATATTAATAATTACAAGTTAAAAACACGAATAACAAATAAGACGATTTTACCCAAAATGCTACTTTAACATGAATTTACAAAAGACCGGGTAATATAAAGCCATAAGAGAACCATATATGATATCATAAAAATTAATATGATTCTGTAATAAGTCAATAACATTATGAAAATCATTATACAGGAGGTTCGGACACGTACAAAGCAAGTCGGACCTAAGGTAAGGGAAATATCACAATCTCATTTTTATCCGAGATTGTTTATTCGTAAGTATTTACTGGGGTGTATTTTATCATCCACATCCATGTTTCATCAATATGTAATAATATTTCCATCTACCTACAATTGTTTAAATCCATTTTTACCCTTCGGTGATTTTTTAGTAATATGTATGAAAGGAATCTTTTTTCGTACGAGGTACTTTTTGACTTTTCCGACAAAAGTACAAAGAATGTTTTTTTTAAACTTATACGGCATGAATGGATTTTTAAAACATTATTTCCAAGAAGCATCCTTTACAAGTTTTGAAGTTTATTTTTAATCAACTTCTTTTAGTTTAAAATTCTATGACATGTTATGAAAGGAAAAATGTTTTTGAAGTAGAAAGGATATTTTCCCCAAGAATTCAATTCAAGTGTTTTATCAAATTTATTTTCCATCTAAGATAATAAAGGGTTCTGTTTCAATCCATATTTTTACATTGATTTGACTATGTTGTGATGGAATTATGTTTATGAATTCATTTATCTTATATGAATGGTTTTATGATGTCATGTTGTTTAAAAATCCCATTTTTTATTAAATGGGTTATGAAATGATGTATGATTTATGATTTTGTGGCACACATAAGAATGGTATCATTATGAGATGGGTGGGACCTATATCTCCCTCCAATGCATTGGGTAAAGATTTTATATCTCATGATATAGACATGGCTGGAATGGTAGGTTATACCGGTTCAGTGAAACAAGACTGAAACGAGGGTTACTCGATTCAGAAAGGGACTTTGTCCACTAAGATAGTCTTGGCAATGAGTCTTGACTAACAAGAAATGATTCTCTATGATTATGTGTGAATGACACAAAGTTTCATGTTTTATGTTATGATTATTGTGATTACATTTCACTGCCATGATTTACCCCATGTTATGAAATTATGATCTCTTTTGCAGGTTAAGATTTCCAAAAGTTATGTGCTTATGTATATGATGTGATTGATATTTCTTTTGTTTGCCCTTACTGAGCATTTGAGCTCACCCTTTTATGTTTTCTTTTCCCCAGGATATAAAGAATGGTTTTAGGTAAAAAAAGGATGATCTTTATGGGAGATATTGAAGATCTTTCACCAGGATTAGAAGATTACGTTCCACGTTTCCAAAGACACTAAACTATTACGATCCTTGTGTGTGTGTTTTTGTTATGTACTAAGTGTTCCGCAAATGTAATGTAATGTCCATGTACGTCAAGATACGAGTCTCTACAGTTGGTATCAGAGGAAAGGTTTAGTCAACCTTTGGAAACTAGGACGCGAAAACATTATTGAGATCCCTAGAGATATTTCTAAGGTATGTCTAGGGATGTCCCTAAGGTTAAGTATACGTATAGGTTATAGTCCTAGAATTGCGCTAAAGATCTTAGAATTTAACCCTAAGATGTTAGATATTGAGGGTACTCCCCCTTTACTATGTTGTCTTCCCTAGCATGATTTCGCCTCTCACAGAATTCTTTTTGTGTTTTAGTTAATGGAGGGAACCAGAAGGAATTCGGTTAACATTGAATCCAATGGACAAATTGGTGACTATGAGCAACAAAATTGTGTAATGACTAAAGATAAAGATATTGTGATTATGCCGAATCAGTCATCGCGATATATGATTAACAAGGTGAAATTTAGTGGTATGCCTAATTCATCAAAGAAGAGGAAGATAAACTATTATGCATGTTCGCATGTGGAGGAGCATAAAGAAAGGATGATTGAGATTTCTAAAGAAGGGAAGAAGAACCTTGAGGAATACCTCAAATGGAGGGACCGATGTTATCTGTGTGGAGAAAAGGGTCATAGAGTGACAGATTGTTATGGAGTTCAATGTCTTATTTGTGGAGAACATGGGCATTACCCAACTCAATGCCCTGACCTAAAAAGTTACTTCTAAATCAAGGATGGACTTGTTCCAGGACAATCATTAAAGTGGATGGACTAAATTGTTTATGTATTGGTATTCAAGAATAATGTTGTTGATGTACTTTTATGGTGTACTGAAATATTTATGTATTTCTCTATTGTGGTTTTCAATAATTATATGGTACCGGTAACCATGAAAAGTGATTCAAATATTTTGGAAAGTAGATGATATGCGCATAATTAAGAGATAAGGAGAAAATGAAATGTTTGACAGTATTCATGAGCTCATGATTGATATAAGGACTAAGTGATATCATGGTTTGAGTATATAGAATTCTGAGGATTTTGGTATGTGGAAGGTGTTAACTTTTAACTGCATTCATGTTTTCACTAAGGTATTCAAGAGAATACATGATTAAGGACTTTGAATGTTTGGAATGTGACCAAAAAACATATCTTATGATATATGGGGTTCAACGATGGTATTAAATCTCTGGTAATCGTTTTCACTATGTTATGAGAGTGGACTGCAGTATTATGGATAAGCCTAAAGATTGAAATGGATTATGTTGGACATAAGTGAGTATTGTTTAAGGATATAAGTTTTTTTTCGATATTATTGATGGGATGTTATAGTAATATAGCTTTAGAAAAAGGACAACCTGCAGGACGGGCGACAACCCATCGCTTCGGACAAGGCTGTGGGAATCGAACCCACAACCGAAGTGCGACTGGCCTTTATCGCCTACCACTGACCTACAGGAAGTCCCTGTTTAGTAGAAAACTAGTTTTATTTTATTAAGCAGTATGATATGTGAAGTATAAGTTCATTTTAGGAACCATATATGATTAATCTCACTATAGATCGACTTATGTATATTATTTTTGCTAACCTTTTGTTTGAGACAGATGGAATGACCCGTCATTCTATCACATGATCTGCTAACACTACACGAATAACAAATTCAACTTCATTTATTTAAGAGATGAAGTGGAAATTGTTCAAGGCACGAACAATAGTGAGATTGTACCAAAATAAAGTAAGTATTTATTGTAATTCAAATTTTCAACTTTAGGGAAATGATCTTGAAAACCCAAAATGTTGTCCTAGTGATCTTATACCTGATGAACCAGATGGTACCTTATATCATCACAAATCTATGGATTTGTGATTACTGGCTTTTACATAGCCATGTTCTCTACCACTCTCCATCAGAACATGATGGTTAGATTTCTATTCCATATCCATATTTTCACCTATGTGGAAACCCAGTGATTGGTTTATTTGGGTAACCGTTACGTTTCATACTTTTGTTTTTAAAGATTGGTTTTGGTATTCCTTTTTACGAAGTGGGTTTCTATTAAAGAAACTTTCGAATAGTAAACTATTTATAACCTTGACGAATTTCGAGGGCGAAATTCATTTTAAGGGGGGTAGAATGTAACAGCCCGAGATTTTATGAAAACTATTCTTTTTAATTTTATTAATATCTTGTGTTGTACGCTACACCAAAAGGAGCTTGCACAATACGCATCCTTGACTTTCCTTGCATTACACGCAATCGCGACCTTCCTCGATAGCGTGTGTAATACGCAATACCGAGTTTCACTAAACAACGATAAGCTATTAAAATATTATTAAAACTAGCCGTTATGAATAGTAATAACCACTTTTTGAAATTTTATAAATTTTATTTTTCAAAATGGACTTCATTTTTGGACTCAGAATATCGAAATTAGCCTAGGGTGAAATTTTGGTATTTTTCTGAAAACTTTCAATTTTTGATGAATAGTAAAACCACTAAGTGGTAGGTTAAAAACTGAATTTTGCATAAAACTTAATTTTACCGCTTCTGTGAATGGAATTTCAAAAATCCGACAGACACGGTTGATGTCAGTAAGTAAAATGTGGTTCAATGAGATAAAAATAATGTTTTGGTGAATAGTAACTTTTTACCTTTTTTACCGCGGTTAATAGTAAATAGGGTAACTAAGGGTAAATATGATATTAATATTACCCTAACACATGTACTAATTCTATTGGAAAAGTGTAATTCGACCAAAAACAAACTTAGGAATAAAATATGACCATTTAGGCCCACTTGGATTAGATTAGGACATTTATTATTAATTTATTTAAAGAAGGGTTAAAATAGTTAAAATCAAAGTTTAATAAGTAAATAATTTTTAATATGGGGTTATACATAAGATAAATTCGATTGTAAATATTAATTAGAAAGATAAAACGATTTCCTACATGATGGTATTTTATTTTTAATTTTTAGACATCAAATAATTTAATATATTTATAACACAAAAATGATGCAGTAATTATCTTATTAATGAAATATTGACATAATTGATAATATAAATACCAAAATAAATGTAATTTAAGACTTTTTATGAATTACACTAATTTTCTAGGTTACTATGATATATTAGTGTTGATTTAATCAACTTGGTTTGAACATATAATTCTGTTATGACTTTCACAAAAATCATATATCAAATAGTGTCAAAATTGACACAAAATAGTTTTTAAATCAAATATTATATTACTAAGTGTTATTTTTTTCCTAAAAATCTAAGGTTCGTCCAAATGACTTAGATAAGGATATATATATTAATAATAAACAATTTGGGGTTCGTTTGGCATGTTATAGTAAGTGTATTAACCATATAGTGAAAGAAAACAAAAAGACATGGTAAAAGTTAAATTAGTTAACTTAGAGTTAAATCTAATTGATAAGGTTAAAATAATACCCTAAACTTGTATAAATCCTATTGGTTGATAGTATTTCGACCCATCCCCACCTTAGCTTAGAAATAATACCCTTTGGAGCCATTATAAACCGATTTTGACTTTAATATAAAATAATATTTTGAGATATTCCTAAGGTGCCCCTCTCCTCCCTTATAAAAGGACACCTCCTCCCCCTCCTCCTCACACCAATTTGAGCACTCAAGCTCAGCCAAACTCTGCCAAAATCTCTTCTCCACTTCCCTAGCAACATCCTAAAGGTTCTGGTCTTCCTCAGAGACCAATTTTAGTTCCCTAAGAGGAGGTCTCCAAAAGGTGCTTCAAAGAAGAGGCAATTACCATTACCAATTCTTTCATCTTTATTTCTTCTTCCACTTCTTCTTCTTAGGTTGTTTCATTATGAAGTAATAACATCAGTATCACTCATATACTGATATGTTATTATAAGTATGAAACAACCCTATTTCACCATCTATCCATCCTACGGAAAAAGAAATCACCGCGCGTGCGTACGTACGGAATACCGTCTCCACGCCGTGGTGTAATCTATTTTCCACCACCACCTTACATGGATGGGTATAATGGTGTAAAGAATAAATATACATTCTTATTACAACATAATATTTATTCTGATATATTGTATAATCCACTCCAATTCAATTCAATATTTATAGAAATGATATCATTGCTCGTGCGTACGTACGGACTACCGTCTCCACGACGCGATGAGATCCATTCTCCACATTAACCATTCATGAATGATTATAAAGAATATATAACAAGTAATAATGAAATATATTACATAATAATGATACTGGATTTATGTATATTTATATGTATGTCATCTACTTAATTCCATTCAATTCAATAAGGAAACGAAAACAGCGTTCATGCGTACGTACGGACTACCGTCTCCATGAACGGTGTATTTCATTCCATTATCAATATATAATATATATATGTAAATTCTGAATATATATTATATATAAATCATGTTTTACATTCTGGATATAAGTAATCATGATCCAAGTAATCATATTAATAATTACAAGTTAAAAACACGAATAACAAATAAGACGATTTTACCCAAAATGCTACTTTAACATGAATTTACAAAAGACCGGGTAATATAAAGCCATAAGAGAACCATATATGATATCATAACAATTAATATGATTATGTAATAAGTCAATAACATTATGAAAATCATTATACAGGAGGTTCGGACACGTACAAAGCAAGTCGGACCTAAGGTAAGGGAAATATCACAATATCATTTTTATCCGAGATTGTTTATTCGTAAGTATTTACTGGGGTGTATTTTATGATCCACATCCATGTTTCATCAATATGTAATATTATTTCCATCCACCTCCAATTGTTTAAATCCATTTTTACCCTTCGGTGATTTTTTAGTAATATGTATGAAAGGAATCTTTTGTCGTACGAGGTACTTTTTGACTTTTCCGACAAAAGTACAAAGAATGTTTTTTTTAAACTTATACGGCATGAATGGATTTTTAAAACATTATTTCCAAGAAGCATCCTTTACAAGTTTTGAAGTTTATTTTTAATCAAATTCTTTTAGTTTAAAATTCTATGACATGTTAAGAAAGGAAAAATGTTTTTGAAGTAGAAAGGATATTTTCCTCAAGAATTCAATTCAAGTGTTTTATCAAAATTATTTTCCATCTAAGATAATAAAGGGTTCTGTTTCTATCCATATTTTTACATTGATTTTACTATGTTGTGATGGAATTATGTTTATGAATTCCTTTATCTTATATGAATGGTTTTATGATGTCATGTTGTTTAAAAATCCCATTTTTTATTACATGGGTTATGAAATGATGTATGATTTATGATTTTGTGGCACACATAAGAATGGTATCATTATGAGATGGGTGGGACCTATATCTCCCTCCAATGCATTGGGTAAAGATTTTATATCTCATGAGATAGACATGGCTGGAATGGTAGGTTATACCGGTTCAGTGAAACAGGACTGAAACGAGGGTTACTCGATTCAGAAAGGGACTTTGTCCACTAAGATAGTCTTGGCAATGAGTCTTGACTAACAAGAAATGATTCTCTATGATTATGTGTGAATGCCACAAAGTTTCATGTTTTATGTTATGATTATTGTGATTACATTTCACTGCCATGATTTACCCCATGTTATGAAATTATGATCTCTTTTGCAGGTTAAGATTTCCAAAAGTTATGTGCTTATGTATATGATGTGATTGATATTTCTTTTGTTTGCCCTTACTGAGCATTTGAGCTCACCCTTTTATGTTTTCTTTTCCCCAGGATATAAAGAATGGTTTTAGGTAAAAAAAGGAAGATCTTTATGGGAGATATTGAAGATCTTTCACCAGGATTAGAAGATTACGTTCCGAGTTTCCAAAGACATTAAACTATTACGATCCTTGTGTGCGTGTTTTTGTTATGTACTAAGTGTTCCGCAAATGTAATGTAATGTCCATGTACGTCAAGATATGGGTCTCTACAGTGCATTTCATTTCTTATCTCAAAATGTTATGTAATATTATAAATATATATATATATATATATGATATATATGATCTCTAAATCAATAATATCATTCTGTATATAATTGATTTTTTACCCCAAGACCAACCTGTAATTAGAAAAAGTTCATTTTTGACTCAAGTCCAAAATATCGAAAAAACGACGATTATTAAATTAAAGGATTGAAAAATGTTTATAAGATGATAATAAGTGATATAAAAGAAATAATAAACATGAAAACAGTTCTTATGCAACAAAAAAAGTAAAATTATCTTATTATTCAGGAGATTAAAGAATGAACGGGTCAAGTTGGACTCGAGGTAAGGGGTTTCTTATCTCACTTTTAATTCCGTGAGATTTCCATTGTTCACCACTAATTTTTGCATGTTGTGTATTGTGTACTACCATTTGATATATATTATCCTAATTCTATTTATATTCATGTTATTATATGAATCATTTGGTGGTAACTAACTTTTGGTCATAAGACTTGATTGATTACAACATTATATGGGATTTTAATCTCACTTTTTATTCCCGTGAGATTCATGCAATATTTTCAACTATTTCATTTCATGTGGTGTATGTACTGTACATGATTGTATTATTTGTGTAATATACATTAATTTACTGGTATTTAAATATTAATTGAATTATTCTTCTTTCATGGGGTGTATGTTTCGTATGTTACCAAATCGGTAAGGGAACCATTCACCCTCTTCTTTTTAAAAGACTTTTTTTGTTATGTATTTTACTTTATATCTTATTATGTGGGGATATGTTCTTCTAAATCCATATTGTTATAAATTTTATGTCCAATTGATAAGATAACCTTTCCTCTCTCATCAACATATTTTCTGAATTTTAAAGTGATATTGTTAGGTTGTCATCTTTCTGTAAGAGAACTTCAACACAAAATTTCTATTCATTGGGTTAAACATCTACTTCATGATTATGTCATGATATGAATATTTGTGAATAACCTATGATTTTTTTACAATTAATATCCACTTTTATTGTGTGTATTTATTTTTTTCAAACATAATTACGTCATTGATTTATCCTTAATCTGAGGATACCATCTTTATAAGGGATTTTGTCTCAATTTACATTCCATTAACACTTCATTGTTGTTATTCACCAATTCACTTTTATATGGTGTATATAATATCCTTTGGCATATTATATCCTGAATAACATTATTCTCATGAGATTATAAAATATTGATTAAATGTTATTCCTCAATTATTTTTATTCAAGCATATCTCTTTTGTTTAAGAACTCCTTAAATAAAATATTGTTTTAAATATTTATTCTTCTAAATATTTCTCATTAATGTCCATGTTTAAAAATTGTTTTGCATATTTATTTATATGTACATTAATGTTTTATAATAATAATTCTATTAAAATATTCAATGTGGTTTGGGACATTTGGATTCAAAAATCGATTAATTTAATGTTTTAAATGGTTTTGAAAATGGTTTGATAATGAATTTATTATGTCAATATCTTGATATGATATGTTGTGATTGCAATGTGGAAATGTTATCTTTCCTTTATACTTATTTTAAGTGTTATGAAAATGTTATGGTTCTTGAAAATTGTTTACTTATATGGGTGGTTCCCTAATAATCCTAGGGCGGGTGATCCTGAGATTACTCTCCAATGAATTGGGTAACGTGACAGAGGTAAACATTAATGTTTCTCTTAAGAGATTTAGGGAATATACTATGATGGGTATTCCAACGCAACTCCCTTTGTAGCTGTGATGGCTACAATGTAATTATGATGTGGATTCCACAAGATAACTTTATGATTTATGATTTCTAGGTGTTATTCATAAATCATAATATTTCATGAGGAATGTTATGATAAAAATGTATGGTTTCATTGATTTGTATTTATTAATGGTTTAATGTTTCCTTTTCTTATTTTATAACCCTTACTAGGATTTTTATGCACATACCATGTTTTTGAAATTTTTTCCACAGGACATAAAGATGAATAGTGTCAAGGATGGTATGGAGGAAAAGTCATGTTGTCTAGAACTTGGAAGTAGACATGTTTCATTATAAGATTTTTTATTTTTTAAAAAATAGATATTGGTTAGTAGTGTCTACATGTAATTTTCAAGTTGATTTGTAATAGTTATGGCTGAATTCTCTAAAACACTACACCTAAAAACCTCCTGAATGTGAATAATTCATTTAATTCAATATTATGTATTTTTTTATGGCTGGTTCCTTATACTATAAATGATTTAAATTAAACTATTAACTTGTATAAAATGGGAAATATATTGTTTTAAAAGGAAAATAAGGGGTTGATTGAGAAATTTCATTCACATATATTAATAAAGGAAAATACAAGTTTGGTTTCAAACATGAAGAAGTTTGTGACTCTAACACTGATGGTGAGTTTAGTAAATAGTTTGATGAATATATATCCTTTTTTTCTAAACATTTTAAAATGGTCACACGAATGTTAAAAAAGAAATGTTAGTGGTATATTGTTTTTGGATACAGATATATTTGTCACTTTTTAAAAAAATCATAAAAAGGAAGATGAAGAAAGTTATTGAGATAATAAAAAGTGAATAAAATATTTGATGAGAAATGTAGAAATTTCCAAATCCAATTAGAAGGGAAAAGATATAATATTATATAAATCCAAAAGGAGATGTTTATAGTTTAAATATGATGAAGATTATTATAAAGAATAAGCAGATGAAAACATTTGTAATGATTCTTCTAAAAATAATTTTACTTAAAAAGTGAATAATGAATATTTAACTTGTTTTGAATGTATTAGTTATTAAGATGAAGAATATAAGATGTAATTTTCACTAAAAAGAGACTTGAAAGAGTACCTTTGAATGATTTTAATACATTAAAGAGATATCAAAAAATTAAAAATGGAAAATCCTTTAAAAACAATCAAAAATATATTATGGAATTAAAAATCAAGTTACTATGGGATATATAAAATATATGTAAGTTGGTTGTTGATAAGTGAAACCCCAATATCACGATAAAATAAAAATTGATGGCAGTTTAGTAAAAGTTAGAACCCAGTCAGCAAAAGCATTCTAAAGATGTGTAAGGAATTTTGAATTTCCAAAACTCAGTTATATAAGTATTTCAAAGTTCAAAGAGGTGAAAACATAAGTAGGATCAAAAAATGTTACCCTCAATGGTTGATGGGAAAGACTAATTTGTTTAGAATAATTTTAAATTTGATAAAATCATGAATGTATCCAAAATTAAAAAATTAGAAATATATGAATTTTATAAAAAATAATATCAGAAAAAAATTACTAATAATGTTGATTATATTTAGGATGAGAAGAAGTTTAATATAAATAATAATGTCCTAGTTCATAACAAAAACATTTTGGAACAATAATTTTATAAAGTGGAATATAATAATATTGGTGGAAAGAAGGTTTTTAACTCTAAACATTGTGTATGTTAAAATGTAATATATTATTTCTTTAGATAATACTAGTGTTATGGTGGATTTAGACGTAACCAATATGTGGCAATTCAACCATTAATATTATAACAATTATATGAAAAAAATATGTGACATACTGACTCAGATGCCACTGAATGGTTCCCAAAGCGGCTGGGCCACATATCATCAAGTGTGCCTCTCGATACGCTAAAGGTTTCCAACTTGTTACGAGGGTATGTGGTTTTAAATTTGGGAAACCATACCCTCTTCTCTAGAGTATAAAAATTGTGAAACCTATAGATGAAAAGTGTACGAATAATAGATGAAATAATGAATAAGGTAAGGAATCAATAAATAATAAGTAACACCATCCAGTATCATATAACAAAGGTTTATATGTCATATGTCAAGTAATAAAACAATACATGCTATAAAGTACATGTTTCATAAGACAAAAGACCAAAAATACTATATTCAATAGAATCATATTCCAAAGATCTATCTTGTGCATCCCTAGACCCATGATACAAACATATCAAGTGTCTACAACTAGTTGCTTTCCCCTATCCCTACTTGCATCCACTTAATCATCCTAGGTACAATCAGTGGCCTAGATAAGGTGTGAGATAATCCCAGCATCCTAACACCAATGACATCTATAAATATCTCATCAGTTCATATAATATAGTTTTGTGCATGTAATAAAGATTGCATTAAAAATCATTAATGGTTATGCAGTCATTCTAAAAAGACACTAGGCAGATAATACCTACTTTGGCCTATGCCAGATAGTCTCTGAAGAATTAACCTTATATATAGACATATATGGATTGTATATGTAGTGAAATCTACATCAATATATATTTCAATAGCTACTATCATGGACCTGAGTCAAAATTGTGGTGTCCTTTAGTTGTAACATGGGTATCACAATATCAAGAGACCTAATTTCCAGTATCATGGGAATATGGGACTCCATTCCCAGTATCATGGGAATTTGGGACTCCATTCCCAGTATCATTGTATTTGGGTCTCCTTTCCAGTATGATATCAAGATTGGTCATCATGAAAGTGTACCACAGTAAATATCTCCATGCATGTATAACATAATCACATGGGTCTCCATGCCCAATATCATAATCATGTGGGTCTCCATCCCTATATCTCATGTCTTATAATGGTCAACATTCTCATTAATTGTTATTCTTAAGGCTCACCATTCCCAAGAATAACTATAAAGGGAATTAATTGCTAGAATCCCCGTATAGGGATGTCTTTCCATTTTCTAATAGTAGTATAAGTTATTCCACGATCGTATCATAATTCATAAGGGTATCTACACCCATTTATCATAATTAACAATGGATTAAATTCCCAAAACATATAACATGAGGTTCAACATTACCATTATAAAACATAAGTGTCATTATGACCCATTATATCAATTATAAACATTAAGGATTTAATAAGATCTAATAGATAATTCATTACTCATTAATATTAAATCATAATGAGGGATAAATAGTGCGCAATTTAATTTGGTGACATTTTCATACCACATAACTCCATTTATTTTATCTTTAAATTGTTACGTTTTTCATCCATGGTACAACACAATAATTTTCCTTCGAATTTAATATATCACAATTATAGTTACACTAAAACCATATAGATGATAGTTAATCAATTTTGGTATTTATAAACATAATGAGAATTTGATCGAAACACTTCAAGGGGAAGAGACAATTACATGTCACCTAGTAGAATCAAATGATTTTAAATAAGTCAACCCTTTTAAGGAAGATTTAATTTAGGGGAAACACACGGTGGAACCAAAATTCATCCCATAATGCATATCATAAAATATAATCGATGTATGGGATAAATACTATACCAGCTTACTAACTCATGTAGAAGATCATGTATCCAATATCAGCCTTTGGATTTGTCCATATCAGAAGAAAATTGAAAAATAGTTTAACACCCATAAAATAGAGCATATGAACATTCACATAAATAACTCCATCTAGAGAAATAAAAATGAATAAAGTTGAAATATTAATGAATATTTTACCAACATGCATCCAATGAGATGAACAGAGTTCAAATCAGATTCTAAATCCAATTTTTTTCCAAGAACCTAGATTTTGAATTACATGGATCTCAATGGGAGGTGGAGAGATGGCAATGGCCAGAGAAATATGGAAGTAAGAGATGGGGTATAAAATTATAATTCATAGAGGTAAAAATTGTAATTACCCCAAATTTTCTTGGGTCACATAGTTTGGCCACATGGTTGGCCAAACTCTTCACCAACCATATCAATAAAACTATCCGAAAATGGTACATGCATGTTTAATACACAAAATTTTACTAACCATGTGAAAACCATATAGTTTTACTCTAGTAAAAATTATAGACAAATCACACTGTCATGTGTCCTAGGGTGCATGGTCAGGAAAGACCATGTTCTTTCCCTACCATTTGAAATTCCCACATGTAGTTAGGAGAAACCATGCAAGATTGGCCACATCGTTTCTATAAACATGCATCCTAGTGATTTCGATCAAAAAGTGGGGCTCCAGGAGACAAACAAGATCCAAACCCCCTTGTTTCCTCTATAGCCTCAACATGCATCCATATGAAGTCAAAACTAAATATTTAAATCATAAATTAAAAGATATGTAGCTCTTATAAAAAAACAAGGATCTTATTGTCTTTCCCCTTAAATGAACTTGTCCCCGAGTAACCCTTCTTTGGGTGGTGAAACTCTATCTTGAAGAAACTCTATCCACTAAGCACGTACCTCGGCCGATGCCCCCACGTTTCATCCTATACTATGTTGTGATACCATATAACCCATGCTAGTGGGATATACTATCCTTTTATGGCCTCCATGCTCTGATCAATGACACATATAGGATACACCCCAAATAACCATCAAAATGTAACTCAACATTCTTGGGATCTAAATTTTGAGATAGGTCGGCATGATAATGGTGAATCATTAACATATATAAGTGATATTTCATGTTCTGGTACCTATAATGTAATAGAAACTAATCGTCTACCACATCTACTCTCTCTATGATCTCAAAAGGTATAAAATAATTAGGTGAAAGATTCCCTTTCCACAGTATTCATCCATTCTAAAGTCTAAATGATACTACTAATTAAACTAAACCCCAGACCTCAAACAATAGATTCCTTCGATGGTGTTCATAAAATTCATTCTATATAGAATAAGAAGTAGACATGTACATCCTAATAAGATGAATTTAATCAGATGTGTCCCAAACTATACAAGGAACTTGAAGTGACTCCACACCAAAATCTGGACAATACATTGTTGAAAGACACGACCTACCACATAGGGCCTCATAAAAAGTCATATATATTATCTCCTAAAATTAGTTATTGTAGGAAAACATGGTTGGAGTGATATACATGCCCACAGAACTTTTGAAATTGAATATTCATTCCCAGGTCATGTCCATCAAAACCTATATAGTCTATTCTGAATGGCCATCAGTTTGATGGTGAAAATATTTTCATAGAAAATCATATGTACCCATGGATTTTTGTAACCCATTAAAAACCATGATTTGAAACAATAATCCCTAAATAAGAGATGGTATAAGAGACCCTGTGTAGATATATAATGTCACATAAATACAATCTTCCTAATCAATCAATTGATAAAGTCTCTAGGATAAAGAAAAGTGGTGTACTTTAGTCAGTTGATCCTTTACTACCCAAAGTGTGTCACTACCTTGAGGAAACCTCTTTAGGATTGTGAATAAATAAATTGAAAAATATTCACATTACCATTTCAGATATTTTAATGGATGCAATACCATTATAGATAACTAGTCCCCTGCTTTCGACAACTAATAGGTGGAACACATAAGTATAAAACCTATTATCTAACACTTCATCCTTGACCACCAATATTTTTAGTGCATATCGTGATACATCATGGAGATACCTGAATGAACTACCCAAAAAGATACATGTGATTCCTACATCATCTCATCTCTCATATATATGGAGTCCAAGATACAACCATGTATACATAGTATGTAGTCTCCATTGTTATACCAATCCTAAGGTTGGTCCACTATAAAAATACTCTCTCATAAGACTAAGAATTCAAGATTAGAAAATTGAAACATAATTACTATATTTAGAAGTAAAGAGGTCACTGATAGTGATGAAGAAATATATTATCATTGATGGTCCCAAACCTCCATGTGTATTTTAGAATATAGGGTCGTCATCAGCCACTCACAACTAGCCTCCAAAATCATATGTGTCTGAGTCCTCCAACTCAGAGCATCGGAAACAAAATTTCCATTCCCATGCATATATTATAGCTTGATGTTAATGGAATATATATATTCATCACACATTTGTTTCCTAATAGTCAAGTCAGACAACCTGGAAATATACATGAGGATTTTATGTTCTCTAATAATCAAAAAAAAATCTCCAAATATTTAATGCCTATAACATCACATGATGTGAAAAAATATATTCAAAATTGAGACCGTGTATCAATTAATTCAGCTCCTTAGGCCCCATCATCCCTGTCTTATACACAAAAAGTATATCTTCGTACATAAAAATTTCTCATAGACTGATAATTGATTCATCACAATATGTTGTATAGATTCTACCCAAATCTGGAAGAATTAGGAGTAATGCTGATGTTAGTATCTCTTTTAGCTCATAAAAGGCTATCTCACATGCTTCTGACCATATAAACAACACACCCCTATTTTTTGAGGTCGTAATAGGTGATATTAGACATGATATTTCTTATATGAAACACTTGTATGAACCAACTATCCCCAAGAACCTCCGTATGTCAATGATGTTATTTGGATTATCTAAGGTCTATCTAGGTATCACCATATATGGGTCAGCTGAAACTCTTTCCTCTATGATAATATAACCCAGGACGTGTACCTTGTTGATACAGAAGTTAAATTTAATAATCATAGTATAATACTAGTTCTCTCTCAGTGTATTGAAAATGATCTCATGATATGTGGCATAGTCTCTTTGAGTGTGATAGTACCCCAAGATGTCATCTTTAAATACCTCCACAAAGGAATCTCGATAGTGATGGAAAACCCAATTCCTCACAGCCATAAATAAAAAAATGTTTATTTGTAATGAAGATACACATAATGATATTATCTTATAAATAATACCATCTATAGAAATCCACACATGAAATATTTTAAGGTCTAACTCGTAGTGGATGATATCCCAAACTCATGTTAATATTTAAGAAAACTATTTCTCCTCTGAGACAATTGAAGATATCATCTATATGAGTTATGGGATACCGGTTCCTCTAATATGTTAATTCAACTTTTGGTAATCCAAAAAAAGCCTCAGTTTTTTATCTACCTTGATGGAAAAATAAATTACAAAACCCCATGGGAATGTATTTTTCCATATAAATGCTTTTTACTCTAAATCTTAATGATACAAATTATGCTCTTACATCTTAGTAGTATCTATGCTGTAATGAAAATGGATACTAGTGATTCTTCAGTAACTATCTAAATAGTGAACTATACCTCTCTCCTAAGAGGTTGCACAAAAATGTTTTTGAGGAAAACATCCATAATTCAAACAAATACAAGAGGGGATTCTGTCCGGTGTAACCCATAATCATCCATGTGAATTCTATAACTCTTGGTGGCCACTCTATCTATCCCATGATGCTCTGTTCTGTATCTAGTTACCTGAATATCCTACTCTCCCTTTTAAAAATACATACCACCCTCTATTTATTTAAAAGACATCATCCTATGATGGCTATCCTCCTAGGAATGATAGGGGACCAACCATTCCATCCCGATAATGGAATAAAATATATTCATCTCAATAAATAAGTGTTCCCAAAAGAAATGATGGATTCATACCTCATGAAAAAATTCCCTACATTGAAATACACTCTCTGATCATAAACCCAATGATGTATTAAGAATCATAATTCAAAATGTTGAATAAATATAAAGTACAAGTCTCTCCACCATATCCATGGAGATAAATGAGTTAGGTTCTCTTTTTCATGTAATTAAGACACAATAGTAGATGTGACTTTAAAAGAATCTCTAACAGTAGATGGATCAACACCGAGCCCCACCTATATATGGTTCACTAAATAAATTTTTACTAATCCCCATCCATATGATGAAACATGACTGCATATATCCGATCTGCTCAAATGGTTCTAAATATCGGGAGCCCAGATACATTTTCCATGGCCTCCTCAAATACTTGTTTGGATTTTATTACTATAGCTACCTATATAGGGAGGTCTTACTAATCCTACTTCTAAAGGTGGATCTTAGAAGGATCCTCTCACTTATAGAACTAGTGTTATGGTCTCGCAAAAAAAAAATAAGATTCCCTAATCTACTATAGCCTCAACACTCAACGCCGTAATTGGGACACTAGGTCTTATTATGACCATGCTTCCAAAATAGAGAAATCCCAGATACCTTTCAGAAGGTGTCACCTGGTTCTTGTTGCTCATGTTCATATTCTCAAACTATTTCTTCCATCAGCTATTCGAACAATTAATATGTCTCGGTTCTGAACCAACTTGGCTCACACCATTCACTTCCCTCAATTTATAGTTTTTTATGAGGGGCTAGTTCACTATATTTGTTATAGTAGTAAACCTAAAAACATTTACATGAGAATGAACATTATGCTCGGGGACATCCTTGAATCGTCTGTCTTTTACTGTCTCATCAGCATTATAGATATGGGAAAATAACTTAAGCTCAATAAACAATGATTAATATTCTATATCTATCTGAGAACCCTACTATGGGTTCATGAACTCCATGGCATGATTATCCCTCAAGGTCGCAGGGATGTTGTAGTCAAATATTATCGATTTAAAATCCATTCACGTCACCTCATGATTCTGAAATGACTAGATCAGAATATCCTACCAACATTTGGTGGATCCATGTAGAATATTATTTTTTAGATTCAATATCCTTTAAAGAAGTGTCTAAATGTGATAGAATATTTAAATAACTATATAAATCCATAAAACTATAGATTGTGGGGCTACCATCCTTTTATAATGTAGGTGGATGCTTCTACTAAAACTCCCATGTAAGATCTCCCGCAGAAATGGAAGATCATAGAGCTCTCTATATAGACTTCCTAATGCAAAGAATCTCGCCCTAAAAATAGTTCATAATATCCCACATCTGGTATAATAGGATGTTCTATAGGTAGAAATACGTGAGGTATCACTTTTGGCATACATCCCACCACTTATAGATCATGGTTATCACCACCCTCCTGGAGAATGACTAAAGGATCACATGGTAGCACACCTCGAAATATTCTACGAACACAACTCAGAAAAGATTAAATGGTGAAAAAATCATTGATTTCCCAATAGAATATATACAAGCCTTCTTATTTAATAATCACACCCATCTGCCTACTCAAATACATAGGTATTGGTGATGGGAACATTTATATAGAACACATGAGATGCTGTCTAATTCCAACTACTAAGGATTGGTCTTGGTCAATCTCTATGATTTTCTATATGGGTCTTGATATACAGATTGTTGATTAAAATTTATAGATGCTAACACCATTTAAATACAAAATGGACTCATTATTTAATGGTGACTATTTCATTTTAGAATTCAATTTCATTTTTTTATTTTTATATACACTTTCTTTAAATGGTTGATCTTTATGGATCCCCACTTCCTATATATATGGTCCCATACACCACATAAATTGATTTGTGGAATCCATTTTTATAGAAACCATTCACTTATTAAATCCCTATATTAAATGTTAGCATAATTAATGTATATAACTCTAAATCACCAAATCATTCTACAAGTAAATCATGCATAAATATAAATGTTAAATGGAATAATTCTTGAAAAACAAAACCTTTCAGGTTCCTAAAATGATGTATGAATAATTATTCCATGACGTATATGGATGAGGATAAATTATAATCCTAAATCATAACTATAAATATCACACATCATTTGTATCACAGAATGGTGGAATACAATAAACTATAATAAAAAAATAGAAAACAATATATCTAATCCCATGTAATATGGACATTCCCTGTATATGGGTTAGCTAATCCCAAGAAAAACTCATTTCAAAATTTTTAAACATTATTTATGTTCGTTCTAATATTACCAAATTATAAGACAAAACAATATAAAATACTTTGATACAAATTTATGAAATCCTGACCCGGATTCCAATGAACGGTGCCACAAGATGGTGTGCGATAAAACCTCAAGAAAGAAACCCCAATTTCTATTGGTTATAAATAGTGGTGTGGTTCTAAGGTGGTAATGTGGGGACACTATACCCACATGGTCATAGTATCATAGAGAAGAAACATATAGTTAAATAGTGGAATTATAATATATAAAAGATAGTGTATGCTAAAACATCCAATAATAATAAATAATTGAATCCATTATAATATTAAAAAATGATGATGTGTTATATTTCTAGAAAAAAGGAACAAGAAATAATGTCGTATATTCTAGGTGCCAAATGTAAAATAGTCCAAAAAAATACCTCCATTAACAACATGATTTATCACTCAGCCTTATTCTTCCCCTCACTCATGCTATAACCATTTCAATTATCAACAACATGGACCTTTCCCATGTCCCTAACTATATCCACATAATCTACTTGAGTACCATCGGTGCCCCAGATAGGTTGTGATATAAACTAATTATTCCACCACCAATGGTGTCTATTAATATTCATCTATTCATATAATATGGTAGTGTTTAGGTAATATAGGTAATAAGTAATATGTTCTAAAGGGTCCACTCTATTTCCATTAAGACTCTTTGATGATAGTACCTGCTTCGGATGAAGCCAAATAGTCTCTGAGTAAGTAACCATGTGGATACACATATATGGATTGAATGTGTAGTGATGTCTATATTAATATATATGGCTCCATTTAATAGCATAGAACCATGTAATAACTCATGAATCCATAATTTATAACATGAGTATCACAATATCAATGGATGTAATGACCAATATAACAAAAATTTGGGACCCCAAGCTCGGAATCACAATTGCTGGTTCACCTTTCCTAGAATCATATCAAGAAGGGTCGTCATGATCATTCATCACAGTGTGGCCTTCCATGCTTCTATATTATAATTATAAGGGTCTCCATGAGCAGTTTCATAATCATAAGGGTCACTATGAATGTATATCATTTCTCATAAGGGTCTCTAAGACCATTAATTATTATCTATAAGGGTTTCCATTTCAATGTGTCATTACAAGGGGATTCAATACATGTATCAATGTTTAGGTACAACCTGATCATATTATAATAGATAAATAAGGTATTCCATGCCCATATAATAATACTAAAGGTTCTTAAATCCCATTTATCAAAACTAACATGGGTGGACATACCCATAACATATAACATGAGGGTAACTGAACATATTCTATAAAATAAGGCTCAACATGCCTAATTACATCAATTATAAATTTTCAATGATTTAATAATATCCAATGGTCAATTCATAACTCATTAACATTCAAAAATACCAAGGGAATAAATGTTATTAATTTTAATTAGGTTAAATCGTCATACCACTCCCCTATATTCATTTTATCTATAAATTTATACGTGTGTTAGCCATTCTAAACAAAAAAAAAATATCCATTTGATTTAAGATATCACAATTAAATTCATTTAAAACCCATATGGATAATGGTTTTTCCATTTATTCATTTATATACATAAGGGAAATTTGTTTATCACACCTCAATGGGTGGAAATTATTATAAGGGGCCTAGGAGAATCTCTATATTCAAAATAAGTCTATGAATTTAACAAAGATTCAATTTAGGGTAAATTCTTGGTGAAACTAGTGTATGAAACATATCACATATCATAAAACATTGTGAATTTAAAGGAAAAATACTATACCACCTACCTCATGCCTTTAGAGTAGAACTCATCCCACATCATCCTTTGGTTTTGTCTAGATAAGAAGAAAATAAAAAAAGATGAACACCCTAAAAATAAGACATATGATCCCACACCTAAATGTCTCCATTTAGAGAATGAAAAATGATGCAATTCACAGGATAAATTAATATCTTACCAACTCATATCCAAATATATGAATGGAGAGAAAATTAGATTTCCTATTAAAAATTTATTTATGAGCCTAGCATTTTTCTTTAATGGAACTCAAAGGTAGGAGGGGAGCTTACCACAACTACATAAATAAGGAAATATGATTTGATGGTTTAAATTAAAATTAATTAAGGTTAAATGGTAAATTTTCTTTAATATTTTTGGTCGTGTGGTTTTCCCACCCAATTTTCCATACCATGAACTAATCATGTGAATGCATATTTCTAAAAAGGTCACCCATAAGGTTTATGCTCAAGGATTGACTAACCATACAAAACCCATTAAATTTTCTTCTAATTAAAATTACATAAATTCTTCACTATTATGAGACCTTGGGTGCATGGTTAAGGAAAAACATGTGCCCTAATTTTCCCTCTAAAATGGATTTCACAGTTAAGAGAAATTGTGCATATTGGGTTGCACAGTTTCTACAAACTGTATAAGCTAATGATTTCTTCCAAAAAGTGGGGATCTAAGCTTTGAACATTCCTTAGAAACCCATTTTCCCCATATATCCACATTAGTCACTCATATAGGGTTAAAAACAAATATTTAAACCAGAAATTAATTGATATGTAACTCATATAAAAACAAGGTTCTTATAAATGTAGATGATGATTTAGTGGGATTCAACCCACTCAAAGACGGATGCCTCAGAATGATAGTGTGAAAATTTAAAATAGAATCCATCCTGGGGAAACTATTTGTGAAATATTTCAACATCCTATACCTTATGAAAATTATTAATAGTAATTATTTCTACATAACAAAACTGTTAATAAAATATCATAATACAAATGTGAAGAAAGACAAAGGAAAGAAAAAAAGATATTGTTAAATTTTATATGTTTTATTGATGGGGTGAGACACAATTTGATAATTGGTTCAAAAATTTATGAATTAGGTAATAAATGTTTTCTTATGAATGATTTATTTTCTGATAATAATAGATAACAAGAAATTTGTTACAAAATGCCAATGGACCAAGTAGAATTCTTTTCATGTTGGTCATGGATAATGTATATATATTATAAAATGAGTGATGAATATAATTTTTGGAATAATAATATGGGGAACATGTATCAAAATTATATTATAAATTTAACAAAGTCAAATAGTATTCATGATAACACTTAAATGAAAATAATAGTAGAGTGATGATTCTTCATTTGTCAGAAAGGGAATCCCATAAAATCAATACCTATGAAAGTTTAGATATGTCAACACAAACCCTGGAGCTAATACATTCTGATATTTTTGGGATAATTATTAAAAAAATAAAAATTAGATATAATTACTTTATTTCATTTTTAATGACTTTACTCTCATTTCAGTAATTTTATTTTTGAAACATAAATCATAGCCTCTCAAAATGTTTAAGAACATTAAGAGAAGTGTAGAGAAAGAATATGGATTGTCTATAAAGAAGTTTTGATATGAAAATGGTTAAGAATATTAAAATAAAGATCATATATTTTACCATGGAAGTTATGGATCTTTCATTAGTATATTTCATCATACACACCAATGAAAAATGTAGTTACAAAAAGAATGAAATACAGTCTAGTGAAAAAATAGAAAACAATGTTGATTGTGTGTGAAAATTATATCTATTTTATATGGTAGACTATTAGTAAAACAGTATATATTCATTATTAAAGTTTCTATAGACTAAATTATAGTATGATTACCTATGAAATATTCTATAAAAACACCATGTTTGAAGCGTCAAAGGGTGTTTGACAGTCCTTGTATTATAAAAGTCAATAGTGTAAATCTTTGGAAGTTTGATAAGGGATTTAGTGATTTAATATATCTTCTATATATTATTAATGGTAAAGAGTACTGGTATTTTAAATAATAATAAGAAAATATAGTTGATTATTTAAATTAAAACGTTCATTGATAAATAGGATAAGAAAGCTTGAGATACATATTTATATGTGGAAGGGAGGGAAGATGAGGAGAATATAGTTAAGGAAAGTGAAAATGTTATTAAAATTAAGGACTCTGACTCTCATATTTTTAATGATAATTAATAACTTTTTTTAATCTGATTCTAGGTTGATAATATAGGTATCAGTTCAATACATCATTTTTTGATCAACAAAAATATGTTCGAACCATAAAAACATTATGTTTAGTTTCACATAGTTTTATATATTCAAAAGTGGATCTGAAAGTTTTTAATGAATAATTTGAGCATCAAGAGTGGATTGATGCTTTGAATAATGAGAATATAAAATTAAGAAGAATTATACATTGGAATTTATACCTAAACAAAATAGTAAAAATTCTATTTGTAGAAATTTGGTGTTTTGAAACAAACTAAATAAAGATGTTGTAGTGGATAAGAAATTGGGAATTACTGGTTTATAAAGGATACTCACATATTAAAGGAAATGATTTTGATGATACATTTCATTTAGTAGAAAACTTTTAAACTAACTGAAATTTTTTTTCTATCACCGCAAAATCATGTTATAAAATTTTCAGATGTATATAAAAAAATATTTTCTTAATAGATAACATTATTAAAATGTTTATATTGAAAAAAGGTCTGGCCTTTTTTTGAAGGAATATTAAAGTCATTGGGATAATTTTAGTAAGTATTGGTATAATTTGATATTATATTTGAGAAATTGGTTTTTAAAATCAGATATTTTCTTACAGAAATTAATCTTCAAGAAAAAAGAGTTGATTATAACCCTCACATAAAAATAATATAGATGTTTCCTTGATATTTAGTCTTTATGTTGATGATATTATCTTTATTGGAAATAATTAAGAATCATTTGAAATGTTTTATAAGTAGATGAAGAATTTATATGAATTTCAATGCTCAAAGAAATAAAATCATTATATAGATTACTAATTTCATAGAAAAATACATAATTTTTTATGTCTCAGGATGTGCATGCTAAATAAAATCTAAGGAATTTTGGAATGGAATATTTAAAACTAGATTCTACACAAATTTTAGTGGGAACCACGTTATCAAATGATAGATAAGGTGAGTATGTTATTCTAAAATAATTTAAGATGTTGGTTGTATGTTTTCTATTTTTTAAGGGTTCAAGGAAAGATATTGTACATGTTGTTACTCTATATGAAATATTTCTAAATGCTCTAAAATAATCTCTTATTATAGAAGGGAAATTAATTAGTAGATATATAAAACGCTTAAATTATTTTGGAATATTATATTATAGCTTTACAAATAATAATTATTATGGTTATATAGAAGATGATTGGGTTGGAGGTGTTGATGATTAAATATAAACATATATTAGAGTTATCTATTTGATATAATGTCATTTAATTTGGTATATAAATAAAAAATTAATCACCTTTCAGTATAAACAAATCTAGTAATGTAGTTTCCACTCAACCTATAAAAAAACTTTTCTTGATGAAGACTCCGTTGGATGATTTTTTATTATAATATATGGTACCCTTACACATGGGTTGTGATGATAAAACTTATTTCAATCTCACTAAAAATAGAGTGAAACATTTTTATTCAAAGAATATTGAGGTCAAAAATAACTTCATCGAATTGAATATGGGGAATATTGAACTAAAGTTGAAGTGTGTTCCTAGAAGAGAACATGTTGCTGATATATTTACAAAACTGTTGATAAAGGAAACATTTCTTAAATAGATAATTGGATTATAACCGCCGACTCATGAGGGATAATGGTTTTTTCCATCTCTTATCTCATATTTTCCAAATATATTAGTTCTATACGATTATATTATGGATCTTACTGTTATTAAATAAATATTCATCTAATAAGATGCCATATATCTACATGAAAAGCATGGTTCTTTATATTTTTTTTAGAGAATGGTTTAGTTAATATCATGAAACATGGATCTGATACAATTAAAGAAAACACATTGGATATTTCTATGTATATCATAACATGATAATGTTTTGGTAATAACCCTGGATAAATGGGGTGGAACCTAATGTTTCATCTATTGAGAATAACTTGTCATTATTTATATATACTATAAAGGGTTATTTTTTTATTTTGTGGTTTTAATCTCTGATTATTATTTCTCACAAATATCCTTTTGGTTTTAGTAAGTGGATGGAATAAAAATACATCATACTAAAAATGAATATGAAGTAAAATATAGTGATTTCACACATGAAAACCCAAATTCTATGGGAGATGTAATATAGAAAAATTTTTTATTCTCATTAAACATTCTCAATCAATGAGTCATGTGGATATTCAAAATGAATAATGGAATTAATAATATAAAATTGAATAATTTATGAGATAACATCCACCTTCTTTTACTATGTCATCTTATCTACTAGTGTATGAGTGATGGATCAACACCATTGAGAAAACCTTTTTTTCTCTAGTGCATAGGAAAGAGAAAATTTTATACCAAATTTTTATATTTTGGAAGATGAAGTAGATCAGTAGTAGAAACTTAATAAGAGTATGAGTCAAGACGAAGAAATATGAACCATCGAATAGTATGAGTTTAAGAGAATATTTTTTAGTAAGATATTCCATTTTTGTTCTATCTACAATGATGGATAAAGAATTTCTTGAGATCAAGGAAAAGGATGATGAATCTATTGTTACTTCTGAAGATAACTTGACAATTATTTCAAGGTATTCTTATATATTAATAATAATCCCTGAAATAAAATTAAATAAATTATATGGTTTCATAAAACAAAACATCTGATGGGAAATAACTGTAAGATAATATAGTTTCTATAATGAAATACTTTTATTTGAACTCATGGTAGAAATGTAAAATGGATACTCTCACTAGTTCCATGGTTTTGATAAGAAATATAATATCAATGAACATGAGAACTCAAAAAAAATCACATGGTTGAATAAAATTCTTGTAACCTGCATACATGAAATATGGGAAGAAGTATCGTTGGAATTTATTGAGTTGAATTGGGAGGTGTTTAGAATTTGGGAAGGTGGGTAAAAGAGATAGTAATTGTCAAAAGGCGATGACAAGGTTAGTTGGTACAATAGAGGAATGGAATGTTACAACTAATGTAACACCACTACTACAGTGTTTTATAAGTGATGAGTATGGGAATTATTTTAACTAGTGATCCATTACAAAAGATTTTAATGGAAATGTAAATATCCTAAAAATCCCAAGGAAAAATGAATCTCATATAATAACAACATCCAAAGTGGATAATGAGAATGACACGTTGAAAGGTACACATATCTTCTGCTTTAGAAAAACTAATGAATTATCTGATTTTGGTTATACCCACTTCATAATATATAAGGAATTTGATAATAGAATTGAATAAAAAATTCCATGATTTGTTTTTTTTGTTACTGGTGATAACTTCTAATGGTATGACAATGACATCTCAAGTCTATAGATCATCTCTAATTAATGCTTGGGAGAAAATTATTCCAAAAAATATTTTGATTCTACCTTTAGTTAAATTTGATATGATTCTGGGAATGGATTGGATTAATTGATATCGAGACCATATCAGTTTCAAATTAGGAGAATTGAAATTTCATAATTTAAATGAACTCATGATAATATAGTAGTAAAAGGACGAGAAAAACTTTTAATGGAAATTGATTTTATTTTAAGGGTCTTAATTCATATCGATGAAATATATTTTGAGGGTCTTAATTCCTATAGTTATATATTTTTTATTTCTTTACAAAATTGTTTCTTATTCATCCATAAAATGTTGATGTGGTGTTCATAAAAGTAATCATTCCTAATTCAACACAATTTTAAAATACTCAATATAAATTAAACTTGATTTATTTGTCAAAATTAAATGTAGCATCCCAGGTATATAAAAAACATGAAATTTTTAATATTTATTATTATTTGTGTAATATGTAATAATTTTACTCTAAATGGAATTCTATGTTTGATGGCGTACCCGATATGCAACATTGTGTTTCTTTGAAATCTTACGTTGCACAATAATAATATAATATTATTATTTTAATGATAGTTAATGCTAAGTAGTTGTATTGGAGAGAATGAAAAAAACTCAAAAAAATATAAATATATATGTTTTTTAAAGGTTTTTACATTTAAATAATAAATTTTGGAGGCTTAAAATGTGAATTAATTTTATTTTAAGCATAAATACTCTAATATTATTAAAAATGTTGATTTACCACCTTTTGATGGAGAATCCTCTTTAAATCTAGTTTTGGTCACTTTTATATATTCTTTTTGTCAAAATAAAATTCCTCTTTAGAATCGTGACATTAAAATTTACCTTGGGTAAAATTTTGTAATATTTCTGATAAAATTTATTTTTAATGAATTGTAAAAATAGTGTATTTTAATTGAAATCTACTTTTAAATATAATATATTTATATGGTTAGATTATATTTATAATTGTTTTTAAAGTGTAATTATATTATATATTTACCATTAAATATAATTATGGTCATTTAAATTTATTTCATATTAAAATTGGACATAAATAAGTGTTAATCTTTTAACAGATAATGTTTCATAAGAACACGCTATTTGTTTTGACAGTGGGAATTAATTTTAAATTAATTTATGCAACTTATATGTTTTTAATATGGTAAAATAGACCTAATATTTTGAATTATGAATATTAAATATAACTGAGGTTGATTTTTTGGTATTTATCTAAAAAACACCAATTTTTGATGAATTGTGAAACCACTTAGTAGTAGATAAAAAAATATTTTTTTATATTTAAATGAAAATTTACCACATCTATAAATTGAATTATGAAAATCCGACGTACATGTTGGTTATTAGAAAATAAATTTTGTTCAGAAAGATGAAAATAATTTTTTGGTGAATAGTATCTTTTGACTTTTATTTACCACTGTTAAAGGTAAGTAGGGTAATTCAAGGTAAAAATAATTTCATAATAATATAAAAATAACATAACATTTATCCTAAGCTTATTGGATGAGTCATGTCTAACCATGGTCATATTTGGGTCTATTTTGGGACCCCATGGAACCACTTAAGAATGATAATGACACATTATTTTTATTAATTTAATGTAAATACCAAAATGAAATAAACAAATATCTTTTAGTAAATTAAATTTTACATAGTCTTATATAAGTTATAGATTAAACTATAAATAGTAATTTTAAATCTAATAATATTTCTTATATCATTGTATTTTTTTTAATTTTTAGAAATCAAATAAATTAAATTATTTATGACACAAAAATGATGCAGTATTTACCTATTTAATAAATGATTTAAATGAATAATATTATAAATATAAAAATAATATCCAAAACATGTCCAATTATTATTTAATTAACTTATTTAGATAATGGGTCCTCTTATATTCAATTTTAATATGTTTTCGAACTATAGAAACCGAAAATCATTATATAATAAAATAATAGTTTTACACATTCTTAAAGAGACCCTCGTCCCTTTAATAAAAATCCCTCACTTATAACTCATTCCACACACCTCTCAAGCACCTTTTCTCATCCAAAACATGCCCAAATAATCTATCAAGATCTCTCTCATCCCCCACGAAGCCTTACCTTAGTCATAAGGCACTTCAAGAAGTCCTTTTGGTTCAAACCAAAGGGAGTTCCCCAAATTAAAGGTAATGGTTTCACTTAATGTTATTTCTTTTATTTTACTTCTTCAACCCATAATCTATTTTTATTCCTTTATTTTATAACAATAGTAGTATCCTAAATAAATTATTATGTTTTTATGAGATTTATTCGAACTACACTTACACGCACCTCCATCTAATGGTTAAAGAACATACCGTTTCTATGAATGACAATCTAACGCCTCACGAAGCGATGATTGTTAAATTACCTCCTACCACCTCTCATGGTGGCCATTAAGATGGAAATGTATTTATATTTGAAATATATTATGTTTATGGTTTCTTTATACTTCTGTATTTCTCATTTTTACCATAATGTTGTGGTTTCTACAGTCGGTAAACGCGATAATTTCATTTGAGGAAGTGCGGACTATCGCCCCCTCAAAGTGATATGACTCGTTAATTCCATATCTGGGTTGTATAAATGATAGAGTTAAAGTTATTATATATGATATTATACTCAAATTATAGTATAATTATTTATCATTATGTTTTAATTCCATTAAAGTAAAATATATATATGAAAGTAGTGTTCATGCGTACGTACGACTTACCATCTCCATGAATGATAAATTTCATTTCATATCTCAAAATGTTATGTACTATTATAAAAACATATATATACTGGATATATATGATATATAAATCATTAATATCATTCTTTTGATAATGTACTTTTGACCAAATGGACAAATTGTAATTATAAAAAGGTTATTTTTATCTCAAATTTCGAACATCAAGAAAATGTCTGATATAAACACAAATAATTAACTAATTGGTATAACAAGGACATAAGTTATATAAAAGGAATAATAAAATTGAAATTTTTTTCTTAAGGAAGTATAAATTAACATAAGTCTGTTATTCCAGAAGAACCCAGAACATAAGAGTCAAGTTGGAAACGAGGCAAGGGATTTCTTATCTCACTTTTAATTCCTTGATATTTCCATTGTTCACTACTTGTTTATAAAATGTGGTGAATTGTGTAATTAAATTTGATATATATTATCATGATTCTCTTTATATTCATGGTATTTTTTGATTAACTTGTTGGTTGTAAACTTTTGATCATAAGACTCGATTGATTACAACGTGGTAAGGGATTTTCATCTCACTCTTTATTCTCATGAAATTCTTGCTATATTTGCCACTATTTCCTTTAATGTTGTGTATTTACTTCCAATGAGTGTATTCATTGTGTAATAAACATTAATTTATGGGTATTTACATTTTCATTTAATTATCATTCTTTCTTGGGGTGTATTTTTTGTATGTTACCAAATCGGTAAGGGAAACATTCACCCTCCTCTTTTTAAAAGACTTATTTTTGTTATTTCTATTAATTTACATATTGTAATGGATGGATATGTTCTTATATATCCTTAATGATGTAATTTTTATTTCCATATTATGAGATAACCTTTTCTCTCTCATCAAATTATTTGTCTGAATTTTAAAGTGATGTCGTTAGGTTGTCGAATTTCCCTAAGGGAACTTCTTAACCCAATTTTAATTCTTTGGGATAACCTTATACTTCTTAATTATGTAGTGTTATAAATATTTTTTAATGACCTATGATTGTTTCACACTTAATATCCACTTATATTCAGTGTGTTATTATTTTTCTCAAATAATTATGTAATTGATTTATCCGTAATCTAAAGATTCCATCATTATAATGGATTTCGTCTCAATTTACATTCCCTTGAGACTACATTATTGTTATGATACAATACACTTTCATATGGTGTATATACTAGAATTTTTAATATTATATCATGAATAACTTTATTCTCATGATATTATATGTTTTTTTGTTCTATTCTTCAATTATCTTTAGTCATGTATTTCTCAAGTGTTACACGACTCTATAACTAAAACATCATTTTTAAAAGAATTAAGGAATTATTATTCTAAATATTTCTCATTAATGTCCATGTTTTAAAAATGGTTTTTAGTATTTATTTATATATATGTACATTAATGTTTTAAAACATTAATTCCTTTAAAAGCATCAATGTTTCATGGGACACATTGATTAAAAAATCTCTTTATTAAATGTTTTAAATGTTTTTTAAAATGGTTTGATAATGCAATGATTATGTCAATGATATGTTGTGATTTCAATGGGAAAATGTTATTTTTTACATTATTCTAGTTTAATGTGTTATAAATATTTTATGGTTCTTGGGCATTGTTTACATATATAGTTGGTTCCGTGATAAACCTTGTGCTAGTGAGTCCGAGATAGCTCTCTAATGCATTGGGTTAAATGGCGGAGCTAAACGTGAATGCTTATCCTAATAGATTTAAGGAATATATTGTGATTGGTATTCCGAATGTTACTCCATATATATTTGTGTTTGATACAACGTAAGTATGTTATGAATGCCATAAGTTACCTTTATGATTTATGATTTCTGTATGTTATTCATAAATCTTATGATTTAATGACATCTATTATGATTAAAAGGTATGGTTTCATTTATTTGTATTTATTAATGGGATAATGATTATTTTCATTATTTTATAACCCTTAATAAGAATTTATGTGCTCATCCCATGTTTTGAAATGTCTTTCATAGCAAATAAAGATGAATAGGATCAAGGATGAGATCAATGAAAAGTCATGCGGTCTAAAACATGGAACTAGACATGTCTCTTTTTTAAGAGTTTTTATTTTATGAAAAATGGATACTGGGAAGTTGTGTCTACATGTAATATTCAAGTTGTTATGTAATAGTTATCGCTTAATTCCTTACAACTCTAAACCTGAAAAGATCCTGAATGTGAATTCTTGACATAATACATGATTATGTAATATTTAAGCCTGGGTCCTTATATATTAAATATGTAACTCTAGGATAATACTAAAAATGTATTCATTCATCCATCTGTATCACCTTATTGTGAATCGGTTTATTGTTAAGAAGATATAAGGATCAATAGGAATCTAAATTGATTATCGATAATATCACATGATCACATTCAAGATAAAGTATCATATACCACATATTGATTACTTTTTTGATCAACTATGTATAGCTCAATACTTTTATATTGTTGAAATTTATTCTATACATCTTCAATTGAGGGTCAAGAAAAAAGATATACCCAAGAAGCTATTCCGTACAAGGTAAGTGAACTATGAATTTATAGTAATGCCATTTTTATTATAAATTTCCCCACTATCATCATGGAATTTTTGAATTAAGCATTTATAGATTACTTTGGATAGTTTTTGTTTGTATATACAAATTATATTCATATATATATTCATAGGTAATGGACGAATATCGAAGATATCTTTAGGATTGTTCTAAAAACCCTAATGAGGGAGACAATTTATGAAAAATTTACCATTTTTGGATTTTTACTTGAAAAATATTCATTCTTGGGTTATATAATTTCATGTGATGGTATATCATTAGATCATCAAAGACATAATTTTTTGAATATTGGGTTAAACCAAACAATATGGATTGGATATTTATTTATCTTGGTATTAATGGATATTATCGATGACTTTGGTAGAATTTATCATTTTATTATAATCCACCGAGAATGTTTACTCTAAAAGGTGACAAATTCATTTAGACATATGAATCTGATGATAATTTCAATTATCCAATGAGAAGGTTTGTTAGTTTACCTGTCCTCACACTTCTTTATAATATATAATGCATCATAATCCACCATGATTCATAAAATATGGGACTTGGATGAATTCCCATATAATATGACTATTTGATAGATTATGTCTCTTTCTAGTTTAAGGTTCATGAGAAAAAATATTGATCTCGTTATTTTAGAGTTTTAAATAGTAATTTTGTAATTAAATATAAGGATACATTTTATTTATGGGGATATTGGTGATAAATATACCGATCATAAATGTTTAATGTATATTTTAACATAGAAAAAGTTAAATATGTTGTAGAAAAGATTGTTCCAGCATATTAATGATTGCACCTTCTCCATAAATGACAACCACGGGAAATAAAAAAAATTGGCATATTCCCTAAGTTGAAAAGATAATTATATATTATATTTTATGTTGATAATAAATGATATGATATTTATCTACTTTTAATGAATATGGGTGGAATTATTCAAGGAATATTAAAGATTTTACATTTCTCAAAAAAGTGTTTAACAATCAATCCATGTGAAGAATAACGAGGCGGAGAAGGGTGATGTGTAACTGAAAAAGAATGTGAGAAATGTAGATGATTTTATCCTTTATTTTGATGGTATGATAAGGATAAAGAACCATTTATGTGTTCCTTTCGTACCAATTTTGATGAATGACCTGTTAGATTTAGCTCACGGTTCATCATCATCAATTATTCCTAGATGTATAAGGATGTACAGGGATCTGAAAGAGTATTTATTATGGCATAATGTTAAGAGATATATTTTTGATTATGTATCATGGTTCTTTGTATGTCAGAATGTTAATAATGAGAGGTATTAGTATAAGGGTATTTCAAAACCATTAACCATACCAGAATGAAAATGGGAAAACATCACCATCAATTTTATCATTGGACTCCCCAAAACATATAAAGGACATAATTCTATTTTATTTTTTTTCGATCTCCATGTAAATTATCACACTTATCTATTTTTAGAAAATATTTCTACCTTGGTAATATTTCCATGATATACATTAGGAAAATTGTAAGGTTGTATATAGTACCATAATCCATTGTATCTGATTTGGATCTGAGGTTTGCCTCGATGTTTTGGAATAGTATTCAGCAAGATATAGATATATATATTTGAGTTTTCGTATGAAATTTATTCAATAGAAAGATGGAATAAAATTTAGAAATATTCAAACCCTAATGTAAATTATAAGATCTTTTTCTATGGATGTTAAACACAATTTTTATCCACACCTTCTTATAGTCAATAATTCTTATTACAATAGATTTTACTCGAGAATTTAGATGAATGTTTAAGAAGTCCTCTATAAAAGGACATATAGTACTCCAATGTCATCAGATGATGTTGGAATGAGAATATTTTTGGGAACTATTCTAGAAGTGGAAATGTATTATAATATTAAATCTATTCAAAAAAACATAACGGACTAACAATGTCGATTGAAAAAATTATTCTAACAATTATCGAAAATATCCAAATTTTGATGTTGGTGAAAAGGAATTCCCATGGATATCTCCGTAGAATAAGATTATGATTCTTTAAAGGAAAGGAATGTTGATCCTAATAATTTATTATGTATGATGCCATATTTTTTATAATATGTCCCCATATCAGTTTTCCATTAAACAACCATCGATTGAGTTCTGACTCATTTTTAAACCTTAGTTGTAGTGTTTTCATCATTGATGTCAATTTTTTTGAATTATTTAGAATCTTGGGTTAGAAAGAAACCAGAAAAAACAAAATAGGATCCACATGGAGAGCCATTGTTGGGTAAAATGAATTAATTTATATATATTTATATTTTTTTTGAATTAATTCAGTCTACATATAAATGTGTCAAAGGTTTTCATGGGTTCTTGGTATGTTTTGAATCCTTAAATAAGGGTTTGGATTGTTTTTATATGGAAAATAGGCTAAAAACATACGAAGAACAGTTAAATTCTATGTAGATGGAATAAAAATTTTGTAATGTTTGGTTGAGTTAAATATCCAGTTTAGGTGATGGGTTTTCCAAAAAAAATACTTATTTAAATGATTACATGATGTATCATTGTATTACATGTTGTACAATTCCCCACACAAGTTTTAAACCACTATCATGTGGTTGATTTTTATTTCTAACTCAATAGTATTTTCAACCTATTAACCTAGGGTAACCATACAGGTGATTTTGGAGTGCCTCTCTTTATTTAGAAAGACATGTTTATTCATTTGACCCCTAGTAAGTGGTTTCTATTGGTTTTTTCTTTCTATAACTCAGTTCCCCATTGTTTTATTATAATATCATAACTGTGTGCATTGTTGGTTTTTTTCTTGATCAGTTTCGATTTACGATCCTTTTTTCGATCATCCATACCTTCATCATCATGGGTTCTTTTTTCATTGGAATCATTTTTTATCATCAGTTAAAAGTACATGTCTAAACCGTATCCTTCTGGTTTTCTAATTGTTAAGTGTGTGGAATATTTAATTTTTTTTACTATATTATGCACTTAAATAAACTACATAATGAAATGGAATACTATATGGTGTTACATTGGATCCAATTTCATTTTGACATGGTGTGAGGGCACTGTTTTTTTTGAGGAAAACCTGGATTATAAGTGAATTTTTAATGGATTATATTTTTTTCTTGAAATGTGATATGAGTTTTTTATTAAAATAGACTCACATTAGATTGTCTTGATTTTTAAAATGATTGGCATGTTATTGGATTATTGAATAAGGTAAATGAAATTTTAAATTGAAAGATAAATTGTAATTTTCATAATTAACCATTGACCAAAATGATGTGATATTTTGATATCATAGTTTCTATGATACGTGTTGTTATTTCTATATTATAATTATTATAAAGGTAATTGGCCTAGTTTAATGGTGAAATGATGATATATCATGCTTGTCCCTAAGATATTATGAAATTCTAAAATAATAAGAGAGGCCATGAGACATAATGAAATTTTTATGTACCGGGCTACACCTCGAGACATGCTAAAATGCTGATACATTGAGCTCGACCAAGATTGATTGCTGAAAGGATTACATATTAGGCTTGGCCTTGATTTGTGTAATTTATTTTCCATATATATATGTTTATGCTTGGTATTCTTGTAAGACATGATCTGAGACATTCTGGAATTCCACCTATTTAGGTTATGTTTAACCATGGTTATATGGTTATTGGTGGAAGATAGTGAGACATTATTAGAAATATTCTCGCACAGCGCCGAAGTAGGTTGACGCAGTATTAATTAATTAATTTATTTAACATATAATTTTTTTATTTCATTTTTAGGGAACTCATTATTAGACTTGTTATGTTTAGACATGGTGGTTTCGTCTTATTAAGTTATATACACCCTATTTAGGAATCCATTTAGTATCTGAGATGACTGGATGGATCCAAGATTAGACATGGCTAATGTACCTTTCTATTTATTGTTCTCTTGTTGGATGGCCTAGAGTTTGGAGACGAGATTGACATGAATGTTCATATTGGGGTATTTTGATCCTATGAGTATTTTATTTTTTATTAATTCCATCATTCCATTTAGTTACATACTAGCATGTCATTTTAGTATTCCTTTCTTTTTTATTATATTATTCAGATAGTTTATTTTTTGGATTTCCACTGTATCATATTGTATCCACTACTTCCATTCTATGATATTAATATATTTATTTATATAAATTTTTCCACTATGTTTTAAAATTTGAATATATGGAGTATAGTCTCTCCACTATACCTAACACAATCCCACTTCTAGTCTGCAGCCTATGACATATGCGAAGACATGATTGAGGTATCATAGTCAACTCATTCAGGACACGTGATAGAGTACAGATCATGGTATGTTACAAAGTGGTATCATATATAGGTTTCTTTTTTGTTTCTTTACTATTTAGTAAATGTAAAAAAGAGAATAGGATGTGTCAGGACATGGTAATGAGCTTGTACATGAGATTAGATAACCCATTCATGGGGGAAAATCTGTGTTCATTGGGATGGATTGTTGTTTATATTATTCTCCTGTTATAGTTGATGTTGTTTCACATAGGATGATTCACATGTTTTGTGGTGTTATCATGATATGATATTATTTATTATTGAGATTATACTCATAGACCAATATAGAACATGATGTATATGTATACATCATACTAGGAACATAAGGATATATATTAACATGCATTTTTCAGGATTGAGATATATTTGTTTCATGTGATAAATTTAATCTATGATATTTGATACTTGTAAAATCAATTAAATTAAATGGACTAAATGAACTGTTATGTCATGATAAAACACATGTACGCCAAGTTTATAGAGACCTGGAGTTAGTGGCTCTCTATGGTTTTCATCTGTTTAGGTTGAAAATATAAATTGATAGTGTTGTAAGGAGTGTGATACTCTTATAGAGAAAGTGCCTCCTCTCCATCATCGATTTGAGAATCAGGATTGTGTAAATTAGCACATTTTTAATGATGTTGAAAATGAACATCATGTAGTTCTAGATGAACATTGGTATGTTCTTCATTATGTAAGCATGTTGTGGGTCTTGAGATCCATTGAAAGTGATATATTTTTCACGATTTCATTAATGTCTGAAATGATGAAAGAGTTCCATTTGTAGCATCCACTTACATTCACTATGGTGGGAGGCCCCTAGTTCACCAAGTTTAGGATTGAGTAAAATTATATGATCTTTAGGTATATTTAGACACCATCAGATATGTGGGTGACGATTGATGCATATATTAATTATGGACTATCTAAGCATGATATGGAATTATGTAGTATGAAGGGAATAAATAGGAGTAATATTATAAATAAATCGAGATGAAGTTCTACTTCCACTTCTATATGGATATGTTAATGGATGAAAAGTATTTTGAGTTCATTAAGATGAAAAAAGAATGTATATCAATACATGAATAAGTTGAACATTTTATCAACCTAATGTACATTACACCATTTTGAAGTTGATGAGATCTTTAGTGAAACACACTTTTATAATGGTCTTCAAATTGTGATCAGGTCATTGGTGAATGTGTTCCATATGAGTATTTTTCAGATGTGATAAATCATGTAGCCATCGCTAAAGGAAATCCAAGAGAGTCCCTGAGTAGTGTCCATGTTTGTATTTAGGGGAAACAATTTAACACTTCTTCTAGTAAAACTATGTTTCATTTTGATAGTTTTTTTAAATTAAATAGTGGGCAGATATTTCTGGAATGTAACAATCCATCCAAGGATTTTGTTTAATTGATGTGATAATAGTGTGGAATGATGGTCCACAAGTATCCCTAGTGTCCGTACCCAGAATTTTAGTGTCATGATTTTGGAATATTGGCCCATATATAGATGTTTTTAGGGGAATTTATTATTTTAGTGGTGTATGGGGAATAGGGTATGAGCCAGATTCCTTGAAGGACCCAACTACTCCTCAGGAGACATGTAGCTAGAGTTCCACATGATGTTCTAGCTGAGGAAGGGGATGTGGTATCCATGTGCAAAAACACAAGTACCATGAAAAGGGAATATCTCATGGGAGTTAGGATGGAGCCCAGGGAAGAAGGAATTACCAAATTCATGTAATAAAAATAAGTCTAGATATTTTGGATTTAGGACTGTCTACTGATAGAGGTATGATTCTTGTATCCTGTAACATTTCTTGGGTTTTGTTTGAAACACGAGAATCACATTCATTTTTATCTAAAATTTCGGTAAAAGTGTTGGGCATGGACTTGGAAATCAAGGATTGTGTTTTGACCATAGACACACTATTCAAAGTGCATTCTGAGAGTATCAAACATTGTAAGACTATTTTAATGAGATTGGTGATTATGATTTCTTTTGGAAACTATTCTGGATATAAATGATTGTATGCAATTTTATTCTTAACATGGATGGGTTATTTCTATTCCATGATCATATCTTCTCATAAAGTAGGAGAGTTACCTTTATATCATGTAAATGAATCATTTATTCTCACCATGGTGTGTGGGATCATCGGGCTTGTCACATAGGACCGATTCAGTGCACACTAGATTGTCTCATGGCTCAAATAGCGGGTCTTAATCGTGACGATGGTGGAATGTTTAATGATTATTTTTTCCCATTAGTTGACTACTTTAGGATGTATTTTCTGAAAATATCTATGGCTTAAAACCTGTGAAATATATCATGTTTAAGATATTGTTTGTGTCAAGATTTGGTCCAATTTTTATACGGCTCATAGAATGGAACTAGCAAAGTTAGGGGGTTGAATGTTTAGGAAGAAAATATAGAAACTAAAAATTTCATATGGCCTAGTATATCCTATTTTGGTTCCCTAGTTATCTTCTCTGAGTATGATGATAGTAATTTCCCTTATCTTTAGATTATAGGATACTGAATCAGATGATGGTCAAGAAACTGTATCATATTTTGTACATTGAGACCACTTAGAATAGCTAAGAGGTGATAATATATTTACCTATATTTTGTTGGGATTAGGATACCATCATTTGAAGGTATAAAAAAAATACATAACTTCAACTATTATTAGTAGTTGGTATGGCTGGTATGAGTTCATAGAGAAGCATTTTTATTTGACTAATACATTGGTTTTATCTATATTCTTGATGAAGCAAATCATTTTTCATTTTCTAGGTCATTTTTTGTAGTTTTTTTAATGAAATTATAGTGTAATCCAAATTAGTAAATGATTTTTCTAAACATCTTGATATAATCATAATTATATTGAGAGAGAATTGGTGTTACACCAAGCTAACCAAATACAATTTTCTGATTGATACTGTGCACATCTTGTGTTATGTCATCTCATAGATAAGGGTGTTAGTGGACATAGAGGAAGTTGAATCTATGGTTTCTTAGGTTCATTCAAATCACATAATTGAATTTCAGAGCTTATTTGGTTTGGCATGTTATTATCATTACATTATACGGGACTTCACCCATTTAGTAGCACTGACATTATGGATGACCAAAAAGGGACTGCAGTTTGATTAATCAGATTCTTTTGAGAGATATTTTCATGATATAAATGGAAATATTTCCTCATCACCTATCATCACCATACCAATGTTGGGTAAATCATATACTATGTACTATAATGAATTTACAGTTGGATGTAGCGTTGTTTTGATGTTGGTGGATTGAGTGGTTACTTATGGATCAATATGGATGAGAAAACATGAGAGGAATCACCCTACTCATTGTATATAGTTAAAATAAATGGTACATCACCTTAGATGCTAGAAAAATTGCCTCATGGGTAAGAGGATTATGGTATACATGAACCAAAATAGCCTTAGGTATATATTTTAATAGTAGGAATTGAACCTTCGGTATAAGAGGTGGGTCATGTATGTACAGTATTTTCACTTGAGTTGGATTATACACTTGGTGAGGGAAATTTTTTTATTGATTAATTATTATTAAGGAAAAAGATAATGGCAGTACATGAGTCTTGTAATGAGTTGTAGGTAATGTCCCTCTTTATAGACTTGTATCTATATGTTCAAGAGAATATGGTAATAGTATATCTAGCTTCTACATTGGTCATACCCATGCTTTTATACTAGATCAATACAAATATTTTATCTTATCCAAAGAGCATAGTTTTGAGATACATCTTATAGGGCAGGGAGACACCATCTTGATGGCCTCCTGGAAGTGTATATTTTCTTTTTCTCTATGTCATAGTATAGGTTCATATGGTCTTATGTGATGAGCTAATGATTTAGTTTCACGATTCAAGATTGGCGGTACATCATGGTTTGAATAATATGTACCATGGTATGCGTAGATAGTACTAGTTGTCAATATTGTTGAATTAGGCATCAAAATCGTGGAACAAAAATTCACTTTCCATCATGTTAATGTTGAGAATCAATGTCCCGATGGGATTTTGCATCTATTTTATATTCATAATTTGAAATGGGATGACTTCACATTGTAATTGGTAAATGGAATTCCCAGTAAAAACATATAGAATGATACCTTATGGGTGGTTTTTGACAAACTGATAAAGGTAACCTACTTTTTTTTCTATCATGGTGACCTTCACAATGATGATCAACGTAGTCTTTACATGTACGAGGTATTTCAGTTACATGGTGTTCCGAGGAGTATCATTTCTGATAGAGGTCATCATTTCACATTGTTGTTCTGGAAGGATCGCCAGAAGGCTCTATGTTTACATTTTCTATTGAGTACAACATATCATCTTCACACGAATGGTTTATCTAAGGGGACTATTAATGTTCTGTAGTATATTTTGTGAGCATGTGCTCTTTATTTTGGTGGTTAGTGGGAGAAAAATATAGAACTCATGGAGTTTTTATAAAATAATAGATTCCTGGATTGATCCTAATGGATATGAAAACACATAGGGAATCGTTAAATTCATATGGAGCTAACTAAATTTATAAATTTATAAAAATTCATACAACCTAACTAAAAATGAAGTATCTAGAATTCTTTAGTGTCAAACCCATAGGGATGGATCATATGTTTAAAAATTAATTATGAATATACATGGACATTTATTGGTTTGATTATAGAAGATACACATATAGCAGAAAGGATTGGTCTATGAATCAAGATGGGGGAAATTCTTGGTTTAATGATTTTTTGGTTTGTGTGATATGGATTTAATTAATATAGTTTTATTTAGGTTTGGTGTTATAATTTGGTCAGTTGTGATCATTGGTCATTGTATCACACCCTAATCCTATGATTATACCTTTGGAATGGTCATCTACTTCATGTAATCATAGAAATAGTTGACCCAAAACCTTATTTAAACATAATTGACATAAATTTCATAATTTTCATGGGTAAAATAAGACAATTAATTGATGAAGTGAAATGAAACACATAAAATCCCACACAATGGTCAGGAAATATGAAAAGAATATGAATTGGAATTGATAGACCTAGTTGCAACAATCCAAAAAGTGAATTATAAAATAGAAATATTCCATAATCACACATCCCCCTATAATCACAACAACCAACACTATATAGACTACTCGCTCAAACCAAACATGATGAGAACATATTTCATCATAAACCAAATAATAATTATTGAAATGAATGGTGGTAGAGCCAAAAACCGGGTAATCACTCCATGTTATCAGCCTCCGTTGTTGTCACATTTCCTTCTATAGGCCCCATAGTGTCCTAGAATATAATCTTGGGTGCTCCTTTTATAGGAAAACAATTCATTGATTGTTACATAATTGTTTTTATTTTTCATGCATTGTATATTTCAAGACGTCTAAAGGGGTATCACATCTTGTAATCCCTCCTTGAGTTTTCCTACGTGTGCGTGAAAATCACATGAATATCATACACTAATTTTATTATCTAACTCACATCATGATGTGAAATAGAGAATCATGGTGTTTAATTTGTTTTAATGATATGTTAAATAGTCACAGACTCTCCAGCACAGTAATTTCCTTTTGATCATGTCATGATGTGGAATGATATTATACAACTTGTAATCAGTCTGTTCCAGTCTTCCATGTCTGCTTCAACATAAACATTTTGATTCCATAACATACATGAAGCTCATGGTGCGAACAATCATTAATACTGTAATTTCTCTTCTTTTTTTACATTTCATGCATTCATTCAATCCATCCATAAATCCTAAAAAATAAGATCAATCCAAAATTGGAAGGATTTTTCTTTTAAATAAAAAAATAAATACAAAAAATACTCGAAAATGAATTCATGAAATACACTTATCGGAAAACATTCAAGCCCATGTATGGAAGGATGTTTCATTCACATAATTTTTTTGTGGGGAGTAGGTGAGTTAGATCTTGTGGGGCCTAGTATTATGAAAGATATTTCTGAGCATGTTCAGTAGATAATGTAGTGGTTGGTGACAACACAGAGTAGGCTGAAATCTTATGCTAACCATTGTAGATGACCTCTACAGTCTGAGGCTATCATCGTATTTTTTTACATGTCACCTATATTTAAGAAACTCTATATTAAGAAACAAGGAAATATTGGGCCCATGTTTATCATCCCTTTTTTAATATCATCAAGGGTTTTTCTAGTGGAATACTGTTTATCTCTTCAAAAACACTGTAGTTATGTGCATGATGTGTTTCACGTATCAAAACATTAGTGATATCACCTAGATCATTATCATGTGATAGATATAACATGAATCAATATTAAAGATGAAACATCTCTTTAAGAGAATCCATTATATACTATAGTCCATTTTGAGAAATATATCTAGGGTAGGATGATTAATTTGGTTAGAGTGTAGTGGAATCCTGGGAGATTTTAGGAGGACACATGGGAGAGGGAGTCTGGTATGAAAGCAAAACTTCCAAACATGTTTAATAAGACCCCTTAGTGATGCTAGGAGCAGCTTGGGAATGATTTATTATATGGTGGGGAGGTTGTAAGATACATTATTTTCCAAGGTATTTCAATATTTGAGTTTTTCATTAAACTTTATTTGGTTGATGTTTTCCTCATTTTTAAAACATGGTGGTTGTGTTTTTATCATGGATGTATTTGTGTCAAATAACCATGGTCTTGGGTTGTGAGGAAAATTGAGAAAACGTAATAGGATACATGAAGAGATCCTTTGTTAGGGAAAATGAAATAATGTATGGGGATGTGTTTTTTGAATTAATGGATTCTGGGTTTAAATTGGTAAAGTGTTTTCATGGGTTCTTTGTAACTTTAGATGTTTTAAAAGGGGATTATGGTTGTTTTTATAAGGAAAATGTGCTGAAATAAGTCTATGAAAGAATTTTATACAACATGTAAATGTATTACAAGTCATTTAATGTTTATGTGAACTAAATAGTCAATTGAGACGATGGTTTTTTCGGCATATCCTTCTAAAAAATTTACAAGACATGTAACTGTATAACATGTCATGTAATTCCATGATTATATTTTAAAACACTTACATGTGGTTGATTTTTATTTCTAACTCACATATTGTTTCCTCCTTTTTTCCTATTAAAACCTTATAGGTGATTTTAGATAATATCTATTCATTTTGGACATCCCATTTTCACATATTATTCCTTATAAGTGGTTTCGGTTGGAGTTTCTCTTCTCCACATCGGTTTCTGGTCATTGAGGTGTAATATATTGATCAATTTTGTTATTTTTATTGATCATGATCGGTTTTAATATAGAATACTTATTTAAATCATCTACTCTTCCTCATTATAGGATATTTCCACTGGATGTGTAGTTTAATTTCATTTAACTTTAGGGGCCCAATCCTTAACCCTATGATTTGATGATTGTTATGTATATGAAATATTACAAAATTCTGCCAACATAATTTTCACTAAATAAATTAATTGATGATTTGGATTATTCCTTGGATTCCATTTGGATCCAATTGGATTTTTACTAGGATTGATTGTATTGTTTCATTGAGAGAACAGTTGTTTATAAATAAATTTTAAATGGAATAAAGTGTGTTTAGCAAGACATGTGATTTATCTATATTCTTGATATATAATCATCATAGCCTGACTCGATTATTGAAATTATTATTATGTTGTTGGTTTATGATCAAAGGGTAAATGAAATGTGTAATTGATTGATAAATTGTAGTTTTCATAATTAACCGTTGAGCCTCATGATGTGATATAATGATGTCCTTGTTGCTATGATATGTGTTGTTATTTTTATATCATAATTTTTATATGGGGTGTTGGCCCAGTTAAATGATAAAATGCTAAAATACCATGCAAGGACCTAAGAGATACTAAAATTATGATATACCATGATAAGCCTTGATACATGCTGAAATACTTTTGTTTTACCATGTTTATATGTTAATGGTTATCATGGTAGAGATACGTGATCAGAAATATTCTAACATGGTGATGAAGTAGGTTAAATTAGTATTAATTTAAATGTTTAATTAATTAATACACTTGTTATTTCTTGATGGACTCATGTAGTTATTCTGATAGTGTGATGAGCAAGTAAGGGGCGATTCTCATTTAGGGTTTTTCCTCATCACCACCTACCTCCTTTTCACCTTAGGTCGTCTCACATATTCCCCCCGATGTTGGATCGGTGGCTTGTGGTGGTTACTCTTTCATTTATTTGTGATCTCGACCGCCTCAGCATTCCTCACCAATGATGGCCCTCTTCACCTAACTCCACCTTCGATGTATAGGGTTCTTCTGGCGGTGGGGTGATGGTCCAAGAGACGAGTTTCAGATTCCATGTCTAAGGATTGAAGCTCGCCACAGGTGTATGCATTTGGTAGTCTGTTGTGGTCCCTGAGGTGATTTGTATAGTGGTTAAAGGATTTGGGCTCTCTTCCAGTGATCTATGATGCTTGGGTGTCCACGAATTTGGGTGATGGTTTCTTGATCCGTTATTTTTTTACTTCGTTTTTAGTTTTTAGATTTGGTTACTGATCTTCTTGTGTTAGATTTGGGTCTGCATTTTGCTTGGGATTTCTATTCTGGAATTTGTCTCTTTTCATCTCGGGTTCATGTTGGTTCGTGGATTTTTTATAGATTAGTGATTGAGATTTTTTTGGGGTCCGTTCTTAGAAAAGATGAGGATTTTGAGTGTGGTTTACACTCTGAAAGCCAGAGTTTTTTGTGATATTTTCCCATGGAGTCGGTTCAAGTGGATTTCGTGGTTTAATTATTTTCTGCTATGGTGACTGGAGGGTTCAATCAATGCTTGTTGGTGCTGATTTCAGTGCTGCCATGTCATGAATTGGTGATTACAAGACTGAGTCTACTCATGCCTGATTATGGATGCATAGGGTTTGTCTAAAGAATTTTTCAGATGGTTTTTTGAGGAACCTACAGTGCTTTGGTTTGGGTGGTTTGACTTTAATTTCTGGGTTCTATGAGTTTGTTGAAGCTGACCTACAGTCGTTGAATGTTGAAACATGGATTTATTATGATGTGCAAAGGTGGTTTTGGTCACTATTGGTGTGAATCTCTTGTGGCCCTGTGGCCTTGAACCATGAGACACTACATATATTTTACTTGCTAGGGACTGCTTAAGAAGATGTTCAGAGCAGGAATCATTCTACATTTCATTTCTATCTGGAATTGGATGTTTAGAGAGGGTATGGAATTTTCCATCAGTATCGTGCCCGTGTATCTTTTCACGAGACTACTTGCCGAGCAGTGATGGGAAGGAGGATTATATTCACATTGTCTTTTTTCTAGGGTAGAGCTTTTCCTTACTCATGAACTGGATGTTTTTTTCTTAGGGATCTTTTCCCATGGAGGCATTATTGTGTTTTATGTATTTGATGTCTTTATGGTTTCCCACTTTTTTCTCAAAAGTGATTTTGAAATAAAAATTTAATTTTATGTCAATTAATACACTTGTTTATTGAATTACTTCATGAACTTTTTATCAGACTATTTCTCTTTGGACATAGTGGTGTTGAAATATGGAGATATACTCACACACTATTTAGTATTCCATTTGAAATCGATCAGATTATGTGGATGCATGATTGGACAAGGTAAAATGACCATTGTTTTGATTGTTTTCTTACTATATGGGATGGATTTTAGAGATGCGACCGACATGTGATTTGGGATCAGGGACTTTTGTATCCGTCAGTATTTTTTTGGTTTACATATATCATGATAATTAGTTACATTATATAATGTAATTATATTATTCATTTGTTTTTATTGGATTATTTGGTAGGAATATTTGTTGGTTTTCTGATATTTCACATTATTTTTATTACTTATACAATATAATATTTGTATATTTATTTATATTACTTATTCTATTGTGTTGTAAAATCTGGATCAACAGGGTATATTCTCCCCACTATACTTATGACACCTCTCTACTAGTCAGTGGTCACTATCGTATGAGGAGAAATTCTTGAGGAATTTTATCCAACCTTTTCTTTCGTTATGGGAGAGTGTTAGATTAATGGATGTTTCAAATTGTTACCTTTGAAATAATTGCTAATATTAAGAAGTTATATTATCATTTCTTACTTCAAATGAATCTCTCTCTTGTTCATGACGTGTTATATGTTTCTCTCTTGAATAATTGCTTACCTAATCCTTCAAATTTACTAAAATCAGAGGTCATACCACTGGATTATGATCTTTCTTATGAATAAAAGAAAGTAAAAACTATGGAGAATATTCTATTAAACAAGACTACTAATCTGGTAAATATTTTGTGTTGAAATCATCAAATTGAGGAATCTATGTTGGAACCTGAGGATGTAATGATGTAGAAGAAACCCCATTCTTTATATTAGAATGACGAATTTGGAGTGAAAATTAATTTTAAGGGTGGTATAATGTTACCTCATAAGATTTTATAATATACTTCTCTGAAAATATTTTATTTTATTTTTTTAATAACTTGTGGGACATGGGATAAAAAGTTTAAAGAAACTTCAATATATAATTAAAATAATTTTTATTGTTTTCACCTATCCATGGGATTGGTGTGTATGAAAATTACTATCTAAATTATTAAAAATCTGTGGTTTATACTTGTAAAAAAAATTAATTTTTTACCAATTTGTTATATATAAATATTAAATCATTTGAATGTGCATGTGATATTTTTCTAGAAACCTATTTTTAGACACACAACAATATTTTATCATAATGAATTAAATAAATCACTTTTTTTGAATTATTGTAATGATGTTCATATATCATAAATTTAATTAAATGTTTTAACATTAATCTAATATTTTTTCTAGTTATGGAATAAGAATAAAATCTAGTTTAATGCTTAAATATATATATATATATATATATATATATATATATATATATCTAAAAACGTGGTTTCTATCATGTGTTTCCAACTTTTTTTAAAATTAATTTAACCTAATTTTAGGTATTTAATTTTATAAAATTTAATCCATATTTTGATTCAATAGGAGAAAATTTTATAAATATTTCCCATCATTTTTTGGTCAACATCAATTTAAACATTAGTAAAATTTATCATGATGCTAAAGGTAAATAAAGGTATCCTAGGTTTAAACTAAGTGAAAAGTCCTTAATTATTCATAATAATTATTATTTGATTAATATAATTATATAATTATCCATATATAAATGAAATTTAATTGTGTAAAGGAAAATTTTCCATGAGGATTACTTACATAATATAAAAATAAATGAATGTTACACAATATCACCCTCTATTATTTAATTATATCATATGTGTCCACAGAAGTTAAAAACTCAGTTTTGTATGAAGCAAAGTATCTATATTCATAATTATGAAACAATTTTAATGATAGAATTTTATAAATTATTTTTACTAATCATATAATGACTTTATATTCTTATTTAACAGAAATGATATATTTCTCTAATGAATAAAAAATAAAATAATGAATCTTAAAAAAATATTAAAAGTAATGTAATATGAAAAATTTAATGTGGGACATAAATTTTGTTGACTAATATGATATATTAGTGTTTTTCAAAAATATTAGTTTCAAAATAAATTATTTTTAATGTATTTTAATTAAATTTAAGTGAATACTATCTGCATTGGAAAAAATGATATTTTATGAAAATAATATGATATTAAATAGCATTAAAGTGAATAAAATATTAAAATATTACAAGTTGAATAATATATGGTCAAAACTGTTATCCCACTCCCATTTATAGGCTATTTAGAACCATTTTACTTTATAGTTACATTAAAATATTTTATTCTTTTATGAAATTCCTAGAGTTCCCCTCCCATAAATTATAAATTGGAACCCATCATTTATCTTATTCATGTCACTTTTAGGCATTTAGATCAACTATACTAAAAAAAGTTCAATTATCCACTCCTCTAGACACATTTTATATTTTCTTGTGTTTATAAAAGGTTGACTGAAGATCCTTTATGAAAATATCAGAAGGAGTTGTTTCAAAGAAGAGGTAATATCCTTAATCGATGACTTTCTTATTAATTATTATTTACATACTATAAATATTTTATAGTCTATATAAAATAATATATTAAATACACTAAATAAAATTAAATTTTTTATTATTGTTATTATTAATCCACCATTATTCACCCTCTTTCTCCCAAATGGGAAGTCAAAGTATAGCTCCAACGTATGTTCTACTTACTATCACATATAACGATACAATTGATTTTCCATAAACATAATTAGAGGATGAATATTATGATTGGATATATTTTTATATATGTTATTTATGACATAAAAATTCTTCTATAATTATAATATCATATCTACCTTATTACATTTATAACTATTGTAAAATGGTAACATCATTTTTCCGTACATGTAGATTACCCTCCCTACGTAGTGAAGTGATTTATTTTTCATTTCAATGATAATTGGTTTCTAATAAGTAATTATGTAAAAAAGATTAAAAAATGATATTTATTATAAATTTATTATTCATTATAGGTGGTTTTTTAATTACCTTTCCTTCATTCAATCCATCGTAAAATGGAAATAGCATTTAGGCATATGTACAAGCTAACGTCTCTATGAATGTTTTATTCATTTTCGTATCACATAATTTCATGGATGACTATAAAAAATTGTATAATGAATACATATGTAATTTGAATCACGAATAACAATATGGATTTTATATAATAATGACCAAATTATATTGATAACAAATACAGAACAAAAATATAAACGGAAAGCGAAGCATTTATCACCTGAAATGGTAATTTTAGTGAACAATTTTTTGTTAATATATGTTAAAAAATAATAATCAAATACTATATGTTATTAAATAGAAGATTATATTTTTTTAAGAAATGTATATTAAATATTTATTTATTATACATTAGGTTCGAACATGTACAAATAATGCCAGTCATGAGGTAATGGATTTACGTTTCAATCTTATTATAATATTGAATTTTAATGGTTTAATTTAAATTTTATAATATTATATTATCCTAATATAATTATTTATGTTCATTTCTATACTCTACTTTTTATTTATAAAGAAAAAAAAATTCTCCTTTCATTTGCCTCTCTTTATATACTGAAGAGACCAAACGATCATTTTAAGTTAAACTGACTACGTTTTATAAAGTGGTCAAAGCCCCTTTCCACCCTATCCATGTTTATCTAAAATGGATTAAATTTTTTTTAGATTATAATATCTTTTTTAGGTTATTTTTACCTGTTATCTATTTTTTTAAAATGGGTTTCAATGAATCATTTAATAATTTTCAGAATGAGGTTCTTTTGAATTTTTAGCAACAATGTGAAAAGGATTTTTTAAATTCACATATACGATATGAATGGGATTCCATACCTCATTACTGTTCAATGTTTTAAATATTTACATACATGTTTACATGATTATTATCAATTAAATTTTTATCCCTGAAATTTGGGACATTTTTATTATAAATGAGCTTTTTAATGTTGAAAGGATATATTTCCCCAAGAAATATCTTAGTTACCTATTAAATGAATTTTATTATATAATAAAATACATTGATGTTAATTATTATTTACTAGGGATATGATCCAATTATACCATTATTACACCTCCTATATCTAGTTATTTTTAATTTTGATGATTTTTTTATGAAACAAATTATTTTCTTGGGTTATGCTATGATAAATTGAAAAAATATTTATGATACCTATTTTTTCATGGATTATGATAGGATGATTTAAATAATGTTTTATGGATTTGTGACACAATTTTTTACAGTTTTTATTATGTGATGTTTGGTATGTTATAAACATAGAATGGTTGTTACATTATAACCAAGGATGCATGTTATGTCATAAACAATGGAAGGTAGGTAACTTATAACTAAGTAAGGGTGGACCAAGAATTATATATCCCTAAAATAAATTCGATAATTTTATATATCTTGTGAGTTAAATAGGATTATAAATGGGAGTGAATTTATTACTCTAATGGTGTTTGTCTACTATTATAAACATGGGAGTGTACTCTGACTTCTATGATTAAATAGGGGTGAATTCAATACACTAAGATAGACATAGAAATGATCCTTTCCTATTATGAAAATGTTTTTCTATGCATATGAAACAATTAAATGTCTTGTTATAATTTTGTGATCTCATATGTCATGTTCTTTGATTCATTTTTTTATATTTTCTGAACTACCATGCTTTATACTATGAATCAAGATTATGATCTTTGATATGTAGGGTATGGTTTTCAAATGATATTATCATGTTCTACTACCCTTATGATCATGTTATGTTTATGTGATCAATGATATCTCCATTATTTAACCTTACTGAGCATATGATCACACCATTTTTTATATTTACTTTCCCTCGGTTAGGGATAATTTTATAATGTATGATATATCTTAGAAGGGTAATAGTTATTAATAACCTAATGGTATATATATATGAACTAGTTGTTTATTTTCCATTGTTCCCAAGGATTCTAGAATAATACAATTATGTCATGGATTATAATGTTATGAAAGTAATATTCATCTAATAATATATAATATATAAATGAAATATATGGTTTTGTATATTTGAAGTGGGGATAGGATGGGTCCTTTTATAGGTGAGTGTGAGTAGAATTTTCCCAAATACCCAATACATATTGTGTAAGGAATGTTTCTTTACAAGTAAAGTTGAATCTGAGAGTATTAATATGGATATAATATAATTATTGGTTGATAAATCCATGATTTAGAAAATTATAGATAATTTCGTGGTTTATTTTATAACGTAAACTCTTAATTTGAACCTTTTACCTCATTTTATCCTTTACTCTAGTGTCTAACGTTTACCGTGGCAGATTATCTTTATACCTATAAATGAGTATGATAACCTTTTATAATTATTAAATAATGATAATTTTTTAATCCATTCAATATAAATCAATTTCAACATATAATATTTTTTTGGTCAAATTTAAAAAAAAAATTGATTTTTTTTAAATATATACTTTTATAGAAAAATGAATATTTCCGAATTATTTATTATTAATCTAATTTTATAAAAATTAATAATTATATTAGTGTTAATTCATTAGTAAATAAATTCAAAAAATAAATTTTAATAAAATTTTCCAATAAAATTTATCAATTTAATTCCTTATTGTTAAAAATAAATAAACAATTTAAGAAATAGTTATTTGAAAAATTTAAAAATCTAACATAAATTATTTTAACCACCCACGATTAAAAATTATTATTTATATTCTATGTATTAATTTATATCAAACTATTTTTATTACTATCTCCCATTAAATTTTTAAACACATGGTAAGTTATTGTTTTAAAAAATAATAATATAGTGACGAAATACATATTTTTTTAAATAAAATTGTAAAATTTTTATTTCATTATATAATTATTTATTATTTGTGAATAATATTTTCTAAATTTATTTCTAACAATTAATAAACCTCAATGTAAATGTTGGATACAGGTACATGATATCCAGTGACCATATATCCTTTGATTATATGACCAACACACTATATATTAAATAATAATATTACATTCTTGTATATAGATTTACATAAATCTAAAAAATAATTAATACAATTCCATAATTTCATAGTCATGATGTTTGTTTCTTTTTCCAATATCTTTTATTCATTTTATCACTATAATAAATTGTATAATATCCATGGAATATCATGATGATGGAAATTTAATCGTGTAGTATATTCGTTCAGTTGTAGTTTTATTGAATTAATAATTTTTTTAATTATGTTCTACTAAGATATCTCAATATTTATTTCATTATTTATTATAATATTATACCATAATAAATAGTTGATGAATTTAGATTTTTGGTTTATGTAATAAGTTATCCAAGACCTGAGATTAATTTAAATAGAAATACATTCTAAAATCTTAAGGTGTTACATTGGAGGTATCCGATTGTGGGTTGGATTGAGGTTTCATCAGTTCTCTCTGGTAGAGACTGATGATGGATTTGGTTGGACTAGGAACCAAAAATGAAATTAAAATGAATTTTATCTTCCAAAATTGGTGTGGGTAGTTCGAAAAACATGTGATGCATTTGGGAGTTAGAGTGTTATGATCATGTGATGTGATAGTGCTTTAGTGGGTAGGGATGAAAATTTATTTTGAAAATCATTTTTTAGAATAATGACTATTTATTTTTCTATATTTCAATAGAATGAGGTTAGAACTACATTTGGTGAATCACATCAGATATTTCATATGTATTTCAAGAACCAGTCAGTTGTTTTTGGGGAAAAATTGTGTTCTCATGATTATTTCATTGATATTTGAAAAATCATATACATTTTCTAAAAATTTATAATATAGAGAGATGTTATATTGAGATTGATGGTTTATATGTTGATAGATATTTTAGATTTATTCCTTGGTATGATAAGTATTATATTGTGGTGTTTTTAATGACCCAAAATAAGTAGTCATTATTATCTACAGAAATTTAAAACTTTCATCGTAGAGTAGGGGTATTTCATGAATTGGAACTTAGAGCGGGATTTTTAGGGATGTAAAATTTAACATAGATATTCTTAAACATGTTATGAGGCATAAAAGTAGTTATTTAAGAGCTATTTGTGGTTGGAGTTGCGTTATAATTGTGTTTCAATGATTTTTTGTTGTAAGTGTCATGTCATGCTATAATCGGTGAGTGTCATGCAATAATGAGGGGACGATTGATTTTTTTCCTTGTTAATAGGGGGCACTATGGAATGAATAAGAAAAAACCATGAGGTCACACTATGACATTTTGATGTTAGAAAATAAGATATTTTATTTTTAATTTCCATAATAGAATAAACCATTACATTTTGGTGGCCACGATCTGCTGGAGGGAGTCACTCTATTACCATGAACATAAGGTATAATTTGACGAATTATAAATACGGCTTTGTGAAATTCCATATATAAACTTTTACCATTACATGGATCATGTGTGATACTGTGAAATCATTCACAATGGATGGTATCACAGAGTATAGCATAACAGCCACACTATAGAGGGTGAAATACACACCATTAAGTAAGTTGGGAACACTATGAAGGATTATTCCATAAATTTTGTTCATAGTTTTTGGAGTTGGTTCATTTAATGATCCAAGGTTCATCATTGTAAGGTGTGACTTGGTAGTGGAATCATATCATGAGCATTATCGTTCATGCCATTATTGGAACCATTTCAAATTTTTTAAAACATAGGAATATCCATATTTTCTAGGTCAAACCCATATGTATTTTGGGAAAAGAGGGTGTTGGGAGATGTTTCTATTCCAATCCATATTATTCCATTTAACCTCCCCATGGTGAGGTGTGTTCATGGAGGAATATTATAAAATATTTGAGTTAATTTCTTCCCCCTTAACCCTTCATTTTTTCCATTTAATTCCCCTATAATTTATAATGATTTACCATAGGATCTGTTGATGATTTCTAAAGGATCATGTAGAAATAATATTGATCAAAGGGTAATTTTGACATCTTGGATAAATTAGATCCTAATAGGAGGAACACAGAATTAGTGGTGTAGATTTAGTGGTTTTCCATTACCAGATGGTTTTGTGGTGATTATAACATGATATACTAATTTCAATAAATAATAATAAATTTTCATAATTAAATATATGGATTAAAGAGAATAGTTAATTATAACTTATTTGGTTTTGTGGTCTTGATATAATGGATTGATATTTTTCACAAACATAGACGAGGGATGGATTTTTTATTAAAAGTATGGTAACTCTTATATAGACGTAGGTTTTCCATATAATAAAAAAAAGGAATTCTTGTTTCTAACTGATTTCACTTTATTTATTACAAATATTCATTTTTTAAAAATTTATTAGGACCAAGAGAAACCTAGATAAAGTAATGTGGTGGAATTTACCCTCTTAGAGTTGAATTAAGTGATACATTAAACATTGGGTATATTGGGATAACCAAATAAATTTGTTTCAAAATGGGAAAATATACCAGTTGACTAAATGAGAGACTCAGGGTAGATCTTATGATTTATGAAGAAGCATAATAGCTTTGGCAAGTTTCCTAGTGCTTGTTTGGAATATAAGAGATTATTAAACAAAATAATGATGGGTGATATGGATTTAATTCTCACAATATATTGGAATAACCATCTTAAGGATAAATGAGAGTCTTTGTGTTTGTCATGATTGGGATAAGTCATTTGGGATAAACTTAGTGTCACTTGGAGGGTTCCACTTGAAGAAGGTTTTGACAATTCTCCCAAAAAAATATTAGATAAGGAATACTAATTTGTGTTTTGGAAATTGTAAGATGATTTTTAATAGACTCTTATGTATAGGATTAGGTAGGGACCAAGGGTTATAGTGTCACCAATGGGTAATGAGTGAGGATTAATATGTATGGGTAGATACTGAATTAGGTTAGGTAAGATGGTGGATTCTATTATAGGTGAGATGAGAATATCGATGTGGCTAGCATGTTGTGCTTGTCCAAATAAGGAGATCTTGAGGAAAATATCCTTTGAGGATATTTTCATGATGATACATTCATTGAGATATGAGGATAGGTATTTAGATAATAATAATCAGGTTATAATTAGGTGAGATACACAGGATATATGGGATAAAATCCAGGTGGATAGTTTTAGAGGTTGTCTTTCTACAGTGATTGGTTCTATTGGTTACAAGATTTCATAATAGAATGGGACCTCCCATGCGACCCACCTAATAACTATTTGTTTTAGATTATATTATAGGTTATATTTTTATATTATCTCCCAATATATATTATTTTTTTCTAGATTTTTTACTGGTCATGAGACCCAGCTAGTGACAATATGGTTTAGCTTGTCCCATTGGACCTACCCATAGAGGTGTAGTTTTACTTATGTGAGAAGTTGGATCCACGTCTTCCCTCCTCAGATCAGTTTAGATTATGGTGAGATACATGATTATTCATGGTAACTACCACTATGGGGATCTTAATACTTTATTTTATTTTATATCTAATGTTTCAGTCATTAGATCACTTCCTATATGATGCACTAGACATAATGAGATTAGTTCAGATGGGTTGAAATGGGGTTTAGGAATTAGGGTGCAGAGATCACACCTGTTATTTGTTCATCACCCCATAGTATAAAGAGAATGATCATCATGTGATTGGATACTAAGCTACATAGTAATACAAATTCAGGAATAATTTAAGACTTCCTTTGAATAGATTGCCTATGTTCAGTCTAGTTGATACACTTTTTGATACCCAACATTAAGTCATTCAGTGTGGGTATAAATACTTCTAATAAAGTGTCTATTTTATAGTATAATACTATTCTTCTATGTTTGGATGTTATGGTGGCCTGATTGGAACAAGATGACCCAAAACACATGCTTGTGTTTAGTAATTTATACTATTTATTTCCCTTATGCATACATATAGATATTATGGTGTATATTAGGGGATCCTAGTGATAACATAATGATATTTATTTCTTATAACATAAATGAGAACACATATTTTAATGTAGAATTTATGTAAATTTTGTAAAATTTTTCATAATGATTAATACAGATCATATTAAGGACGATTAACAAAAATTAAAGACTTGGTTTAGGCGAGGCTCAATATTTTAGTGGGGTATCCTAGTATATATATTCTTCTATTTTTTATATGTGACTGAACCATTGAGTAATCACTTAAGATGCATATCATAATCAGTACACACTATTAATTATCACATTTTTACATTATTGATATTGCATATTCAGTTTTGTGTGTTTATGTTATATGTTAATTTAATATTATTGATGTATGTGATATTAAATGCATAGTCTCTCCAATGATTTATTTAGGACCTTTCAACTTCATTGAAACCTCCAATATATAGTTAGATAATATAGAAATCTTGTTCTGCTCAATATATAATTTTTTTTAGTTATTTATGTGGGGGCCTTATGAGTAAAACTTAATTCAATCCTCATCTTGGGATATGAGATAGTAATCTAGTATCACCACATGTGGAAGGAAGTTTTGGTACATGTAAATAACACACACATGTACTTATATTCACTCACATATATATTAACATAGTTGAAAGTGATGATAGGGTCCCAGAGAAGTATCCCAATAGAAATGAAATTATGTAAAATGAGTCATTGAAATATTATATCCCATCTTACAAAATAGTGTAATGGTAATATTGTGTCAGGAAAATAAGACATCATCACAAACCACCCACCTATTCTTCAACATATTAGTACCTACTCATGTTGCCATTAAATAAAAGACACAAATTCCATTTTTCCAACATATTTAAGTAACTAATAGAATGTTATATAAATTTCATAGAAAAAAAATATAAATATACATCTAGAGCTGTACTTATGTATATAATAATAAAAAGAAAAGAAATAAATTAATCCCTTCCATGTTTCATTCACTGAAAAAATAAAAAATAGGATTTCTAATTAATGAAATTACATTAATACAAGACATGTTAGTAAAAATATATATGGATAGTATAAATAATTAAATTTCATTAATATCAAAATTCACTAATTTAATAAAATAATTTTTTAAATAATTAAATGTAAAAAATGTTTTTAATATTTTACGGCCCACTCAATACAAAAACCCTTACAAAGAAAATACTATGTGAGTATCATAGGGAATTTTTTTACTCATATAGAAATATATATAGAATTAATGAAATCCAAAGAGGAAGAGTGTGTAACCACAAAATATCTTGACTGGAATAATATAGAGTATTTTATGGATTTAGAATGTATCCATTTATGAAGAAAGTATACAAAAAGAAACACTATGAGGTTAACTTTGATTCACCAAGAATTTATCTCTACATAAAAAAGAATAAATGGAATCTTGGAGATTTTACAATTTATAGGAACCCTATATATGGATGACAAGTGTTTATACCCCCTACTATACAGAGCTATACAAAAGAGGGAAATTAGAGGAGATTTAGGGATTTACCTAATTGCGAATATGATTATATGACCAAAAAAGACCCTCAAGATGTAAAACCATGAAATTTTCAATGAATAAATGTTTATTCCATAAAATATATGATAGAAAACAGTGATTTTATATTGTGTTACAACAACTCTAATATTATCTTCTGTTACATGCAATGCCGAGTTTTACTGATCATTAATATATGATTAATATTATTATTAAATATGACAGTTACCACATATACGTTGAAATAGAAGGATTGAGTTAGATTTAAAAATAATGAAAATTCATTTTTTTTAAAATGTTTATTATTTATCTATTGATTATAAACAAAATAAGAATAATTTAAATGAAAAATAATTGTTTTTTTTTTGGAAAAACATTTTCTTTCTAAAACACGGGGTTTTTCATACTGACCACACATAATTAAAAAATTATATTTTACCACTTCTATAAATTTTATTTCATAAAATTGAATTAATTTTTGAAAATAAGAATATAGAAATGTTCTTATGGATAATTTTTTGTTATTTTTAGGAGAATTTACATTTTTTAAAAATAGTGAAAAATTCTAGATTTTAATTGAAAACATCAATTTCATCTAAATAATTTATAATATTATGTTATATTTTGAATTAGTTTTAAAGTTATAATTGTCAAATTATTCATATATTAATTCAATTTAGTTCATTGGAATAATATTGTTATTATATATATATATATAAACATCTTTTAATTATTAATATTTTTCCATTAAAACAACGCTTTCTCGTCTCAACTATGGGATAAATGTTTAACTGAATTTTAACACTTCATTGAATCAAATTTGGAAAAATGGATTTCATATTGGTAATTATCATAATTTTTAGTTTTAAATTAGATAAAATTTATTTCCTCCAATATTATAAGTGAAATAAATTAAAATTAATCACAACTATTAAGGAGAAAATGATTTTACATAGTGGATAAACATAGAATATAAGGTGTAAAAATGACCCAAAACAGGTCCAAACCAATTTGATGGAAATTGCTAGACCTTATAAATAATTATAAAGAAAATTTAGAATTATTTCCTTCCATTTAAATAAATAAAAACATGTATGTAAATCACTCTTTAAAAAAATTACAAGTGTGCCACTCACGCATCTTATTAAAGGCATCCCCCTCGCATCACCACTTCACACCTTCAAACCAATTTTTTTGGAGAATTCCTATGAAAATAACTTCCCAAAATACCTAAAATTATCCTATAATTATTATCTTGGGTATAAATTCTAATTATTAAGGAATTAGTGAAAACTTAATAAGGATACCATAATAAGAGGTATTGTTCTTCTATAATCATTTTTATTTTATTTCCTTCTCCATAGAGTTGAATTATTATTATACCATGATTATATAATATCCATAGTTTATAAAATATACTGATATTTTATTTATAATATTATTATTATCTATAATGACACATAATTCAATCAAATTGTTTACATAATCATCATTTTTGTGTACGGTGTACTTTCGCCTTACGAACTGATGGCCTTCATTTTTTCATGACCACCTATAAAGGTTGATAATAACAATAGATTTATAGTTTTCATATAATATTAATTATATTTATTATTTTATTATTATTCTGGAATTTTTATATCACACATACCTTCATGCTTTCCATTTTGTAGGAATACGATAGCGTTGGTCATGTGTACGAAGTACTACCACTTGACGGTGTGATGTGATTCGTTCACGATTTATATGGAATGTATTTAGAATTTTTTTTATGACATAAATGAAATAAAAACTTTTATGGAATTATAATATATATATTATTTAATTTTCTTACATTCAATACAAAATGAAAATGGAAATAGCATTCATGCTTACGTATGGCATAATCTATTTATTAACGGTGTATTAAATTTCATATCAGTATGTTTTTTGGTTTGATCTAAATAAATATATAATAAAAATATATATGATATTTAAATCATGTTTTAAACTCGTTATATGATAAAATTATGATCAAATTAATAGGAACAAATAAATTTAAAGTCAAAACAGACTCAAAAAATTGGGAAATTAACAACTAAAAAAAGAATATAATGAATGATTATTAAAAAATGGTTGGTAAGATGTTATAAAAGATTAATATATGTTATAAATATTAATATTATTTTTTATAAGTGAATAAAATGTTTAAAAACATTATAAATAATGTAAAAGGGTGCTCATCCAAAATAAAGAATACGGTAAGGGATTTCTTTTGTCAATTGTTGTTCATTAGGTTAATGTTCCTCATAATTGATTAAGTCATTAGAATATTATGTGTATTGTGACTTTTTATTTCTATATATTGTATTTTAACTTTATTTATGTCAATTTATTGTTGATAAACATAATTTAATCATTAATTAATAATCAATTCAACGTTATGATCATTTTAATAGATTTAATCTCAATTTACATTCCATTAGGACTTCTTTTTTATTATGATCCAATACATTATTATTTGACTTATATACTTCCCTTTTTACATATTATATCCAGAATACTTAATTCCTCATGGTATTTTATGTTTAAAAATTAATTATTTCATTTAAGGGTATCTTATTTTAAAATAACTAAGTGATATTAGTTAAATCTCATGTTCTTTTATGATTTATAAATTTCTATTAAAATAATCAATTTTTATAATAATTTTTAATTATAAATTACATTCCTCATAAATATCAATATTCTTGAGTGATGGATATGATTTTAACCTAACCAATATTCCAATTTTACATATGGTGTTTACATAGAATGTTGTTAGATTAAATGGGGAAATATTGACAAATATTTATCCTCTACTCAATAAAAATACTCGAAGATAGGGAATATTGACCATGAATTAAAATTTATATAAAATATGTGATGAATGCTTTGGAAATACTTTGATGAGTATATCCTATACTTTATATATTTTCTTAATGCATCAATATTTCTCATGATATATTTCTGTTGGTCAAATTAAATGGGTTTATAATTATAGTTTTAAAGTGTTTATAGGATAGATCATGATAGTATAGGTTGTCATGTTCCTGATACATGATGTCTAATAGTTAAAAATTTCATACATTTATAATTCAGTCATTATTATCCATGATAATTTATCTATGATATTATCTATAGATGCATTTTATTCTCAATTTATTGACTAAATGGAATGCTTGTTTAGTTATTTGTGTTTCCATATTAATTGTTCATATAGATTCATTATAGATTATTTTATAAATAACCCTTACAGGGAATTTGATCACACCCTTATTTTGTTTCATTTCCATAAGGATTGAATATGAATTCATGTAATGATTTTTAAGGATGATGTTCTTTTACGTATTTGTGCTTTATTTTTATTTTACAATGTAAAGTGGATATCATATATATATATATATATCTGTGTGTGTGTGTGTTGTTTTTCATAACTAATAATTTTCTCGATACTTAGGGATTATAATACTTTATTTATGCAAATATAATAAAGAACGTTAATGGCTCTGGGGTACTTGGGTCAGGGTCATTACAGTTGGTTTCAAGAAATTTATAGTAAAAATCTTAGGAAATAGATTTAAGAACATATAAATTATGGAACATAACCTAAATATATAATTTCAGGATAAGTATAGAAGAAAATAGTAATGTTTTTATGGTATATGTTATGTTGTTTTTTTCCTAGAAATACAACCCTTTCTGGATACAAAAAGGGGATATTGTTCTCGAATAGAGAAACTGAGAGGTAAAAACAATGAAAAAGGTGTGTCAAACATGACTCAAGCATTACCTGGTACCCTAGAACAGTCTTTACTATGCACCTAGTTGGACACTCCTTGGGGTATTCTTAGGATAATTATCATTATCTTTAAAACTATTATGAAGTATTTTAATGTAACTATATCCCCAAATAAACCAAAATTTATTATTCTGAGATAAAAATGTTTAAAATTTTATTTTATGTTAATTGTCACAGCATGTTTGAAATTATAAACTATGATTTAAAATTTAGAAATTTATGAGATAATCTAGTATATTCCATTGTTTATAAATATCACATTGAAGGAATAAGGGTGTCAATACTCATGGAAATTGTGTAGACATTCCAGATGAGATAACCAATAGAGATAGCATTAGAATGGATTAAATTATGGATATATTGTTGAATCTTAATTTAGTTACGATAATTATCATTTCCAATTTGGAGATAATTATTACATTGTGAGATACTCCAATGTAAGATCACTTTATACAATAGAATCCCAGATCATTTTTTAGGACTATACATCCAATTGTAGATGGGCAATAGATTGTGTTTACCAATAATTTATATATGGCTTTGGTAATTGGTGAAATTAATAAGGATAAAATTTCAGTTTATTTTTTCAAAGGACATGTTGATAAATATTAGACATTGATCTAAAATACTATAGAGGAAGAGTAAATTCAACTCATTGAATTGAAATCTTTTAAGGAGAAATTATTTGAAAAATATTTCCTTTGGGATAAATAATTGATATGAAAAGAAAGATCATTATCATAAAGAAAAAGTAAGAATAATGTGTCTATGATTATTAATATACCCTTATATGATTTGATAGGTATTCTATAGATCACATATGAAACTAAAAGTGCAATATTGACCATTTTTTTATGTGTTAAATCTATGTCTCTAAAGTGTATTGGTTTATCAAATGGTTTAATAATACGATGAAATGGTTTTTTTTCCAGAAAATCAAAGAATAATTTTTTAAAATATTACATATTTGATGAAAACAAAAGAGTTGAATAGGCCATCTAAGATCTATAAAAACATGGAATGTGTCAAAGAAGAATAAGAAAACACAATTTTTTCCACCTTGATAAAACTATGGAAATAATCGCTTATATAAATGATTGAATAGATTTAGAGGTTGGTATAAGTGTAGAGAAGAGGGCCAGCGGAAAAAAGAATGTAAAAATATGAAACAAAACACTTTTCTTAAAGGATTTACCTCTAATGATATGGGGATCTATGAAAATTAATTCCTCATGAATCAAGGGAATATACATTAGAGGAAGGCAAAGGATCAAGGTCATGATTATGTTATTTTTACAACTGAAGTTAAATGATTCATATAATTGTGTATTTTAATCCAAGAAATATATTGTAATACTATTTTATTTATTGAATTCTCAAAATCCGAATTGTGAAATATATAATTATTGTACTATAATACTATTTCATAACGTATTTGAATATATGTATCAAATGGTACCATGAAAATTGATTCAGTGGTATGTAAAACATAATGGAAAACACATTATTGAGGACTTTAATATGTTCTCGATATTGAGATAATGTTGGTTGGATAAAGAGATGATTGATATGGTAAAATTGGATAGCAATGACAACCATAAAACTGATTAATAATATATTGATAAACTGGTTTATTCTTTCATTGATGGATTCAAAAAAATATATATTTATGGAATATATCCAATAACCTATGTTTTAAATTGTGAATAATGAATAATGCATTTTTTAAATATATTTTTATGTCAATTCAAGTTACTACCATATTTTAAGAGAATACATGATGAATGTAGTCACATTTTTGGTATTTGAGGATTAAGAGCCACTTTATTTTTTTTTTGTAATAGAATTTTTATTCAGTAACCATCCTTTTAAATTTTCCTAAACATATTTAGGATGTGATATAATTTTAACAATTTATCAAATTGAATAAGTATATCATTGGAAAATATTTTAGTGATTAACGTATTACATCATCATATGATGTATCTTGTTCTAATAGATGAAGTAGAAATAGTTCAAGGCCCAACCAATGGATAATATTTTTATTATAAATTAGAAAAATATCTTATATGAATAATTACGTATATTCTTAGATAGTGAAATAATTAATAAAATCTAGGAAAAGGGACATGAAATAAAACATATTAGCATCATTTTTTATGATATTAAGGGTCTTTTCAGAATTTGTTTTATGAATTTGTGTTCATTACATTTTAACTGAACATGTTCTCTATAGCTCTCCCCAACATTTGATTATTTTTTTATCCTCCATATACATATATTCATTTCCCACTTATGACACCCTTTCTGAAAATATAATTATGTGATTATTCAAGATAGATTTTTTTACTTTCCTTTATCAATTATTAAGAGGGTAATCTATTGAACCATTTATATTGTGGGTTATTCAGAAAAATAATTTTCAAATATAAAACCATATATTACTAAGATAAAGTTTAAATTTAAAGGATGGAGTTTATTCAAGGTGGGGAGAATGTAATACCCCAAAATATTAAAATAATGTAATTTTATTCAAGATAATAATTGACACACAAAATTGAGTTTCTATTTATTTACATACAATACTAATATTACCTATTGTTACACATAAGGTTGAGGTTTACTAAACGTCATTATTCTATTAATATTGTTATTCAATATGATATTTATCACCTAACTGTTGGAATAAGGGGAATGAATAGGATTAAAAACATATGAAAATATATATTATTCACATGTTTATTAGTTGTCTATTTATTATAAATAAAATATTAGTCATTTATAATAAAAAAATTCTGAAAAAACATTATTTTTTTATAAATGATTGTTTAATCCTGAATAGAACACATAATTTAAAATTAAAACATTTCACTTATATAAAATTCATTTTATAAAAAAAACTTCATTTTTTATAGTGAAATATAAAAATTAACCTAGGGTGTCATTTTTTATTTTTCTAGTAATTTACATTTTTTGCTGAATAGTAAAAAATATCGAATTTTAATTGAAAACAGCCTTTTCGTATAAATAATTTATAACGATAAGTAATATTTTGAATAGTTTTAAATGTAAAAATAGTTTAATTATAATCCTATTAATCAAATTTAGAACATTGAAATCAATTTTATATTAAATATAGATAATAAAAATATGTGTACTTTGGAACATGTTCTCTTTTAAAAACATGTTTTCTCATCCCGTCAGTGAGATAAATTTTAAACCACAATGTGTCACATTTTCGAATCTAATTTGGAAAACTTTATTAACTTTTTCTAATAAAAATAATTTTTAACTTATAGTTATAATATCATAAATTTTGAACAAAATTATTAGTGAAAATAGGTAAAATTAATTATATCGATTATGGAGAAAACAAGTTCACATAGTGCTTAACGTTAGAATATAAGGTGTAAAAATGAACCAAAATTTGTAATCCCCCATTTTAAAGAAATATTGTGATGTTAACAAATTTAATTTAGATAAATAATCATTATTGCGGTATATTGACATGAAAAAAACATGGGTGTAATTCACCCATTCAAAAAATTACAAGTGTGCCACTTAACCCATTTAGAAATGCCCTCCCCCTATCCTCTCGACTTTACATCATAAAACATATTCGGATCATCCAATACCTAAAAAAACAATTAAAAATTCCCTCATTTCATCATATAATCTTTTTTTATTATAAATACAACATAGGAAGGCCTTAGGGAAATCCTAACGTGGATACCCGAAGAAGAAGAAATGTTTTTTTAAATGAGTTTTTCACCTTTTCTCCCATAACATTGGATACGAGAGCCTGATTGACTAACTGTCTATGGCAACGGGAATCTTGGAGTGAGAAGTTTTTTTTGGAATACCCCACGTGAGGTTTGGACATAGTGGGGGTACGATCGAGTTGAATTGAACCTTAATCCAACCGGGCCCTCTGAACGGAAATACCAATAACTCTCAGACCGGGTGTCTGATTGACGCACCGTCTATCGTGTTGTGTTCCTTTTGACGAGATGAAACATTTGGATAGTTCTAAGTGGTACTTCGTGATAGTTAGAGTATCAACCTGTAGATCATGGATCAGACCATACAGGAGACGAGCGAGCAGAGTACAGAGACCTAGAGCTGGATGTGACGACCTCTGTACAAGAATCTAATGTGGGTTCAATAGAGAAGAAAATTGTACTAGAATCCTCTGTGATTTTGACAATGAATACTACGGTACTGGAATCTTGTGTGGGTTCGACAGTTCTGTCTTCTGTTCCTGTATCTTTTGTGGGTCCGACAGAATAGCTGGTCCTGTATCATGTGTAGTTCCGACAACTCAGATAAATTATACCTAGTCATGTATCCTATTTGGGTCGAACAACTTAGATGAGATAGCTGGTACAATATCCTCTGTGGGTCCGACAACTTTTCTGGTCAAGTATCATGTGTGGGTCTGACAGCTTAGATGAACCAGTGGCTACATCTGATCATTTATATCTATCTTTACTATTGTGGCATACATGTATGAGCTAAGTCATGTCTTTCAACCATTATTGTCATGGTGATTGACTTTACTTCCTTTGTGGAATTGGTTTTTTCTTGGGATCGAGAGATGGAACCGGACTGAGATTGGTAACTTAGGTATATATATGTTCATATACCTAAGTAGGGTTGGTTGATACTTCGTGATTGCCTCTTTCTTCTTTTGTTTTTCCTTAGTGGATATTGTGAGACCATGCGGGTCTCGGGGTCCCTAATGAGTATCGTTATACTCACCCCTGCATGGGCTATGCCCGCACCTCATTGTGTTGGATGCAGACGACAAACAGTGTTGACGGAGGCTGAGAGTGCCACGACTGGACGGTACCCAGAGGTGGACCTTGCGACAAGTTGTCCCACAGAGGAGACTGAGAGACGTGAGTGCTGAGGTGGCCATATGTACCTACCCTTCAGGTAGGAATCCCCGGAGGATGATCCATGAGCTGCCCTTTACTTTCAGTTTTTTGTCCCTTTTTACTTGTACTTGTTGTTTATTTAGGTTTGTATACTTTCCAATTTACTTTCCAACACACTCTTTTGTATTCAGTTTTACTTAGTGTTTACTCCCTGTTGCATACTCTGTTGTGTTTGATTACATTTATAAAGGAAATTCCTTCGCAACGTAGAGATTTACGCCTTTGGTGCTAGTCACTAGCCCCTAGCCTATGGAAGGCAGGCTTGGGGTAGTCACAGCACGAGCCTCGAGGACGGATCGTGACAGATATGGATATTTCCTTAACCATATTCCGTTTTTACATATGGTGTTTACATTCAATGTTGTTTGATTAAATGGGAAAATGTTGATAAATTCATATCATTTACACAATATAAATATTCTATGATAACTAATATTATTCATGAATTGGACCAATATTTGATATATGAGGAATTATTTAGACTTATAGGGATCGGTGGGGCCATGAATTTATATATTCATCTAATTCATCAACATGACTTATAAGAAAAATAAAGTAGACAAATTAATCATGTTTCTACCTATAGTTTTAAACTATCTAAAGTATTGATTTCTTGAGTATAGTTTATCATGATCTAAATACAAGACATAAAAAAATTAAGAATTTATTACATTGATAATTTTTTCTTTCTTATCCATGAGATGTTTTCTATGATATTATCAATGGATTCATTTTATTATCAATTTACTAATTAAATAAAATGTGTTTTCAATTATTTAACTTTTTATATTTATTATGATTATTGGTTTATCATAGCTTCCACTATTCTTAACCCTTATTAATATTATGATCTTACAGTTATCATTTTTTCCTTCCCTAGGATATGAATTTTAATTCTTGGAATATGTTTCAAGCATGATGATATTTTTCTTTTTTATGATTTATTTTTCTTCCCATGGATAAATGGGTATATTGTCTTTATTTAGTTTTCCAAAACTACTAAATTAATAGATCATCTAATATTAAAATCTTCTATATATGAAAATGTTAAAAATTAAGGCACAATCGAAAGGCTACAAGGGTTGATTACATTACACTAGATCAATGATTTAAGGGTGATCTTCGATGGATTATAAGTGTTTTGAGAAGTGTATTGAGAGAGGCCTCATTGAACTGAAAATGAAATGGATTTCTAAGATTTAAAACTTTCAGTGGTTTTATTTTTTATTAAAATGACCAAAATGAAATTTTTAATGGAATTTCATTAAGTAATATAATGGTTAATTGATAATTTTCTAATTCATTACCTTTTTTTTTCAAATCGAACCACTTACAACCCTTACACTCCAACCATGTATTAAATGCCTATTACACCTCACCCTTTATTTGTTTTCATATAAATCCTCAAAAAACCCATCCAATAATCCTTTTAACTTAATATAAAATTATAATGAATTAAAATGGAAATAAATTAATCATAATTTTATTTTCATAGCAGTCGGGATCATTAAAACATATTCTTATATATTTGTTCCAGTAGTTCAGGAATTTAAAAATTGGGAGGAAAAGATATTTAGATAGTGAGAATAATCATATATGTTGTATATTATCTATTTTATTCATGTAATATTTTTAGTTACTCATTATTAACTCAATTTTTGAATTTATACTTTATTATTATAATGATATATATAAATATATATAATATAATAATTTAGTATCCAATGAAAATTTGAGCCATCAAATATCTTCTTTACTCAAAATTAATAAAAAAAATTCAAATAATAATAAATTTAAACTTATAAAATCATTATTTCTATTTTATAATACTAAAGTGTCAAATATGGTAGAAATTTTTTCTTAAATGTGGGGATAATCATCCATTTTTACTAATTAAAAGATGTTTTTGGATTTCTATGAGATACTTGGTCGAATATTATATGATAAAATTTGAATAAAGAATCTATGTTATAATGTTTGAAAAAAATTAAGTATTTCATAAATGGGAATCAATAAATTAATTTAATATATTTGTTATCTAATATCTCATATTCAATTTTTAAAAAAATTTACTTATTATTATCTATGTTTTCTTTTGATCACATGAAAATTAGGGATTGGTAAGTTATTTTTAAATGAAAATTTTTAATTCTTCTTTCTTTGATATTGATCAAAAACATAAAAAATTAATTCAGTGGAGTTATTCATAGTAATTTATAACATCACTCAAAATTTTATATTTTTATCTTAATTAAAATATAAATTTGAAAAATAATATTATAAGAACACAATTTGAGGTTTTCTAAAAACAAAATATTATATATAATTGTGTTAAATATATTATAGATTAAATGTTTACATTGTTCATACATCAGATCAAATGAATTAAATAACTACATATTTAATGACATATTTATCATATTCAAGATTTTGTTAATGAATGAAAATATATTTATTTTTTTGGATTATGATCATAGATTATTTTTATCATTCATTTATTGTTTTAATGATGAATATGATTAAAAAATATTTTCCTCATTTATTGGTAAATTAATTAACACTTTCATAGAACTCCTATGATTATTATATGATAAGTATATTTTCAATGATTAAATATTGATTACAGTAAAATCATTTAGTGGGAAATTAATATTTTAATAATGATTCATAGTAATAGAATTCACAATATGGGAATGATTTTGAGTGAAAACAATTATAAGAACTCCCCCGAACATATATTATAGAACCCACCAAAAAACAAGACCATAAAATTATGTTATTAAACTTTTCCAATATTATTATGGGCCTCATTCTTGTAAATATGATGTACATAAATATAAAAGTTTAAAAAAAGTATAACTTTACCTCTATTAATTTATGAAATAATACTTTTATTAAAATATTAAACATTTATTATTTGAATAATGAAATTATTTATTTAAAACATGACATTATATTGTATAAGAAAGTGAGTGTATTTTTATTCAGTGTTTATATCAATAAAATCTATTTATAAGATTAGCCTTCTTCTTAGGAATAAAATAAAATTACATATGGGGTATAAAAACACATGTATCATATATATAAAGCATATGAATGTAGGAATTACATAACATGAACTTCAATACCAACTTGTTATGTAGAGACCCGAAGCTTGACGTACAGGGACATTACATTACTTTTGTGGAATACTTAGTACATAACAAAAACACACACACAAGGATCGTAATAGTTTAGTCTCTTTGGAAACTCGGAATAAAATATTCTAATCGTGGTCAATGATCTTCAACATCTCCCATAAAGATCTTCCTTTTTTTACCTAATACCTTTCTTTAAATCCTGGGGAAAAGAAAACATAAAAGGGTGAGCTCAAATTCTCAGTAAGGGTAAACAAAAGAAATATCAATCACATCGTATACAAAAGCACATAACTTTTGGAAATCATAACCTGAAAAAGAGATCATAATTTCATAACATGGGATAAATCATGGTAGTGAAATGTAATCACAATAATCATAACATAAAACATGAAACTTTGTGGCATACACACATAATCATAGAGAATCATTTATTGTTAGAAAGACTCATTGCCAAGACTATCTTAGTGGACAAAGTCCCTTTCTGAACCGAGTCACCCTCGTTTCTGTCCCGTTTCACTGAACCGGTATAACCTACCGTTCCAGCCATGTCTATCTCATGAGATATAAAATCTTTAACCAATGAATTGGAGGGAGATATTGGTCCCACCCATCTCATAATGATACCATTCTTATGTGTGCCACAAAATCATAAATCATATATCATTTCATAACCCATGTAATACAAATGGGAATCTTAAACAACATGACATCATAAAACAATTCATATAAGATAAATGAATTCATAAAAATAATTTCATCACAACATAATCAAATCAATGTAATAATAGGGATAAAAACAGAACCCTTTATTATCTTAGATGGAAAATAATTTTGATAAAACACTTGAACTCCATTCTTGAGGAAAATATCCTTTCTAATTCAAAAACATTTTCCTTTCTTAACATGTCTTAAAATTTTAAACTAAAAGAAGTTTATTAAAAATAAACTTGAAATCTTGTAAAGGAAGCTTCTTGGAAACAATGTTTTCAAAATCCATTCATGCCTTATAAGTTAAAAAAACATTCTTCTCGTACTTTTGTCAGGAATGTCAAAAAGTACCTCATACGAAAAAGAACAAAAGATTCCTTTAATATCTTTTAATAAAAACTCACCGAAGGGTAAAATTGGATTTAAACAATTCTAGTTGGATGGAAATAACATTACATATTTAGGAAACATGGATTTGGATGATAAAATACACCCCAGTAAATACTAAAATATAAACAATCTCGGATAAAAATGATATTGTGATATTTCCATTACCTTATGTCTGATATGCTTTGTACGTATCCGAACCTCCTGTATAATGATTTAAATAATGTCATTAACTTATTACAGAATCATATTCATTGTTATGATATCATATATGGTTCACTTATGACTTTATATTACCCGTTCTTTTGTAAATTCCACGTTAAAGAAGCGTTTTGGGTAAAATCGTTTCATTTATCGTAGGTGTTTGGAATTTTTGTTCTTGACATTATTATTACTTATATCAGGATTTACCTACTTACAGAATATAGAACATTATTTATATATCATATATATTCAGTATATATATATATATAATAGATAGATAAATGAAATGAAACACACCGTTCATGGAGACGGTAGTCCCTACGTACGCATGAACGCTGTTTTCCTTTCCTTATTATCTTGAATGGAAGTAAGTAGATGAAATACATATATACATAAATCCAGTAGCTTTATAATGTCATATATTTCATTATTATTTCTTATATATACTTTATAATCATTCTTAAATGGTTAACATGGAGAATGAATCTCATCGCGTCGTGGAGACGGTAGTCCGTACGTACACACGAGCGATGATATCGTTCTCATGTTCGTGAACTTGTGTTGAAGTGTATGTATACTACTTCAGTATCAATATCACTTTATAATAATCATATATAGTCATTATTTACACAATTTTACCCATCCAAGTAAGGTGGTGGTGGAAAATATATTTCACCACGGTGTGGAGACGGTATTCCGTACGTACGCACGCGCGGTGATTTCGTTTTCCGTAGGATGGATAGATGGTGAAATAGGATTGTTTCATACATATAATAACATATCAGAATTTGAGTGATACTTATGTTATTACTTCATAATGAAACAATCTAATAAGAAGAAGTGGAAGAAGAAATAAAGGTGAAAGAATCGGTAACGGAAATTACCTCATCTTTGAAGCGCCTCTTTGAGGCCTCCTCTTAGGGCACTAAAATTGGTCTTTGAAGAAGACCAGAACCTCTAGGATGTTTCTAGGGAATCTTAGAAGAGAATTTTTCAGGGGTTGGCCGAGCTTGAAGGCTCAAAGTTGTGTGAGGAGGAGAGGGAGGAGGTGCCCTTTTATAAGGGAGGAGAGGGGCGCCTTTGGAATAACTAAATATATTATTTTATTATAAAGTCAAGTTCGGTTTTAAATATCTCCAAATTGATTTATTTCTAGGATAAGGTTGGGATGGGTCTAAATACTCTCATCCAATATAATTTAGACAAGTTTAGGTTCCTATTTTAACCTTATCATTTTGATTTAACATTAAGTTAAATAATTTTACTTTTACCGTGTCTTCTTATGTTATTACACTATAAGGTAAATAAACATACTATAAGAAGCCAAACGAACCCCAAGTTGTTTATTATTAATATATATAACCTTATATAAGTCATTTGTCCGAACCTTATATTTTTAGGAATAAAATAACAATTAATAATATAATATTTGTTTTAAAAACTATTTTATGTCAATTTTGACACTATTTATTAATTGATTTTTGTGAAAATCATAACAGAATGATAAGTTCGAAAAAAGTTAATTAAATCAATAATAACATGTCATATTAACCTATAAAATTAGTGTAATTCATAAAAAGTCTCAAATTATATTTATTTGGGTATTTATAACATCAATTATGTCAATATTTCATTAATAAGATAATTACTGCATCCTCGTTGTGTCATAAATAAATTAAATTATATAATGTCTAAAAATTACAAATAAATAACAATTATGTAGAAAATCTTTTTATCTTTCTAATTAATATTTCTAGTCGAATTTAGATTATGTATAACCCCATATTAAAAATGTTTTAGTAAATAAACTTTGATTTTAACCCTTTTAACCCTTCTTTAAATAAATTAATAATAAATGTCCTAATCTAATCCAAGTGGGCCTAAATTGTCATATTTTATTCCTAAGCTTGTTTTTGGTCGAATTACACTTGTCCAATAGAATTAGGCCATGTGTTAGGGTAATAATAATATCATTTCTACCCTTAATTACACTATTTACTTTTAACCGTGGTAAATAAAAGTAAAAAGTTACTATTCATCAAAAATTATTTTCATCTCATTGAACCACATTTTACTTACTGACATCAACCGTGTCTCTCAGATTTTTTGAAATTCCACTCACAGATGCGGTAAAATTAAGTTTTATGAAAAAATCAGTTTTTTTTAACTACCACTTAGTGGTTTCACTATTCATCAAAAATTGAAAGTTATCAGAAAAATAAAAAAAATTAGTCCAAATCTATATTTGATATTATGAACTCAAAAATTATTTCTATTTTACCAAATTCAAAACATATCAGTTTCATTAATTTATTTAAAAATTAATTCCCGTCGTCAAAACAAAAGGCGTGTTTTTAAGAGATAATAAATATCAAAATATTGACACTTGTTTATAACTGGTTTAAATGTGAAATTACATCCAATGACAAACATTGTATTAAATTGTAAAAATATATTATAAATATAATTTAAAACCACTAAAATTAATAATTTATCACTATTAATTATTTCGATTTAAAAATTTGTTTTTAATTAAAATTTAGTAATTTCCACTATTCATCAAAATATGAAAGTTATCCGAAAATTACCAAAATTTCACCCTAAGCTAATTTCGATATTCCAAATCCAAAAATGAAGTCCATTTTGAAAATTAAAATTTACAAAATTTCAAAAAGTGGTTATTACTATTCATAACGGCTAGTTTTAATAATATTTTAATAGTATATCGTTGTTTTGTGAAACTCGGTATTGCGTACTACACACGCTATCGTGGAAGGTCGCGATTGCGTGTAATGAAAGGCAAGTAAAGGATACGTGTTGTGAAAGCTCCTTTTGGTGTAGCGTACAAAAAAAGACATTAATGAAATTAAAATAATATTTTTCATAAAATCTCGGGGTGTTACATTCTATCCCCCTTAAATTGAATTTTGCCCTCGAAATGCGTCGGGGTTATAAATGATTTACTATTCAAAAATTTCTTTGATAGAAACCCACATCGTAAAAAGGAATACCAAAACTAATCTTTAAAAACAAAAGTATGAAATGTAACGGTTACCCAAATAAACTAATCACTGGGTTTCCACATAGGTGAAAATATTGATATGGAAGAAAAATCTAAACATCATGTTCGGATGGAGAGTGGTAGAGAACATGGCTATGGAAAAGCCAACAATCACAAATCCAAAAATTTGTGACGATCTATGGTACCATTTGATTAATCAGATATAAGAGCACTAGGACAAAATTTTTGGTTTTCAAGATCGTTTCCCTAAAGTTGATGAATTTGAATTAGAATAAATCCTTACTTTATTTTTGTAAAATCTCACTGTTGTTCGTGCCTTGAAAAATTTCCACTTCATCTCTTAAATAAATGAAGTTGAATTTGTTATTTGTGAAGTGTTAGCAGATCATGTGATAGAATGACGGGTCATTCCATCTGTCTCAAAAAAAGGTTAGAAAAAGTTATTAAATATACATAAGTAATTATATAGTGAGATTAATCATATATGGTTCCTAAAATGGACTTACACTTCATATATCATACTGCTTAATATAATAAAACTAGTTTCTACTAAACAAGGACTTCATGTAGGGCAATGGTAGGGGATAATGGCTAGTCGCACTTCTGTTGTGGGTTCGATTCCCACAGCCTTGTCTGACGCGATGGGTTGTCGCCCGTCCTGCAGGTTGTCCTTTTTCTAAAGCTATATTATTATAACATCCCATCAATAATATCGAAAAACGTTTTATCCTAACTTATGTCCAACATAATCCATTCTAATCTTTAGGCTTATCTAAAATACTTCGGTCCAAGCTCATAGTATAAATAAAATGACTACTTGAAATGTCACAGAACAATCACGTGAATGCCATCATTTATCCCCCATATATCATAAGATATATCTTGTTGGTCAAATTACAAACATGTGAATACCTTAATCATGTATTCTCTTGAAGAATGAATACCCATTTAACCTTAGTGAAAACATGAATGCAGTTAAAAGATAACACTTTCCACATACCAAAATCCTCAAAATTCTATATACTCAAACCATGATATCACTTAGTCCTTATATCAATCATGAGCTCATGAATACAATCAAACATTTCATTATCGTCTTATCCCTTCATTATGCGCATATTCCAAAAATATATGAATAACCTTTCATGGATACTGGTACCATTAATCATACACTTTCAAAACTCAAGGAAAGATAACAGTGTAACAATCCTTAGATGTCTCTTTATTCCATAGTACCATGAGATTACTTATACAACATTACACATGATAAACATGTCATCATTCCACTACCTTCTTAAACCATTGACCGAGATTCAACAATTCTTTCATATCACATATCATTTGTAGTCTCTTCATTATCATCAACATAAATACTACCCATACGGCCGTACTTATTCTCTTCCTGAGACTTTCCCTTAGGGCATTGGTTTGCATAATGCCCGTACATTCCACATTTAAAACATTTAACCATTGTTGATGTCGTAGCAATACCATTATCCTTGTCCATGGTGTTAACTGAACCTTTTCCTTTGCAATTACTGGCTTTGTGTCCTTCTTTTCCACACCCAAAGCATCTTCCAGTTCCTTTGAAACATTCTCCTTGATGCCTCTTCCCACATGATTTACATAAGGGAAATTGAACTTTCTTTCCTCTATGATCATCATGAAACTACATCTTCTCTTATTAGCCGAGTCATGAAACTTATCAAATTTTACTTTATTGATCATATTATGAGATTGCTGATTCGGTATAATAATGATGTTTGGACCTCCAAATCCCATTTCATTTGGTTTCTCATGAAGAATATCATTCCATTGTCCATCATATCCTCCATTATCGTGAATGATCTTGTTTCCAGCCATTTTCTAAAACCCAAAAAGAATAGTGTGAGGGGAAAAAATAATGCTAGGGAAAACAACATAGTAAACGGGGAGTACCTTCGATGTCTAACATCTTAGGTTTAATTCTAAGATCGTTAGCGCAATTCTAGGACTATAACCTATACTTATACTTATCCTTAGGGACATACTTAGACCTACCTTAGAAATATCTTTAGGGATCTCACTAAAGTTTTCGCATCTTAGATTCCAAAGGTTGACTAAACCTTTTCTCTGATACCAAATATAGAGACCTGAAGCTTGACGTACATGGACATTACATTACTTTTGAAGAATACTTAGTACATATCAAAAACACACACACAAGGATCGTAATAGTTTAGTGTCTTTGGAAACTCGGAATAAAATCTTCTAATCGTGGTGAAAGATCTTCAATATCTCCCATAAAGATCATCCTTTTTTTTACCTAAAACTTTTCTTTATATCCTGGGGAAAAGAAAACATAAAAGGGTGAGCTCAAATGCTCAGTAAGGGTAAACAAAAGAAATATCAATCACATCGTATACAGAAGCACATAACTTTTGGAAATCTTTACCTGCAAAAGAGATCATAATTTAATAACATGGGATAAATCAGGGCAGTGAAATGTAATCAAAATAATCATAACCTAAAACATGAAACTTTGTGGCATACACACATAATCATAGAGAATCATTTCTTGTTAGTCAAGACTCATTGCCAAGACTATCTTAGTGGACAAAGTCCCTTTCTGAACCGAGTCACCCTCGTTTCAGTCTTGTTTCACTGAACCGGTATAACCTACCGTTCCAACCATGTCTATCTCATGAGATATAAAATCTTTACCCAATTCATTGGAGGGAGATATAGGTCCCACCCATCTCATAATGATAACATTCTTATGTGTGCCACAAAATCATAAATCATACATCATTTCATAACCCATGTAATACAAATGGTAATCTTAAACAACATGACATCATAAAACAATTCATATAAGATAAAGGAATTCATAAAAATAATTCCATCACAACATAATCAAATCAATGTAATAATAGGGATAAAAACAGAACCCTTTATTATCTTATATAGAAAATAATTTTGATAAAACACTTGAACTCCATTCTTGAGGAAAATATCCTTTCTACTTCAAAAACATTTTCCTTTCTTAACATGTCTTACAATTTTAAACTAAAAGATGTTTATTAAAAATAAACTTGAAATCTTTTAAAGGAATCTTCTTGGAAACAATGTTTTCAAAATCCATTCACGCCTTATAAGTTAAAAAAACATTCTTCTCGTACTTTTGTCAGAAAAGTCAAAAAGTACCTCATACGAAAAAGAACAAAATATTCCTTTAATAACTTTTAATAAAAACTCACCGAAGGGTAAAATTGGATTTAAAAAATTTTAGGTGGATGGAAATAACATTACATATTGAGGAAACATGGATTTGGATGATAAAATACACCCCAGTAAATACTAAAGTATAAACAATCTCGGATAAAAATGAGATTGTGATATTTCCCTTACCTTATGTCCAATATGCTTTATACGTATCCGAACCTCCTGTATAATGATTTAAATAATGTCATTAACTTATTACAGAATCATATTCGTTGTTATGATATCATATATGGTTCAATTATGACTTTATATTACCCGTTCTTTTGTAAATTCCACGTTAAAGAAGCGTTTTGGGTAAAATCGTTTCATTTATCGTAGGTGTTTGGACTTGTTTTTCTTGACATTATTATTACTTATATCAGGATTTACCTACTTAAAAAATAAAAAAAATTATTTATATATCATATATATTAAGTATATATATATATATATAATAGATAGATAAATGAAATGAAACACACCGTTCATGGAGACAGTAGTTCGTACGTATGCATGAACGCTATTTTCCTTTCCTTATTATCTTGAATGGAAGTAAGTAGATGAAATACATATATACATAAATCCAGTAGCTTTATAATGTCATATATTTCATTATTATTTCTTATATATAGTTTATAATCATTCTTAAATGGTTAACATGGAGAATGAATCTCATCGCGTCGTGGAGACGGTAGTCCGTACGTACACACGAGCGATGATATCGTTCTCATGTTCGTGAACTTGTGTTGAAGAGTATGTATACTAATTCAGTATCAATATCACTTTATAATAATCATATATAGTCATTATTTACACAATTTTACCCATCCAAGTAAGGTGGTGGTGGAAAATATATTTCACCATGGTGTGGAGACGATATTCCGTATGTACGCACGCGCGGTGATTTCGTTTTCCGTAGGATGGATAGATGGTGAAATAGGATTGTTTCATACATATAATAACATATCAGTATATGAGTGATACTTATGTTATTACTTCATAATGAAACAATCTAAGAAGAAGAAGTGGAAGAAGAAATAAAGGTCAAAGAATCGGTAACGGAAATTACCTCTTCTTTGAAGCGCCTCTTTGAGGCCTCCTCTTAGGGCACTAAAATTGGTCTTTGAAGAAGACCAGAACCTCTAAGATGTTTCTAGGGAAGTGGAGAAGAGAATTTGTCAGGGGTTGGCCGATCTTGAAGGCTCAAAGTGGTGTGAGGAGGAGAGCGAGGAGGTGCCTTTTATAAGGGAGGAGAGGGGTGCCTTTGGAATATCTAAATATATTATTTTATTATAAAGTCAAGTTCGGTTTTAAATACCTCCAAATTGATTTATTTCTAGGATAAGGTGGGTATGGGTTGAAATACTCTCATCCAATCGAATTTAGACAAGTTTAGGTTCCTATTTTAACCTTATCATTTTGATTTAACATTAAGTTAAATAATATTACTTTTACCATGTCTTCTTGTGTTATTACACTATAAGGTAAATAAACTTACAATAAGAAGCCAAAAGAACCCCAAGATGTTTATTATTAATATATATAACATCATCTAAGTAATTTGGCCGAGCCTTATATTTTTAGGAATAAAATAACAATTAATAATATAATATTTGTTTTAAAAACTATTTTATGTCAATTTTGACACTATTTATTAATTGATTTTTGTGAAACTCATAACAGAATGATAAGTTCTAAAAAAGTTAATTAAATAAATAATAACATGTCATATTAACCTATAAAATTAGTGGAATTCATAAAAAGTCTCAAATTATATTTATTTGGGTATTTATAACATCAATTATGTAAATATTTCATTAATAAGATAATTATTGCATCCTCGTTGTGTCATAAATAAATTAAATTACATAATGTCTAAAAATTACAAATAAATAAAAATTATGTATAAAATCTTTTTATATTTCTAATTAATATTTATAGTCGAATTTAGCTTATGTATAACCCCATATTAAAAATGTTTTATTAAATAAACTTTGATTTTAACCCTTTTAACCCTTCTTTAAATAAATTATTAATAAATGTCCTAATCTAATCCAAGTGGGCCTAAATGGTCATATTTTATTCCTAAGAATGTTCTTGGTCGAATTAAACTTGTCCAATAGAATTAGGACATGTCTTACGGTAATAATAATATCATTTCTACCCTTAATTACCCTATTTACTTTTAACCGTGGTAAATAAAAGAAAAAAGTTACTATTCACCTAAAATTATTCTCATCTCATTGAACCACATTTTACTTACTGAAATCAACCGTGTCTCTTGGATTTTTGAAATTCCTCTCACAGAAGCGGTAAAATTAAGTTTTATGAAAAATTCAGTTTTTTTTAACTACCACTTAGTGGTTTGACTATTCATCAAAAATTGAAAGTTTTCAGAAAAATATCAAAAATTAGGCCTAAGCTATATTTGATATTATGAACTCAAAAATGATTTCTATTTTACAAAATTCAAAACATATCAGTTGCATTAATTAAAATAAAAATTGATTCCCGTTGTCAAAACAAAAGGCGTGTTTTTAAGAGATAATAACTATCAAATGATTGACACTTGTTTATAACTGGTTTAAATGTGAAATTACATCCAATGACCAACATTGAATTAAATTGTAAAAATATATTCTAAAAATATTTTAAAACCACTAAAATTAATAATTTATCACTATTAATTATTTCGATTGAAAACGTTGTTTTTAATTAAAATTTAGTAATTTCAACTATTCATCAAAATATGAAAGTTATCCGAAAATTACCAAAATTTCACCCTAAGATAATTTAGATATTCCGAATCCAAAAATGAAGTAAATTTTGAGTATTAAAATTTAAAAAAAATTCAAAAAGTGGTTATTACTATACATAACGGCTAGTTTTAATAATATTTTAATAGCATATCGTTATTTAGTGAAACTCGGTATTGCGTACTACACACGCTATCAAGGAAGGTCGCGATTGCGTGTAATGAAAGGCAAGTCAAGGATGCGTTTTGTGAAAGATCCTTTTGGTGTAGCATACAACACAAGACATTAATGAAATTAAAATAATATTTTTCATAAAATCTCGGGGTGTTACATGTTATATTACACATTTTATCAATTTCAATGTTATTATCAATAAAAATTCATTTTAACAAAACTTGTTTCATATTTTTTAACTATGACACTTATTTTGGAAAATTCACACTTTGTATAATGCCTTTAAAACATTTTTTGAGATGTTATTAATTTAAAATATTATTAACATAATTTAACCAAATCTTAATGTATTTCCATGGGGTAAAATCATAAAATGGTTAATTAATGAAAATGATATTGTGTTTTATTCATTTTTATATGGAGTTTAATTTTATTGGTGTCTTATTACATGAATTAATGGGAATCTATGTTGTGGCTTAATTAATAATTAAAAACATTGGATTTACTCGAACATTAAACTATAAACAACTATTTTAAAAATAAATTCTTATAAAATAAATAAATAACATGTTATTATAATCATTAATGAATAATTGTTCATTACTTTGTTGATATAAACCTTTTAATTTAAAAAATTCTTCACGATTTTCAATATTCAAATTAAAAAATAAAAATAATTATAAAAGACCATTATTTTTAATTTCTTAATTCATGTCATTTAGATGACTTGAAACCCCTTATGTAAAATTACCAGTCAATTAAAAACTACATGTTTTTGAATGAAACAACATTTAAATAATTGGAATTTGAGTTTTGTATTAAAATCAAGAATATAATTTTAGTTTCAAAGGATAAAATTATGAAATTGGTAATTTTAATCCATTGACTGAGAGACCTCCACAAATGTATCCTCACCCATAAAATAAAATGTATTTCCATAAAAAATGGTATTTAATAAATTATTAACTAATTATAAATGATTTTAGCAATATCTTATATTCTTTTATGTACTATTAGGTTAAAAAAATTCACTATATCAAATTGGATATTGAAGACATTCAGCTAATGAATATTTTATAATAATGATTAAAATATTATTTCATGATATATCTATAAAAAATAAAATAAATCCATTGTGGTTTAAGAAAAATAATTGCCTAAAAAATAATATATAAATTAAAATTATGGTGAAAATAATCCTACATATAAGTCTCCCACCCTGAGGTTATATTTTCCTTCCTACAATGGATATGTAAAAAAAGAACATATTGAACCAGTTTTTATTGAGAAAACATACTTATTGTGGTCTAAAATATGCTTTTTTCTTTTTGAATGACACGTTTCAATAAGGTCTCAGGCCACCACATCTTATAGAATGTGTAATTTTTTCACATACATATGTAGGTAAATGTTTTATAAAATAGTTTATGAACATGATAACTAAGATGGTATCATGAGTAAATACATAACCTCTAAAACATAGGAATTTTTTTTGATATTCATATAATTATTAAAATTATATTATCCCCTTGAGAATATTTGATGCTCATGAATTAATGGAACTTTATAGAACATATTCCATCCCACATAAAACTCAATAGGACACCTCATGAAAATGAAATATATCTTATGAAAATTGTGGGTCATCATTATAAAATCCTAGGTAAATTGAATCATTTTTCTAGTATGATTTGAAATATATATTACTTGATTAAAATTATCCCACAGATATCCATATAATATATTTTTGATTAAAAATATTTCCAATAAATCTATATATATGAGTCCATATTAAAAATGATGTTATAATTGTTATCCAATAAATATTTTTCTAAGGAAATATGATCATCCCATGATCCATCAATGATGAGAATACATTCATATTAAATTTAATCGAACACCTGGATATTCTGCTTAATCTTTCTATTAGTTAGAGGGAGGTTGAAAATACTATTATGTAATTATGTAAAAAACCATTCTATTAGGGGTTTTTCCTAACTGAGAATTTAAAATATCATATCAAAATGATACAATCAATGAATAGACTTAATAAAATTATATAATTTCTAAATTAAATTATTATTTTAGAATATTCATTGAGTTCATCCATAGAATATGTAATAATTGATTAGACAATAGATGATGATCCATTGTCACCCTCTTAGAACAGATGGATTTACTTGTGGTATAATTTCTATCCACTGGGGATGATGATGGGAGTAATTTTTGAAGATTAATGAGATTTATATTATTAAATAACAGATTTTTAAGGATAAACATATAATTTAAGAGATGTATTGATAATGAAAGTATCTAGAGTAAATTGAGACATTGGACATATGTATATGATGTTTCTGTAATTATTATTTCTCACTTTTGATAAATTTTTTAAAAGGGTTTAAATGAAAATTTTAATTAGTTTAAATATGTTATTCTTTTTGATGGATTATATATTAAAATATTATTACAGTTCTTTAGAAACATATTTATGATGTTATAAGTATTGAACATCTGTTTTGTGGAAATTAAAATTTTATTAAAAAGGATATATATGAGTATATTGAGGTGTAAATAAATTATTTAAATAAATATATACACTAAATTATTTATAATGAAATATTAAATAAGAAGTCAGTATTTTTGATAATGATGTTTTCATGTAATTATACTTATCTATATCTATAAAAGAGGGTAATCATATCATGTGATGGATTTTACAATAGGATATATGAAGCTATCACTATCCATTGTTCATAATATGTTTTGGACAAATCAATTACATAAGTTGTGACAGAACCATGGAGAAAGATATGTTTTTAGTTTTTCATGTGTTTTATAATTAAAAATATATTTCTTTATTCTATCAAAATAGTAAACATGGAGTTTAGTATATTTTTTATAGGGTTAAAAGATTCTTTGTTTAATAATTGTTTTTGCTTTTAAATGAAGAATATTTAGAATTGTATTTAATAGATGTTTTAAAATAAATAATAGATAGATTATATAGGTTAGATTTAATGGTTATATATGATTATAAATTAAATAGGTTATCTTTTCATTTTAAGTTTAAGTATTTTTTATTAGTTTTTAGTGAATAAATTGAAAAGGATTAATAAACTATGATTGAAAAAAAATTAGTTGTATGTGGATATCCTAATTTGTGATTTTGTTTAACACATAGTGTAAAAGGATCTTATAGATAGTTTTGAGGGAAAACATAAACTATGACTCACTCAATACATTTATTATAGAAAATTACTTGTAGGAACTATAACCCATAGTCATGTGATACATGTGAACATAGTGATTTCATGGAATACTCTTTAAACTATTAAAATTCATTACTATACCACCTATAAAAACATTAACATATTTCCATGTGTGATATATAATAAAGAGAAATTAATTTCTTAATAGTACATGTCATGGGAAATGATTTGGGATATCATAGAACATGTGACAAATTTATGTTTTCATTAAACACAAAAGGATATATTTCAGGTATAAATATATGTTACTATAGGTTGATTAATGAAATACAGAATATCTATTATATTTAAATTAAAATGTATCATAGGAGGTAACATAACACATCATAAACACCACTAAATTATGAAATCAATGAATATGATAAAATAAAAATTTTCAGATCCAGGAATATGAAATTTTGTTATCTCATTTGAAAAAATAATTTATCATAGAATGAGGTAAAGTAATGTGGGTAAAGATAAATTCATAAAATTAGAAATTCCAGAACTAGAGATCATAAAAAATGATAGTGGTATTTTTTAGATACAACAATGATGACTTTTCAAGTTTAATTGAAAACCAAAATATCAAATACGGTGATATGAATATATAAAAATTTTACATATTCAAAAAAGAACATTTAATTTTTTTTTGATTTTAATTATGTTTTTTGATTCATGGATTTTTAAATAAGATTTAAAAAATTCCTATAGTCATGCATGGAAGTAAGGGGAAGCAATGGTCCCATGAAGACCATATGAAATGGAAAAAAGAAAATAAGAGAACATGGTTTGAATAAAGCATTGTACAAACCTCTAAATAAAGGTTATTGTTTCCACTTTAGATGTTTTATACTATAAATAAAGGATTACATAATAGGTTATCAAAACACATGGAGGATATGGATGGTAAAGAATATTTTGTGTTATCATATTGAACATATGGGTGATGTTTATTGTAGTTGAGGATCATGAGACCAAATTATATAATTAATATATATATTATAGAATGTTTGATATACTAGATTACCTCTAGGATATGAGTTAGTAAAAATATATATATTTTATCCTAATTAAATGACACAACATAGATTTTTATATGCCTCATTGGAGTTTCTTATGTGGAAATTGTCAATTGATCATTCGACTAGCACCTATTAAAAGGTTCCCTGCTGAAATGTTTTCATACATAGATGAATATATGAATTTAAGTTGATAATTTTGTATAATAGGAGGTTTTTCATATCATAACATCTAATGGAGAGGTATTTGTTTAGCCATTATAGAATGATTATACCTTTATAGAATGAATATGATAACACATTCCTCAATTGATATTTGAATTAGTAGGAACATTTCAATGGAATGATAATTTCATCTTTTGTAATTATATATCTTAGAATCAATATTGAAATTTAGAATAAGAATAGGAAATAAATTAAATTTTTAAATTATAAATATCCCACAATTTTTCTCACAATTATTAATAAAATAATGTTTCTAATAAATACGTGATATATTGGAACACGATAAATCCCTCTGTAAATTGGTTTAATATATTTTATTTCAAAAAATTGTTATTTGATGGGATTATTACTGATACTTAGAACATGGAGGAAAAAATCATACAATATAACCATAGGTTAAAAAGGATTTAGAAATAAAAAATGAAAATATATGTTACATACTATTATATCTAAAAAGATTCATAATATTTAGTTCAAAATAAAATCATTCAATTTAAACATCTCTACATATTAATTTATAATAATAATAACAACTAAATTCATAGTGGGATCCTATTATAATATAGCTTATGTTAGTCACTGTAATGAAAAACATTTTATGTAGTAATGAGGAAACACGATAAAATCACCCAGGGAAAAACTATAAGTCCTTTATAAAAACCACATTTATCTTCTCTCAAGTATATGTATAACATGGATCCTCCTCATCATGATTCATAATTATAAGATCACATTATAGGAATCCGTTTTGGGATAAAATAATATAATTTTAATTGGGATTATATGCATCAATTTGATTGGTATATGTTTTAAAATGATTATATTTATCATAAAGATAAATCAAGTATGTGTATAAAAAATTATAAATGTTTAATTCTGTAATTGTTTTTAATTAAATAATAATTTTTGTATTATAATTTAAATAAATTTTAACTCTTGGTTTTGGTTTCCCTTAACCATATTTCTATATGTATATTAAATTATCACGCCACATGTGTTCAGTTTGATATGTATATGTTTTATTCTTATAATAAATTTTTTACTCTTCTGTATATCTAATATAACAATGTACTTAAAATATTATTCATAGAAATAGGTAATGAAATTTATCACTATAATTAGATAATGTTTATTATATGATAATATTATTAAATATATTTCCTACAGTATATATTCATCAATCTGAAAAAATATAAATTAAGTTTGGATATTAGGTTTTGGTTCCCAATAAGAATTAAAATAGTTTCTCATGATATTTAAACATGATAATATCTAAGATAGATCATCATTTGGAAATAAAAACACCAATATAAATTCAATGTATCTTGTTTCTTTCAAAATTATTCCTCAAAACATCATAATATTTAATTATGTAATTTATTTTAAATAAATACTATATTAGATAGTCTGTACCAGTGGTAACACCAACCCTTATAAAATATGATATAATATAGAAATATTATTATTTAAATGTGAATTTAATCTCTAAGTTGTGGAAAAAGAAGGTATTAATTGGAAAAACTACGGTTTGAAAAATTTGTATAAAATTATTACTTAATGAAAAAATATCTAATCATTTCTGTGAAATGACTACTCAATTATAAATGATAAATCTAATATCATTTTATTTTAAAAGATCAGTTTTTTAAAGTATAATATTTTTCTATATTCACATAAACTATGAATTTAATTAAATATATTGTCTTTAAAATTAAAAAATTATAATCTTGCATAAATTTATTATCAACTCGTTATAAGTAAAGACAAATTAATTTAAAAGTTAAACGAGTTAACATATGAAAACTATTTTTATTTGAAAATGTATTCAAATAATTTTAAATTAAATAAATAATTATTTATAAATTATATTAATTTTAGTTTTAGATAATTTATTCAATGAAATATATTAACATTCATCTAATGGTGTTTACCAGACAAAGTATTGGGAATAAAATAATTTTTATTCTTACCAGTAAATTTTCTCTAAAAATGAAATTTATGTAATTTTATGCATGCATATTAGAAATAATTTATAGCATTTGTAGGAGACTAATCTTAGAAAATTAGATCCATATTTGGAATCCTAATAATTACTACTATTTAAAAAGTTCAACATAATTTTTTTCGTAACTAATACTGACCATGGTAATGTTTTATCTAATCTACAAAGGATAAAATAGTTTAAACATGGTTTAAATTATTGGAAAAGAGATAAATAATATTTAAAACATTATATAATCTCATTTTATATGTATATTTCATCCATAATCATGATAAAACTGGAACTATGGAAAAAATCAATTTTATAGAATTTTGACATTTATATTATTTTTTGTAAAGTATAATTACATGATGTTACTCTCTTTATTTTAATATATTAAATATTTTTCCATAAGAATAAAAATATGTTATTAATGATTATAAATGGTAATTGATAATTTTGGAATTTTATTTTTATGATATTAACTTATTTTTTTCTAATTGAATAATTATTCAAAACGCTTACACATCATTGATGTGGCACTTGTGCACGTGGGCAGAAAAGTAATGCAAATAGTTTTAAAATATTAAAAATGATGATTTTTGATATATTAAAGTATTATACGATTTTTATTGACAAAAATTATAATTAATTAATTTCATACATCGTAAAATTTTTTCATCATGATAGTATATATGTTTTCAAAGACAGATTATGTTAATAGTCTTAAAAATGAGTTTAATGATATTTTCTATTAAATAATATTTATATAAATATACAAAAAAAAATATAAACATTATATTTTCTAAAATTAATTGTAAATGGTCAAGAATATAAAATTTTTTTCAATTATAATCCCTATTCTCTTTTGGAATGAATTTATTGACCCATAAAGACTGTATTTTGGTAACATAGTTAAGACTAAATGAATTAATGTGTTGGTTAAACTAAGAGAAAATGCTTAAAATGACCCATAAACGTGTGTAAATATTATTATATAAATTTATATCAACCTTAGACTCCTTATGTAATAATATATAGACCCTTCTATAAATTGTTTAAGATTATAAAACATATTTTATAATAATAATTTATATATTGAAAATATTTTCACCTTCCTCACTTATAAAAGGGATCATCCTATCCTCTCTTATACACACCTTTTTAGTCATAGTATTTCAAAAAAACCCAAATAATAACTAATATAAAAACACCTCAATATATTATATATGTGATGGTATTCTTTAAATTGAAACTAAATGGTTCTTAAGAAGTGATCCAACTGATGTTTCTCAAAGAAGAGGTAATGTTCTTCACCAAACGTTTTTATGTTTATTTATTATTCTTACTCCATCAAATCATACATATACATTTCATCATGGGTAAATTTGTAAAATTATATTAATTTATTTTTATTATGTTAATATGATAACTATTTTCTATTTACTATTCCTCCTAGTGGAAAATTGAAACATTGTCATTTGAACATTCAGACTACTATCTCTATGACCGATGTATTTTATTTAGCATCATTACCTCATGGGTATGATTATATAGATCAATTTAATTATTATAAATTATGTTTATAAAATTATTATTATTATATAGGGTTAAAATATTATTTACCTTCTCATCCAATTATCCATTGTTAAATGATAACATTTATTGTGGATATGTGTGGACTACCACCTCAATGAAGTGATGTGATTCATTTTCCATTTCTATTTGAAAATGAATGGAAATAAGGATAGAATTAATAAATATATATATTATATAAGATATAATTATGATTCTATAATAGTGAAATATTATTGATATTTATTTTTTCCAGGCCATAGAAAAGTTATAATGCCACAAGTGCGTACATACAAACTATCATCTTCATCAATTAATGTAATTAATTTCACTTCAGCACCTTATTTGAAGGGATAAAAAAGTGTATCCAATAGAATAAATATGAAACATATAAAATTGTTAAAATTATTTATATGATGAAACCATGAACAATGGGAAATTATCAGAAGCACTATTCTAAAACATGCATGAAAATTAGAACATTTAGCACATGAAACAATGATTTTAATGAAGATATATTATGAAAAGAGTGATAAAATGATATAAGTGAAACATACCAATAATTATAACTTGAAATATTCTTATATTATATATATATAAATATAATTAATATAAATTTATTATAAAATTTTATAAGTGTAACACCCCAATATTTTAAAAGAACCCTATGTTCAATAGTGTACACAACACACAACATCATGTCTAGACAAACTACAATATACTTTTAAAATATTATTATTTAATTATCATGTATCCCTTCAATTGAAAGTTATGAATATTATTAATTATACTTTGAATGATATAAAAGACCGATTCAATAAATATATATTGATTAATTCTTATTAAATAAATACCAAATTTTCTATATGTATAATTTATGCTTTTAAAATTAGTTTACATCAAAAAAATTTTGTTTTTTGTGAGAAACTATTACGATAAAATACAAGAAATTAAATAAATTTTATTTTATAAAAAACTTCTAAATTTTTTACTCATCATATGAATATTTTCTGAGGGTATAATGTTCATATTCTTCAGAAAAGTTTTATTTTCAAGTAAATAGTGGAAAATGTCATTTTTAATAAAAACTGTATATTTCATTATTTCATTTAAAAATTTTCATATATAATGAATTAATTAAAATAAAATATAATTATCCTATATTAATAATAATCCAATTATGTTCCTTTTTACCTTTTTTGTGATTGATTTTAATATAAAAACAATGTTATATATAAAAGGATTTTTTATAAAAAACTGTATTTCATCGAATTATGTGATTTTTTTTAATTTAATTGATTTGAATTATAGATATTTAATAATATAAAATAGATTATATATATTTTTTTCATCTTTTTTAAAGTCCCCACTTATATTTAGGCATTATAAATAGTAACTGTGGTAAATTAATAACCATGCTAAATGGAAAATCTGGTAAATCATTGTTAAAACAATGTGATGAGGTTGTAATTTTTTATCCTAATTATTATTTGATGATGTTAAATCAACTATTTTCACCTTATGATCTAATGATATTATTTTTTTAAATGGAAATTTTTCCTTTAAAATGTTCAATATAATATTTAAATAAATGAATGTTACAAAATATTGCTCTATAAGTTTTAAATATCTCATATACATTCATTAGGGGAAAAAATAAAAGTAGGAATGAAAATAAATGTCTATTTTTATACTAAAAGATTTATATTCAAGATGAAATTTGATTTCTAATTTTTAGATATTATACAACTTCCTTATATTCATATGCATCACCGATGAAATATTTTTTAAATTAATAAAAAATAAGACAAATTATATTTAAAATATTAAAAATGATATAATTTTAATGATTTATAGTGGTACAAGAATTTTGTAGATGATTATGAAATATTAGTGTTATGTGAAAGGATTATATTATTATTTAAAACTTTTATTTATTTCTATTAATAAATATTAAATCAATGCTATCAAAATTAGTTATAATTATTATTTATCAATATAAATATTTATTAAATTATAAAAATAAATAAATTGTTGAAAAAAAAAGGGATAATATATGGTAGAAAATGTTATCCACTATCCATTTATAAGAAATTATTTATATTATATATAAAATTATAATCCATTAAAAGTGAAAAATACTTTATCATGGTTAATATTAAAATAGGTCATCTAACTAGGTAAATAAAAAAAGATATGGTTTAAAACACACAATACACCTATACAAATTTTATTTTATTTGGTGGTAATTAAACTCCATACTATAATATTCTCGAATATAATGGCCCAAACTTTACATGTAGATATTACTTCAACATTTAAGAAAATTTATTGTAGAACATAACAAAAACCACTCCATGATCATATAGGTTTAGTTTCTTTAGAAACTAAGAAACCTAAAAAAATAGTTCATAAAAAATCTATATTGTCTCCAAATTATTTATTCAAAACTGGACACATTTTTGACATATCTTACTTAATACTCTTCTTCATGACCCGGGGAAAAGAAACATGTGAAAGGGAGAGCTCAAATTATCAATAATGGTAAATAAGGGAAATACCAATCATATCATAATCATAAGAATATAACATTTGAAAATCATATCATGCATATAAAAGATCAGGATTTCAGGTAATGGGATAAATCATAAATGCGAAATGTAATATCCATATTCATAACACAATAAATGAATTTTTTTGGCATACACACATAAGCATAGAAAATCATTTCATATTAGTCAAGGATCATTTCCAAGACCATCATAGTAGAAAAGTCCTTTACAGAACCGAGTTCACTCCTCGTTCTGGCCCTGTATTACTGAACCAGATTTATATGTTGTTCTAGTCATGGGTATGTCATGAGATATATATCTTTACCCAATGAATTTTAGGGAGATATAGGTCACTATAATCTCATAATTAATCCATTCTTTTATGTTACACAAAAACATTAAAATATTCATCATAGCATAACACATGAAATAAAATGGGTTTATTAAACATCATTTCATCATAATTGTTATAAAAAAATGGATTTTATACATAACATTCAATAATAAACAGAATAAAATCATAGTAATAATAGGTATTTAAATATTACTTTATTTAATGAGTGTTATCTTATATGGAAAATAATTTTATCAAAATACTGATCATAATTCCTGAGGAAAAAATAATTCATTCATTAAAACAATTCCTTCCACAAAATTCCACACAAGTTTGGAAAAATTTATTCTATCTGAAAATAATCATGTAATATTGTAGGTAATTCTTTAAATAAATATGGAATTATGAAAGTGTAAAAATCTGTTCATTCCGTACATGTTAAAAAATGTATTCCTCATACTTTTGATGAAAAAAATAAAAAAGTAACTCGAATAGTAAACCAAAGAATGATTCCTTACAATCCTTGAAGTAAAAGTAAAAAATGGGTAAAAATGAAATTAAACATACATAAAAGGAAACTATTAATTTTATGAAAAATGTTTTAGAAATCATGGGCATTGATGATAAATGTACCCCAGTAAATACTGATGTATAAACAATCTCGGATTAAAATGAGATTTACAAATTATCCATTACCTTAGGTCGGATATCCATTTAATGTATCCAAAACACCTTTATAATTATTTAAATAATGTAAATGATTTTTTTTCAGAATCATAATCATTTTTATGATATCATATATGATTATATTATCATCTTTTTGTTAGTAACATTTCATTGTCACGTGTTATTTGGATATTAATTGTTTTATTTTCTTATGAAATATTTGTTAGATATGTTCATGTTCTAAATATTAGGTTATGGATAAATCAATTAAATAATTATATCAATGTAATATATATCATATTTATTATTCAATTCATATATATAATCATGGTTTAATGAAGAACATGTAGAATGAATCGCATCACATCATGGAGATGGCACGCCTTACGTATGCACGAGAAATGATATCATTTCCAAAATATTTGAATGGTATTGAGTTGAATATTTTATAAAATTTTAGAATTATTAAAATTTTACAATAATCATATATAGAAATTATTTTCCTCATTATACTTGCCTATGTATTTTGGTGGTGAAAAAAATATTACACCCAGACGTGGAGACGGTAAGTCATACGTATGCTCACGCGGTGATTTTATTTTTCATAGGATGGATAGAAGGTGAAATATGGTTGATTCATATTTATAATTACAAATCCGTATGTGTGTGATAATCATGTTATTACTTTATAATGGAACAACTAATTAAGAGAAATTATAAGAAAAAGAAAATTTGAATGAATCGATAGAAGAGATTTCCACTTCCTCAACGTGCTTCCTCTAAATATATTCTTAGAGAACTAGAGTTGGTATTTAAATAAAACCAGAATGAAGTGCCCAGATCAGTGTGAATCACTGAGAGGGGGAGGGGGTGAATCAGTGATCACTTAAAACTTTTTACTAATTGATTCTTTATCAATTAAACCTCTATGGCTGGTTAAAGCCTCGATCCACTCTTCTTGTATCTCTCAACCTTTCCCGGATAATGCAGTAATGAAAAGGCACAGGACACAAGGATTTACAAGGTTCGGCACCAAAGGCCTACATCCTTGCCATTCTCTCTCAGCATGGATTCTCCCATTATAATCTGTTAGTATTACAATGGTCGATACAGCTTCCCACCGTATCTCTCCTGAGTCCCACAGGAGGGTCTTTATACTGCTTCACACAGTGTTACCAGAGTCCCACTGGCCTGCTCCAGAATCCCACTGAAGACTTCTTCTCCCTGAGTCCCACAGGGTCTTCTCCTGGCTCCTCGAGTCACACGAGTAGCTCTTCTTCTCTTTAAGCTTCTTCAAGTATCCTCAGCAGTCTGGGATAAAGACTGCTAGCCTTGCTCTGTACCTCTGATCACTTGTGATGATCAGGGTCTTCTCAATCTACTGAAAAACTCAGACAACCAATCTATTTAACTTCAGTCTGGCTCAGTCTCAGTTGCACACCACTGATTTAGCACTGTTCACGTGTGCACGTGCATGCATGCATGCATGCACTCTCCTTTTCTTCCTCTTGGTGCAGTAGACCCACAAAGGGTGTAATCAATTACAGCACACACCTTTTCCACAATCTTCACACACTATATTCAAATTGCTCACACACTCAGAAGTGTGTTTTACTTTAGTGTGAGGGTCTCCTCAATCTTCCTTCTTCTAAGTGTGTTCACTTCACTTAGTGCACACACACTAGGTTCGGCCTCCTTATCTCATTGCACACAAAACTTCTTCACTTTGTAAAACACATGAGCTTGGCCTACTTCACTTGCAAAGCACACTCACTTCCTTGTTCTTATAATCTTCTTCAAAGTGTGCACTTCACTTATGCACACACTTGGTTCTTCATTTTTCACACACAAGGGCTACGGCCTTCTCTTGTTCTTTTTGCACACAAAGGCACAAAGGCCTCGGCCTTCCTTCTTCACCTTTCACACACAAAGTGTGGTCTTCCACATGGTGCACACACACAAATAGTGTGGTCTTCCTCCTTATGCACACACACAAGGCTACGGCCAACTCATGTTCACTTTTCACACACCAAAGGCTATGGCCTCCCTTGTTCACCTTGCACACAAGGCACTAAGCCTTGGGTTCTCCCTCTTTGCACAAGATACTGCCCGTAGGGCCTTCTTGTCTTCTTGGTACACAAGCACAAGGGCTCGGCCTTCCTTCTCTTCTTGGACACACCCTACTGCCTCTTCTTTCCCACTATCGCGCTAGTCCTCAAGCACTTGAGTGCAAGGAGGCTCGGGTGCGCAAGTGCCACTACCACAAGGGCGTGCAAGTGTGCACTGGCCGTGGGTCGCGCAAGTCACAAGGCACAAGGGTGCGCAAGTGCAAACCGCGGGCTCCAACCAAGGGTGCGCAAGGCTTGCTGCAACCCCGGTTCTTCCTGCCGCGCAAGGATTAGCGCGCAGGGGATCTCCTTTCACCTCTTTCGCGCAAGGGGTGCGCGAAAGGAACTCCTTCGGGCCTCGGGTGGCACAGAGAACAATAGCCGCGCAAAGTATTTGCGCGGTGGCTTCTTTCTTCGCGAGGCAGAGAAAGCTCTACGCGGATCTTTAAGTTTTTCAGCAAAGCTTCATCGAGGTCACGACCTCTCTTTATATAGGCGAGGAGAGCCTCGGTTCATCCGCGTGGGAAATCTTGAAACACCGAGATCTTCGGATCTTTAAAATCTTTCCAAGTTTTTTGCGTTTTTCTCTTCGGTGCACGCGGGTTCTTTTATTATTTTCTTCCTCCTCGTGCATGCGATTTATAACGCATGCACGGCCTCTGTTTAGGTCTATCCATGCAAAACATGAACACCCGAGTGGCCTCGCACCTTAGGTTTGCTTCGGCCTTCATCGAATTCATCATCTGGTAGCATGCATGCTTATCTTAAGGCATGGTTGTGTTCGGTATGCTCAGAAGATTCCAATGGACACTTCGGTTTGATCGGAGGTGGTCGGATACTCAAATTCTGTCGTCGGGAGGCACTGGTTCAGCGGCGGCTTCGCGGGAGGCTTCGGCTTGAGCTCGAGGTGGAAGACGAGCCGGGAGCCGTCGGATCGTGATGCGCGACGGCCAGGATTTGATCATTGCCGCGGAGATGAATCGTGCGGCGTGGATCGAGCGCGCGATGAGACGGACGACCAGGATTCGCTCCGGGTGAAAAATGCGCGTCCCACATCAAAACCTTCCGCGAATTTTCTGCGGTTTATTATCCTGCCGCTGCCGCCATATGCTCAGTTGAACTTCCTCCTCCACGGTGCCGCCCCGCACCGTGTTCTCCCTGCGGGCGCGCTCTGCGCCCACTCTTGCTCCTGCGGGCGCGCTCTAGCGCCCACCATGCTTCCTGCGGGCGCGCCACTGGCACCCACTATGCACACTGCGCTCCTCCGGGCGTGCCCCAGCGCCTCTGTGGTGTCTGCGGGTGCGCCCCTGCCGCCCTGAGCTCACCCCATGGGTTCCCCCTTGGGCGTGGCGCCTTAGGCCCACATGAGCCTTGGGGTTGAACCCACAAGGTGCTCACGGGCTGGCCATATTTTTTGGCAAAGTAACAAATAGGACTTTGTCAAAAACAAAGTCCTCCATGAAAAATACCAATTTTAAATGCCAAATGCCTCCTCCTCTTCTTCTAAGCCATTCTTTCCATTTCTTCTTCATCCTTCTTCCACAAACATCCTCAACTCCTTTCAATCATGTATTCTAGACTTATGAGACATTTGTAGAAGGTTCTTCATCAGCCGAATCACTTGATCAATTATTTCTTCTTCATTAGAATTCCTTCATTCTTCTTCAACATTTATTCATCACTTTGTAATGGAATTCACGAAGGGTCTTCATCTTCAACTGAGCTCCTGAATCACTTAAATTCTTCAATGTGCTTCATTGATCTAATCAGAGATCAATTGGATCAACTTCAAATTCACATGCACTAAGTGATAGTGCATGGACTTCATTAATGCACATCATCCACTTAGTAGTTGTGGATGGAACTCCTTTCAACTCCTCATGCATTGTCACTACAATGAATGGTCTTCTAATCATGTTGTGACTTTGTATCATCAGGATACAAGTTCTATGAACTTATAGAGCAACTCAACAATCGTCAGATTTACTAGAGAATGTTTCAACCACATCTCCTATGTCACTTAGTGAATCTCCTAAGTGACATTCATCTTAGTACTATGTCCATTCTCTCTTCATCACCAACACCATCACAACCTTTGGCATTCACATCTTGACACCTTGACATCCATTCATTCCAAGACAACTTTATGCCTCATTGACAACAAATGCAACACAATGCACTTCACAGAACCTCTAGACTGGAAATAGGGTAGTTGAGAATGAAAATGGATTGGTGATTACAATGCACGAATGCTCAAAATGAAGTTAATATATGTGGTAAGAGGATCACTTTTATAATTTAGGTGAGGGGAACTTTTGGAAACTCCATAAATAATAATTTATAATAAAAAAACATTGATAAAACCCTCCAAAATGTACCATTTTTAATATTAGAGGAGATGGGGTTGTAATCACATCAACCAATAAATTTTAAATAAGTTATTTAGTCAATTTAAACCATATATTTTTAATTGGCAGTTAGTTATTCTATTTAATAATAATTGTGGAAATAACATTCTAAATATTTAATGGTTATAAATATTTACATATATAGTGTTAATTGATAATAATTAGGTATTTTATGACATTTTAGATCCTATAATATCACTTTGAAAGTTTTAATTTTTTTTTTTGATTTTTACATAATTTACTAAAATTGTATCTTCATAAAATATCAATAGTGTCAATTTTGACACTATTTATTTATTAGACTTAAAAAACATACATAGAGAAAATAACTTTGAACAAAAATATTTAATTCTCTCCTAACATGTCATATTCACCTAAAAATTCTTGGATCACATTAATTATTTCATTTGATATTTATTTTAATATTTTTAAAATCATTTTCTGATATTTCTATTCATAAAATGATCTCTACATCACTATTGTTTCAACATTAATAGAGATTATTTAATCTCTAAAAATTATAAATAAATTTATTTTATCTAGTTAAATATTTTTGACTTTTAGAGGCTATGTATAGTGGATATTATCTCATATTTATCGATATATGAAAATTAATATTCATATATAAATTAAATTTTGACATTTTGTCACATTAATTAGTTCTTATTTTATGCATGTCATATTAATAGGTAAGTCTAGGGTCGAAATAAAGATGTAGATGCTCAATTAAAAGACGGGGGTGAACTATATGTTTAAACAAAATTTGTTTTTAACCGTAACAGAAACTATTTTTAACAATGTTAAACAAGGTAAATTCACAAGACCTCTTTTAGTTCTACAAACATCCTAGGTTCTGGAAATATGGTTCCAGAAATGAAACATAAGGAAGGTTTACAAGGAAATGATTCTACCTTAATGTGTATAGAATCTTATTTATTAGAGTACATAAAAGAGTAAGAAAGCATAAGAAGGTTATACATTCTTTCTTTATCAAAACACAATGGAAATAAACGTAAAACAAATTAATTAACAAGTATAAAAAAATTTATATCAAAGAGAAGGGTATCCAAAAACCATGGATAAAGGTCCCTTGAAATATACCTTCATGAAATTTGTCTTACCCACAATAGGATAATCGCATGATAGGAAAATTGGAATATGTATTGATATCCCTACAAGACCTCGAACATCATTGTAATCGGCTCTCTGTCTTTCTATCCACGAAAGTCCTCGAACTATAAGTTAGTTGGAACCTTTGTCTTCCTATTGACTTAAACCCTAAACTGTAATAAACCATAACATGAGTCTCACAAAGCAAGAAGAACAATATGTTCAGTACGCCCAAATCATGAGAGTCTCTCTCTCTCTAGAAACCACATAAAAAACATGCAATCTCCATAGTGATCAATAGATATTCTTAGTGTTCAGTGTCATGTACTCATTCAAACGAGCTCCTATTGATAGGCACTTATCTAACGGTTGACTCCTTCCTACAACAATATTATTTTTCCTTGAATTTAGGATGTACTTGTATACATGTCACTTAAACAATGTTCAGTTAGAAATAGATAATTGGAAATCGTTCCATAACTATTACAATTGTAAGAAAAATAAGGATTCTTAAAAAAATATAATTTTTAGAGTCTATGGAAAAAAAGTTAAGAGTCCAACGAAATAAACATTTGGAGGCTATAAATCATGGATAATTGGATTCTGTTTTCCAAAGAATTCAGAACTTGAATTCGATAGATTTCAGAGTCTGAATTCCAATGAATTTGGTGTCTGAATTATAAAGTATTAGGAGTCTTAATTCATGAGGAATTCAGAGTTAGAATTAATAAGTATTCAGAGTCGTAATTATAAGGAATTTAGATTCTGAATTCTGAAGAATTTAGTTTCCAAATTTTAAGGAATTCAAAGTCATAATTCTGAGGAATTTGGAGTCGGAATTATGAATAATTCGTAGTTCTAATTGTGAGGGTTTTGGAGTATAAATTATGAAGAATTCATAGTTTCAATGATGAGAAATTTGTAGTCTGAATATGAAAGAATTCGGAGTCCTAATTTCAGAGAATATGGTGCTTGAATTTCAGAGAATTTGGAGTCCGAATTTCAGAGAATTCGGAATATGAATTTTAGAGAATAAAGATTCTAAATTTCATAGAATTTGGAGTCTGAATTTCAGAGAATTCAGAGTCCGAATTTTATAGAATTCAGAGTCTAAATTTTAGAGAATTCAGAGTTTAAATTTCATAAAATTTGGTACTTGAATTTCGAACCTGAAAACATAATACAATATATATATATATATATGTATTTTAAAGATTCCATGGTTCTAGATGTGAAACCATTTTTTAGACATAGGGAAAAAATGAGTTAGATTTAGAAAAACTATAAAATGAACAATGAAAACATAGGTAAGGGTAAAATTTACTTGGGGAAGAAAAAATTTTCTTATAAATTTATTTCTTAAGGAAAATATAATTTTCCTAAAGACAAAGTGTTTTTTTATTTAAAAACATAGAGGAATAGAATGTGTATAATGAAACCATATTGTCTAAACAATCTCCATCTTTTTGGAACACCCAAACATCCTTACGAATTAGAATATAATGACCTAGAATTTTTTATGGACATGAAAATAAAAATGTATCTCTCTTTACTTATGAATCAAGATGAATATGACTAACTCCCCTTTAGGTTTTGAAATCCCTACGGATTATATTATTAACATCCTTAAATATATTTTGATTTGTCATGTCTAAGGAAATATTCATTAATGAATCTCCCCCTTAGATAGACTCACACTTACATTGGGAATTCACTTATTTATTTAGTATTCATTTTATCATTCCCTTTTCACCCTTTGAGATATTCAAAATGGAATAATGGAAATGGAATAAAATTTGGTACATCAAATATTTGTACTATACAACAAAACACATGATTAACAACAAAAATTTCATTATGATGGGAATAATTTATATAAATAAGTAAATACAACAAAATATATTACTGGAAAAAATATCCTTATTTCTCCTTTGGCATTATCTTCTTCACTATGGTTTTCATTTTCTTAAGCTCCATGTGATCCTCTTAAAAATGTTTGAGAAACTGATCACGATCTTCGCTTTTCTTCTCCAATGCTTTCATCTTTTCTTCCTAATCCTTAAGAATATCTTCTCATGCCTTCAAAATATCTTCATGCTTAGGAAGCTTTTCTTCAAAATATATTCTTAGAACCCTTTCCCTCTTCTATTTCATATCCACTAAATTAAGTTTTCCATTCAAATCATTGACTTCTTTCTTCCGGGTTGATTTTTCAAGAGATTTATTTTCCTCAAAACTTTTGGAATGATAATTGAGCATTCCTTCTTCGGTGTCAAAATCATCCTTCACACCATCTTCATAATCATGAATAATTCCCATCTCTTCGATTGTAATATTTGACAACTTGGTGATTTCCTAGGACGAACTCGTATGAGAATCATACCTAATGTATTAGAATTTCAAATTGGCCTAAAATATGAAACACATATCTATAACTATAGAAACTAAATCTAATTTATGATTAATCTAGTGATGAAGCATCTGGAACAACAAGTCTATACTCAGAAACAAGGGAATAGTATCAACCAGCTTCTTCAAAAATTGAACTACAACGTCATGTCTAAGAGATGATAATTCCAAATCAGACAATTTGGTTAGTGAGGATTCGTTCTTTATCTCCTCTACTTTTCTATTTAATGATCAACAAACATCATTCTTTTCTACAACCACTTTTCTAGGTGTATCTACCAACAATTGCTTTCCCTTATCAACTCTTGGAATGATCTCTTCTGTTTGGTCGATTCATGTTCACTATCTGATAGTTGAACAATCATGTATTCCTCAAGATTTTCATTCTCGACGTCTTCCACTATATCTTATAGCTGAAAAAATTCATGGTTTCTACTCTCTTCTTCAGATGGTTTATTGACTTCTTCGTGACATTTTTCATCTTTTCCTGAGGTAGCATGTTTTGATGATTTAGCATCAGAAGTTCATATTGACAATTTTTAAGAGGCACCTTAATTCTCATTATATTACTTGACATTCCTTATCATGTTATTTGTATCACAAATTTCCTATTCTTATTCTTCCTCTTATTCTTCCACTTCTTCCTCTTGAAAAATTTCTCTTTCTTCATCTAGATCTGGAATAACCATCTTCTTTCCCAGAGTCTCCCCAGGTTTGAGTTCAGTGAGAAATGATTCTGGAACCTGAATCTACTCAGAAGAATTCTCAGTAGCCTTGATAAGAGATTGAAAAATCTTGGTATCAAACATCTTCATCAATTGCTTCATTTCTTTTTCTTTCATCTCAATATCCACAACAACATTCAAAATTTGAGCCTTTTTCTTAGTAGGTTCGAAGACAAATCTAGGCCCCTTTTCCTTCATACTCTACTTGTCTTCTCTCCACTTGGAAACCACTTTATCCAGATATGTTTTTTACTTCTTAGGAATAGGTGGTGCAGATTGAGTTTACATAAAAACATGAGTTTTTTCATTCTTTTTAGGTTCTATCACCTTCCATTTCTTTCCACCCTTCATGGAAGTCTCCACCACTTGTAATTTCATTGATATGGCTTCTATTTATGCTTAAGATAGCTAATAAAATTCCCCATATTCATTTGAGAAGCCATCCTTGATCCTTATCAATGTGTCACCGCTAAGGAATATAGACATGTTATTTCATGTCTTAGAAATGCAAGGGATTTTGAATGATTCAAGACACAGAACAATGATTTTTGAATGAGTATCCGAATAGATAATGAATTTAGATTTGAGAGTTCCATTTTTTATGCATGATCGTAATAAATATATACATTACCAAATTGATATTCATGAGGTTCACCCGAAAATCAAAAATATAGATATCACTTTTCCTTAGGGTTTCCTTATAATATTTTCAAGGATTTATAACTCATTGAACCCATAACTCAAGAATGCAGAGATTTGTAGAGAGATGGATAATATTTAGAGTCTTCACCGCTGAAATACCAAGGCACTCTAAAGCCATTTCCTTATAAAAAGATCCTAAAACATCTTGTAACTTGTGGTTGAAATATTAAGCTTCACCCTCATACAGAATTACAATTAAACATGCAACTTTAGAATAAGAAAGTGTGTAGGTTTTTTCATAGCTTTTAAATGAAAACATGTCTCTACCACCTTCATTAAAGAAACATAAGGATTCATATAATTTTATCAACTACTCAAGATAAATTGGATCATGTGCCTTCAGTTTGGATACATATAACCTCTCATACCCATTAAACTTGATATTTTTCTATATAATGGAATCATATATAGCTAAGAATTCTGGATCAATTAACCTTTCTCTATATATTTACCACTCAGATAATTCCTTTACTAATGACATTTGATTCTATGGAGAGGCTTCTACAGACATTCAGATTTGAGAAGACCTGAAAAATAAGAACGGACCTTAAGTAGAGCAGTAGGGTTTTAGCATGAAAAATCATTGAAAATCCATGTGGGTCAAACAAGGGGAGCTTATATATGCATTTGAGGTGACACTTTATCTTCCAAAAGATATTCAACAGTTAAAATACTCTTGATCTGATCTGATGATTGAGATGATAGACGAAGAATGAATTTGGAAGGTTCTGATATTTTGAGGTTTTTAAAATAGAATTTTGGACATAATAAAAAGTAAATCAGAAAAATTACATTAATAAAGATGAAAATACCTATATTTAAAATGATAATAACTTAAATTTAAGAAAGGTAACATACCTTCCGGATTTCTAGGGAAATTGAAATTATGATTTTTTTTTGAGTTTTACATTTACTTATTGAGATATACATTTGCTTAAAATTATGAGATGAAAATTTTGATATGTCCATTTCCTTGGGAAATTATGATTACAAAAAAAAAATTATAGGGGGACAACATTCGCTTATTAAAGAAAAAAAATTTGATTACGAAAATTTTTTCCTTATTAAGAAAATGTACTCCCCCTATAAAAAGGATTTTCATATTTTAATGATATAGGTTTCAAAAATATGTTGATATATAATATTAACATATGATTATAATTCCTATATTCTGTTTAATGTATTCAAATCTATCAAATGGTAACGATTTTTTGAAAATGTCATCAAGTTAATCTTTCATTCGGATAAATTAAAAATGATATCTCTTTTTTGTATATGATCCATAAGAAAGTGATTCCTAATATCTATGTGTTTTTCAAGAGAGTGATGTGCATGGTAATTACTTATGGAAATGGAACTAGTGTCATCATAAAATATCTATGTTTTGATAAAAATTATACTTTAGACTATGAGTGTGTGTTGCATCTACAATACATGAGAAAAACAACTTCCAGTTGATACATATTCAGATTCAGTAGTGGATAGTGAAACTGAGTGTTGATTTTTTCATGACCATGAAAATAATGAATCTCTTAAAAAATGACATGTTCTAGATTTACTTTTACTATCCATATACATTTAGAAAATTCACCAACTAAAAAACTTTTTAAAATAAAATCATTTCTAGAAGTATAAAAGAGTCTTTAATCCTTGGATCCTTTTAAATAGAAAAAAATTATTTTCAATACCTTTAAATAAGATTCCTTAGTATTGGATTTATATCATTAACAAAGATTATTGAATGCATTATGTCTGGACAACTAGTTGCTACATATAGTAGACTTCCTATCATAGCTCTGAATGATGTTTGATCTTCTAGTTTCCCAACATCATCAAGATTCAAAGAATTTTAGGTACCAATGTGAGTACTTATACTATTAGTGTTTTAATATCCATACTTTTTAAGAATATATTAAATATAAATATGTTGGTATATATAAGTTCAATCATGTTTTTGAGAAATTTGAAAACCTAGGAAAAATTTTAACTCACCCATATTACTAATTTTAAAATCAGATTTCATTATATTTGCAAACAAACCATTTAATGATTCCCGAGTTCAACCAAATATAATGTCATCTACATAAATTTGAACAATGAAATAATTTTTATTACATTTATTTATAAAAAGTATTGGATCAGCATTTCCCTTAACATAGTTGTTTTGTGAAAAAAAATTTGTAAGTCTATCATACCAGGCTCTAGGAGATTGATTAAGTATATAAAAAGATATTGTACGTTTAAAAACATGTTAAGGATGTTTTATGTCTTTTAAAACATGGATGGTGTTCAAAAAACTTATTATTGAACATATCCACTAAGAAAATCATATTTTACATACATTAGAAATGTTTAAAATTAATGAATGCAGCAAATTCAAGTAAAATATTAACAGATTCATGTCTAGATACTAGAGAATAGATTTTGACATATTCTATCCCTTCTTGTTGATTATATCCTCTATCGAGTAATCTAGAATTATTTTTTACAATGACTTCATTTTCATCACACTTATTTTTGATGTCCCATTTTACTCCAATAATAAATTTTTCCTTAGGTCATTCAACCAAGGTCCAGAAATTATTCCGTTCAAATTTATTTTGCTCATATTGTATAGATTTAATCCCATCATCATCACCAAAACCGTCATCAGTGGTTTTTGGTTCTAATTGGGAAAGGAATACTAGATGTTATAGTTCATTTCATAAGGAACTTCAAATCCTTACGTGTTTATTTACATACCCAGTGATACTATAACTGGGAAGAATCTTAAGAAAAAACTGATTCGGGTTTCGTAAGACCTCTTCATCATCAAATGGTAGGAAATCCTATGGGGTAAATAATTCTAAAACATTTTCTTGATCATTTTCTTTATCATAAAGATATTCTTTCAAGGACTGGTAATTATTTTCTTAAAGACATCTGACGATGTTGGTTGAGGTTGTTTGAAAAAAAGGACCAGTTTAATCCAATTTAAAAAGTATTGTTTCATCAATAGTACATGTATTTATATTGAAAACTCTATAAACCTTAGAATTTGTAGAGTATCCTAATAACATTACTTCTTAATATTTGGATGGAAATTTATGTATATTATCTTTTGTATTCAAAAAGAATACATTACATCCAATTACATTGAAGAATGAATGTCTAGGTTTTCTACGATTCCATAACTCATAAGAATTTTTATTAAAAAAATGTCTAATTAAAAGTCGGTTTTTAGTATAACTAGCACTACTACCATCTTAAGCCAAAAAAATTTATGTATAGAATATTGACTGGACATGGTTCTTATTATTTCATGTAGAATACGATTTCATCTTTCAAAAACACCATTCTGTTGAGACGTTCATGGTGCTGAGAAATTATTAGTAATTCATTTTTACTACAAAAAGTTTCAAAATCATAAGTCTAAAATTGTCCTCCATGATCACCATTAATATTTATCAATGGAAGGTTTTTCTTTTTTTAACTTGGGCTCTAAAAATTTTTAAATATGAAAAAGCTTCATCATTATTTTCTAGAAAATAGACCCACATAAATCTAGTGTAATCATAAAATAATATAAATACATAATATTTTCTTCCATTGCTTCCAGTTTGTGTTGGAATGAAAAGATCGATATGCACTAAATGTAATGCGTGAGAAGTTGAGACATCACTAATTGATTTAAAACTTGATTTATGTTTCTTTCCATGTGGATCAATATCACAATCTTTTGAAGAATCAAAACTATGCTCTGGTAGATCCTTAAAAAGTCTTTTCTTTGAATGATTTCATAGGTTTCAAAGGTAACAATGTTCTAACATTCTATTCAGTAACCAATATTGATCTTACATTTCTCTAAGGAAAGGTAGATCTTGGCTCCTAAGGACTTCTGTGTTTAGTTTTTATACATTCTATTGCATGTGGGCCGAAAGAATAAACACTTCCTTGTAATTGTGTACTAGGAATATGTTCTTCAAAAAATTCACAAGGTAACCTTCATCACATAATTGAATTATGATAATGATGGTGTTCTTAACATCCTTAACATATAAAACATTTGAAATCAATGATTATCCAAGAAGAAAATTTTTACCTATACCAATAATTTAACCCTAAGCATTATCTCTAAAAGTTACTTTTCCTCCTTTCTCCATGATTATATTATCAAATAGGTTTTCGTTACCATTCACAAGACGAAAACATACACTATACATGTAACATTCATTTAAATTGTAACATTATTTATTTTCCTGAAAATAAGAGTGCTATACAATCGGACCCCAAGCATTCTTAGATCTATAAATTTCTGAAAGCAGGATTTTAGGTATCCACATTTTCATAGAAAAATAAGCTTTATGAAAACCTAAATTATGTGTTTTTTTCAAGAAAAAATTTTCTCCCAATTTCCACCACACTAAAATTTAGTGTGGAATGGATCACATTAATGAAAAGAATAGTTATTATAGAACAAACCGATTTAGAATTAGTATATCCAAAACTAGAAATATTCCTTATTGGTCGAATATGAAAATATATCTTGTCAAAGGATTCCTTACCAGAAGTAATGCTGGAAAAACACTTCATCGTGGAAAATATTTCAAAATTTAGTTCAATATACAAGTTTTTACCCACAAAAATATTAGTATTAGAAGTAGATTTAGTCTATAAAATATTTTTCATAGAAATTAAATTTTCAAAATCCTTATAAGGATTATTTTTTTCAGAATTAACTTCCTCAATTTTTTTTGAAATACATTCAAAATAAATAGTTTACATATTAAGATATTTAAAAAGATCTGACACATATTTAGTAATAATATAACTTGTATAATTTTCCTTGCCAATCTTTTTCTTGAGTTTGGAATTCTCATTCTCAAAGATTTTAGCCAATCCGGACACTTATTCATAAGATGGTAATGTTTCTCTTCCTTAGAAGTAGATTATTCATATGATGATTTATATTATTTATCATATGTATAATTTACATTCAAATGTATATTGGTGGTATATTCTGCATTTTGTTCTTTTTCCATTACACAATGATTTTCAATAGGTAATGTGGATAGTAGACCAGTACTATTTGGATCAGAAGATTTATACATTGAGGTTCCATTAGAAGAGTCACCACCACTAGCACTCCACGTCTCATTAGATTTCAAATCATTTTTGGATTTATCATGTAGTAAATATTTTTATTCCTCTCATAAATCTATTCCATTCTATTATTTTCGTAAGAATATGATAATTTGGCCTCATATGCCCTGCTCTTTTGCATTCATTGGAAGTGACTTTCGAAAATCTCTTTTCTTTTTTTATTTCTTAATTAATCTATACTAAAAGTTTTTCTTTCCATATATCTTGTTCATCCTTCGAGGAATATTAGCTAGATCATTCTCAGAATGTTTAATTTCACTAGATTCAGATAAACCAGTGACATTATTAGACATGTACCATGTAACCCTTTTAGGAGTCATGGAATTACTAGTAATAAATATAAAATTACAGTGACATTTTTTTACATTCATATAAAAATCACATTTCATTCTTGTCTCATGTTGTAGAAGAGTTCCAAAAATCTCATCAAGTGTAATTTGTGACACATTCTATTCTCATAAATAGTTGTTCTTCTAGATTCCCACTCATTAGGCATGATATCTATAATCTTGTACCCAAGTGATTCATCATCAAGACCCTTTTCACCCATAGATTGTAAACTGTTAACAATTTTCATAATCAATTGTTTCACCTTGCATTACGGTTCTCTTTGAATAAATATAAATCCATGATATTCTGCTATAATCATAGCTCTTCTAGAATCTATAACATTGAATATACCAAAATTAGAAACTTATAATTTCTTATAGACACAATTTGAAACTTCACAAGAAGAAATCTGACAATATACATTCATGGCCATGGAACACAACAAATTATTTCATACCATGTAGTTTAGTTAATATTCCAAATTTTCTTGATTAAATAAGTTTAAGTCTTCTTTATCAGGAATCTTGTAATCTCAAGTGAGAATGAACAAGTTGTCCACTCCGTTATTAATAAAAAAATCTCCATATGATCTATCCAATACTCATAGTCATTCCCATCAAATATAGGTGGTATGGTAGGATTTAGATTATTAATCAAACCAACATTCATTCCTGCCATCATTAAGAAAATATATCTCCACCAAAACATGTTAATAGTAAACATTTGTAAACAAGGATTAAAATTCCATAGAATGGAAAATATCAAAAACAATGAAAACTTGAGCAAGAAAAACTCATATGTAAATACAATAATTTCATATTTTTATTTAGATACCAATTTTAGGATCACAATAATGGTGTAGATGATCAATTACAAGAGTGGTTAATTGTAAGTTGTAAAAAAATCATTTTTAACCTTAAGGAAGACTATGTTTTACTATGTTGAATAAATTAATTTCACATGAACTCTTTTAGTTATAAAAAACTTATAGGTTTCATAAATATAGTTCCAGAAATAAAATGTAAGGAAGGTTTACAAGGAAATGATTATACCTTAATGTATATAGAATATTATTTATCGGAGTACATAATAGTGTAATAATGTATAAGAAGGTTGTACATTCTTGCCTTTTCAAAATACAATAAAAATAAACATGAAACAAAACAAGTAACAAGTATAAATTATTTTATCCCAATGAGAAGGGTTTCATACAGCCTTGGATAAAGGTCCCTTGATATAAACATTGAATAATGTTTGTCTTACCCAAACCATTGTAATCCCTCGATAAGAAAATTCGAATCTATCTTGTTATCCCTACAATCCCTCGAACTTCAAAGTAGTCAACACCTCTATCTTCCTATCCACAAGAGTTCGCAAACTATAAGTTAATCAGAACGTCCCTCTACATATCCATGGAAGCCCTTGATTGTACTATAAAACTATTGGACTCACACAATGAATACTAAACAAGATGTTCAGTACACACAAAGAATAATATTCTCGCTCTCTAGGATTCACTTCAATAGCATGAAATATCTAAAGTGATAAATAGTTATTCTCATCGTTATGTGCCTTGTACTCATTCAAATGAGCTCTTATATATATTATCATTTCCAATGGTTGACTCCATCCTCCAACAATCATATTTCTTCATGAATCTAGAAGGGACCTGTACACGTGTCACTCAAACAATGGTTAGATAGAAATATATTTTATGATATCATTTCATAACTATAAAAAGTGTATAAAAAATAAGTTTTCTTAAATGAATCTACTTTTTAGAGTGTAAGAAAAAAAATGATCTGATTCTAATCAAATAATCATTGGAGACTATAAAACCATGGATATTTGGACTTTGTTTTTCAAAGAATTTGGAACCTGAATTCTATAGATTTTGGAGTCCAAATTCCAATGAATTTGGTGTCTAAAATCTGAAAAATTTGTATTCTGCATTTTGAGGAATTCGGATTCTGAATTCTGAAGAAATATGAGTCCAAATTCAGAGGAATTAAGAATCAATATTCTAAGGAATTCTGAGTCTTAATTCTAACGAATTCAGAATACAAATTTTTAGGAATTCAGATTTAGAATTCTGAAGTATTTGGAGTCAGAATTCTGATGAATTTGGATTTGGAATTATAAGGAATTCGGATTCTGAATTTCAGAGAATCCAGATTCTGAATTTCAGATAATTCGGAACCTGAATTCAGAACCTAAAAATAGAGTACTCTCTATCTAAGTATTTATATGATACCAAGGTGTTAGGTGTGAAACCACTTATTAGACATAGAAATGTAAATGATTTAGACTTAGAAAAACTATAAAATGAATAATGAAAACATATTTTAGGATAAAATATCCCTAGGAAGGAAAATGTTTCTTATTAAGATAGTTCTTAAGGAAAATATAATTTTCCTAAAGATAAAGTGTTTGTGATTTTCAAAACATAGTGGAATAGAAAGGTAATAAAAAACCTTATTATCTTAACAATCAGTGTCCATTAAGTTATAAAAGTTTTAACAGTAGATGATAAGGGTTTAATTTAGTCATCAAATATGATTTTTAATGGTTTTAAGGTAATTTTATAATATTTAGTTACCTTTAATTACTCAATTTATTTTTAACCGTGGTAAAAATAATTAACAAAATTACTATTAGAATTGATCAAAAAAAGATTAGCTTATTACATAAATTTGGAACTAATTAATAAAAACATGGAATCCATTTTTTTACTTCAAAACACCTATGTTTCATTAATTAGTTGAAAATTAATCACATTAACAAAATAAGAAAATGAGTTTTAAAAGTTAAAATATTGCAAATTATTGAAAAGTTTTTACATCAGAATTTAATGTAAAATTAATTAAAATGACCTAAATTATATTAATGGTTAAAATAACTTTTATTTGTAAGTTTAAACCAATCAATAATATAATTTAACAATTTAAATTATTCCAAAGAAAAACGTTTTTACAATTAATATTTTGTGTATTTTTACTACTAATCAAAACATGAATTTTATCAGAAAAATATCATAATTTCATCCAAATAAAATTTTAATAACCCATTTCAAAATAAAGTATTTATTTTTTATATAAAACATCTTAATTTTTCAATATCATAATTTAAAAGGGGTTCACCATTCAAAGGTGTAAAATTAAACATTAAAAAAATAGGTTTTTATACATCATGTAGTGTTTAATTCATTTCCTATGAATAAAAAATCAAATGGATGAATATTAAAAATATTTTATTAACTTCATAACAGATATATGTCACATTAAAATCATTATGGAAATTAATTCACTAAAAAAATATAAATATCTAATTGATTTATATTTTTCAAGAATAATTGATTGTCGAAGAATTATCAATACATTTTCATAAGTTAGTTATATTTATTTCCACTAACATACTGGATAATATATAATGGTATTTTTATACTAAGAGATTATCATGGTTTTTTTGTCCTAATTCCATGTAGCGTATTCTACTAATGAATATAAATTATTTAAAGAAAATATTTCAAATGAAACATCCGGGTGTTACATTTTACCCCCCTTAAACTGAATTTCACACTATAAATTCATCACATGGAAATAAGAAGATTAATATAAATATCCCTTATAATATCCTCATGTTCCCATGTATCTTATTCATATTGGTGGTTCCTCTATACAACATTATCAAATAATGTTGTCTTGTTTTTTAGAACTTTTTTTCTACGGTCTAGCATCTCTACCAGTTGTTCTTCATAAGAAATATCTTACTCCATCGGTAAAATTTATCAGCATAGTACATGATAAGGATCGAGTATGTTTGTTCTCCAGAGAGACACCTGGAAGACATCATGAACTTGAGGGAGATTTGGTGGATGTGCCAATCGGTATGCTATATTCCCAACATGATCCAAATTTTTAAAATAAGCCACACACCTAGGGATTATATTTCCCTTCTTTCTAAATATCATTACTCTATTTGGGGATGATAATAATAAGAACACCTTATCGTCCACTTCCAAATCAAGGTATTTTTATATTTTGACATCATAATCTTTTTGTTGACTCTGAGATGGTCTGATATTTTGTTGAATAGATATAACTTTTTTACCTTTCATCATCCTAATTAGGTCCAAATAACATTATTTATCTAACATCATCCCATCATGTTGGAGTTCGTCACTGCATTTCATAAAAGGCATCATAAGGATCCATATAAATACTGGATTGAAAGCTATTATTGTATGAAATTCCACGAATCATAGGTGTTGATCCAAAATACCTTTGAAATTCAAAGAGAAAGATCTCAAAATTTGTTTTAGTGTTATAATTTTTCCTCTCAGACTGACCATCTATCTGATGATGATAAAAAGTGCAGAAACATAATTGTGTATCTAGAGATTACTAAATACATTTCCAGAACATCAAGGTAAACCTAAGATCATGGTCGGATATTAGGTAAAGTGGTACTCCATGAAATCATAAGGATCCATCTAACATTGTACCATGATCACCTATACCCCATATAACATTATAGCCTTTAGATATTTTTGGAAGTCTGAAAAAAATATCCCTAGTGATGTTTTTCCTTTTACATTCTGGTTTGTGTAATGGTTGTAACATCCCCATATACTTATATCTCTCATCCTTAACTTGTAGACAAACAAGAAACGAGAGACATATTTTCCAACATCTTTTTGCATTCCATCCCACCAGAAGTACTCTTTCAGGTCCCTCTACATCATTATGATTCAGGGGTGAATAGGTAATGAATAACTATGAGCCTCATTTAGTATATCCTTATTTAATTCTTATATAGGAGGAATACAAATGTAGTTCATGAACCTTATTATTCCATGAAAATCAATGTTAAATTCAGGATCGTTTTTGACCTTATTTTGTACGTCTACATATTTTTTCATGCACCTCCTTAATCATAAATTGTATTGATGGTTGAACATAAATTTGATAAATATAATATTTCTCTCCACCAATATAAATTTATAGATCCATCCATTTTAAATCCCTCAATATTAGATCTTTCATGTTCCTTGTCATGGACAAGCTAGCATGGTCTTTTTGATTCAAATCATCTCCACTTTGTTCGATTTCCCATGGTGGTAATGTACTGAGAAGTAGTAATCATTAATCAACTCCAAGCATCTTCATTGGAGCATATTCTGATCCTCTTGTGAAAAATTATACATTAAAATTTTATGATCTATATAATCAACACACCTTTCACCATAAAGATAATGCCTCCATATCTTTAATGCAAAGATTACTGAAGATAACTCCAAATCATGAGTTTGGTAATTTTTCTCATGAATTTTCAATATCAATGAGGCATAATATATCACCATATCATTTTTCATGATAAATCATCCCACACCCTTCTTGGATTCGTCAATATATATCACAAACATTTCTCCACTACAAGGTAGTGTGAGCATAGGTGCACTGAATAACCTTCTTTTTTTCTCTTTGAAATTCTCTTCACATTCCTCTATCCAAATGAAGTCAACTACTTTCCAAGTCAACATGGTATGTGGATTGGATAATCGTGATAAATCATTCACAAGTCATTGATAATATTGATCCAAAACATGAAAACATAGGATCTCCATTACCGTTGTTGGTCCTGACTATCATTAAATAACCTCTATTTTGGTTGGATCAACAAATATCCCATCTATTGAGATTTGGTGGCCAAAAAAAGAATCATTCTGAAGAAAAAAATTCACACTTGGTAAATTTGGCATAATGATTATACTTTATCATGGTCTTCAACCCAATTATTAATTGATCTTCATGTTTTTCCTTTCTCTTTGAATAACCAAGAATATCATCTATAAATACTACCACAAACTGATAAATATAGTCTATAAAGACTCTATTCATTAGATCCACAAAGATAGTGGGGGAATTAGTAAGACCAAAGGGCATCACAGTAAATTCATATTGTCCATACCTTGTACAGAATTCCATATTTTCTATATTTTTCTTTTTGACTCTTAATTGAAGATATCCTGCATTAAAATAAATCATGAAAATGTATTGAGCTCTACATAGTTGGTCTAATAAGTCATCATTTAGGGGAAGTTGATATTTGTTTTTGATAGTGATCTTGTAATGTTCTTGATAATCAATATAGTGTCTCATTCATCCATCATTAATTTTAACAAACAGGACATGTGCTCCCAATGTGACACACTAGATCACATGAATACTTTATCAAGTTTCACTTGTAGTTTCTTATTCAATTCATTCAAATGAATTGGGTCCATTATATATGCTATTTTGAAATAGGCATAACACACAATATGAGTTCTATTAAAAACTCAACTGCACGATTTGGTGGAAGACCTAGAAATTCTTCCAGAAAGAAATCATCAAACTCCTATAAAATGTTTTAAATTTTAATCAAGAGTTTCTCCCCAACCTTTAGAGATAAATAACTTTAATTTATAAGAATCAAGACCCATAACATAGATGAAATTTATACTAGAAGGATATATTCAACCTTACATCAATAAATGATCATATATTTATCTTGAATATGAAATGTGAGATCCATACCAAGGAAATTGATATGATATCCACATAGAAAAATCCAATCCATTTCATGAATCATATAAAATCACACTATAGGAAGGATCTCAGGATATTTAGGAAGAACATTCATAGAAACATCAACCAGATTAGAATTATTGATTTTTAATGAAACCATTCTTCCATTTGGAGTTTTCACAGCTAACTATTCATCTAATTGTTGAGGCAATACGGCGATGCCCGTAGATAATTCTTCATAAATAAAATAGTCGGTGGATCTAAAATCAAATAAAACATTTTATACTTTAGAGTGGATTGTAAGTGTACCTTTCACCACCTCATTATCGTACTCCACATCGCCGATTGTGATTACATGTGAATTTCCGTTGCCTTAAGACTTAAGAGTTTATTGATGCCGATCATCATCAATAACCCTTGGATTAGGTCATTGATTGGAATAATTCACCATTTCCTTTCACATAAAACATTAAATTGTAGGAGGTCTATTCTGTGAATCCTTTTAATTGATCTCATCATTAGACATATTTTTTCCATCACTTCGGTATTCAACTACCATATATACATCTTTTCCACACCTAATACATTTACTAGTTCCTTTATGAAAATTCACTCAATGTTTTATTCCACACATTGAGCATAAGATAAAAATCATCTTATTTTCGGTGTGGTATTTATATTTTCCTTTGAATTAAATGTTTCTCTTCTTATCAAACCCTCATGACTAATTGTTTACTCCAATATCTATATCACCCTTGAGAGAACATAAAACAATTTCTTCGTAGCTATTGATGTCCCGTATGGATAATTACCTATGGAGACATGGTTTTAAGACACTAAATAATCGATCAATTTTATAATAAGGTTGTATAATAATTCTAGAAGCATACCATGCTTGTCTTGAATTTTCATTATAGGTTCCAATGGATTCTTCATACTTTTTCTTATGCTCAAGGCACTCCTACACCTTTTTTTCAAAGAATACGAGGAATGTACTTGTTGAAAAAAAAGTTCTTGAACTCATACCATTCCATATACTCACTTTGTTCCCTTTTCCTCATAATCTTGATAATATTACATCATTGATTAGATTCACCTTATAAATGATATACTGCTAAGATGACTTTCTCATGTTCAAAAAATTGTAGAAAATAAAATATCTATTCAGTGGTACTGATTGATTTTCCATCCAAAAATGTATCAGAAGACCTACTGAATGAAGGTGGTCACAGCCTCATGACGGATTCAATATAATGTTTCTCCTTCCATTGCTCATTTGGAAGACCTGAATGATTCATAGCTTGAGAAATTTGTGTGATCATGGATACAATATTTTACATTCCAGCTCTTAAAACATTTGGTTGCTCAGGGGGGACGTTCATTATAATGCATGTTGCATTTATCATTAACATGGTTCCTTCATATTTCAGCCATTGACTAAAACCAAGAAGCATAGTGTGAGTAACACTAATCATATTGGGAAAACCACATAATTCAAGAATAAAATTCCAATTTTGGATACATTAGGTTTTATCCAAGGTTATACATGAACATATCAAAAACACTGTGATATGATTGTAACCTATACTTATACATATCCTACCAGTTATTTCTAAGGTTCACTCATTTTATTTTTCGATGGATAAATATACCTTTTCCCTGATACAACCTATACAGTACCATTCCTTACATATAGATATTACATCAAAATTTAATGATATTTATTACATAATATAACAAAAACAATTATAGGACCTTATAAGTTTATTGTCTTTAAGAACTGGGAAACATAAACAACTGGTTCATAAAACATCAATATTGTGTCCTTCTTATTTCTTCAAAACAAGACTCTGATTTGACACAACTTACTTAATATCGTTCCTCATGACCTGGGGAAAATAAACATTTGAAAGGGTAAACTCAAATTCTCAATAATGGTAAACATTGGATATATCAATCTTATCACAATAATAAGAACATAACATTTGAAAATCTTATCTTGCGTATAAAAGTTCATAATATCATATCCTCGGATAAATAAAAAAATGAAATTTAATCCCAACAGTCATAACCTAAGAAATAATTTTTTTTGTTCCACACCCATATGTATAGAAAATCAGTTCATATTATTCAAGTCTTGTTTTCAAGACCATCACTGCAGATAATGTCCATTTCTGAACCATGTTCACTCCTTGTTCTATCCTTGTATTACTGAACTATAATTTTATGTCATTCCAGTAATGTCTATTAGATGAGATATAAATCTTTACACAATAAATTAGGGGTATATATAGGTCTTACCCATCACATAATGAAACCATTATTATGTGTTCCACAAAAACATAAAAACATTTACCATATGCCAACCCATGAAATAAAATGGATTTCTTAAACATCATTGCATAAAAATTATAATAAATAAATTTGATTTCCTAAATTATATTCCATGATAAATAGAATAAAATAATATTCATTACATATATAGAAATATAAACCTATTTACATAGTGTCATCTTATATGGAAAATAATTTTGATCAAATATATGAACTTAATTCTTGAAGAAGATACCATTTCCTCATTAAATTTTTTTTCCTTTCTCAAAATGCCACAAAATTTTATACGTATTCATTTTATGTGAAATTAAACTTTTATGATTTTAGGGGAAGCTTAATGAAAAAAAGTCATTAGGAATGTTTCAAAATCCATTCATTCCATAAAATTTAAAAAAATGTCCCTATACTTTTTCCAAAAAAAATCAACAAGTACATTGAATGATAATTGAATGAAATATTCCATCCAAACCATGTAGTAAAATGAAAAAATGAGTTAAAATGTGTTAAAACATACATAGAAGGATATTAAAAATTTTATGAAAACATTTTTAGAAATCATTGTCATGGATGATAAATATACTATAGTTAATACTTATATATAAACACTCTTGGATAAAAATGAGATTAAAAATTATCCCTTACCTTTGGTACGATATCCTTCATATGTATCTAAACCTCTAGTATAATGATTTAAATAGTTATAATGACTTATTCCAAAATCATAATCATTTTTATGATATCATATATTATTATGTTATCATCCATTGTTTACTAATATATAATTGTCACTCATTATTCGGATATCAACTCTTTTATGTTCTTATGAAACATATTTCGGATATGTTCCTGTTCCACTACTTAGGATATAGATAAATAATATACATAATGATAATAGTGTAATATATATCATATTTATGCATTCAATTCATGTATATAATCATGTTTTAATAAACAGAATGAAGAATGAATTGCATCGCATTGTGGAGAAGGTAGGATGATGTTACGCACGAGCGATGATATCATTCCCCAAATTTTTCAATGGTATAGAAGTGGATGTAGTATAATATTTCATATTTTGTAAAATTTTATAATCATCATATATAGTTATTATTTCATTCATTATACCCATCAATGTAGGGTGGTATTGAAAAACGGATTACACCACGACGTGGAGATGAAAAACAGTATATACGCATGGGCGGTGATTTCATTTTTCAATGGATGGATATAAGGTAAAATATGGTAGTTTCATATTTCTAATAAAAAATCAGTATACTATTTATAATTATGTAATTAATTTATAATTAAATAACTAATTAAGTGTAAGAATAAGAAAAAAGAAGTTAGAAAGAATCAGTAGAAGATATTAACTCTTCCTCGACGTGCTTCCTCTAAATATCTTCTTATAGAACTAGTGTTGGTCTTTAAAGATGACCAAAAACACTAGAATTAAAATAAGGAATCTTATAAGGAAATATTTTAGGTAATTTATTATCTTTAGGGCTCATATTGAAGGTAAGATGTGAGGGAGGAGGTCCCCTTTTATAATTGTGGTGAGGGGCAATTTTGGAAACTCCCTAAATGATAATTTATAACAAAATCAAACCCTACCCAAAAAACCTCCAATGTTTCCCGATATATAAGATGATATTAACTAGTTTTTTAATATATGTAAATAATATATTTTGGATACGTTATTTTTTTAATTTAAACCATATCATTTTAATTGGCACTTATTTATTCTATTTAATTTTAATTGTTGTAATAACATTTTAAATATTTAATAGTAATAAATTTTTATTTATATGGTGTTAATTGAAAATAAATGGATATTTAATGATAATTTAGTTACTAAAGTTATCATATTTTATTTATTAAATATTTTTATGATTTTTGAATAATTTACTAAAATTTTATTTTCATAAAATATAAACAGTGCCAATTTTAACACTTTTAATTTAATTGACTTTAAAAGAAACCCACATAGAAGATAACTTTTAAATAAAATATTTAATACACTATTATCATGTTATTGTAATCTAGAAAATTATTGGATCTCATTAATTAGTTCATATGATATTTCTTTTAATATTTCTAAAATCATTTTTTTGATATTTCTATTAATAAAATAATTTATATATCATTATTGTGTCATCATTACGGGTAATTATTTAATCTCCAAATATAATAAATACTTTTCTATGTTGTAGGTAATTATTTTATCATTATATATATTATCTATAGTTGAAATTATTTTTTATTTATACATATATTAAAATTAATATACTTATATAAAATGAGATTCTGACATTTTGTCACATTCATTAGTTTTTTGTATATTCTTGTCATATTCATTGGAACGTTTCAATTAAGTAATTAAATTAAAAAAAAATTGATGATAAGGGTATAATTTATTCATCAAGTAGTATTTTTTAGGTGTTTAGGTAATATAGAAATATTATTTTTAACTTTAATTTCCCGATTTACTGTTAACCATAGTAAAAATAATTAACAAAGTTCATATTCCTAATACCCAAAATACAAGTATCCAATTAAAATAATTTGGAGCTACTAATTATAAATATAGAACCAATTTTTAAAATTTAATAACAATGAATTTTTAGTAAATAATTAAAAATTAATCCTCTTAATAAAATGAGAAAATGGGTTTTTAAAGTTAAAATGTTGCAAAAGATAGAAATGTTTTTACGTATAAATATTATGAAATTTAATTACAATGACCAAAATTATATTAAATGGTAAAAATATATTATATTTTATACTTTGAAACAATTTAATAATATTATTCAACCAGATAAATTATTTCAATTGGATGTTTATTTTCAATTAAAATGTAGCACTTTTTACTATTCATCAAAAAATGAACGTTATTAGAAAAATCCGAGAAATTCATCCAATGAAATGTATTATATCCCAATTAAAAATATAATGTTTATTTATTCATATAAAACATACTAATGTATCAAAATCAAAATTTAAAATTTGTTCTCCATTCAAAGGTGTAATATTAAACTTTTTTTAATAGGTTTTTATACATCAAATGCGGTTTTATTCATATACAGTGACTAAAATATACATGGTAAGAATATAAAAAATAATTTATTATGTATGTAAAACATATATATCACATTAATTTCATTACCAATAGTAATTCACTTGAAAATACAGATATCTGATTGATTTATATTTTTCAAAAATAATTTATAGCCAAAGAATTCGCAATGCATTTTTATGGGATAGTTATAATTCTTCCCCATAACCTAATGACTATAATTTAGTGGAAATTTTATATTAAGGGAGAAATACAGTTCATTTATACCCATAAATGCATTCGATGCAATCTTTTTAAGAATAAAAATTATTTAACAAAATTATTTCATAAGAAACATCTAGGTATTACATCGCATACCTATCCTTTTTAAGAATTCATACTTGATAATGACTTTATTATAATTAATCTTTTATAAAATTCCATAGGGTCCCCTCACCACAATTATAAAAAGGGAACCCATACTTCAGTTCATTACACCCCATTAAGCCATCTTAATCAACTATATTCTACATATTCCTCTTATAAAATCCTTATAAATGTTTAATATGTTTATTTAATTCCAAAAAAACCCAATTTCCATTAAGAAGATAACTAAAAAATGTATACTTAATAAGATGTAATCATTTAATCTGAGTCTTTCATGTTTATTTCTTACTCTAATTACACTAACAATGTTGTACATATCCTAAGAAAATAGAACCAGTCTAATAAAAATGACAATATTTTTTTATAATTATTAGAAATCTATACTTCATATAATTTTCATCCAATAAAAACCAAAACCCTCACTCATGTGGAAATATTTCATACCATCTCTACATTGTAGTGTAATTCATTTTTAATCATCATTTTTCTTGGATAATTTTTAATATGAAGATAAAGGGTATATATGATATTTATGACATAAATATTAATACATGACTTTAAAATCATATATATCTTCTTACTATCCAATATATTGGTAATAAATATTATATTGTCTGTGTGTATTAGTGGACTACCACTCTGACAAAGAAATGTGATCTGTTTTTCATTTAACCTATACATGAAAGGTAACAAGGATATATTTAATTAATTTATATGATATTATAATGATTTATGAAATATTAGTTATTATTAATATTTCTTTCAATCCATCCTTTAAAACGTGAAAATAACATTCGTGCATACATACGATATATTGTCTCCATGAATGGTGCAATTAATTTACATGATTACAAATTTTGTGGATTACACTAAATAAATATATTATGAATATATATGATATATATATATATATAATAGGAGAATTTCTACATATAATGGTATCATAATCCAATTATAATAACTAAAACTACTGAACAAAAACATACATGAAAAACGGTACTGTTATTACACAAAATAAATATTAGTGAAAATATTTTTTCATAAATGGGTGATAAATGATTCTAATTAAATAATATAACACATGAGATTTATAATTATGTTTCCATAATGTATTTATAATAAATCTATATTTATTATATAGGATGTTCAAAAACATATGATGTAATTTATACCTAAGGCATGGGTTTGATTCATAATCTCATCATTTTTCATGATTGGTTATGTTTAAGTATCAATTTGAGGGATTATTTTATATTTATTTCTAAAATATATATATTTTATTCAAATAAATTTATTCATGAAATTTTAAAGTAATAAAACCATTTTGAACAAAATTTTTATATATAATATGAATGAAAAAATGTTTTTATGAAAAGAAAACTATATTCACCTCTTTGATTTAAAATTCCTATATATTACATATCCATTTTTTCTAAAAAATTTAATAATTTTTCCAAAATTATCCAAAATAATAATAAATAAAATTTTATCCATTATTACTTATTATAAAAGGGTATGAATTGTATATTCTTATCATTTTATGATTTAAATAAAAATATTCTTTTTTACAACAGTGTCAAAAGAATGTTTTTTAATATGGAATGAACAGAATTTCACACTATCATGACCTCTACATTCATTAAATATTCCTTTACATGTTTTTATGATTATTTTGAAAGGAATTTTTACCCTAATACTATTGAAATTTTTATATTTTAATGTGATTTTCAATGTGAAAAGTTATTTTCCACAATAATGTTCTTAATGAAAATTTTATGGTATTCATATTCATTAATGTCAAAATAACATTATTTTAGAGATGGAAAACTAGGGATATGATGTAATGAGACCATTTATATTACTTATTTAGATGGTTTATGACTAGTTTAACTGGGGATGTACTATTTTGATATCATTATCCATTTTACTCTAGATTCATTATGATTACGTTTATTAATTGGGGAAACTAATAACATTTCATATGATATTTTTTCAATAAAAATATTTAAATTATTTTTTAACCACTTTAATATGATGAATTCATTGGACATAATATGTGATGGGATGTGACCCCTATATCCCCTTGATAAATTGGTATGTCTCATGAGACAGAATAGTTTGGGAATTTTGTCGAGGCTTACCCATTTATTTATATGGTCTTACCATGAGGCCTCGATATTATTTGTACAATGTATGTCATTATGAATTACATCATTTTTATGTGTTATTTATGTGCTTTTGATTCTTCGATTTGTTAAAATAACCCTATATAAGTTTCTAAATCATGTTATTATTTATATGGAATAATTTGATCATAATTTATTACAGCTATAGTTTTCATCATGTTCATATTATTTATTAAGTGTAATTGTTTTTATGTTATTCACCATTTCATATTGGTTTTTTCTTTATTATTCAGTATACATTATTCTTTACTCAATTCCTTACTATGAAATATAGCTCACAATTTTTATATGATTAATTTCAACAAGATTCAAAGAAATGAATTAGGATAGATCTATAGAGATATAATAAATTGAATAATTATGTACTCAAAAAAGATACTATGTTTTATTTAATGTTTTAAAATATATTCTGATATTCAAGTATGTATCTTTTTTAACAATAGTACTAAACTATTTTATCCTTTAAGGATGTGATTCCTTATATATAGGGTAAATGTGAAGGATAAAACCTCGAATCTAGGATATTATTATTGAGGAATTTATAGTTGGTATCATATGAATTTTATTAGAAACAATGGAACATATACTTAGAAAAACCTATTTAGAAAAAAAATCTCTATGATGGACATTTCGAATATTCTATAAGAAACAACTATTATGATTTTTTTCAATAGTTAAATATAAATTTTATTTTATTTTAAGTGTTTTACTTGTTTATGGAATATACACTATGTTTCATAATTTAAATATCTAATATATTTTAATCCATTGTTTATAAATGTAACCAATAAGAGTTAATGAAAATTGTATCAATTCATGTAAATCCATTTTAGGATATTTCTCCAAGGAAATATAATGAAGATGGAGATGGGGACATATTGGAGCTAAAAAAATTATTACTATATTGCGACAGATGACTCAGGTTATGACTAATAATGTGGATCTTATGAAATTAACATAATATCTATAAGGTAGTGTAATAGTGTTAAAATATTTATTGTGTCATTAACCTATATCATTCAATGGGACATAATATCTAATTATAAATGGGAAATGGTTAAGATCCTTAGAAAAGTTATTTTTTATTTTGGATGTTATGAAAGAGTAAATGTTTTCATGGTAGTTTCTAATCTATCAGCGAATGAAGATAAATGGTCATAATTGACTCAAAACATAAAATATGAGTATGAAATATAAAGAATATAACATAAGTTTTCTTTAAAACGTTTTATGGAAAAATATTTTCGCAATCAAAAATAAGAGGACATGGAGAGTAAATTATTCTGTCTGAGACAAAAGGAAGAGAAAAATATTTATATGTATGAATCCAATATTGGATGGTTATTAGCACATGTGTAGATATAACTATCTAATCCAAATAACAATATTGATCATTTCTTTAATTGGTTAAATCCATTCTTTTAAAGGAAAATACTCTCCAAAACTATCTTATCATATGAAGACATAGAATGATGTTCTATCAGGATAGAAAAAGAATTACCTAATTATTATGACATCAAGGGAATGTAGGAGAATATGGGGATTAATGATAAAAATATGGACAATGGGAAGAAGATAAAGGGAAATATTCTCACATGCGATACTTGGGAAATAAAACACCTTGTAACTATTTAAATGAAAAATTACTTTTATTCATCTATGGACAAATGGTCCATTATTATAATGATTTGATGGGTAATAAATAAATATGTATAGTTTTTTGTTTCAATTGAATTGATATGGGGAACTATATAAATAAATTCACTAAGATTCATGGAAATATCCCTTAGAATAAGCTATGGGAATAGGGTCAACGTCCTACTATTATTACAACTAAAATAGAATGATTAGAGTAATTTTGTATTGTAAAGATATAATTATATTTAATAAGTATTTTATTATAGATATTCTATCATAAAATTTATTCAGATTTTACTATAGTAAATTTTAATTATGTATTTGAAATCGTGTGTTGAATAGAACTGATAAACAATAATATTAATTTAGTAGTAAGGGGAAATTTTTGGAGTTTATATGAATAAGGGAAAGATATCCCTTAATGTGTTCTAGAATTTGATTATGTTTTTTTAATTACAATAAATAGAATATTGAAACTGAAAATTTTAATGGGGATGTATTGGTGTCCTTGGAAATGGTTAGTGATTTGTTTAAAATGTTATTTATATGTAGTTTACTAATTTTTTTGATTTATTTTATATGTGGAATAATTGTAATGTTAATGGTGATTCTGGTTATTGTTATATGTGATCAACTTATTAAAATTTCTATAATATGACATTATGACCTTATATATGATTTCAAGGGATAAAGGATTGACCAAAATTTATGGGGTTGTAATACAGTCAAAAATATTTTAGTGGAATCATAGGGTTAATTACTTTTAGGTTGGACTGAGTTTTACTTTGGTTGTTATTATTTGAGGTCTAATTATGAAAACTTGAGTTAACCATTTTGGTTTTGGTAAATATTTTTTCTTTGAATGAATGACTTATCGATCTTATGAAATATTACATCTCTTTAGGTACAAAAATAAATTCTTCTCAAATATCCATTTCATTGAATTATAGATAATGTGCGAATAGATAGAATCAAAAACAATGTATGATATAATACTTATGACATGGAAATAAATCCAGTATGTTTATCTTGTCGATTAATTTATTTTAGTTTTAAATGAATACCTTTAAATTAGAAAAAGTACAGTGAAATAAAAATATTTCATGTTTATTTTTATTATTGATAAATTAATGGCCTTTTAACCCATAATGGATTTTCTATTTTGTTTTGATTAACCTTCTCATGAACATGTTATATGCCACTATCCATTAATCCTTATGAATTATTTTTCTCTTCCATATCATTATTTTCGCTTCCCATTGATGTTATGTTATTTGTAAATCTATTTATGTAATAACCTTCGTATTTTCCTTTCTGACCCTTTAAGAATATCTTTTAATAACCCTTTTTACAATCAGGGTTTTTAACAAAGGAATTTTCATATGAAAACCCATTTATTTTCAAAAACAATATTAAATAGTGGGGAAATAATTTATTTATATCGGTGATAGTGAAACACAATGAGATTTTAAAAAACAATATGTTGGATAGAGTACACACCACGCTATATCAAGTATAAAAAATAATAATATAAGAATAAAATATTTTAATTTTATTATCTCATAATCCATGAATTGGTAGGTATTGATAATATTAGCTAAATTATTTAATAAATATATAACGTACTAAATACAAACTCATTAATAAAGTTTTAGGAAATAATTAATCGATTTCAAATAAGGTTATTTCATGCTTCAAAAATATGTTTTCTTCACATATAATTTTTAATGATATTTGTAAGAAAATATTTGGATAAATTTTAGGAACTTTTATATTTTTTGAAGAAATATTATAATTTTTTAAATCATAATATCAATGTTATCATAGGGTGAACGTTTGATATATTTCCAAAAAAAATTGATTTTTCAGGGAAGAGTGAAAAATGCCATTTTTTTTTGAAAAAAATATTTTTTTGATCATTAAAAAAGATTAATTAATTAAAAAAATTATTCAAAACTAAAATATAATCTATTAAATTATTAATAATCTTTTTTATTTTAATTGGAATCAATTTCATGTCTGAATTTGGCACCAAAAAATTTTTATTCATAAAAGGCATTTTTATATAAAATTGTTCTTCTTCGTGTTCTGTGCATTTTATTATTAAAAATTTTATACCACTCATATATAATTAAATTTATAAATGGATAATATATTTTCAATAATGAATTTAAATTTTTTTCAAATAGACATTTTTTATTTTTAGTCATTATAAATAGTTATCATTGTAAAATTTATCACTTCGGTAAAGGGAAAATCTAGTTAATCAATGATAAAAATAAATTATATTGTCATATTTTAATAATTATTATTAGACATAGGTAACTCTATCCTTATCAACATGGTCTCTATATTTATTTTTTAATGGATACTTTTAAAATAAATTTCAAAATATTTTATTTAAATTAAATAAAGTTCGAAAATTGTACTCTCTTAGTTTTAAATATATCTTATATGTTCATATAGGGACAAAATTAATTTATGAAGGAATAAAAATATCTGTTTTCATATCAATGTAATTTTTTCACGATTTAAATTTATTTCCATGTTTTATTAATTATAAAACTACATTAAATTATTTTGAAACAGTGACTTAATATTTATTGAATTAATACAAAATAAAAAATTGATTTTAAAATTATTAAAAGTAATATAATTCGATGGAATTAGAGTGTTACTATATTTTTATAGATTATTATGACTTATTATATTAGTTTTAAAGTATTATATTCAAATTTCATCTATCTATTTATGTCAATTAAGTCGTATTAATTGAATAGTTTCATAATTTAATATAATTATAATTTATCAAAGTGAAATTTTCTTAAATTATTTGAAAACCACTAAAATAATGAAATAAGACCAGGGGATAATATATTGTAAATAATTTCATAAAATTTCAATTTATATGTCAATAGTAACCTTATATGTAAAATAATAATCCTTTGTGAGTAAAAATTACATTATAGTGGTTAATGTAAAAATAGGTTAACTAATGGGTTAAAATAAAGGATAAGATTTAAAACACAACTTAATCCGATATAAATATTAATTTTTGATAGTATTTAAACAACATTATTTATTATCATCCAATACAGGGCCTTTTGAGGAGTTTTATTTAGATAATATTTTTACTGTAATTTAATCATTTAAGAAATTACGAAAGTACTCCTCACCCCAATTATAAAAAAACACGACATACTTCAATACTCTAACCCACATTAAGAAAAATAAATATAAAAGTCTATACATTCATATTATAAACATAATTATAAAACATATAGAGGTTTCGATTATTCTAAATGTCCAATCATAGTTCCCCCGATAGAAGATGTAGAGGAAGTGTTTGAAACCAGAGGTAATCATCTTTATATACGGCTTCAAAATAATTTGTTCTTCAAAACCCACATAAATTGTTATACACATAATCTAATAAAAATTCAAATATAATAATTTACTAAGATATTACATTTTTATGGGAAAACCACATTCCATATCATTTCCATATTCTGAATAGAGAAAGCATTGCTCGTGTTTATGTTCGACTTACCATCTCCACATTGTGGGGTAATGAATTTTAATCACTATTTAACATGGATGATTATAAAGATGGAAATAATTATGAAATTTTAATATTCATGATATAAATATTATTATGAAACTATAACATAATGTATAGCATATGACCTTCCAATCTGTTGGAAAATGGTAATGTCACTTGCCTGTACGTGTGGACTACCACCTCCCTGAAGTGATGTGATCCATTTTTCATTTAATATATACATGGATGGTAATAAATATAGATTTAATAAATATATAGTATATATATTATGTAATGATTATTTTTTAAAGATTAAATATTATTCACCTTTCGTTCGTTTAAATAATCAAAAAGTGAAAAGAATGTTCATGCGTATGTACAACCTACCGTATCAACGAATAATGTAATCCAATTTTGTATGTATAAATTTTATAGATTACAATAAATACATATATAATGAATATATGAAATATCTATAACATGGACAAAATCTTATAGTTAATGGAACCATGATCAAATTACAAGGACCCAAACTACTAAACCAAAACATACACGAAAGGCAAATTCGTTATTACCCAAAAAAATTTTTTTATCAATGACATATTAATAAAAAGAGATAAAATATTATTTTCAAATTATATATAGTATTATATATATTTATTATTCTAGAATAGATGTCTAAAAGATATTAATTAATTAAAAAGGATATTGAGACACATTCCGTGAAAGTCAAACATCAGGTAAGTGTTTATTACACAGTGACATCATTTTTTGGGATTGTTTATGTTTAAGTATCCCTTATGGTAATTATATGATATTTCATTTTTAATATAAATATGTTTTATTTACCTCTAGTTATTCATAAAATTTATAAATAATATTCACATTTTCCTTTACACATCATTCAATATTATTAGAAAATGTTATTAAGAAAATATGGTTTTATTTATCTATTTAGTTGAAAATATTTTTTTATTCAGTGTCGATTTCATAAAAAAAATGCTTCCAATAATGTCTCCAAAATTATCAAAATGATTTTCGAAGAAATATTTACCAATGTTTTAATTTTTTTTAAAAAGTTTTCAAATGAATATTCTTATCATTTTCCAAATAAGTTGCTTTTAAAAATTTTTACAAAAGTGTGAAAGGATTTTTTTTATATTCCATGAACAAAATTTCCCTCCACCGGGACCACAATTTCATTTAAAAATTCCTTTGTAATATTGTATGATTATTTTCAATGAATTATTTTTACAAATTTATTTCATTATTTTTTTATCTTTTTAAATGAAAATTTTAAAGTGATAAAGAAATTTCTTCTAAAATGTTTTAATGATATTACTATGGTATTTATATTCCTAAAAAATAAGAAGCATTATTGTTATTATTTCTAAATAGGGATATATTATAATGATACCATCCTAATTTTTTATCTTTATTGTTAATGATCAATTTGATAAGGTATGTACTATTTTGATTCCATTCTCCATATTACTAGGTATGGTTTATGATTATGTTTAATGATTTGGGAAATTATTAAAATTTCATAAGATAATTTTTTAATTTGAGGGTTTACATATATTATGAGTCACCCATTTCATATGAGTAAAGAATCAAACTTATTATGTGATGAAAAAGTCCTGATATAGACCCTAGATTCATTGTTATGTCATATTTGAAAAAATATATTTTGTATTTCGATAAATCTTCACCCATTTTAATATTATGTCTTTGAATAAGGCCTTGATCGTATGTTTATAATGTCCATAATTATTCATTCCATCATTGTGAGATAATTTATTGATGACCATCAGATTATTTGATTAGTTTGAATATCCTTGGATATGTTTCAAGCTCATGTTATTGTTTATATGGAACTATTTGAACATTATTTATTCCTGTCATATTTTTCATCATGTTCATGTTATTGATTAAATAGAGTATGTTTTCATTTAGTTACCTTACAATATTTATTATGCCTCATTTATTGATGATAGATTCTGCTATACACATTCACATAATATGCATCAGTGATCACCCCATTCATATGATTCTATTCCCCATGAATCTAGGTAGACTGTAATGATAGATTTGTAGGGATATAATAATGGAAATAATAGTGTACTTAATGAAAATACTATGTTTTATTTAATATTTTCAATTGTAACATGTGATTTAAGTATGATTCTACATTACCATGACTACTACACTAATTTTTCCATTGGGATGTCAATATTTTTATCTATTTCCAACGTAATAAATAACCAACAACTCTAGGCTACTAGGGTCAGGGTCTTTACATTAAGATCATATACGAAGCAAGTCATGTCTTAAGGTAAGGGGTTCTCAATTTATTTATTTTCATGCGACATATTCCATATTCACCCCATGTTTCTTTTAACTAATGCATATACTTAACCAAAAATTATTTTATTATTATTTAAATAAAAATAAAGGGTATTAAAAAATCCCAATAAAAATCTATCTTTCCTGATTTTTTGATACTAGGATTACCAAAACAATAAGGGTTCTTCATCTCAATATTACTTGATTGAGACATGTTTCATGATATAAACCTATTTCTTCATATATGGTGAATATATATACCATTTGATAATTTAGATTATTAGTATCTTCATATTAAAGGTATTTAATGTTTCATTTGAATTTATTTCATTCATGGGGTCATGTTTCATATGTTACCAAAGTGGTGAGGATTTTTGTTACATCACAATTTATTTTAAATCTTATTTAAATTAAATTTCCACTAAGGGATATTATATGATCCTTACCCTTTATGCCAAATTTATTCTTCTATACTTTGGTTATTTATATAATTTCCATGTTTTCGTAAAATTTCCCACTTTTTAGAACTCAAAATGGATGAGAAAATGTTTTTATGAAAAACTTAAGTTATATTCTATTTGGTAGATAAACCATTTTTCTATGTCTATATTCTTCAAAATATTTTATAAATGTTTTTATCTATATATATATTTTTGAGAAATATTAGGATCATAATATTATAATTTATTAAAAAATTATTAAATTGAATCATTTCAAATATTGAAGATTGAAAATTTATTTAATTTTTAATTTATTTACAATAATATTATCTATTAATTTATATAAAATTAATGAAATTTCTCAATATCAAGACCCTTATTTTAATTAAATATTCCTTTAAATGTTTAATTTTTATTTTTACATAAATTAATTCTCTCAATATTCTGGGATTTTTTATTTTTTAAATATACCAAAATTAAATGTTATTTTCAGGGTTTATAATGAAATAATAAAACACTCTTTTAATGTTTTTTATCTATGACAATATTCATTAGGAAATGTTGTGATTTTTTTAGGATATGATGTTATTATTCCATCCATGTTCTATCATTTAATGTATTATGATGATGATGATGTTTTAGTGATGATTATATGAAAACCATTACATTGAAAATGTTAATTAAGTTAGGATAAAATCATTATGAATTAATTTATTTTCCATGGGTGTATTGATTTACAGAGTGAATGGTTATTATTTATAAGAGTTTTTTTATTATGTTAATTTTCTATATATATTATTTATTTTATGTTTCTTATACAACATGTATGATAACTTTGAGACCAATATAGATCATGATGATGAGTGATCCTTATATTGCTCTAGATGATGGGATAGCCTGATATATCTCTCATATTATTTTTGTAAAGTGAATTAGTTAACCGGATGGAAGTTACTCTTATGTTTCAAAGAGATTCAAAAAATATGTAACACATAAGAGAGAAAAAATAACTTGATATAATTTAATCCTACGATAAATTTGGAATAATCCTTTTTATGTGATTCTATGATGAAAACATGTTGTCCCAAGATACCAACATTATTTTGGTATACATTATATGAGTTTTACTGGTTCTATTAAATAATAATGAGTTCAAAAGGTCTAAAATTGTTGACTCAGATGAATAATTAATTATGTTAAAGCATTATGAGATGAATCACGTTTTATGATCCAGTTTTTTATGTGTATGAATTCTATTATGTTATGGTAATGAAATTTGATTGTTCTATTATTATCTTATTCTTATCATATTCTTATATATGACAATTTATTTTTAACTCCCATGTTTACACATATTGAGCATTTGATATCTATTTTTCTTATGTTTCTAATGACCGTATATATTTAATGACAAAAAAATCATGGTTCTAATATTACTGATGAATTTCATGTTTACCATTGGGAGATCAGTATTTTAAGAATACGTAGTAAATCTGTCTATGTATGATACATTGTTGATTTAAACACTATTGTCCATGACACACTTTTAGTATAGAAAATCTATAGGTATGAGATATATGAAGGACATCACACCATCAGACATTCAAAATGCTATATTGAATGATTAACATTGTATGAGACACTGCTGATTCCAAAATCCCTAGGATTTCATGCTACCAGAACGTAAATATGGCTGAGTGTGAGATATCGCCAGATGAGGAACTATCAATGTCATACTACGGGACACATACCATCAAAACTGAAAAAAAATTGTATTAGTATGAGACACCATCAGACTATACACCGTTAGTTAAGACACCTCCATCTAATTTAAAATATGTATAATTCTATGTCTCATTCGGTGTTATACTTATAGTGGTTGAAACCACCAGAGGGTAAAACCACCAAATCTTAAGACACCTTCACTTTTTTATTTCTTTAAATATTTCCAAATAAATTTCTCTAATGTTTATTTTCATGGAATTTATTTACATTTACCATTTTAATGATTGTATCTTAAATTTTAAATGGAAATAATGTTAGAACGATAAGTATGAGGAAATAGGGAATTTGGATGTTCCCACTAGTGCTAGAAAAAGTGGAGAATGATCCATTATTAAAAATAGATATACAGTCATATAGAGAACAACATGCTGAATAAAAAATATGTTTTGTATAGAAAGGGCTCATGATTCACTGATTATCTAAGAGCTAAACCAGAATGACAACAAGACGAGATCACCTACTGTGAACACTCGACTGAGGAAGCCAAGGCTCATTACCTCCAGTTATTTCATCCTATTACAAAAAAGTGTTTAATCACTCTATTTTTCTGATGATTTTGAAAGAAGCCAACTAAAGATTCATTTTTGATTCAGATCAAGAGTTAGAAGATGCATTATAACAGACTGAGCATATCTAAACTCTACACTTCTAGATTGATCAATTCAGTTTATTTTATTACTTTTTGAGAAATATGTGTTTTACATTATTTTATATATTCAAACTATCTCATATGATAAACTAAAATATACTGGATATCTTCTACAACACATTTATTATTGGTTTTTTCAATTTATTTGAGTCATAGAGGTCATTGTGTGGCGTATTTCATTTTAATCTTATGCATAATTGTGGAAGAGGTTATTTCTGATCTGTACAGCTGTTAACCATTATATAAACTAGATCAAGGTTTTAGATCATTGAGTTTATTCTATATACACTTCGTGGTAGGTGGGTTATCACTAAGTGGAGTGGACTATGTCTACTATTTCATGACATGATACCGAAACTATTGTATTCAATATTTGTGCTGTATTTTTTTAATTTTGTATTAATTTATATTATCATTAAAACATGAAAATTGTTTATTTGTAAAAAATATAAGTTGATATTTTGATTTCATTTTTTTCGTATAGTATATTAATCGTGTAAATTTCATTCAAAGGATTCAATAATATTATTTTTTATTCATTTTAGGCATAATAAATATTTAGATAAATCTTTAGAAAGATTAATATATATATATATCATACATCTTATTTTGATAAACATGGATGTATTTAAAATATTTGGGGGATTTCAAAACAATTTATTTTTAACAGAAATTTTATTGGGTACTCAACTATTCCCACATTAAGATACTCACTCCAACCAGCATTTGGTATTAGAGGATTTAAAATCATTTCAATTATTTTTGAATTGTTATTATAGTTGTTTGTTAATGGTCATAAAATTTATGTTAATTCCAAATTTACAATTATTTATATTTATTTTTCAGTCTTTTAATAGGGATATCATACCTGATGATCCTACATAAAAAAAATCGCCTTTCATCCATGGTAAAAATTATACCTAGATGAATATAAAAATAAAAGTTATTATTGAATATATGGGTTTTGAAATTTCTTCTTCATTAGAATATGATTATGTACTTCCCATTACCTCTATAAGTACTTGGTACAATCCAACTATGGTTGTTTGTAATAATACTTTATAATCCCTGAGTTTATGTTACTATTACTTAAGAGATGAAGAGTTTTATAGGATTTCTACTTGTAAAACTACATTTGAAATTTGGGACACATTGAATGTTTCTCATGGGGGACCTATCAATGTTAATGAAATGAGACTTAATACCTATACTGTTAAATTTGATTATTTTAAAATGAAATCCAATGAAAACATTTGTGATATATACCTCAAATTTAATGAGATTTTAAATACCACAAGCTTGTTGGGAATACCTGTATCTGACAAGTACCAGATAATGATATTCTTGAGATGTATACAAAAAATATGTAGAGGCACATCAGTGATGGTCATATAATACTAAAATTTTAGAAAGTTGTCATTCAATGAGCTTATAGGTAACATTTTGATGTATAAAGAATTGATAAAAGTAAGTCGTGAGGAAGATGGGGAACCTAAATGAATATCTATAGCCTTCATGACTACTATTCCTAGATTTCAGAATGAAAAAAGAAAAAGAGACAGTATGAGATTTAGATTTGATTGATAGTGAATATTCTTCTAAAAATGATGATTAAATAGATCACCTATCGAAAAGGTTTAATAAGTTCTACAAGAAGAAAAAAAATTATAAAACCAAACTATAACGGAAAATGTGATTAAATACAAAATTGAATGAAAAAGGATGACGATACAAAAGAAGTTTTCATCTATGAATGCAAAAGGAAAGGTCACAAAAAATATGAGTGTCCTAAGATGTAATAAAATAAGAAATATGATAAAATGATAGAATATATAAGAAGTCAATTAAATATATCTATTGTGTATATGAGGATAGATCGAGTGGCTCAGATTCATCATCAAATGAAATTCTAGACTAATCTTCTATGTGATTTATGAAAATAATTAGTGACGTATCTTCTTTACCAAATGATTCTGATATTCTGTCTATACGTGAGTCAAATAGGACTGACAATGAAAACCATGATTATAATGATGTGTACGGTGAACAATTTCTTGACTATTGTAATATGCTAAAATACAACATTATCCAGTTGAAAGATAAATATAATGATTTTAAAAGACAATATTCTGTAACATAAAACTATAAATCTATGTTATATATATATAATCAGAAAAATGTATAACTACTCAATGAAAATAGATAAATCAATCATTCTAATGAGAAATAGAGGAAAGTACATGAAAAATTATCAAATTATAGAGATATATTGACACAACACTAGGTAAAACAAGTTTTTCCCAAATATGATTCTGGGGTATGATATGATGATGGATAAAGGAAAATAACTAAGAATAATTTTGTTCCTAAATCTATACCTAAAACCTCTACTACAAAACAGTTATCAAACAAACCCAACAAATATTTTATTTATAAGAGTCTCCAATATATTTATAAGAAATAAATAACGAAAATGTGGGTTCCCAAAGCTCTTATTACTATCATTTTTAGGCCTAAAAAATTTTGGATACCAAAATAATTTATTGTTTGAAAGTTTCTTTGTAGGAAAATTACTTGAAGACCTCAAGTAGATGTTTATGGTAATCAGATGTGGATTGTGCAAGACATATTATAGGAGATTAATCTTTCTTCAAAGGTATTATCATTTTTTATGGTGGCCATGTCACCTTTGGTGATAATGTAAATGAAAAAATCATCATCATACGACATAATGGTAAAAAATTCATTTTTCATTTCTAAAGATCTACATATTGATGGATTAAAATATAATCTACTTTTCATTTATTAGTTTTATAGTGATGGTTTGTATTCTATGTTTGAAACATTATTCCATTAATGTTTTTCTGTCCAAACATCATTTATTTTTTACATCATTGCAAGATAATAATATGTATGTTGTAGATTTAAATTCATTAGTCTCTTATAATGTTTCATGCTTAACTGTCTTTCATAAGGAATCTTAGTTCTGACATAGGGGACTAGTACACTGCATCATTTAATCACTCAAGAATCTGATTGGGAAAGTGCTAGTTAGGGATCTACCAAGACATGAGTTATCAACTAATAAAGTCGGTAACCCATATCAAGAAGGCAAAAAATAATTTTTCATTTAAACTAAATAATGAATTGTCACCCTCTCAACCACTCAAGTCGGTTTGCATGGATTTTTTTGGAACATCAAGAGTTTTAAGTATTTATGAGTTGTAATATTTTAATGATCTATTAGATGAATATTCTAGGTATACTTAAGGAATATTTTCTTTCTCACAATAGTGAAGACTACAATTACAATACCATGTATTCTAAGTCGGTATAAAATCATATTGGACGTGGGATTAAAACCCTACGATGTAACAATGGTATTGAGTTTGAAAATAAATATTTTGAAACATTTTACTCAAAATTGGATAAAATAATATCTTAGTCACTCCTAAGACCCCTAAACATAGTGGATTTTTGAATGAATAAAACAAACATCTTAAGATATATCCCATACCATGTTGAATGAGTATATCCTGTCAATCTATTTTTTCGAAGAAGCTATTAATACAGCCTCCTTTATCATCAAGGGAGTCTTACTTAGACATAGCCTTATGTGTACCTCATAATATTTATGGAATAATAGGAAACCTATGGTTAACTTATTTATAGTTTTTGGATGAAATATATTTATTCTCAACCCTAGGGATAATTTAGAAAATTTCCATTCGAAATTGATGAATTGATTTTATTTGGTTACCCAATTTCTAGAAAATTCTATAGAGATTTAAATAAAAAGTCATAAATTATAGAAGAATCATTCAATGTAAAAGTTGATGAAACAAATTCACCTGAGCCTAATACATATTTATATAACCTTGAGGATGATTTATCTTCTCTGAATATAAATTCTAAACCGTTTGATTCTACTGTAAAAAAAAGAAGAAAAACCATATAGTTCTGAAGAATTTTTAGAACCTCAAGAACCTGAACAAGACAATCAAGAAATGACTCATCCATATTTCTCTATAGATGTAAGATATGTTAAGTACCATCCTTTATATTAATTTCTGGGTGATATAAATAAAGTATCACAAACTAGATCTTATGTTACAAATTAGCTTGAACATCAAGATTTCTTGTCTCATCTTGAACCTAAGAACATCAATGAAGTAATTAATGATGAATTCATGGAAATAGAAATGAATAATGAGATGAATTATTTTTAAAGAATCAATATGTGGGAAATTATAGATGGGAACGAGGACACATTGACTCTGTGAACTAAAAGTGAATTTTGGAATAAAGTAGTTGAGTTTGGAAATATAGTTAGAAACAAGGCTAGAAAAAATGCACAAGGTTATAGTCCAGAATTAGTGATTGACTATGAGGAAACCATTTCACTTGTGGATCGACATTAATCCCTAAGAATATTTCTTGCCGATATAGAACATCTATATTAAAATCATTATAAAATGGATATCAGGGGTTAATTCTTAAATTATTTTGTATTTGAGGATGATTTTGTTTATCAACCACCTGGATTTCAAAATACACATTTTCCAAAGAAATGTTTTAATTTAAATTTTGATTTATATGAATTAATTTAATATTCTAGTGCTTGGTATGATAGGCTAAAAAATTTTATGATTTAAAAAGGAAAAAATGATCCTTTCCTTCTCATATAATGAATTTCAAAAGATATACTAGTTGTAAAAATATATGTTGATGATATCATTATAGGTTTTTTAAAAAATATTATGTAATGATTTTTATAAAATTGTTTAAACTAATTTTTTTTGTGTTTAATGGGTGAACTAAAATTCTTTCTTGAATTTTAGATTTTCAAAAAAATAGAAGGAAATTTTTTTGAAACAATAATATATATACAAACTATATTTTAAAGCATTTTAATCCACATTGAACAAAAAGTAGTGATACTTTTATGGTTACCACCTGTAAGAATGATCTTTATAAAACTAGGAAACCAGTTGATGAAACCAGATATAGAGGTATGATTGGAAGTATTCTCTACTTAACTTCTAGTTGATAGAATATTATGCTTTCTGTGTCTAAGTGTGCTCATTTTTAAGAAAACCCAATGGATTCTCATTTAGTTTCTATTAAAATAATTTTCAAATAACTCAAACAAAAAACTAATTTTTCACTATTTTATCCCATATGACAAGTATTATATTTAATAACTTACTATGACGCTGATTTTGGTGGATGAATGTTATATAGAAAAATCACCTCTGGAACCTGTCACATTTTAGGAAAGTCAATAGGTTCACGGTGTAGTGAAAAGAAAAATTATGTTCTACTGTATAATGTTGAAGCCTAATACATCACTTTTTTGAAGTTGTTACACACAAATATTGTGGATTAAACAAACTCTACTAGACCATTGATATCAATTTTGACATGATCCCATAAAATATGGCAATACAAATTCAATAAATATTTCAAAGAATCACATATATTTTTATTGGAAAAAAATTATATAAGAAATAACTTCTTGATAGATCCAATTCAAAAGTTAGATATAAATCTAGAATTTATTATCATAGAACATTAGTTTGTTGAAATTTTTAACAAGCCATTGAATTATGAGAGAAATAATTATGCCAAACATGAATTAGGAATGATAAAATTTGGTTATGTATAATCTTTCTTATCATACCTTTGATTGTCATAATATTGGTTGTAATCATATTTTTTGACATACTATAGGTTTTTTATACTATTGTATTGGTCGTTTTGTGGAGTTATCATTCCTTTAATTCTATGCCTTTGTGAGATTGTTTTGTCTTTTGATTTTTCGAAATGCTGGTTTATTTTATTCATTGAAACCCAATGCGTTTTTTTATCAATTTTTATTTGGATTTCATGTATATTTTCTTATTTTAGAATGCCTAATATACCGAATGATTTAAAAAAAAAATGTGTCCCAACAAACCTTGATCCCCATGTGATACTCGTGTATATATCTCTCACTCCTAGTGAAACCCTTTCATCTCTCACTATTTTAAACTTTTCCTTACATTAGATTGAGATTTCCAAGCTAATGTTAATTCCAGGAATGAAGTGACATTTTCAAAGAAGTGAAAGATGGAGTTGAGTGTTCCCACTCCAGTTCCTCCTGTTAACCCCTATCTTGCTAACCACATTATTGTACCAGAAAAATAATTATACTCATAGTAAATGCAATCAACTTATTCTGTAGTAGTTAGGGTTATTCAAACCAATGAATATTGGAATGGTTATTGTCTAATAATATACCATTTTAGTAGATGATGGATTATGAGTTTTTTCATAACATTGAATTCGTGTTTAATAATGATGGTGAATATTGTATTAGATGTCGTGTCTAAGGACAGGTGTTTAGGTTTTCCTCTTTAAAATGGGATGTGAATTTATATGTACCTCATGATTGATTCTATGATTACTACCAAGGAAGAATCCTAGAATCTTGTGATTTTTTCATTTATGGGGATTCCATTACTTAGTTAACATGATATAGAAAAATAAGAAGGCATGTTGCTTATTAATTGGATTGATAGTGTAGGTTGTTGCTCAAGTTTATACAACACATTATTTTACTAAGGAACATTTATTTTTGAACACCAATATATTAGGAGGATTCTATCTTATTTATTATGATAGAAGGACATAAGATAAATCTTGTTATATATCTAATGGTACATATGTGTGATATGGTAGAAACTTCCTCCGGAAGAAATTTGTTGATCTATCCTAAGATGATTTCTATTATGTTAAGGTACAAGGGCCTAGTTCATGCTGATAAAGTTCCTACGATCGACTATGGTGGTTTATGTATACCAATGTTACATGTTCAGGAATAAAAATCATCTAGAATCCATGCAATAAAAATCATGTTAGAGATTCAGAAAAGACGTATGTTGATTATAATCCAGTTAGTAATCAAACCAGATCTAAATATGATGCTGGTCCTAGTCTCGAGCCTGATGATGTTATTAAATACTCAAATAAGGAACAATATGTTGATGTAGGGAGTGACCCTGATCCCTCACAAAAATCCACTCCCATAGCCTATGGAGCACCGAGTACACTAAGAAGCTTTGTAAAAGTGATAAATTAGTTAAGAGTGATGATGGATAGACTAAGGTATTTGAAGAGAATCAATACAATAGTTCCAAATCTAATGATTCTAATGATGATGAAGAGGAAGAAGAAAAATAAGAATAAGATAGTAATGAAGAAGTGGCTAATGATAATGTATGTTATGATGGAATTAATTCTAAACCTAGTGATGATAGTGTCTAAATCCAGAAGATGCTTGTGTAAATCCCTTTGGAGCTCAAAGATGCATTTTTTGGGGAATCATTCACCATCATGGAGATTTTTTAGGAAACTATGATTGTTGATGTTGTTGAAGCTAGTTAATTTACTTCTGGTAAATAATTTTTATATTCTACTATGGCTGATAAAATAAAATTTATAGTCGTATAAGAATAGCATATTGTTGATCCAAAATATAAGGAATTGATTAAATAAGAATTTTGGAATGAATAACATATTGATGTTCACAAGTTCTGTTTTGAAGAAAATGTAGATAGTTGGTCTACTATTGTTGGTGCTAAAAAGGATGTTGAGATGAAAAATTCACCCACTTTTGATACACAGTTAGAAGCTGATCCTGTGAGTGTTGATCACATAGTCGCTGTTCAAAGATCAAAAGGTTATAGAAATAAGGATTTTTTTTGATTCTGTAAGTGTGGTACCACCTCTCATGGTATCATTTTTTGTAATTTGGATTCACCCTATTGAATACAAGTGTGGAATGTTATATTTTATTTTAAATAATTCTTCTATAGAGTGATAAACTAGAAGGAAAAGATGAAGGCGATCCCAATGGATCCTTGATAGATCTGGATAATCATGCTAGTCCTCTTAAAAAATTCAGTTCTATGAGACCTCCTACACCTAAACATAATCCACCTCCATCATTTGTTCCAATGTTTATAGTCACTCAAGCCGACTTAAATGTTTTTGGTGAAAGGATGATGTTTGAGTTTCAGAAGTGTGTAAGATATCAAACCGCTCTTTTGAAAAAGATCATTATAAATATGCATGATACTTATTTGAGTGGGTTATTCATAAAATCCAACCTATGATGATGTATCATGGTTATGAGGTATATATTAAAAATAAGGGATTGGAAATTAGTTAGAAACTATCAAATCATTAGATGAGGAAATAGAATCTACGTTTAGAGATTCTTTGGGTGGTATCCTAAAAAGTATCATGGATACTTCCTTGTATTCTTCTGATCGTTATGTTCTTATTCTACTGTTTGATGTTAATCAGGTAAGGATATTAGTTTGATATGATCATAGAGATTCATCTTCCAATTGTTTAGGTAGTTTAATAGATCATCCCCAATTGACATTGTGCATAATTATGTATATTCCTAACCATGTTCTTAGGTTTGTTTCTAGTTATGTTGATGATATTAATTTTGATAGAGAGACAATTACCAAGTCTATCAGGTTTTATCTCTCTTATATTTACACCAATCATTCTGTGGATACACATTTTAAATTCATTATTGAAAACATGAGACCGCCTCTTGTGACTCAAGAATTAAACGAGCTTATCAGATAGCTCAATGAGATAACCCTAGTATCGAACCATTTCATGGAATAAAATTTTGATTTACTTACTGAAATGAAATTGTATGTATAGATTATCATGTATTTCATTGATATCATGATGTAGTTTCTTCCTTCTTATGTGAAAAAAGTGGTTGTTCAGTCAGTTATACCAAGTACTCCACATCTCTCATTCTATACTACATTTATTGGTTATCTATTGTAAGTTTGCCAGATAGTTTTGAACCTTTTCATATAGAAATTTTTCATGATTTTCAATAGTTAAATCTAGTTGTTAGTTTACAAGATCATCCTTTTTGGGTCTCCTTCGTCATTCTTTGGGTACTCCCACTACTCTACATCAGGTTGATCCTACTGCCTAAGATAATGAGAAAGATAAATCCAAAGATAAAGTCAATAACGTGATGGATACTTATTTCCAACCACATCCTTTTAATATTATAGGATTATAATGTAAATTATTTGATGGGATCTATAATGTAATAACTTATACTTCTTATTTTGAATTTATTTCTTATCTCTTACTGTGTATATTTCCTCTTGAATAAATTTCATATCTCCTAATTTGTCTATTATGTCATCTTTTACTATCATTCTTTTCATATTAAATATATTTTTTATTATCCCAAAAGAGGATTAATTATTATGGAATATACATTTCACTTTTTATGAAAATTGTTTCTATATTTTTCATACCCATGTTATCTTTGATACTATTTGTTTTAAATATTTATATCATTTAATCATGTTTTAACCTTTTATACTTACTATTTTTTCCTATTATTTTCCTTAAATCACCTTTACATTCAGTGAATGATACATGTTATTTTATATTTTGATCTTATCATGGATATCATGTATAAACATGTGTAATAAAATTTATGTCCTATTTTTACATTTATAACATTATTTTGATTCTATGATTTGTGAGCATAAAAAAGTGGCAGGTTGTTGACCTCATTGTTTTAGTGATCATAAAATCATTTTTTAATAATACAAAGAAATTTTATGTTTTCCTGTAATCAATATATATTCTGATAATAGATGGTAAACCTAGATATATATGAGACACCATTGAGACTGACACCATTTTCCATGACACACCACCAATATTGAAAATCTCCATGTTTGAGATACCATCATGACATCACACCTTTAATATTTCGTACTAATGGACTGAAGTATTGAGAAGGTATGATACACCATTGATTGGAACACCACAAAGATGTCATGCCTCCAGAAAGAAAATATTTCTACGTATGAGACACCTCTAGATGGGGCACCAAATATGTCCCACCACTAGACTCATAACCTAACCATTATAAAAATTATTTACGTCTGAGACACCTTCATACCATACACTATAAGTTGAGACACTACCAGAATATTGAAAATTTGACTAATTTTAAAACACCATCAGTGTTATACCACCAGAGTTTGATACCTCCAGAGTTCGACACCACCAAATCCTAAGTCACCATATCTATTTTTTATTACTTTATTTATTTTGAATTATATTCCTCTAACTTCTTTTTTCTTAAAATTTATTTTAATTTTCTATTTTAATTATTATATCATAAATGTTTGATAGAAATAATTCCCAAATGAGTTGTATGATGGAGAAACGGATTCGGATGTACCCACTTCTACTGAAAAGAGTGGACCACATTCCCTTGTAAAAAAATGAGACAAATTCATATATAGAAAAAATGATGAGTAGAAAAAATTTTGTGGAAATATAGATATTATGATTCAATGAATATCCAAGAGCTAAACCATATTTAAAAGAAAATGATCTCACCAATTAGGAAGGCTTGAAAGAGGAATCTAAATCTTATCACATCAAGTTCTTTCCTCCATCTAGAAATCAAAATCTTCTATACTCAGTTTTCATGAAGATTTATAACGAATCCAACTCAAGTATAATTGATTATCCAAATCAAGAGTCACAAGATACATTTCTAGATAGCACAAATATCTAAACATTACAATCCTAGACTTCTCAATTGTTTTTATATTTATTACTTTTTTAGAAGTGTTTATTATAATCTATTTTATATACACAAATTGTATCTTAAGCTAAACTATAAGATAATGTATATCATCTCAAAAAAAAATTCCTATTTTTCCTTATGAATAAGAGTCATAGAGGTCCTTGTGTGGAAGGTATCTTTTTAATCCCATACATAACTATAAAAGTGTTCATGTGTGACTTGAACAATATTAAGATGTTTTAGGATCCTAATCTAGCTTTTGGATCATTTTTAATTTTATATAAAATTCTTGGTGGTGGGTGATCACCATGTCGAGAGGACAGGGTCATGGCCTGAGATTGAACATCATGTATTTAATATTTTCATTGAGTGTTTGTAATTATGTTTCAATTTATAATATATTTAAAATTTTAAAAAATGTAACTATAAATAAAAATTATACTTTTATAGTTTTTCGTAAATACATTGAATTCAAAAGATTCAATAAATTTATATATTATTCATCTGAGACATAATAAATATTTAGAGAAATAATTAGAATGATTAAGAAATATATCATACAATTTATTTTGATAAACATGTCCTTATTTAAAACATTTGTGGGATTTCCAAATAATTCTTTTTGAATAGAAATTTTTATTCGGTACTCAATTCACCCCTCTTAAGATACTCACTCTGACCAATGATTTCCTTCTCACAAGGTAATGAAAAATGATATTAATTAGGTTATTTTAAGAAGTGTGTCCTACGTGGATCTTTTTATATGATATGACAAAGTATTTATATGGAACATTAAAATCACATTCTAAAGGGAAAAATTCCCAATTTTTGAGAAATACATGGGTTTTATCATACCAATGGTTTTTCTAAATTTGATAACACTCTAAATATGAAAGGTTATGTGTTTGTAAATGACTAAATATTTTTAATTGATATTATATTTAGGGATTATTAATATTGAGTCAAATTTTTTGGAATCAATTTCAGAATTGTAAACATAAATTTTTTTGAACCAGATCTATGTGTACGGGTAACAGGTTATCTCAATTGGTATCAAAGAAGAGTATAGATAACATTATGGATTAGAATGTTATCATATGAGAATAATTTAACAGTTAAGGAAACCATTGTAGGTTGATAAGTTTAAGGATAATACATAAGTTAAAAGTCATGGATTCCCTTTTAGGTTTTATGTTATGTGATTTTACTATAACTAATGAAATTTTTGGAAATATTTATTAGGTTTTAATATATCATTGATTTGTATAATCCATAGGCTTGACATGTGATTCAGTGTGACGTTATTTTGTAAGAATGATACTAGAGACATTATTTGAAATAAACACATAACCTTTAACCATAATACATTCTTTTATGACTAGAGGATTAAATTATTTTAGTGGAAGACCAAAAATCTAGGAAAGTAAACAATTAATATAAAAAAATAGTATTTTTTTGTTTGGAATTTTATTTTTGTAATAATGAATAACTTATTTTATAGAAGAATATATCTTTTTGGTGGTTTTATGGAGATCAATGTTATTTTGAAAAATGATTAATATATTTTTGGAAAATATGAATAGGGTACATATATATTTCATATGTGACTTCATGAGTGATTAATTTTATTTATTGTTAAATGTTTACATGGTCATTCAGTAATATTGGATGAATTGTTTTAGATTTTTTGTATTGAATTTTATAAAAAAACATAGAATATTTTTATGGTTAGTAATTTATTGATTGATTTATGTTGAATGTTGGTGGTTATTATTAAGGCTTTAGATATTAGTATATTATTTCTTTATATGAAGGTTTAGACATAATAGATATTAACTTATATTGTTCTAGCCATATTCCATTTTCATCAAATTATAGAAACCTGTGAAATAATTTTTCATACTTTTGTTTATACTATAATCTATTTAATGTTAATATTAGTGCTTCAAGGAAGAAAATATATTCATTTCGAATATGAGATGAAGTAGAGATGGAAAAAGAATCAAAACACAATAGATGGATGAAATTAAACCTATGTTATGGAATTATTTTATGTAAGTATAATTGTTATTAATCTCTATCTTAATGGAATTATAATTCCTACACTTAATAAAGATTAATATAAATATATTGATTCTTATATAGAATATTTACATGAATTATGATGGAATGATTTATGAATCACATTAATATAATGTGTATCATTATAGTAAATATAAGGATAAAGAAACACATATGAAGTTGAAATTTTCATAGTCTAAACCAATACATTAATTTACCTTTCAAAATGAAATGTCATCAATGAATAATAAAAGTTCTTTCATTCCACTTAGGTATATTTAATTTTCACACCATGAAATATATTCTCAAAATATTTTAAACCATTTTATCATACAATAGATAAAATAATATGGAAATAGTTTCTATAATGGTTTATAATGTAAAACACTAATATTTTACAATTTATTTTAATTAGATAAGTACCATGTTTGATAGTGTGTTCCAAACACAATTACAAGCTTAAAAATTCACAATATACTAGAGAAATATTAATTTTTAAATGCGCTTGATCTTTAATTACTATTTATTATAGTGTATGATAAGTAGAAATAAATTGTGTAATTTGTTTTAAAAAATCAAAATGACAATATTTTTATTATTTATAAAAAAATAAGTACTGATATTTAAATGTCAAAAATAATATCATATTATTTTGAAAGATCAATTTTTAATAGTATTATATTTTTTATATTATAATGAAGTAGTATTTTGATCAAATACATTTTCATTGAATATTACAAAATTAATATTCATCCATACATTGATTATAAACTGGTCATAGTTAAATAAAATATCATTTGAATGAAAAATAATATAATTTTGAAAAATCTATTTTTAGTTCCAAAAAGAAATTTTTTTTCATTATAAACTAAATTAATCACTATTGAGAAATGATTTTATGTAATGTGTATATTTTTTATTCCATAAATTAATTTCAAATTCATCTAATTATTAATACATGAAATTTAATGAGAATAAAACCACTTTATTCCTAAATACGCATTTTCTTTAAAAATAGTTTTATGTTTTTATTGTTTTGTGAATATATGAATAAATTTATGAAATATTTATGAATTGAACCTTTTAAAATGGACTCAATATTTTTATTTAACATAATTTATATTATTTAAAAATTTAAATTTAATTTGTAGTCATAATTAATAATAACTAAGGAAAATGATGAGGATCACAGTAAAGGGAAAAATGGACTAAACAAGGTTTAAATTATGGGATATATCTTAAAAATATATATAAAACTTTCATTAATCTCATTTTACGTGTTAATTTATCCATTATCATCATATATACAATAATATGGAAATTATTTTCATTTTATTGTGATTTTGACCTGTATATTATTTTACGAAAGGAATAATTAAAAATGTCACTCTCTTTAATTTATTATATATAATATGTTTTTTTGAGAATTAAAATATTTTATAAACTATTATAAATGGTTTTTTTTAACATGGAAAAAATATTATTATGATAGTAATTTGTTTTAAAATTATTGTTATTCTATAATTCCCTAAAACATTAATACATCAGTTATTTTGCACTTTTGCATGTGGGAAAAGGTTATTAGCCTAATATATAAACCATTTTAAACATATGATTCTTTTTTTCATATAAATTAAATTATGTTCCTTTTAATTCTAAGAATAGTTTTTCCACATTTAAGGTCTAAAGGGTTAATGAGGTTGTTAAAATAATCGAAAACAATCCAAATACCCATTAATGTTTTATTAACATTATGGGATGAGTTAATTTAAAACTAAGACTCCATATAATAAAATATATTTCACTTTAGATCCAATATGCATTAGGTAGACACATATTATATTTTAATATTTCATTTTTTTACAATATTTCATCCTGAATCACTTCTAAAAGGGAACCTCCTATCCTCTCTTTCTAATACCTTCATTTGCCTCATATGTTAACCAAAAACATTGAAAAAATTATTCTAAAATTATGTAGAGGAATTCTATATGTGTTGGTATTATTAAAAGATCAATCTAATGGTCCTTAACATGATATTTAATGGAGCTTTCTCAAAGAATAGTTAATCATAATCACTATATCATTTTTAGTTTATTTTTATTATACCTCATCTAAATATTCTTCACACATATTAAAATAGTGACATGAGAAAAAATTTTATTAATTAATACTTATTATGATACTATAATAATAATTATTTATTTATCAGCTATCTAAATGGAAAATGAAAATGTTATTGTGTGTGTTCAGACTACCATCTCCAAGACTAAAATATTTTATTTTTCACCAATTCCTTTATTGGTTGGTTATATGGATATATGAAAGGATTATATATATTTTTTTAAATTGTTATTATTATATTATTTTAAAATATTATCAACCTTTTTACTATAACAACAATGCTCTTGACCACACATTTAAACCTGATTTATTTCATAAAAATAAACATAAAAAACCCCATGTATCAAGAGGTCTAGTGTCTTTGTGGCTAATGAACATTACATATCAACTAAAAACATAAAATACAACATCTTTATTGAAAACATCTTTTACACGACCACAACATTTCTTCATACTAGACATTTCTGGGGATAATCTGTGGACATACATGTGAGATAAGTGATCTATAAAGCCTATTGAGGGAGTAAAAAAGTAATAAAATTGTGAATACACTACATGTTAGGCAATAGGAATATCAATTGTGCATTAGAGAAACATGAACATAAAGGAATTATATAGCATGATTATAATAACATGGAAATATGTAAACAAAATTTAACATGATATTTACATGAGTGAAGAATCTTTGAACAATGATAATGAGTAAACCAAAATAGAATTCGAATTATCATGACAAAACCGTCATTTCACTTGAAGTATCATGATAGTAATCTTCACCAATGCATTGGAGTGCTATCAGGGTGCACCCTTTAAAAACATTTCATTTAATGCATAAGTGTGCAACATAGATTATACAGCATGGATTCATTAAACATCACAATTTATTCCACTAAGTAGAGGTGTGGAATGCATAAATTTAAGTCCTATATCAATATATACACCTCCATAAAGGTGAATACCTTTGATAGATAAATTTTTATGGTATTAACTCACATGATGATTTTGGAATGAAAATTTTGGTGTAAATTCGGCAGTATAACGACGTCTAATAGAAATTGTAAAATGGGTTGATGAGATATAATGTGGTCTCTAATCATTTATACATAAACTATAAAATAAGGTAAGAATTTAACAAAATATTACAACATATGTAATGGAATTTAGATGTATAATATTAAATAATTTCTTGAAATAAATGAGGAGGATGAAATCCCATAGGGAATTTCTGCATGATAATAGGTGTAAGTGGGAGGCAATATTGGGAGAGAAATATATCTATCATCATTAAAACATAAGTATGGTAGTAGAGGTGAGGTAAGAAATCATACCCCATAATTTTTAATTGAAAATAAATGGGTATAAGAACAAAAGAGTTTTGGAAAAAAATGATAAAGGAAGAAATCCATTACATGGAAGTGTGATACCAAATGATTGTGAGAGGATTGAAAGAGGCCTCATGAGAGATTGGGGAACCTTGGGAGGATTATAGAGAGAGTATGGTAGGGGTTGGTCGATATTCAAATGGTTTTAGTGAACCTGAATGTGAGATTTAGTGGGTTTATATAGGAAAAGAGAGAGAATTCTTTATTATTTAGGTTTTGGACACTACACATTAAACTAATTCAAACCAAAAACCATTACATGGTTTTTGAAAAAGTGAGTAGAAAACATTATATTATAATTCCAATGGTCAAACCCATTAAAATATCAGAAAATCTTATGTAGAGTGAGTCATACTCTCAAGGAAATTATTTTAAAATGATAAAATATTTTATAAGTCTTGGAGGGTCCACTAAGGATTTGTAAAATAATAAATAAAATATAAAATCACATTATTTTAAATGTAATATATATATTGTCTGAACAGCCCTTTTTATATTTTATTACATCACTATTAAGACTTTATGATGTCGTTAAACACATTATATATTTAAACGGTATTTAATTTTTACCCAAAAATTTGACTGTCTCAGAAAATTATGAAAAAGTCACCATTGGATAATTTTGATGTCCTAATTCAAAAAATAATATTTATTTTAACTAAAAAAATTTCTAAATATTTGAATTTTTACTTTTAAAATATTGGCCGATATTTATCAAAATTTCATGGATTATGACAATAATAGATTTCAAAGCATAATGAAATCTCAAATGTACTCATAAAAATTTTATGACCATTTATATCTAATATAAGTTATTTTAGTAATAATATTTTATTAAAATTATATTTAATTAAAAAAATCCATTAATTCAAAAAAAAATATTTCTTAATTGAATTTAATTATTAACTAAAAATATTATTTCTGCATTAAAACCCATTTACAATGTAAGAATAATGAGAGAAATGTATATAATTTATACAAAAAAATAAAGAACATAATCATAGTGTTATGGTCATATTATATAACCCCTTATAACACCAGCATAATACCAAAGTATAAGATGTTCAATGGTGATTGTGTAATGCCCCGACCCCAGTTACCCATAGTCTGAGTGTTATTACATAACATTGGCATGATCACAAGAAAGATCATGTCTTGGAAGACAGATTAGTTTAGTAGCTTTGGAAACACTAGATACATTCACAATGTTTACATTATATCATAAAATGAAAACTACAACAACATAGTTTTCATAGTCCACACTCATATCCCCTCATACTATCCTTGCAGGTCATTCATAAAATACATCATCACATCTTGGGAAAATTAACATAAATAAAGTGGTGAGATCAGATGCCCAATAAGGATAACAATATAGCGGAAACTTTCATAAATAAGAATAAACATTTAAGGCAATGTATAACTAAAACAAAATCCATTTAAACTTGAACTACAACATAATATGGAAAAGATAAAATGAAATAATTCCATTTACTAATTCACATGGATATTCTACTAAGTCGAATAAGCACATGCAATATCAATAACCACTTTTATAATGATGGAATGCATAATGCCAGACTATCATAACCACATAGTCAAGGCCTCGTGCCAAGACTACAAAATTTTTTTGTCAAGGCCTCATGCCAAGACACTAGTTTGTCTCATGGTACCTACAGATGAATCAAGGAGCTATAGCGGGCTCCACCCATCACTTATTAAGTCCAATGCCCTCCTCATATGAACAGGTTTAAACATAACATAAACATTCGCATTAAAACTAGCATACAAAATGTCAATACTTTTTCCACAAACCATGGACAGTATAAAAATAACAAATCCCCAGTCAAAAATATCACAAAAACTTCATTAAAATATGGATGTTTTGTGACATAAAAAATCAACTTCAAATAAGATTAAAATCCATCAAAGGATGCTGAAATAGATGAAATAAATACTATTTGAGAGAAATATCTCTTTTTTTACATCATCTAAAAGTCACATAATTATAAAATAAAACATTAAATTTGAAAAAAAATTTATAATCTTGTAAGGGAATCTTTGACGATTTATAATGGCGTAAAATAGCCGCATCCACCGTATAAGTTAAAAAAGACTTTGTTTGGAAAATGACGGAAAGATTCCTTTATAAAATTCATATAAAAAGTCAAAAAAGGGTATAAATCACTTTAACCCATATTCTGTAAAATATTAATAATGTTTGGAAATACATTTTTTTGAAACATAGATGTGGATGATAAAGAGGTCCCAGTAGATAATTACATATAAACAACCTTGAATAATGAAGAGATTGTAAAATAAACCATTACCTTGTACTTTTCCTCAGTCAATGGTATGTTAACCACCTGTATAAAAGTTAAAACAGTGTTATTAAGTTATACAAGAACCATATACATAATTATGATATCATATATGATCTTTTATTAATTTTTTGTTAATAATATTTTAGTATTATCGTCGTTTCGGGTGTTAATGGATTCGTTTTCCATTGTCTATGTTGTTACATAAGCCATGTTTGTTATGGATAGGTTGTATGTTATTCATATCCAGAATGATAGAAAGTCCTTAAAAATTATTTTTAATCATTAAATGAGAATTATACTCAAATGGATACGATGGGGAATTAATCTCATCGCGTTCGTGGAGACGGTAGTCCGTACGTACGCACGAGAGAAAATATCATTCTTTTGATATTAAAATAATATATAATTGGATGGTATATCATATAGAAAAAATAATTATCATGTTATATTTATTGTTTACATGAATTATACATCATTATTATACCTATCTAAATAATAATATATTGAATAACAATTACACCCAATGTGGAGACGGTAGGTCGTATGTATGTATGTATGGTGACATGTCATTCAAAGGATGGATAAAATAATTAATTTGTTTGTTCCATAATTATAATTACATCACAGTATATAGAAGATACTGGATTTATTATTTTAGAATGGAAATAACAAGGAATTAAGAAGTTGAAGAAGAAAGGAACTTTAAAGAGGGTGGTTAAGACGTTACCTCTTCTTCGAGTTCTTCCTTTTGATTTGATCAAAAGAGATTCTTAGGTTGGAATTCTGATAAAACTAAGGCCTCTAGGATGAACTGTGGGATGTTGGTAGGATATTTGGGTATAGTTTGGCCGATCCAAATGGCTTTGAAGGTGTTAATTAATGAGAAGGGGGAGTGCCCTTTTATAAGAGGGGTGAGGGGTTTCATAGGAAAAGCTTGAAATATTATTCTATAAGAAATAAATATTTGGTTTCTAAAGGATCAAAAGTATATTATTTAAAGTTTAAGGTGGGGATGGGTCTAAAACCACTCAACCAATATATTTTATATTGGTTTGGGTCACATTATTAACCTTATCTTTTAGATTTAACTCTTAGTTAATTAGTCTGACATTTACCATGTCACTTTGTATTTTTATATTATATAGTTAATAAACTTACAATATACATCCAAGATACCCCTAAATAGTCCATTAATGATACAACTATCCTGATATAAGTCCTTTTTCATATCCTTAGATTTTTATGAATATAATATCTATTAATAATATAATATTTGTTTTAAAAACTCTTTTATGTCAATTTTGACAGTAATTAATAATTGATTTTTTTTTAAAGTTTTAAAAATTTATTAATTCTAAAAAAATTCATTTAATCAATCCTATCATGTCATATTAACCAATAAAATTATGGTAATTCCTTAAAAGTATCAAATTATATTTATTTGGGTATTTATAATATCAATTATTTTAATATATTACTAATGAGGTAATTACTATATCATCATTGTGTCATAAATAAATTTAATTATTTGATGTCAAAAAAGTATAAATCAAATACCATTATGTAGGAAATATTTTAATTTTTCTAATGAATATTTATAATCGAATTTATATTATCTATAACCATATATTAAAAAAATTAGTTATTATACTTTGATTTTAACTGTTTTAACTCTACTTTGAATTAAATAATAATAAATGTCCTAATCTAATCCAAGTTGACCTAAATGATAATATTCTATTCCTAAGGTTGTTTTTGGTTGAGATACACTTGTATAATAGAATTAGGACATGTGTTAGTGTAATATTAATATCATTTTTACCATTAATTACCCTATTTACTTTTTACCGTGGAAAATAAAAGTAAAAAGTTACTATTTACCAAAAAAATATTTTTATCTTATTGAACCACATTTTACTCCTTGATATTAACCGCGTCTCTCGGATTTTTGAAATTCCACTCACAGAAGCGGTAAAATTATGTTTTATGTAAATTTCCAAATTCTCCTATGAGGTGGGTAAAAGACGGTGAAAAGTTCAATAAAATTTTTATATATCTAAAATTATTCTAAACTAACTCCAATGGATTACATTGAACTTATAGGGGTATTATTTATCTATGTTGACGTTAATTAAATTTAAATAAAATAATTATTTATTTAAATAAAAATTCGTTTTTAAACAATAACTCGGTGTTTTTTCACTATTCATAAAAAATTTAAAGTTTTCAAAAAAATAACAAAAATTCACCCTAGGATAATTTCGATATTCCAAATCCAAATATGAAGTCCATTTTGAAAGATAAAATTTATAAAATTACAAAAAATTGGTATTACTATTCTTAACGGCTACTTTGATTGGTCGTGGTGTGTTAGAACTCGAAGTTGTGTACAACACACGCTACTGTTTTATTCAAATAGAATCGTACCGTAGAAGCTTGGGGTGTTACATTCTCTCCTCCTTCAAATAATTTCATTCTCTAAATTTCTAGAATATTACTGCATAAAAATGCTCAGGTGATTCTTCATCATAAGTTTCTTGGGTTCCCATGTTGCCTCTTCCATCTTATGGTTTCTCCATTGAACTTTTACCAGACGAGTCGTTCGGTTTCTCCGCACTTGTTCTCTCGTATCAAGAATCCTAACGAGCTCTTCTCAATAAGATAGATCAGGTTCCAGTTCTAATTCCTCATAGGTGAGTACATGTGTTGGGCCAGGGATGTATTTTCTCAATAGTGATATGTGGAACACATCGTGAACTTTGGAGAGATTTGGCGGCATTGCCAAACGGTATGCTATAGCCCCAATTTGTTCTAGAATTTCATAAGGTCAGATGTACCTAGGACTCAATTTACCTTTCTTACCGAAACGCATGACTCCCTTCCATGGAGATACCTTCAAGAAAACATAATCTCCTACATGAAATTCCAAATACTTCATTCAATTATCGGCATAACTCTTCTGCCTACATTGAGCTGATTTGATGCAGTTTTGGATTACCTTTACCTTTTCCATAGTTTACTCCACTAGCTTCGGGCCTATGAGTTTTCTTTCACCAACGTCATCCCAATAAGTTGGTGTGCAACATCTCTTTCTGTATAACGCTTCATATGGTGCCATCTGAATACTTGAATTGAATCTATTGTTATAGGAAATTTCTACCATAGTTAAATATTGATCCCACATACCCTGAAAGTCATGTGAGAAGGATCTGAACATTTCTTCTATGGTTTGAATATTCTGTTCTGATTTTCCATCTGTTTGAGGGTGGTAGGTAGTGCTCAAATGATGTTCAGTATCCATGGCCTTCTTAAGACTCTTCCAGAATCATGAAGTAAAACGGGGATCGCGATCAGAAACAATCGATAGGGGTACTCCATGAAGTCTCACAACTTCATTAATATATAGTCTTGCTATCCATTCAAGTGGTAAATCTTCCCTTATAGCAAGAAAATGTGCTGACTTGGTAAGAAGATAAAAAATGACCCATATTACATCATTCCTTCTAGGATTCTTTGGTAGTCCCATGAAAAAGTCTATCATGATATTATCCCATTTCCACTCCGGTATGGTAAGAGGTTTCATGACTCATCCAGGTTGTTTCCTACCACCTTTCACTTGTTGAAAAACCATACGTCTTGACACAAAATCATAAATCTCCCTCCTCATGTTATCCCACAAAAAAATTTCCTTCAAATCTCTATACATTTTGGTTCTCCCAGGGTGTATAGAGAAATTGGAACTATGAGCATCATCCAAAAATTCTCTTTTTAGATCAGGTATATCGGGAACACAAAGTCTCTTCCAAAATTTCAAAATTCCATCTGGATACACAATGTCACTCAATCTTCCATCATTCACAGCTTTAATCTTCTTTAGAAAATCTTCATCATCGGTCTGAGAGCTCATTATCCTTTCTAGTAAAGATGGTTTGGAAACCCTTTGAAAAATCATTGATGTTTCACCTTCCATGGTGATTCCCATATCCATCTTTACTAAATCCATGGAAATGGGATACCATTCAACTCTCATCTTGTTCAAAACTCCATGATCCTTTCGACTCAAAGAATCTGCCACCTTATTTGAATTCCCTGGGTGGTAGTGTATCGTGCAATAATAATCCTTGAGTAGTTCATGCCATCTCTTTTTCCTCATGTTGTGTTCTTTCTGTGAGAAAATATACTTCAAACTCTTTTGATCAGTATAAATCTCACATTTCTCACCATAGAGATAATGTCTCCATATCTCCAAAGAAATAATTACAGTATCTAACTCAAGATCATGAGTATGATAGTATTTCTCATGAATTTTTAGCTCTCGTGATGCATAGGTAATAACCCTATCATTCTTCATAAGGACACAACCAAGTCCTTTCTTCGATACAACACTATAAATAACGAATCCATCATTCCCCGATGGTAGAGTGAATATAAAAGCATTGACTAATCTTATCTTTAGTTCTTCAAAACATTCTTCACACTCTTTTTTTAAAACAAATTTAAGCCCTTTACGTGTGAGCTTCGTTAATGTGTTATCCAATCAGGAATAATTATGGACAAAACATCGATAATAACCTGGTAAATCAATAAATCTACATACCTCAGTTATACTCGTCGGTGTTGGCCATTCTTGGATTGTCTTGGTCTTAGAAGGATCAATAGAGATTCCATATTTGGAGAAATTATGGCCATGAAAAGAAATATCCTGAAGCCAGAATTCACACTTGCTAAACTTACCATATAGTTCATGTCTTCTTGGAGTCTTAAATATAATGAGAAAGTGGTTTTCATGATCATTGTAGCTTTTAGTGTATACCAAGATATCATAAATAAATACTACTACAAAGTCATCAAGATATTCCTTGAAAACTCTGTTCATTAGATCCATGAAAACATAAGGTGCATTAGTCAGCCCAAAAGGCATTACTGTAAACTCATAATGCCCGTACCTTGTTCGAAATGTTGTCTTCGGAATGTCTTCATTCTTCACACACAACTGATGGTATCCTGATCAAAGGTCAATCATTTTAAAGTATTTAGTTCCATGCTGTTGGTCAAATAAATCATCAATGAGAGGTAGGGGATACTTTTTCATTATTGTTATAGCATTGATCTCCAGGTAGTCAATACATAACCTTATAGATCCATATTTCTTTTTAACAAAAAGAACATGGGCTCCCTATGGAGAAACATTATGGCGAATAAATCCCTTATTATTCAATTCCTCTAGCTATTTCCTTAGTTCAAATAATTCCACAAAGACCATTCTATAAGAGGTCTTCGATATGGTCCATGAACCAAGAATTAAATCAATGGAAAACTCAATTTCTCATTCTGGAGGATGTCCTCGTAAATCTTCCGGAAACATATCATCATATTCTCCCACAATAGGTACATCTTCTATTCGAACAATCCTTTCCCAACCCAAAGTCATTTCATTCTCTTCCTCCACAATAATTGAATTTAGTTGTGCTAGTGGGGGTGGATCTATATAAGAATTAGGTGGTGACAATTATTCTCTAAAAATAAGGTGTTTTTTATCATCATCATCCAAAATCGTAACCTCCTTCTTCATACAATAAATCTCTGCATCATGTTCCAAAATCCAATCCATACTGAGGATTATATCAAACTCAATCATAGGTATCACGATGAGATCAGCAGATAATGAACATTTATGTGCTCTAATGGGGACTAATTCACAAAACATTTTTGCAAAGATACTTCCCTTAACAGTTTTAACTAACAACTCCATTGTTAAATCAAATTGGAAATATCTAATTTTCATAGAGAACAGGGAAGATATGAAACAACGTGATGATATACAATCAAATAATGCATTGGCTTAACTTGTAGAAACCATTAAATTACCTGCCACCACGTCTTTCGGAGCTTCTACCTCAGCAGTAGTGATATCATATGCTTGGACTTGATACCTTGGCCTTTTATGAGGTATGTTCCCCTAATGCTTAGGAAATTCATTTTCATATTGTTCCATATCCCTGTAGTTGTAGCACTGAACATCGGTAGCTTCCTTCTTCCCATTGCAATCACGATCTTGGTGGCCTTTTTCAACACACTTGTAACAGACATCCATTCCCTTCAAGAAAGTACCGGGGTGTTTCTTCTAACATTTACTACAGGATTGATATTCAACAATTCCCTTCTTCCCCTTATTTCCATTTCCAGATTGATCAGCAGATCTCTTCTTCTCATGCTTTACATTAAAGTCGTAAGACATAGAGAATTATTTTTCTATATTGATAGCACCTGAGACAATATCTTCATACAAAGAGAAGGTTTGTTACACTAATGATCGATGAAGAAATGGTTTTAACCCATCAAAGAGATGACCAATCATACTTCATGGGTTATATATATAATCTCTAGCATACCTTGCTATACTTGTAAAGTTAGCTTCATAATTTTCAACATTTTCATCCTCCTTTTTCCTCAGAGTCAGAAATTGCCTTTCCATATCTGCTTGACAGTCACAAGGAAATTATTTTTCAAAGAAAATCTCTTTGAACACCCTACATTCCATATTTGATACATCATCAAAATCCTTCATGTTTTGAATCAATGACCACCATTGATCAGCATCTCTAGTAAGGTGGTAAACTGCCATGATAACATTTTCCCTTTCACAACTCCCGATGGCATGGAATATTTTCTCTAGGGAAGTTATCCATTACTCAGATACTAATGGATTTGTACTCCAATTGAATGTTGGTGGTCGCTGCCTCATGAAGAGATATAACATGGATCCTCCATGCTATGGATCAGGGTGCTTCATACGGGTAAGGTTATTATTCATAACCTGAGTGAGTTGTCCCAGTATGGTGTTTAGCTGATCAGTACCAGTTGCATCAGTATCCCCACTATAATTATCTTTAGCAGGAGTTAAATCCATACTTGGAGTGCATGCATTGATACAGTTTTCATTCCTTCCACTAGGTGCCATTTATAAACAATGGTATAAACTAGATCAATTTATGAATAAAAATACATAATTTCGTAATTGTAAATCACATAACCTAAATTGAACAGTTTTTGGATATAATCCATAATCATTAAAATGTTTTCTTTGAGGAAGTATATACTCATAAACCCTTCATATTGGTTCGTAAAGAAAATGAGAGTTATCCTAAGAATATCCCCCGGGAGTCTTGAAATCAAGAGTGTAGCAAGGCCTGTTGTCATGCATCAGTTCCGGTTCGGGTCTAGCTCAAAGAGGTGTTTTTGGGTTTTACACCTAGGTACATCTGTGCCAGAGCCGCCGCTACCTACTCATATCTAGCCAGGGGTGTATTGCTCAGAAAACTCACAAAATCTCTACAATTCCAAAATTCTAGGAAGTTATTCTACACAAATCCTCAAAGTTCATCTTAGGTCTACGTTCTCTAATCAGAGTTTATATAAATCTAGCTTCAAAGGTTTGTACAAAACATTCTATCGTACCAACTGTAACGCCTCAAACCTAGTTATCCAGAGTCGGTGCATTATTACATAACATTGGCATGATCACAACAAAAGATCAAGTCTCGAAAGACTGATAAGTTTAGTAGCCTTGAAAGCACTAGATACATTCATAAAGTTTACATTCGATCATAAAATGAAAACTACAAAAACATAGATTCCATAGTCCACACTAATATCCCCTCATAGAATCCCTGTATTTCAATCATAAAATACTTCATCACATCCTAGGAAAAATAAAACATAGAATGGGGTGAGGTCAGATGAACAGTAAGGATAACAATATAGTGGAAACTTTCACAAATAAGCATAAACATTTAAGGAAATGTATAACTAAAACAAAAGCCTTTTAAACTTGAACTTCATCATAATATGGAAAAGATAAAACGAAATATTGAAATTTACATATTCACATGGATATTCTACTAGTTGAATAATCACATGCAATATCAATAACCACATTCATAATGATGGAATGCATAATGCCAGACTATCATAACCACATAGTCAAGGCCTCGTAACAAAACAAAAAATATGATTTTTTTCAAGGCCTCATGCCAAGACACTTGTTTGTCTCATGAGACCTACCGATGCATCAAGGAGCTGTAGCGGGCTCCACCGATCACTTATTAAGTCCAATGCATTCATCATATCAATAGGTTTAAACATAACATAAACATTTGTATTAAAACTAAAATTTTAAATGTCAATACTTTCTCCATAAATCATGAATGGTATAAAAATAACACATCTACAGTAAAAAATATCACAAAAACATCAATACAATATGGAAGTTTTGTATCATAATAAATTAACTTCAAATAAGCTTAAAATCTATCAAAGGATGTTGACATAGATGAAATAAAGACTATTTGAGAGAAATATCTATTTTTTTAAATCATTTAAAAGTCACATAATTATAAAATAAAACATTTAACTTGAAAATATTCTTATAGTCTTGTAAGGGAAGCTTTGAAGATTTATAACGGCATAAAATAGCCGTATCCGCCATATAAGTTAAAAAACATTCTTACCTAAATTCTGTCGAAAAGGTTAAAAAGGACCTTGTTTGGAAAATGACTAAAAGATTCCTTTATATAATTCTTATAAAAAGTCAAAAAATGGTATAAATGACATTAACCCATATTCTGTAATATATTAAGAATGTTTTGAAATACATTTTTAAGAAACATGGATGTGGATGATAAAGAGGTCCCAGTAGATAATTACGTATAAACAACCTCAAATAATGAAGAGATTGTGAAATAAACACTTACCTTGTACTTTTCTTTAGTCGATTCTATGTTAACATCATGTATAATAGTTAAAACATTGTTATTAAGTTATAAAAGAACCATATACATAATTATGATATCATATATGATCTTCTATTAATGCTTTGTTAATAATATTTTAGTATTATCATCGTTTCGGGCGTTAATGGATTCATTTTCCTTTGTCTATTTTGTTACGTAAGCCATGTTTGTTATGGATAGGTTTTATTTTATTCATATCCAAAATGATATCAAGTCCTTAAACATTATTTTTAATCATTAAATAATAATTAGACTCAAATTGATATGATGTGGAATGAATCTCATCGCGTTCGTGGAGACGGTAGTGTGTACGTACGCACGAGCGACAATATCTTTTTTTATATTAAAATAATATATAATTAGATGGTAAATAGTATAGGAAGAATCATTATCATGTTATATTTATTATTTACATGAATTATAAATCATTATTATACCCATCTAAATAATAATATATTGAATAACAATTACACCACTACGTGGAGATGGTAGGCTGTACGTACGCACGTATGGTGAAATGTCATTCATGGGATGGATAGAATATTGAATTTGTTTGTTTCATAATTATAATAACATCACAGTATATAGATGATACTGGATTCATTATTTTATAATGGAAATAAAAAGGAATGAAGAAGTTGGAGAAGAAAATAACTTTAAAGAGGGTGGTAAGAAGTTACCTCTTCTTCAGGTTCTTCCTTTTGATTTGATCAAAAGGGCTCCTTAGGTTGGCTTTCTGATCAAACTAAGGCCTCTAGTGTTGAATTTAGGGAAGTTGGTAGGATATTAGGGAAGAGGTTGGTCGAGCCTAATGGATTTGAAGGTGTGAATTAATATGAAGGGTTAGTGCCCTTTTATTAGTGGGGTGAGGGGCTCATTTGGAAAAGCTAGAAATATTATTTTATAATAAATCCATATTCAGATTCTAATGTCATCAAAGTAGATTATTTAGATGTTAAGGTGAGGATGGGTCTAAAACTGCTCAACCAATATATTTTTTACTAGTTTGGGTCACATTATTAATCTTATCTTTTAGTTTTAACTCTTAGTTAATTTATTTGACATTTACCCCGTCACTTTGTATTTTTATATTATATAGTTAATAAACATACAACATACATCCAAGAGACCCCCAAATGGTCCATTAATGATACACCTATCCCGATATAAATTTTTTGGCCGAACCTTATTTTTTTAGGATTATAATATCAATTAATAGTATAATATCTGTTTTAAAAACTCTTTTTTTCAATATTAACACTATTTAATTATTGATTTTTGTTAAAGTATTAACATCTTTATTAATTCGATCCTAATTCATTTAATAAATCCTAACATGTCATATTAACCAATAAAATTATTGGAATTAATTAAAAGTCTCAAATTATATTAATATGGGTATTTATAATATCAATTATTTTAATATTTCACTAATGAGATAATTACTGCATCATCATTGTGTCATAAATAAATTAAATTATTTAATGTCTAAATATTATAAATATAATACCATTATATAGGAAATATTTTATTCTTTCTAATGAATTTTTATAATCGAATTTATATTATCTATAACCCTATATGAAAAAAGTTTTAGTTTTTAATCTTTGATTTTAACTCTTTTAATTCTTCTTTGAATTAAATAATAATAAATGTCCTAATCTAATCCAAGTGGAACTAAATGATAATATTTTATTTCTAAGGTAGTTTTTTGTCAATATACACTTGTCCAATAGATTTAGGACATGTGTTAGGGTAATATTAATATCATTTTTACCCATAATTACCCTATTTACTTGTTACCGTGGTAAATAAGAGAAAAAAGTTACTATTCACAAAAAATTATTTTTATCTTATTGAACCAAATTTTACTCCTTGATATTAATCATGTTTCTCGGATTTTTGAAATTCCACTCATAGAAGTGGTAAAATTATGTTCTATGTAAATTTCCAAATTCTCCTAGTATGTGGGTAAAAGAGGGTGAAAAGTTCAATTAAATTTTTATATATCTAAAATTATTCTAAACTAACATCAATGAATTAAAATGAACATATAGATGTAATATTTATCTATTTTGAACTTAATTAAATTTAAGTAAAATAAATAATTATTTAAATAAAAATTCGTTTTTAAACAATAACTCAGTGTTTTTTCACTATTCATAAAAAATTGAATGTTTTCAGAAAGATACCAAAAATTCACCCTAGGCTAATTTCGATATTCCGAATCCAAATATAAATTCCATTTTAAAAGATAAAATTTATAAAATTTTAAAAAGTGGGTATTACTATTCATGTCAGCAACATTGATTGGTCGCGATGTGTTAGAACTCGAAGTTGCGTACAACACACGCTACTGTATTATTCAAAGGGAATCGTACCGTAGAAGCTTGGGGTGTTAAAAATAGGCTTTTTGGGTGGATCATATAACATTTCTCAAGTGGTAATGTCTATTAACATCCTTTTTTCATGTAGGTGATTAAATTCAAGATTAGCGTGTTGAAGCTCATATTGGTCGTAGTCAAGAGCGAAGCCCATTGATTCAAACACCTTTCTGAGATCCGAAAAATAGGCTCCGGAGGTGTGATTCTACTGGATGAGGCCATAACATCCTTTTTCAGAGTAAATTGGATTTGTTAAAACCCTATATTTATATTAATCATGTGTTCAATTTTCAATAGCAATATTAGAAATGGTAGCAATTCTTAAGGTATTTGAAAATCCAAAAACATAATAGCATGTAAGTGCATATGTTTTATAAAACCATTTAACATTATAAGACAATTAATTTGTTCAAGAAGAATTTTTCTGAATTTTTTTTTGCAAAATTACAATATTACCGCATTAAGAAAATTCACCCTATAATTTTTTTTCCAAAACTAAAACATATAAGGGTAACTCTACTTCATCAATTCCTATGATTCCAAGTTACTTTTCAAACTAGTGGTTTATCCACAACACCATGATTTGGGACATTGTCTTATTTCTTATAAATTTTACCATATGATCTAATATCTTCAAAGAATTATATTCTTAAGAGAGTTTACTATACAATGGTACAACATCTAGATTTAGTACATGCGATGGGTCATGTATGTACTTCCTCAAGAGTGACACATGAAATACATCATGTACATTAGACAAGTTTGGTGGGAGTGCAAGTAGATAGGCCACTTCTCCAATGTGATCAAGGATCTCAAAAGGGTTGATGTACCTTGTACTAATCTTTATATTTTTCCCAAATCTCATAACTCTTTTCCGTAGTGATATGAAGAGTAATACCATGAATCCAACATCAAACTCCTTGTCTCTTCAACATTTATCAACATAGCACTTTTTTTGACTCTGAGTAGATTTAAAGATCTTCTTGATGGTATTAAAATTATCTATAATTTATTCAAATATTTATGGACCAAGGAGTTTTCACTCCCCAAATTTATCCCAACATGTCTGTGTTCATCACCTCTTCCCGTAGTGGGATTCATAAGGTGACATATGGATGCCTGAGTAGAAACTGTTATTATAAGAGAATTCAACCAGAGTAATATGTTGATCCCATCATTATTTTATGTCCATTGATAATGCTCTCAAAATGTCTTCAATTGTTCATATCTCTTTATCATATTGGCCTTACGTTTGAGGATGATAAGTCGTACAAATTTTCAGATTAGTATTCAGAGTGTGTTGGAAACTCTTCCCAAACGTAGAGGTGAATCTTGGATCTTGATCGGATACAATTAATAGTGGTACTCCATGCATCCTTAACACTTCTTTGATGCATATCCATGCCAATTTATCCAATGATAAATCCTCTAAAATTGAAATGAAGTTTGCAATATTCGTAAGATGATCCATAATAAACCATATAGAATTGTTACCTTTGGATGTCTTCGGAAGCCCAACGACAAATTTCATGGTTATGTTTTCCCATTTCAATGTTTGTATGGTTAATGGTTTCATCATAACATTAGGCATTTTACTCTCAGCCTTGACTTGTTTACATACCAGGCGCATTGATGTATACTCAGCGATCTCCTTCAATATGTTAACCCACCAATAAAGCTCTCACAGATCTCGATACATCATTGTGTTTCATGGGTGAATGGGGAAATTCTAACTATGTGAATCATCCAAAAGTTCATTCATTGACTCTAGATTTGATGGAACACATATCATTGTCCCAAATATCTCAATTACATCTACATTAACATTTAAATATGAGGATTTCTCTTTTCTGGTAGTTTCCACTTTATTTTGAATTCCTAAATAATCCTTTTAATTATCCATTATCCATTCGAAAAGATACAATTGAGAAATAATTTCTGAAATGATTGATGATGTTCCATTCATTAGGATTCACTTATATATATTCATCAAATCTAAAAATATTGGATCTTTTTAATTCTCATCAAGGATTTAATTGTTGGGTCCTTTCTAATTATATAATCTTCCACCATGTTCTCTTTCCCAGGATGGTAATGGATAGAGCAGTCATATTATTTAATCACCTCCATCCATATTCATTGGCGCATGTTCAACTCTTTTTTTGTGAATATATACATGAGGATGTTGTGATCCGTATATATTTCACATTTATCCCCAAATTGGTAATGTTTCTAATTTTTTAAAGAATATATTACTACATCAAACTTCCGATCACAAGCTGGATAGTTTTACTCAAGAAATTTCAACTTCCATGAAGCATAGGAAATGAATTTGTCATTTTTAATCAATACAGATCCCATACCGTTCATCAAATAATTCCTGAATACCAGAAAAATGTTTCCACTTGTCGGCAGTGTGATCACAAGAACAATGATAAACAACTTTTTCATCTACTTTAAGCTATCATTACATTCATCACTCCAAGTAAACTTTACTCCATTCAGTGTTATCTTGGTAAGAGGGTTTGACCACCATGATAAATTTCTCTTAAATCAGCGATAATATCCATCAAAAACAAGGAATCTATGGATATTTGTCATAGATGTTGGCCTTGGCCATCCCCCAATTGTATTTTTCTTTGAGGGATCCACATATATCCTATAGCTTGTGATGATATGTTCCAATAATGATACTTCCTTCAACCAGAAATCACAGTTGATATACTTTGTATAGAGTTTATCCTCTCGCAGGGTCTCTAGTATTGTCCTTAAATTCTCCTCATGCTCTTCCTTTATTTTGGAATATATTATAATATCATCTATAAAGACTACCTTTTTATGTTATATCTAAATACTCTATTCATCATGTCCATGAAAATATCTAGATAATTAGTGAATATGAAAGGTATTACTGTGAATTCTTAGTGCATGTACCTTGTACAAAAGTTATTCTTTGGGATATCCTCCTCTGTCAATATTACTTGGTATTATCCCGACTGCAGATCCACCTATGAGAACTACAGTGCTCCACGTAGATAATACAACAAGTCATCAATTCTAGGAATATGATAAATGTTCTTTATTGTGATTTATTTGAGCCCACAATAATCAATGCCAAGGTACGTTGACCCATCCTACTTCTTAATGAAGAGGACTACTGCACCCCACGGTGAATCACTTGTGAATATAAACCCTTTATCCAGATTATCTTGTAGTTGTTTATTTAGCTCCTCATTCTCCACAACAACCAATCTCTATGGAGTGTTGGATATTAGAAACACCCCATGTATAAGATCAATCGATAATTTAACGTATCTTCTAGGATGAAGACCAGACAATTCCTCATGAAACACTTCAGCAAATTCCATCACAATAGGAATGTATTTTAGGATGTTTGCTTCCGTAAACTGAATCATCTGAGTAAGATATGCATGCTCATATAGCAGTAATATCCATTCTTAATATGATGGTGCTAAATAAGATTCATCTTCCAACATCCACTTGTTTAGAATCAGGGGACGATTCTCCAAAAAAAGAGTGATTTCCCCCTCAAAGAAATTTATGTTGGCTATATATATGTAAAGCCAATCCATTCCATAAATTTCATCAAATTTTAGTCGAGGGAGTATGAAAAGGTTCTCTGGGAAGTTTTATCCACCAATTGTATATGGGAGGAGTTATATACATGAGATGTAATGATTTACCCATTTGATGTTCTCATCGACATCATTACTTCCATGATTTGTGGTGGTGTTGGGATTGTTCTACATAACATTGGGAATGTAAAAAATGTATATAATGAGAATCAAAAAGTACATTTTCAATACATGAATGAATAACTAACTTAATTGTAACCACTTCATTGTTGGGATTCTCTTCGGTGATAGTGATTGAAAAATATCACCCTTTCTACCTTGGAGTATATCATTTTACTACGATAACCCTCGAATTTGGGAAATGGTTTGCAAATTTCTTGGGTTAATTGATGTTGAATTAATGGACAATGCGTTGAGGGCTGAATGGAGTGTTCATATCCTCTTTCAGAGCAGCGGGTTCTTCTTTTCAAAAGATATTGATCAGGTTCCCTTATCTTATACACCTAAACAATTTCCTCTTCCCCTTTAGGAAATTTCAATGGTGCTTCCTTCTGCACCTTTGGAATGTGGGGCACTAGAATTTCATAGCACTATTGGATTTATCCATCAGACTGCCAGAATTAATGTCCACTTTATGCTTCTTATTTCCATGATATCTTTGTGATTTTCCAATTGCCATTTTGACTTAGATGGATCATCGGACAATTTCCTCTTAGATTTCAAAGTCACAGATCACTATAAATTTCTGTAGGCTAGGATTTATTCCAACAAATAAGTAGTCAACCATGCATTTGGGGGTAACGAAAAAGATAAAGGCATATCGTGCAAGCCTTGTGAAGTATTCCTCATTTTATCTAATGGATTCATTATCTTTTTTCTTGAGGTAAAACAAGTCCCTTTCCATCGTATGTTAGAGGGTGCACTAAAAATATTTATCGAAAAACAATTTCCAGAAATCCTTCCATTCCAACGCCTCGATATCTTTCCTAGACATCGTATTTTTGATCAATTTCCACCATTGATTAGCTTCAACCTCTATATGATAAGAAGTCGGAAGAACATTCTCTTGTTCAGAACATTGAAGGATTGAGAATATCTTCTCAATGGAGGCCATCCATTGTTCAGAGATATATGGATCAGATGATCCATTAAAAGTCGGAGGCCTTTGTATCATGAAGCTCTCAATTTCGTCTTGTTCTTTCTTGGGGTGGGGGGGGGGGGTTGAACGTTCCTCTTGACCCATGTTTCTTTTCAAAACATGATATTATTGGGATAGTATCATGATTATTTTTTTGATTCCCGATCCCATTGGATTAGGCATCTCATTAGAACTGTCATCACATTGATCATTACATTGGTTATAAGCTTGAGTCCTCTTATTAATGGCCATTGGATGGAACAAAAGGAAAGTTATTCATAACACATAAAGGGGAATCTGAATAAAAAATGGATAACCTATAAATTACATTAATTTTCTTATGTTTTGAATTTATAGTCATCAATATGTGTTATCCATGATATATTTCCAAAAATATAAACCTAGGAGAAATTTTTATTCCCTTTATAATGGTTCATACTAAGCTTATGAATATAACAAATCGTATACTTCGAGAGTATCTTAACCATGAGTGCAAAAAGGCATGTTTTCGTGCACCAATTCCCCTTCGAGTCTTGATCAAAGCAGTGTTTTTGGGTTTTAACCAAAATACATCTGTGTTAGATCTACCTCTATATGTTCATATCCGGAAATGGGTGTATTTGATTGATAAACCACTTACTTATTACATAGAATAATTTAGGGATGTTTTTATTATACATAATCTTATCCCTATGTATTTCAATAGGGTTTTTAATCCTATTCCAAGAAATAATTAAATCTATCCTTTGATAGAAACTACAACAACTGTTCTCTTTATTACACACTTAAAAATGATTTATTACATAAACATTCACTTAATAAAACACTACAGATTTAGATTTATATTGTATTTGGGGCGTAATAACATTAAAAAACAACTAAAAACATAAAATAGAACAGTTATTTTTGAAAACATATATTACACGAGCACAACATTCCTTGGTACTTATCATTACATGGGATAACCTGAGGACATACATGTAAAAGGGGTGAGCTATAAATCCTTTTAAGGATGTAAAAAAGGAATAAAATGAAGAATAAAATAAATTTTATGCAATAGAGATATCTGTAACACCCCAAGCTTCCACAGTACGCTTCTCATGGAATAATACTGTAGCGTGTATTGTATGCAACTTCGAGTTCTAATACACACCACAACAAATCAAACTAGACGTTATGAATAGTAATATCCAATATTTGAAATTTTATGCATTTTATCTTTCAAAATTGTCTTAATTTTTTGGATTTGGAAGATCAAAATTATCTTAGAGTAAATTTTTGGTATTTTTATGAAAACTTTCAGTTTTTAATGAATAGTGAAAATCGCTAAATTTTAATTAAAAACAACTTTTTTAATCGAAATAGTTTATACTGATAAATTATGAATTTGAGTGGTTTTAAAGTATATTTAGAATATATTTTTATCATTTAATACAATTTTGGTCATTGGATGTAATTTCACATTTAAACCGGACATAAACAAGTGTCAATCTTTTGATAGTTATTATTTCTTAAAAACACCCTTTTTGTTTTGACAACGGGAATAAATTTTAAATTAATTTCTTCCAGTTATATGTTTTGAATTTTGAAAAATTGATTCCATATTTGGAATCAGGATTTCCAAATTGTGTAAATAGGTAACTTTTATTTTTAGACATTATGAATAATTACTTCGGTAAATATTTTATTACCATGGTTAGAGGTTAAATCTTGTAAATAAGGGTAGAAAATAATATTATAATAATAATAAGTTACCCTAAAACATGTCCTACACCTTTTGGTTGATACCTGTCCAGCCATGGGAAACTTTGGGTCGAATTTGGGACCCCATGGATCCACTTTTAAGTGATAATTACACTTTATATTAATTATGTTAAAATAAATACAAAAATGACATAATCATATATCTATTAGCAAAACAATTTTCACATAGGGTTATATATGTTGTATTTTTTAATATAAATATTAATTATAAATAAAGAAATAATTCCTATATAATGGTATTTTATTTATAAATTTTATACATTGAATAATTAAATTTATTTATGACACAATAATGATGCGGTATTTTCCTTATTAATAGAAGATTCAAATAATTGGTATTATAAATGTAAAAATAAATATAATTTTAATGTTTTGATGACATACAAGAATTTTATTGGTTAATATGACATGATAGGATTTCTTAAATTTATTTTTTTATAATTAACAAACTTGTTATGTATTTAACAAAAATCAATTTTTAAACAGTGTAAAGATTGACATAATGGAGTTTTTAAAACAAATATTATATTATTATTTCATATTATATTACTAAAAATCTAAGATTCGGCCAAATGACTTATATAATTATAGGTGTATCATTAATGGACCACTTGGGGGTCTCTTGAGAGTATATAGTATGTTTTCTGACTATATAATATAAAAATACAAAGAGACATAGTAAATGTCAAACAAATTATCTAAGAGTTAAAACTAAAGGATAAGGTTAATAAAGTGACCCAAACCTATCTAGAATCTATTGGATGAAATGATTTAGACCCATAACCACATTATACTTTAAATAATCTACTTTGGAAGCAATATAAATCGAATATGAATTTATTATAAATTAATACTTTTCATTTTTCGTAAAGAGCCCCTCCTCCCCCTTATAAAAGGAAACCACTTCTAACCAATTTGTCATACCTTTATAGCCTTTTGGTTCGGAAAAACTATGCCCAAATACCTTCTCATCTATCCTCCCTTAATCCTAGAGGCTTTACTTTAGTCATAAATCCAACCTATGGATCCCTTTTGATCAAATAAAAAGGAAGAACCTGAAGATGACGTAATGTTTTCACCACCATTTTTCAAGTTCATTCTTCTTCAACTTCTTAATTCATTGTTATTTCCATTCTATAATAATAACTCCAGTATCTTATATATACATTGATGTTATTATAAATATGGTACAACCATATTCATTACTCTGTCCATCCTTTGAATGACATGTCACCATACGTTCATACGTACCTCCTACCGTCTCCACGTCTTGGTGTAATTGTTATTCAAAACATTATTATTTGGATGGGTATGATAATAATGTGTAATTGATGTAAATAATAAATATAACATGATAATGATTCTGTACATATGATATAACATTCAATTATATATTATTTTAATATCAAAATAATGATATTGTCGCTCTTGCGTACGTACGGACTACTATCTCCACGAACGAGATGAGATTAATTCCCCATCATGTCCCTTCATGTCTAATTCTCATTTAATGATTAAAAATACTTTTTAAGGACTTGATATAATTCTGGATATGAATAAGATACAAGCTATCCATAACAAACACAACTTATGTTACATAACATATAAAAGAAAACGAGTAAGTTAACACCCGAAATAGCAATAATACTAAGATATTATTAACCACTACTACAAATATGGATTTTATATGTGTTAAAAATGAAATTTAGCAATGCTAGAAAAAGAGCTATTAATGCTGGAGAAGATAAGGGGGGTGGGTCACCTTTATCAGTGCTCCAAAAATTGATGATAAATACCTTTTTTATCAGTGCTAAAAAAGTGCTTATAAAAGGGCTGTTTTATCAGCGCTAAAATGAAGCGCTGATAAAAGGGTCTTTTATCATCACATTTTTTCAGCACTAATAAAAATTTAAAGAAATTAAAAAAATTAAAAAAAATATAAGTCCCCGGTCTTAAACATTTCTTAATCTTGAGTTACTTCAAGAATACACGTTGTGGAACTTTTCAGGTTTATGGTTTTAGAGAATTAGATCTTAAATCATGCATTACATTCCACATTTAAACAAAGTGGCTACATAAAAGATAGTACTAATTTTTCCCATCAACGAAAACATATTTAAAATAAAACATGGATTATTTCTTGACAATTCCTTGACACTATCATCACATCATGTACCATTCCCCTAACTTGTGAAAAACATTTCAAAAACATGGGATGAGCATAAAAATCTCAGAAAAGGATATAAAAGTATGAAATGAAAACATTAGTCCATGTATGAAATTATAATTTACTCATAAAACATAATCATTTTAACATACCTCATCAAATCATGAATAAATAATAGAAATAATAATACATAAAGGAAACTTGAGGCATTCATAACATTCTTACGTAGGGAGTAACCCTCATGGTTACGTTTGAAATACTCATCACAGTATATTCCCTAAATCTCTTCGGAGAAACCTTAACGTTTAACCCCTTGACATTACCCAATGCATTGGAAAGCTATATTGGGCTCACTTTAGAGACCCGAAGCCTGACGTACATGGAAATTACATTACTTTTGCGGAATACATAGTACATAACAAAAACACACACACAATGATCGTAATAGTTTAGTGTCTTTGGAAACTCGGAACATAATCTTCTAATCGTGGTGAAAGATCTTCAACATCTCCCATAAAGATCTTCCCTTTTTTTACCTAAAACCCTTCTTTATATCCTGGGGAAAAGAAAACATAAAAGGGTGAGCTCAAATGCTCAGTAAGGGTAAACAAAAGAAATATAAATCTCATCGTATACACAAGCACATAACTTTTGGAAGTCTTAACCTGGAAAAGAGATCATAATTTCATAACATGGGATAAATCATGAAAGTGAAATGTAATCACAGTAATCATAACTTAAAACATGAAACTTTGTGGCATTCACACATAATCATAGAGAATCATTTCTTATTAGTCAAGACTCATTGCCAAGACTATCTTAGTGGACAAAGTCCCTTTCTGAATCGAGTAACCCTCGTTTCAGTCTTGTTTCACTGAACCGGTATAACCTACCATTCCAGCCATGTCTATCTCATGAGATATAAAATCTTTACCCAATGCATTGGAGGGAGATATAGGTCCCACCCATCTTATAATGAATCCTTTCTTATGTGTGCCACAAAATCATAAACCATACATCATAGCGTAACCCATGTAATAAAAATGGGATTCTTAAACAAAATGACATCATAAAACAATTCATATAGGATAAAGGAATTCATAAAAATATTTCCATAACAACATAATCAAATCCATGTAATAATAGGGATAAAAACAGAACCCTTTTATTATCTTAGATTGAAAATAATTTTGATTAAATACTTGAACTTCATTCTTGAGGAAAATATCCTTTCTACTTCAAAAACATTTTTCCTTTCTTAACATGTCATACAATTTTAAACTAAAAGAAGTTGATCAAAAATAAACTTGAATACTTGTAAAGGATGCTTCTTGGAAATAATGTTTTAAGAATCCATTTATGCCGTATAATTTAAAAATAACATTCTTCGTACTTTTGTCGAAAAAGTCAAAAGTACATCGTACGAAAAATGACAAAAGATTCCTTTCATATCTTTTAATAAAAACTCACCAAAGGGTAAAATTGGATTTAAAAAATTGTAGGTGGATGGAAATAACATTACATATTGAGGAAACATAGATGTGGATGATAAAATACACCCCAGTAAATACCAACGTATAAACAATCTTGGATAAAAATGAGATTGTGATATTTCCCTTACCTTAGGTCCGACTTGCTTTGTAAGTGTCCGAACCTCCTGTATAATGATTTAAATCATGTTATTGACTTATTACAGAATCATATTCATTGTTATTATATCATATATGGTCCACTTATGACTTTATATTACCCGTTCTTTTGTAAATTTATGTTAAAGTAGCGTTTCGGGTAAAATCGTCTCATTTGTCGTTCGTGTTTTTAACTTGTAATTATTAATATGATTACATGGATCATGATTACTTAATTCCAGAATATAAAACATTATTTATATATATATATTCTGAATATATATATAATAAATCAGTAAATGGAATGAAATACACCGTTCATGGAGACGGTAGTCCGTACGTACGCATGAACGTTGTTTTCGTTTGTTTATTGAATTGAATGGAATTAAGTAGATGACATACATATAAATAATTCCAGTATCATTATTATGTCATATATTTCATTAGTACTTATTATATATACTTTATAATCATTCATGAATGGTTAATCATTGAGAATGAATCTAATCGCGTCGTGGAGATGGTAGTCCGTACGTACTCACGAGCGATGATATCGTTCCCATGGTCGTGGAATTGTGTTGAAGTGTATGTATACTTTTTCAGTATCAATATCATTTTATAATAATCATATATAGTCACTCATTACACATTTATACCCATCCAATTAAGGTGGTGGCGGAAAATAGATTACACCACAGCGTGGAGATGGTATTCCGTACGTACGCACGCGCGGTGATTTATTTTTTCCATAGGATGGATAGAATGTGAATTAGGGTTGTTTCATATTTATAATAACATATCAGTATGTAATTAATACTGATATTATTACTTTATAATTAATCAACTAAATAAGAAGAAGTTGAAGAAGACAGAAATTGAAAAGATCGGTAATGGATATTACCTCTTCTTGGGAACGCCTCTTTGAATCCTCCACTTAGGGAACTAATATTGGTCTTTGAAGAAGACCAGGACCTCTAGGATTATTCTAGGGAAGTGGAGAGGAGAAAATGGCAGGGGTTGGACGAGTTTGAGTGCTCAAATTTGTGTGAGGAGGAGGGGGCGGAGGTGTCCTTTTATAAGGGAGGAGAGGGGCACTTTAGGAATATCTCAAAATATTATTTTATATTAAAGTCAAAATCGGTTTATAATGGTTACAAAGGGTCTTATTTCGAAGATAAAGTGGGGATGGGTCGAAATCATATCAACCAATAGGATTTAGACAAGTTTAGGATATTATTTTAACCTTATCAATTAGATTTAACTCTAAGTTAAATAATTTAACTTTTACCGTGTCTTTTTGTTTTCTTTCACTATATGGTTAATACACTTACTATAACATGAAAAACGAACCCCAAATTGTTTATTATTAATATATATATCCTTATCTTAGTCATTTTGCAGAACCATAGATTTTTAGGAATAAAATAACAATTAATAATATAATATTTGATTTAAAAACTATTTTGTGTCAATTTTGACACTATTTGATATATGATTTTTGTGAAAGTCATAACAGAATTATATGTTCGAACCAAGTTTATTAAATCAACACTCATATATCATAGTAACCTAGAAAATTACTGCAATTCTTAAAAAGTCTCAAATTACAATTATTTGGGTATTTATAACATCAATTATGTTAACATTTCCTTAAAAGGGTAATTACTGCATCATCATTGTCTCATAAATAAATTAATTTATTTAAAGTCTAAAAATTATAAATAAAATATCATTATGTAGGAAATCTTCTTATCTTTCTAATGAATATTTATAGTCGAATTTATCTTATGTATAACCCTATATTAAAAATGTTTTAGTAAATAAACTTTGATTTTAACTATTTTAACTCTTCTTTGAATTAAATAATAATAAATGTCCTAATCTAATCCATGTGGGCCTAAATGATAATATTTTACACTTAAGGTTGTTTTTGGTCGAAGTACACTTATCCAATAGAATTAGGACATGTTTTAGGGTAATAATAATATCATATTTACCCTTAGTTACCCTCTTTACTATTAACCGCGGTAAAAAAGTAAAAAGTTACTATTCACAAAAAATTATTTTCATCTTATTGAACCACATTTTAGTCCTTGATATTAACCGTGTCTCTCGGATTTTCAAAATTCCATTCACAGAAGCGGTAAAATTATGTTTTATGAAAAATTCAGTTTTTTTAACTACCACTTAGTAGTTTCACTATTCATCAAAAATTGATGTTTTTCAGAACAATGCCAAAATTTCATCCTAAGCAATATTTCATATTCAGAATTCAAAAATGAAGTCTATTTTACCAAATTCATAACATAGAAGTTTTATTAATTAATTTTATAATTAAATCCCGCTATTAAAACAAATAGCGTGTTTTTAAGAAACAATATCTATCAAAAGATTGACACTTGATTATGTCTGGTTTAAATGTGAAATTACAACCAATGACCAACATTGTATTAATTTGTAAAAATATATTCTAAATATACTTTAAAACCACTCAAATTAATAATTTATCACTATTAATTATCTCGATTAAAAAATTTGTTTTTAATTATAATTTAGTAATTTTAACTATTCATCAGAATATGAAAGTTATCCGAAAAGTACTAAAATTTCAACTTAGGCTAAATTCGATACGCCGAATCCAAAAATGAAATCCATTTTAAAAAATAAATTTTACAAAATTTCAAAAAGTGATTTTTACTATTCATAACGGCTAGTTTTAATAATATTTTAATAGCATATCGTTGTTTAGTGAAACTCGGTATTGCGAACTACACAAGCTATCGAGGAAGGTTATGATTGCGTGTAATGCAAGGAAAGTCAAGGATGCGTGTTGTGCAAGATCCTTTTGGTGTAGCATACAATACAACACATTAATAAAATTAAAAAGAATATTTTTCATAAAATCTCGGGCTGTTACATTCTACCCCCCCTTAAAATGAATTTCGCCCTCGAAATTCGTCGGGGTTATAAATGGTTAACTATTCGAAAGTTTCTTTAATAGAAACCCACATCGTAAAAAAAAATAATACCAAAACTTGGATTTAAAAACTAAAGTATGAAATGTAACGATTACCCAAATAAACTAATCAATGGGTTTCCACATAGGTGAAAATATGGATATGGAAGAGAAATCTAACCATCATGTTCTGATGGAGAGTGGTAGAGAACATGGCTATGGAAAATCCAGTAATCACAAAACCATAGATTTGTGATGATCTAAGGTACCATCTGATTCATCAGATATAAGATCACTAGGAAAACATTTTTGGTTTTCAAGATCGTTTCCCTAAAGATAAAGAATTTGAATTAGAATAAATACTTACTTTATTTTGGTACAATCTCACTGTTGTTCATGCCTTTAAAAATTTCCAATTCATCTCTTAAATAAATGAAGTTTAATTTGTTATTCGTGAAGTGTTAGCAGATCATGTGATAGAATGACGGGTCATTCCATCTTTCTCAAACAAAAGGTTAGCAAAAATTATATACATAAGTCGATCTATAGTGATATTAATCATATATGGTTCCTAAAATGGACTTATACTTCATATATCATACTGCTTAATATAATAAAACTAGTTTCTACTAAACAGTGACTTCTTTTAGGCCAGTGTTAGGTGATAAAGTCCAGTCGCACTTCGATTGTGGGTTCGATTCCCACATCCTTGTCTGACGCGATGGGTTGTCGCCCATCCTGCAGGTTGTCCTTTTTCTAAAACTATATTACTATAACATCACATCAGTAATATCGAGAAAAATTCTATCCTTAAACAATACTAACTTATGTCCAACATAATCCATTCCAATCTTTAGGCTTATCCATAATACTGCAGTCCACTCTCATAACATAGTGAAAATGATTACCAGAGATTTAACACCATCGTCGATCCCCATATATCACAAGATATGTTTTGTTGGTCACATTCAAAACATTCAAAGTCCTTAATCATGTATTCTCTTGAATACCATAGTGAAAACATGAATGCAGTTAAAAGTTAACACATTTCACATACCAAAATCCTCAAAATTCTATATACTCAAACCATGATATCACTTAGTCCTTATATCAATCATGAGCTCATGAATACTGTTAAACATCTCGTTTTCTCGTTTTCCCTTCATTATGCGCATATCATCTTATTTCCAAAAGTATCTCAATCACTTTTAATACCACATTAGACCGATACATAAATATTCCAATACTCCATGATACAACATTATTTTGAAATCCCATTACATAAACACTTAATCATTCCACCACATCGTTGTCATATTCAACATCGCCAATAGTGATAGCATGTGACTTCCCTTTGTCCTTTGCCTTAAGCGGTTTCTCATGCCGATCATCACTAACCATTGGATTAGGGCATTTATTAGCATAATGCCCCATTTCCTTGCACTTGAAGCATTGAAGTGTTGGTTGTGCGTTTTCCGCAGTGTTTTCATTATTCACATCATTAGAAAACCTTCTTCCATTACTTCGACTCTCAGCTGCTCGATGACCTTCTTTTCCACACTTAAAACATTTTCTAGTCCCTTTATGACAATCTCCACCATGCTTCTTTCCACACTTTGTGCATAAGGAAACATTAATCTTCTTTTCACCATTATTCTGAGATTTCTCCTTGAACTCCATCTTTCGTTTCTTGTCAAAACCATGAGATGGATATGTAACACCAACTTCCATTTCTACCTTGATAGCACAACGCACAATTTCTTCATAGCTACTGAAGTCTCTTATAGCTAATGCCCTTCGAAGACTTGGATTTAAGCCACTGAAAAATCGATCAACTTTACTTTCAGGTTAGATGATAATTCCAGATGCATACCTTGCAAGTCTTGTAAAATTCGCTTCATATATACAAACAGATTCATCATCCTTTTGCTTTAGCTCAAGAAACTCCTTTTCCATCTTTGTTCGAAGAATACGAGGGAAGTACTTACTGAAAAACAAGTTCTTGAACTCGTCCCATTCCATAGACTCAATTTCATCTCTTGGCCTCGTATTCTTGATAAGATTCCACCATTGATCAGCTTCACCTTCCAAACTATATACTGCTAAGATGACTTTATCATGCTTAGAACATTGAATAACTGAAAATATCTTTTCAGAGGTACTGATCCATTGTTCAGCAACAAGTGGATCAGAAGTCCCACTGAAAGAAGGTGGATGTTGCCTCATGAAGGACTCAATAGAATATTGTTCCATTCTCTGATCATTTGGAAGTCCAGAATGATTCATAGCTTGTGTAAGGATAGCAATAAGATCTTTCACTCCATCTCCCATAACATTTGTTTGTTCAGGAGGGCAATCATTGCATTGTCCATTGCATTGATCAACACGGTTCCTTCGGGTTCCATCCATCGTCTAAAACCCAAAAAGAATAGTGTGAGAGGAAAAAATCAAGCTAGGGAAAACAACATAATAAAGGTGAGTAACTTCAATATCTCACATCTTAGGATTAATTCTATTATCGTTAGCGTAATTCTAGTACTATAACCTATACGTATACTTAACCTTAGAGACATCCCTAGACATACCTTAGAAATATCTCTAGGGATCTCACTAAAGTTCTCGCATCCTAGTTTCCAAAGGTTGACTAAACCTTTCCTCTGATACTAACTGTAGAGACCCGAAGCCTGACGTACATGGACATTACATTACTTTTGCGGAATACTTAGTACATAACAAAAACACACACACAAAGATCGTAATAGTTTAGTGTCTTTGGAAACTTGGAACATAATCTTCTAATCGTGGTGAAAGATCTTCAACATCTCCCATAAAGATCTTCCCTTTTTTTACCTAAAACCCTTCTTTATATCCTGGGGAAAAGAAAACATAAAAGGGTGAGCTCAAATGCTCAGTAAGGGTAAACAAAAGAAATATAAATCTCATCGTATACACAAGCACATAACTTTTGGAAATCTTAACCTGCAAAAGAGATCATAATTTCATAACATGGGATAAATCATGGAAGTGAAATGTAATCACAGTAATCATAACTTAAAACATGAAACTTTGTGGCATTCACACATAATCATAGAGAATCATTTCTTGTTAGTCAAGACTCATTGCCAAGACTATCTTAGTGGACAAAGTCCCTTTCTGAATCGAGTAACCCTTGTTTCAGTCCTGTTTCACTGAACCGGTGTAACCTACCATTCCAGCCATTTCTATCTCATGAGATATAAAATCTTTACCCAATGCATTGGAGGGAGATATAGGTCCCACCCATCTTATAATGAATCCTTTCTTATGTGTGCCACAAAATCATAAACCATACATCATAGCGTAACCCATGTAATAAAAATGGGATTCTTAAACAACATGACATCATAAAACAATTCATATAGGATAAAGGAATTCATAAAAATATTTCCATAACAACATAATCAAATCCATGTAATAATAGGGATAAAAACATAACCCTTTTATTATCTTAGACGGAAAATAATTTTGATTAAATACTAGAACTTCATTCTTGAGGAAAATATCCTTTCTACTTCAAAAACACTTTTCCTTTCTTAACATGTCATACAATTTTAAACTAAAAGAAGTTGATCAAAAATAAACTTGAATACTTGTAGAGGAAGATTCTTGGAAATAATGTTTTAAGAATCCATTTATGCCGTATAAGTTAAAAAAAACATTCTTCGTACTTTTGTCAAAAAAGTCAAAAGTTCATCGTACGAAAAATGACAAAAGATTCCATTCATATCTTTTACTAATAACTAACAAAAGGGTAAAATTGGATTTAAACAATTGTAGGTGGATGGAAATAACATTACATATTGAGGAAACATAGATGTGGATGATACAATACACCCCAGTAAATACCAACGTATAAACAATCTCGGATAAAAATGAGATTGTGATATTTCCCTTACCTTAGGTCTGACTTGCTTTGTAAGTGTCCGAACCTCCTGTATAATGATTTAAATCATGTTATTGACTTATTCCAGAATCATATTCATTGTTATTATATCATATATGGTCCACTAATGACTTTATATTACCCGTTCTTTTGTAAATTTATGTTAAAGTAGCGTTTCGGGTAAAATCATCTCATTTGTCGTTCGTGTATTTAACTTGTAATTATTAATATGATTACATGGATCATGATTACATAATTCCAGAATATAAATAATGATTTATATATATATATTCAGAATATATATATAATAAATCCGTAAATGGAAAGAAATACACCGTTCATGGAGACGGTAGTCCGTACGTACGCATGAACGCTGTTTTCATTTCCTTATTGAATTGAATGGAATTAAGTAGATGACATACATATAAATAATTCCAGTATCATTATTATGTAATATATTTAATTAGTACTTATTATATATACTTTATAATCATTCATGAATGGTTAATCATTGAGAATGAATCTCATCGCGTCGTGGAGACGGTAGTCCGTACGTACGCACGAGCGATGATATCGTTCCCGTGGTCGTGGAATTGTGTTGAAGTGTATGTATACTATTTCAGTATCAATATCCCTTTATAATAATCATATATAGTTACTGATTACACATTTATACCCATCAAATTAAGGTGGTGGCGGAAAATAGATTACACCACGGCGTGGAGACGGTATTCCGTACGTACGCACGCGTGGTGATTTAATTTTTCCGTAGGATGGATAGAAGGTGAATTAGGGTTGTTTCATATTTATAAAAACATCTCAGTATGTAATTAATACTGATGATATTACTTTATAATTAAACAACTAAAGAAGAAGAAGTTGAAGAAGAATGAAATTGAAAAGATCGGTAATGGATATTACCTCTTCTTGGGAACGCCTCTTTGAATCCTCCACTTAGGGAACTAATACTGGTCTTTGAAGAAGACCAGGACCTCTAGGATTATTATAGGAAAGTGGAGAGGTGAAAATGGCAGGGGTTGGCCGACCTTGAGTGCTCAAATTTGTGTGAGGAGGAGGGGGAGGAGGTGCCCTTTTATAAGGGAGGAGAGGGGCACTTTAGGAATATCTCAAAATATTATTTTATATTAAAGTCAAAATCGGTTTATAATGGTTCCAAAGGGTCTTATTTCTAAGTTAAAGTGGGGATGGGTCGAAATCCTATCATCCATTAGGATTTAGACAAGTTTAGGGTATTATTTTAACCTTATCAATTAGATTTAACTCTAAGTTAAATAATTTAACTTTTACCGTGTCTTTTTTTTTCTTTCACTATATGGTTAATACACTTACTATAACATGACAAACGAACCCCAAATTGTTTATTATTAATATATATATCCTTATATTAGTCATTTTGCAGAACCTTAGATTTTTTAGGACTAAAATAACAATTAATAATATAATATTTGATTTAAAAACTATTTTGTGTCAATTTTGACACTATTTGATATATGATTTTTGTGAAAGTCATAACAGAATTATTTGTTCAATCCAAGTTGATAAAATCAACACTAATATATCATAGGAACCTATAAAATTAGTGTATTTCTTAAAAAGTCTCAAATTACAATTATTTGGGTATTTATAACATCAATTATGTTAACATTTCCTTAAAAGGGTAATAACTGCATCATCATTGTCTCATAAATAAATTAATTTATATAAAGTCTAAAAATTATAAATAAACTATAATTATGTAGGAAATCTTTTTATCTTTCTAATGAATATTTATAGTCTAATTTATCTTCTGTATAACCCTATATTAAAAATGTTTTAGTAAATAAACTTTGATTTTAACTATTTTAACTCTTCTTTGAATTAAATAATAATAAATGTCCTAATCTAATCCAAGTGGGCCTAAATGATAATATTTTACACTTAAGGTTGTTTTTGGTCGAATTAAACTTATCCAATAGAATTAGGACATGTGTTAGGGTAATAGTAATATCATATTTACCCTTAGTTACCCTATTTACTATTAACCGCGGTAAAAAAAAGTAAAAAGTTACTATTCACCAAAAATTATTTTCATCTCATTGAACCACATTTTAGTACTTGATATTAACCGTGTCTCTCGTATTTTAGAAATTCCATTCACAGAAGCGGTAAAATTAAGTTTTATGAAAAATTCAGTTTTTTTAACTACCACTTAATAGTTTCACTATTCATCAAAAATTGATGTTTTTCAGAACAATGCCAAAATTTCATCCTAAGCTATATTTCATATTCCGAATTCAAAAATGAAGTCTATTTTACCAAATTCATAACATAGATGTTTCATTAATTAATTTTATAATTAAATCCCGCTATTAAAACAAATAGCATGTTTTTAAGAAACAATATCTATCAAAAGATTGACACTTGATTATGTCTGGTTTAAATGTGAAATTACAACCAATGACCAACATTGTATTAATTTGTAAAAATATATTATAAATATACTTTAAAACCACTCAAATTAATAATTTATCACTATTAATTATCTCGATTAAAAAAATTGTTTTTAATTATAATTTAGTAATTTTAACTATTCATCAGAATATGAAAGTTATCCGAAAAGTACCAAAATTTCACCTTAGGCTAAATTCAATACTCCGAATCCAAAAATGAAATCCATTTTGAAAAATAAAATTTAAAAAATTTCAAAAAGTGGTTTTTACTATTCATAACGGCTAGTTTTAATAATATTTTAATAGCATATCATTGTTTAGTGAAACTCAGTATTGCGTACTACACACGCTATCGAGGAAGGTTGTGATTGCGTGTAATGAAAGGCAAGTCAAGGATGCGTGTTGTGCAAGATCCTTTTGGTGTAGCGTACAACACAACACATTAATAAATTTAAAAATAATATTTTTCATAAAATCTCAAGCTGTTACACTCACCCTCCCTTATTTTATCATAGAACCAACCGTCTTCATAACAATGCCCAAGAACCATAACTTAATTGTATCACATAAAACATGCATAAAAGAAACATAACATTTCCACATTTCAATCACAAGATATCAATACAACACATTGATATAATAAAAACATTATAAAATCCATTTTCAATACCAAAATAAAAGAAAAGTAAGTCATGGTATTTATTTTTCATTTTAAACAAAAGTTATGGCTTATAGAAGAACCCGAAACTCAAATAATCGTCACGGCGGCGGAGAAGTCGTTGTCGCCGCATGCGTACGACAAAAAAACATTCTTTTGTCATTTAGTAAAATGCTTCATATAAAAAATATTCCTTTTGAATAGACATAAAATTCAAATGGGTTTATACACCATATAAAAGAAATATGTCTATAAAACAAAATATGCCTCAATGATTGGAGATTGAGACGAAGTACCATACCTCGGGTCCGACTTGACTAGATCATTCTTTAACGTCCTGAATAATAAACATGAGTTAATTTCTAATTGCTTAAGAACCTTTTCAATTTCATTATTCCTTTTATATCACTTATTACCATGTTATGAACACTATGTAATTATTGAAGTTAATAATGGTCGTTTTGTCGATCATTGGTACTTGAGTCAAAAAGAAATTCTTTATAAATAAAAGTTGTTCATGTGGTAAAATATCCATTATATCCAGAATTATATTCATGATGTAGATATCATATATATCATATATATCCAGTATATACATGCATTTATAATAATACATAACATTTACAGGTATGAAATGAAATGCACTGTTCAGGGAGACGGTAAGTCGTACTTACGCTTGAATGCTACTTTCATTTCAATTTCCTGGTTAATGGAATTGAATCATAATTATATAAAGGTATATTATAATTCCAGTATAATAACAGATATAATATCATTAACTCCATCCTTTATATGTCCCATATATGGCATTAACAAATCAAATCACTTTGAGGGGGCAGTAGTCTGCACTTCCTAAAATGAAGATATCGCGTTTACCAATAATGGAAGCCATAAAGGTATTTCATAAATGAAAAATATTGAAGCTTAAGGAAAACATAAAAATATTTTATATCATATATAAATATAGTGAAATCTTAATTTCCACCTTGAAATGTGTTATATGAATATTGAAAAATCATCGCTTCGTGAGGTAGAAATTCTCCATCCACGGAAACAGTATGTTCTATAACCACTAGATGTAGGTGTGTGTAATTGTATCTAGAATAATTCTTATAACGACATCCTAGTATATTTAATATACTGGTTTTGTTACAAAAGAAATTAATAAAAAGATTGTAGGGGGTTGGAGAAGTAAAATTAATCAAAATAACATTAGAGAAGACTCTACCTTTAAATCAGGTAACTCTTCTTGGTTTGTACCAAAAGGGTTTTATGAAGAGATTTTTTCCTATGTTAAGTCGTATAGGATTAATAAAGGGATGTGGAGAGATAAAATGAGTAGATCTTTCCCGATCCAATGCCTTGACAAGTTTGTTTAAAGAGGTAGAGGTGGGGGCCTTTTATAAGAGGGGAGGAGGGGCACTATTGGAATGTTATAAAATGTTACTTTATATTGAAATGTGTTTTGGATTTAAAAGGACCCACATTGATATATTTCTAGGATAAGGTGATAAGGGTTCGAAATATAGTCATCCAATAGGTCTTTGACAAGTGTATGTCTTGGATTTTACATTATCTTTTAATTTTATTTAAATCGTTCATTAACGAGTTAATCACTGCACCATCATGATGTCATAAATAATTTAATTTATTTAATGTATAAAAATTATAAAAAAATACTAAGATGTAGGAAAACTTTTTATCTTTCTAATGACTATTTATAGTCTAATAGATCATTTATGTAGGAAAAATAATTTTTTTTACTCGGGTGATACAATCCTTGTTATATTTAACTTTCTTTAAAAATAAAAAGATAAAAAGTCATTATCACACAAAAGTGAATCCATGGGGTCCCCAAGTTTGGAACAAGGAATCCCATGGTCGGCCATGACAGAAAAGTAGCATTAGGAAAAATTTTGGGTCATTTTTTATTATTATGATATTATTTTTTTATCATTAACTACCCAATTACTAATTAATCAAGATAATTAAAGATAATTACTGTCGTTACTATTCATAATGTCAAAAAAAAAACGAGTCTTGATTACATAATTTGTACTTTCTGATTCCAAATATGTAATCCATTTTACCAAATTATAAACATAGAAATTGCAATAATTAATTTAAAAATAATTCTCATTGTCAAAACAAATAGCGGGTTTTTTATAAACAATATCTATGAAAAGTTTGTCACTTGCTTATGCTCAATTCCAAAGTGAAATTAATCTCAATGACCAACATTAGATTACATGGTAAAAATATATTTTATTTACACTTAAAATAAAATTAAAAAGATAATAAAACCATATATTTAAATTAGATGAAAAAGCAGTTTTGATGTAAAATGCAGTATTTTTCACTATTCATTAAAAATGATCATTGTCAGAAAAATATCAAAAAATTATCCAATGTAAATTTCAATGTCTGAATCATAAAGAATAAGTTTATATTGACACATAGATCTTATAAAATTGTCAAAAGTTTGATTTAAAAATGGTTTTCCATCAAAAGGCAGTAAAACAATCTTTAAAAAATATTAGTGTCTTCCATGCTTAAGATTGGATTTATTTTCATTTTATGCCTCTAAAAAACTATCTAATTTATATATAGACATAGATAATAATATATATTATTCATTTCTTACTTGGTATTTTACATACTCCCCCCTTTAGAAAATTGTGTCCCCGCAATTTATTTACTTATCGAATAAGTGCAGGTATTTATCCCTCATTGAATTTTCAGATTCCCATGTTGCCTCTTCAGTCATGTGGTTTTTTTCACAAAACCTTTACATGATAAATCACCTTATTCGGTAACAAATGCTCCCTATGGTCAAGAATCTGGACTGGTTGTTCCTCATAATATAGGTTCTCTTCCAACTGAACTACCTCTGGACTCAAAACACGAGATAGATCTGGCATGTATTTCCTTAACATTGAAACATGAAAAATAGTGTGTACTAGAGATAAACTCGGAGGTAAGCCCACTCGGTATGCAACTGATCCAACTCTCTCCAGAATTTCATATGGTTCAATGAACCTTGGACTCAGCTTTCCTTTCTTAGCAAATTGCATCACACTTTTCCATGGTGAAATGTTGAGAAAAATATGATCACCTACCTCAAAAGAGAGATCTTTCCTCCTGTTGTCTGCACAACTCTTCTGCCTACTCTGAGCTGTTCTCATTTATTTCTGTATCAGTAGAACTTTTTTTGCAAACTCTTCTACCAATTCTGGTCCCATCAACTTCCTTTCACCCACTTCATCCCAGAATGATGGAGTTCAACACCACTTCCCATATAATGACTCAAATGGTGCCATCTGTATACTGGAATTAAACTGTTATTATAAGAAAACTGAACCAAAGATAGATGTTGGTCCCAAATTCCATGATAATCCACAGAAGATGCATGTAGAATATCCTCCAATGTCTGTATTGATCATTCTGACTGCCCATCTGATTGAGGATGAAAAGCTTTACTAAAACTTAATTCAGTACCCAACAACTTCTGAAGGCCTTTCCAAAAGTTAGAAGTGAACCTGGGATCATGGTCAGATACAATGGAGAGAGGAACTGCATGTAACCTGATTATCTCTTTAAGATACAAATGGGAAAGTTGATCTAGGGAAAAAGTATCTCGTATAGCAAGGAAATGAGCAGATTTAGTCGAGCGATCAATTATAACACAGATTGCATTATTACCTCAAGGGGTCTTCGGAAATCCCACAATGAAGTCCCTGGATATATCCTCCCATTTCAAATCTGGCACTGGTAAAGGATGAAACATCACTTTGGATAACTTCCACTATGCTTTAACCTATTGACATGACAAACACATCACATTAAAATCAGCAATATCCCTTTTCATTCTATCCCACTAGTAAAACTCCCGAAGACCTCTATACATCTTAGTACTACATGGATGAACTGAAAACGGAGATCTATGAGCATCACATAACAACTCTCTCTTCAACTGTAAATCACAAGGCACACACAATATCTTCCAAAATCTCAAAACAAAATCAATAACAGTGTTGAATTCAGAAAACTTACCCTTTTGAACCAGCTCTACCATTTTCTGCAACTCGGTGTCTTTCTTTTATGCTTGCATAATTCTGTCTGATAGAGAATATTTCACTGATACCTGAAACAAAACAAAAGGACATCCTACACCAACAAATTCTATGCCAATGTTCACAAATCTGTAAACAAAGGATCACGTTCCAAATGCAACATTTTTAATGAAGTATTACTTTTTCGACTCAAATCATCAGCCACTTTATTTGCTTTTCCCGGATGGTAATGAATTGTAAAATCATAATCGTTGATTAATTATAGCCATCTCCTCTGTCTCATGTTTAGTTCTTTCTGAGTGAATATATACTTTAAAATTTTGTGGTCAGTATATATTTCACACTTTACTCCATAAAAATGATGCCTCCAAAATTTTTAAGAGAAAACAACGGCAGAAAATTCCAAATAATGTGTAGGATAATTTACCTCATGAGTTTTCATCTGACGTGAAGCATAACCAATTACCTGATCATTCTGCATTAAGATGCAACCATTTACATTAAATGAAGCATCACTGTAGATAACAAACTCCCCATTCCTGGAAGGTAGTTCCAAAACTAGAGCATTCACCCATCTTCTTTTCAATTCCTGTAAACAATAATCACATTATTTTGTCCAGATAAAAATAACACCCTTCCGATTTAGCTTTGTCATTGGACTAGATAACCGTGAAAATTTTCTATCAATCCTTCGATAATAGCCTGCGAAACCACGAAAACTATAAATCTCAGTTACAGTTGTGGGTCCTGGCCATTCTTCCACAACCTTTATTTTTGCAGGATCACTAGTTATCCCATCTTTAGAAACAATGTGACCAAGGAAAGAAATTTGTTTCAACCAATACTCACACATTCTGAATTTCCCATACAATTTCTTCTCTTTTAAGGTTTTCAAAATAACACTTAAATGTCTTTCATGGTCCTCTTTACTTTTAGAAAACACCAAAATATCATCAATGAAAAAAACCACAAACATATCCAAGAACTCATGGAAAATTCTATTCATAAGGTCCATGAATACAGAAGGTGCATTGGTTAGCCCAAAAGGCATAACTACAAATTCATAATGGCCATATATTGTACGAAACACAGTCTTCAGAATATCTTCTTCCTTTACCTTCAATTGATGGTACCTCAATCTCAGGTCAATCTTTGAAAAATACTGATCTCCCTGGATCTGATCAAAAAAAATCATCGATATGAGGAAAATGATATTTGTTCTTAACAGTGATGTTATTCAAGGATCTATAATGATTTCAAAGTCTCATTGAACTATCTTTCTTTTTAACAAACAAAACAGGATAACCCCATGGAGATGTGCTGGGCCGAATGAAACCTTTCTCTAATAAATCTTGCAATTTCTCCTTCAACTCAAAAAGTTCAATTTGAGCCATTCTATAAGGGGGTTTCAAATTGGCTTAGCATCAGGAACTAAGTCAACAGTAAATTCAACTTCCCGATCTAGTATTATTTTAGGAAACTCATCAGGAAAAACATCAGGATACTCATTTACCACTGGTACATTATTAAACTGAACAGTTCCCTTGTTTACAACAATATGTGCAAGGTAACTTTCATTTCCATATTTTACATGTTTCTCGACCTCTTGATATTTATCAACAGTAAGGTTTCATTCTTGTAGACAAACTGAAAGACTTTCTGAAAAGAAACTTCTTTAGCTCTATAGTCAATCATAGCATGGAAAATAGAGAGCCAATCCATACCCTAGATAACATAAAACTCTACTAGAGGTAAAACAATAAGGTTTCCAAGTAGGTTCATTCCACGGATAAGGATAGGAAGACTCTTATAAATTATTTTTGCCTCAAAATTTCCCTAGGTGTTTTTACCACAAGTTTAGGATTCATTTCTTGGGATGGTATTCCCATTTTACTAGAAAAGTTTTCAGAGATGAAAGAATGTGTAGACCCTGAATTAGATAACACACTAGCATAATCTGACAAAACAAACAAATTACCTGATAGCACTAAATTTGATGACCCAACAACTGCTGAAGTAGTTTCAAAGGATTTCACCACCCCTTTCTACTTGTATTATAAATGATTCCCATCACTCAAGCTATTTGTTGGATTCTCGTTTTCATAGTGACCCATCTCATTGCACTTAAAACATTTCACTAACTGTAAATCAAATTTGTTCTTACCATTACCCAGATCTTTTCTAGTGCAATAACGATCCTTATACCCCCATCTTACCACATGGGTAGCACTTTCCATAATTCATAAGACATTCCTGAGCATGCCTTTTACCACATATATCACAAACTAGAAACATAGTTTTCTTACCACTAGACCTTTTTGAAGAATTCTTCCCTTTCTTCTACAACCTAGGTCTCTTCTTCTGTTGGTTGCTATAGAACACTTAATCATCAGCAAACTCCATTTTCACCTTCTCAGCACATCGAAAAAGATTTTCACAACTTTTTAACTCACAATAAGCCAATTCCCTTTGATATTTTGGCTTTAATTCTAAGTAAAAACAATTGATTTTACTATCAAGGTCTCAGATAAAATTTGGAGCATACCTTTCCAATAGAGTGAACCTCTCTTCAAAAGTTTCCACCGAGTCGTCCTATTTCCATAATTACAAGAATTGTTTCTCTATCCTAAGTCGAACAGCCTTAGGAAAATACTTCTCAAGAAACATACCTTTGAATTCATCCCATTCAAGAGCATCAATCTCATCAGCATCCCTGATTTTTTTTACCATCGACCACTACTGATCTGATTCACCCTCCAAACGGTAAATAGCAAGACTAATTGTTTGATTGTATGAACACCACATGACATCGAAAATCTTTTCTAGTGCTTCAATCCACCCATCATCTCGCACTGGGTCAGATGATCCCCTGAATGATGGGAGATGTTGCCTCATGAAATGTTTCACCACTGACATGTTCCTATGCGGTTGATCTGGCTAATCTCCTACATGGATACCACCTCCATTTATCGCTTGAGTCAACTATGCCATTTATGTAACAAACTATTCAGTTCAAATTCTGACCATCTTAGGATGCTGATTCGGAAGGTCATTTCCTTCTGTATGCATTCCTAGCACTGCTTCCCTGTTTCCTCTGCGGAAAACCATTCTGAACTAACATGTCTTAGATGAAGAAACATGGTAATCAAAAAAATCTATATCATTTCAATTTGACCATAACAAAAAAATATTTTTGGATAATCATTTAATAGAATTATAACTCCTAAAGTTATCTATACTGACCGCTGATACCAACTATAAGGATCCATCCTTAAACAGTACTTAATCATGAGTTACTTCAAGAATACACGTTGAGGATCTTTTCAGGTTTAGAGTTTTAGAGAATTAGATCATAAATCATGCATTACATTCCACATTTAAACAAATTGGTATCATAAAAGCTAGTACTAATTTTTACCATCAATGGAAACATATTTAAAATAAAACATGGATTCTTTCTTGACACGTCCTTGACACTATCATCACATCATGTACCTTTCCCTTGACCTGTGAAAAACATTTCAAAAACTTGGGATGAGCATAAAAATCTTAGTAAGGGATATAAAAGTACGAAATGAAAACATTACTCCTTGTATGAAATAAAAATTTACTCATAAAACATAATCATTTTAACATACCTCATCAAATCATGAATAAATCATAGAAATCATAAGACATAAAGGAAACTTGAGGCATTCATAACATTCTTACGTAGGGAGTAACCCTCATGGTTACGTTTGGAATACCCATCACAGTATATTCCCTAAATATTTTTGGAGAAACCTTATCGTTTAACCCCTTCACATTACCCAATGCATTGGAAATCTATATCGGGCTCACCCTCCCTTAGTTTATCACAAAACCACCCGTCTTCATAACAATTCCCAATAACCATAACATAATTGTATCACATAAAACATGCATAAAGAAACATAAATTTCCAAATTTCAATCACAAGATATCAATCCAACACATTGTTATAATAAAAAAATTATAAAAACCATTATAAATACCAAAATAAAAGAAAAGTAAAACATGGTATCTATTTTTCATTTTAAACAAATGTTATGGCTTGTAGAGGAAGCCGAAACTCAAATAATGGTCACGGCGGCGGGGAAGTCATTGTCGCCGCATACGTACGACAAAAAAAACATTCCTTTTGTTGTTTTGTAAAACAATTCGTATAAAAAATATTCCTTTGGAATAGACATAAAAGTCAAAGGGGTTTACACACCGTATAAAAGAAATATGTGTATAAAACAAAATATGCCTCAATGATTGGAGATTGAGACGAAGTACCATACCTTGGGTCTGACTTGACTCGATCATTCTTTAACGTCCTGAATAATAAACAGGAGTTAATTTATAATTTCTTGAGAAACTTTTCAATTTCATTATTCATTTTATATCACTTATTACCTTGTTATGAACACTATGAAATTATTTATGTTAATAATGGTCGTTTTGTTGATCATTGGTACTTGAGTCAAAAATGAACTCTTTATAATTAAAAGTTGTTCATGTGGTAACATATCGATTATTTCCAGAATTATATTCATGATGTAGATATAATATATATAATATATATCTAGTATATACATGCATTTATAATATTACATAACATTTAGAGGCAAGAAATGAAATTCACCGTTCATGGAGACGGTAAGCCGTACTTACGCATGAACACTACTTTAATTTCTATTTACTAGTTAATGGAATTGAATCATAATGATATAAAGTTATATTATAATTCCAGTATAATAACATATATTATATCATTTACTCCATCCTTTATATGTCCCACATATGGCATTAACGAATCAAATCACTTTGAAGGGGCAGTAGTCTGCACTTCCTAAAATGAAGATATTGCGTTTACCCATAATGGAAGCCATAAAGGTATTCCATAAATAAAAAATATAGAAGCTTATTGAAAACATAAAACTATTATATATCATATATAAATATAGTGACATCTTAATTTCCACCTTGGAATGTGTTATATGAATATTGAACATTCATCGCTTCGTGAGACAGAATTTGCCATCCATGGAAAGAGTATGTTCTTTAACCATTATATGTAGGTGTGTGTAAGTATATCTCGAATAATTCTTATAAAAACATCCTATTATATTTAACATAATATTTTTTTTACAAAATAAATTAATAAAAAGCATTTAGGTGGTTCCAGAAGAAAAATTAAATAGAAGAACATTACATAATACTTTACCTTTAAATCAGGTAACTCCTCTTGGTTTGTACCAAAATGGTTTTTTGATGAGCTTTCTGCCTAATGTAAGGCTTATAGGATGAATAAAGCGATGTGGATAGATAAAATGAGTAGATCTTGTCCGAGCCAATGGCTTGATAAGTGTGTGTAAAGAGGTAGAGGTGGGGGCCTTTTATAAGAGGGGAGGAGGGGCACTATTGGAATGTTATAGAATGTTATTTTATATTGAAATGTTTTTTCGGATTTAAAAGGACCCAAATTGATATATTTAGAGGATAAAGGTGATAAGGGTTCGAAATATTGTAATCCAATAGGTATTCTACAAGTGTATGTCTTAGATTTTACATTATATTTTCATTTTATTTAAATCGTTCATTAATGAGGTAATCGTTGCATCATCATGATGTCATAAATAATTTAATTTATTTAATGTCTAAAAATCATAAAAAAATACTATGATGTATGTAGAGACCCTAAGCCTGACGTACAAGGACATTACATTACTTTTTCGGAATACTTAGTATATAACAAAAACACACACACACACAAGGATCGTATAGGTTTAGTGTCTTTGGAAACTCTGAATACAATCTTCTAATCGTGGTGAAAGATCTTCAACATCTCCCATAAAGATATTCATTTTTTTTCTAAATAATTTCTTTATATCCTGGGGAAAAGAAAACATAAAAGGGTGAGCTCAAATGCTCAGTAAGGTTAAAAAAAGAAATATCAATCACATCATTTTCATAAGAACATAACATTTTGGAAAACATAACCTGCAAAAGAGAGCATAATTTCATAACATGGGATAAATCATAGTAGTGAAATGAAATCACAATAATAATTACTTAAAACATTAAACTTTGTGGCATACACACATAATCATAGAGAATCATTTCTTGTTAGTCAAGACTCATTGCCAAGACTATCTTAGTGGACAAATTCCCTTTCTGAACCGAGTCACCCTCGTTTCAGTCCTGTTTCACTGAACCGGTATAACCTACCACTCCAGCCATGTCTATCTCATGAGATATAAAATCTTTACCCAATGCATTGTAGGGAGATATAGGTCCCACCCATCTTATAATGAATCCTTTATTATGTGTGCCACATAATCATAAATCATACATCATCGCATAACACATGTAACAAAAATGGGATTCTTGAAACATCATGACATCATAAAACAAATCATATATGGAATATGACTTCATAAAAATAATTCCCTCAAAACATAATCAACTCAATGTAATAATAGGGATAAAAACATAACACTATATTATCTTAGATGGAAAATAATTTTGATAAAACATTTGAACTCCATTCTTGAAGAAAATACCCTTTCTACTTCAAAAACACTTTTCTTTTCTTAACATGTCATACAATTATAAACTAAAAGAAGTTGATTAAAAATAAACTTGAAAACTTATAAAGGAAGATTCTTGGAAATAATGTTTTAAAAATCCATTCTTTCCGTATAAGTTAAAAAAACATTCTTCGTACTTTTGTCAGAAAAGTCAAAAAGTACCTCGTACGAAAAACGACAAAAGATTCCTTTCATATTCTTTACTAAAAACTCACCGAATGGTAAAATTGGATTTAAACATTTGTAGGTGGATGTAAATATTATTAAATATTCAGTAAACATGGATTTGGATGATAAAATACACCCCTTTAAATACTAAAGTATAAACAATCTCGGATAAAAATGAGATTGTGATATTTCCCTTACCTTAGGTCTGATTTGCTTTGTATGTGTCCAAAGCTCCTGTATAATGGTTTAAATAATATTATTGACTTATTCCAGAATCATACATATTGATATGATATCATATACGGTCATATTCTTAGCTTCTTATTAGTAATATTTCATTGTTACTTGTTACTCGGGTTGTTATTGCCTTTTATTCTTATGCGAGTTTTGCCGAATAAATTATTATTCTTCTTTTAAGGTTATAGATACCTTATATCCAGAATGTTATTAGTGTAACATATATCATATTTATTCATTCAATTCATATATATAATTACTATTTAATGATTATCATGTAGAACGAGTCGCATCACATCGTGGAGACGGTATTCCGTACGTACGCACGAGCGATGATATTGTTCCCATGATCGTGGAATTGTATTTAAGTGTATTTATACTATTTCAGTATCAATATCACTTTATAATAATCATATATAGTTACACCATTATACCCATCCTTGTAAGGTGATGGTGGAAAATATATTACACCACGGCGTGGAGACGGTATTCCGTACGTACGCACGCGTGGTGATTTCATTTTTTCGTAGGATGGATAGAAGGTGAATTAGAGTTGTTTCATATTTATAATAACATATCAGTATGTAAGTAATACTGGTGTTATTACTTTATCATGAAACAACTAAAGATGAAGAAGTTGAAGGAGAAAGAAATTAAAAAGATCGGTAATGGATATTACCTCTTCTTTAGAACGCCTCTTTGAATCCTCCACTTAGGGAACTAAGATTGGTCTTTTAAGAAGACCAGGACCTATAGGATTATTCTAGGGAAGTGGGGAAGGGATTTTGGCAGGGTTTGGCCGAGCTTGAGTGCTCAAATTGGTGTGAGGAGGAGGGGGAGGAGGTCCCCTTTTATAAGGGATGAGAGGGGCACCTTAGGAATATCTCAAAATATTATGTTATATTAAAGTCAAAATCGGTTTATAATGGTTCCAAAGGGTCTTATTTCGAAGGTAAAGTGGGGATGGGTCGAAATCCTATTATCCAATAGGATTTAGACAAGTTTAGGTTATTATTTTAAACTTATCAATTAGATTTAACTCTAAGTTAAATAATTTAACTTTTACCGGGACTTTTTGTTTTCTTACACTATATGGTTAATACACTTACTATAACATTCAAAACGAACCCCAAGTTGTTTATTATTAATATATATATCCTTATATAAGTCATTTGGACGAACCATAGATTTTTAGGAATAAAATAACAATTAATAATATAATATTTGTTTTAAAAACTATTTTATGTCAATTTTGACACTATTTAGTAATTGTTTTTTGTGAAAATCCTAACAGATTGATAAGTTAGAAGAAAGTTAATTAAATCAATACTAACATGTCATATTAACCTAAAAAATTATTTTAATTCATAAAAAGTCTCAAATTATATTTATTTGGGTATTTATAACATCAATTGTGTCAATATTTCATTAATAAGATAATTAATACATCATCGTTGTGTCATAAATAAATTATATTATTTAATGTCTAAAAATTACAAATAATGTACCATTATGTATGAAATATTTTTATCTTTATAATTAATATTTATAGTGGAATTTATCTTATGTATAACCCCATATTAAAAATGTTTTAGTAAATAAACTTTGATTTTAACTCTTTTAACCCTTCTTTAAATAAATTAATAATAAATGTCCTAATCTAATCCAAGTGGGCCTAAATGGTAATATGTTATTACTAATCTTGTTTTTGGTCGAATTACACTTATCCAATAGAATTTGGACATGTCTTAGGGTAATAATAATATCATTTTTACACTTAATTACCCTATTTACTTTTAACCGTGGTAAAAAAAAGTAAAAACGTACTATTCACCAAAAAATTATTTTAATCTCATTGAACCACATTTTACTTACTAACATCAACCTTGTCTCTCGGATTTTTGAAATTCCACTCACAGAAGCGGTAAAATTATGTTTTATGAAAAATTCAGTTTTTTTTAACTACCACTAAGTGGTTTCACTATTCATCAAAAAATTGAATGTTTTTAGAAAAATACCAAAATTTCACCCTAGGCTAATTTCGGTATTCCGAATCCAAAAATGAGGTCCATTTTGAAAGATAAAATTTCAAAAAGTTGTTATTACTATTCATAACGGCTAGTTTTAATAATATTTTAATAGCATATCATTGTTTAATGAAACAAGGTATTGCGTACTACGCATGCTATCGAGGAAGGTCGCGATTGCGTGTCATGAAAGGCAAGTAAAGGATATGTGTTGTGCAAGCTCCTTTCAGTGTAGCGTACAACACAAGACATTAATGAAATTAAAAAGAATATTTTTCATAAAATCTCGGGGTGTTACATTCTACCCCCTTAAAATGAATTTCGCCCTCAAAATTCGTCAGGGTTATAAATGGTTTACTACTTGAATGTTTCTTTAATAGAAACCCACATCGTAAAAAGGAATACCAAAACCAATTTTTAGAAACAAAAGTATGAAACGTAATGGTTACCCAAATAAACTAATCACTGGGTTTCCACATTGGTGAAAATATGGATATGGAAGAAAAATCTAACCATCATGTTCTGATGGAGAGTGGTAGAGAACATGGCTATGGAAAAGCTAGCAATCACAAATCCATAAATTTTTGATGGTCTAAGGTACTATCTGATTAATAAGATATAAGAGCACTAGGACAACATTTTTGGTTTTCAAGATCGTTTCCCTAAAGTTGAAGAATTTGAATTAGAATAAATACTTACTTTATTTTGGTACAATCTCACTGTTGTTCGTGCCTTGAACAATTTCCACTTCATCTCTTAAATAAATGAAGCTGAATTTGTTATTCGTGAAGTGTTAGTATGACAGGTCATTCCATCTGTCTCAAACAAAAGGTTAGCATAAGTCATTATTTAGTGAGACTAATCATATATAGTTCCTAAAATGGACATATACTTCATATATCATACCGCATAATAAAATAAAACTAGTTTCTACTAAACAGGGACTTCTTGTAGGCCAGTGGTAGGCGATAAAGGCCCGTCACACTTCGGTTGTGGGTTCGATTCCCACGGCCTTGTCCGACGCGATGGGTTGTCGCCCGTCCTGCAGGTTGTCCTTTTTCTAAAACTATATTATTATAAAATCCCATCAATAATATCAAAAAACTTCTATCCTTAAACAATAATATCTTATGTACAACATAATCCATTCCAATCTTTAGGCTTATCCATAATACTGCATTCCACTCTCATAATATAGTGAAAACAATTACCAGAGATTTAATACCATCGTTGATCCCCATATATCATAAGATATGTCTTGTTGGTCACATTCCAATCATGTGAATACCTTAATCATGTATTCTCTTGAAAAATGAATACCAATTTAACCATAGTGAAAACATGAATTCTGTCAAAAGTTATCTCTTTCCACATACCAAAATCCAAAAATTCTATATACTCAAACCATGATATCACTTAGTCCTTATATCAATCATGAACTCATGAATACTGCCAAACATTTCATTTTCTCTTTATCACTACATTATGCGCATATCATCCACTTTCCAAAAAATATCTGAATAACCTTTCATTGTTACTCATACCATTCATCATAAACATTCAAAACTTAATGAAAGACAATAGTGTTACAATCCTTAGATGTCTTTTTATTCTATAGTACAACGTTACACTTGATAAACATGTAATCATTCCACTACCTTCTTAAACCATTGACTGAGCTTCATCAATTCTTTCATCTCACATATCATTTGTAGTCTCTTCATCATCATCAACAAAAATACTACCCCTACGACCATACTGATTCTCTTCATGAGACATTCCCTTAGGGAATTGGTTTGCATAATTCCCGTACATTCCACATTTAAAACATTTAACCATTGTTGATGTCGTAGCAATACCATTAACCTCATCCATGGTGTTAACTGAAACTTTTCCATTGCACTTACTGGCTTTGTGTCCTTCTTTTCCACACCCAAAGCATCTTCCAGTTCCTTTGAAACATTCTCCTTGATGCCTCTTCCCACATGATTTACATAGGGGAAATTGAAATTTCGTTTCTCTATGATCATCATGAAACTCCATCTTTCTCTTATTAGCCGAGTCAGGAAACTTACCAAATTTTACTTTATTGATCATATTATGTGATTGCTGATTTGGCATAATAATGATGTTTGGACTTCCAAATCCCATTTCATTTGATTTCTTATGAAGAATATCATTCCATTGTCAATCATATCCTCCATTATCGTGAATCATCTTGTTTCCAGCGATTTTCTGAAACCCAAAAAGAATAGTGTGAGATGAAAAAATCATAATAAAGGGGGAGTAACTTCAATATCTAACATCTTAGGTTAAATTCTATGATCGTTACCGTAGTGCTAGGACTATATCCTATATGTATACCTATCCTTAGGGACATCCCTATACATACCTTAGAAATATCTCTAGGGATCTCACTAACGTTTTCGCGTCCTAGTTTCCAAAGGTTGACTAAACCATTCCTCTGATACCAACTGTAGAGACCCTAAGCCTGACGTACAAAGACATTAAATTAATTTTTTGGAATACTTAGTACATAACAAAAACAAACACAAACAAGGATCGTATAGGTTTAGTGTCTTTGGAAACTCGGAATGTAATTTTCTAATCGTGGTGAAAGATCTTCAAAATCTCCCATAAAGATCTTCCTTTTTTTACCTAAATCCTTTCTTTATATCCTGGGGAAAAGAAAACATAAAAGGGTGAGCTGGAATTCTCAGTAAGGGTAAACAAAAGAAATATCAATCACATCATTTTCATAAGAACATAACATTTTGGAAAACTTAACCTGCAAAAGAGAGCATAATTTCATAACATGGGATAAATCATAGTAGTGAAATGAAATCACAATAATCATAACATAAAACATTAAACTTTGTGGCATACACACATAATCATAGAGAATCATTTCTTGTTAGTCAAGACCCATTGCCAAGACTATCTTAGTGGACAAAGTCCCTTTCTGAACCGAGTCACCCTCGTTTCAGTCCTATTTCACTGAACTGGTATAACCTATCATTCCAGCCATGTCTATCTCATGAGATATAAAATCATTACCCAATGCATTGGAGGGAGATATAGGTCCCACCCATCTTATAATGAATCCTTTCTTATGTGTCCCACATAATCATAAATCATACATCATCGCATAACACATGTAACAAAAATGGGAATCTTGAAACATCATGACATCATAAAACAAATCATATAAGGAATATGACTTCATAAAAATAATTCCCTCAAAACATAATAAACTCAATGTAATAATTGGGATAAAAACAAAACCCTATACTATCTTAGATGGAAAATAATTTTGATAAAACATTTGAACTCCATTCTTGAGGAAAATATCCTTTCTACTTCAAAAACACTTTTCTTTTCTTAACATGTCATACAATTATAAACTAAAATAAGTTGATTAAAAATAAACTTGAAAACTTATAAAGGAATATTCTTGGAAATAATGTTTTAAAAATCCATTCTTTCAGTATAAGTTAAAAAAACATTATTCGTACTTTTGTCGAAAAAGTCAAAAAGTACCTCGTACGAAAAACGACAAAAGATTCCTTTAATAATCTTTACTAAAAACTCACCGAATGGTAAAATTGGATTTAAACATTTGTAGGTGGATGTAAATAATATTACATATTCAGTAAAAATGGATGTGGATTGTAACAGCCCAAGATTTTATGAAAAATATTCTTTTTAATTTTATTAATGTCTTGTGTGGTACGCTACACCAAAAGGAGCTTGCACAACATGCATCCTTGACTTGCCTTGCATTACACGCAATCGCAACCTTCCTCGATAGTGTGTGTAGTACGCAATAACGAGTTTCACTAAACAGCGATATGCTATTAAAACTAGCCGTTATGAATAGTAATAACCACTTTTTGAAATTTTGTAAATTTTATTTTTCAAAATGGATTTCATTTTTGGATTCGGAGTATCGAATTTAGCCTAAGGTGAAATTTTGGTACATTTCGGATAACTTTCATATTCTGATGAATAGTGAAAATTACTAAATTATAATTAAAAACAACTTTTTAATCGAAATAATTAATAGTGATAAATTATTAATTTGAGTGGTTTTAAAGTATATTTAGAATATTTTTTTACAATTTAATACAATGTTGGTCATTGGACGTAATTTCACATTTAAACCTGACATAAACAAGTGTCAATCTTTTGATAGATATTGTTTCGTAAAAACACGCTATTTGTTTTAATAGCGGGATTTAATTATAAAATTAATTAATTCAACTTCTATGTTATGAATTTGGTAAAATAGACTTCATTTTTGAATTCGGAATATGAAATATAGCTTAGGATGAAATTTTGGCATTTTTCTGAAAACTTTCAATTTTTGATGAATAGTGAAACCACTAAGTGGTAGGTTAAAAACTGAATTTTGCATAAAACTTAATTTTACCACTTCTGTGAATGGAATTTCGAAAATCCGAGGGACACGGTTAATATCAAGGACTAAAATGTGGTTCAATGAGATGAAAATAATTTTTGGTGAATAGTAACTTTTTACTTTTTTTTACCGCGGTTAATAGTAAATAGGGTAACTAAGGGTAAATATGATATTACTATTACCCTAACACCTGTCCTAATTCTATTGGACAAGTGTAATGCGACCAAAAACAAACTTAGGAATAAAATATGACCATTTAGGCCCACTTGGATTAGATTAGGACATTTATTATGAATTTATTTAAAGAAGGGTTAAAATAGTTAAAATCAAAGTTTAATAAGTAAATAATTTTTAATATGGGGTTATACATAAGATAAATTCGATTTTAAATATTCATTAGAAAGATAAAAAGATTTCCTACATGATGGTATTTTATTTGTAATTTTTAGACATCAAATAATTTAATTTATTTATAACACAACGATGATGCAGTAATTATCTTATTAATGAAATATTGACATAATTGATGTTATAAACACCAAAATAAATGTAATTTGAGATTTTTTTATGAATTCCACTACTTTTCTAGGTTACTATGATATATTAATGTTGATTTAATCAACTTGGTTCGAACATATAATTCTGTTATGACTTTCACAAAAATCATATATCAAATAGTGTCAAAATTGACACAAAATAGTTTTTAAATCAAATATTATATTATTAATTGTTATTTTATTCCTAAAAATCTAAGGTTCGGCCAAATGAATTAGATAAGGATATATATATTAATAATAAACAATTTGTGGTTCGTTTGGCATGTTATAGTAAGTTTATTAACCATATAGTGAAAGAAAACAAAAAGACACGGTAAAAGTTAAATTATTTAACTTAGAGTTAAATATAATTGATAAGGTTTAAAATAATATCCAAACATGTCTAAATTTGATTGGTTGATGATATTACAACCCTATCTCATCTAATCTTCGAATATTAGTCATTTTTGGAGGTTTTTAAGTGGGGTTAGATTTATTATAAATTAATATTTTTAAGAATTCCTAAGGTGCCCCTCTCCTCCATTATAAAAGGGCACCTCCTCCCCCTCCTCCTCACACCAATTTTGAGCACTCAAGCTCGGCCAACCCCTGCCATTTTCTCCTCTCCACTTTCCTAGAATAATCCTAGAGGTTCTGGTCTTCTCCAAAGACCAATCTTAGTTCTTTAAGTGGAGGATTCAAAGAGGCGTTCCAAAGAAGAGGTAATATCCATTACCGATCTTTTCAATTTCTTTCTTCTTCAACTTCTTCTTCTTTAGTTGTTTCATGATAAAGTAATAACATCAGTATTACTTACATACTGATATGTTATTATAAATATGAAACAACCCTAATTCACCTTCTATCCATCCTACGGAAAAATGAAATCACCGCGCGTGCGTACGTACGGAATACCGTCTCCACGCCGTGGTGTAATCTATTTTCCACCATCACCTTACAAGGATGGGTATAATGGTGTAATGAGTAACTACATATGATTATTATGAAGTAATATTGATACTGAAATAATATATATATACTCCAATACAATTCCACGATCATAGGAACGATATCATCACTCGTGCGTACGTACGGAATACCGTCTCCACGATGTGATGCGACTCGTTCTACATGATCTTCATTTCATAATGATTATATAAATGAATTGAATGAATGAATATGGTATATACTACACTAATACCATTCTGGAAATGAATTATCTATAACCTAAAGATAAGAATAAGAATTTATTCGACAAAACACGCATAAGAACAAAAAGTTATAAAGACCCGAGTAACAAGTAACAATGAAATATTACTAACAAGAAGCTAATAATATGACCATATATGATATCATATCAATATGTATGATTCTGGAATAAGTCAATAACATTATTTAAACCATTATACAGGAGCTTCGGACACGTACAAAGCTAATCGGATCTAAGGTAAGGGAAATATCACAATCTCATTTTTATCCGAGATTGTTTATTCGTAAGTATTTACTGGGGTGTATTTTATCATCCACATCCATGTTCCCTCAATATGTAATATTATTTCCATCCACCTACAATTGTTTAAATCCAATTTTACCCTTCTATGAGTTTTTAGTAAAGGATATGAAAGGAATCTTTTTTCGTTTTTCGTACGAGGTACTTTTTGACTTTTCCGACAAAAGTACGAAGAATGTTTTTTTTAACTTATACGGCACGAACAGATTTATACTGTTTTATAAATCCTTATTTTCATGAAGCTTCCTCTAAAAGATTTCATGACTATTTTCAATAAAATCTCTTTCTTTTAAAATTGCATGATGTTTTGTAAAAGAAATTGATTTTGAAGAAGAAAGGATATTTTCCTCAAGAATTCAATTCAAGTGTTTTATCAAAATTATTTTCCATATAAGATAATAAAGGGTTCTGTTTCTATCCATATTTTTACATTGATTTGACTATGTTGTGATGAAATTATGTTTATGAATTCCTTTATCTTATATGAATGGTTTTATGATGTCATGTTGTTTAAGAATCCCATTTTTATTACATGGGTTATGCAATGATGTATGATTTATGATTTTGTGGCACACATAAGAAAGGATTCATTAAGAGATGGGTGGGACCTATATCTCCCTCCAATGCATTGGGTAAAGATTTTATATCTCATGAGATAGACATGGCTGGAACGGAAGGTTATTTCGGTTCAGTGATACAGGACTGAAACGAGGAGTGAACTCGGTTCAGAAAGGGACTTTGTCCACTAAGATAGTCTTGGCAATGAGTCATGACTAACAAGAAATGATTTTCCATGATTATGTGTGCATGCCACAAAGTTTCAAGTTTCATGTTATGATTATGGGGATCTCATTTTCACTTCTATGATTTGTTCCATGTTAAGATATTATGATCTCTTTTGCAGGTTGTGATTTTCAAGAAGATATGATATGATTTTTATTTCTTTTGTATACCCTTACTGAGCATTTGAGCTCACCCTTTTATGTTTTCTTTTCCCCAGGATATAAAGAAAGGTTTTAGGTAAAAAAAATGGAAGATCTTTACGGGAGATATTGAAGATCTTTCACCAGGATTAGAAGATTATGTTCCGAGTTTCCAAAGACACTAAACTATTACGATCCTTTAGTGTGTGTTTTTGTTATGTACTAAGTATTCCGCAAATGTAATGTAATGTCCATGTACGTCAGGATACGGGTCTCTACAGTTGGTATCAGAGGAAAGGTTTAGTCAACCTTTGGAAACTAGGATGAGAAAACATTAGTGAGATCCCTAGAGATATTTCTAAGGTATGTCTAGGGATGTCCCTAGGGATAAGTATACGTATAGGTTATAGTAATATAATTACGCTAACGATCATAGAATTAAACCTAAGATGTTGGATATTGAAGGTACTACCCCTTTATTATGTTGTTTTCCCTAGCATGATTTTTGCCTCTCACACTATTCTTTTTGGGTTTTAGACAATGGCTGGAACCCGAAGGAACCGTGTTAATGCGGAATGTGATGGGCAATGCAATGATTGTACCCCTGATCAACCAAACGATATAGGAGCTGGAATGCAAAATCTTGTAGCCATGCTCACACAACTTTCTCAAGCTATGAATCATGCAGGACTTCCAAACGAGCAAAGGAAGGAGCAACATTCTGTTGAATCCTTCATGAGGCAGCGTCCACCTTCTTTCAGTGGGTCTACCGATCCATTAGTTTCTGAACAATGGATTAGTACTACTGAAAAGATATTTTCAGTTCTTCAATGTTCTGAACATGATAAAGTCATCCTAGTAGTGTATCGTTTGGAAGGAGATGCTGATCAATGGTGGAATCTTGTTAAGAATACAAGGCAAAGGGATGAAATTGAGTCCATGGAATGGGACGAGTTCAAGAACTTGTTTTTCAGTAAGTACTTCCCTCATATTCTTCGAACAAAGATGGAAAAGGAGTTTATTGAGCTGAAGCAGAAGGATGATGAATCTGTTGGTATATATGAAGCGAATTTTACAAGACTTGCAAGGTATGCATCTGGCATTATCATCCAACCTGAAAGTAAAGTTGATCGATTTTTCAGTGGCTTAAAACCAAGTCTTCGAAGGGCATTAGCTATAAGAGACTTCAGCAGCTATGAAGAAATTGTGCGTTGTGCTATCAAGGTAGAAATGGAAGTTGGTGTTACATATCCATCTCATGGTTTTGACAAGAAACGAAAGATGGAGTTCAAGGAGAAATCTCATAATAATGGTGAAAAGAAGATGAATGTTTCCTTATGCACAAAGTGTGGAAAGAAGCATGGTGGAGATTGTCTTAAAGGAACTAGAAAATGTTTTAAGTGTGGAAAAGAAGGTCATCGAGCAGCTGAGTGTCGAAGTAATGGAAAAAGGGTTTCTAATGATGTCAATAAAGCAAACACTGCAGAGAACGCACCGCCAACACTTCAATGCTTCAAGTGCAAGGAAATGGGGCATTATGCTAATAATTGCCCTAATCCAAGGGTTAGTGATGATCAACATGAGCAACCACTGAAGGCAAAGGACAAAGGGAAATCACATGCGATCACTATTGGTAATGTTGAATATGACAACGATGTGGTGGAATGATTAAGTGTTTATGTAATGGGATTCCAAAATAATGTTGTATCATTGAGTATTGCAATATTTATTGATGTGGTATTCAAAGTGATTGAGATATTTTTTGGAAATAACATGATATGCGCATAATGAAGATGAGAAAATGAAATGTTTAATAGTATTCATGAGATCATGATTGATATAAGGACTAAGTGATATCATGGTTTGAGTATATAGAATTTTGAGGATTTTGGTATGTGGAAAGTGTTAACTTTTAACTGCACTCATGTTTTCACTAAGGTATTCATGAGAATACACGATTAAAGACTTTGAATGTTTGGAATGTGACCAACAAGACATATCTTATGATATGTGGGGATCAACGACAGTATTAAATCTCTGGTAATCGTTGTCACTATATTATGAGAGTGGACTGCAGTATTATAAGCCTAAAGATTAGACTGGATTATGTTGGACATAAGTTAGTATTGTTTAAGGATAGAAGATTTTCGATATTATGGATGGGATGTTATAGTAACGTAGTTTTAGAAAAAGGGACAACCTGCAGGACGGGCGACAGCCCATCGCTTCGGACAAGGCTGTAGGAATCGAACCCACAACCGAAGTGCGACTGGCCTTTATCGCCTACCACTGACCTACAGGAAGTCCCTATTTAGTAGAAACTAGTTTTATTATATTAAGCAGTATGATATATGAAGTATAAGTCCATTTTAGGAACCATATATGATTAATCTCACTATAGATCGATTTATGCATATAATTTTTGCTAACCATTTGTTTGAGACAGATGGAATGACCCGTCATTCTATCACATTATCTGCTAACACTTCACGAATAACAAATTCAACTTCATTTATTTAAGAGATGAAGTGGAAATTGTTCAAGGCACGAACAACAGTGAGATTGTACCAAAATAAAGTAAGTATTTATTCTAATTCAAATTTTCAACTTTAGGGAAATGATCTTGAAAACCAAAAATGATGTCCTAGTGATCTTATACCTGAGGAATCAGATGGTACATTATATCATCACAAATTTATGGATTTGTGATTTTTGGCTTTTCCATAGCCATGTTCTCTACCACTCTCCATCAGAACATGATGGTTAGATTTTTCTTCCATATCCATATTTTTACCTATGTGGAAACCCAACAATTAGTTTATTTGGGTAATCGTTACATTTCATACTTTAGTTTTTAAAGCCAAGTTTTGGTATTCCTTTTTACAATGTGGGAAACTTTCGAATAGAAAACCATTTATAACCCCGACGAATTTCGAGGGCGAAATTCATTTTAAGGGGGGTAGAATGTAACAGCCCAAGATTTTATGAAAAATATTCTTTTTAATTTTATTAATGTCTTGTGTGGTACGCTACACCAAAAGGAGCTTGCACAACACGCATCCTTGACTTGCCTTGCATTACACGCAATCGCAACCTTCCTCGATAGTGTGTGTAGTACGCAATAACGAGTTTCACTAAACAGCGATATGCTATTAAAACTAGCCGTTATGAATAGTAATAACCACTTTTTGAAATTTTGTAAATTTTATTTTTCAAAATGGATTTCATTTTTGGATTCGGAGTATCGAATTTAGCCTAAGGTGAAATTTTGGTACATTTCGGATAACTTTCATATTCTGATGAATAGTGAAAATTACTAAATTATAATTAAAAACAACTTTTTAATCGAAATAATTAATAGTGATAAATTATTAATTTGAGTGGTTTTAAATTATATTTAGAATATATTTTTACAATTTAATACAATGTTGGTCATTGGACGTAATTTCACATTTAAACCTGACATAAACAAGTGTCAATCTTTTGATAGATATTGTTTCGTAAAAACACGCTATTTGTTTTAATAGCGGGATTTAATTATAAAATTAATTAATTCAACTTCTATGTTATGAATTTGGTAAAATAGACTTCATTTTTGAATTCGGAATATGAAATATAGCTTAGGATGAAATTTTGGCATTTTTCTGAAAACTTTCAATTTTTGATGAATAGTGAAACCACTAAGTGGTAGGTTAAAAACTGAATTTTGCATAAAACTTATTTTTACCACTTCTGTGAATGGAATTTTGAAAATCCGAGAGACATGGTTAATATCAAGGACTAAAATGTGGTTCAATGAGATGAAAATAATTTTTGGTGAATAGTAACTTTTTACTTTTTTTTACCGCGGTTAATAGTAAATAGGGTAACTAAGGGTAAATATGATATTACTATTACCCTAACACCTGTCCTAATTCTATTGGACAAGTGTAATTCGACCAAAAACAAACTTAGGAATAAAATATGACCATTTAGGCCCACTTGGATTAGATTAGGACATTTATTATGAATTTATTTAAAGAAGGGTTAAAATAGTTAAAATCAAAGTTTAATAAGTAAATAATTTTTAAGATGGGGTTATACATAAGATAAATTCGATTGTAAATATTCATTAGAAAGCTAAAAAGATTTCCTACATGATGGTATTTTATTTGTAATTTTTAGACATCAAATAATTTAATTTATTTATGACACAACGATGATGCAGTAATTATCTTATTAATGAAATATTGACATAATTGATGTTATAAACACCAAAATAAATGTAATTTGAGATTTTTTATGAATTCCACTACTTTTCTAGGTTACTATGATATATTAATGTTGATTTAATTAACTTGGTTCGAACATATAATTCTGTTATGACTTTCACAAAAATCATATATCAAATAGTGTCAAAATTGACACAAAATAGTTTTTAAATCAAATATTATATTATTAATTGTTATTTTATTCCTAAAAATCTAAGGTTCGGCCAAATGACTTATATAAGGATATATATATTAATAATAAACAATTTGTGGTTCGTTTGGCATGTTATAGTAAGTTTATTAACCATATAGTGAAAGAAAACAAAAAGACACGGTAAAAGTTAAATTATTTAACTTAGAGTTAAATATAATTGATAAGGTTTAAAATAATATCCAAACATGTCTAAATTTGATTGGTTGATGAGATTACAACCCTATCTCATCTAATATTCGAATATTAGTCATTTTTGGAGGTTTTTAAGTGGGGTTAGATTTATTATAAATTAATATTTTTAAGAATTCCTAAGGTGCCCCTCTCCTCCCTTATAAAAGGGCACCTCCTCCCCCTCCTCCTCACACCAATTTTGAGCACTCAAGCTCTGCCAACCCCTGCCATTTTCTCCTCTCCACTTTCCTAGAATAATCCTAGAGGTTCTGGTCTTCTCCAAAGACCAATCTTAGTTCCTTAAGTGGAGGATTCAAAGAGGCGTTCCAAAGAAGAGGTAATATCCATTACCGATCTTTTCAATTTCTTTCTTCTTCAACTTCTTCTTATTTAGTTGTTTCATGATAAAGTAATAACATCAGTATTACTTACATACTGATATGTTATTATAAATATGAAACAACCCTAATTCACCTTCTATCCATCCTACGGAAAAATGAAATCACCGCGCGTGCGTACGTACGGAATACCGTCTCCACGCCGTGGTGTAATCTATTTTCCACCATCACCTTACAAGGATGGGTATAATGGTGTAATGAGTAACTACATATGATTATTATGAAGTAATATTGATACTGAAATAATATATATATACTCCAATACAATTCCACGATCATAGGAATGATATCATCACTCGTGCGTACGTACGGAATACCGTCTCCACGATGTGATGCGACTCGTTCTACATGATCTTCATTTCATAATGATTATATAAATGAATTGAATGAATGAATATGGTATATAATACACTAATACCATTCTGGAAATGAATTATCTATAACCTAAAGATAAGAATAAGAATTTATTCGACAAAACACGCATAAGAACAAAAAGTTATAAAGACCCGAGTAACAAGTAACAATGAAATATTACTAACAAGAAGCTAATAATATGACCATATATGATATCATATCAATATGTATGATTCTGGAATAAGTCAATAACATTATTTAAACCATTATACAGGAGCTTCGGACACGTACAAAGCTAATCGGACCTAAGGTAAGGGAAATATCACAATCTCATTTTTATCCGAGATTGTTTATTCGTAAGTATTTACTGGGGTGTATTTTATCATCCACATCCATGTTCCCTCAATATGTAATATTATTTCCATCCACCTACAATTGTTTAAATCCAATTTTACCCTTCTATGAGTTTTTAGTAAAGGATATGAAAGGAATCTTTTTTCGTTTTTCGTACGAGGTACTTTTTGACTTTTCCGACAAAAGTACGAAGAATGTTTTTTTTAACTTATACGGCACGAACAGATTTATACTGTTTTATAAATCCTTATTTTCATGAAGCTTCCTCTAAAAGATTTCATGACTATTTTCAATAAAATCTCTTTCTTTTAAAATTGCATGATGTTTTGTAAAAGAAATTGATTTTGAAGAAGAAAGGATATTTTCCTCAAGAATTCAATTCAAGTGTTTTATCAAAATTATTTTCCATATAAGATAATAAAGGGTTCTGTTTCTATCCATATTTTTACATTGATTTGACTATGTTGTGATGAAATTATGTTTATGAATTCCTTTATCTTATATGAATGGTTTTATGATGTCATGTTGTTTAAGAATCCCATTTTTATTACATGGGTTATGCAATGATGTATGATTTATGATTTTGTGGCACACATAAGAAAGGATTCATTAAGAGATGGGTGGGACCTATATCTCCCTCCAATGCATTGGGTAAAGATTTTATATCTCATGAGATAGACATGGCTGGAACGGAAGGTTATTTCGGTTCAGTGATACAGGACTGAAACGAGGAGTGAACTCGGTTCAGAAAGGGACTTTGTCCACTAAGATAGTCTTGGCAATGAGTCATGACTAACAAGAAATGATTTTCCATGATTATGTGTGCATGCCACAAAGTTTCAAGTTTCATGTTATGATTATGGGGATCTCATTTTCACTTCTATGATTTGTTCCATGTTAAGATATTATGATCTCTTTTGCAGGTTGTGATTTTCAAGAAGATATGATATGATTTTTATTTCTTTTGTATACCCTTACTGAGCATTAGAGCTCACCCTTTTATGTTTTCTTTTCCCCAGGATATAAAGAAAGGTTTTAGGTAAAAGAAAATGGAAGATCTTTACGGGAGATATTGAAGATCTTTCACCAGGATTAGAAGATTATGTTCCGAGTTTCCAAAGACACTAAACTATTACGATCCTTTAGTGTGTGTTTTTGTTATGTACTAAGTATTCCGCAAATGTAATGTAATGTCCATGTACGTCAGGATACAGGTCTCTACATGGATGATAAAATACACCCCAGTAAATACTAAAGTATAAACAATCTCGGACAAAAATGAGAATGTGATATTTCCCTTACCTTAGGTCCGATTTTCTTTGTACGTGTCCGAAGCTCCTGTATAATGGTTTAAATAATGTTATTGACTTATTCCAGAATCATAAATATTGATATGATATCATATATGGTCATATTATTAGCTTATTATTAGTAATATTTCATTGTTACTTGTTACTCGGGTCTTTATTGCCTTTTGTTCTTATGCGAGTTTGGCCGAATAAATTCTTATTCTTCTTTTAAGGTTATATATACCTTATATCCAGAATGGTATTAGTGTAACATATATCATATTTAATCATTCAATTCATTTATATAATTACTATGTAATGATGATCATGTAGAACGAGTCACATCACATCATGGAGACGTTATTCCGTATGTACGCACGAGCGATGATATTGTTCCCATGATCGTGGAATTGTATTTAGGTGTATTTATACTATTTCAGTATCAATATCACATTATAATAATTATATATAGTTACTCATTACACCATTATACCCATCCTTGTAAGGTGATGGTGGAAAATAGAGTACACCACGGCGTGGAGACGGTATTCCGTACGTACGCACGCGCGGTGATTTCATTTTTCCGTAGGATGGATAGAAGGTGAATTAGGGTTGTTTCATATTTATAATAACATATCAGTATGTAAGTAATACTGATGTTATTACTTTATCATGAAACAACTAATGAAGAAGAAGTTGAAGAAGAAATAAATTGAAAAGACCGGTAATGGATATTACCTCTTCTTTGAAACGTCTCTTTGAATCCTCCACATAGGGAACTCAGATTGGTCTTTGAAGAAGAGCAGGACCTATAGGATTATTCTAGGGAAGTGTAGAAGGGGTTTTGGCAGGGGTTGGCCGAGCATTAGTGCTCAAATTGGTGTGAGGAGGAGGGGGAGGAGTTCCCCTTTTATAAGGGAGGAGAGGGGCACCTTAGGAATATCTCAAAATATTATTTTATATTAAAGTCAAAATCGGTTTATAATGGTTCCAAAGGGTCTTATTTCGAAGGTAAAGTGGGGATGGGTCGAAATCCTATCAACCAATAGGATTTGGACAAGTTTAGGTTATTATTTTAACCTTATCAATTAAATTTCACTCTAAGTTAAATAATTTAACTTTTACCGTGACTTTTTGTTTTCTTACACTATATGGTTAATACACTTAATATAACATGCCAAAAGAACCTCAAGTTGTTTATTATTAATATATATATCCTTATCTATGTCATTTTGCCGAACCATAGATTTTTAGGAATAAAATAACAATTAATAATATAATATTTTTTTTAAAAACTATTTTATTTCAATTTTGACACTATTTAGTAATTGATTTTTTTGAAACTAATAACAGAATGATAAGTTCGAACAAAGTTAAATAAATCAATAATAACATGTCATATTAACCTATAAAATTAGTGTAATTCATAAAAAGTCCCAAATTATATTTATTTGGGTATTTATAACATCAATTATGTCAATATTTCATTAATAAGATAATTACTACATCATCGTTGTGTCATAAATAAATTAAATTATTGAATGTCTAAAAATTACAAATAAAATACCATTATGTTGGAAATATTTTTATCTTTCTAATGAATATTTATAGTCGAATTTAACTTATGTATAACCCCATATTAAAAATGTTTTAGTAAATAAACTTTGATTTTAACTCTTTTAACCCTTCTTTAAATAAATTAATAATAAATGTCCTAATCTAATCCAAGTGGGCCTAAATGGTCATATTTTATTCCTAAGCTTGTTTTGGCCGAATTAAACTTATCCAATAGAATTTTTATATGTTCTAGGGTAATAATAATATCATTTTTACCCTTAATTACCCTATTTTACTTTTAACCGTGGTAAACAAAGTAAAAAGATATTATTCACCAAAAAATTATTTTCATCTCATTGAACCAAATTTTACTTACTGACATCAACCATGTCTCTCGGATTTTTGAAATTCCACTCACAGAGGCGGTAAAATTAAGTTTTATGAAAAATTCATTTTTTTTAACTACCACTTAGTGGTTTCACTATTCATCAAAAATTGAATGTTTTCAGAAAAATACCAAAATTTCACCCTAGGCTAATTTCAGTATTCCGAATCCAAAAATGAGGTCCATTTTGAAAGATAAAATTTCAAAAAGTGGTTATTACTATTCATAAGTGCTAGTTTTAATAATATTTTAATACCATATCATTTTTTAGTGAAACTCAGTATTGTGTACTACACACGCTATCGAGGAAGGTCGCGATTGCGTGTAATGAAAAGAAAGTCAAGGATGAGTGTTATGCAAGCTCCTTTCGGTGTAGCGTACAACACAAGACATTAATGAAATTAAAAATAATATTTTTCATAAAATCCCGGGGTGTTACAATGTAGGAAAACTATTTATCTTTCCAATGAATATTTATAGTCTAATAGATCATTTATGTAGACAAAATAAATTTTTTTTACTCGGGTGATACATTCTTTGTTATATTTAACTTTCTTTAAAAATAAAAAGATAAAAATTCATTATCACACAAAAGTGATTCCATGGGGTCTCCAAGTTTGGAAAAATCCATCATAAGGTCATCCATGACAGAAAAAGTAGCATTATGACACATGTTGGGGTCATTTTTTATTATTATGATATTATTTTTTTATCCTTAACTACCCGATTACTAATTAATCACGATAATTAAAGATAATTACCATCGTTACAATTCATAATGCCCAAAAAAAGAGTCTTAATTAGATAATTTGGACCTTCTGATTCCAAATATGTAATCCATTTAACCAAATTCTAAACACAGAAATTGCAATAATTATTTTAAAAATAATTCCCGTTGTCAAAACAAATAGCGGGTTTTTTAGAAACAATATCTATGAAATGTTTGGCACTTGTTTATGCCCAATTACAAAGTGAAATTAATCCCAATGATCACCATTGGATTACATGGTAAAAATATATTCTATTTACACTTAAAAACCAATTTAAATGATAATAAAACCATATAATTAAATTAGATGAAAAAGCAGTTTTGATGTAAAATGCAGTATTTTTCACAATTATTAAAAAATGAACATTGTCAGAAAAATACCAAAAAATTATCCAATGCACTGGAGATCTATATTCCCTAAATATCTTCGGATTAACCCTCATGGGTACGTTTAGAATACCCATCACAGTATATTCCCTAAATCTCTTCGGAGAAACCTTAACATTTAACCCCTCCGTGTTACCCAATGAATTGGAGTTCTATATCGGGCTCACCCGCCCTTATTTTATCACGGAACCACCCGTCTTCAAAACAATGCCGAAGAACCATAACATAATCGAATCATATAAAACATGCATAAAGGAGACATAACATTTCCACATTTCAATCACAAGATATCAATACAACACATTGATATAAAAAAACATTATGAAAACCATTTTCAATACCAAAATTAAAAAAAATTGAAACATGGTATTTATTTTTCATTTTAATCAAAATTTATGGCTTGTAGAGGAATCCGAAACTCAAATAATGGTCACGACGGTGGAGAAGTCATTGTCGCTACATACGTATGAAAAAAAAACATTCCTTTTGTCATTTAGTAAAATACATCATATAAAAAAGATTCCTTTTGAATAACATAAAATTCAAAGGGGTTTATACACCATATAAAAGAAATATGTGTATAAAAAAAATATGCCTCAATGAAAGGAGATTGAGATGAAGTCCCACACCTCGGGTCTGACTTGACTCGATCATTCTTTAACATCCTGAATAATAAACATGGGTTAATTTCTACTTTCTTATGAACCTTTTTCAAGTTAATTATTCCTTTTATATCACTTATTACCATGTTATGAACACTATATATTTATTTAGGTTAATAATGGTCGTTTTGTCGATCATTGGTAACTGGGCCAAAAATAAACTCTTTATAATCACAAGTCGTTCATGTGGTAAAATATCACTAATATCCAGAATTATATTCATGATGTAGATATCATATATATAATATATATCTAGTATATAAATTCATTTATAATATTACATAAAATTTAGAGGTAAGAAAAGAAATGCATCGTTCATGGAGACGGTAAGTCGTATGTACGCATGAACGCTACTTTCATTTATATTTCCTAGTTAATGGAATTGAATCATAATGATACAGAGGTATATTATAATTCCTGTATAATACCATATATAATATCATTAACTCCATTGTTTATATGTCCCAATATGGAATTAAAGAATCAAATAACATTGAGGGGGCGGTAGTCCGCACTTTCTAAAATGAAGATATCACGTTTACCCATAATGGAAACCATAAAGGTATGTCATAAATGAAAAATACAGAAGCATAAGAAAAACATAAACATATTATATATCATATATAAATATAGTGACTTATTAATGGCCACCTTTTAAGGTGTTATATGAATATTGAACAATCGTCGTTTCGTGAGGCAGAAATTCGCCATCCATGGAAGGAGTATGTTCTTTAACCATTAGCTGTAGGTGTGTGTAAGTTTTGCTCGAATAATTCTATTAAAAAAATCCTAGTATATTGAAAATACTGGTTTTGATACAAAATAAATAAATAAAAACAGTTTATGGGGTTGGAGAAGGAAAATAAAACAAAAAAAATTATAGAAGACTTTACCTTTAAATTGGGTAACTCCTCGTGGTTTGTAAAAAAAGGGTTTCATAAAGATCTTTCTGCCTAAAGTAAAGCTTATAGTATAAAGAAAGGGATGTGGAGTGATAAAATGAGCCGATCTTGGCCGAGCCAGTGGCTTCAAAAATGTGTGTAAAGAGGTAGTGGTGGGGGCCTTTTATAAGAGGAGAGGAGGGGCACTCTGGGAATGTTATAAAATGTTACTTTATATTGAAATGTATTTCAGATTTAAAAGGTCCCACAATGATATATTTCGAGGATAAAATGATAAGGGTTTGAAATATACTCATTCAATAGGTCTTTGACAAGTTTAAGTCTTAGATTTTACATTATCTTTTCAATTTATTTAAATCGTTCATTAATGAGGTAATCGCTTTATCAAAAAGATGTCATAAATAATTTAATTTATTTAATGTTTAAAAATTATAAAAAAAATACTATGATGTAGGAAAACGATTTAGCTTTCCAATTACTATTTATAGTCGAATATATCATTTACTTAGACAAAATAAAAAATGTTTTACTCGGGTGATACATTCTTTGTTATATTTAACTTTCTTTAAAAATAAAAAGTTAAAAAGTCATTATCACCCGAAAGTGATTCCATGGGGTCCCCAATTTTTTCACAAGGAATATCATGGTAGTCCATGACACAACCAGTGGAATTAGGACACATTTTGGGGTCATTTATTATTATTATGATATTATTTTATTATCCTTAACTACCCAGTTACTATTTAATCAAGATAATTAAAGATAATTACTGTCGTTACTGTTCATAATGTCCAAAAACAAAAGAGTCTTGATTATATAATTTGTTACTTCTGATTCCAAATATGTAATACATTTTACCAAATTCTAAACACATAAATTTCAATAATTAATTTAAAAATAATTCCTGTTGTCAAAACAAATAGCGGGTTTTTTAGAAACAATATCTATAAAACGTTTGGCACTTGTTTATGCCCAATTCCAAAGTGAAATTAATCCCAATGACCACAATTGGATTATACGGTGAAAATATAATCTATTTAAACTTTAAAACCAATTAAAAAGATAATCTAACCATATAATTATATTAGATGATAAATCAGTTTTTATGTAAAATGTAGTGTTTTTCACTATTCATTAAAAAAATGAACATTGTCAGAAAAATACCAAAAAAATATCCAATTTAAATTTCAATGTACAAATCATAAGGAATAAGTTTATTTTGACAAATAGAGCTTACAAAATTTTCAGAAGTTTTATTTAAAAATGGTTTGCCATTAGAAAGCAGTAAAACAATCTTTTAAAAATATTAGTGTATTCAATGCATAAGATTGGATTTATTCTCATTTTAAGCCTTTAAAACACTATATAATTCATAAATAGACATAGATAAGAATATATGTTATTCATTACTTACTTGGGATGTTACAAAAATACTGCCAATCTCGGGGGGCATTTTACAACGCTTGAGCACCCCTTTTTCTGCGCTTTCCCGCACCTCCAGCGCCCGCCCGTACCGCCTACACCCTTTATCAGCGCTAGCCCTCTAAATAACCCTTGCGCGCACACCCCTTCCTCCACCCAGATTTGATCTTGAGACCTCCCCCCGGTGCACCTAAAGCCTTTTCCACTCCCCTATATTGATTTGTTCTCTTATTTCTGATATATCTATTTATTTATATATATATTTAGTTAAAATTTTTCGTATAGTAATATATATTTATATTAATATATATAGTTATATTAATATATATATATATAGTTATATTAATATATATATTTATAGTTATATTAATATATATATTTATAGTTATATTAATATATATATAGTTATATTAATATACATAGTTATATTAATATATATATAGTTATATTAATATATATATAGTTATATTAATATATAGTAGTTATATAAATATTCATATTTTTTTATTTTAAAAAAAATGGATATTAGTTATTATTTAGATATAGCTAATATATTTTATATGTAAATATTTTTAATTATTTTTTTAAAAAAATTAATTTTTAGGTGTGAATATATAAAAAATATGTTCACATAGTTATATATTTGATTATAAATAATAGTGCATTATAAAAAAGGATAAAATTTCAATTACATAATATCAATAATAATGTAATACCCAGGAATAAATTCAGTCCCCACAAAAAAAACCAATAATACCCTCTTAAATGAGGCTGAAAATCCACAAAATATAAAATAAACGGGGTACCCCGACTAAAAACACAGTTTTGGAGGCCTTACGGGGCTCTTATGGCCTCAAAAAAACCATTATCAGTGTAACCCAAGTTATAGAGTCATAGATCTCATCGCAGGCTTCGATTTGATATGTGGTAGAGCTCAGATAAACACCCAGATCAAAAGTTATGGTCGTTTGATGTTTGAGTTTCGTTTTCAACATATTTTGGATCTTTTTTAATTTTTTAATTTTTTTACTCTTAAAATTGTTATTAAATTACTATTACTTACTCCATAATAATTAGCAAATTATTAATATTTTTTTTTATATTTTTATATGCCATTTTCACTTAATATCTTATATATTAATTATAATAAGTGTAAATGATTATTTATAATTATCAAAAATATATTTAAAAATTATATATTATATTTATAACAATATAACTATATTGATATATTTTTATATTAATATTACATTTTTAATTAATTTTTTTAAGTCAAACACTTTAGTAGTGATTTTAAAAAAAGTGCTGGTAAAGGCCCCCCCTTTATCAGCTCTACTAAAAAAGTACTGATAAAGGGGGTCCCTTTATCAATGCTAAAAAAAGCACTGATAAGGGGGTGGGGGCTTTATCAGCACTAAAAAAGTGCTAATAAAGGGTTACTTTTATCAGCAATTTTTTTTAGCGCTGCAAAAGGGACCCCCCTTTATCAGCGCTTTTTCATTAGCGCTGATAAAGGGGTGGCGCTGGCCTTGCCCAGTTTTGTGGTAGTGAAAAAAGAAATGTTAAAAGATCATATATGATATCATATTAATGAATATTATTCTTTAATAATTTAATAACAAATGTTTCACCATTATACATGAGGTTAACCTACCCTCATCCAAGGAAAAGTACATGGTAAGGGTTTATTTCACAATCTCTTCATCATACAAGGTTGTTTATACATAATTATCTACTGGGACCTATTTATCATCCACATCCATGTTTCTTAAAAATTTATTTCAAAACATTCTTACTATTTTTTCAGAATATGGGTTAATGTCATTTATACCATTGTTTGACTTTTTATAAGATTTTTATAAAGAAATCTTTCCATCATTCTCCAAACATGGTATTTTTTAACTTTTCAACAAAATTAAAGTATTAATGTGTTGTTTTCATAACGTATATTGTGGGTGAGGTTATTTTCTACCATTATAAACTCATCTAAGCTTCCATTAAAAGATTATAAAAAAATTTCAATGTAAATGTTTTATTTCAAAATAGAAAGATATATTTTTTTAAAAAGAGTTTTGATTTCATTTATGTCAACATCCTTTAATGGATTTTAATTTTATATGGAGTTCATTTATTATGATACAAAACATCCATATTGTATTGAAGGTTTTGTGATATGTTTGACTTTGGATGTTCAATTTTTATAACATTTAGGAATTATGGTTAAAGTATTGGCATTTCATATTCTTGTTTTAATCTGAATGTTTATGATATGTTTAACCTTTTCATATGAGGAATGTATTGGACTTAGTAAGTGATGGGTGGAGCTCACTATAGCTCCTCGATGCATCAGTAGTTTCATGAGACAAGTTGACCTGGAATTGGCCAAGGCCCTTTCAAAATTTGATTTATGGTTTTGGCCGAGGCCTTAATCAATTTTAGATGTCTTGGCCGAGGCCTTGTAAATATGTTTCAGAATGTCCGGCATTATACATTCCATCATTATGGAAATAATATTGATGGTTCATGTGGTCATTAGACTACTATAATACCCATGATTATCTTTTATTATGGTTTTATTTACTCATCTCATATTCCTTCCATAAAAGTATTCATGTTTATTATTGGTAAATGCGTGTGGTTTCAATTAATCAACATGCTTAATATTTATGTTATCTTCTACTGTATTGCATACCCTTACTGAGCATTTGAGATCATCCCTTTCTTATGTTTCTTTTTCCCAGGATATTAAGAAGTTAGTAATGAGTGACCTGCAGGCATAATCTAGGAGGCTTTGATGATTCTAATGAAATATATTTCGGTTGTATTTCTCTTCAAGCTGTAAAGTTGAACTTATGTATAGATCTTGTTTCCAAGGCTACTAAACCAATTGGTCTTTCAATACTTGATATTTTATTATCATTCCAATGTTATGTAATAATTCACAAACTCTGGGTAACTAGGTCGGGGCGTTACAGTTGGTATTAGAGGAAGTTAACTACAAACCGTGGAAGCTAGATTTAGATAAAATCATATTAGAGTACATAGACTGAAGATGGACTTTGAGGACTAGTATAGAAGAACTTCCTAGACATTTTGGTATTGAAGATATTTTGTGAGTTTTCCGAGAAATACATCCATGTCTAGATACGAGCAGGTAGAGGCGGCTCTGGCACAGATTTATCTAGGGGTAAAACATGAAAACACCTCTTTGAGCTAGACACGAATGGGAACTGGTGCACGACAATGGACCTTGCTGCGCTCTTCGATACGACACTGCCATTGGATATGCATATGATACCCCTCTTTTTATTTATAAACCATTATGAAGTGTTTATGAGTATATGCTTCCTCAATGAAATTTTTTTTATGATTATTGATTATATCCATAAACTGGTCAATTTACGTTAGGCATTTTTCACGTTTGGAATTATGTGTTTTGATCCATAAACCAATCCAGTTTATGAAATTGTTTAGAAATGGAACCTAGTGGAAGGAATGGAAATCGTATCAACACACATACTCATTATAGGGATATCCCTCCTACTCAAGAAAATTATAGTCGAGATGGTAATACAACTGGTGTTGATTAGCTTATCATCATACTAGGACAACTCACTCAGATTATGAATAATAACTATACCTATATGGAGCACCGAGATCCACAGTGTGAAGGATCAATGTCAGATCATTTCATGAGGCAATAACCACCAACATTCAATTGGAGTACAAATCCCTTAGTAGCTGAGCGATGGATAAATTACTTAGAGAAAATATTCCATGCTTTGGGGAGTAGTGAAAGGGAAAAAGTTATCATGGCAGTTTACTGCCTTACTGGAGATGCTAATAAATGGAGGTCATTGATTCAAAACACAAAAGATGATGAGGAAGTATCAAATATGGAATGGAGGGAGTTAAAAGAACTTTTCTTAGAAAAATACTTTTCTCATGACCATCAAGAAGACATGGAAAGGCAATTTCTGAGCCTGAGGAAAAAGGAGGATGAAAATGTCGCAAAGTATGAGGATAACATTACAAGGTTAGGAAGGCATGTTGTAGATTATATACGTAACACATGAATTAAGATTTATCGTTTCATTGATGGGTTAAAAACATTTCTCCGTCGATCATTAGTATCAAAATACTTCTCATAATACGAAGATATTGTCTTGTGTGCTATCAAGACAGAAAATGAACTCTCTAAGTGTTATGACTTGAAATCAAATCAAGAGAAGAAGAGATATGCTGAACACTCCAGTAATGGAAATAAGGAAACAGGGAAGAAGGGAAGAATTGAATTTCAACCATGTGATAATTTCAGAAGGGAGCACCCTGGTTCCTGTCTAAAAGGAACAGGAGTATGCTACAAATGTGGATATAAAGGCCATCTAGCTGGTGATTGTAAAGTAATTGAAGACACTACAAATGTTCAATGCTACAATTACAGAGATATGGGACATTATGCAAATTAATTTCCTAAACTCCAAGGAAACTTACCTCAGAAAAGTCTATGGGAGCCAGGCCAAGCTTATGTTGTTACTACAGTTGATGTTGAATAATTATTATATTTTTGTTTTTGGATTCAAGAACTATATTATGGTTATAAGAATAATATAATATGTATAAGTATTGTACCACAATACTATTTTATTGTGGATTTGAGATTATATGGTTCTATGAAAAGTGAATTAATAGTAAGATACACATTTTTTAAAATACATGGTTGAAGGAAAGGTAATCCTTAATATGGTCATGATAATGAGGTACTGATTTTGGAATAAGAGATGGTTGATTTGAATAAATTATATTGGATATTCTTGACTACCGTGAACTGATTAATGATTTCTATATCCCATCATTGTTGGAGTTTACATAATCATTGGATAGAAGGAGTATATCCAGTATTCTATAAGGAATAAAGGAGCATTAATGTAATCAATAAGATTTTGTGGTAATTCAGGATGTGCAGGGTTTTAAAAGAATACATGATTAAGGTGTTCACATGTTATTATGTGGGAAACAGGATCTTTATTATGTTTATATTTTATAGAAATTTTGTACTGTGAAGTATTTTAGACAACTCTAGTTTGAGATTATTTTTGATTGCCATAAAAGGAAAACCCGGAGGTCAGGCGACAACCCGTCACAACCAGCAAGGCTGCGAGACATGAACCCGCAACTGAAGGGTGACATGGGTGTATCACCTACCACTGGCCCACATGATGTCCTGGAGTGAATAATGTATTTTAAAAAAATGGACTGGTAGATGAATTATAAATTCATTTTTTTAACCCCAAATGAATAGGATAAATAGAATATTTTTTTATGTTCTATTATTTTTAAGGTGAAAGATGAGTTTGTGGTAGATATTAGTTAAAGGATGGAACTTTACTTTTTAACTATATATTCTTATAATTCTCTTATTCTATGAGGAAATTAATTATTATAATTTATTGATGGGATCATAAAACCAAAAATGAGTTATCCTAATACCTTTTGTTTTATTGAACCGATGGTGTTTTAAATCATCATATATTGATGAATTTAAGGCCCTCAATTTTACACATGTTTGTGAATGATGATCTCAATCACTACTTATAAATATTTACATTTTTTCTCCAATTATATGTCACTACTTTCCACCAATGTTCTCGAAAATTAAATCATAATTTTGTGGGGACCCTTTAATTTCTCTTTTCCTCTTATTAAGACTAAATTTAATTAACATAATTTCCAATGTGATTTTTGCCAAAGGTATTTTCTATTTTCAACCTTTTATTTTCAAAAGACAATTTCAAATTTTAAGGATGAAATTTATTGAATTATGGGAGAATGTAACACTAAAAGCTTCCACGGTGCGATTTTCTTTGAATAATACAGTGGTGTGTGTTGTACGAAACTTCGAGTTCTAACACACACCACAACCAATCAAACTAGCTGTTATGAATAGTAATACCCACTTTTTGAAATTGTATACATTTTATCATTCAAAATGGACCTCATATTTGGATTCTTAATATCAAAATTATCTTATGGTGAATTTTTGGTTTTTTTCTGAAAAGGTTCAATTTTTTTTGAATAGTGAAAATCACTAAATTTTAATATAAAACATCATTTTTAATCGAAATAATTAATTATGATAAATTATGAATTTGAGATGTTTTAAAGTATATTTAGAATATATTTTTTCCATTTAAAGAAATGTTGGTCATTGGACATAATTTCACATTTAAAATGGACATAAACAAGTTTCAATTTTTTGATAGTTATTATTTCGTAAAAACACGCTTTTTGTTTTGACAGCAGAAATTAATTTTATATTACATTCTGCCTCTTCTATGTTTTGAATTTTGAAAAATGGATTCCATATTTGGAATTAGGATTTCCAAATTGTGTAAATAGGTAACATTTATTTTTATACATTTTGAATAATAACTTCAGTAAATATTTTATTTACCATGGTTAATGGCTAAATACGGTAAATAAGGGTACAAAATAATATTTTAATAATAATAAATTAGCATAAAATGTGTCCAAACACAATTGGTTGACACATTTCCGACCATGGGCATCTTTGGGTCGATTTTGGGACCCCATGGATCCCCTTGTAAGTGAAATTGACACTTTATATTAATTATGTTATAGTAAATACAAAAATGACATAAGCATATATCTTTTATAGAATCCATTTTTACATAGGGTTATATATGTTATATTTTCGACTATAAATATTCAATAGAAAGGTAAAACAATTTCCTACATAATGGAATTTTATTTATAATTTTTAGACATTGAATAATTAAATTTATTTATGACATAATAATGATTCACAATTTTCTTTATTAATAGAAGAATCAAGTAATTGGTATTATAAATGTTAAAATAAATATAATTTGAATGTTTTGATGACATCCGCAAACATTATTCGTTAATATGACTTGATAGGATTTCTGAATGTAATTTGGTTCTAATTAATAATGTTTTAATGAATTTTAAAAAATCAATTATTAAATAGTGTCAAAATTGAAATAAAATAGTTTTTAAAAACATTATTATATTATTACTTCATATGATATTCCTAAAAATATAAGGTTCAATAAAAGGACATATATAATGATAGGTGTGTCATTAATGGACCACTTGGGAGTCTTTTTGAATTATTTAGTATGTTTATTAACTATATAATTTAAAAAAAAGACATGGTAAATGTAAAACTAATTAACTAAGAGTTAAAACTAAAAGATATGGTTAATAAAGTGACCCAAACAGGTCTAGAATATATTGAATGAAAGGATTCAGACCCATCCCCACCATATACTTTGTATAATCCACTTTTGAGCCATTATAAACCAAATATTAATTTATTATAAATTAATACTTTATGTTTTTTCTAAAGAGCCCCTCCTCCCCCTTATAAAAGGACCTCACTTCTAACCAATTATTAAAACCTTCATAGCCTTTTGGTTCAGACAACCTGTGCCCAAATACCCTCTAAAATATCCTCCCTTAATACTATAGGCATTACTTTAGTCCTAAATCCAACATAAGGATTAATTTTGATCAAATGAAAAGGAAGAACCCAATGAAGAGGTAATGTTTTCACCACCCTTTTTCAAGTTCTTTTCTTATTTGACTTCTTATTTCTTTGTTATTTACACTCTAAAATAAGAAATCCAGTATCTTATATATACTTTGATGTTATTATGAAAATGGTACAACCATATTCATTATTCTATCCATCCTTTGAATGACATGTCACTATTGGTGCGTACATACGGCCTACCGTCTCCACATCATGGTGTAATTGTTATTCAAAACATTATTATTTGGATGGGTATGATAATGATGTTTAATTGATGTAAATAATAAATATAACATGATAATGATTCTATAAATATTATATACCATCCAATTATATATTATTTTAATATCAGAAGAACAATATTGTCTCTCGTGCGTACGTACGGACTACTGTCTCCATGAACGCGATGAGATTCATTCCCCATCGTATCCATTCAAGTCTAATTATCATTTTATGATTAAATTTTTTTAAGGAATTGATATGATTCTGGATATGAATAAGATACAACCTATCCATAACAAACACGACTTAGGTAACAAAACATATAAAATAAAATGAGTAAGTTAACACCTCAAACGACGATAATACTATGATATTATTAACAAAAAATGATTAAAGATCATATTTGATATCATATTAATTTATATGATTATTTTATAATTTAATAACAATTATTTCACCATTATACAGGAGGTTAACCTACCATCACCCAAGGAAATGTACCAGGTAAGAGTTTATTTTACAATCCCTTAATTATCCAAGGTTGTTTATACATAACTATCTACTGGGACCTATTTATCATACACGTCCATGTTTCTTAAAAATGTATTTTAAAACATTTTTACTATTTTCAAAATATTGGTTATTTTAATTTATACCCTTGTTTGAATTTTTATAATATCTTTATAAAGGAATCATTTTTTCATTTTCCAAACAAGGTCCTTTTTATCATTTTCAACAAAATTAAGGTAAGATTGTATTTTTTAAAATATACAGCCAGTGCGCATATTTTCTACCGTTATAAACTCATCAAATCTTCCTTTACAAGTTTATATGAATATTTTGAAAGTAAATGTTTTATTTAAAAATAGAAAGAGATATTTCTCTAAAAAAAGTTTTTATTTCATCTATGTCAACATCTTTTGATGGATTTTATGTTTATTTGGAGTTGATTTATTATGATACAAATCTTCCATATTGTATTGAAGGATTTGTGATATGTTCGATTGTGGATGTTCTCTTTTACACCTTTCATGATTTATGGTTAATGTATTGAAATTTCGTATGCTTGTTTTAATACAAATGATTATGATATGTTTAAAACTTTTCATAGGAGGAATGTATTGGACTTAGTAAGTGACGGTTGGAGCTTTCTATAGCTCCTCAATGCATTAGTATGTCTAATGAGAAAACTAGACGTTGAATTGGTTGAGGCCCTTTCCCAATTTGACTTATGGTTTTGGCCGAGGCCTTAATAATTTTAAGTTGTCTTGGTTGAGGCATTTAAAAATGTTTCAAAATGTCTGGCATTATATATTCCCTCATTATGGAAATAATATTGATGGTTCATGTGGTCATTAGACTAGTAGAACACCCATGATTATGTTTTATTATGGATTTATTTACTCAGCTCATATTCTTCCCATAATGGAATTAATTTTTATTATTGGTAAAGGCATGTGGTTTTAATTATTCACCATGCTTAATATTTATGTCATCTTCTGTGGTATTACTTACCCTTAATGATTATTTGAGATCACCCATTTCTTATGTTTCGTTTTCCCAGGATATGAAGAAGTTAGTTATGAGTGACCTAAAGGCATAATCATGGAGGCTTGGATGTTTCTAATGAAATATATTTGTGTTGTATTTCACTTCATGATGTAAAGTTTACCTTATGTATGAATCTTGTTTCCAAGGATAATAAACCAATTGGTCCTTCCAGAAATGATCTTTTATGATCATGCCAATGTTATGTAATAATGCACCAACTCTGGGTAACTAGGGTCGGGGCATTACAATATCAATGTAGAACAAGAGATACAAGAACATAATGGCATAATATAGCATGATTATCATAACATGGAAATGTGGCAACAATATTTAACATGATATTAGCATGATCCAGGTCTCATTGCAATTGGAGCATGAGTTAGCTGTCATTGAACTTAAATTAGAATGACTAAACCCTCATTTCACATGACGTATCATGATACTAATCTTTACCCAATGCATTGGAGTGCTATCAGGGAACACCCTTTAAAAACATTTCATTTCAATCATAATCGTGCCACTTAGATCATACCACATGGATTAATTAATCATAATAATTTATTCAATGAATAATATAAGTGTAATACGTAAATGTTATTCCTAAATAAAAAATTACATGATCATAATTTTTAATACCCTTGATAGTGAAATTGGTATGGTATTCACATACACGATGATTTTGGGATGGAAATTTGGTGTATCTTTCGCAGTATAATGACATCAAATTGAAATCATGAAATGGTTTGATGAGAGAGAAAGGGGTGTTCATAATTTAAGCATGAAATGGATACTAAGGGAGTCCTTGAACATAATATCCTAAAATATTTAATGTACTCTAGATTCAAAATATAAAATAATTTCTTGAATTTAAATGAGGAGAGATAAATCCCATGTGGAATTTTAGCATGGTAACAGGTGTACATGGGAGGCATTAAAGAGAGATTAATAGGCCTCTAATCATTAAAACATAATGACGGATGTATGGGGGAGGTGAGATATCATACCACAACATTTCTAATTGGAAATAAATAGTTATAACAACATAAATAAATTTTGAGAAAAATGAGAAAGGAATAAATCCCATATTTGTAAGTGTGATCCCAAATGAATGGGAGTAGATTGAGGGAGGCTTCTAGGTTCCTTGGGGTGACTTGGGAGGACTATAGAGAAAAGTGGGAATGGGTTGGTACAACTCCAAATGGTTTGAGTGAAGAGGAATGGGAGATATATTAGGTATATATAGGAAATTAGAGTGAATTTGTTATTATTTAGGGTTTTGGACACTACATATTAAACTAATCCAAACTGAAAACCATCCCATGGTTTTTGCCCATGGTTTTTTCCAAAGGGCTGTGGGAAATTTTTTTATAGAAAGTGTCCAAGCTTATTAAAATATTGTTCTTTCTTATGTGAAGGTGAGTCACACTCTATTGAAAATCATTTTGAAATTTTACTACTGAAATGTTCCGTTTTCCCAATGCTTTGATACCAATGGTTCAATAGAACCCTTTGTATGGGGTTCCTTTACCAATAGTTTGAATAATCCATTGGTAAAGGATGAGTTAGTGAAGGATTTTCCAGTGGATTGAGGAAACCTTTGGGAAATCTACAAAATTGTCTTCCATTAACAACGGTTTTTACAAATTGTTGGTAACGTCCATGATATTCCCAATGGTTTTCAAAACCATAAGAAAATGTCCCCCCAAATGCAGCAAAACCACCCCCGATTACACAGAAGCAGATAACTCTATATTTTCCCCGATTTCCAGAAGCCCCCGCGTAGGTGAACCCTATCCCGAGGTCTTCCATCCAATCAGATGCATCTCCCAAATCTAGGTTAGACTCATTCAACCGCTTCCGAAATATAGACATCAAAGCCCTCGATGAGGTAATATACATGGTTGGTTTGTGGTACACCAAACACTATGAGCTATCATGGTGATTTATCTTATTTATACCTAGTGTTGTTCATCCCAACTATGAGCTAGTTATAAGGATATCCTTCTATTTTCAACCATTATCCATTTATTTCACTATCTAGAAACGTCTTGTCATTATTCCCTAATTCTAGGGATTTTTTGAAATTTTATGATTCAAACTCTTTGATATTAAATCAATGAAAAATATTTGATTGGTAGATGTCTGTGACTATATAAAATATGGTTTATAAACTTTCCCTTAAAATTATCACTATTTTGTGTTCTTTATGATGTGTAGTATCATTGACATACTTTATTATTAATCTCAAATTTAAAAATAATTTGTGTTCTATACATTATGAAATAAATCCTCTTTACGATCCATGAACAACTTATTTCTGTAGAATCCTAAACATTATCCTCCCATGGGGTGCGCTTGACTTGGGGAACTAATTGTGTAATGAAAGGTATGAGCATAGGGGTTCCAAGAATGAGTTATTGAACATGAGTGAATGATTTGGGATGCCTATAACACATAATGGGACTTGAGGCATGTGCCTCTTATATGAGGCCTATATTAAATGAATATAAATATATATTAATTTAATTTTTGAGAACTTATTCTTTATTTAATGATTTGTAATTCCATGAAGAATCCAATGAAGGATTCATGTTAAAAACATACCCTTTAATTTCATTTGGAAACTATCTTAGATTCATGATGATTTGGTTTATAATACCATGGGTAAATCTACCTTGATTTCATAGTGATTATGATTTCATAAGCCTTTGGGAAGTCCCCCTTGGATTTTAAACTAGAGGCTTTTCTCTTTGCATAGGATGGGAACTCCTTCCTCCCTATAAATCCATCTGATTTCAATCTAATTTTTTAGTTCTACTTTCCAAATCAAAAAGTCTTAACTTTGTTTTAATGGTTTGAATCTATTATTCATTGTTTCTATTTTTAATTGACCTAAACCAGGTGGTGACGTGCATGGCATGTCATACTTAATAAGTGTAGTTTGATTTGTTTTCTATTTCTCTTTTACAATTCAAGTGTCATTGTTATATGAATAAACTTGATTTTAAGTCTTCATATCCAGTCTTTTTATGTTGTTAGTGAATCATATCAACTAATGGAGGTGTTGGTGAGATGTATCCCCACTCAAAGATGGAAAATGGTTTGTTTAGTCATATTTTATCGAGGTGGGTAATGGACATAATGATGATCCATGTGAAGGGATTGGGGACATTTGGGGTAGTGTGGTAGGCGGTTTCCCTTTTTTTTAGTTGGGTGATATGAAACATTCTGTGGACTTTAGTTTGGGTGTGATGGATTATACTAACTTTTCACAATATTTCCATTTTTTATCATGAATATCTTATTTAAAAAATTCTCTTTACACATTCTGAATCTTTCATGAAAATACTTTACATAGTAATTTCATTAACAATTTTCTATCAGGTATATAGTGTCTTCTTGTATGTGATAAATGAAAAAATTACAAAACACATCTAACCTAAATTTTAGGCACCCATAACTGAATTGGAATATTTTTACACTGTTTTAATAGTTCACTACATCAACTAGAAACTTCATCCTTTATATTTTACTGAAATATATTTTCGATTAAACATCAATCTTGATGAATTAGTTATGATGATATTACTAATAAAAATTCTTTTTACAGAATGGATAGAAGTTGGATGTGTGAAACTGATCGGATGATAAGAAATTTGGAAAAAATTGAGATATTTATAGATTTTTCATTTTACAATGCAACAGATTGTGGTCGCATACAATACCCATGTTCCAATTGTGTCGGTAGACCTTGGTTGAGCCATGAAGAAGTCATATACCACATAAAAAAAATTTGTTTTTGAAGCAAACTACTATGTGTGGTATGAAAATGGGGATAAAATGAAATCTCAAATTGCTGACAATTGAAATGAAAGGAATTGATTGTAGAATTTGTTGGAGGTCCAGTTTCTATTTATTCTTCATCATGAAAAATAAAGGATTTGGACTCCAGAAGACTTCGATATGATTATAGATGATGAATATAATGAAAATGAGGATATTTTCTGGGTGAAAAAATTGAATGATGCGGCGACGATTCTAGTATATCGACAATGCGATAAAATGAAAAATATGAAATTTTTAATTTGATTGTTTCATTGGAAAACTATGTATGGGATTTCTAATAAAAAAATCAATTACATTCTTACCTTCTTGATGGATTTACTTCTAGATGATACAAATATCCCATCAAACCACTAAATGGATTGGATGCTAGTCGAGGAACTTGGATTTTCAAGAAACAAAATTCATGCTTGCCCGAAAGATAGTAGTTTATTCTAGGAGGAAGCCATCGAACAAAATTATTGTACAAAATGTGGCACATCCCATTGGAAGTAAAAATCTGATGGAACACAATACTGTGTTCTACAGAAAGTAATGTGGCACTTTCGATTGATCCATAGAATATAGAATCTTTTTATGTCTGATGAAATATCAATAAAAATGAGATGGCATGATACATAGAGAAAGAAGGCTAATGATGATTTGTTTCACCCTACAGATGGATTTTCATGGAAGATATTTAATGCTTGATATCTTGATTTTGCAGCTGACGTGCGCAATGTGAGGTTGGGTCATTCTTGCGACAGGTTTAATCCGTTTGGGAAGATTCGTACTTCACACAACACACGGACAATTTTTATGCCCATTTATAATCATCCCATGTGGTTGTATATGAAGAAACCTTTCACTTTCATGAGTATACTCATTTCTGGACCTTCTAATCCTGGAATTGATATTGATGTATAAATGAAACCTTTAATAATATAGTTGAAACTTCTTTGGTATTTGGGTGTGCGCACATACGATACATATTCGAAAGACATATTTTAGATGCATGTTGCACTTATGTGGATGATAAATGATTTGTTGGATTATGCAATGATTTCTTTATGGAGCATGAATGGAAAATTATCATGTACTATTTTTATGAATAATACACAATATAGAAGACTCAAACATCATTGTAGTTTCAGTTTTATTGGAAATCGATGATTCTTTCCAATAGACCATCCATATAGAAATAATTGTCGATGATTTGATAATACCAAAGAGATCGATAATCCCCCTCAGTGTATGTCTGGAACTGATGTGCATAATGAATTGATTGATTTCAATTTTTCATTTGGGAAGGTTCAAATGAAATCTGGGAAGAGAAAGAATGTTTCCACTGAAACCTGTTACAATTGGAGGTAGAGGAGTATGTTTTTTGATTTTTATTATCTGTCTACCAATTTGTTACGTTATTGCAAAGACATAAGGTAAATTGAAAAGAATATATGTGAAATGTTGCTTTCGATGCTTATAAAATATTAAGGGAAAGACAATAGTTGATTTATGGCCACGACATGACTTGGTGGATTGGGGCATTAGAACAGAATTGAATCAGGTGTGTATCAGTGAAAATAAATAGAAAATTCTATGTGCTTCTTATGTGATGACCCCTATAGAATTTTTTTTGGAAGTATTAGATACTATTAGAGTTAATGTTGTCTATTAAAGAAACATATCTAAATGGGTCAACAGAAGAGAGTTGCAGTTAAAATCTTTAAAGACTCATGATTATCACGTTCTTCTACATGTGTTGATTCCAATAGCAATCTATCATCTTTTTTTGAATAATGTAAGGGTCACTGTTATTCGTTTGTACCATTTTTTAGAGATCATTGTGAAAAAATTTGTCCAAGTCTTTCTTGTAAAAAATGTTTACAGATGCCCTGTTATTTTTTTGTGAGTTGGAGAAAATACTTCCTCCATCATTTTTTACATGCATGATGCATCGAACTGTCCATATTCCCACTAAAATACTTCTCAGAGGTCTTGTTTCTTTTCATTGAATGTATCCAAATGAATGAAATATGTTCACATTAATGTCTTATGTTCAAAATAGGAATCACCCTGAAGGTTCTATCATGACCAGTTACTTGGCTATAGAATGTATGGAATTCTACTCAATGTATTTGTCAGATCTTACTACAAGAATGAACAGATCAATGAGAAATGAAGAAGAAAAGTATGAGAAAAATGAACCCAATTTTCCATCACTTCCTCAAACCAGAGGAATTCCTAGATCATATACATTGAAAAAATTAAGCCTTGAAGAGAGGAAGATGGCACATCACACAGTTCTGTTCAACTGTGATTTATTTGATAACTACATTAGGTAAATAAATTGAATATGTATATATTACTTATATATCAGTTAGACAATTCATATTTTTTATCTACATTGAACATAAAACAATGATAAATATAAAGCATCGTTATTTATCTTTGAGAAGGAGGGAGGCATTTCATAAGGAAGAGTTTTCTACATATTTAAAATTGAAGGTAAAAATTTTACTGTTTAAAATAATTAAATCAATATCTAATTAAGTGTACTATTAATTTATATTGTAGTTATTGAGTTTTCCTGCTGACTCTGTCTCTGAGAAAATAAGAACATTGGCTTTTGGTTCGCATACCATGGTTCGTGACTGTAAATCAATTGTTATCAATGTATACAAATTCATTGTCATGGAACGAGAAAATAACATGAGAACAGAACATGATGTTGTTATGGTTACTTCCACAACAGATTTTTATGCCAGTGCATTAGATAGTATACTATGAATAAAAATGTGGGTTATTATGGAGTCATTGAAAAAATAATAATATTGCATTATTACTCTCATGGACGAGTCATGATGATGAAATGCCATTGGTTTGATTCGATGAAGAGAAAGGGCACATTTAATAATGATTGTGGATTTCAAGTAATTAATATGACTCTCAATCTTGCTACCGAAGATCCATATGTATTTACATCAATGGCTAAAAAAGTTTCTTTATGTCAAAGACCATCTTTGACCTGGATTTGGTGTCATAGTTGAATTAATTTCAAGACTTATATTTGATGATGGTGATGATGGAATTGAAACATTCCCTACTACCATTAGAACTGGTCCATTTATTTATTTTGATGACTTTAATAGCTCAATTTTCATAGTTGATTGTGAACTTGAAGTTGTGATGGAAAATATATATAATCATCCATCCATGTTCTCAATTATTTTAGTTTACCTCGAGTTGGGTTGTTACGGTTGGTAGTATTCAAATTGATTTAGTATTGATCATAATTATGTTTTAGCAGACAAGACCGTTATAAGAATTTTCAATGGTTGTTGGTTGTAATTGTATTTGAATTTAATTTTCAAATTTGTAATTGAACTGGATTCAAATCTAGGAAAATGATATTTCTAACTTTGTGAATATTTAAAGTTTTATGTTTTATTGAATTAATCATATATCCATTCAAGGTCTTCTAAACCAATTGATAGTAATATTATCAATGAATCCCCATCTTCCATTATTTATTTTGTTTTTTGGGTTACACATTAGTTACACTTTTCTAATTAATTTCATATTTTTTTTCAAATGCAGGAAATGCAGCCAATTGAAGAGAGGCAGTTAATAAGATCCTGGACAACCATCGTCGAATGGAGGAGATGGGTGTTCCACCATTAGTGTCTGTAGTAAGTATTTTTTAAAAAATATATATATTTAAATAATAGTTAATGTCATGTGATTTATTTTTTAAAAACATTTTTTCCAGATCCACCTATAAGTCAACAATTATTTGACAAGGATCCAAGTACTGGTGCCAGTACTCAATCCTGTGGTACGAGTGGGTGGTACCAGAGTTAAGAGAGTAGGTCGGTGTACTCGATTAGACCTTGCCCCTCCCACTAACATGTCATCCTTCTCACATTCTGATCCTGGTGTATCATTAGGGACACACAATATATTTAGACCTCCCATATTTTCGCCACCTTTTACTTCTTCTACCCCATCTTTATCATATCGGATAATGATTCCCACTCCCCATCCAGAATTCGGTCATCCATCTGTGCTATCTTCTTTTACTTCTACTTCTGTCTCTCCGAGCATCTATATTCCATTTTCTTTGACTCATGATCCACCATAGGGTCTTCCATCGGTTTGTGTGGATCTAGCGAAGCTGAGTGATCAGACATCCACAGGTATATTTATAGAACCCTAACAAATTTTTATACGGTAATTAATTTTCATTGTGACATGTATTGATATAATATTTGTTTTTCATTCATAACACATATATTTACAAATATAAGGTAGGGGCGGGGGTTTAAACGTATGTATGCGGTGTGCAACCACCGCATGCATGTGATGGTAGATTATAATGAACACAATCAAATGATTTAGAAAACATGGCAGAATGTTGGAGTTTTTTGTGACGCTTTCCAAAAACTCTAACATCATTTCCATCAGCCCGCTATTGTGAAGATGGTTTCCAAATGAGGTACGAGATAAACCTCCATTAGAGATATGGGTAAATAATTCTGTTGTGTTCAGTGTGATATATTATTTTTTTATTTATATGAATCAATATTTTGTTGTCAGCTTCGGTTAAATTTCCCTGATGGTGAGGGTGCACGATTGGAACGTCTAAAAGATTTAGTTTATCTTTTGAGAGATTATAATAATGAGTTGTATAATGGAGGTCATTCTATAGTTGGAATGTAGTAAGAGGTGGTACTAGTCATGGATGATTATCTGATAGAACAGTATTGAAAGAAGATTACTCATTGGATGACTACCCAGTTTAAGGTATTAATTACATTTGTGGTATTTAAATGAAAACATTCATGTCTTTCATTAATACATTGTTTTAAATTATCTAATTTTATTTAGTAATCATCTGGAAAAAATAAAAAAAATTTGATCCAAAAAAATACCTTCACACATAGGGACGTACTATGATGTCAGATCATGAGAGAAAGCAGTTATGACAGTTGATTATAATTTTCCTTTATGACTGGAACATTATTTTGTTTCCTACATTATTTATTCATTTCCTAATGTTTTAATATAACATTAGTTATGAAATTAATTATTGTTAACCTATTTTTAATTTTGGTTACCTACTTTCAATGTCATTGTAGAGGCAAAAATTGAATATTGAACTACATGTGACTCATGAAAAAATGATTTTCTAAAGTAGACGAAAAAACATGGAAGTGTTTTTAACGAAGATAATCATCAGTAGACTATAAGTTTTACTTTGTTTATTTTAAATTTTATATCTATTTTTTACTTGATAATATATTTGTATTTGTAATAGGGTGCTTTAGAGACCCTCAATTACCAAGAAGCAGAAAATTTTGGGCCAAATGATCACCTACATCAGGTGTTGATAGAGGAGAACCCTAGAAGAGTACGCTACCGACCTGGGATGGACTCCATGAGGTATTGGCCCTACTGAAGTATGAGTTGAGGGGCCACCAAGTTGTATCAAGTTAGGGAACATGCAAAACATGATGACACAAGGGCCACATGGATGGTCGAACAGTCTACTCAGACAAACACTACTTTTATGAAATTGATTGAAGATTCACGTCCAACACTTCCATTAGAGTCATGCACAACTTGTGATGAATATATTTCGTCGATACGATCTATATATTTTACACCTAGTGGTAGTTCTAGTGGTGGTTGAGATGATGTATAGCCAGGCGAAGACGATGGCAAGGAGGAGTCTGATGTAGAGGAGGAGGGTGAGGAGGAGGGAGAGGCGGACGGTGAGGCAGAGGAAAATGGTGAGGAGGAGGGTGTGGAGGAGGGTGTTGAGGAGGTAGGGAACGATGATGAGTACAATGATGATGGCGAGGATGAGGTTGATGATGACGGTGATGATAGGGATGGTGATGTGGGGAAAATTGATTCGTTACTTTTAGGACTAATATTACTGAGATTTGATGTTTAATCTATTCTAGTTGTTTGTTATATTTAAACCCCTATTATAATATTGGAGATGAGTAATGTTTATATATTGCCTTTTTAATGGATGTTGACATATTTTAGTAGTTTCGGTGTATCCTTAGGATGTTTGAAGAGTATTGTGTGTTTGGGAACCCCTAGACAGCCCCCTCCTTCCTAGACCTTGGACATCCCCCCGCCCTCCCTGGACCCTGGACAACCCCCCCACCCCCCCCCCCCACCAACCTCCTTTCTGGACCTCGGAATTCCCCCCGTACAACCCCCACCCTCCTCACTAGACCATGGACATCCCCCACCCTCCTCCCTAGACACCAGACAGCTCCCCCCGGACATCCCCACCCTCCTCCCTAGATGTCGGACAGCCCCCCGCCCCCCCCCCCCCCCCCGCCCCAAACAGATCTCTCGGACACCCCCACCCTCCTCCCTAGACCCCAGACATCCCCCACCCTCCTCATTGGACCACAGAGAGCCCCCCAGACAGCCTCCCAACATTCTTTCCTGGACACCGGATAGCCCCTAGATAGCCACTTGGACAACCCCCCTCCTCCCTGGACCCCGGACAGCCCTCGGGCAGGCCCCCACCCTCCTCCCTCGACCACATAAATCCCCTCTCTTTCCTCGACCCTGGACAGTCCCCCACCCTCTTCTCTAGACCCCTGATAGCCCCCCACCCTCCTCCTGGGACCCCGGACATCCCCCCACCCTTCTCTCGGGACATATTTGTTTTTTGGGAAATTGAAGGTGCTTTTGGGGTGTTTGAAGTATTTTTTTTATTTGATTTAGGTTCTATTTTTTATGATGGTGTATGAAGTGAAGTGTATTCAGTGTATTATGTTGTGTGTTATGTAGTGTGTCTGTTTTTTGTTATATTTTTATGTGTGTTTTTTATGAAGGTTGATGAGTGTATTATGCAGGCTAGGATGTTTTTATGTGTCAGTTTTTTATGCAAGTCTATTTTTATGTGTATGTTTTTTATGAAGGTGTATGCAGTTGTATGTTTATGTGTGTGTTTTTAGGTTTATTTTACATGGAAGTCATGTTTAACAATTTAACATTTCATAATATGGTTGTGCCTCATAGGAAACCTTGGCCCAATGACCCCAAACAAAAATTTCAAGGGAAACAAACCTGCGAGGTGGCCCAATTTCATGCAATTAGCATTTAAACAATTGTATATTCATCATTAGTCATTCAAAAAGAAATTTTCATCAACCCGACACCCAATCATTGGGTGAGCAGTGATTCGGAATATATAAAACATCACGACAATTCACAAAAGTATAAAGACCACCTACCTTGATTCTGGAGGCAATAACACTCTTAATTCAGCGTCTCGGATAACAATCTATGCTCTCTCCAATATTCACCCTAAATCCCAACGGATAATTTGGTTTTTGGAGCTTTGGAAGAATATGACAGAAGAGTTCAAAACCTAATCGAAAAGAGGATGCAAGGAGGGGTTAGACTCACCCGGATAATCAATCCGCATATGATGGAACTTAAAAGGCACAAGGATCAAAGGATATGTACACTTATGAGATTTTGGGAGCTTTTGATCATGTTGATTCCTTAGAAAAAGGATCCATGGGTCATTTGAGATGTGTAAGAGTCAACCCCGCCTCAATCCAATGCACGGTGTGGCCAGTACCACTCAAAGTGTCTCACTTCTATTTGAAATGGACTACATTTTAAGTGAAAAAAACAACTGACATACGGAAAACCGACGAAAAAAATTATGATTCTATTGATACTTTAGGACAATGATCCAAGTGTCATTTTGACATGTACGAGTCAACGCCTCATCAATCCAAGGCATGGTGTGGCCGAACCACTCAATTTGTCTCACTTTTATTTGAAATGGTCTATATTTTAAGTGAAAACAACAACTTGCATACAGAAAACATACCAAAGGCTTTATAATTGTATTGATACTTCAGGGAAATTATCCATGGGTCATTTTTTATGGGTAAATGTCAACTCCATATTAATTCAAGCATGGTGTGGCCAGTATCACTCTAAGTGGAACCCTTTTGTTTAAAACAGAAACTGTTTTAAGTAAAAACAACAAACATATAAAAAACTATCCAAACATATTCTGACTGTGTTGATGCAATATCACAATGATCCATGGGTCATTTTTGATGTGTATGATTCAAACCCACCTCAATCCAAGCAATTGTGTGGCCGGTACCACTCAAAGTGTATAACTTTTATTTGAAATGGACTACATTTTAAGTGAAAACAACAACTGGCATATAGAAAACTGACCAAACACATTCGGATTGTGTTGATAATTTTGGAAAATGATACATGGATCATATGTGACATGTACGATTCAGCCCCGCCTCAATTTTAGGAATGGTGTGGCCGGTATCACTTGATGTGTCTTTCTTTTTTTAATGTGGTCACCCATTAAATTAAAAACTGCTGACATCCGGAAAATCGACCAAATGTATTTGGATTATGTTGATACATTAGCACAAGGATCCATGGTTCATTTTTGACGTGTATGAGTCATCCCTGCCTCAATCTGAAGCACGGTGTGGCTGATACCACACAAAGTGGCTCACTTTTATTTGAAATGGACAACATTTTAAGTGGAAACAACAACTGGCATATGGAAAACTGACCAAATGATTTCGGATTCTATTGATACTTTAGGAAAATTTTCCATTGGTCATTTGTAATGTGTTTGAGTCAACCCCGCCTCAATCCATGGCATGGTGTAGTCATTATCACTCAAAGATTATTTATTTTTTTTAAATGGTTACTCTTTTAAGTTAAAACAACTGGCATAAGGAAAAACAACCAAATGTATTCGGATTGTGTTGATACATTAGAACAAGGAACCATGGTTAATTTTTGACATGTACAAGTCATAATGCCTCAATCCGAGGCATGGTGTGGTTGGTACCACTAAAAATGTATCACCTTTATTTGAAATGGATTGGATTTTAAGTGAAAACAACATCTTCCATATGAAAAACTGACCAAAAACATTCAGATTGTATTGATACATAAATACAACAATGCATGGGTCATTTGTGGCATGTACTTTTCAACCCCACCTCAATATGAGGCACAGTGTGGGTGTTATCACTCTAGATGTCTCTCTATTGTTTAGAATGGACATCATTTTAAGGGAAAAGAACAACTGGCATATAGAAAACCAACCAAACATATTCGGATTGTGTTGATACTTTAAAACAACAATCCATGAGTCATATGTGATTTGAACGAGTCAACCACACCCCAATATGAGGCATAGTGTGGTTGGTATCACTTGAAGTGTCTGTCTTTTGTTTAAAATGGACATCATTTTATGTAAAAACAATCGGCATATGGAAAACCAACCAAGCTTATTCGGAATGTGTTGATACATTATCACAAGTATCCATGGTTCATTTTGGACGTGTTTGAGTTAACCCTGCCTCAATCTGAGGCACGGTGTGCTGGTACCACTCAAAGTATCTCACAATAATTTAAATGGACAAAATTTTAAGTGAAAAAACAACTGGAATACGGAAAATTTACCAAAGGCATTCAGATTTTGTTGATACTTTTGTAATATGATCCATGGGTAATATGTGATGTGTACAAGCCACCCCGCCTCAATATGAGGTACATTATTGTAGGTATCAATCGAAGTGTCTTTGTTTTTTTTAAATGGACTCCCTGCTAAGTAAAAACAACAGGCATACAGGAAACTGACCAAACATATTAACATTGTGTTGATATATTATCAAAAGGATCCATGGGTCATTTGTGACATGTAAGAGTCAACCCCGCCTCAATCTGAGGCATGGGGTGGCCAGTACCATTCAAAGTGTCTGACTTTTATTTGGAATGGACAACATTTTAACTAAAAACAACAACGGGAATATGGAATACCAACCAAATTCATTCGGACTCTCTTGATACCTTAGGAAAATGATCCATTGGTTATTTGTGACATGTATGAGTCATCCCCGCCTCAATATGAGGCACAGTGTGGTTGGTAACACTCAAACTATCTACCTTTTATTTGAAATTGACATGATTCTAAGTTAAACCAAAAACGTTCATAATGAAAACTGACCAAATGATTTCAGTTGTAGTGATACTTTAGGAAAACAATCCATGAGTCATTTTTGACATGTATGAGTCAACCCGGCTCAATATGAGGCATGGTGTGGCCGGTATCACTCTATGAATCTATCTTTTTTTTAAATTGGAAATCATGTTAAGTAAAAAAAACTAGCATATGAAAAAATAACCAAATATATTCGGATTGTGTTTATACTTTTTCATAACTATCCATGGGTCATTTGTGACATGTACGAGTCAACCCCGCCTCAATCTGAGGCACAGTGTTGCCGGTACCACTAAAAGTGACTCACTTTTATTTGGAATGGACTATATTTAAAGTGAAAACAAGAACTGTCACATGTAATATCAACAAAAATCTTTCACATTATGTTTATAATTTAGGAAAACAATGTATAGGTCATATGTGACGTGTATGAGTCAACCCCGCCTCAATCTGAGGCATGGTGTGGCCGGTATCACTAGAAGTGTCTTTATTTTATTTAAAATGGAAATTATTTTAAGTAAAAAAAACTAGCATATGGAAAACTAACCAAACATATTCGAATTGTGTTGATACATTAGCACAAGGATCCATGGTCCAGCCTTACTCAATCCAGTTCTCATGTGAGGAAATCCTACCACTATTCTAAAACACATTTCATTTAAAACACTAAGGACAACTACATTCCCAAAGTTACACAAGCTCATTGAAACACACCTTTTATCATCATCACTAATTTCGAAGACACCCTCCCCAAACCATGGGACATTATATTTGTGTTTAGCTGAATTCAATTATCCATTTCCTTATATTGGGGTTATAAGTTTCTTATTTCTGAATTCAATCGTGTATGTGTTATACAAAATGGAAATTTTTATGTATTCTCAATACTTTATAACACATATAATTACGTATTCAGTTTTTATGTTTTGTATTCATAATTGATAATTAAATTATGTATGTATTCAATTCTGTATTCAATTATGAATTAAATTCTGGATTTCACATGTAATTGTCATCTCAATTCTGAATTGAATTCTAAATCAATTATGTATGTTTATAATAACCTTATAAAATATGTTTTAATTATATATGTGTATAGTTGCAGGGTTAATTATGTGTTAAATCTATTTCAATTAATTTTGTATATATATGTGTTATAGTTGGTTATTATAGGTAATTGGATTTGGGGAAGATAGAAATGCAGAAAGGGTAGCCTGCTACTGGAAATCACATAGCAGCACAGAGTAGCAGGATGCTGCCTAAATTGAACAGAAATCCCTATGCCAATGGTTTATAATTGTTGGCATAATGCTATGAATGTGTTTTATGCAAATTTTTCGAAGAGAACCGTTGGTAAAAACACTTTTCCAATGGTTTACAAACCGTTGGGATATAGGTGAAATGATTAGATATAGAAAGAATTTGTGTAAACCATTGGTAAAAAGCATTAGAAATCTATATTCCCATGGTTTGAAACCATTGGAATAATATGTTTTCCAACAGTTTCAAATCATGGGTGAAACGTTATACCAACGGTTTGACGTAACCATTGGTTTAATGGAGATTTGCTAACATATACCAATAGTTTTCCAGAAACCATTGACATATGTTTTTCCATACGACTTACTTCCCTACATTTTGGATAACCATTGGTATATATTATACCAATGGTTATGCAACCCTTATTAATGATTTGTAACTGTTGTTAAAGGGTTCATTTCCAGTAGTGTTTTAAAATGTTTTATAAGTCTTCGAGGGCCCACTCAGGCTTTGAAAAAAATTAAACAAATATAAAATCAAATTATATTAAAGGTAAAACATATATTATCCAAAAATAACTTTTATAATATTTCATTACAAAAATACTAAGTCATTATGATGTCCTAAAACACATTATATATTTTAATGGTGATTAATTTGTACCTAAAAATTTGATTGTCTCAGAAAATTATAAAAAATTAACTATAGGATAATTCAGATGTCAGGATTCCAAAGATAATATTCATTTTATATATATAATTTTTTTATATATTTGATTTTTTACTATTAAAATAAACACATACATTTATAAAAAATTCACTGGTTTTGACAAAAATATCTTTCAAACATTAATAAAATCACAATTATAATCATAAAAATTATATAATAATTTATATATAATAAAAATTAATTTATTAATAATATTTTATACAAATATGATTTCATTTAAAAATACACTAATTCATTGAAATATATTTCATAATTGAATTTAAATTTTAACTAAAAATACTATTTATGCTTTTAAACCCATTGACAACGTAACAATAATGAAATGAATTTATATTATTTATACAAAAAATAAAGAACATAATCATAATTCTAGGGTCTTGTTACATAACCCATTATAACAACTGTATATATTATAAGGGTAAGGTTTGTGATGGGGGAAGACTCTTGGGGGGGGGGCTCAGATAACATCGCTAAGGTGTCAATCTCTATTAACTTCCATTTATCGATTAGGTGATTTTGTTCAAGCTTAAAGTGTTGAAGCTCAGACTGGGCATGAATAAGAGAAAAGACCAGGGATGCCACCTCATTTTCGAACTCTGAAAATTGGGCATCATATGGATAAATTGTATTAGATGAGGCTATCACTTCATTTGTATGTGTAAATTAGATTTTTGAAAGCCCTATATTTATACTAATCATGTGGTCATTATTCAACGACTATATTAGAATTGGTAACAATTCTTAATGTTATTTTAAAATACGAAAACATAAAATAAATGAAGTTCATATGTTTTATATAACCATTTTACATAATAATACATTTAATTTGATCAATAGTAATTTTCATTAATAAATGTTTTGGGTTGTTACAGTTACCCTCCCATTCATTATAATTCGATAACATCACTTGTGCATAGGTATGGACTACCACCTCGATGAAGTGATGAGATTTGTTTTTCATTTAAATTTTTATGGATGTTCATAAGGATATATATAATGAATATATATGACATACATGAATTAATTATTATTTTTATTGGCAAATTTCTATTTACCAATCTTTGGTTACTTCCATTGAAAAGTGAAAACATCACTGATGCATATATATGGACTATCGTCCCTACAATGTGATATAATTCATACCTATTATAAACCTTTTATAAGTGGGTATAAAAGTTTATATAATGAATATATTTTATTATTATCAAATGATTAAAATACTATATTTTTTGAGTCAATTTCCATGGTTGATGGCATGGAACCACTGTACCCAAACATGCATAAAAATAGAACCCTTAACACCTGGAACAATGATTTTAATGAAGAACAATCAATAAATGGTTTATAATATATTTTTAGTGTATAATAAATCATATCATAAGTATGATAATTGTTTTATTATATATTTATAACAAATCAAAATTTATTATAAATTAGTATAGGATGTTGTAGAATGAATGACAAGTCCTGAGGTAAGGATTTTTATTTCACTTTTATATTTTTCAGACATATATGATATTTAGAATTTATTTATATTCTGTGTTGTCTATACATACTGTGGATTTCTTTTATGAGGATTTTTTTAAAAAAATATTAATTTAAAAAACATAATGTTCTACCATTGATGTGGTTTTATTTAGGGATTACCAAAGTTGTATTGATTCTTCATCTTCATGTTGATTTTTTTATACGTGTCTCAAGTTACAGATATATTTCTGCTTATATCATATAAAAACCCTACTCTTTATTTCATATTTAATAAAAATTTCTTAAATATATTTTCACTTAATTAAACTCATAAGATCGAAAGGTCTAGTGTCATGGGAAATTAAGAACACTACATATCAACATAAAACATTAAATATAACATCTTTATTGAACACTTCCTTTACATTACCACCACATTCCTTTGTACAAAACACTATAAGGGATAACCTGAGGAAATAAAAAATATAGGAGTGAGCTATGAATCCCAGTAAGGGATTAAACATGGAATAAAATTTGTATAACAATAAATGTTAGACAAGGCTTAGCAATAAGGCATAAAGGAACATGAAAAATAAGGCATGAATTTTCTTGACAATCAAAAGATGGGAAATATGGAAACAACTTAAAACACTACATCAAAAACAAAACTCAAATATAAGATACCAATAATTCATGGGGTAAAGGAGTACCATAATGAAAATAGGTAAACCCCTCTCCCAACATGGTGTATCATGATACATAATATGATCCATCACATTGTAGCTCTATATGGACACACCCTTCATAAATATTTCAATCTCATGCTTAAGTATGCCAAAAAGATCATATAACATGGATTCATTCAGCAACATAAATTTATTACAGGATCTAAAATTTGGAATACATACATGCATGACCAAAATTAATATTATTATATTATTAAATGTGAATACCCTTGATAGATAAATGTGTAAGGTATTTACTACATAATTATTTTGGAAGGGTAAATCCTGGCGCAATTTTGGCAGCATAACGATGTCATATATAAATTAATAAAATTGGGTGATGAGAGGGAAAGGGGTATCCCATAACATAATCATGTAATTTAAAGTAATATAAATTTTTAATAAAATATCCCAACATATAAAAAATGAAATTATAAGACATAACATACAAGGGATGCTTGATAAAGGAGTTGGGAGGAAGATCCCATATGGAATTTCGGCATAGTAATTGGATGGATTAAATGATCATATTGGGGATTAATGGGAGTTAAAATAAGATCCCATAATTTTTTCATCAAATGGAGTGTAATTGGAAAATTTAAAATCATATTCCAATATATAAAAATGGAATTTTTGAAGAAAAATCTAAAAGAAGTTCTTGAATGGAAATGTAAAGAGATAAATCCCTTGTAGAATTTTAACATAGAAATTTCTTAGTTAAGGGTTAAAATGAGGTAGGATAAATGATCACTTATTAAAATAACATAAAATAGATATTAGGGTAATTTTTATAGTAAAATAAAATTATATCCAATTTAATTTAAAAAGACTAATTTCAAATAGGGTTCTTTAATTAATAGGAAGAGAAGAAGGTGGGGATCTCTTACTTGGATGTGTGGAATCAAAGGCATAGGATTGGATTATTCAGAGATTGTGGGGGCTGTGGGAGGACTCTATGTAGTAAGGGTATAAGGGTGGTTGAGATTCAATGAGTTTTTGTAATGGGATGTGGGTTCTTTGTTTCATTTATATAAGAAAGTAAGGGGATTTCATTATTATTTTCTTTTTGGGAACTACAGGATAAAATATTCAAGACCACACACCACTCCATGGTTTATTCCAATGGTTTTTGTAAAAGGGGAGTGGTAGAAAAAAAATTATATGCAAAAGGGATGAAAATATTAAAATATTTCACTTGATTATGTGTAGGTGAGTTACACTCTTAAAGAAATATATTTAAAATTATAAAATATATTATATGTTTTGGAGGAATCACTAAGGATTTATAAAATAAATAAAATAAAGATAAAATTACATTACCATAAAGTGAAAACATATATTTGGATGAATTTTCCTTTTATAGAATTTGTCAAATTATTATTGGGCCATTATGATGTTATAAAACACACTATATATTTATACAAAATTCAAATTTTACCCCAAAATTCAATTTCCTCATTAAATTATGAAAGATAAACTATTATATAATTTCTACATAGTAATTCCATAAATATTAACCATTTTATCTAAATAATTTTCTAAATATGGGAATTTTCTCTATTAAAATAAAAAAAATCTTTTATTGAAAATTGATGGGTTTTGAGAATAACTTTTTACAATTTTTTATAAAAATTTACATTGGACATCACAAAAATTATATAATAAATTATTTTCAATAATAGTAATTTAATAATAATATTTTATTAAAATATTATTTATTTTGATAAATTTAATAATTCCTCAAAATATATTTCCTAATTAACAAAAAATACTCTATATCCTAAAAAATTATTTACAAAATAATAATAATAGGAAGAAAATATAAACATTATTATATAAAAAATTAATTTATATATTATTATTGTAAGGTCTTGATAAACATCCCTTTATCATAGCAGCATATTCCCTATGAGTGAGGATTGTGATGGTGGGGCTTTCATGGTGTCGTTCGGTGAACATGGTTTGGTCGGTGATCTTGATGAGCATGCCCTTCTCCCACAACCATGTTCACCCAAAATTTAGTTATTGGATATCATCTTAGTATTGCTCCATGTGAAGGTATAGAAATTATATATCCCATTTAATATTCAATAAATGGTCTTCATAGGGAATGATCTTACTGGTTGAGTCCATCACATCCTTTGTCTATTCCAAATGGATTTATCAAAATCCCATATTTATAATAGTAATTTGATAACTATTAAACAGGTATATTATCTATGGTAATGATACATACCTCCCATTTAATATCCAATTTCATATAATAAATGATGTGTATGTGTTTTATATAACATAATAAATTTAATTAAATCAAAAAGTGGAATTTTATTCACAACAGTTTGGGTCATTACAACATTCCACCCTCAGGAAATTTTTCCATTGAAATTTCATTTTCCCACTCTAAAATAGATGAGGGTTACTCTTCCTTATCACGTCCTCTGGTTCCCATGTTGATTCATAAAAAAGGTGGTTTCTTCACAACACTTTGAAGAGGGGAATTGTCTTATTTTGTAGAACTTTTTCTGTACAATCTAAGATCGTAACTGGAAGATTCTTATAGGAAAGTTAATTCATTAATTTTATAACCTATTGGTTGATTACATGTGATGGGTATGGTATATAAATTCTTAAGTGTGATACATGGAATACATCATGTAATTGAGACAGTTTTGGTGGGAGTGCTAGTCGATGGGCCACTAATCAGATGTGATCAAGAATCTCAAAAGGGATAATGTAATTTAGACTAAATTTTTTCTTATTCCCACATCCCATGACTATATTCAAAAGGGATATTTAGAGGAAAACCATGTCTCTAACATTGAACTCTAGTTCACATCTATGATTGTCAGCATAGCACTTTTGTCAACTCTAAGCAGCTTTGATGTGTTATGGTATGGTCTTAACATTATCCCCCATTCCATTAACTTTTTCATGAGCTATAAGTTATCAGTTCTCAAATTCATCCTAACATTCTAGTATTCTACACCTCTTCCTATGAAAAGATTCATAAGGGTCTCTTTGGATGCTCGAATTGAATCTATTGTTGCAAGAGAACTCCACCAAAGGAAGATGTTGGCGCCATCTTCCTTTGATGTCCATTGAAAAATATATCAACAGGTTCTCAAGAATTTGTATAGACCACTCAAGATGGACATCAGTTTAAGGGTGATAAACCATACTAAAATCTAGAATAGTATTTAGGGTATCATGGTGACTTTTCCAAAACATAGTGGTGAATCTTGGATGTCAATCCGACATAATCGATTTTGGAACTCCATGCACCATTACAACTTCTATAATGTAAATTCATGCTAGTGGTTCTAGTGATAAGTCCTCTAAAATCCTAACAAAATGTCCATTATTTATAAGATGATCCACCACATCCAAGATAGAATAATTTCCTTTAGATGACCATTGATGTCCGGTGACAAAATCTATGGTGATGTTTTCCCATTTCTATATCGGTACGGGTAATTGTTGCATCATCCACATAGAAATCTATCGTTCAGCAGTCACATGCTTAAAAAATAGACACATTGAAATATATTCAGTGGTATCCTTCTTCAGGTTACCCCACATATAGTTTTCTTATATATCTCGATAAAACATTCTCTTTCCTAGGTGAATGGGGAAATTTGAACTATATGCATCATCTAAATGTTATTTATTCAATGATGGATTTGATGAACACATAGTCTTGAACCAAATCTTACAATAACTACTTCATTAACATTTTACTCTGAGGATTTGGGTTTTTTAATAGTTTTCACATTCTTTTGAATTCCTATTTCATCTTTTTTAGCCTCCTTTATCATTTTCAAAAGATATGGTTGAGCAATAAATTTTCAAAGTATTGATGACGTTCCATTCTTTATGATTCCATGTACATCCTCTTCAAATCGAAGTGATCAGATCCTTTTCATTTCTCATAAATTATTGAATTTATGGGTTCTTTCTACATAGAGAATTAACTACCTTGTTCCTGTTATAGGATTGTAGTGGATTTAGAAGTTTTAATCCATAATAAGCTTTATCCATCATCATTGGTGAATATTTTCCTCTTCATGTGTGAATATATATTTGATATATTTTTATCATTATATATTTAACACATCTCCCCAAAGAGATAAATGTCACCATATTTTTAATACAAAGATCACATGTTCTTACTCTATATCATGATTGGGATAGTTTTTCTAATTAATTTTCAACTACTTTGAGTTATAGGTAATGAATATTTCATTTTTCATCAACACAAATTAGAATCCCTTATTAGAAGCACTACTGAAAATTATGAAATGATCCCCACTTGTGGGTAGTGTGAGCCCAAGAAAAGTGAAAAACCTTGGTTTCTACTCAATGAATCATTCTTCACATTCATTATTCGATGAAAATTTTACTCCATTCCGAGTAATCATGGTAAGAGGGTTTGAAAATTGTTAGAAATTTCTTACAAATGGGTAATAATATTCTTCTATCCCAAGGAATCTACTGATATCTGTCATAGATGTTGGCCATGACAATCCCTCAAATGAATTTTTCATAGAAGGATCCACAAATATTATTGGGGCCACTTTGTGTATAAGGTTGTATTAGTTGTCAGATGTTGTCAATGAAGATCATAATAAATAATGAGATGATGAAAAAATCCCATGTTATTTAGAGTGATAAATTCAATCAATTTTTGAACTGTTTTTATGTTTAAAATAGATAACCAAAGGTGATACATTTTATATAACAATGAAACTATCTTAGATATTGGTAAAGGTATTGAAGTTATAAAGTGATCATGCAACACCTCACTATTAAAGGAGACCATATAAGGGCCTCCCTAAAGATAAATGCATCATTTCCTGAGGGATCATGTAGAGATTTGAATATTTAAGAAATATCGTATAATAGTGAGAGGTTGATTCAAGTATAATTCAATGTTGACTGGAAGGACTGATGTTGTTGGAAGACAGATAAGTTACAGTACATTCCCGGAAAAAATATGACGATTCTAAAGGTGAACAATCAAAGACCATTTATCACAACAGATAATGTTGGTGATGAATGATTAATATTGTTGAAGAATAAAGATAATAGTGAATTTTCATGGGTGTTCTTTCCACAAAAGATACTTATGTTGGGGTTGTTTCCATGTGTTTTCCAAATATTTGAAAATCAAAATCAGGATTTTGTTTTTGGAAATGGAAGGATTTCTACAATGGAGTGAACGATATGCATAATGGTGATAGAAATTGGAAAAGGAAGAAAACTTTGTACCTCAGAGAATGGATCATGTAGCATGTCTAAGAATGGTTCCCAGACACGTACCATGTATTGGGAAAGTTATGTGGAACTATTCAAATAATGGGTTGTGGTTCCAAAAATGGTTCACGGAGGAAGGAGTTGTCATACGCATGATGGATCATCATTGGCATAAGAGATGCAAAATGTAGACTAGTAGGATTTTGGTACATGGAAGGTTAATGGTACATGGATGATGGTTCTCAAGATTTTTGGGGTTTGCAAAATAGGTGGGGAACACGGTGGAGAATTAAAGTAAATGGATATAGTATAGTATGTGATGATGCATTTTCTATATTGAAAATTTTGTTAAAAAATATTATAAAAATTTGCAGAGTTATTGAAATATATATGAAGTGGTAATACCATCATTAAGTGATATAAAATTCAACAAGAAAATATAATTGTTGTGGAAGAACTCAGATATGTCTGAAAGTGTTACACATGAGGAATTCATCATAGGATGAAGTGGTATGCAAAAGACAAAATGGTTCATGAAATTAAAAGGTGTAGTTTGCGGAAGAGATTTTTTATAAGAAAATTTTAATGTGGGAGATGATTTAATTAAATTAATTTAAAGAAGATATCTGTAGAAGGAAGAAAATACAATCCTAAGTGGTATGAAGAGGCAGTATGTGAAGGTTGTATGAGGAGGATGTATGTGAAGGTGGTACACAAAGGCGGTACGCAGAGGCGGTACATAGAGGCTATACATGGAGGCGGTATGTGAAGGCGGTGTATAGAGAAGGCATGTTGCTTGGACCAGGTGCGATGTGCGTAGCAGGCACAATATGTCGGGATGACAAGGTATGTGGATTGGAGAGTTACACGGAGCATAGGCGGTACGAAGAGAAGAGGCGATACACTGAGTAGGTGTGGGACACTAAGCATGTGTGGCACGCAGAGCAGGCATGATATACAGACTAGTTGGGGTATGTAGAGAAGGCGTGGTATGCAGATCATAAAAAATACACAGAATTAGGGAAAAATCGTGGAAACAAAAACATCATAATTGTATTTTTTGATTCTAATGAATAAAAATGGAAGAATTTATAGTGCATTCAGTAATTGCACCAAAGGATAATGCTAAATATAAAAGAGCATCAATTCCGGACATAAGGACAAGCTGTGTCTTGTGTTTAATAGAGGGAATGATGTTTCATATTAATCTATTGAAGTGACCTTCATGTCTATAAATTGGATGAGATGTATCCCAAGGCAGAGACCCTTAGGGCGTCAAGGTATGTTATTTGATCGAAGAAATGGGATATTCATTAATCTATTTAAAGGAAGTGTTCCTAGGATAGAGTGACTATGCCCAAACCTTTGTAATCCACAACTAGTGATGATTAGTGTAATTTGGTATGACTAACAACGTATTGGTGTATGCTCCTTGGACGTATCCGTTAGTGGTGAACCAAGTATAATGTGTTGTGGTATCCATCTACATATGTTTTGTTTGTTTACTGCACATAACAATCAGACACGTTCAAACAAGTTCAAACTAATGTGGGAACAAGATCTATTAAATAAGAGAAAAATATAACACCCTGATTCACCCCCTTTCAGGGTGGTCTAGGGTCCATCAATTGCTATAAGATGTAAAATTTTTACTTATTTTGGATATGTTTGAGTAATTTTATTTGGAATGGGATCTTAGTTTTCATTCTTGAGTCAATAATGAGGAATAGTATTGATGAAAAATCAGTTATCTCTGAGCAGAAGTTTATATCCAACAAGACCATGATGAATAGTAAAATGAAAGATGAGAGATATTTGAAGAAGTCCCTCTTATCTAATAAAGATGATGTTTTTGGTTCTCAATGTATTTCTAAAAATAATGAAATATCAGTATTGGAATGTAAAGAGTAGGTGGCTCAGGATTCCACAAACCATATGGATTATAGCACAAGTGGTGATGTTGATCAAAATTTTACCTTACAAGAGATTGAAAGCGATCAACCGAGACTAACAACATATCTTTATGATATTCCTAATGAAAGACTTCTTTCTATTTTTAGAATATTTGAATTCATGTAGGTTGACATCATTTGACAAGAAAGAAAAGCTGATAATATAGAACTAATATTTGTAACGAAAACAACCTAATGTTATTTGCTCTCTAGAAAGATTGAATCATTTGATTAAACAAAGGTAAAACATGAACAAAATACATAAAAATGGCTCAATGATGTTTAGGAGGAATATAGAGTCATAAATTCTCTTGAATAAATGATCCATGTTATTGAAGGTAAATTGAAAAATTTCACTGTTGTCAAGGGTCTTCAATATGAAGTGATATCTACGATGATCAAGGAACATGACTCTTTGATTTAGAATAAAATGATACTGGATTAGGAAGAAGTTGTTAGAATGAAGAAGGCCTGTAAATATAAGATGATTATGATTGAAGATCAGAAGGTCAATCTCTATAAGAAATGTCTAGAATTGGACGCTTAGTTGACCAATCTTGAGAAGACACATACTGAGACTTTACAAAATAATTAAAGAGTTGTTGATGGTACTTAATGCCCATTGGATGATTCTAGAACATAAATAACACCTCCAACATTTCATACAAAGATCATGACATCACTCATTGATCAATCACAAGTAGTTGATAATCTGATGATACCATCCATAAAAACTTGTACTATTGTTTCTAATGAGGTTTCTAAAAAAATTTCAAGATGAAAGAAAAAATCATAACAAGTTTGGATGTGGAAAGGTGAAGAGAAAAAACCTAACACCATGGCTATGGTGGATATGAAAAAGAAGCTGGAAGATGGCTCCCTAGATAGTGCACAACACATTAGGAAGAAGGTCCAACAAACATATACAAAAGAAATCAACAATACAATATTTTTGGGTAAATGTGGGTGCTACAATAGATTTAGGCATTGTTAACTGGATTGTTGGTACAATACCCTAAATGAAAAATCAAAAATAAAGAATATTTCAATGGGAAGAATGTCAGAGAAGAAGAGGCAACATCCAATGGTCTAAAAGCATCTGTTCAATGCAAATAGATTTAGAATGGTTGATAATATCTGTGATGTATGCAATGGAAGTAGTCTTAAGGTAGGTACATGCCCATCTCAACATGCATTCGTAGTTGATATGAAAATAAGACCTCTAATACCATATAAGTATGAAAAAACTACACTGGTAAGATATCAGAGGAATATTGTGAGGAAACACCTCCCTATGAAGATCTCATGTAGGGAAGCAGAGAAGACCCTGGAATTTAGATACATTAAATTAATGGGAAATTCATCCAAAATAGTAACTAAGAGGGATGAAACTTATATGAACACGTGTGGAATATTGAAACCTGCTACAATAGTTCTAAATGAAAAGTTGGCTATAAAGCCAGATGATTTGAAAAAAATATGGAAAAATGATGATGAAAAGAAAAAGGCGGGTGATAAATGAAAATGAAAACATTCACGTGATGAAGATAAAGTACATAAGAGAAACAAAATCAAAAGAAACACATGGGTTAAATATGTACAGTTTGAGAGATGTATGAAATCTAGTCACATTTCCAAAGGTTTACTAACCTTAATACTAGATCAAAAAAGAAATCCTTAAGAGGAGTAAGAATGTATCATTCATGATGGATATTAATAAGAAGAACAATTCTCCAGAAAAAGCATGAGTGAATGTGATGAGATCCATGCCACATCAGCACAAATCAGAAACTATATTCAAATGTGCAAGCATGAAGACATGAGTAAATGGAGGAACTTGGTTGAAAAAATAATCTCAACCATTCAGTTTATATCCATGTAGAAATGAGTAACCACCTTATTCCCTTAATCATTTCTATATTGTATTTGTGATGATAGTGTTGTTAATTGAAGTTGAATCATGATCTTAGGGGGATAACCTGATAAGTACTGAATGATGTAAACTCTTGATAGCTAATCTGATGAATTTTCCATCCTTGGAATATTCTTCAATTTATTTTCACACCATTTTTGAACTGATATTATGTTTAAAATAGATGTATCAAAGGTGATACATTGTATAGAACAATGAAACAATCTTAGAGAGTGGTAAAGGGATTCATGTTATAAAGTGATTATGCAAAAAATAATTTTTCAAAGAGACCATTCAAGTTCCAAACAAGATATAAATTAGTAATTAAATGAGAAATACTGTGGATATTGGAAGAATTATGAAATATTATTCAAGGCTGGGAAGATGATTCAAGTCAAATTTAGCGTTGAATAGAAATACTGATGTTGTTGGAAGACAAATAAGTAGAAGTAATTTCCCTGGACAAATCTGATGATGCTAAAGGTGATCGATCAATGACCGCTTATTATGATAGATATGGTTTGTGATGGAATATGATTATTTTTGATGAAGAAATGGGATTCTTAGTTATCATGGGTGTTATTTTGAAAGTATATATTTAAGGTGATGTAATTTCCATGTGTTTTCCAAATTGTTGGACCTCAAAAATGGGATTTGGTTTTTGGAAATGGAATTATTTTTTCATTGGAGCGAATGAGATGTATAATAATGATGGAAATTGGAAAGGGATGCAAACTATGTACCTTGGAGCATGGACCAAGTAACATGTTTGGGAATAGTATGCAGATGCATACCATGTAGTGGGAAAGGTACACAGAATGGTTTGCAGAACATGTTGTGGTACCAAAAATGGTTCGTTGTGTAAGGAGTTTTGGTACGCGGGATGGCTCATTGTTGGTGGAAGAGATGATGTTTGTGGACTTAAATGATTACGGTACAATAAAGGTTAATGGTACTCAACTGAAGGTTCGTAGGATTATTGTGGTTCGCGGAACAATAGCGGTATATGGTGAAGGCTTATATTAAACATATGGAGTTCAGAATGCAATGAAGTTTGTCTCACATTGAAAATCTGTGTGAAACATATTAGGGAAACTTGCGGAGTTATTCGCATATATAAAGACTACTAATCCCACCATTAAGGGAGAGTGAATTCAATAAAAACAAATGATTCATGTGGAAGAACTTGGATAAGATTGAATGTGGTTTAAAGGAGTGATTCTGTAAAGGAAGAAGTGGTACATGAAAGAAAAATAGATTGTGAAATTTTAAGGAGTAGTTTGTGGAAGAGATTATTCATAAGAAAAATCTGTTTGTGAGAGTAGAAATAATTCCCAGAATTTGAAGGAGAGGTCCACATAAGAATGAAACTGTATGCCAATGTGGTACGCAGAGGCAGTATGTGAAGGAATTATGCGAAGGTAGTATTCAAATGAGGTACACGAAGGCGGTACGTAGAGTCCATTTGTGGAGATGGTACATGAAGTCGGTTCATGGAGATGTGATGCATGGAGCAGGGGCGGTGTGAAGAGTAGAGGATGTACATGAAGCTGGTGCGTTACACGGAGTAGGTATGATACGTGGAGTTGTGGCAGTACACATATATGCAGTACATGGTGTAGTCGTGGAATGTCGAGCATGTGTGGTACTAGTAGCAGGTGCGGTACGCCAACCAGTTATGGTACGAAGAGAAGGCGTGGTATGCATATTAGAGACAGTCCATAAAACCAAGGATAGTTCGCGAAAAAAACATCATAAAAGGATTTTTTTATTCTAACGAACAAAAAGGGAATAAGTTCTAGTTCATTAAGTAATTGCACTAAAGGTTAACATTGAATATAAAAGAGCATCAATTCACGCCTTCGATGCAATACGTGTCTAATGCTGAATCCAGATAAATATTTTTCAAGCTAATTTGTTGAACCGACCTTCATGTTGATAAACTGAGTCAGAATAGTCCCAAGCTAGTAACAGAGGGGGAGTAAACGACAATGATCTGAGAGAAGCAGTGGGTTATCCCTAAACATTTTAAAAAACATTGTTCCTGGGATAGAGTTATTGTTCCTGAACCATTGTGATCAATAGAAAGGGATGATTATTGAAATTTTTATGACCGGAAACCTATCGGCATATTCTCCCTGGACAGAGCCCTTAGGGGTGAACCGAGTCAAAAGGGTTGTTTTTCCTTCTACATGTGAATTTTTTAATTACTGCACATATCCCTCAGAGGGTTTTAAACATTTTCCAACAAATTTGTGAAGAATATATATTAAATATGATGAAAATATTGACACCCTAAATTCTCCCCAATCTTAGGGTGTTCTAAGGTCTTTAAGATATCCCATTTCTTGTTATGATATTCCCCAAAAAATGAGATTACTTCAACTAGATTTCAAACTTCTTTTACTTTTCATAGAGCTTACCCTTTTTCATGGTCTTTATCATAGTTCTTAGATGCTCCTTATGATCCTCTTTTTTTTGGGATTATATTATAATATCATCTATAAAAACTTCCAAGAAATTTTCATGGTAATATATAAAGACTCTACTAATCAAGTCCATGACTATTGTGGAGAATTAGTGGGTTAGAATGGCATCACTGTAAACTCATAATGCCAATACATTGTAAAAATAGTTTTCTTGGGGTTATCCTCCTTCTTCACCCTTATGTGGTAATATCAAGACCACATATCCACTTTGGATAATTATTGAGCTCTACATAGATGATCGAACATTTCATCAATTCATGGAAATGGAAAAAATTTCATTATCTTGATTTTGTTGAGATCACGATATTAAATGCAAAGGTGTATTGACCCCTCTTTCTTCTTGACGAAGAGGATTGGTTCACCCCAATGTTAATAACATGGGCGTATAAACCCTTTCTTTGAATTCTCTTGTACTTTTTTCATTAGATCATTATGGTTCTAAACTATGATTCTACATGGAGTCTTGTATAATAGAAACTCCCCAGGTATATATTTGATCCAAATTTTGTCCTCTCTACTAGGAGGAAGACCTTGAAATTTCTGTAGAAACACATCTGCAAATTCCCTTACAATAAGAATGTCTTCAAGCATTTTAATTTTCTTTATACTGAATCATTTGACTTATTTATATTTCTCATAGAGAAATAATATATATTCTTGAGATAATGTTTTTAAATAAGATTCATCATCCTAATTTCACTTGTATAGAATCAGGGGTGGATTCTCCATATGGAGCAAGATTTCCCCCCTTATGGTAATTTAAGTTATCTCTATAGAGGGAAATCTAATCCATGCCTATAACTGCATCAAATTCCACAAAGCAAAGTATAACAAGGTTCCCTAGGATGTTCAATCTAGAAATTATGATAGGGGATGATTTATATTCATGGGATTCATTAAATCTCCCATTTTCCATCCTCACCAACATCTCTACTTCCATTATTTGTGGTAGTATTTAAATAGTTCTATATAACTTTAATGATATTATGGAATGTGTTAAGCCATAATAAAAAATTATGTTTTCTATTCTTGAATTAATAACCTGTATACATTTCACCACTTTATTTTTGGTTTTCAAATCAGTAATAATGATGGAAAAATCACGTCCTTACTTCTTTAGAGGTTCTTGGTTTCCTCATAAATCCCATGGATTAGGGAACTAGTTCATAATGGTCCCTAGTTCCTTCCAGTTGTAGTAATGGAAAATTAATTAAGGGCCCACTGGGGAATTCATTTCCTCTATCACATTTGAGTGGTTCTCTTGTTAGGAATCAATGTCCAATTTCCCTTCCCTTTCATTCCAAAATCATTTCCTTGTTCCCCATGGGAAATTTCTATAGTGTTTCCACAACATTGGCATGTAGGGTGCTATAATTTCTTTACACCACAGGATTTATCCATTATAAAACCAGAAATAAATCCCAATTTCTACTACTTATATCCATGATACCCATGAGATTCCCTAATTCCCATCTTGACTTTGAAGGAATATCCTACAATTTACTCATATCTATCAATGTTATATATTGCTTAGGCTTTTTTATGATAAGTTTCAACCCACCTATGAAGTGTTCAACCATGAATTCTAGGGTAATGAATAAACTTGAGGTGTATCTTGTAATTCTTGTTAATTTTTATTCATATGCCCCAACAGATTCATAGCCGTTCGGTTGAGTGCAAGTAAACCTCTTTTCATCTTAAGATAGAGGGCGTGGGGAAAATAATTATCAAAAAAATAATCTATAATATCATCAACTCCATTACATTAATCTCTTCATTAGGATTCATATTATTGATCAATTTCACCCAATGATCAACTTCACCAACCATATGATGAACATCCATTATACCCTTCTATTTTTCAGAACATTGAAGGATAGAGAATATCCATTCAATGGAATATATCTAATGGTCTATGATTAAGTGGTCGGATGATCCCCAGAAAGTATGAGACCATTGTCACAAGAAGCTCTTGAATGGGGGTTTCTGTCTCTTAGGGTGGTTGGGTGATCTTCCTGTCCAAGGATTCAATTCATACCATTAGTTAACTGAGTGAGGATCATTAATTTTTTTGTAATTTCCACTCCCCTTGGGTTGGGCATCACATTATGCTAATCATCTCATGTCCCATTCCATCAGTTGTTAGCAAGATTCCTTGTATTTTTAACCTTTTACATGAATAAAAATAATAATTATGGATGTGTATCTCATGTAGTAAAATGCATAATGGGAAATCCAATGACATTAAAGGGATAACTCATAAATTATAATTATCTCCGCAAATTATGATTTTCTAGGATTCAATCAATGTTATCCATGTTCAAATTGTAAACACATATTCTTATGGGAATTTTTTATTCTTTTAATAATGGTTTTTAATGAGATTATGAATTTACCAAAGCACATCCCCAAGGAGTGTCAAACTAGGATCACATTAGGGCCCGTTTTAATGTACCTGGTTACCTCAAGTCAATCCCAGAACACCTTGTTAGAGTTGTTACTACCATGTACATCTGTTCCTGAACCATGTCCACTTGTAGTATTTAGATAGGGATTTAGTTTCTTGATAATCCACTTAATCTATAATTACCAAAATTTAGGGATATTTTCTTACACTTAGGCTTATCCTTAAGGGTTTTCACTGGGGTTATCTAATCATAATATGAAAAATAACTAAACCTAACCTCTAATACTAGTTATAAAAACCATACTATTTATTTCATATTTAAACATGATTTATTACACAAATTTTCACTTAATAAAACATAGAATATACATAGGTATAGTTTATTTGTAAATTAGGAACATTACATAACAACATTAAACATCAAAAACAACATCTTTATAGAAAACATCCTTTAGATGACCACAACATTCCTTTGTACATAACATTGTATGGGATAACTTGAAGACGTACATAAGAAAGGGTGAGCTATAAGGATCCTTAAGGTTGTAAAAATTAAACAACATAATGATGACAATACATTTTATACAATTCATATCAACAAGTCATAACGGAACATGAATAATAATGTATGATTTAGCAAGATAATCATAACATGGGAAATGTGGCAATAACTTAAAACACTACATCATAAAAATAAATCATATCCAAACCACCGAGAATTCAATGTGGAAAAATTCCCATAAAGGAATATGGTAAAATCATGTCCCAACATGACATATCATGATATTAGAAATTTCCCAATGCATCATATCACTATCAGTACTCACACTTCCTAAACATTTCAATTTGATGCTTAAGTGTGCAACATAGATCATATAACAGAGATTAATTCAACATCATAACTTTATTCCATGATCGTAAAATGAAGAATAAATATTTTTAAGTGACATATAAATAGTATTATTTTAATAATGGTGAATACCTTTGATAGACAAATGGGTAATGTATTCACTACAAAATTATTTTGGAATGGTAAATCATGGGCATATTTTGGCAGCATGACGTTGTCATATATAAATTCATAGAATTGGTTGATTAGAGGTAAAAGGGTATCTAATAACTTATAAATTTAATGGAATGTAAGAGGAATAATACAGATAATATCATAACATCAAAAAAAGGAAAATATAATACATAACATAAAAGGTATGCTTTATAAAAGAGCAGAGTGGAAGATCACTTAGACAATTTTGACATAGTAATACAGGTGGGAATAAAGGATCATAAGGGCAGATTAATGGGGGGAGGGTGAAAAGAAGGTAACATAATTTATACATCAAATTAATATCAAGGGGATCCTGTAGCATCATATTCCAACATACGAAAATGGAATTTATGATTCATAATATAAAAGAAGTTCGTGAATTGAAATGTGAAGAAAGAAATACGTTACAAATTTTTTCAATAGTAACGAATTAGTTAAGGGTTAAAATGAGAGAGGATAAATGAAAACTCAATAAAATTACATAAATAGATATTAGGGAAAATATTATAACAAAATTTTAATAAAACTAATTGAAATTAAAATGACTAATTTCAAACATGGTTATTAATTTGAACAGATGAAAGGAAGGTGAGAATCATGTACATGTATGTGTGACTCCAATGGCATGGGAGAGGCTTATTGGGAGCTTAGTTAAACATTCTAGGACTATTGGGAGTAAAGGGAAGGTAGTTATATATCTTAAATGTGTTTTAAAGAAGAGAAATTGGGGCATTGGTGGGTTTTTATATGAAATGAGGGGTTTTTTATTATTTAGTTTTTGGAAACTACATAATAAATTATTATAAACCAAAAACGATCCCATTGTTTTAGTAAATTTGGAGAGGTATAAAATATTTTATAAGGCCAAGAGATATATATATTAAAATATTTCCCATTCTTATATAGAGGTGAGTCACACACTTAATGAAATGAATTTAAAATCCTAAAATATATTATATATTTTGGAGGATTCATCAAGGATTTATGAAAAAAATAAATTAAAATTAAAATTACATTATTTTAAAGGAAAAATATATATTTGGAAGTATATAACTTTTATAGTATTTATTACATCATTATTGGGCCATTATGATGTAAAAAACACACCATATATTTATACATTATTTAATTTTTACTGAAAAATTCAAATCAATCATAAAATTATGAAAAATTCACTTTTTTAAAATTTCAACATCTTGATTCCAAAAATTATATTAATTATATCTAAATAATTGATATGTATTTTTATTTTCACATATAAAATAAAAGCCAACCATTATTGAAAATTAATGGGTTTTAACAAACATAGTTTTTAAATCATAATAAATAATTACATTTACCTTCATAGAAAATAAATAATCATTTCTTTTTAATAATATTATTTTAATAATATTATTTTATGAAAATATTATTTATTTAAAAAAATTAATTACTAAAAATATATTTCTTCATTATTTAAAAATATTACTTTTTCATTAAAAATTATTTACAATGTAATAATGATAGGAATAAAATATATTCATTATTCTATACAAAAAATAATGTATATATTATTATTTTTAGTGTCTTAATAAATATCAATGTATCACACCAGCATATATCATAAGAGTTTTTTGTGCAACGGTGGGGATTTCACGGGGTCGTTTAGTGAACATGGTGTGGGTTGTGATTTCAAAGAGCTTGAAATTCTCCCATAGACGGTTTTTCCCATTCTTAAGTTGTTGGATAATATCATGGGATTATTCTAGGTAAAATCCCAAAAATGTTATCTCCCTTGGAAGTTCTGATAAATTGGTTTCATAGGGTACAATCCTGCCAGTTGAAGCTATTTCATCTTTTTTCTATGCCGAATTGATTTGTTAAAGTTCCATATTTATAATAGTCATGTGATTATAATAAAATGGCTATATTGTAAATAGAAACGATACTTAACAGCCATTTAAAATTCAATTGGATATATAAATATAAGTGTGTGTGTTTAATATAACCATAATACATTTAATTAAATCTACAATTATAATGTCATTAATAATAGTTTGGGTCATTACATATGTTGTATATACATCCCCTTTGATATATAATAATATGATATTCTTTATATTAATGTTATTTAAAGTTTCATTTCATGTTAATTCATTCAAGGTGGTTATGATTCAAAAGATACCAATTTACTAAGTAATTATGTTACAATCCCATATCATTTCAAGATTATCAATGGTAAAATTTCATTGGGGGATATTATAAGAAATTTATCCTTAAAACCATATATACAACCTTCGCCTATTATTTTTTCTATAATTTTCATATTTTAACACCATTTACCTTTCATTGTTACTTAAAATGATCATGATAATGTTTTCAAGGACAACCTTATTTCCTCATTGCATGATGAAAATGTTCATACATATCAATGTTCATTAAAATGTTTTATGGAAGTTTTTATATGTAAATAAAATTTGGAGAAATATTATTTTTAATACCTTTAAATATCATTAAATTTTTTTTAAATTTATCCAATCAAATGTTTTACATAAGAATCAATTTTTTATTCTTACAAAAATGTGAAAATAGTGTTCTATTTTAACATATACGGAATGAATGAGTTTTCAAGAATTCACGAAAAATATTTTATTTGAAGCTAACATTAAAATTTTCAAGGGATATTTTCAAGGAAATGTATTTTCTCATTATTTTGGGAATTTGTTTTTATAAAGATAAAAAATGAGAATGAAATTATTACTAATTTCATGGAAATGTTAAAATGGCCTTTGAAACGAATTTTTCATTTATTTCAACATTTTAATTATTATTATACTTCACTGGTTATATGATCTTATGGTAAAATCCATGTTGTTTCTCTCAATAGAGTATTATGACAATGTTTTAAGGATGATTCTATAAAACTAATTAATTTCCATGTGTAAATTAAAATACGATGAAATATTTATGAATCCAATTCTTTTTAAAGGGATGATCAAGATATAAAGTGATTTATTGTTGTTTTTATGGTTTTTATGATGAAATGAGATCACTATGTACATTATTTTGCTTATCCTACTGGGAAATTATTCATGATAATGGGTGTGCCTGATAAAACTCATCGTAAAGGGTGAGCTTGATATAGCTCACGATGATAGGTCAGAATGATGTGGATAAAGATGACAGATAAGACCGATGTACCCCTCCAATGCATTGGGTAATTTGATAAGTGATGATGAAAATTACTGAATATAAGTAACTCTTACGTGATGAAAAATATATCTTTATGGACGTTACCCTTAAAAAAGTATATAATAATCCTTTTTAGGTGATTACATGATGAAATTATGATTTCCCTAGAAATCAACATGGATTATTATACATTATATTATTTTAAAAGGATTACTTGAACAATATTGGTTACCCATGGTTTGTGACTGTTAACTCATATGGATCTCGATATATTTTATGTATTAGTACCATATCTCATGTTTTATAATCTATTTTTTATGGACATGAATTATATTTTGTAATAATTATACAATTTTACTATTATCTAATACCATTATTCTTATCCTATGCTGACATCCGATAATTGATTGATATCTCATATTTTTACCCTTACTCAGCCTCTCATATCACCTTTTCAAATATTTACACATCCATAGGATATTCTAAATGATATTATGTAACATTCATCTAGTAGGGTATCAGTTTTTGATAATATTATGGGATATGTTGAGGTTTTCTTGTGGAATAAGAAAATATTGGTATAATGTGAAAAAAATTTCAGTTCATTTGATAGAAATGGAATGTTTTATGTAAAGTATTGTCTATGAATTATCTCCATCTATAAAAATAAAGGGTTTTCATTCTCTAAGTGGCTCAATTTTAGATATTGATATTGTAATAAGGTGTGGTTAAAATTGTGCCACATTTATTGGTATTGAAACTTGAATTGTACATATTACACATTCTACACTGGATCTTGGTGTGATGGTTTCAAGTAGTATTACATTCTTTGAGAATGTATAATGGACCTTATACTTGAGATTAATATTAATGTATATAAATAATCTTGTGATTATTTAGTAGGTGAAAATTTTGATAAATAATCCCTATAAAAAGTTTACTACATTGTTTCATCATTAATCATATGAAATTAATCAAATTATTAAGAATATATATCTCCCTTCTTGGTTATGAAATAATATATATATGACCCTTTTATTAATATAAAAGTGAATAACAAAAATCTGTGACCATGGTGATCAAATGATTTTTATTTTTGTAAGTCAATGAAAGATAGATAATATATTTTGTCATGATGAAACATGTATACATCCTAATTAAAGAGATATTATATAGAAAATATATTATATTATATAATTAGGATTCATAATATGTTTGTCATTACTATCCATTTTCCCTTTCTTTATAGGGTCCATAACATTTATTTAGATAGAAATCTTTATTTTGGAGTTAGAATTTATTCCATATTGAGATTTACCAAGAGGGTAACACATTATGTGTATCAAAAATCTCATAATATTTATTTCATTTTTTCATAGAATCAATATTATTTTGAGAACATATGCACATTTAATATATACTGATCTTAATTCTAACAAATAATATTGTGGAACAAGAATTATGTGTAGTGGATTTATATTTTTCCTAAAAATATTCAATTTATTTAAATGATATAAAATAATATTTATAGATTCGGAGATATATGGTGTAGTGTTAATGGTATATGACCTTTTAGTAATTGATTTGAATTAAATAATGCAAGTTGTTTATTTAATTATGTTATTTAAATAAATATTTTATTAGTATGTGATAAATTAAATAAATAATAATAATCACTATAAGTATTTAATTATCAATTAAATGAATATTACTACTTTTTAAAGATAAAATGTTTAATCATCAATGATGTGGTTTATATTAAGAATAATAAAAATGGGAGGGGCATTTTTAAATATTAATAAATTTTAAAACCAAAATAAATTTTCTCATTTAGAAGGGACAATTTGGTTTAGCAATTATAGCCCTCATTAAGCTATTGGAATGGAATTGAAATCTCCCAGTCCCTCATCCACTCATATATTAGTGTGAATTACATAAAATATTCCATGATAGAAACATCAGTGTCATAGTGATCATGGTTATTTAATATAGCACCCAAATAATCGATACTGATATCTGAATCTTTGTGAAGAACATGTGGATATTTCTATAGGGATTCATGTTTTTAACAATTTTCAATGATGATAATGACATCATCTCGGAATAATATGAAATTCCACTTTATTGTGATTTTATTTATTTTTAATATAGAATAAAAAATTGATGTACAAATATTTTTATTTGAATAATGGTATCTAGGATTAAAATAATTTTCAGATTTAATGCACATTGTACCCACTACCACTATTTTCAGATTCCACAACATGCATCAAAGAGGTTGGGATTAATTATTGATTTATATTTTTTATTTGAATTTAAAATTTTATAAGCATCTTGTACAATATATATTTTATAGAAATGTTTACACACAGACTTGGTCTTCATTATCAAAAAAAGCAAAATACAATTTGATAATTAATTGATTTTGTAGATCTGTATCAATTCTAATCAGATATATAGAATAGATATAATAAAACCTAATCTAATTTCAAAATATTAAAATAGAAAAATGAAACAAACAAATCTATATTTGAATATCCATGAACATGGGAATAGGAACATGGAACTCAAACCCAATGGATGGATATTCCACAAAATGGGATTTGTGAAAAATAGTAGCCAATATCTGGCCTCCTCGTTGGTTAACAAACCATTAAGGAATTAATCATGTAGCCGAACAACCACCCAACAGCCTTATAATCCCTTGGCTATATACATTATTATCCCCAAAACCCCATTTATTATTTTATTATTTTGAAAAATTAATTTTAATTATAAATATATATTATTTAACAATGATTTCTGTGTGTTTGAATGTTTAATTATCATATAATTATTTTTTTGAAGTTATATATAATAAGAAAAATTAATTTTAAAAATGTAAGATAATAAATAAGGAAATTTTTTTCCATTTTTTAATTTATAAGGAAATTTTATATACCATTAACAAATGTATAATATTATTAAAATTTTATTTTGGTTATTGATTAAAGATCATGGTTGGTGATAAGAATTTTCAACAAATATTTCTGTTATTTCTGGTATATGATTACCATGGGATTGATATGATTCAACACAACAATTCATATTCATAGAGTCATAGAGAATATAGATTCTATTGCAGTTGTCAATGGGTAAAATATGAATTTTAAATTTCATATTGCAAATTAGAAATCATTTAATCATTTCAAAATGTTTAAAATTATCGTTCCAAGAAGACTATTTAGGGGAAAATGTATTGATCTATGATTATAGATCTTTATAGAGGCATCCAGGATTTATGGTTACAATATCATGCCTCTAGAACCTGATAGAGTCCATCAAAGATCAGTTAGCTAATACAATGGTAATTTTCCACCCAATTATTTATTCAATAAAGGGATAATGAAACCCCATTAGGCACTATAAGTATAATGGAATCCAAAAAGAGTTCCATTAGGATGGGAGGTGGGGGTTTTCCATTTCTTGGGGCATAAAAAATCTAGTTTATTGAAACCATGATCCCAATTGTCTCATTAATAGTTTAGTGGATCTACTAGAGTTTTGGTTTATACCTGGATATTTTTGTCGTAAAAGTTGATTAATTAGAAATTCCTTCCTTCTTAATTGGGAACATAGTTAGGGTTTCCTAATTCTAGATAGTATATAGAAATATTAGGTTTACTACCCCCTTATCTTCATCCTCATATTTTTTTATTGGTCCTAGATGATCTGAAGATATTAAATTATTTTATAGGCTAATTTACTCCCTTTCACTTCCCATATTGTTTAATCCTACATATTTATATGAATTTGGATGTGTAGTTGTTAGGGTTTTGATGTAGATTCCGCAATAGAATGGTGGAATTCATCATTGATAATATTCCATTCATATGGATTGGATAATGTAGGCTCTAGAGAGGTAATCACATGTGGAAGCTCATTGTTTCCTATTTGATATGTTTCTTCTATAATTTTTTTGGGGTATCAATCAAATATAGATGGAATTAGTTAAGGAACCAGAGTTAATTGTTATGAATTTTATAAATTGTGGACTATATGGTGTTTAATTATTAATTTGGGCCCTATTACATGATGTTTCATCGTCATTACATCATCTTAGGAGATATAAACAATTTATAACTACATTATTGCTTATGGAAGGTATTATCTAAATTAATTATTATTATTATTTAATTGATATGAAAATTCATGGAGTTAGGGAATATTTTCGTTATTTGATGGTTGATGGATCTTTATTGAGCTTCACCATTATTATATGATGGTGGTCAATCTTTTCTTAAGATGTTAAATATATTTTGAGGTAGGTATTCCTTATTTTTTCTAAGGGTTGTGTGTCATTTCATTGAAGATGCGGTATGTGACCTTTCCACAATTTGAGATTGATTGTAAAATAAATTAAATTATTCCTCCTATAATTGTATGATTTGGTTAATGATATCTAAGGCCACAATGTAAACCACTAAATTCTATGTTTTAATTATTTGACCTTAATGTGCATGACATTAAATTTTTGTTTATTAAATTGTATACTCAAGAGCAAATGGGGTTTACATTGATTCATGTTGTTATCTAAAATTATATATTTAGGATTGCTTCCCTCCTTAGATATAATAGAGATGTGAAATCAAGTGGTTTTAGTGTGATCCCTCGTAAATGATGGTATCATTAGCTTCTTGAGAGTAATTATGTGTTATATGGGCTATCTTATGGCCTTCCTTGTTATATAGAGTGATTCCATGGCCACTAATGTCTATGGGTGAAAAATAAATTAATTTCATTGATGGATTTATTAAAAAGATTAATTTATACATTATAAAAATAACCATAGAACCAATAATTGGTTCTTATAGCCTCTTTAGAGTATGAATCATGTGGATTATGTGAGTTTAACCCAAGGAATGACCCAAATATAAATTTAGTGTTTCCATGTATCCTTTTAGGAATATGTGACCGATATATGGGGTGAGTGTTCCTCCCCATTCCCACCCAAAATATATGGGTCGATTAGAAATATGTTTTAGATCCAAATATAAGTTAGAAATTTGGTGAATAAGATATATTATAATTAAAGTGATTTGGATGTTATTAAAACCTATTTTTGTTTTATCTATATATTTTTTCTTGGGCAATTAATTATGAAATTTTGTGTTGTGTTATGTTGTGACCTCTTGTACCATTATTGATTGAATATGGATGTGTAAAGACTTGGCCTTCCTGATTCATGGACCTAGACATCAGAACCCATGGATCTCCTATAAAACCATTCTTTTCATCCTGTTCTAATCATTTAGGCTCCTAAAAATAAATGTGAATCTTTTTGACATGGGTAGTAACATTTAACATTTTAATTCACTCTTTTCTTATGTTGTTAAATTCCACATACCTTTAAATCAGTAAACCCTCACTATGTAACCCAAATATCAAACCCATGTAGCGCCTATACACTTATGATTGAGTATTATTTTTGATACAATTTCTACTGACCCACCCTTCAATGGGCCATGAACCTAGTCATCTGACCCCATGGATATCCTATAATACATTTGTTTCCTTACTAAAAACCCACATTTTATTACCCATATCATTCGCTTATTAAACCAATTATTCTCCTCATATGGAAACACATGTTATTTTAGTGTGATTTTCCTCACTGACACAAACCAAGAGAAACATTCCAAGAGGCCACCAATACAAACACTACTCCAGGAAAATAACCCTTATTTGGTGATTTCTAATTAGGTAGATTATTGAAAATAATGGTGCGCCATATTGACATGGGTAGTGACATTTACACTTTATGTCTCACTAATCCAATGGTGTTATAATCTCATCCTCCTTAGAGAACAAAACCCTTGTTGTGGACCCCAACTCTCAAATAAAGTTATATCATATACACTTTCATATGGGTATTGTATATAATACCATTGGTCATGAACCGAACATCCTTGATACTTGGACCATGTAATATGACCCCATGGGTCTCCTGTAACACATTGGATGACTTTCTAACACACCACATGCTATTACAAGTATAGATAGTTATTAGACTAATTTATATCCCAATAAGCCAAGAAATGTTCTTTAAGTTGGTTTTTTACTCAATAAAGAAGACCTTATAATAACATCCAATTAGGCCACATGTCATACAACTAATCTTGTCCAAACATGATTAAATACGGATTTATAATCAGATAGGATCACAAAAATAAAGGTGATTCTTGTTGACATGGGTAGTGATATTTAACATTTTTAAATCTAACATTTCCAAGGGTTTTATAGGATGATATCCGCATGATTTATATATATTTTGGGATGTGGGATGACCTCCCCAGTAAATTCAATATTATCAATTGCCTTGTATAATAAGTCAACAAATGATGATGATTATTAAGGTGTGAGAAGACTTTCCCAATGTGATATTGTGACATTTAGTAAAAGAAATATTTCCAAATTACCATATGACATGGTGTTCTATGATGTTATGTAAATTATTTTATATTCCTTCTTCTAGGGATATACTTACAAATTTCCATAGTATTTTTATGTTATAAAAATACACACCCATTTTCCATCATTAATGATAATATGTTATTATATACCATTTAAATTTTCGACAACTATAACATGATAGTTCATTCCTATAGTATTTTTTAATAAGATATGTGATTAAATTACCATTTTTATTATATTATATTGTTGAGGGACGCTATACACATTTTTTGATCATCCCGTGATTGGGATATAATTCCCATTACATGATGATTCAATGGTTTCTTATCCATGGAATAAAATACCCATGTGGAATTTGTGATGTAGAAAATGGGATGATATGTTTGATTATATTCTATCACCCTTGGAATTAGGACATGGTTCTCATAGCTTCAAATTTCCCATGACGGGGAAATTATTCCTGAATAATAATTGATATTTATGGAATGTGGTTCCCTATATTATAATAAAAAAGAAAAACTATGACTACTTTTCCCTCTATTGGTTACACCCACATATAGTGATGTTATTATCTCAATTAATATTATATAAGTGATGTGATTCCCAATTGTACATAACATCTTGGAACCTAATTCCCTCACTTTATATTTTATATGAGATGTGATTCCTATTCGGCCATAGTTTTCAAGGGATATTATATCTACTATATTAATTATGCTATCGAGACATAAAATCCACATTTTACTATATTTAATACCATAAGGATGTTATGCCTAGTATTTTTATTATGTTATGATGACATTTTTAAAATGTACTTTTTATTTGGATATATTGAGTATGTCAAGACCAATATTCTGATCCCAAAAACATGATTTAATTTCCATGTATGGATTATTATGATATAACAGGGATATAATACACAAAATTCGAACTATTTTTTCAGGACACCCAACTCATGTATAGGTTTCTATCCTATTACAAGATAATATTCCCTTTTGACATAAAATAGTACATGATACCCAATTGATTTTAATGTAATATGTTAAGGGATTATTTGACACTATAAATGAAGGTATTATAACACATGGGTTGTTATGTAGCACCTATGGTTGTGAACTATTTATAATTATTTTAATTTTCAATTTTCATTTGACTATGATTATATCACACTGTACATTTACTCTCAAATATTGGATATATTAGGGACACCATCAGTGGTATACAAATAAATTGTACTCACACCTATCTTAATAAACATAAAACATGGTTAATTTAATAATTATTGGAATAGGTAGGGATATCAATATAATTTTGGTTTTTGAGAAGGTAATGTTGAGAAAGAGTTATGAGATTGGTCCAAGTAGAGACTTGAGACCCATTTTTTTAAAACTTATTCAATTAATTTATTTATCTATTTTTGGTTAAATATTTATGATCAACATAGAGGTAAAATTTTCTTATATATATTAATGTATCAAATTAATTCTAAAAATTTATAATATAATGAGAGTTCATATTTTTTGATGGTATATATTTGTGAATCTTACTTTAATTGGTTTAACTGTTTTTAATTGTTGGTATTATTTATTTTCTTCTAATATGATATTTTTCTCTTTATACCAGAGAGGGTAGACTCTTGACAATTTATTTATAGACCCTAAACATTTTCCAATAACCTATACTATATTTGTAGGTTCCCATGTGCTATTTGGAACCCTGTTCTGTCATGGTGCTGGGAAACCACATCAATGACTCTACAATGTTGTATCAAAGAAATGTTTTTATTTTTATTTTTATTTTAGAAATCATAGATGAAGCTGGGATTATTATGAACATGGGATAAATGTTCATTATTATTCCATTACATCACCTTAATCATCTAAAATCCTCTCTACCTTTTATTTGGGAATTTTTTCAAATTTTTTATCAAATAGTTGATTTTTTTATTGGGAGATATAAGATGTTTTGAGATAATTAATTAATGACTTTTTTAGAATAGAGTGGAAGGATATGTGATCTCATTATTTATATTTTTCAAATATAATTGAAATGACATCCATTTACAATATTATGTTTGATAACCTTTTCTATTATTTTTATTCTAGTTATTTGACATGTCAGGAAAACCATATTTATTTTTTTCAATATAACATGATCGTGGAATTATACATAACATTTCACATATTTTTATTATGTTATTATTATTTAGTACATAATGAGACAAATACTTTACATATATGGTAACTGGTCCCTGAATTTGTAATTTGGGATATATTTAGGCACATGTGATGAGATGCCCCTATATTATAGGGTGAGTATGCAGTTGTTAGATTTATTTCCTATAACTTCACCTTTTTTTATTCCATGATTTCATGATGTGAAATTTTTTTCTATGGTACCAAAATTTATATAACTATATATTTGATAGTGATAATTGAGGGTGGGTAGTGAAATATTTGGGTACCTAATGAGGATTGATACCTGAGAGTGGGGGGTGATATGGGAATAAAGATACCATTTTTTATAAATACATACAATACAAAAGTTACATGTTTAGTTTCCCATATATTGTAGACTGAATCTTATGATTTTAACATCATGCTTTTTGAGTCTAATGGTATTAGGTATTTATTCAATGTTAGAGATCCTAGTGAGGATATTTTTCTCATGATTTTATTGTGTTAAGGGTTATCATGGTGAGAGGATGTGTTTCTTACTTTTTCCAAGGATGTGTTGCGATGATGCGTGGGTAGTTAAAGAGAGGGGTGAGATCCAAAAATGTGGTTTCCTTTATAATTATAAGAATGGGTTGATTCTTGTATGAGTTTTTTGGTAAGATCATAATAATATTGGTGCATCATTACTTATTTTCTTTCCATGAGAGATTCATTGGGATTTTTAATATGAAAGCATATGTGACAATCCATGAGATGATGTAACCTACATGAATGTGTGGAATTGTATGGAAAGGGTCTATGAATCTTAATGAGACTAGTAAGGTTATTGAGATGGTAACACTAGGGTGTGTTTTTATTTTTCTATTTTAATTTTTAACCATAGTGGACACATTCACTATCTATGGTGTGGAAGTATAACTGCTCCCTTTCTTTTAGAAAGGATGATTCTTTTCCCAGAAATGTATTTATAGTTTACGATGGATTTTGTATAAAATACTCCTATAAATATTTATCTTATATTTTTCATCATAAAAATAAACCTTATATAACATGGGTGATATGTTCATGGTTTCATATTAGGGACTCTCCATGTCTATGAGACTGTATATGCAATTTATAATACACTATTTTCTATGTTATAGTGACCTTATCATTGGTTGTAATTTACTTTTTTAATGCCTCACTAGTATGTGGTTATTTTGATATTCATTAATTTCTAGTCCCTTGAAACATGTTTGGGGTATATGACCATGTGAGGTGTTTACTTGTTATGGTGGGGACTGGGTTACCTTATCCTTCTCGACCACATAAATACAAGTAGAGGCAAATTAGTGTCCTTATAGATGATTACCATTATAGTGTGATTGGGTTTTAGGTAAGTAAACAATGTTGTGGGACACGTTATTATATTTTATGGTAGTGAACCTTTATATAATCCTTTTTTTTAAATTATAGTGGCATTTGGTATATCCCATTAAGTGATTTGGGGAGTATTGATGTTTTTGAAGGATTTAGATTGACATTAAAATATTGAGTGGATCATCATGATTAATGATTAAATGTGTGGTTCTTCAAGAATATAGTTAAGTAACTAAGTTATACCATTAAGAAATATTTTTTACATGATTCAAGGATATATCAGGTTTCTAGACATCAAAATGGATGCATAAAATAAAATTTCATGAATTATACTTGGTCTGAACAAATTGGCCTTAATATATTATGCGTGTTAGTATTTTAATAGTTCATCTCATTTAAAGGTATAATTTAATGAAATCATTTCATATTTATATGAAACATACCTGATTTATATGAATATAATGCATGAATTAATCATTGTATTTATACATGTTGTCAAACACATGAGTAAATTCTATAGCCCAAGGATTTTCCTTATGGATTTGTAAAGTATTTTCTTGTGATGGTTGTGTTGTGGGATTAAGATCATCATTCTTGGCCAACCATCCCTCATCCTGTATCTCTTTTCGTCCTTCTTCCTTGGCATTCAAAGATTCGTACACAATATGGGAGTAAGGAAAATATTTCGTGTTTGACATGTGATTCATTTTATTTGTGGATACACCATGGTGTTTTTGTGCCTATTTTTTTAAAAAATGCAATCTCTCTTAAATCACATTGATGTGTTTGATAAAGTAGAAGGATACCTACTATGTGAGATACACTATTACTGTGTTACTCATTACAATTTTTATCATATTTCAAAATTATATTGATTGGGAGATCCTGAGAAAATGGTTTTAATTAATTATCCTTGATATGATAAACATCATTAGACTCTATAAAAATCCATCAGTGGAATATGAGGCTTCCCATGATTTATCTTTATGAAATAAAATTTAAATAAAGACTGATCATAAATAGTGAAGTGTTTATTTTGGTTGTATGAAAATCGATAAAATTGGGTTTAAACTTATGTATAATTGATATATAATGTTAATAATTTCTTCACCATTATGTGGCTTATATTAATAATGGTATCCAAGGCTTTACCCTTTCACAAAATGGTATGCATATGGGTCACCAAGGCATACCCATACATTTATCGTCTATGTGAGGGTCACTTCAGTTTACTCTTACATGAAATGTCGTACCTAAGTTTAATCAGGTTTTTAAAAATGAGAAAGAAAGGTAAGAATTTATTTCAAAAAGGCATTTAATGGTAAATAGACACATATCCTTACATAAAATAAGGCTATGTAAGGGTAACCTCTTTGTTACATTTACACAACTAGTTTTTGTGAAGATAATACCATTATGCTATGGTACCTGAAGGTCATGTAATGGTAAATTGAACCTTACACTTATATTAAGCATTCATGTAAGGGTAATATGATTTTTACCCTTTTTCAACATAAGGGTCATAATAATCTAGCCTTTCAAAAATTATTTACTTATGGATAAAAGGAATACTACATTTAAACAACCACACTTTGTAAAGGTCATGGAGTTATACATTAAAAAAATTTATCCTGAATCATCTTAATCTTTTGTGGATTGTCTATATAAGTGGAAATTGAGGATAGCCTAATATATTAATGGGTTCCAAGGTCTGGGTAAGAAAAAAATTATTGAGTTTTTCTAACATACTAAATGATTCAAATGGGTTTTAAAACGTTCCTAAATCATTATAAAAGGTATTTTGGGATATTTTAACTTATTAATGGTTTATTAATTAAATAAATAAAAAAAATTATGATTAATTAAATCTGTATGAAACATTTTATACCCAAAATATTAAATGTTAAAATATGAAATAGATTTTGGAAAAATTATATAACAATTACAATCAAATAGATAATAAAATTTATATTTATAAATCCTATGAAATAAATATTAAAGGGTTATAAAATATTAAATAAATAAAAAATATAACATAATTATAACAAATTATTAATTCTTCATAATTAATTATTTTTAATTTCTAAATATTAAAAGGGGATTTATTTTTATATTATCTAAGCTATATGAAAAGGGATTTGATGATTTGATATGATTAAAGCTCGAATAATAATTATGTATATGATATTTAGATTATATAATATCAGTACCAAATAGAAAATGAATTATAATTTTTTTTATACTTTATATAATATAATATATTTCTTATTATTGATAAATATAATTAATACTAAGAAATAGTTTATATTTGAATGAATATAAAAAAATTATAGTTATTAAATTTCATAATAATAAATTTGAAAGTACAAAACGTTTTCTAAATTGATTGTATTTATAAATAGTTTAAAAAAATTTATCTCATGATAAAATATTTGAATTTTTCATTTGTTTTAACTTTATTAACTACTTTATTCATGTTTATTAATTTTTTATGAAATTTGAATATTAGTTATTCTTTATTTTAAAATTTTATACTACTTATAAGTTATGTAATTTTATTACTTTTTAGGGATGACATTATAATGAATTCTTTATCATCTGACTTGACCTAATTCTATAATTTTAGTAATGAAGTTAAATGTAGTTTTTGAATATAGTTTGTGCATATTCAGTTTCAGAGTTCTGATTGATTAGATTCTAAATGGGCTGAATTTGCCCTAGAAAGAGGGACTTGGGGCCATACTACCTACCAACCTGGAGGCTTATGCCTTATATTGGCTGGTGAATCGGGTTGGATATCTATAAATTTGGGCTACCCATGAGGATAAATACAAGTGATTACATGAAGTTCTCAAGTAACATGTGCATATGAAACATATTGATATGTATTAGTATGTTTGACTTCTATTTTAGGATAGTAGCAGAAACTTTTATGACATTTATAGTGTTACAAATCAATATGGGTTGAACATAATTATTTTTGTATAGAATATGACTCCAAAATAAATTACTATAAGAATGAATATATAAATAGAATGACATGAGATAAAAAGGTTACATTAAAATCTTGTTTAATTACTATGTGTGATATTTTTTCCAAAGCATCACTTATCATGATGTGCATCATTCAACTAGGTATGATTTTCAATAGTTTGGTGAATCTATATAATCTTATATAAGGAATGAAAGTAATAGGTTCTATTTGGTTTACTTTAGGTAGGATCAACCTTTGAATGGTGTCCCAAGGATTCCCTTTGTTTTTCTAATTTTTTATTTTTGGTTACACTTGTTTTGGAAAACGCTTTATAAAGATACCAAATGAATAATCTTTCTACCAATATGTTGTATTTGAAATTTTTTATCCTATTAAATAACCAAGAACAATATAATATATGATTGGGTTGATTCTGTACATAAATAAATTATTGGGGATATGAACACCCAGGAAGAATCATTGCTTCGTGTAATATAGAGCATCACTCAATAAATGGATATGATGTATGAGGGAATAATTTTTAATGGATTAATAGTTAATAAAAGTATTAATTCAATGGTTAATAATACGTGATACTCATCTGATAAAATATTTTGTTGTTGAGTTATATCATCACAGACACTAATCCGAATATTTTAATTAATTCTTGTAAAGAGAGGCTTAATGTAAGATACTCTTAATACTGGTAACATAAGAAATGTTGTTAAAAATAATTTTAATTAAATAAAATTTATTAAAGAAATTTTTATGTGTCAAAATAGGTTTTTTCATAGTAAACATGTGTTTCAGTTATTCTACATGTTTATATAGATGCTTATAGATACATATATTGATTCATTTATTTTTTATTAGTTTTATGGGGTTTGTTAAATGATTTTCAATTTGACTTAATATTATAAATAGATTAATGAGTTTATTAGTTTACCTATGAAATTAATTATTATATAATTAAATCTTATTATTCTAATGGATATATGATATAAATTGTATTATTGTTATGGTGTTGTAAATATATATAAATTTATAATTATAGAATGAATTTGAGATGGATATTGTTATCTTGTAATAGGGAAAATTATTTTCTTAATTGATAACTTCAGAACATCATGCAAGGAAACAAATATCATAACATGTGTATTTTGTCACATTTATATCTTAAAAAGTGAATGATAAAAATTCCTATTAAATAATGAAATCTTATTTTTTTGATACAAATAATTCACAGTTTAATTCTATAACATGCATTAATGGGAGACTAAAAATAAAATGTTTCTATTTGAGAATTTATAAAATTTTTATCTATGAAAATATTCTGAGAATATGATTGAACGTAATAAATGTTTACCCAATATTAAAAATTTATTGAGAGTGGATGAATTGGTCATATGATGTCAGGATTTTGATATTGTATGGTTAGTTTGTGTAGGAAATATTTCAAAATAAAAAAGAAATTTTTTTCAAATAATATCAATATTTATTTTTAAAGATGTAAATAAAGGACATTAAAAACTAGGGGGATTTAATGAAGTTTAGTCAGTCAAATTTATTGGATTATCCACGATATACCTGAAGAGTTTTAAAAAAATATATAGAATGTACATTTCAGTTATAGATGTTATATAAATTAATTTGTTTATTTGGAAGGGGATGTTATAAATAATGTATATTTTAAAAAGTATTTTAAATAGACAAGAGTTCAAAATTAGAGTAAGAACCAATTGTGAGTGTTGTTTAAAGTTTTGAACAAGGAGATACTATATTTGAATGCATAGGAGAGTGTCATGATCATATCAATATAAATAAAACATATTTCTCTTGATCAGGTTTATATAATATAATAAGAGAATATGTTTTATAATAGAGTTTTTATGAATGAGAATGAGGTTGTCAAATATATTCACATGGTTTATGATTCTCCCATTTCTATATAGGTTTTTGGGAAGATGATATGGATGAAATGGTATATCTAGAATATGGATAAATTTCTTTATCCAGTATAAATTTTTTTATCTAAACATTGGTTAAAATATATGTAAATGTGTTCCATCCAGCGATATGTTTTATATTTTAATAATATATTATTTTTAAAAAATGAAAATAACACAAAATATACTATATATGATTATGAAACATTAAATTATTTGTTTATTATTCAAACTAAAAGGAAATAAATTTTATTTCCTTGCACAAAAGTGTATGATTACGTTAGACATATTTTATAAAATGTATATAGTGTATAATATGGTAGTGGGTGTATGATTGGAATTAAAGAAGTTCATAATTAACAAATAAAGGATAATAATAATCCTAATTTTTATTTTTATCAACTTAATATCCTATAATGTTTAGGGTATGTTATTGTAAAGAAAAATGTATAGTTCAACACTTAGTTAACATTAAGAAAGAGGATATAACTGCGATACCAATATAAAATTAGAGTTATTTTTTTACTCAACAACCTACATTAATATATGATATATCATAATAAAGATAAATTTATATATATTAATTTATTTATAATAAAAAAAGATAAATACAATCTCTTGATGTATTCTAATAGTCAAATTGAAAATTGTTTTACACATGATATCCTAATATGGTTTAGGGTATTATTATAAAGAAAATTGTAAAGTGTTACATTATTTACTATAATAATATTTTATTACATTATCCTAAAAGATTTTGTTGTTTTGTGGTAAAAAGAGAAGTAAAAGATACATTTATTTACCATAATAATGTGATTGTCGGGTTATCCAAAAAGAGTTTAAAAGGATTGGTAAAAAATAATGTAATCAGTCACATTATTTAAAGGAAGAAAGTTAGAAAAAGGTGGGTTCTAGTGATGATTATGAAGAACATGGAATGATTTATAACTATAAAATAGATGTTAACATCAAAACAATTTATTTTTTCAAGTTATGTAGTGTGAATTTGTTCTAATAGTTAAATATTTATGAATATGATTCTTATATTTCATCATTATTCAAACTGAATTACTTTGTAGATTTTTTCACTAAATAGTAATGTAGTAAGTATTTATTAGAATATCACATTAAGATATGACATTATAATATTGGGATGAAATTTTTATTATATATTATTTAATATGTTAACAAAACCCATAAAGTGTAGAAAACATAATGTTAATCTCACTAATTATGATATATAATATAACAAAGTAGAGCTTATTTTGGTTTCATTAAATATTCTTAAATAGATTAAGAATATTAAAAGAAAAAATATTAATATCATTAAAGTGTCTAAGAATATGAAAATTTATAATATTAATGTAAATATTCAATTTTTTATTCATTCACATTGGCCATACAAATGTAAATATATATATACATTTTAGGATGCTTAATGATAATTTCTAGATCAATGTACTACATTGACTTGTCCATAAAAATGTTCTTCGGGGAGTATTGTAGGATATTAAAAAATATTAATGATATCATTTGTAGCATTATTAGATAGAGATAAAAAATATTTTTATAAGACATAAAATAAAGAATAAGTATTGTGTATGTGAACTAGATGATTTACTCGGTACACTACATTGAGTTTCATATAGAATTTATCGGTACACATGGGGTACGGGGATCATATTTGAGTTCCCAATACTTGTGGTTAGTGAGATAAATATCATGAGAACCTCTGTACATTGATACCCTCTAGACACAATTATACATATAAACGTAGCTAATGGGGGGTGGTTGGGTATGTTTCTAATCCTGCTGTTAGGTGGGGCTTAACCAGGATGTGATTCTTTTTCTCTGGCATTATGAGTATGACAATAGTTACTATAATTGAGATAGATTGTGGTTGAATATAAACACACTTATACATTATATCTCTCTCAAAATAAGGTACATGTGACGTGATTATCCTAAATAATGAATAACATGGGATATATTCATCAATTATATTGTTCTACACATAAATAATTGAGAACAAATAAGTTAGATATATGGGACGACATGTTCCATGTCCCATGCTCAGTTCATTCCTTAGACAGAGGGAAAATATGAGAATTTTCGTTTTCATATGACAGAGACCAGTGGAAACAGGTATTCATATACATGTGTTTGATGAGGGTCATTCAAGATCCCTTTATAGCTTGAGTTGCAATGATTTTTTTCTAGGGATTTCACATTAACTACATATATGAACCATATATTCTTATTTATTTTCAATTATATAATGTATTACAGGGTCACACATAGTGGTTTATTGAATGGGGATTGTGTTTGATGATGAGAGCTACTCTAAAAGTTATTGAGTAAATCCAAAATTATTTTTTATGGGTATTAACATGGTATTTCATATAATGTGATTCAATGTTAGTTGATGATATCTTTTAAAAATGTTATTTTGATGTTTTCCAAAATGAATTTTGGATATGGTTTCACAAGTTATTATATATGATACATTATAAGTATAAAAGGCACAAATACTATAAGCAATTAGTGTAATATGGAGATTGAGTGAGATATTCCAGACAGTTATAGACAGTATATAATGCATGGTTATATCATGTTCATGGGATATCCAGTTGCATGCATAATATAATATTTCATACATGATACTAACTTTGAAAAAATTAACATATGAATATTATTTCAGTTAATAATTTAATAGATTAACTCATTTAAATATATCATTAAATTAAATTGTTACATATTTTTATGAATGGTTTAAGAGTTAAATGTATATGAAGCATATACTGACTGTGGAATTTATACATTCATTTTAACATATAAGTAAATAATACTACATACGTGTTTTACTTGTTTCTTTGTAGAACATCTTAATGTTATGGAAGTGGTTTAGAATTGAGATCCTCACGCTCAGCCAAACTTCCCAAAACATGTAGCACTCCTCATCCTTATTCTTTTCAATATGGAGATTCTATCACATCATGGGTGTAAGAAAAATATTTCATGTATGGAATTTGATTTATTTGATCCATGGATACTTAGTATTGGTGGTATGTATATGTTTTCTAGTTATGAGATCATTATCAAACCACGTGAGAGTGTTTAAAGATGCAAAAAAATCCATATGGAATAGGGTAAGCCATTTATAGTGTTCCTAATTTATATTTTTATTCTAGTTTCACATTATATATCATGGGAGATTCTCATAAAATAGTTTTAATAACTTCTTATTGATAAGACAATTGTTATTAAACTCTATTGAAACCCATCAAGAATTTGGGCACCTATTGGAATTTGGAGACTTATTCTGAATCCCAATAGATTCTGTAGTGGGTTAAGACATGGAATCTAAATTTCAGCATGAGTAGTTGTTTTTTTGGGTTGTCCATAAATATTGAGTATGTGGTGGTGAATTATTAGTGATTTTAGGTAGTTTTTGTGAAGAACTCTTTATTTTCATAGTTCCCTGAGTTAGTTTACTTGGTAGATCATTCATGATGTGTTGAGATGGGACGCATTCCTATCAACATCCAACATATTATGTGATACAAGGACATCAGTATATAAAACTAAGAAGTTGGAAATAAAATAGTATGGTTCCAATATTTACATTTATTTTCTTCTAGCCCTTATTCATGAGGCATGTGGTGATAATTATTTTTTATGCATAATGAATATCTATATCAATAGTGGTATGGTCTATTCAATGGTTCTTAGATATAAGTTGAATATATTTGTTTGTATATATATCATGTTAGTGGGAAAGAACTAGTTACTAATATTTCACTATGGTGATTTAGTTTGTTATCATGTCTAGAGAAGGACTGATAAAATTTGGAAACATGATTGGTTTGGGGATCATGTTAGGGAATATTTTTAATATTGGGGAATAAGAATCCTATTGAAATAAGGAATTATTATTATGGATAAGTACTATGAGTTAGACTATGTTTTTGAGGCCTAGTTGTTTTAGAGGTTCTTGTTTATATCGTTGAGTGAAAATGATCAATATTAGAGAACTAATATCAACTATGGGTGCATGAAGTCAATGTTTTTGAAATCTAAGAATGTTTTTGGGAGGGGATAATCATTTTGGGGTTGGGGTAATTGGACATTGATGCAGTGACCGGGATGTCCTACATTCCATTGTGAGTGGATGCAGTGAGTTATTAGATGGTGATTTTCATGCGAGATCAAGATATATTGATGAATTATGAGTATGAACACATAATTTAGGAAATGAACAAAATATATGATTGGCTGAAGCATGTGGAATTTGAAGTGTTGTGTAGTTGAACTTATTTATTTGTGGTGTCTGTTGAGTCAAAGACTCATGTGCTTGGATTATTTTTAAAATTACAATACACTTTATAAGAATTTTATATAACATAATGGTTTTTATTTTTTTATATAATTTAAATATAGTAAATTAATATATTTTGTTTGGTTTAAAAATAAAATAATACAGAAAACCAAACATCATTCCTAGATTTCATTTCACGAGATAGATATGTACTATAGAGATGAAAGAATAAATTCATTTAAATATATGATGTAATGAAGAGTTCATCCAGATATGTATTTTTTTTCTTTGATTTAGTTTCAACTGACATAAAATATCAAATAATATTTCCATTTAATGAATTATTTTAAAAATACCACTTCTTAGATGATCAAAAGAACAATAATTAAAATAGTGGTCTCGATTTTTGAAATATATACAAAGTTATTAAATATTGAAATTTCTTATTTCTATGGGCACATTTTTTTTAAATTATTAACTGGATAGTTTCACATAGATAATATATTAGTGAGTATATCATTGTACATTCTCTATGTTTTATATCTGTAATTAATTTTCTTTCTCAAGGGATTTAAATGATATGAAGAAAGGGATATATCTGATCTTTGTTTGATTTGGTGATTATATAGATATGATGATAAAGATACATATTATCACCTATGATCAATAGATTATAATGATAGTAAGATAGATGAACTTCCAAAAGGATTATGTCAAGGGCTTGTGGGGATATTAATACTATCATAAAGACAGGGTTGATTTTGTTAATACATTTGTTTAGGTTTAATGAACATACATTGACATTGTGTAAAATTGTGTATTTTATAATATTTTTATTATATTATTGGTATTATAATCCAATACGCAATATTTTTATATTTAATTCTATGTATACTTCATATTCTTATATATTGGAATTATTATATAATTTCATAAAGTGAAATGTTCCCAATATTTACATGTTTTTTACTTTTTAAATTTATTCTATATTAGTATCATTTTAATTATTATTAAAATTTTAATTTGATTAATGATCATAAGTGTAGTTATGATTATTTTTACATTGATAAACTATTAATTGATTAGAAGATAAAAAAATTGATAGTATTACATCCTAAGGTAGAAGAAAATTATAAGTCCCTTTTTATACTAAAACACACTCCATATTATAGATCACCTGAACTATCATCTAAAGGGAAAAAATTTTCATTGGAAAATTTATATACACTTGAGAATGAGTTATTATAAAGTTTTATTTTCTATTTTTTAAATTTAATATCTCAATTTTCATACACTTCTTTTGTAGTATAAAAAATTATTTGTTTTTGATGGCCGGAATACAGGTTGTATCAATTTAAAATATGAATCATAATCATCATATGATATTTAATGGACAAGATTTAATGTAATGGTGTGATCATATAGAGAATTTATTTCAAAAATAATTGAGTGTATAAGTATTGTATGATTATGTGAACTTAAAAGATTATGGGGAAAGATCTTTTTTACTTTTACTGTAGATTTAGAGCATCAATTTTATGATCACTATAAATAAAGGATGTCGTTATTTTTTTCAAAGATGAAAAATATCTGTAGTGAAATATCTTTGTTTGAGAAAAATAATAGAATTTATAAGAAGTTATAGTCTACTCACTTTGTAACATTATTAGTTACTGGGACTAAAACAGATATCTTATGTAAGGATTGTTATTTGATTTATTTTCTATTTGGAGATTTTCATTCTCATATTCTTCGGTAATTGAGGAATACTATAGAAACTATATAATTTCATAGTTAGAAGGACCTATTAGGTAACTAAATTTTGATAAAAGGATTCATATACATATTATGGAGTGTGATTCTAAGCATATATCTGATAATGATATTAAACCCTTCAGTAATATTACTCTTTATGATTTTAGCTACTAATAATAATGTTTAAAATTTCATTGGAAAATAGGATGATTGCCAATATCCATAAAAAGTGGTACATTTGGTAAGGGTTTCCCTCAACACATTATTGGAGTTGATTCCAATTTCTAGAAAATCATAATACTTTATTGCTGATGAGTAAATTTTGGGGACAATGTATTGGGTGAAATAATCAGAATTGGTGGTGTTTCTTTTCTTGGAAACATTCAATTTAAAATGATTAATATTTTTTAGAATATCAAAACACCATTCTTAGCACAATAAAAATCTTTAATGAGGGATTCCTTAGGAACATCTAGAATGATAAATGATTTTTTCAGTGTTTGGGTGGAACATTTGTTCTACCAATTGATTGAAATAAGAATGTTTACTCAAATGACACAAAGAACCATCAAAATTGAGTTTTCCTTTATTATGTAATGTTGAAATTTTTTAATCAATTTGATATATAATGTTAGACCACTATAACATTTTAAATTCAACTACAAATTCTAGGAAAGGTCTTTTTATGGGCATAAATAAAAATATGTTTTCAAAACCATATTTTGTGACCCCAGTAAATATGAAAAGAAAAAAAATCCATTTTTATCCTATTAGTGAATTTTAAATTTCTTTTGCTTTATATTTTGTTTACATGGAATTTTTATGTTCTAAAAAATGTCAGAGAATTAATGGAAATAATTATTTGTATTCCCTTTCTAATGTATACACTAGATATACTTAGAAATATTTTCTAACATGAAAATATAAATATTTAATTAGTTTAAAAAATTTCATACTTTTAAATTGTATGAGAAAAACATACATTTGATTGGTATCATTTAATTCTCGGATATTTTATTGGTATCTTGTATTAACATCAAATTTTGAAAAATATATATTCTAAATCAATATTATGTTCAATAATTTTTTCCAGACATAACACTGAACAAGAATGATAAGAAAATTATGACATTAAAATTATTAATAATGTTTATGAATAATAAAATATCTATTAAATAAAAATATATTAATCAAATATAAATGCATGAAAATTATGCTTTCGAAACATAAATTTTAAAATTTGAATTTTTCAATAAATGTAGTTTCACTTTTTATATAATAATTTATTTTAAAATTTAAATTGTTAAAATTTAAAATTTTAATTTTTTAAAATTAAATTTTGTTTTGAATCAGTAATTTAAAAATACTTTTAGGGTGATGTTTTGGTATTTTTCTAAAAATAATAGTTTTGTTAATAGTATGAAATATAGTTTTTCCTAAAGCCATGGTGTTTATAACGACATTAGGAATAAACTATATTTTAAAAACTTATTAAAAAATCATTATAGTAAATTTATATATGAAATAAGTCAATTATTTTCAAAATACTATATAAAATATCTAAATCATTTGATAAAAAATTTATGGACTTCGGTAATATTTCAAAAGAAAAAACTGATTTCTTTCTTTTCATTCAATTAAATTTTAATTTGGTAATTTTTTTATATTGATTAACAATGTACAAAAAAATATTTTTCACATAAAAAAATAATTTATTATATGAAAAAAAAAATTGCATTGAATGTTTTATCTAATATATAAATTCCACATTTAACATCACACTTTACATAAAATTGATTTTACATACAATATAAGCTAATGCTAAAATAATATTTCTGACAAATATTTTTTGTTATAAACATATTTTAAATTATGAAATTTTAATTTTGAAATTAGTTAGTAATTCTAATATTATGTTTATCATTAAAATTAATTATTCTTTTTAAAAATTAGTTACCATAATAAAAGATGATATTTTAAAAATGAGTCGAAAAGCCTAAAATAAGTCAATTTCTCCCTAAAATCTCTTTCCATATAGATTCTAGACATTACCTTGTCATACATTACATTATTTTCACATTTTTACCAATTTACCTTATTATATTGTCATGTCGTTATAGAAAAATATGCATTTTTTAAAATAATTCAATATTTCCTCTCTTGTAGAAGGGGATCACTACTATTACTTCAGGATACAACAATACCTTCCACTATCATGCAAAAAATATTACATTTTTATCTTACTATAATGCTATCACTTTTTTTAAACCTATGGTCTCAATTAATTATCATAATTCCTCCAATTCCAAGGATTTTTTTTATAAAAAATCTCACATTCTAAACAGAAGTTCGAACATTTAACAAAAATTGTTTCTTTCCTATCATTCCCTTTAAAAAAATTATAATATATTATATTATGAAATATGTATTTATAGGGAAATTAATTTTTTTATACTGTTTTAATAACATTTATCAACAATTTTATAGCACCCAAATCCATTCATCCATTCGAACAGATTTATGGGATGAGTGACAATTGCCCTTAGGTGCACCACCTCATATACGAAAGGATTCCAACAAGTAGTGAAGATGTATAAGGGTGATAGTGGGGATACTATACCCTAATTTTATTATATAATAATAGTTTAATAAATATATACAATCATTGGGAAAGAAATACCAACATACACTGGGAAAGTATCCTTCCCACGGAGGAAACACAAGAAATAGCAATAGCGATACCCAAGAAAAAATAAACCATTCGTAAAATAAAACAGACAATAAATTATTAGTAGATACTAAAATATAAAATGAAAACATGACATTTCATACATATCAATAAGAATAAGGGTCACTAATTGTAGACTATAGTATACACATATATAATTGAATGCTGATACAGAAATAAAAAAAGGGAAACTCCAACAAAGGTAAGAACTTTTGGACCCTTTACCTCCATCTTAGGCCACCATAAGCACTATGATCTAAATCTGGAGCCCGAACCTTTACCTAAATGAAAATCCATAAATTCACCATGCGTCCCGAAGTTCCCATGTGGTGTGTGATAAATAATATTAGTAGGCCACTGCCAATGTGTTTTTATCTTAAATCTATGATTAAACAAGTGTGTTTAAATAATAAAAATAACATCACAACAAACATGAATAATAATAACCCACTCCAATTATGCTCTGTAACAACAAGGAAGTGATTACTTACTTCTTTCAAAACCAATATACCACAGTGGAGAGGATTATTACCCTAATCGCAACTCATTCCATCATGTAAGATAATCCTGGTGAACCCTTGGGTTCCACCCCTAATTAGATCAACCAGCATGTCATGCCACCCGAAACCTCATGTTCAAATAATATCATACATCCTGAAGGAATTCACTAATAACTTGTAAATTTTACCACAAACCTCATCTCATAATAATCCTCTTCGGTTTGAAGCACAACAGCTAAGGCACAACAATACCAATCATTTAATAATAACTCCATCAGCTGAACAGGTTAATTTATGGATGAATGGTGATGTTCGTCTTCCCAAAAAAGTCTTGTCCTAAAGACCTCAAGCATAGCGAGCCTCATCCCCCATCCAATTCACTTAGCACTGTCTACGAATGTCTCCTCACCATCCTTGTGGAATTCTGTGGTAGGAACCTCCAAACATTACCCTGATCCACATATACCAAAGGCCTCTACCTACCCAAGATATCAATACCACTATTTCATCTAAGTCCTGTGTTCGCACATATCCAAACTATTCATTGGTCAACATCGGTTAGTGGAAATCAGAAAAGAAATACATAAGCCATATCGTCTGGCACCTTAATCCCCTACATCTATTTCACACCACCTTATGGTGATAATAATATCATATAACCCGAGCCATTCCCATAACCATATGGCCTCTCCGACTAAAACCAAGGGCCAAGTCACCCAATCTATGATCAACATCACTTATATGATTTGTTCCTTTCTTAACTCGATGCTTACATCATCTCATACCAGCTGACCAATTCAATTTCAATCCTTGGGTAGAGCTCATCTCATTCCCATGAAACCATAATAATCATCACATATAATTAATTTAAATAAAATAATTAAATATAATATATAACTATTACCCAAGAAAAATATACCCAATGTATAAATCCTCTCACTGGTCTTAAACCATTTTTATACGTGATTATGATGCCCATAGACATTTCAAATGATCCAATTAATTAATTTAAAGGAAAAAAATAATTAAAAATGGTCTAACTCAGTTAACACAATGGAAATCTCAAGGTTACACCCCCAAAACTATCATAAAATCACAATGAAATATAAGAACCACATACCTCATGTTGGTAGATGCTCGAATGTCTGATATTATCCTCCAAGTCAAGTTGATTTTGATAAAATATTCATTTTAGATTACCACCATAAGTATTGGGTAAAATAGATCACATATATTTAGCACTACATAAGGTGAGATAAAAGGAAAATTAAAAAAAGATGACTCAAAATCATACCAATTTGGATCCAATACCTTAGACAGATTGAGAATTGGATTCCATATGAGATATTTAGCTCAAAGGCTAGTCGAGGATAAAAATTAGAGAATCTCAATATTGGTTGTGACCAAGGGAGGAGAAAAGAAGAGGAAAATAAGAAATAGTGTTTGAGGGAAATTTTAATATCTCACTTTTAACAGGCCACATGGTTTTCCTATATGGTTTGGAAAACTGGATGGAAATTGTGTGGTTGTTGTTACCTTAACCTGACCCGAGATCGAGCCACAATTGCCCCACGATCAGCTCTACATGCCAGGGGTGATGACCAACACCAAAAAAGAATATCCTAAATGGGATTATTTTTCATAATGTACATGTATACACATAATCCAACTTTTAATAGTTGAAGTGTAGAGGAATAATAATAAACATATCCAACAGTTAGAAATTATGCGAAGCATGAAAAATCTCAATGGTGTATAAGAGTATAAAAGTTAAAACTGAAAATTTAATGTGAAAAATACATGCCCAACCAAAAATTGGCCCAACCTAAAAAAATGAAAGTAAACTATTTAGAGAGACGAGATAATAATCTTCAAAATACAATCACCATATGTGGTCCCAAGCACTAGGTATCCCTAAGCTCCCCTGAATTCACTACCAACCAAATTTTTGTTTGCATAAGACACAACACGTATGGGAAAAGCCTATGCAACGGTGATTATATTCTTACCTAGTAGAAATCCCATAATATTTATGGGGATAATTAAGAGATAAAATAGGTTCAAAAAGATAGTAGATAGTAAATAGGATGTATCTCAACCTAGAACAATAGAAATAGTAACCTCTTCTATGAATAAGAGGCTTAGTACGGTGTTTTTATGAACTAAATATTGAGTCTTTTCCACCTATATCAATAGAGTAACATTATAAAACCATGAAAATATAAACACATATATAATTTTTCATAAGTTGTGTATCTTCAAACTCCATGGAAAGGAGAGTAACCAAATCCAAAGGAATGAAAAAAGAAGCATATATATATATATATATATATATATTATGAAAAAGAACCCTAAATAAGATAGAAAGGGAATCTCCATATCACAACCTAAACCAGAAAAAGAGTCAATGTCATTTCTAGAAGTCCAACAATGATACTCATCACCTCACACATCTTCCAAGATGAAAAAATCCATCTCAATTCATGCCTTATCATTGTACTACACATTATAAGGGACACAAGCCCTAAGTAGAGGACAACATACTCTATATAATAAGAGGGGGTCCACTCAGTGGATAGATAGTGGACCCATAATTTATTCCCATATGATGGTTTCACATTAATAGTCCATAATAAACCCCTAATATTCCCAGAAGGAGGGTCCTAATTTGGTTGTAGAGGATCAATCCCAATCTACCAAGAGGGTTGTACTCTAAAAGTCAACATATGATTAATTCCCTATTCCAATTGGAGGGTTCCACTCTTATTGAATAGAACAAATACCCATCCCAGGTGGAGGGTCCCTCTCTAGGTATCAGTATATTACCCATTATATGTTCCAATAGGAGGGTCCCACTCTAATGGTAGTGGACCCATGCTCGTCCTTGTTGGATAGTTCCACTCATAATGGCTTTGGTGATCATGCATGATCACTTCAATTATCGATCATCGTAAAAACAAGTGACATGAATGGAAAAATATGACATCGTATCCCAAAATGAAAAACCATGAGATCCACCATGTTATATGCAGAAAAACACTAATAATGGGATACTCATGGAAAAAAATAAAAGTCTAAAAAAAGAGATATGGGTGTTGGAAGTTTCCTTGAATGGAACCAAGAGGTACAAAACATGTAAGGGGTCCCACACAATGTGTGGTCCTGCTCCACCACATGGTCATGTCCCTAGAATACACATCAAGCTTACCCTGAAGTGAAACATGATGTGTATGGTGTCTACACAGAATTTCCTAGTACTTAGGGTCCCTTTCTATGCACTTTAATCAAGTTCACGTACATTGGTACATGATCATGTTCCCGACCATGCCTTTCCACATGCAGTCCTACCCGTGTGCTCTACCACATAGCTTTTCTATCTATGAAATGGGCTATAAGGCATGTTGAAAGTCTACACGTTGTGTCATCCTTATGATATTCCAAAACCCTAGCCATTGTAGTATTGGGGCTACACGTCATGTGTTCATTGAAATACATGGTATGTATTTGACGGTTTCATAGAAATACAGTATAGACTCCATGATTCATATCCTATTATTCAACTACATATCTCTCCTTTACACCATCCATAATTGATGGATCAAGTCTTCATTCTCCATTTCACGATGTCAATTTATGGAAATGAGATTTTATAGATTCATGGGGATTCTCTGTACGCACCGCATGTAACTCCACAACCCTCCATTAATGAGTCTGTCTTTGAATAAAAAACAATCACTCTCAACCCACAACACCCCCATTCTTATCCCCGATTCATCATTACATTCCTATAATGTTGATTTTTCATTATTTTAGGGGTTCGATCATACACAGTGCAATTCGAAAATGATGAACCTAGACTGTGGGGTCCGTAAATTGATGAACACCAAGTAATTGAGGGAAAAGTAATGAAAACAAAGGTTTAACCATCAATAACAAAGAAATCATGGACCACGACCTTGAATATGGAACTCTAGAGTAATAAATTAAGAATAAAGAAATTTAAATTTCAATACATTGGTGCATGAAAATTCCACAATTTATGTCTTAAAAGGGATGATCCTGCTTAATAAAATTAATTAAAAAGGGTGTAATACAGTGTTTGACAAGTCCTACATGGAAATTGGATTGTTCTTAATTGAAGAATATTCTCACCAACAAATTTATGAATTTATCGTGTTCGTTGTGTTCTGATCTACTCTATTCTAGAGACTACTCGTCATCAGATGTTGATTCACTAATGGAAGGAGAGGAAGAATGTCAAATAGTTTTTCTAGGGTTATAAGGCTAACCTTGGGAAAATCTCCACAATGGGGAATTTATAGAAAATATTCTTAGTGATAAATATCATAAAAAATTAATTTTTTTAATTAATTTATCTTAAAATGTACCTTTTGATGATTAAAATATCTAGATTCCCCACTTTTACCTCTTTTAGGTCACACTTAAGTTAAAATCGTGATTTGGCTCAACTATGGCCTCATATTTAGGATCGAAGATTTTATTTAATATATATCACATTTTTTGTAAGAAATTATAAATTATTAATATCAAATATATTAATGTTTCTTAAAATATTAATTACGGGAACATCAGGATTCAGAATCACACATATTGTCAGTTGCTGGCTCTAGAAATATATATAGAAACATTTCAAATCCTTAAAATTCCAAAACCGATTCTCTACATCATCCACTCCTTTAATATTTTAATCCCAAATATTAAATAACTATAACAAAACTGAGGATATGAAGCCCAAATCTAGATCTCCCACTCCTAGGAGCTCTCCAGCATGTTCTCATGATACCAAGACATAATAAACAAGGGTCTATTCCATCCATTAATAGTCTTATCATATCAATCCTTAATCAGTATCGATGGTTCGCAAAGATAGTTCCATCCTCAATGTATAGATCTTCCCAGTTGATGATGTGTGTTGATTCAAGAATGTTTTTCCTCTGTAGTGACCTATGGATTATGTCGTCAACCCACTCCAAATAATGGTAGATTATTATTTCTTATTGTAAAAATCTCGACCAAGTAAAATTGATCCTAACAACTATGGTGAATGTCTAATATTCAAGCCCTAAACATATCATACAATAGCTGGATTGTTCCCTCAGTATTCCCATCGGTCATGGGGATAATGTTTGTTCTCATCCTCATATACGTTCCAAAATTATCAAGTAAGAATATTGATAGACTTGATGTAAACCATGCATCATGATTGGAGATAATCATCGAGGGTAACCCATGGGGGAAAACAATCTCTTGTACAAAAAATTTCCCCAAAATTTCCCCAGAACTGTGCTCCCTGATAGTAAAGAATTGTGATGAATTTATGATTCGGTCAACTATCACCTAGATGGAATCATATTACTATAACTCCCCAACCCCGGTTACCTAGATTCGATTTATTATTACACAACATTATCATGATCACAAAAGATCAAGTCTCGAAAGTCTAATTAGTTTAGTAGCCTTGGAAACACTAGATACATTCATAAAGTTTACATTACATCATAAAATGAAAAACTACTAAAACATATTGTCTTCATATCCCCTCATACTATCCATTCAGGTCATTCATAAAATACATCTTCACATCCTGGGAAAAATAAAACATTGAAAGGGGTGAGCTCAGAAGGTCAGTAAGGATAAAAATATAGCGGAAACTTTCCTAAATAAACATAAACATTTAAGGTAATGTATAACTAAAAAAAAGCCTTTTAAACTTGAACTTCAGAAAAATATGGCAAAGATAAAATGAAATAATTCCATTTACTTATTCACATGGATATTCTACTAGTTGAATAATCACATGCAATATCAATAACCACTTTCAGAATGATGGAATGCATAATTTCAGACTATCATAACCACATAGTCAAGGCCTTGTGCCAAGACTACAAATAAGATATTGTCAAGGCCTTGTTCCAAGACACTAGTTTGTCTCATGAGACCTATCAATGCATCGATGAGCTATAGTGGGCTCCACAAGTCTCTTATTATATCAAATGCATTCCTCATATGAATAGGTTTAAACATAACATAAACATTCGTATTAAAACTAGCTTACAAAATGTCAATAATTTCTCCATAAACCATGAATGGTACAAAAAAAAATACATCCATAGTCAAACATATAACAAAACCTTAAATATAATATGGATGTTTTGTATCATAATAAATCAACTTCAAATAAGCTTAAAATCCATCAAAGGATATTGACATAGATGAAATCGAAACTATTTAATAGAAATATATCATTTTTTAAAATAATTTAAATGACACATAATAATAAAAGAATAAATTTACTTTGAAATTATTCTTGTAAGATTGTATGGGAAGCTTCAATGATTTTATAATGGTGGTAAATAGCCGCACACACCGTATAAGTTAAAAAGGCATTCTTTCCTTAATTCTGTCGAAAAGGTTAAAAAGGCCTTGTTTAGAAAATGACGAAAATATTCCTTTATAAACATCTTATAAAAATTCAACAAGGATATAAATGACTTTAACCCATACTCTATAAAATTGAAATAATGGTTTTAAATACATTTTTAAGAATCATGGATGTGGATGATAAATATGTCCTAGTAGATAATTAAGTATAAACAACCTCGGTTAATGAAGAGATTGCGAAATAAACCCTTAACTTGTACTTTTACTTGGTTGAGGGTAGGATACCCTCCTGTATAATGGTGAAATAATCATTTTTAAATTATACAAGTATTATATACATTAATATGATATCATATATCATCTTTTAACATTTCTTTGTTAATAATATCTTAGTATTATCGTCGTTTCGGGTGTTAACTTACTTATTTTCTTTTATATGTATTGTTACATAAGCCGTCTTTTTTATGGATAGGTGGTATATTATTCATATACAAAATGATATCAAGTCCTTAAACATTATATTTATTCATCAAATTATGATTAAACATGACTGGATATGATGGGGAATGAATCACATCGTGTTCGTGGAGATGGTAGTCCGTACGTACGCACAAGCGACAATATCATTCTTTTGATGTTAAAATAATATATAATTGGATGGTATATCATATATAAAGAATCATTATCATGTTATATTTATTATTTATATCAATTACACATCATTATCATAACCATACAAATAATAATGTGTTGAATAACAATTACACCATGACGTGGAGATGGTAAGCCGTACGTACGGACGTATGGTGACATGTCAGTCAAAAGATGGATAGAATACTAAATATGGTTGTACCATATTTATAATAACATCATAATATATAGAATATTCTGGAGTTATTATTTTATAATGTAAATAAAAATGAAAGAAGAAGTTGAAGAAGAACGGAACTTGAAAGAGGGTGGTGAAAACATTACCACTTCTTCGGGTTCTTCCATTTGATTTGATCAAAAGGGATACTTAGGACTGCTTAATGATAAAACTAAGCCCTCTAGGATAAAGTTAATGAAGTTGAGAGAATATTTTGGCAGGGTTTGGCAGAGTCAAAAGGCTTTGAATGTATGAATTTGAGAGAAGGGGTAGTTCCCTTTTATAAGAGGGGTGAGAGGCACCTTTGGAAAAGCTAGAAATATTATTTTATAGTAAATTAATAATCGGTTTCTAAAGGAACCATGGTGGATTATTTAAAGTTTTTGGTGGGGATGGGTAGAAATTCTTTCAACCAATATATTTTTTACTGGTTTGGGTCACTATATTAACCTTATCATTTATATTTAACTCTCTGTTAAATATTTTGACATTTACATTGTCTCTTTGTATTCTTATATTATATAGTTAATAAACATACTATATACCTCCAAGAGACCCAAAAGTGGTCCACTAATGATAAAAATATCATTTTATAAGACCTTTGGCCAAACCATATATTTTTGGGAATATAAAATCAATTAATAATATAATATTTGTTTTAAAACTCTTTTATGTCAATTTTGACACTATTGGGTATTTTGTTTTTGAAAAATTAATATCAGCATTATTACTTCGAATAAAATTCATATAAACAATAATAATATTCCATATTAACCTAGAAAATTATTTTAATTCATAAAAAGTCTCAAATTACATAAATTTTGATATTTATAATATCAATTATTTTAATATTTCATTGATTACGTAATTACTGCAACACCATTGTGTAATAAATTAATAAAATTACTTAATGCCTAAAAATAATAAATAAAATACCACTATGTAGGAAATATATTTATGTTTATAATTAATATTTATAATTGAATTTATCATATGTAGAACCCTATTTTAAAAAAATTTAGTTATTAAACATTGATTTTAACTCTTTTTACCCTTCTTTATATTGAATAATAATAAATGACCTAATCTAATCCATGTGGACCTAAATGATAATATTTTATTACTAAGGTTTTTTTTGGTTGAGATAAACTATTCCAATAGAATTAGGAAATGTGTTAGGATAATATTAATATCATTTTTACCCTTAATTACCCTATTTACTTTTAATTGTGGTAAATAAAAGTAAAAATTACTATTCACCAAAAATTATTTTTATCCTGTTGAACCACATTTTACTTATTTATATTAGCCATGTCTCTCAGATTTTCTAAATTCCACTCACAGAAGCAGTAAAATTAAGTTTTATGTGAATTTGTAAATTCTCCTAGGAGGTGGGTAAAAGACGGTGAGAAGTTTTATAAAATTTTTGTATATCTAAAATTATTCGAAACTAACTCCAATGAATTACATTGAACTTATATAGGTATAATGTATCTATTTTGACCTTAATTAAATTTAAATAAAATTAAAAATTATATAAATAAAAATTCGTTTTTAAATTATAACTTATTGTTTTTCACTATTCATCAAAAATTGAATGTTTTCAGAAAAATACCGAAAATTTACCCTAGGCTAATTTTGATATTCCAAACCCAAATATGAAGTCCATTTTGAAAGATAAAATTTATAAAATTTCAAAACGTAGGTATTACTATTCATAACAACTAGTTTGATTTGTTGTGATGTGTGTTAGAAATCGAAGTTGCGTACAACACACGCTATTGTATTATTCAAAGAGAAGCGTACCATGGAAGCATTGGGTGTTACACTCTCCCCTCCTTCAAATAATTTTATCCTTGAAATTTCTAGAATATTACTTCACAAAAAGACTCAGGTTCTCCTTCATCATAAGTTCCCCGGGTTCCCACGTTGCCTCTTCCATCTTAGGGTTTCTCATAGAACTTTTACTAGACGAGTCATCTGGTTTCTGAGCACTTGTTCTCTTGTATCAATAATCCTAATGGGCTCTTCGCAGTAAGATAGATAGGGTTCCAGTTCTAATTCCTCATAGGTGAGTACATGCGTTGGGTCAGGCAAGTATTTTCTCAACGGTGATACATGGAACACATCGTGAACATTGGAGAGACTTGGCGGCATTGCGAAACAGTAAGTTACAACCCCAATTCGTTCTAGAATTTCGAATGGACCAATGCACATGGGACTTAATTTACCCTTCTTACTGAAACGTATAACTCCCTTCCATGGTGATACCTTCAAAAAACATGATCTCTTACCAGAAATTCTAAATCCTTCATTCAGTTATCAGCATAGCTCTTCTGCCTACTTTGAGAAGCTTTGATGTGTTTTTGGATTACCTTTACCTTTTCCATCGTTTCCTCTACTAGTTCAGGGACTAAGTGTTTTCCTTCACCAATGTCATCCCAACAGGTTGGTGTGCAACATCTCTTTCCGTATAACGCTTCATATGGTAACATCTGAATACTTTAATGGAAGCTATTGTTATTGGAATATTTTACCAGAGGTAAATATTGATCCCACATACCCTGAAAGTCATGTGAGATATATATCATCATGTCTACTAAGGTTTTAATAGTCCATTCTGATTGTCCATCTTTTTGAGGGTGGTAGTCAGTGCTCAACCGAATTTCAGTATCCAAGGCCTTCTAAAGACTCTTCCATAATCTTGAAGTAAAACGTGGATCACAGTCAGAAACAATCTATAGGGTTACCCCATGAATCCTCACAACTTCATTAATAAATAGTCTTTCAAGACGTTCAAGTAGTAAATCTTCCCTTATAGCTAAAAATGTGCTGACTTGGTAAGATGATCAATAATGACCCATATTTCATCATTCCTTCTAGGATTATTTGGTAGTCCCATGACAAATTCCATCGTGATATTATCCCATTTCAATTCAGGTGTGGGAAGAGGTTGTATTAGTCATCCAGGTTGTTGCCTTCTAGCTTTCACTTGTTCACAAACCATACATCATGGCAGAAAATCAGCAATCTCCCTCTTTAAGTTGTTCCGCCAAAAATGTTCCTTAAAATCTCTATACATTTTGGTGCTTCCAGGGTGTATAGAGAAATTGGAACTATGACCATCATACAACAATTCACTTTTTAGATCAGGTATATCAGGAACACAAAGTCACTTCCTAAATTTAAAAATTCCATCTTTATACACAATGTCACTCAATCTCCCATCATTCATAACTTTAATCTTTTTTTGAAACTCATCATCATCAGTATGGGAACTCTTTATCTTTTCTATTTAAGATTGTTTGGCAACCATTTGAAAAAGAATTGATGTTTCAACTTCCATGATGATTCCCATATCCATCTTTACTAGATCCATGTATATAGGATCCTTTTAAACTATCATCTTGTTCAAAACTCCATGATCCTTTTTACTCAAAGAATCATACACCTTATTTTCCTTCCCCGGGTGGTAGTGTATCGTGCAATCAGAATCCTTGAGTAGATCAAGCTGTCTCCTTTTCCACATGTTGTGTTCCTTCTGTGAGAAAATATACTTCAAACTCTTGTGATCAGTATAAATATCACATTTTTCACCATAGAGATAATGTCTCCATATCATCAATGAAATGATTACAGCATCTACCTCATGATCATTAGTAGGATAGTTTTCCTCATTGATTTTTAGCTATCGTGATGCATAGGAAATAACTCTATCATTCTACATAAGGAAAAAACCATGTCCTTTCTTCGATGCTTCACTATAAATAACGAACCCATCATTCCCCGATGGTAGAGTCAATATATGAGAATTGACTAATCTTCTCTTTAGTTATTCAAAAAATTATTCACACTCTTTTATCCAAACAAATTTAACCCCTTTACGTGTGAGATTTGTTAATGGGATAGCCAATCGAGAAAAAATCTGGATGAAATGCTGATAATAACCTGCTAAAACAATAAAACTGTATATCTTAGTTATACTCGTCGACGCTGGCCATTATTGGATTGCTCTTTCCTTAGAAAGATCAACGGAGATTCCATCTTTATAGACAATATGACCAAGAAAAGAAATATCCTAAAGCCAGAATTCACACTTTCTAAACATCCCATATAATTCATGTCTTCTAAGAGTCTTCTGGATAATGCGCTAGTGATTTTCATGATCTTCATAGAATTTGGAGTTTGCCAAGATATCATAAATAAATACCACTACAAAATCATCGAGGTATTCCTTGAAAACTCTATTCATTAGATCCATAAATACAGAGGGTGCATTAGTCTATCCAAAAGGCATTACTGTAAACTTGTAATGCATGTAACTGGTTCGAAATGCTATCTTCAGAATTTCTTCATTATTCACACACAACTGATGGTATCCAGATCGAAGGTCAATCTTTGAAAAGTATTTATCTCCATGCAATTGGTCAAATAAATAATCAATGCGAGGTAGGGGATAATTTTTCTTTATTGTTATAGCATTTATCTCCCTACATTCAATGCACAAAATCATAGATCCATCTTTCTTCTTAACAAAAATGAAAGAAGCTCCCCATGGAGAAACACTAGGACGAATAATTCCCTTATTACTGAATCCCTCTAGTTGTTTCTTTAGTTAAAATAATTCCACCTTGGTCATTCTATAAGTGGTCTTCGATATAGGCTTTGAACCGTGAATTAAATCAATGGAAAACTCAATTTCTTGTTTTGGAGGATGTCCAGGTAGATCTTCTGGAAACACATCTACATATTCTTTCAAAATAGTTACATCCTCTATTTGAACATTCCTTTCCTCACCCACAATCATTTCATTATTTTACTCCCCAATAATTGAATTTATTTGAGCTACTGGGGGTGGATCTAGATAAAAATTAGGTGGTGATGATTCTGCTCTAAAGATAAGTTGTTCATTATCATCATCATCAAAAATCGTAACCTCATTCTTTTTACAATAAATCTTCACATCATGGTCTGAAATCCAATCCATATTGTGGATTATATCAAATTAAATCATAGGTTTGATGATGAGATCAGCGGATAAAGAACATTTATGTGATCTAATGGGGAATGATCCACAAAACATTGTAGCAATGATACACCCCTTAGGAGTTTTAACTGACCACTCCCTTGTTAAATAAAATTGGAAATATCTAATTTTCATAACAAACTGGGAATATATGAAACAATATGATGATCTAGAATCAAATAAAGCATTGGCTAAACATGATGAAACCCTTAAATTACATACCACCACATCTTTTGGAGCTTCTACCTCCGGAGTATTGTTAGCATATGCTTAGCCTTGATCCCTTGGCCTTTTCTGAGGTAAGTTCCCCTGATTCTTAGAAAGTTAATTTTCATACCGTCCCACATCCCTACAATAGTAGCACTGAACATCGGTAGCTTCTTTCATCCCTTTGAAATCACGAGCATGGTGGCCTTTTTCACCACACTTGTAACAGACTCTCATTCCTTTCAAGAAAGTATCGGGATGTTTCCTCCCACATTTACTGCAAGATTGATATTAAACTTTTCCCTTCATCACCTTATTTCAATTTCCAAAGTGATCAGCATATGTCTTCTTCTATTGCTTTTCTTTTAAGTCATAAGACATAGAGAATTCATTTTCCATCTTGATAGCACACGAGACAAAATCTTCATACAACGCGAAGGTTTTTGAGACTAAAGATTGACGGAGAAATGGTTTTAACCCATCAAATAAACAATCAATCTTATTTCTTGGGTTACGTATATCATCTGAAACATACCTGGCTATCTTTGTAAATTTAGCCTCATACTTTGCGACATTCGCATCCTCCTTTTGTCTCAGACAAAAAATTACCTTTCCATATATGTTCAATGGCCACAAGGAAAGTATTTTTCTAAGAAAAGCTCTTTGAACACCCATCATTACATATTTTTTAATTCATCATCTTCTTTTATGTTTTGAATCAATGACCACCATTGTTCAGCATCTCTAATGAGGCGGTAAACTGCAATGATAATTTTTTCCCTTTCACTACTCCCCAAGGCATGGAATATTTTCTCTAAGGAATTTATCCATTTCTCTGCTAAAATTGGATTTGTACACCCATTGAATTTTGGTGGTTGCTTCCACATGAAGTGGTCTAACATTGATCCTCCATGTTGCGGATTAGGGTGCTCCATACAGGTAAGGTTATTATTCATAACCTGAATGAGTTTCCCCAGTATGGTGATTAGCTGATCAGCACCAGTTGCATCACTAGCTTCAATATAATTATCTTGAGTAGGAGGGAAATACCTACATGGTGTGCATGCATTAATACGGTTTCCATTTCTTCCACTAGGTGTCATTTCTAAACAATGGCATACACTAGATTATTTTTTTGAATCGCCACACAAAAATCAAAACTTGAAATAAACATAACTTAAATTGAACTATTTATGGATATAATCCATAATCATAAAAATGTTTTCTTTGAGGAAGTATATAATCATAAATCCTTCATAAAGGATTGTAATTAAAATGATAATTATCCTAAGCATATCCCCCAGGAGTGTCGTAACCAAGAGTGCGGCAAGGCCCGTTTTCGTGCACCAGTTCCAGTTAGAATATAGCTCAAAGCTGTGTTTTCAGGTTTTACCCCTAGGTACATTTGTTCCAGAGCCGCCTCTACATGTTCGTATCCAAACAGGGATGTATTTCTTGGAAAACTCACCAAATCTCTACAATACCAAAATTCTAGGAAGTTCTTTTATACTAATCCTAAAAGTTCATCTTAGCTGTATGTGCTCTAATAAGATTTTATCTAAATCTAGCTTCCAAGGTTATTACTAAACACCCACTGATACTAACTATAATGCCCCGACCCAAGTTACCCAGATTCTATGCATTATTACATAACATTGGCATGATCAAAAAAGATCAAGTCTCGATAGACCGATTAGTTTTGTAGCCTTGGAAACACTAGATTCATTCATAAAATTTACATTAAATCATAACATGAAAAACTAAAACAATATATTGTATTCATATCCCCTCATAATATGTCACACCCATCTTTTTTTATTATATATTTTATTATTTTCATTGTAAATGGGTTGTTCGGGTTAAGGCCCGAATTAAAATTATTAGAGTTCTTTTCAAAGAAAAAATTGATGTTTTTCCCTTAGTTGCGTCCAACGCACCGTGATCGAAGTCGTGCGACCTTGCATGGGTCACTACACGATGTCGCCCGTCTCACCTCAATGCCTACCCGGTGTTCAAGGTAGATGAAAATCATGTGGCTGATAATAAGATGAAAATACAACGATTTTGAAACCGTGCGGCCTCACCGGGTCACCCGGTTGACCTGACGATGTTCCATTAATTAGATGAAATGAATTAATAATGAATAAAACAAATTAAATGAGTCATAAAATAAAAATAAAATAAAATAATATGTTTCGAATAAAAATTTAAGTAATTGTTTTAATGGTAATAATAACGTTATCATTATTTGAGAATATTATTATTGTTATTTATGTTATGAATATAGATTTTATTAAGTTACCGTTATTAATACTGTTATCATTTTACCAAGTAATTATTTTTATAATTATTATTGCAAAGTTATAAATGTCATTATTGGTATTAATATTATCACCATATATTATGTTTATTATCACCGTTAATTCTTATTATTAGAATCATTAAAATTCTAATTAATAATATTATTATTATAATTATCATTGAGTGTATAATCTGTATTAGACTATTATTATTATTCCTATTCTTTTTTGTTTATTATTATTACTATTATCATTGTTAGAATTTATTTTGGTTAATATTAATTTCTATTTATTATTTTTGTTTTTGTTTGTTTTATTTTCTTTTTCTTTTATATTTTTTCCCCTAAATCCTGCGCTGCACTCCTTTCCCCCCTTTTTTCCGTTGGTTTTCCCTTCCCCCCACTGTTCACGCGCCCTCCCCACCCCCATGAAACCCTACCCATGCCCAGCCGCCAGACCTTCCCCCTCCAACGCGACCCGCGTCGCCCTGCTCCCTCCCCTGCTCGCACTGTCTCCTGTGCCACCAGCCACCATCGCTCCTCCCCGGCCTGGCCTCTCTCCTGCTCGCCGCCTCCTGGATCCACCGCGTCAACCCCTACGCGCTACCCTCCCTCTCCCGACCTTCTCGCCCGACGCTAGCTCCCCGCCGCACCCCGCCGCACGCCGCACGCCCGCGTCGGCCTTCTCCCGGCCGCCGCCGGCTTCCCGTCCAGCTTCCCCGTCACGACCGCCTCTTGGCCAGCTGCTCACCGCCGGTCCCTGTCGCACCCGCCGCAGTCGTCGCATGCCCACGCCGCCTCCCTACTCCAGCCGCGACCTCTCTATGCGCCGCTCCCCTTTTTCCATCCATCCGCCAGAATCTCAACCGGCGCACCGCTGCCCTCCGGCGAACCCCATACCCGCTCGTCTGGCGAACCGCTGCCGGAAGGTTTGTTCCGGTTTTTTTTTATTTTATCTATTACATTTTTTATTATTTTATCTAATGATACATTAACAATTTTCTTTTGATTTTATTATTATTATGTTAATAATACTATTATTATCAATATAATTTGTTATTATTATTACATTATGATTATGTTATTATTAATATATTAATGTTATTATTATTATTATTATCATGTTAATATTATTATGTTATGCTATTATTATTTGGATATTATTATTATTATGTTATCATTATTATTATTATGTTATTATTGAGATTTATTATGATGTTATTATCATTATGTTATTGATATTACTATCATTATTATTATTATTTTTACGTTATAATAATAATAATAATAATAATAATAATTATTATTATTATTATTATTATTATTATTATTTTGACATTATCTTTGAACCTGTTTAAGGGCCTGCTATTTTAGGACCTATTTGACAGCTTGATACGGTGCGATCGTTGCGCAATTGGAATCTTGCGTCGTGTCACTTTTCTGTTCCTATTTGAGGTAGGTGGTTCCATGTCATTACTTCATGTAGATAATTTAATTTGTTTGTTTAGTTTAGCTTAATATGTGCTATGGTTTAGTTGCAAAATGCGAATTGTGTTTATAATGTTTTGGTAGAGCTGTAGAGGTTTTGCGAAAATGCATTTAAAAAAAAATGGTGTAACATGCGTGTGTGATGAATGTTGCACTTTTCTTTAGAAATTTTCATTTTTATTCCTTTTGATTCGGTTGTGGTAAATCCTAGAAATGTCTAATAATTGTTTATAGTGTGCCAAAGAGGTTTTGAAAGGGGTGACTTGTGAAATTGATTTTGCAATGGTTTCTTTTTCATGCAATATGTTTCATAAGTTGAGAAATTGTTTATTTAAGTGGCATTTTTAGTGCGAAACATGGTTGAATGGTTTTTGAGGGCTGTTTGGCAGGTGCGAGAGGTGTTTTCATGTCACTTTAGGTGTTTGTATGTTTAAATAGATATTTTCAAAGTATATGAATCACTTTTGGTGTGTTTTCCTTATTGTGTACCTTTGAAGTTGAATATGCTTTTCACTTTTAAAGTGGTGTATTTTTATAAAGAGACATGTCGTGTGCGTGCGTCTTTGAAATAGTGCTTTGGTATGAAAATGGTGACTTTTGTGTGCAATATCTTGTTTGGACTGCGAAATGAGAAATATATATATTATGTGAATGTGAAACTTGTTTGAGCACAAGGGAAAAACCCTGGGTATCTAGGTGGGCGGACTAGAACTAGTGCGCTAGTGAACCAGATGGGTGTTGTCCCTGTTACACTTAGCTGGATTGATGATTGCAACACTAAAAAAACATGATATCTGAGGGTCGTGGCCTTCTAAGACACGTGTTCTGAGGGTCGTGGCCTTCTAAGCCACGTTTTCTGAGGGTCGTGGCCTTCTAAGCCACGTTTCACAGAGACACGAGGTTCTAGGGTCCCACTCGAGCTAGATGAACCTTAGGGGATTTACCCACAGTGCTCTACCATCTTTGGCGTGGTGCCTTCCGTCGGCATATGGAAGACCACTTGTGCATGTGTCTGTGTGTGTGTGTGTATGTGTGTGTGTGTGTGGGAGTGTGTGTGTGTGTGGCGATAATGAACCTTTCTCTTCCTTTTTAAAATCTTGTTTGTGAAATAAGTTCTTTTTAGTTTTTTCCATTAGCATTTGGTTTGTAAATGTTCTCTTTAAAACCATTTTGAATGTATAATTTTGAATAAGCACTTTAAATTGTCTTTTGATGTTGTGGCATGGAACTTTTTCTCGGTGGCATCCTACTGGGCCTTTAGCTCACTCCCTACATACACCCTTGGGTGTATGTAGATTTTTGTTTCCTGTGTATTCCAGGTTGTGCATCGTGCTTACCGATGGTGGCTCTGGTTGCTGTTGGTCTTCGTGTGTAGGTTGGTGTTAGTAGCTTGGGAATGCAACTTATCGTGTTGCATGAGGTTGGTTTTGGAGCTTAGTTCTATTTTTCTGTTGTTGTTAATTTTGGGTTTTTAGCTGAATTGTTTACCTAAACCTGTTTATAGTTTAGAAGTGTGTTTTGTAGTATGTTTCCAGTTTCAGTTATTTATCTGGTTGGTGGTTTTTCTATCTTGTATTTCGGGTAAAACCGTTCCCACTTGTTAAACCTGAAACCCGGGAACTTGTTCCAGCCCGTGGGGATCAGGAACGCCCTTCGGGCCTTGCCGCGGACCGGGTCGGGCGTCGGGTCAGATGCCGACCCGGCCTGGTTCGTGACAAAATGGTATCAGAGGGCATGGTTTGCTCTCTTGGATCGTTTTCTTTCAGGATAGAGTCACGGTATACTTGAGTTAAGGTTGTCGGGACTCGATGTCCTGGCTGCAAGTAAGGTGCCTGGCTAGCACACCTCGTGGTGGGACTCAAGTTACCAACGTATGTTGAGGTTTGTCTGAGTTTTTGGTCCTTGTGGTTAATCGTGTCTAAGGGAAATGAAAAGGGAGTAAGGTCAGTGGTCTTAGTGAGCTCGCAGGGTCTGGCAAGCCTTGTGGAGCTGGGGACACTGTCCTAAAATACTCTCTGTGGCCAGTGGCGTGATTGGCATATGGCCTCCAACCATACTTTCCAATCAACCACTGTACCTAGTTTCTTCCTGCTTTGTTTGTCGTCTCTTTGTTCTAGATTCGTGGAAATTTGGATTTTAAGTAAAAATGTTTTGGTCTTGGAAAATGTTTTCAAATGAAGCGCTTTGAAAATGATATGATGTGTGAGGTTTGAAAAGTGTGGGTTGGATGTTTTGGTTTTGAAAAAAAATGGAAAGGGTTGGTTTTGATCCTTGGCGCTCTCATGGGCAACCACATGCATGGGTGTATGCGAAAAGGGAAATGGTTAATGGCACGAGCGGATGAGTGCCTGGATGGACATGAGGTGGCTGCCAGTGCGGCACGGGCACATGCATGTGCGAGGCTCATGGGACGCCATTGATGTTTGTGCAACCCGCTAGGTTTTCTTATATTCAAAATCTTTTGTTAAAGGAAAAATTTGGTGTTTTAGAAAATGGTGTTTGTGTGGCGTGTCCTTGTGTTTTTGAGATGTTGGATGTGTGACATTTTGAACTGGGTATTCTTTCTGAATGGTTTGTGTCCCGAGTTTGAGTTCTTATTTGTATGTTGGTATGCAAGTGTGTGGTTAGTAAATTCCTTTGAAGAGTACATCGGGGAGCCCTTGCAGTGGTTTCCCCAGCTCATTTGGTTTTTCTTGTGGTATGTCTTGACCGTTGGACCAGTTTGGTTGGGTACATAGTTTTCTATCTTGACTAGTGTATGCCCCCCCCCCATAAAGCATTGACATGTGATTGAAGTACGACTACGGGGAATTCCCCGTTGGCCGGCACTCCAGTTGATCAAAGGACTCTCTTTCTGAATTCTATAATTGAACCCACCTATCCTTTTACAACTAAGTGGGTCCTCTCGCAGCGGGATGATAGATGCGAGGGGAGTTGAATGGTGTATTGGTTTCTTTAAGTTGCCTGAGTCGTCGGAGATGAAATTTGACGTCGTTACGCTTGAAGGTTTCCCCTAGAAACGGCGAAAGAAATTCCAATGGGGAAGGGTGAAGGCGATTGAGAGCTGTCAGTGCTTATTGATGTCTTGAATGGTTTATAGTGTTTACATTAGCTACAAGGGTCATGTTCGGTGACGTCTTACAGTGTGAGGTCCCTGTGATAGTTAACGGTGGTTTGGAAGCAACCCTAAGTTGTCGGTGCGGGACACTATTCTAAATCACTTTTGGTCCTTTGTTGGTTTCTCTTAAGAAAGTGTCTACATTGGGACACTAGTGTGGCAGACCTAGTCATGTGGGGATGCTACGGTCGATTGTAGTAATAACACTTTGTTTAAGACTCAGTTTGATGTCCCTCTCTGTATAATGTTCCTCTCAACAGCAATGGTCATGTTCAGGTGATGATTTGTGGTGTCGTGTTCTCATCCAATGTGACAAAGGGTGATGCACATGCACCATTGCAGCTTTGTTGTTGGTTAATATTTTGTGTATGATCAGTTGGATGTCATGCTGTGTTGTGTCTGATGGTGTTACCTCGGTTGCAGTATGATTGCACGTTACAAATAAAGGAGATGCTCCGTTCAAGAGTCTTCAATACCTGACTACGAGGCAGGAGATGCTTCAAACATCAGGGCTCCAGCCATAGGCCCCGGAGTGAAGCTGGCGCGTGGTCAGGATTCCCAGGATTGTATGAGACCCCAGTGTTATCTCTGTCATCGGTAATGAAGGTGAAGGCAATTTAAAATTGTTTTCTGTGGTTCCAATCCGAACGACCCGATTGGTTGCGTGAGGCTTTATGTGGCTATAAGGAGTCGCGGTCGTCTCATTATCTTATGATCTCGAGGGTTTCGTTCCCTCAAAGGTGATCGTTTTTTTAGTTGTCCATATGAGATGTGTTGGGTAAGTTGGTATCAAATTGGAGTGGAACTCGTCTAGGGATGTGAAGATGTTGGGTTGTCTTAGGTTGTGGTTTTGACACCTAGTAGTTGGGCCCGACCCTCCCCGCCCCTTAGGGTGGGGTGCTTGGTTCCCATTGAAAAATTTCTAAAGTTTGGTATCTGCTGTAAGTTCCAAAGGTGGGGAGATCCATGTTGGGTCTCACACGACTGTCTCTAGAGTGAATCAGTGTTGGAATTTTCGTTAATGGTCGAGAGTCCGTTCGAACCTTTCAGTGCCAGTTTTCCAGTCTTGTTTCGAGTGTCAGTGAGTTCTTAATGGTGGGGAGCTCCTCGGGCCTCCCAATGTTGATCTTTTTCTCCTGTTTTTAAATATGGTTTGGTGATAAGTGGTAAGAATGTTCCGTGGATGTGGGTTGACCTTATTTGTTCATTCTATCTAAATGGTGTGGTTCCGGTCTAATAGTGCTTGAGTTGTTTCGTCTTCTGAGGTTGGTTTCACTGGGTGCGAGAGATTCCTTCCTTGATCAGTAAACTGGAGGATTTTTAGTTCTTTGGGGTGGGCGACACTTATCAGAATGTCTTTTTATGCGTTTCTTGAGGTTGTCATTTGAGTCACTCCCTCCGAGCACGATGCTTTTGCCTCTCTTTGCTTGATGTTGTGGGGATACCCTTTGAATCAAAAGTGAGTGTGGTTTTCTGCTCTGAGGTTTGGTTTTAATTGTGGCTTTACGGGGACGGAAAGCTTTATGGTGGGGAGAATTGTCACACCCATCTTTTTTTTATTATTTATTTTATTATTTTCATTGTAAATGGGTTGTTCGGGTTAAGGCCCGAATTAAAATTATTAGAGTTATTTTCAAAAAAAATGGATGTTTTGCCTTAGTTGCGTCCAACGCACTGTGATCGAAGTCATGCGACCTTGCTTGGGTCACCGCACGACGTCGCCCGGCTCACCTCAATGCCTACTCGGTGTTCAAGGTAGATGAAAATCATGTGGCTGATAATAAGATGAAAATACAACGATTTTGAAACCGTGCGGCCTCACCGGGTCCCCCGGTTGACCTGACGATGTTCCATTAATTAGATGAAATGAATTAATAATGAATAAAACAAATTAAATGAGTCATAAAATAAAAATAAAATAAAATAATATGAGTCGGATAAAAATTTAAGTAATTGTTTTAATGGTAATAATAATGTTATCATTATTTGAGAATATTATTATTGTTATTTATGTTATGAATATAGATTTTATTAAGTTACCGTTATTAATACGGTTATCATTTTACCAAGTCATTATTATTATAATTATTATTGCAAAGTTATAAATGTCATTATTGGTATTAATATTATCACCATAGATTATGTTTATTATCACCGTTAATTCTTATTATTAGAATCATTAAAATTCTAATTAATAATATTATTATTATAATTATCATTGAGTGTATAATCTGTATTAGACTATTATTATTATTCCTATTCTATTTTGTTTATTATTATTACTATAATTATTGTTAGAATTTATTTTGGTTAATATTAATTTCTATTTATTCTTTTTGTTTTTGTTTATTTTATTTTCTTTTTCTTTTATATTTTTTTCCCCTAAAGCCTGCGCTGCACTCCTCCCCCCCCCTTTTATTCCCGTTGGTTTTCCCTTCCCCCCACTGTTCACGCGCCCTCCCCACCCCCATGAAACCCTGCCCATGCCCAGCAGCCAGACCTTCCCCCTCCAACGCGACCCGCGTCGCCCTGCTCCCTCCCCTGCTCGCACTGTCTCCTGCGCCACCAGCCACCATCACTACTCCCCGGCCTGGCCTCTCTCCTGCTCGCCGCCTCCTGGATCCATCGCGTCAACCCCTGCGCGCTACCCTCCCTCTCCCGACCTGCTCGCCCGACGCTAGCTCCCCGCCGCACCCCGTCGCACGCCGCACGCCCGCGTCGGCCTTCTCCCGGTCGTCGCCTGCTTCCCGTCCAGCTTCCCCGTCACGACCGCCTCTTGGCCAGCTGCTCACCGCGGGTCCCTGTCGCACCCGCCACAGCCGTCGCGTGCCCACACCGCCTCCCTACTCCAGCCACGACCTCTCTATGCGCCGCTCCCCTTTTTCCATCCATCCGCCAGAATCTCAACCGGCGCACCGCTGCCCTCCGGCGAACCCCATACCCGCTCATCTGATGAACCCCTGCCGGCAGGTTTGTTCCACTTTCTTTTTTTTATTTTATCTATTACATTTTTTATTATTTTATGTAATGAGACATTAACAATTTTCTTTTGATTTTATTATTATTATGTTAATAATACTATTATTATCAATATAATTTGTTATTATTATTACATTATGATTATGTTATTATTAATATATTAATGTTATTATTATTATTATCATGTTAATATTATTATGTTATTCTATTATTATTTGGATATTATTATTATTATGTTATCATTATTATTATTATGTTATTATTGAGATTTATTATGATGTTATTATCATTATGTTATTGATATTACTATCATTATTATTATTATTTTTACGTTATTATTATTATTATTATTATTATTATTATTATTATTATTATTATGTTAACATTATCTTTGAACCTGTTTAAGGGCCTGCTGTTTTAGGACCTGTTTGACAGCTCGATACGGTGCGATCGTTGCGCAATTGGAATCTTGTGTCGTGTCACTTTTCCGTTCCTATTTGAGGTAGGTGGTTCCATGTCATTACTTCATGTAGATAATTTAATTTGTTTGTTTAGTTTAACTTAATATGTGCTATGGTTTAGTTGCAAAAGGCGAATTTTGTATATAATGTTTTGGTAGAGCTGTAGAGGTTTTGCGAAAAATGCATTTAAAAAAAATGGTGTAACATGCGTGCGTGATGAATGTTTCACTTTTCTTTAGAAATTTTCATTTTTATACCTTTTGATTCGGTTGTGGTAAATCCTAGAAATGATAATAATTTTTTATAGTGTGCCAAAGAGGTTTTGAAAGGGGTGACTTGTGAAATTGATTTTTCAATGGTTTCTTTTTCATGCAATATGTTTCATAAGTTGAGAAATTGTTTATTTAAGTGGCATTTTTAGTGCGAAACATGGTTGAAAGGTTTTTGAGGGCTGTTTGGCAGGTGCGAGAGGTGTTTTCATGTCACTTTAGGTGTTTGTATGTTTAAATAGATATTTTCAAAGTATATGAATCCCTTTTGGTGTGTTTTCCTTTTTGTGTACCTTTGAAGTTGAATATTCTTTTCACTTTTAAAGTGGTGTATTTTTATAAAGAGACATGTCGTGTGCGTGCGTCTTTGAAATAGTGCTTTGGTATGCAAATGGTGACTTTTGTGTGCAATATCTTGTTTTGCTTGCGAAATGAGAAATATATAAATTATGTGAATGTGAAACTTGTTTGAGAACAAGGGAAAAACCCTGGGTATCTAGGTGGGCGGACTAGAACTAGTGCGCTAGTGAACCGTATGGGTGTCGTCCCTGTTTCACTTAGCTGGATTGACGATTGCAACACTAACAAAACATGATATCTGAGGGTTGTGGCCTTCTAAGCCACATGTTCTGAGGGTCGTGGCCTTCTAAGCCACGTTTTCTGAGGGTCGTGGCCTTCTAAGCCACGTTTCATCGAGACACGAGGTTCTAGGGTCCCACTCGAGCTAGATGAACCTTAGGGGATTTACCCACAGTGCTCTACAATATTTGGCGTGGTGCCTTCCGTCGGCATATGGAAGACCACTTGTGCATGTGTGTGTGTGTATGTGTATGTGTGTGTGTGTGTGGGAGTGTGTGTGTGTGTGGCGATAATGAACCTTTCTCTTCCTTTTTAAAATCTTGTTTGTGAAATAAGTTCTTTTTAGTGTTTTCCATTAGAATTTGGTTTGTAAATGTTCTCTTTAAAACCATTTTGAAAGTATAATTTTGAATAAGCACTTTAAATTGTCTTTTGATGTTGTGGCATGGAACTTTTTCTCGGTGGAATCCTACTGGGCCTTTAGCTCACACCCTACATACACCCTTGGGTGTATGTAGATTTGTGTTTCTTGTGTATTCCAGGTTGTGCGTCGTGCTTAGCGATGGTGGCTCTGGTTGCTATTGGTCTTCGTGTGCAGGTTGGTGTTAGTAGCTTGGGAATGCAACTTCTCATGTTGCATGAGGTTGGTTTTGGAGCTTAGTTCTCTTTTTTGGTTGTTGTTCATTTTGGGTTTTTAGCTGAATTGTTTACCTAAACCTGTTTATAGTTTAGAAGTGTGTTTTGTAGTCAGTTTCCATTTTCAGTTATTTGTCTGGTTGGTGGTTTTTCTATCTTGTATTTCGGGTAAAACTGTTCCCACTTGTTAAACCTGATACTCGGGCACTTGTGCCAGCCCGTGGGGATCGGGAACGCCCTTCGGGCCTTGCCGCGGACCGGGTCGGGCGTCGGGTCAGATGCCGGCCCGGCCTTGTTCGTGACATAATATCCCTGCAGGTCGTTCATAAATTACATCTTCACATCCTGGGAAAAATAAAACTTTGAAAGGGGTGAGCTCAGATGATCAGTAAGGATAACAATACAGCGGAATCTTTCATAAATAAACATAAACATTTAATGAAATGTATAACTAAAACAAAATCCTTTTAAACATGAACTTCATCATAATATGGAAAATATAAAATGAAATAATTCCATTTACATATTCACATGGATATTCTACTAGTTGAATAATCACATGAAATATCAATAACCACTTTCATAATGATGGAATGCATAATGCCAGACTATCATAACCACATATTCAAGGCCTTGTGCCAAGAATACAAATAAGATTTTTTCAAGGACTTGTTCCAAGACACTAGTTTCTCTCATGAGATCTACCGGTGCATCAACAATCTATAGCGGGATCCCCCCGTCAATTATTAATTCCAATGTAATCCTTATATGAACAGGCTTAATCATAACATAAAAAATTGTATTAAAACTAGCATACGAAATGTCAATACATTCTCCATAAACCATGGATTGTATAAAAATTACACATCCACAGTCAAACATATCAAAAAATCATCAATATAATATTGATGTTTTGTATCATAATAAATCGACTTCAAATAATCTTAAAATCAATCAAAGGATGTTGACATAGATGAAATAAAAACTATTTGAGAGAAATATCTCCTTTTTTTCAAATCATTTAAAAGCCACATAATTATAAACGAAAAAAATTACTTTTAAAATATTCTTGTAAGCTTTTAAGGGAAGATTCAAGATTTTATATCGGCGGTAAATATTCCCACATGCTGTATAAGTTAAAAAGGCATTCTTACCTTAATTCTCTCGAAAAGGTTAAAAAGGGACTTGTTTGGAAAACATCAGAATGATTACTTTATAAACATCTTATAGAAAGTCAAAAATGGTGTAAATGACGTTATCCCATAGTCTATAAAATAGAAATAATGATTTTAAATACATTTTTAAGAAACATGGATGTGTATGATAAAGTTTTCCCAGTAGATAATTACGTACAAACAACCTCGGATAATGAAGAGATGGTGAAATAATCCCTTACCTTGTAGTTTTCCTTGCTTGAGGGTAGGTTAACATCCAGTATAATGGTGAAATAATTTTTATTAAATTATACAAGAATCATATACATTAATATGATATCAGATATGATCTTTTAACATTCCTTCGTTAATAATATCTTAGTATTATCATCGTTTCGGGTGTTAACTTACTCGTTTTATTTTATATTTTTTTTTGTTATATACGCCGTGTTTGTTATGGATAGGTGGTATCTTATTCATATCCAGAATGATATCATGTCCTTAAAAATTATTTTTAATCATCAAATGAGAATTATACTTTAATGGATACGATGGGGAATGAATCTCACCGCGTTCGTGGAGACGGTAGTCCGTACGCACACACTAGTGACAATATCATTCTTTTCATATTAAAATAATATATAATTGGATGTTATATCATATATATAGAATCAATATCATGTTATATTTATTATTTAAATCAATTACACATCATTATTATACCCATCCAAATAATAATGTTTTGAATAACAATTACACCCCGACGTGGAGACGGTAAGCCGTACATACGCAAGTATGGTGGCATATCCTTAAATGGATGGATAGAATACTGAATATGGTTGTAAAATATTTTTAATAACATCAAAGTATATAGAATATACTGTAGTTATTATTTTATAACGGAAATAACAAAGAAAGATGAAGTTGAAGAAGAAAGGAACATGAAAGAGGGTGGTGAAAACATTACCTCCTCTTCAGATTCTTCCATTTGATTTGATCATAAGGGACCATTTGGAAGGATTTATGAAAAAAAATAAGGCCTCTTGGTGGAAGTTAGGGATGTTTAGAGAATATTTGTGTAGGTTTTGGCTGAGCCAAAAGGCTTCAATGGTATGAATTTGAGAGAAGGGTGAGTTCTTTTTTATAAGAGGGGTGAAGGGAACCTTTGGAAAATGTAGAAATATTATTTTATAATAAATTTATATTTGGTATAAAATGGATCCAAAGTAGATTATTTAAATTTTAATGTGGGGATGGGTCTAAATCCTTTCCACCAATAGATTGTACACAGGTTTGGGTCACTATATTTACCTTATCATATATATTTAACTCTAAGATAAATAGTTTGACATTTACCATGTATCTTTGTATTTTTATATTATATAGTTAATAAATCTACTATAAACCTCCAATAGACCCCTATGTCATCCATTAATGATAAACCAATCATTATATAAGTCCTTTGTCCGAACCTTATATTTTTTGGAATAAAATATCAATTAATAATATAATATTTGTTTTAAAAACACTTTTATGTCAATTTTGACACTATTGGGTATTTTGTTTTTGATAAATTTATATCAGCATTATTACTTCGAATAAAATTCATATAACCAATAATAATATTCCATATTATCCTAGAGAATTATTATAATTCATAAAAAGTCTCAAATTACATTTATTTTGACATTTATAATATCAATTATTTTAATATTTCATTAATTAGGTAATTATTGCATCACCAATGTGTCATAAATAAATTAAATTATTTACTGTTTAAAAATTATAAATAAAATAAAATTCTGTAGGAAATTTTATTTGATTTCTATTGAATATTAATAATCTAATTTATCCTATTTATAACCCTATATTAAAATGTTTTAATTGTTAAATATTTATTTTAACTCTTTTAACTCTTCTTTGAATTAAATAATAATAAATGTTATAATCTAATCCATGTGGACCTAAATGATAATATTTTATTCCTATGGATTTTTTTGGTCGAACAACACTTGTCAAATAGAATTAGGACATGTGTTAGGGTAATATTAATATCATTTTTACCCTTAATTACCCTATTTACATTTAACTGTGGTAAATAACAGAAAAAAGTTAATATTCCCCAAATATTATTTTTATCATATTGAACCACATTTTACTCCTTGATATTAACCAAGCCTCTCAGATTTTAGAAATTCCACTCACAGAAGCATTAAAATTATGTTTATGTGAATTTTCAAATTCTCATAAGAGGTGGGTAAAAGATGGTGAAAAGTTCATTAAAATTTTTATATATCAAAAATTATTCTAAACTAACTACAATGAATTACATTGAACATATATAGGTATTATGTATCTATTTTGACCTTAATTAAATTTAAATAATGTAAATAATTATTTAATTAAAAACACTGTTTTAAACTATAACTTAGTGTTTTTCACTATTCATAAAAAATTGAATGTTTTAGTAAAATACCAAAAAATCACCATAGACTAATTTCGATATTATGAATCCAAATTTGAATTCAATTTTGAAAGATAAAATTTATAAAATTTCAAAACGTAGGTATTACTATTCATAACAGCTAGTTTGACAGGTTATGGTGTTGTCAGAACTCGAAGTTGCGTACAACACACGCTACTGTATTATTCAAAGAGAAGCATACCGTGGAAGATTGAGGTGTTACAATTACTTTTCTATCTATGGAACATCTGTCACAAAATCCATGTATATTCCATCCCACTTCCACTCCATGATCTCGAGGGTCTACCACAATCCTATCTGAACCTTATTCTCGGCCTTCACATTCTGAACGGTGAGGCACTAAGAGACAAGATTAAAAATATTTTGTCTCATTATGGACAACCGAAACTACCACTAAAGGTATTTTTAAATCTTACCCAAACCGGGATGTATAGTTAGGTGTTAATTGTGGAATTCTCATGTCACCTCCTCCCACATTGTGACTGGAACAACTGTTCATACCTAGAAAAAAATTTCTTAATACCATCCCTCATAATATCCATCTCATGAGTCCCTAATGGATATATTGTAATGAAATACCATGTAGTCAAGGTATTCCTACTGGGACTCTGTCATATGATCAAAACAAAATGGTGGCTTCAACACCATCGACTGAATAATAGTTGTACCCTAATTCTTCACTAGTGTTAGATACAAGGAAGACAACTAATCAGAGGCCTCTTATACCGAGCTATCACTAGATTTCCTACTATGGAAATTTTCTAATTTGTTTCCATTCATTAGATTATATAATATCTCAAAGTCATAGTCCTATAAAACTCTATCCAGCACCAATATCTCAGGTTCAAGTGTCTCTATTTGAAGACTTACATGAGGCTCTGATGGTTTGAGTAAACCACTATGTGCTCTCCCAAATGGTAGTGCCTCCACATCCTCGGGGTGAAGACTATCATTACAAGCTCCAGGACAAGAGTCATGTAGTTCTGATCATGGAGTCTAAACATCCTTGATCGTTATGTGATAATTTTCTGTCATTAGGTCAACATGAATTCAACCATAGCTCCTAAGTTATCACAATATACTACGAACTACACAACTTACTTTGGTGTTATAAACATCATAACACTCATTTGTATCATCCTCAACTACTGAAAGGCGCTCTGGAACTTCTTATCCCCAGTAAATGGCAACCCATTGCACATCATGTAAGTCAAAAGGGATGTAATCCTAGATAATTGTTCCAAATACCTCCTATATTACCTTTCCGAGCAAAGAAAACTCTACACCTCTAAAATGATCTTGGGTGCATCCCATGAATGCACAACATTTTTCTTCCTTGAGTATGAATCAAAACCAGTTTCATTGATGATGTTCCCCAAAAAGAGAACCTCCTGAACCAAGAACTAGATCTTTAAGAGCATTCCATAATTATGGTTCTCTCAAATAAAATAAAGAACCAACGTTATGTGATCTTCAGGATCCTACTCTGATGTAGATAAGATGATTACTTAATTGATGAAAATAACCCCAAACTAGTCGACATATGGCTTCAATATCTAGTTCATCAAATCCATTATCATAGTGGTGTTAATATTCAAACCAAAGGGAATAAGTAGGAACTCATATTGTCTATAGGAACATCAGAATTCCATCATCGAAATATTAGCCTTATAACCCTTCAACAAGTTGTATCCATAGTTTATATTGATCTTTGAAAACCATCTCTTGCCTCCAAACTGATCAAATTAGACGTAAATCCTCGGAAAGGGGTGATTTTTTTTATTGTGTCTTTTTTCAAGCGATGATAATCAATGAAAATCCACAAAATAGCATCCTCTTATTTCACAAACAACACTAGTTCTTCCAATGGGGACATACTAGGCCTAATTAAACTCTTTTCTAAAAGGTCCACTAACTGTAACAACAGATCCCATAGCTCGATAGGGGCCATTCGATATGTTGTAGAAGATATCAGAGTAGTCTCAAGATGCATGTTAATACAAAACTCCATCTCCTGCCTCAGAGGTAGTCCTAGAACATACTTAGGGATTATGTCTATATAATCCCCCCAAAATAAATAAATCTATATTCAATGAGGTCCTACCACAAAAGGGATATACTATCAAATTGATTGGTGATGTTTTTCATCCTCCTACTCTATGAAACAAAATTCCCTACCATTAAATTTATCTTGCATGAAACAGGGAATATTATCCCATCAGTGTCATTGAATATGACTTGTGAATGGTGGTAATCAATCTAGGCTCTAACCATGTACATCCAATTCATGCCCAAGATGAAATCATAGGGTTCCATCATGATGACCCAAAGTTAACACATGAACATCTCACTAACAAAAGATAGCTCTCACTACCTGTAGATAAAAGATATAGAAGAAGTGTTCGCTATTGAAACCTCAAGACAATGATACTAGGGTAACACCTCATCTGAGAGCTTCAAATGTCACTGTAGGCTTGTAGATATGACAAAAAGACTAGATCCTATGTCTACTAAAATCTAATCAAGAGTATAAAACATCTATAGTGTACATATAATTATCATGTGCGATGTTGGGTCTTAAGCATCCAAAGATGGAAGTTATGCACAACCTCGACCACCTACTCTCTAAGCCTAACGTGGGTCAGGTGGTGGAGGAGGTGGTAGTGGGGGTGGTCTTGGTGGAAGGATAGTTTATGATCATCAATAACCCACAACTCCTTTTGACTCCTCTAATAGCTCTGCCTCCTTGGGGGCCTCCCTACCCTCTCCTCGGAGGTCCATAATCATGATGTTGTCATTGTCCTAGTGGTTCCTTAGCTCTTTTCATATTCTTCTCGGTGGGTCTAGTCAAGAAGTCACACACTATGTGACCTCACCCTTCACAAAAAATTATCTGATACACTCTTAGATTCCCTAGTAGACTAGGCTATACCTATGCAAAATGAAAATATATTTGAGTCTGATCACGATAGGATCTCCTGCGTCGAGATCCTATTGACTCACACCTACTATGAATTTTAGACAACATAGCTTTGTGACACCATCTTCCAACTCCATATGTCTAGTGTCCCTATGATAGAAACCACATTGTCAGTCTTTCCTATTATAACACCCTATCATATGTAGGAATTCACAAGGGAACCATTATAGCTTTGATATATGTGTGATGTCCTTGATAAAACATTCATGCTGGGAAGTAGCCATTATGGATATTGTTATGGGAGTACCATGTAAGGTATATAAATATATTCTCATACTCTCCCACATGTATCCATCCCTATTGAAGTACCAAAATCTGTTGAATCTTTACTGGATGAAAACAGTAGGGGTATTACTCCTCACAGAATAACTCCTTGAAGTCATGCCATGAGAGTGTTGACTCATCATGTATCCGGGTAACAAGACTCCAACACTGCCCATATAAATCATGTAAACAGACATATTTTAGTGAAAACAGCATATCTTTTGGTGTCTGGATGATCCTAAAAACATGGACAAACTAATGTAGAAAATCATATACTTCTATGGCATCTGGCTCACTGTCGAACCTCAATGGCCTCTAGCACTGAAAATCATGGAGTTCATTACGATTGTGTGAATCCTAAAACTACTCTAATAGGATTATCTTATTCTAAACATGTGGTGGTGCTTCTACCTTCCCACTTTTACAATGAAGCTCATGGGATTTACCCTTGATAGAGGCCACCTCGGTCATTAGATCATCATTAAAATCCAGAGCAGGTATCCTGGATGGCTGGCCTCATAGAGGAATCCTGAAAGTTATCAAGATGTACCACTGTAAGATGAGTATATATATAAATATATAATCAATGGGGAGATGAATTAATAATTATAGTCAAATATTTAATAATATATGAATCATTTACCATTTATCTATGAAACCAATGTCTTATAATACATATTTTACAAGAAGGTAGTGACAGTCCTGGTGAATGGATACATTATCCACCTACACCAACACTAGATTCTTTGTCCTGAGAGCTATAATAGGGAATCACTGAAACTATTTCACTAATCCTAACCAAATACCCATAGGGGGACTACTATGAACATCATCCCAAGGATCAAACCCCTTATTTTACCAATATTTCATGACCTGACCCAAACAATAATTCAACCTGCAACTACTCCATGTCCGCCTCCAGAGGCAAAGGGTGGAGACCAACATTAAAAAAAATATCCTAAATGGAAGGCCTTTTCCAAAGTTACATGTACAAACACATATGACCATATTTGAGTATAAGTGGGGAGTAACAATAATAAAAATATGAAACATCTATAATGTAAACCAAGAATGAAAAACCTCTCAGTTATACAAGAGTATTATGGTAAAAACCGAAATGTAAAGGGGAATAATACACTCCTAACTCAAAAGATATCCCAACCTAAAAAACTAAAAAGTATGATACCTCAAAATCCCACCTCCTAAACTACATGCTACGACCACCATAAAAGGCCCCAAGAACTACGTATCCCTAAGCTCATCTAAATTGACCATTAATAAGTTCATTGTGTGCATAAGGAATGAAACGTGTGGGTAAAGCTCATGTAGTGGTGACTATATACATACCCAGTAGGACACCCCCAAATATAAAGGGGGATAATGTGACAGTATAGGAATATAAAGAAAATAGATAACAAACCAGATGAATCTCAACCAAAATCATGTTAAATAATAACATCATCCCAACACAATGGGCTCAATATGAAGTGTAGATGAACTACACATTGAGTCTTTTCCACCCATATGAAGTGTTAAACTCATCTAATAATGAGAATCTTATCATGGAATGCACATGGAATACCAAATATTTATTCACAACCGACTTCAGGAGAGTAACCAAATCCAATGGTATGGATAAAAATCTGTGTATATATATATATATGTTCAGAAAAATATTCCCGAATAAGTTAGAAAGGAGATCTCCTTCTCAATTCCCATCCCAAGAAAATATTCATCCTTAATTCCATATATCCACCAACAATCCCATCATCACACAAATCTTACTAGTAAAAAAAATTTAAGTCATGTCACACCTTTTCACAATGTTGCATAGTCTGAGATCCACAATATTTAGGTAGAGGACCCATTCCATTGTACATTATGGGGGTTCCACTCAATGGATAGATATAGGACCCATACCATGTTTTGAAAGTAAGGTTACACTCTAATAGTTCATGGAGGACCCATTCCCTACCTAGAAGGAGGGTTCCACTCTAATGGTAGAGGACCCATTCTTATCTCAACTAGAGGGTTCTACATTAGAAGTAAATATAGAAACCATTATCTATTTCAATAGGAGGGTTACAATATAATAATAGAGGACCCATTTGCAGGATAGCTAGACGGTTCCACTCTAGGAGTTGATAGAGGACCCATACAGTCTTCCAATAGGAGGATTACACTCTAACAGTAGTGGACCCATGACCAACCTAGGAGGAGGGTTACACTTGGAATGCCACTAGTGATCCTCCATGATCACTGACATTGTAAATCATTTCCTAAACAAGAAAGATTATTGGAAACATCACAAATGATATCTTGAAATCCAAAACTGAGGGAACCATTATTTTATATGGGGAAAACACTATATGGAGTTGGCATGGCATGTCCATGTACTCAGGATCTCTACCCAGGCACATTGGTTTAGTCTGTGTACTTTAGTACATGACCATGTGTCTGGCTATTTCTTTCCACAAGTGACTCTACCAGTGTGGTCCACCACTTGGCCCAACCACCAGGTAAAGTGGAACCTAGAATTTAGGCAGTCTACACATTACTCAACTGATATGATTTTTTAAAACAATTACGGTGGCATCATATGGGATACATGCCATGTGTTCATTGAACTACACTATGTGTAGTCAATTTTTTTGAAGGAATCTATATCTAGACTACATGATTTGAATCCATCTATTCATTCATATATCTCACCTCCATGCAATTTTTAAATGGTCGGTCATGTCCATATTCATCATTTTCGTCTATTATTTCTTATAAATTGGATTCCTCAATTCTACAAGGATTTTTTATATGTACCGCACATAACTACACCACACTCCATCTATGATTAGGAATTTTAAAAAAATATCATCCACAACCCACAAGGAATTTTATTTCATCTCTGATTCATCATCCCATTACTCACATGGAAATTCTTCATGATTTCAAGGCTTGGATCGGGCATGATACCACTCATGAATATTGAACTAGATTTGCAGGTTCCGTTTAGTGATGTTTAAAAAAATTGAGTTGGAAAGGCATAAAAAATATTTAACCATCATTTTTAAATTATACGTATACTATGCTCAAAATTGGGGATATCTAGTGATATAAATCAGGAATAACCAATTTAAATTTTAATATGTGGGTGAATGCAAATGTAATAATTAGAAAGTATCATGGAAGGGATGGTCATGATCAATAGGGTGTAATACAATGTTTGGTGAGTCTAACATAACATTATATATTTTTTCATCTAATATTGTGATCACCAATTAATATTATAAGTCCTTGTGTTAAATATATCATGATATACTCTGATCAAATAATTTTTCATCATTGGATGTCAATTCACTAATGGAAGGAGAGGAAGAATGATGCTTGGATATTCCATGGTTATGAGTCTAGCCCTCGTAAAATCTCCAAAATGGGGAATATTTCTAAGTCCCTCATCAGTCATATTAAACTGAACATTTATTTTAATTAATTACATTAATAAAAAATTCATCCTCTAATGGTTGAAATATCCGAACACCCTATGATGAACTATTTTATGTCACACATATAATAAACATCATTTTTTTGGACTCATCCATTGTATGAGATCTATAAATTTTGCATCCTTTTAAGAGTTATGAAATTTCTTTTAGAAAATGGGCACTTTGTATATAAATTATATTTATCATTATTATATAATTAATTTCAGGCACACCGAGCATCAAAATTGTAGGCTGTATCCATTTCTATCTCGGGAAATATGTGTAGAAATTTTCCAAAGTCTCACATAGAAAAAATGAGTCAATATAGTAGTTTCTACTACACAAGCTCTACTCTCACTTGGTTCATGTTCACATTACTCTAAACCGTATAAAACCTTTTTTGATCCCTATATCAAAAAGTAAAGACATGGTTGCACGACAATGTGACTCATCCAGCATGATGTTTCATACAATGACCGGTTTTTTAGAGGCATCACAGATTCTCCTTGGTGGCTGAAAGGTTTCTTGAAACCATGAACCCCAGGTTATGCACTTTGAAAACATGGGTATTTTGCCTCCAATGAACCGAAATCCCCACCAAACTCCCATGACACTTGTCAATCCTTAAAATGAGATGATAAACATGACATTGGGTCAAGGAAACCTTCCCAATTTACTAACTATAAAAATAAAATATTTTTTACCCATGAAATTCCATAATTTCAAAATGGATGAGGAATTAGACCCACTCAAAAAAAGGATGCTATGATATATCGACCATAACATAGGTCATCACCAAGATATAAAAAATAAATCTATGAGATTCACAAAAATGTCCCCATGTCACTAAAATTAACCTTGACTACCTCAGTCATCAAATAAAAGGTAAAATATTTCTCTGAGTGCTCCCACATTAAGTGTTACCTACCCTGGTCAGATCTCAAACCAAAAATCATATAAAACTGATGGTCCCATGACAATCCAAGATTTAAAGTGTCACGAATCGATCCTACCCGGGATCGAGTCGCAACTACCCCAAGCCCGCCTCTATAGGCCAGGGGCTGGCAACAAGCACCGAAGGCTAAAAAATTCAGGGAGGCCTTTGCCAAAGTACCTATACACACACATGCAGCCCACTCAACGAAAAATCAAAGAGTAAATAGAAAAGTAAAGTAATGTAAAGTGAAATTTCCTATAAACAGACCACAAAACGTGCATCGACTTCTAAACAGTACAAAGCAGGTGCTGAAGGTAAACTGAAGAGAAAATGGGAAAAACACGCCCAACCAGAAAAGTGTCACAACCATGCAATAGGTAAAAAAAGTAATAGTTGGGAGAGTCCCACAATTGGAGCTTGACTACGAACACCATACGCAGTCCAAGATCCCAAACAAGTAAGCTCCACTGAAGTCATGAGAAACCTGTCTGTCGTCTGCAAGGGCACACCAAGTGGGGGAAAATCCCAAGCAGGGGTGAGTATAAAAATACTCAGTAGGATACCCTGAAGTCTCAATGGAGAAAAATAGGAGTCACTGAAGAGTGAGAGGTAGATTTAATAGGGAATATTAAAGAGGACAACAGATAGTGCTGTAAAGAGTACAACTCAACCCAACAAGAGGAAGGAAGTAGACTCGTCTTAACACAAGGAGCTTCAAATGTTTAGAAGGTGAACTTCCTGTCAAGCCTTCGCTACCTATAGCAAGAGATTAGACTCATACAACCATGCAAATCTAGACACAAGAATCATGTGGCATACCCCGTGCATCGTCACCTCTCCTAGAAGGAGAGTAACCAATACCCTAGAAGTGGGTACCAGAACAAGGAATATATATATCCAGTATGCTCAAACAAGAAACCCGAACAAGATCATAAGGGGATCTCCCTCTCATTACTCATCCAAGAAAATTCAGACACCAATAGTCTCAAAGTAAACACCATTGATGCCCAATATCCTACCCATCTGCCCCGAACTGCATGTCAAGGGGCTCAAATCACCGCACCTTGACATTATTTTCTTTGGGTGGCACTAACTTGCCCGTATTGTTTAAGGTCGCATCTCAAGGACGCGTCTTGGTGGGTAAACATCCCCTCATACTGGAGAGTTTTGGGAAAATTCAAACCACACCTCTTCACTACCACACAGTCGAGAGGTATTCTCATAGTCAAAGTCATCACATCACTGACCTGTAAAACCAAGGGTCATGCTCTGGTAGTCACGGAGAAAAGCCATAGACTGGACTAGTATAATGGATTGAGTCTGAAAGAAGTTGTAGGGAAACCCACTGCCCAGCCCTGCTGGAGGGTAAAACCTAAGAGGTCGCCGGGTAACCCAATATCAATTCTCTGCTGGAGGGTAAACCCTAAGAGGTCACCGCGTAACCCACTACACAGTCTCTGTTGGAGGGTAAACCCTAAGAGGTCGTCAGGTAACCCACTGGCCAGTATCTGTCGGATGGTAAACCCTAATAGGATTTTTAGTAACTCACTGCCCATTCTCTGCTAGAGGGTAAACCCTAAATAGTCAATGAGCAACCCACTGCCTAGCCCCGCTGGTGGGTAAACCTGAAAAAGTCGATGAGAAACTCACTGCCTAGCCGTGCTAGAGGGTAAACCCAGAACTGCTTTGGCCATCCGTACTGGATGGTACAACACAGTCCAACTGAACATGGTGTGGGTATCACACAACCCCCTACTTCAGAAAAAATCCCCTATAGGAGGTCTAGCGCCCCTAAAATGTGGGTCATGCCGATACCAGGAGCTCTGCCTAGGGTAACACGTCACAGTAGATCACAGAAGGAAGATATGATCTCGATACTCCGTGAGGGACTCATGGCTCATTGGGGCTCCGTACCCTACATGAAACAACCTCTTGGGTAAAGGATCGGTGCCAGCGTAATGTATTGGTCATAATGAATCCTCAAAATTCAACCAGGGAACACGAAGGAACATGATACTAAAATCCCACATGGCTAAAGGGAAAAGGGGAACCTTAACAACTCCACTAATCACACCGTCGAGAACATAACCAGGGGAAACCACTCAACCCTGCTAGTATAAGCCATCATGAACAGAGGGACCCTCTACATTACGAGAGATAAAAGTTACGTAAAGAAGAACATGACACAGACAAGGGGCCCACACAACATGTGCCGCAAACTCATCTCTAAACCACGAACACAAACGTCTCGGGGACAACTAAAAATTTACCTCCCAACATTCTCGTATACTCCCAGAGTGTAACACATCTCTAGCCCTAAGGCTATCAAACGCATGGCACCCAATGTCAACGAAATAGGGAAAAACGTAATTTCACCAACCTACTTCCTCCATGGCCTTAGCACGACTAACCATACCTCTTTAAACACTAACTTCAATCTGACAGGAGTGACCATGATCACACGCCAAGGGTGTCTTACAAACACCGCATGAAGAACCACCACCAGTACACCTTTTATTCATTCACATTTAATAAGATCTCGGATGAGGATCCACACATCCAAATGGATTATACCGTTGTAATCCTCATTAAAAAAACATAAGATCGACTATTTACTCGGCTCCAATAGACATTTGATGTAAAAGTCGTTCAACATAGCATTACACCCGAACGGCGACCCATGGTCCCAAAAACAGTTGGGTGCATCGCACCATTACGATCCCCTCAAAAAACACGTCAAATTGACTACTTACTTGTGTGGAACGGATATACGGAGAAAAAGATGCATTTCTCCATACCGCTCATGAGCGGTGCTAAGAGGGACCCACATCACAGCCTCGAAGTGCTACAAACGGATCACATCATTACGATCCTCTAGGAAAAGTACACAAGGTCGACTATTCACTTGTACAAAATGGACACCCGGTGAAGAAGAGGTAATTCACCATCAACACCCAAAATAGCCCTCATGGGGCCCACACCACCATGTTGAAATAAAGCGGGCGGATTGCGCCATTTCAATTGATTTGAAAAAATAATCTGAATCGACTGCTCGGATTCCCTAAACGGACATCAGATGAAAAAGTTGCTAAACACTGCTCACAACTTAAAAGACGGGCCGTGCGGCCCATGCCTCAACTCTTGCATCAACGCTTGAAAACCCCTTGGAAATCTTCATCTCGACACTAGGGTCATAACACCACTGATGGCGGTCAAAACGGACTCCGGATGTGTCTCTCCATCGAAATCAAGAACCTCAGAGGAAAAAAATGCTAAACCACTTAACGTATGTGTCGCGCCGCTGAGCCCCCATCTGGGGATTTAAAAAATCCTTAAGACCATCTCAAAATGTTCATCTTGATCTATGGAACGCGTCGCCATAGAGGGCTCACGAAACCGACACCCGGTCTGATTATTATGGTCGTTTTAAATTTTTTTAAATAGACGGGGAAAAAAATAGGTGGGTCGGTCCGCCTCGCTGGGATTGGCTCAGCCGGTCCGGTTCTCCTTCCACAAAGACCCACCCCTTGTGGGTCATGTCAGTCGACCAGGGTCACGAGGACCTCAGGTCCTCCATGTCGTGTTCCCCAGATAGCACCTCCAAGTCGTCGCCCCCATCTCGCCTGGCCACCGCGCTCGCTCGGCGCCTCCACATCCCACTCACACTGTGCCTCTACTCGACCGCACTCCCGGTCACCTCCCCCTCGCCGACACCGGCTGCACTCGGGCGTCCGCCTCTAGAGAGCCCCGACACCAACACTGGAGTGCCCCGCTGCTGCGTGTGCCGCTCGACCACCCTGAAAACTTCTGGAAAAAAGGTATTTGGATGGAAAACATCTCGAGGCCACCCCAGGAACCCCGTGGCTCCAAAATTCAATCTGAAGCATTCTTTGGAAATCCTAGAATGATTCCTACTCAAATATGGGAATCACTAGATAATTAAACAGAGGTATGATGCAGTAATTCGAGCTCAAATTAGATGTGGAAATTTTTAATGAAACGATATGATCCTACCTCTTTGGGTGTAGCCCGACGATTTGTCGTCGATCCGACTTTGCCGTAGCTGAGATCTCCATGATTGGAGAGGGATGAAGAGGGATTGAGGAGGATATGTCCTTCAGAGGGTTTTTCAAGAGTAAGTGCCAAGGGGAAATTGAGATAGATGGGAGGAAATTATACTAAAATAGAATTTAAGATTTTATTAAGGTATTCATCCCAAAAGACCCACTTCTGATACCTCTAGCATGGTCATTATTAAGCCTCACCTATGGTAAACACCACCCCCCTAAGCGCAATGGCGGTCTAGGAATTTTAATCAGTGGCCCCATTCAAAAGTTATAAAATATAACACTCGGGGCCACTGAATTACGCAAACACCCCAAGTGGCATTTTTCAAAGGAGGCCCGCACCCGCAAAAATTACACCCCTCCTAAGGTAAACAACACTCTCTGGACTCAACTGTGCCCTCGATTTTCCAATCCGAGCTACCATTTAGGATTATTTCTATTTATTTAGCATGCCTAGTGCGAACGCACAGAAAATTTATTTCCGGCCACACTGGGGCTCGGAATCGCACGCCGTTTGAAGGCACTGCTCTGGAATAACATCAAAAATATTCGAAAGTCTATTATAGAACAAAAAAAGGTTTTTAAATCATTATCTATTTCAAGATTTTCATCCCCGAAAAGAAAAACTAGGTAAACAACATAGAGTACTAAGCCTATACCTGGCTCTCTAGTACCTAGAGGAACTCCGGCACAGTTTTGCATCACCGCGCATGGACCAAAGGATTTGGTGCATTCGGGTGGGGTCTTCCCTCAACAAAGACATTTATAAGAGCATGCATGAGTCTCCTCAGGAATGTCACGTGGGGGATGTTATGCACCCAAACCAGACTTTGGGGTTAGGGAAGGCGGTAGACAACCTCGCCATCCCTTCAAATGGTCTCAAATGGCCCGGAGGCCCTCGGGGGTAGCTCACCTCCCTGATCGAACATCTACATCTCACACTATGACTGGAAATCGCTATTATAACTTGGGACAAGTCCCGGTGATTACCTCCTTCAAAATATCCATATGGTGAAACACCCAAGGATATATGGTCATGCAAGGTTTCATAGTCAATGTCTCGCAACCAAGAGTCTATTACATGCTCAGAAAGCGATGGAGTAGAAACCATCGGCTTAAGAGAAAGGATCCAAGCCTTTTATTCCACTAACACAGGGTTGCACTGACACCCCGCGTCACCCTGGTAACAACCGAAGAAAGGAGCAGGGAGAAATCATATGACACACATAGTCTAACAATTCTACTGCAAAAAGTAGAAGAGCTATAGATCATACACCCTGGCACCTCATGCTCTGCAGGATGGTAGACATCCAATGCTCGCGGCTGTCTGTGGTCCCAACTGTCAGCTCCCAGAGCATGACATAGACTTCCTAATAGTGATGAAAAGTCCTCATAATGTCATCCCCCACTTCCAGCTCCTCCCGCTGCTCTGCTAGCACCACCTCCCTGGCCACTAATCTGATAATGGCGCTGCCTCTGCCATGGTGGTGCGCCTGATGCCTACCACAAGTTCTCAGTATACCTGGTCGGGCAGTCCCAGGGCAAGTGACCATGCCCATAAAAATTATAGTACCAGTGCTCTATGAATTTCCCAAGTTCCCTCCGGCGCCACTGTGGTTCATGACCACGAACCGAAGTCCTGTTATTGGAAAGCCACATGCGTCGAGGTTCTGTCTGTCGACGCCCTCTAGCAGCGACAGACGTATCGTCTCCATCTTGACTACTACCACCACCAACTGTAGAGGGTGACAGGAAGCTCTCTATCACCAGCATTTTCTCTAGCACCTTGGCATAAGTGGAAATGCACAATGGTAGTGTGATGGCACAGATCTCTCTCCATAGACCCTGCTCAAACTTCAGCGCTCAGAATTTGCCGTCATGGACCAAGTCCAGGTAAAATCATGCACGATCCGCAAACCAAGTCACGTACTCAGTCACCTTTATCCCTCCCTACTAAAACTACAGGAGCTCCTAGATCGGAACAGAGTGTAAGCAGGAGGGGAAAACCTCCAAACGAAACAACAGCTGAATGTCTCTCTAAGAAAGTGACGAGTAATCAATTAAATGAGTCACTAGACTTCACCAACGCCCAACTGCTTCGAGGAAAATGCTGGATACCAAATCCACCCTATGAACTTCCAGTTTCTGCACAATCCTGAAGAGGAAAACCACTATCTCGAGCCAAACCTCTGCTATCTGAGAGTCTGGCTCACTACTGAACCTCAGCGGTCTCTGTCACTAGAACTCACGGAGCATGCTCAACCTGCACTCAAGCTCCGTCTACTATGCTAGAGAAGTCTACTACTTCTAGGTTGGGGTGCTGCTACTGGCCCACCCGAAGAATGGTACTCGCATGATGGGTCCTAGACTGAGTCCTCGTAGCTCACATGGTCATCGTCATGAACCAAATCTAGTATCCTAGCTGGCTATCATCATAGATATATCTTTAATGTAATCAAGGATTACCACGATCAAATGAGAATATAAGTATACAACTGTTACAAAAATGGGGAGATGACTCATAAAGGATAATAAAAGAATCAATCCTATGTGATGAATAAACAAATTCCCTATGACGAGTGTCTCAGCATGCCGAGTCGACAATCGGGTTGTCTAGATCCTGGTGAATGGATACGTCGGCCACTGCAGAATCACATGACTCCCTGTCCTGAGAGCCGCTCTCAAGACACGTTGACACTTTTTCCCTAGACCCCAACCAATTCCTTTTTAGGGACGTCCGAACAACGTCCCAAGGAACGAACCACCTTAGATACCGCTTGGTCAAGAACCGACCCTACCCGGGCTCGAGTTGCAACTACTCCAAGACCACCTCCATAGGCCTGGGGATGGCGAATAGCATCGAAGGATAAACAACTCGGGGCGGCCTTTTCCTGAGTACCTATACACACACACGCAACCCACTGAATACAGAAGTGAAGATTAAATAGAAAAGAAAATTAAAGTAACGTGCCAACTGCTATAAACAGACCACAAAAGGTGAATCGCCCTCTAAAAAAATCCAAGCAAGTGCTGAAGGTAAACTGGAATGAAAAGGGAGAAAATACGCACCCAAATAGAAAATTGAAACAAAATGGCAATAGGTAAACAAATGTAAATAGCTAGGAGAGTCCCACACCTAGAGCCTCACTACCACCACCGTACTCGGTCCAAGCTCCCGAAATCCTAAGCTCCGCTAATGTCACGAGCAACCTATCTGTTGTCTGCAAGGGTACACCAAGTGCAGGCAAAGCCCAAGTAGGGGTGAGAATAAAAATACTCAGTTGGATACCCCGAAGACTTGACGGAGAAACAAAATAGGTACTGAAGAGTGAGAAGTATATTGAACATGGAATAATAAGGAGTACAACAGAGAGTGCAGTAATGTGACACCATGAGATTTTTTGAGATATATTCTTTTTAATTTCATTGATGTCTTCCATTGTACATGACACCATGATTATATTTTACTATACGCAACACTGTATTAGCTTGCAGTATACGCAACACTATTCTTGGCTGGTCTTACACACAATTTCAAGTTCGTTTTGTGGAAATTATGTTACGCATTATTAAGTATAGATTTTGTTTAATGTATAAATGAAATATGTTTTGATTATGTTATATGAAACACCAAAGGGAGCTTTAACTACACGCAGCCCTGACTTGGCTTGCATTACACACAATCGTGACATTCCTCGATAGCGTGTGTAGTACGCAATATCGTGGTTCACTAAAGAACGATAAGTTATTAAAATATTTTATAAAACATCCGTTATGAATATTAATACCCACTTTTTGAAATTTTATAAATTTTATCATTCAAAATGGACTTCATTTTTTGATTCTTAATATCGAAATTAGCATAGTGTGATATTTTGGTATTTTTCTGAAAACATTAAATTTTTGATGAATTGTGAAAACACTGAGTTATTGGTTAAAACTGGATTTTTATTTAAACAATAATTTATTTTATTTAAATTTATTTTAGGTAAAAATAGATACATAATACATATATAAACTCAATTTAATTCATTGGAGTCCTTTTACAATAAATTTTCATATATAAAAATTTTATTGAACCTTTTACTTTCTTTTACCCACCTCCTTGGAGCATTTTCAAATTTACATACAACTTAATTTTACTTCTTCTATGAGTTGAATTTTTCAAATATGAGAGACACAGTTAATATAAAGGAGTAAAATTTTGTTCAATAAGATAAAAATATTTTTTGGTGAATATAATATTTTTACTTTTATTTACCACGTTTAAAAGTAAATAGGGTAATTGAGGGTAAAAATGATATTATTATTACCCTAACAAATGTCTTAATTCTATTTGATAAGTGTAATTCGACCAAAAAAACCATAGTAACAGTATATGAGCCTTTAGGTCCTCATGGATTAGATTAGGACATTTATTATTATTTTATTTAAAGAAGAGTTAAAATAGTTGAAATCAATTTTTAATAATTAATTTTTTTTAATATAGAGTTATACATAAGATAAATTTGATTATTAATATTCATTAGCAATATAAAAAGAATTCATATATAATGGTGTTTTATTTATATTTTTTTACATTAAATAATTTAATTTATTTATGACAGAATGATGATGCAGAAATTATCTTATTAATGAAATATTAAGATAATTTATATTATAAATACACAAATAAATGTACTTTGAGACTTTTTATGAATTACACTAATTTTCAAGGTTAATATAAAATATTAGGCTTGGATAGATGAATTATTTTTTAAGTAATAATGTTGTTATGAATTTATCAAAAACAAAATACCAAATAGTGTCAAAATTGACATAAAAGAGTTTTTAAAACAAATATTAAATTATTAATTGATATTATATTCCTAAAAATCTAAGGATTGGCCAACGGACTTATATAATAATTTATATGACACTAATGAACCAATTGGGGCTTGATTGATAGCTTATCCTATGTTTATTAACCATATAGTGTAAGAATACAAGAAGACATGGTAAAAGTTAAATTATTTAACTTAGAGTTAAATCTAAATGATAAGGTTAAAATGGTAACCTAAACGTGACTAAAACCTATTTGTTGAGAGGATTTCGACCCATCCCCACCCTAGACTCGAAATAAGTAACTTGGGCACCATTATAAAACTAATATGAGTTTATTATAAAATAATATTTTATGTTTTCCCTAAGGTGCCCCTCAAACCTCTTATAAAATGACACTCACCCGTCCCTCACATTCACTCCTCCCAATCCATTTAGCATGGACAGAACCTGCCCAAATACCATCTAAAATATCCTCCCTTAATTCTAGAGGCCTTAATTTTGTCATATATCCAACCTATGGATCCCTTTTGATCAAATCAAAAGAAAAATCCCGATGAAGAGGAAAATATCTCACCACCTATTTCAAATTTCGTTCTTCTTCCATTTCCTCCTTCTTTGGTGTTTCCATTCTAAAATAATAACTTCAGTATCTTATATATACTATAATGTTATTATAGAAATTTTAAAACCATATTAGTTATTTTATCCATCCTATGAATGAAAAATTCACCACACATGCGTACGTACGACTTACCTTCTCCATGTTATGGTGTAGTCTGTTATTCAAACATTTCATCATTTGGATGGGTATAATAATGAGTATAAATGATATAAATAAAAAATATAACATTATTATGATTATTTATATATGATATACCATCCAATTATATACCATTGTAATATCAAAAGAATGATATTATCGCTTGTACATACGTACAGACTACCTTCTCCACGATGCAATGAGATTTAATTCTCAATGTTAACCATCCATGAATGATTATAAAGTATATATAATAACAAATAATGAAACATATGACATAATAATTCTACTGAATTTATGTATATATATATATATATGTCATTTACTTCCATTCAATTTAATAAGGAAACTAAAACAACGTTCATGCGTATGTACGGTCTACCGTCTCCATGAACGGTGCATTTCGTTCCATTTATCGATCTATTATATATATTTATATTATTAATATATATTATATATGAATCATGTTTTACATTCTAGAAGTAAATAATAATTATCTAGTTAATCATATGAATAATTACAAGTCAAAACACGTATGATAAATGAAATGATTTTACCCAAAACGATGCATTGACAAGAAATTGACAAATGAACGGGTAATATAAAATCATATGAGAATCATATATGATATCATAAAAATTATCATGGTTATTCTATAAGTCAATAATATTTCTAATCTTACTATACAGGAGTCTCAGACACATACGAATGAAATTGGACATAATCTAATGAATAATTTTGCAATCTCATTTTTATCCAAGATTGCTTATACGTAAGTATTTATTGGGGTTATATTTTTCATCTATGTCCATAAAAATGTTTTTTCATAAAGAGTTTAATATTCTTACATGTATGTTTAATGTTATGTTTACCCCTATTTGACTTTTACTTTACATTATTGAAGGATTCTTTCTTTTGTTTACTAAACATGGTACTTTTTTACTTTTCTGTTAAAAGTACGAGGAGAATGTTTTTTTAAATTATAAGGCATGAATGGATTTTTATGGTTTTTATAACTCCTTATTTTCAAGAAGATTACTCTTAAATATTTCATCATTATTTTGAACAAAATCATTTTCTTATAAAATTAAATGGAATTTTGTGAAAAGAAAATGATTTTGAATAAGAAAGGATATTTTCCTCAAGATTCATTTCAAGTGTTTTATCAAAACCATTTTCCATCTAAGATGTCATTATTTCATATGTGTATGTTTCATGTATAATGTCTCTATTATTTACATGTTTTTAATTTTCTTATGATAAAATGATATCCATTTCTTTTATATTGATTATGTTATAATGGGATGATGTTTATGAAACCCATTTTATTTTTTGGGTTATTATGAATGATGTATGTTTATTTTGTGGAACACATAAGAATGATTTAATTATGAGTTTTATGGGACCTATATTTAACTCTAATAGATTGGGTAAATATTTATATCTCATGATATAGACATGGCTGGAATGAAAAGTTAATCTGGTTTAGTGATACAGGACTGAAACGAGGAGTGAACTCGATTCCGTAAGGGACATTGTCCACTATGATGGTCTTGGCAGCAATGCCTGGGCTACTAAGGATATCATATCAAGTGCTTAATGTTTTTCCATAATTTCATGTTTTATTTTGATGCTATTTTATTAGGAATGATGTTCCTTTATAATCTATTCCCTACGTACTGCCAAGATTTATTTCAGAACCCAAGATTTTGATGTATAAACATTATGCTCATGTTTTTTGTATATTCAAACATATATGGTTTGTTTTATTTTCTCCATGAATAACCTTACTGAGTATTAGAGCACACAATTTATATGTTTTTTCCCAAGGATATAAAGAATGGTTTTAGGTAAAAAAGGGATGATCTTTATCGGATATGTTGAAGATCTTTCACCTTGATTAGAATATTATGTTTTGAGTTTCCAAATACATTAAACTATTATGGTCCTTGGATGTCAGCTTTTGTTATATATTAATAATTCCAAAAAATTAATGTAATGTCCATTTACATCATGTTTGGTTCATTATAGTTTGTATCAGAGGAAATTTTTAGTTAACCTTTGGAAACTAGGATGCAAAAACATTAGCGAGTTCCCTAGATATATTTATATGGTATGTCTAGGGATGTCCCTAAGGTTAAGTATATGTATAGGTTATAGTCCTAGAATTATGGTAACAATATTAGAATTATACCTATGATGTTAGATATTGAAGTTACTCCCCCTTTTTTACATTGTTTTCCCTAGCATTCTTTTTGCCTCTCACACGATTATTTTCGGGTTTTAGACGATGGATGGAACCCGAATGAACCGTGTTGATCAATGTAATGGACAATGAAATGATTTTCCTTCTGAACAAACCAATGTTATGGGAGATGGAGTGAAAAATCTTATTTCTATACTTACAAAAGATATGTATCATTCTGGATTTCTAAATGAACAGAGAAGGGAACAATATTCTATTGAGTCCTTCATGAGGCAACGTCCACCTTCTTTCAGTGGGTCTTCAAATAAACTTGTTGCTGAACAATGGATCAATACCGATAAAAATATATTTTCTATACTTCATTGTTCAGAACATGAAAAATTCATTCTGGTGGTTTACTATTTAGAAGGTGAAGCAGCCTAGTGGTGGACTATAATTAAGAATACAAGGTAACAAGATGAAATTGAATCAATGGAATGGGATGAGTTCAAGAACATGTTTTTCAATAAGTACTTCCCTCATATTATTCAAAAAAAAAATGGAAAAGGAGTTCCATGATCTTAAACAAAAGGATGCTGAATCTGTTGGAATATATGAAGCAAATTTTACAGGGCTTTCACGGTATGTATCTGGCTTTATCGTCCAACCAGAAAGTAAAGTTGACCGATTCTTCAGTGGCTTAAAACCAATTTTTCAAAGGGAATTAACTATAAGCGACATCAGTAGCTATGAAGAAATTGTGCATTGTCCTATCAAGGAAGAAATGTATGTTTTTGTTACATATCCATGACATGGTTCTGACAAGAAACGAAAGATGGAGTTCAAGGAAAAATCTCAGAACAATGGTGAAAAGAAGATGAATTTTTATTTATGCTCAAAGCATGGAATGAAGAATGGTGGAGATTGTATAAATGCTTCTAGAATATGTTCTATATGTGGAAAATAAGGTCATCGATTATCTGAGTATCGAATTAATGGGAAAAAGGTAGCTAATTATGTGAATAGGGAAAAGACTACAAAGAACGCTCCACCAACACTTCAAAGCTTCAAGTGCAAGGAAATGGGGCATTATGAAAATCAATGCCATAATCCAAGGGTTAATGATGATCGACATGAGAAACGTATTAAGGATAAAGGGAAGTCACATGCAATCACCATTTTTGATGTTGAGTATGATAATGATGTTGTGTAATGATTTAGTGTTTATGTAATGGGATTTCAGAATAGTACCATGGAATCTCAATTATGGTATCGTGGAATTTTGAAATATCAATGAATTGGTTTTCAATAATTATATGGTACCAATGACAATTTAAAGTGATTGAAATATTTTCAGAAAGAAGATGATATGCACATAATGAAGGGATAAATTGAAAATGAAATGATCTCAGGACTGATATAAGGACAAAGTTAAATCATGGTTTGAGTATATAGAAAATATTGGGATTTTGGTATATGGAAAGAGTTAATTTTTGACATCATTCATGTTATCACTATGGTTCAATGGGAATACATTTTTCAAGAAAATAAATTATTAAGGTATTCAAATGTTTGAAAAGTGACCAACAAGATATATCGTATGATATATGGGGGATAAATGATGCTATTCACATGCTCGGTAGATGACATTTCTATAAATTGTTTTCATAATACTATGATCTTGGACAGAAGTATTTTGGATAAGAATAAAGATTAGAATGGATTATGTTGGACATAAGTTAGTATTGATTATGGATAAAACTTATTTCGATATTATTGATGGAATGTTATAATAATGTAGTTTTAGAAAAAGGACAACCTCCAGGATGGGTGACAACCCGTCGTGTCGAGAAAGGCTGTGGGAATCGAACCCACAACCGAAGTGAAACAGACCTTTATCGCCTACCACTGCCCTACATGAAGTCCCTGGTTAGTAGAAACTAGTTTTGTTTTTTTAATCGGTATGATAGATGAAGTATAAGTCAATTTTAGGAACCATATACGGTTAATCTCACCATATATAGACTTATTTATACTTCATTAATTATTGTATCATTTTGTTCGAGACAGATGGAAGGACCCATAATTCTATCGTATGATCTACTAACACTTCATGAATGGAAAATTAAACTTAATTTCTTTAAGATAGGAAGTGGAAATTGTTCAAGGCACGAACAATAGTGATATTGTTCCAAATTAATGTAAGTATTTTTTCTAATTCAAATTCTTCCACTTTAGGGAAATGATCTTGAAAACCAAAAATGTTGTCCTAGTGTCCTCATATCTAAAGAATCATATGGTACCTTAGATCATCAAAATTTTATGGCTATGTGATTGTTTGTTTTTTTCAAAGACATGTTCTCTACCACTCTCCATCAGAACATGATGGGTAGATTTATTTTCCATATCTATATTTTGACCTATGTTCTTCTATGTGGGAACACAGTGATTAGTTAATTTGGGTAACTGTTATATTTCATACTTCAAAATTTAAAATTATGTTTTAGTATTCCTTTTTACATTGTGGGTTTCTATGAAGGAAACTTTCAAGTAATATACAATTTATAACCCTGACGAATTTTGAGGGAGAAATTCATGTTATGGGGTGGGGGGTAGAAACTAACAGCCTTGGATTTTATGAGATATATTTTTTAATTTATTTAATTTCATATATTTTACACTACAAATAGATTATCTTGTACTATATGAAAAACTGTATTAGCTTGCCGTATATGCAACACTATTCTTGGCTCGTGTTACACACAATTTCAATATCGTTTTTTGGAAATTATTCTACGCAACATTAAGTATAGATATTGTTTAATGTATAAATGAAATAAGTTGTGATTATGTTACACTTAACACCAAAGGGAACTTTCACTACTTGCAGCCCTGATATGGCTTGCATCACACACAATCGTGACCTACTTCGATAGTGTGTGTAGTACGCAATACCGGGATTCACTAAAAATGAAATGTTGTTAAAATATTATATAAACTAGCCTTTATGAACAGTAATATCCACTTTTTGAAATATCATAAATTGTATCATTCAAAATGGACTTCATTTTTGGATTCAGAATACCGAAATTATCCTAGGGGGAATTTTGTTATTATTTTAGAAAACATTCAATTTTTGATGAATAATGAAAACACTAAGTTATTGTTTAAAACTGAATTTTTATTTAAATAATAATTTTTTTATTTAAAATTATTTATGTTCCAAATAGATACATAATACCTATATATGTTCAATATAATTCATTGGAGTCATTTTATAATAATTTTAGATACATAAAAATTTAATTGAAATTTTTACCGTCTTTTACCCACCTCCTAGGAGAATTTGCAATTTTACATAAAGCTTAATTATACTGCTTCAATGAGTTGGATTATGAAAATAACAGAGACATGGTTAATCTCAAGGAGTAAAATGTGGTTTAATAAGATAAAATTAATTTTTGGTGAATAGTATCTTTTTACTTTTATTTACCACGGTTAAATGTAAATAGGGTAATTAAGGGTAAAATGTTATTATTATTACTATAACACATGTCCTAATTCTATTTCATAAGTTTAATTCGACCAAAAAACCTTATAAATAAAATATTACCCTTTAGGTCCCCATGGATTAGATGAGGACATTTATTATTATTTTATTTAAAGAAGAGTTAAATTAGGTAAAATCAAAGTATAACAACTAAAACATTATTAATATAGGGTTATAAATAAGCTAAATTAGACTATAAATATTCATTAGAAATATATAAATATTTTTTACATAATGGTTTCTTATTTATATTTTTTTACATTAAATAATTTAATTTATTTATGAATCAATGATGATGCAGTAATAACCTTATTGATGAAATGTTAACATAATTGATATTATTAATACCAAAATAAATATAATTTGACACTTTCTATGCATTACAATAATTTTATAGGTTAATATGAAATGTTATAGTTGGTTAGATGAATTTTTTACTAAGTAATAATTGTGTTATGAATTTAGAAAAAACAAAATACCAAAGACTGTCAAAATTGACATAAAAGAGTTTTTAAAACAAATATAATATTATTAATTGATACTCTATTCCTAAAAACCTATGGATTTTCCAAAATACATATATAATAATATATATGAAATTAATTGACCAATTGGGGTTCAATTTGAAGTTTATAGTATGTTTATTTACCATATAGTGTAAGAATACAAGAAGACACCGTAAAAGTTAAATTATTTAACATAGAGTTAAATCTAAATGATAAGGTTAAAATGGAAACCTAAACTTGTATAAAACCTAATTGTTGAGAGGATTGCGACCCATCCCACCCCTATCATCTAAATAAGTACCATATGAGAAATTATAAACCGAATATGAATTTATTATAAAATAATAGTTTATGTTTTACCTAAGGTGCCCCTCACCCCTCTTATAAAAGGGAACTCCCCCTTCTCTCTCATTCACTCCTCCCATGCAATTTGGCTCCTCCAACCCCTGCCCAAATACCCTATAAAATATCCTCCCTTCATTATAGAGTCATTTATTTATTCATAAAGCCAACCTAAGGGTCCCTTTTAATCAAATCAAAAGGAACAACCCGAAAAAGAGGTAAATATCTCACCACCTATTTCAAGTTTCTTTCTTCTTCCACTTCCTCCTTATTAGTTTTTTCAATTTTAAAATAATAACTCCAGTATATTGTATATACATTGTTGTTATTATATAAATTTTACAACCATATTAGTTATTTTATCCATCCTATGAATGAAAAGGTCCCCACATGTGCATACATACGACTTACCGTCTCCACATCGTGGTGTAGTTTGTTATTCAAATATATCATCATTTGGATGGGTATAATAATGAGTATAAATGATATATATAATAAATATAACATTATTATAATTCTGAATATATGATATATCAGTCAATTATATACGATTTTAATATCAATAGAATGATATTGTCGCTCGTGCGTACGTACGGACTACCGTCTCCACAATGCGATGAGATTCATTCTCCATGTTAACCATCCATTAATGATTATAATGTATATATAATAAGTAATAATGAAACATATGACATAATAATTCTACTGTATTTATGTATATATATATATATTTCATTTACTTCCATTCAATTTAATAATGAAACGAAAACATCGTTCATGCGTACGTACAGTCTATCGTCTCCATGAACAGTGTATTTTGTTCCATTTATCAATATTTTATATATATTTATATTATGAATATATATTATATATAAATCATGTTTTAAATTATGGATGTAATTAATCTTGAACTAAGTAATCATATATATAATTACAAGTCAAAACACATACGAAAAAATGAAATGATTTTACCCAAAACGATGCATTGACATGGAATTGATAACTGAATGGGTAATATAAAGTCGTAAGTGAATCATATAGGATATCATAATTATTATTATGGTTATGTTACAAGTTAATAATATGTTTAAGCCCACTATATAGTAGTCTCAGACACATACAGAAGAAATTGGACATAAGGTAAGGGATAATTTTTCAATCTCATTTTTATCCGAGATTGCTTATACGTAAGTATTTACTGTGTTTATATTTTTCATCCATGTCCATAATTTTTTTAATATAGTGTTTAATTTTATTCCATTTATTTTTAAAGTCATGTTTAAACCTCTTTGACTTTTAATTTGTGTTATGTAAGGAATCTTTCATTTGTTTACCATACGTGGTATATTTTGACTATTTCCTTAAAAGTATGAGGAGAATGTTTTTTAACATATATGGATTGAACGGATTTTTACGGTTTTCATAACTCCTTATTTTCATGAAGCTTACTCTACAAGATTTCATGAATATTTTGAACAAAATCCTTTTCTTTTGAAATTTCATTGCATTTTTTGAAAAGAAAATGATTTTGAATAAGAAAGGATATTTTCCTCAAGAATCCATTTCAAGTGTTTTATCCAAACCATTTTCCATCTAAGATGACATTGTTTCATATGTGTATGTTTCAAGTATAAGGTCTCTATTATTTACATGGTTTTATTTTTTTTATGATTAAATGTTATCCATTTATTTTATATAGATTATGTTATGATGGGATGATGTTTATGAAACCCATTTTATTTTTTTGGTTAATATGAATGATGTATGTTTATTTTGTGGCACACATAAGAATAATTTCATTATGAGATGGGTGAGACCTATATATTCATCCAATGAATTGGGTAATGATTTATATCTCATGATATATACCTGGCTGGAGTGACAAGTTAGTCCAGTTCAGTGATACAGGATTGGAACGAGGAGTGAACTCGATTCAGTAAGGGACATTGTCCACTATGATGGTCTTTCCAGCAATGTCTAGGCTACTATGGAAATCATATCAAGTGAGTAATGTTTTTCCACAATTACATGGTTTATTCCCATGATATTTTATCTTGATTGATGTTTCTTTATGATCTATACCCTACGTACTGCCAATCTTTATTTCAGAACACATGATTTTGATGTTTAAACATTATGTACATGTTTTATATATATTGAAATGTTTATGTTTTGTTTTATTTTCACCATACATACCCCTACTCAATATCTGAGAACACCCTTTATATGGTTTTTCCCCAGGATATAAAGAAAGGTTCTAGGTAAAAAATGGAAGATTTTTATGGGTGATGTTAAAGATATTTCATCTTGATTAGAAGATTATGTTCCGAGTTTTCAAAGACACTAAACTATTACGGTCCTTGGATGTCAGTTTTTGTTATGTATTAATTATTCCGAAAAATTAATTTAATGTCCATGTACGTTATGTTTTGGTCTTTATAGTTTGTATCAGAGGAAAGGTTTAGTTAAACATTGGAAACAAGAATGCGAAAACTCTAGTGAGATCCCTAGAGATATTTCTAAGGTATGTCTTGGGATGTACATAAGGTTAAGTAAATGTGTAGGTTATAGTCCTAGAATTATTGTAACGATATTATAATTAATCCTATGATGTTAGATATTGAATTTACTCCCCCTTTATTATTTTGTTTTCCCTAGCATGATTTTTTCCTCTCACACTGTTCTTTTTGGGGATTAGACGATGGATGGAACTCGAAGGAACCATGCTGATCAATGTAATAGACAATGCATTGATTGTTCTTCTGAACAAACCAATGTTATGGGATATGGAGTAAAAAATATTATTGCTATACTTACACAAGATATGAATCATTTTGGAATTCTAAATGACTATAGAAGGGAATAATATTCTATTGAGTCCTTCATGAGGCAACTTCCACCTTCTTTCCATGGGTCTTCAAATCCACTTGTTGCTAAATAATGGATCAGTACCACTGAAAAGAAATTTTCCATACATCATTGTTCAGAACATGAAAAAGTCATTCTGGAAGTTTACCATTTAGAAGGTGAATCAAACCAGTGGTGGACTCTAATTAAGAATACAAGGCCCCAAGATGAAATTGAATCAATGTAATGGGATGAGATCAAGAACATGTTTTTCAGTAAGTACTTACCTAATATTCTTCGAACAAATATAGAGGAGTTACATGAGTATAAGAAAAAGGATGATGAATCTATTGGTATATACAAAGAGAATTTCACATGGATTTCAAGGTATGCATCTGGCTTTATCATCCAACCAGAAAGTAAAGTAGATCGAATCTTGAGTGGCTTAAAACCAAGTCTTCAAAGGGAATGTTATATATGAGACTTCATTAACTATGAAGAAATTGTGTTTTGTGCTATCACGGTAGAAATGGAAGCTTTTGTTACATATCCATCTCATGTTTTTCACAAGAAACAAAACATGGAGTTCAAGGGAAAATCTCAGAACAATGGTGAAAAGAAGATGATTGTTTCGTTGTGCTCAAAGTGTGGAAAGAAACATGGTAGAGATTGTCTATAAGCTTCTAGGAAATGTATTAATTGTGGAAAAGAAGGTCATCGAATAGATGAGTGTCAATGTAATGGAAAAATTGTATCTAATGATGTGAATAGAGAAAAGACTACAAAGAAATCTACACTAAAAATTCAATGCTTCAAGTGCAAGGAAATGGGGAATTATTCTATTCAATGCCCTAATACAAGGGTTAATGATGATTGAAGTGAGAAACCTATTAAGGATAAAGGGAAGTCACATATGATACCTATGTGTGATGTTGAGTATGACAATGATGTTGTGTAATGATTAAGTGTTTATGTAATGGGATTTCAAAATAGTATCATGGAACCTCATTTATGGTAACGTGGAATTTTGGAATATCTATGTATTGGTTTTCAATAATTATATGGTACTGGTGACCATGAAAATTGATTGAAATATTTTTGGAAAGAATATGATATGCGCATAATGATGGGATAAAGATAAAATGATATGAGCTCATGACTGATATAAGGACAAAGTTATATCATGGTTTGAGTATATAGAAAGTTTTGGATTTTGGTATGTAGAAAGAGTTAATTTTTGACAGCATTCATGTTTTCACTAAGGTTCAGTGTGTATTTATTTTTCAAGAGAATACATTATAAAGGTATTCACATGTTTGTAATGTGAAGAACAAGATATATCGTATGATATATGGGGGATAAATGATGATATTCACATGCTTGATAGATAACATTTCTAGTAATTGTTTTCTTTATACTATGAGCATGTACAAAAGTATTTTGGATAAGCCTAAAGATTGGAATGTATTGTGTTGGACAAAAGTTAGTATTGTTTAAGGCTAGAACTTTTTTTGATATTATTGATTGAATGTTATAATAATGTAGTTTTAGAAAAAGGACACCCTGCAGGACGGGCGACAACCCGTCGTGTCTGACAAGTCTGTGGGAATCGAACCCACAACCGAAGTGCGACATGCTTTTATCGCCTACCACTGGCCTACATGAGGTACCTGGTTAGTAAAAACTTGTTTTATTTTATTAATCGGTATAATAGATGAAGTATAATTCAATTTTAGGAACCATATACAGTTAATCTCACCATATATAGACTTATTTATATTAAATTACCTTTGCTAACCTTTTGTTAGAGATAGATGGAAGGACCCATCATTCTATTGTATGATCTACTAACACTTAAATAATGGAAAATTCAGCTTCACTTCATTAAGATATGAAGTGGAAATTGTTCAAGGAACGAATAACAGTGAGATTGTACCAAAATAAAGTAAGTATTTCTTATAATTCAAATTATTCATCTTTAGGGAAATGATCTTGAAAACCAAAAATGTTGTCCTTGTGTCCTAATATTCGATGAATCAGGTGGTACCATAGATCATTACAAATTTATGGATTTGTGATTGTTGGATTTTTCATAGCCATGTTCTCTACCACTCTCCATCAGAAAATTATTGTTATATTTCTCTTCCATATCCATATTTTCACTTATATTATGCTATGTGGGAACCCATTGATTAGTTAATTTGGGTAACCGTTATTTTTCATACTTCACATTTTAAAATTAAGTTTTAGTATTCCTTTTTACGATGTGGGTTTCTATGAATGAAACATTCAAGTAGAAATTATTTATAACCCCGACAAATTTCTAGGGTGAAATTCATTTTAAGGGGGTAGAAAGTAACGCCATGAGATTTTAATAGATATATTTTTTTTAATTTTCTTTGATGTCTTATATTGTACACAACACCAAGATTATCTAGTACTATAGGCAACATCGTATTAGCTTGCATTATACACAACACTATTCTTGGCTCGTGTTACACAAAATTTCAAGTTCCTTTTGTGGAAATTATTCTACGCAACATTAAGTATAGATTTTTTTTAATGTATAAATGATATAAGATTCAATTATGTTATTCTTAATAGAAAAGGGAGATTTCACTACACGCAGCCCTGACTTGGCTTGCATAACACGCAACTGCGACCTTTCGCGATAGCATGTGTAGTATGCAATACCATGTTTCACTAAACAATGATATGTTATTAAAATATTATATAAACTACATGTTATGAATAGTAATACCCACTTTTTGGAATTTTATAAATTTTATCGTTCAAAATGGACTTCATATTTTGATTCAGAACATCGAAATTAGCCTCGGGTGAAATATTGGTATATTTATGATAACTTTCAATTTTTGATGAATAGTGAAAACACTAATTTATTGGTTAAAACTGACTTTTTATATAAATAATCATTTATTTTATTTAAAATAATTTTAGTTCAAAATAGATACAAAATACATATATATGTTCAATGTAATTCATTGGAGTCATTTTATAATAATTTTAGGTATATAAAAATTTTATTGAAATTTTTACTGTCTTTTACACACCTCTTAGGAGCATTTTCCAATTTAGATAAAAGATAATTTTACAGCATCTATGGGTTGGATTATGAAAATAAAAGAGACACGAATAATAACAAGGGGTACAATTTGGTTCAATATGATAAAATTAATTCTTGGTGAGTAGTATCTTTTTAATTTTATTTACCACGGTTAAATGTAAATAGGGTAATTAAGGGTAAAAATGATATTATTATTACCCAAACACATGTTCTAATTCTATTGGATATGTTTAATTCGACAAAAAAAACCTTATAAATAAAATATGTCCCTTTAGTTCCATTTGTATTAGATTAGGACATTTATTATATTTTTATTTAAATAATTGTTAAAATAGTTAAAATCATTGTTTAATAACTAAAACATTTTCAATATAGGGTTATACATAAGATAAATTCGACTATAAATATTCATTAGAAATATAAAATTATTTCCTACATAATGGAATTTTATTTATATTTTTTTAAATTAAATAATTTAATTTATTTATGAAACAATGATGATAATGTAATTACCTTATTAATGAAATATTAAGAAAATTGATATTATTAATACCCAAATAAATGTAATTTGAGACTTTTTATAAATTAAAATAATTTTCTAGGTTACTATGACATATTAGGGTTAGTTAGATGAATTTTTTTCGAAGTAATAATTCTTTTATAAATTTATAAAATACAAAATACCAAATACTGTCAAAATTGACATAAAAGAGTTTTTAAAACAATTATTAAATTATTAATTGATATTCTATTCCTAAAAATAGAAGGATAGGCCAAAATACTTATGTAATAATATATATCACATTAATGAACCAATTGGGATTCTATTAGAAGTTTATAGTATGTTTATTAACCATATAGTGTAATAATACAAGAAGACATGATAAAAGTTAAATTATTTTACTTGGAGTTAAATATAAATGATCAGGTTAAAATGGAAACCCAAACTTGTATAAAACCTATTGGATGGGATGATTTCCACCAATACAATCCCTAGCCTCTAAATAAGTCACTTTGGATCCATTATGAACCTAATATGAATTTATTATAAATAATATTTTAAGTTTTTGCTAAGGTGCACCTCACCCCTCTTATAAAAGGGCACTCCCCCTTCTGTCACATTCACTAATCCCAATCCATTTGGCTCAGCTAAACCCTACCCAAATACCATCTAAAATATCATCCCTTCATTATAGAGACATTACTTTAGTAAGAAAGCTCACCTAAGAAGCCCTTTTGATCAAATGAAAAGGAAGAACCCGAAGAAGAGGTAAATATCTCACCATCTATTTCAGGTTTCTTTCTTCTTCCACTTCCTCCTTATTTGCTGTTTCCATTATAAAATAATAAATACACTATATTATATATACTATGATTTTATTATAGAAATTATACAACCATTTTATTTATTTTATCCGTCATATGAATGAAAAAGTCACCACACGTGCGTACGTATAGCTTACCGTCTCCACGTCGTGGTGTAGTTTGTTATTCAAACATTTCCTCATTTGGATGGGAATAATAATGAGTATAAATGATATAAATAATAAATATAACTTTATGATGAATCTTTATATATTAAATACCACCTAATTATATACGATTTTAATATCAAAAGAATGATATTGCCGGTCGTGTATACATACGGATTACCATCTCCACGATGCGATGAGATTCATTCTCCATGTTAACCATCCATGAATTATTATAATGTATATATAATAAGTAATAATGAAACAGATGACTTAATAATTATAATGGATTTATGTATATATATATATATGTGTCATTTACTTCCATTCAATTTAATAAGGAAACAAAAAAAACATTCATGCGTACGTACGGTCTATCATATCCATGAACAGTGTATTTCATTCCATTTATCGATCTATTATATATATTTATATTATGAATATATTTTATATATAAATCGTGTTTTACATTCTAGATGTAAGTAATCATGATCTATGTCATCATATGAATAATTACAAGTCAAAACACGTCCGAAAAATGAAATGATTTTACCCAAAACGATCCATTGACCAGGAATTGTCAAATGAACGGGTAATATAAAGTCATAAGTGAATCATATATGATATCATAAATATTATTATGGTTCTGTTAAATGTTAATAATATGTCTAAACCCACTATACATGATTCTCGGACACATACGGATGAAATTGGACACAAGGTAAGAGATAATTTTTCAATCTCATTTTTATCTGAGATTGCTTATACGTAAGTATTTACTAGGGTTATATCTTTCATCCACGTCCATAATTTTTTTTTCATAAAGTGATTAATTTTCTTCCATGTATGTTTAATGTCATGTTTATCCCTCCTTGAACTTTACTTTGTGTTATGGAAGGAATCTTTCTTTTTTTACCATATGTCGTACTTTTGGATTTTTCCATTACAAGTACGAGGAGAATGTTTTTTTAACTTTTATGGCATGAACGGATTTTTATGGTTTTCATAACACATTATTTTATTGAAGGTTACTCTACAATATTTCATGAATATTTTCAAAAAAATATTTTTCTTTTAAATTGTATGGCATTTTTTGAAAAAAATGATTTTGAATAAGATATGATATTTTCCTCAAGAATTCATTTCAAGTGTTTTCCCAAAACCATTATCTATCTAAGATGACATTATTTCATATGTCTGTGTTTCATGTATAATGTATCTATTATTTACATGGTTTGATATTTCATATGATGAAATGATATCCATTTATTTTATATGAATTATGTTATGATGGGATGATGTTTATGAAACCCATTTTATTTTTTGTGTTATAATGAATGATGTATGTTTATTTTGTGGTACACGTAAGAATGATTTCATTATTAGATGGGTGGGACCTATATCTCCTTCCAATGCACTGGGTAAAGATTTATATCTCATGAGATAGACATGGGTGGAACAACTATTTAATTTGGTTCAGTGATACATGACTGGAATGAGGAGTGAACTCGATTCAGTAAGGAACTTTGGCCACTATGATGGTCTTGGCAGCAATGCCTTGGCTACTATGGAAATCATATCATGTGATTAATGGTTTTCCACAATTACATGTTTTATTACCATGTTATTTTATCATGTTTTATGTTCCTTTATGATCTATTCCCTACGTACTGCCAAAATATATTTTAGAACTCAATATTTTGATGTTTAAAATTTATGTTCATGTTTTTTTATGTTCAAATATTTATGGTTTGTTTTATTTACTCCATGCTTACCCTTACTGAGCATTTTAGCTCACCCTTTATATGTTGTTTCCCCAGGATATAAAGAATGGTTTTAGGTAAGAAAAAAGGGATGATATTTATTAGATATTTTGAAGATCTATCACCTTGATTAGAAGATTATGTTCCGAGTTTCCGAAGACACTAAACTATTACGGTCCTTGGATGTCAGTTTTTTTATGTATTAAGTATTCTGAAAAAGTGATTTAATGTCCATGTATGTCATGTTTGGGTCTTTACAATTAACGAGTATAGATCAATCCAACAAGAGGAAGGAAGTAGACTCATCCTAACACAAGTATCTAGAAACGTTGAGAAGATTAACTTCCTGTCGAGCCTTCTCTACCTATAGCACGATAGTAGACTTGTCCAACCATGAGAATCTAGACACGGAAAGCACGTGGCATACCCCGTGCGTCTTCGCCTCTCCAGGATGGAGAGTAACTATAACCCAAGAAGTGGGTACCAGAACAAGGTATATACATACCCAGTATGCTCAAACAAGAAACCCAAACATGATCGTAAGGGGATTCCCATCTCATAGCCAAACCCAAGAAAGTGAGTCACCAATAGTCTCATAAGTACACACCATCGATTCCCATCATCCTACTCGTCTACCCCTAACTACAAGTGATGGGGCTCAAATCACTGCACCTTGAAATTATCCGCTTTGGGAGGTACCGACTCGCCCACATGGTTTTATGTCGCATATCAAGGACGATTCTTGGTGTGGGAAAGCGCCCCTTGTACTTGAGAGTTCTGGGGAAAGTCAAACCACACCTCATCACTTCCACACAGTCGAGAGTTCTTCTCAATGTCAAAGCCAACACATCACTGACCCGTACAACCAAGGGTCCTACTCTAGTATTCACAGGGAAAAGCCACAAACTAATGTAGTAGAAAAGACTGAGTCTGATAGAAGTCGTCGAGTAACCCACTGCCCACCCTCGTAAGAGGGTAAACCATTAGAGGTTATCGGGTAACACACTACCTAGTCTTTGCTGGAGGGCAAACCGTAAGAGGTCGTTGGGTAACCCACTTCCCAGTCTCTACTGTAGGGTAAACCCTAAGAGGTCATCAATTAACCCACTGCCCAGTCTATGCTGGAGACTAAACCCTATGATGTTAATGAGAAACCTACTACCCAGCCCCGATGGAGGGTAAACCCGAAGAAGTCGATGAGCAACCCACTACCCAGCCCCATAGGAGGGTAAACTCAGAATAGCTCTGTCCATCCCTACTAGATGGTATAACACTGACAAAAAGAACACATAGTGGGTATTATGAAACCACCCAACTCTAGAAAAAATCCCCAAGTGGAGGATCAGCACCCGTGTCGCGTGGGTCACGCCGATAACAGGAGCTTTGCCTTGGGAAACATGTCACAGTAGATCGTGGAATGAAGATATGATCTCGATACTCATCGAGGGAGTTAGAGCTCACATGGGATCTGTACCCTACTGGAAACAACCTCATGGGTATAGGATTAGTGACCACGTAATGTATTGGTCACACTAAATCCTCAAAATTATACCAGGGAACATGAAAGGATGTGATACTGAAATCTCAAATGAGTAAGGGAAAAAGGGCAACCCAAACAACTCTGCTGATCACACCGTCAAGAATATAACCAGGGGAAACCACTCAACCCTTCTGGTCAAAACCATCGTGAAATGAGGGACCCTCTACGTTGCGAGAGATCAAAGGTACATAAAGCAGAACATGACACGCACAAGGGGCCCACACGATGTGTGGCCCAAACTCATCTCCAAACCACGAACACAAACGTCCAGGGTAAAACTACATAAAGTACCTCCCAGCATTCTCGTATACTAACAGAGTATATCACATCTCTAGACCAAAGGCTATCGAACGAATGGAACCAAAAGTCAATGTGAACGGAAAAAAAGTAATTTCTCCAACCTAATTCCTCCACGACCCTAGCACGGTCAACCAAACCTCTTAAAACACTAACATCACTCTCACAGGATTGAACGCCATCACACGCCAAGGGTTCCCTACAAACACCGGAGGAAGAAAAAATACTAGTACACCTTTCATTATTTCACATTTAATAAGAGATCAGATAAGGATTCAAACATCTAAACAGATAATACCGTTGTAATCCTCGCTGAAAAATACACAAGATTGACTATTTACTCTTTTCCAGCAGACATCTGATGTAAATGTCGTTCAACACTGCTTTATGCCCGAACTCTGTCCCGTGGTCCGATAGACAGTCAGGCGAGTCACACCATTGCAATCCCCTCGAAAAAACACATCAAATTGACTGCTTATTTGCGTGGAATAGATATTCAGAGAAAAATATGAATTTCGCCATACTGCACACGAGAATTGCTAAGTTGGACTTGAATCATATACCCGAAGTGCTACAAACAGATCACATCATTGTGATCCTCTCAGAAAAGAACATAAGATCGACTATTCACTTTTCCAAAATAGACAGTTCGAGAAGAATATGGAATTCACCGTCTACGCCCAAAACAGCCCTCTTAGGGCCCACACCACCATGTTGAATTAAAGCGGGTGGATTGTGCCATTTTGAATGCCCTCATAAAAACACCCCATATCATCTGCTTGCACACCCCGACCGGACGTCCAATGAAAAAGTTGTTAAACGCTGCTGGCAGATTAAAAGACGGATCATGGGGCCCACACCTCAACTCCGGCTTTAACGCCGAAAAACCCCTTGGATGCTTTCATCTCGATGCCAGGGTCCCAACACCACTAACGGCTCTCAAAACGGACTCTATATGTGTCCACACCCTGGAAAACAAGAACTCAGAGGAAAAAAGACTCTAAACCACTTAATGTATGTGTCTCTCCACCGAGCCCCCATTTCGGGATTTAAAAAATCCTTGATACCATCTCAAAATGTTCATCATGGTCCAAGGAACATGTTTCCGTAGATGTCTCATGAAATGGACACCCGATATGATTTTTATGGTGGTATTAAATTTTATTAAATAGAAGGAAAAAAGTAGGTGGGCCGGGCAGGTTCGTCCGGCCTACCCCGCCCGAACAGGCTCGCGGTTCACCGCACGGGCCGGCCCGCCTCGCCCAGAGTAGCTCACCCATTCAGGTTCTCTTACAATGGAGACATGCCCTTGTGAGTCGTGTCTACCGACTGGGGTCACGAGGAACCCGTGTCCTCCGTGTCGCGCCCCCAGCTGGCACCTCCATGTTGTCACTCCCATCTCACCTGGCGCCTCCGCAGCCCGCTTCCCCGACGCCTCCACCCGACTGAGCTCTCGGCTGTCTCTCCCTCGCTTATAACCTCTATTCACCACCATCTGCCACTGGAGAGCCCCGCCACTGCCGCTGGAGAGCCCCGCCGCCACCGGATTTCCGGGCCACCGCATGTGTCGTCGGACGACCTTGAAAACTTTCGAAAAATGGTGTTTTGCCGAAAAACTTCCCTGGGCCACCCCGGGACCCCCGGTACTCCAAAATTCAATCCTAAACTTCTGTTGGAAATCCTAGGACGAATCCTACTATAATATGGGACTCGATCAACAATTAAACATAGGTTCAATTCAATAATTCTCGATCAAAGTAGATACAGTAATTTGAAACGAAACGATAAGATCCTACCTCTTTGGGCGTAGCCTGACGCTTTGTCGTCGATCCGCCTTCGCCGTAGCTGAGATCTACTTGATTGGAGAGGAAGGAGGAGGGCTTGAGTAGGATATCTCCTTGAGATGGGCTTTCCAGAGGATTTTCCAAAGGGAAAATGAGAGAGATGGGAGGAAATTATACTTAAATATACTTTACGTTTTTATTAAGGAATTCCTCCCAACAGACCAGCTTCCAAAACCTCTGGTGTAGTCAAGATTAGACCTCCCCTAGGGTAAAAACCACCCCCTGAGCGCAAAATCTGTCTTGGAATTTTAATCTGAGGCCCCGTCCAAAAGTTATAAAATTTAACGCCAGAGGCTACTAAATTATGAAAATGCCCCTAGTGGCATTTTTCACACGAGGCTCGCGCCTGTGAAAATTACACCCCTCCTAAGGTAAACAAAATGCTCCGGACTCAATGGTGATATCAGTTTCCCCATCCAAGAATGTGTTTTGGAGTTATTCTGTATATTTGGTGCACCTAGTGCGAACGCACTGAAAATTTAATTCTGGCCACACTGGGGCTCAGAATCGCACGCCGTCTGAAGACACTGCTCTGGAGTAACATCAAGAATATTCCAAAGTATTTTATAGTTAAAAACATGTTCTTACTTAAATTCCTTCCATGATGCATAATCAATTTTTCTCCTCATTAGGTGATTCGGTATCAAACGTTACACCCATCTTCTCTCAAATCTCATCAGACACCTACCTCTTGTATATACCTCACATGAAACCTATGATGTACGAAATCTCATTAGATTGCCACAAATCAGCCTTAGTTCATTTCACCTCAAATAATTCCCGCATCACATGGTTCCCAGTTTCAACTCATACAATCCACACATCCATATATTCGTAGATAAATGATCTTACTTCCACACACATCATAGATATATATATATATAACAAATTGGGTGCAATTTTAACATACTAAACCGCAATTGGTTTGTCTATAGATACATATTATTAACCTCTTTCACCTAAAATAAAAATTCCTACACAAGGTCTATTAAAAAAAATCAAAAAGAAACACGGCTACGCCTACAGTGTACCAAAAACCATATCCAGCTCACCAGCCTTCTCTGAAGCTAGATGATACACAATGTGAACCTTTCCTAAAGCTTGAATAAATTAGACATGAAATTCCTAAGGTGTTTCACCAGCCACCAACCACAAAACTGCAAGCTGGATCCTAATACAATTACCACAATTTTTTTTGATTAGTTGACTCTGATCTACATAAACCTGGTACCACTCCCAGTCCATTATTAAATCCCTCAGTCTATCTAGGTCCCTAAGATATAGTTGTCCAAGAAGGCTTATTGTAGGACTTATCAAGATGCCTGGAATTTTTACATGCTTTTCCCTCCTTTAGCACCCGATCACATTGTGTCTACACATGTCCAATATACCTGCACTAGAATAACATCATCAAAGTCCCACTCTGAGGTGGATGTCTCTATTCATTATTTTGATTTCCCTATTAGAACTAATTAGATACTCACTTACTATTTTCCAAGGCATCACTACAGTGATCAGCTGATACTGGCACTCGTATCAACTAATAACAATCCATAAATGTTCCCTCGGTTATGAGAGCTTGATTCACCACCATTGAGAATGAGTCTAACTTGAATTTGTTTACATGTAACCTGATGATGGAATGAAAATTTATTTTTTATTATAACAAATATTTTTATAGAAAAGTAATAAACCACACCTTAAACCAAAAAATGATAAGATAAAGTCATTGAAGTGAAATTGTTTATTACTAAAATTAATTTCCCTAGACAATTTATAAGAGATATATGTTACCTAAGTTCTGGGTACATATATTATCAGATCTTCAAACTCAGAGGCCAGATAGTCCTAATCCTAGATGTACTCCTCTAGGATAATCTTACCTTTCATGAAGACCCCAAAAAGAACCAGTCCCATGTTGTAAATCCAATTTTATTTCTCCTTATTGAGAGGCACCATACATGATAACTATTAATGAGACATAAAGCATCTTCGAAATTCCTCACCCTCGAGGTGTCATTTCCCACTATACAAAGTATGAAGCAAGATAAATTGGCGAATTGATTGAATAGTCCATGAAAGACATGTTACCCTACTAAAGTCTCATGAAAATCATCATCTCTAACTTCGCTAGTGTCTCGGGAAATATGTGCTCAAAGAACATAGCCTCAAAATACATCCATTGCAATCCCTATTGTCTAAATTTTTTAACATTTACATCCCACTAGTTCTTAGAACATCCCATGAGAATGTATGTAACCGAGTTCACCCTCTAACCTGGGGTTGTATCAATATTCTCAATTATCATCTTCATTTATTCGATCCAGTTATCTACCGCTTTTGGTAGTCCCTCACACTGAAATAACAGTGTGTACTTTGAAGGAAACTATCGAGTCAGATACTTCATTGAAAGATTTTCTCTTTAATATCCACTATCAATCCCATGGATTACATGTACCAAGATCTCCCCATTCTTCTCATCAATTCAAATCTAAAAAAATTATCAATCGGAGTGGCCTCATCACATGTACCTAAGCTTGATCCAACAGTTCAGGCTCAACTTGACCCTACAAGGCCACATACTGACACTCATGGGTTAAAAAATGAGTGTTCCCAGATGAAACTAACTCATCATACGCCTGATGCCCCATTAGATCCTGTCTATTTGGCATCCCAAAAAATAACAATACATTGGGTAAACATCGATAATGACATATATAATGCAGATATGGAAATAAGTAGCAGGCATTTAAATCACACTACCCTCTCACTCCACTATATTAAATGTGCCACGTGATTTATGGCCTCATGGACCCTTACGTTCCAATATCAAAGCCAATTATCACATATTCCTTAGGCCACACCTCTCATGATGAACCATGTCACCTTAAACCAATGAACAAGTATCCCAACCTGGTGAGCAATATCACCCAAATCATCTTCCCTATAAGATCCTATAAGATCCAATCCCTTTAATATTTATATATATAACATATCACAAATCCTTTTTTATCACAAAACATGAATATAGAATGAATTTCTATGATCCTATCACAAAAAACATAGCTAAACCTCCTTTATTTTATTGGGGAAACGGTAAATCATTTCCATTACCATACCAAGTCATCGATCACATATAATAATAGGTAAAAAGAAGCCCAAGTGTTCCACTAATGTTGGAAATCATATCAACTCTAACATGATAAAAACATAACATCAATTCCAACCACTAAAAATATGATCCTCCCCCATGTAGGGGCCTCTAGGCACCCAGTCACAAGTTTTAAATCCAATTCTGACAACATACTAATCTTTGTTCTACCAAACCCAAATATTAAGACAAAAATAGATGAAAAATAGTATATATCATTAGTATCTAACTAAACGCTGCTACTAATTCCCAATAAATATCTCATCTAAAACAATTTTCCATGCCCTGTCCCATTTAGCCACTAGAATAGTGTTACATGACAACATCAACTATTCCTTATGAATTACACCCCATTTTCAACAGTTTCACATTAGAAATGATGGATTATATGGGTGATACTGTAGACAATGTAACCTCGAGTTATTATATAATAATAATTTGATACAAATATTAAGAACAAGAAAAGAAAGACCAATAAACATTGGGCTAACAACGCACCCAGAGTGGAAATACATGTAAGAGAAATATTTTTAACCAAACTCATATAAACCATTTTCCAAAATAAAAATCCCAATATACCATTTTTAGTTATTGAAACAGAGCATGCATACAATACAATACATACATATTAATAAGATGAAGGGTCTTCAATGGCTGGCCTTAGTACATACCAATATAATAGAATAATTATACATAAATAAAACATATGGGAAACACCATCTGAGGGAAGAGCCCATGGTAACTTTCATTACATCGCATGCTAGCTAAAGAAATATGTTCTAGATCCTATGCATGATCTTTTACCGAAATGCAAATACATAAACTCTACATGCATCCTGATGATATCATGTAGGGTGTGGAATATAATCACAGTAGGCCACCACAAACCTGTCTCTATCTTATGTATATTATTAATAATGTGTATCTAAATGATTAATATAATATAAAATTATACAATAATAACAATAAAACACTCCCCCTGTGCTCAGAATCCACAAGGAAGCAATACCCTGCTTCATCCAACACTGAAAAACCATAGTGAAGAGGATCCTTAACCGAAGACCAAGGAATCCCTTGACCTAATAAATTCTAGGGGAACCCTCTAGTTACAACATTGATAAGATAAACTAGAACCTCATTCCATCCTCAACCTCATGAACAAACAACATGTGACATCCTAAAGGCACGCCCCGATAATAACCAATCGATCCCATAGACGTTAGCTGATAAAAAACTCCATCAGATCAATGCATGATGTCAAATGAATAATGATACATATCATTTAATAATAACACCCTTGTCTCGTCATCAAAAATCCTGAGAAATGATGATATTTTTTTTCACATAATATACCATACCTAACGGCTTCAACCACAGTGATCCTTGGCATCCAGCTAACTGTATCAGCACTCTCTACAAATATATTCTCACCATCCCCATGTATCTATACTTCAAAAACCACCAAACATCTTCATAAGAAACATCTAACTGATACCTTTACCAACATGATTGGTCAATACCACCTCATCATCTGAGTCCTAGTATGTCAACACTACTCCAAATATTTAATTTTCCAAGAGAAGCAAAAGGAAATCCAAAAATAAATCCCTAATCCACTTCATCCGTCACTAGATTCCCCAGCTACCATATCACTCCACTCGATGGGAATCACCATCTCATATAAATCGATCCATTCAAAAAATCTAATAGACTCTCCACCTTAACATGATGACCAAGTTTCATAACCTGTGATCAAAATCACTTAAGGAATCTAGGCCATTCTCAAACTGATGATGAGATCACCTCAAACCTTATGTCCAATGCCTTCTAAATCCTTAGTTTATGCCCATATCATTCCCATGGAACCATAATAAGAATAACCATTAATTAATTTAAATCATAAAATACAATTTAATTAATAACCAACACCCTACCCTAATTTCCCAAATGTAAAAATCATATAACTGGGAATAAAACAATTTTATAAAAAATCAGCATACCCATATGATTCTCCAATGATCTGTTTAATTAATTTAAAGGACAAACAATAATTTAAAAGCATATTCCTCAGTCAACATATTGGAACCCTTAGAGAAACACCCCAAAAACACTAGAGAATTCAAAAAGAGATATTAAACACCTACCTCATGTCGGTATATTCTCAAATCATTGATCGTAGTCTATTAATTGAGCCAATTTTGGAGAAATAATAATTTTTGATGAATTCCCTAATAATAGGGTAAAATAGATCGCATAGATTTAGTGCTTTTTGAGGAAAGATCAAATGAAATAAGAGAAAAAGGGGAATCAAGATCGTACTGATATGGGTCCAAGGATGTTGGCAGATTAAGAAACAAATTTGGGAAGATAGATTTTTCTCAAAGGATTGGCGAGGGAGAAAATGAGAGAACCACAACTACTGTGCGTGGCCAAGGGAGGAAGCATGAGGAGGAAAAGAAAAAATTAGGTAGGAGGTAAAAATGGTAATTTAAATATTCTAATAGGCCACAATATGTTCCCACATGGGTTGGAAAACCATGGGTTAACTATGCCATTCCCACTTCCCAATATATAGGCTTTCATAGTGCATGCATGTGGTTTTATAAAATATGCACAAACTGTGCTTGAGCCCTTTTTAAAAAATCATATACACTATTGAAGGGTCATTCATCCCATCAAGCATGGGTTTTCAAAAAATTATCAGTGAATATAGAGGTTACATGGTTTCTCCTTTGAGGACTCATGGTTTTTCCAAACCATGATCCCTACTCTACACATTTTGAAAACTTAGGTTCTCAACCTCTGACAAACCAAAAACCCAATCAAACCCCCATGAAACTTGTAGAGCCATAAAATGTGACTAAAACATGTTTTTGGGTCGAAAAAAATTTATAATTTAGTTATGATATGAAAATAAAATGTTTCTATACCCACCATAATCTAAAAATTCAAATCGAGTGAGTAATTTGACCCACTCTAAAAATAATATACATTATACCTTTCCCTCTACCTTTAAGGAAATAAATAATTCCTTAATACATAGGCAAGATCTACAACCTCCATGAAATATGATGTTTTTTCCCTTCTACACCTTTCGTGACTGGTTATAATGGGTTATTTAGTGTATAAATATGTTTATAATGAAATTATTATGATTTTTTATTTTAAATTTGACATTCAATTAACAATATGAGAAACAAACAATGTTTTAAATTTTTATAGTTTCAAACGTGAATACTAATAAGAAAGCAACTTATTCATACTTTATAATAGTTTCATATCCATTAACACTTCTTATAATTATATTTAATTATGACTTATTTCTTTAATAAAAGTTAATAAATATGCTTACAATTCATTGATTATGATATTACAACTAAAAGACATTATACTCATCAATTAATTATGGTATGTACATGTTTCTTCATGTCTAACCACCTAGATGAATAACACTGTAAAATGATATCATGTATGGATATAAGAATGTAATTCATAATAATGTATGATATAAATACGTAAATAATGATTTTATTAAGGAAATTAAATGTTAAAATTAATTTTAAACCCATTAATTATGTTATATACATTCAATCATTAAAAAGCAATAAAATATATTCATCGTTGATTTCGCCTTTATGGATCCTAACCAAAACTCAAATAGAATGAATTCATAAAATTATTAAATACTTATAAATAATAAATTCCAATAACTTTAATGATTTTTTATGATGAACTTTGGAATAATAAAAAATAACAATACCCCTATTACAAAAATAGTTCAAAAAATTCAACATTACTCACACTCGATACTAAAAATAGATAATAACTTACTAATCTAAATGTATGGAAAAATTATAATTTAATTTCATAAAAGGTAATACATATTAAAATGGTTCTGAAATAAGTGATTAATATAGTTATTTTTTATACATGAGATTCACATATTTTAGTGGAAGTCAAGAATTAAGGTAAGGTTGTTTTGTATTAATTTTCATTGTTTTAGACTTGTTTTGTTTATGCTCTTAATTTCACCTAAATTGTATGTATAATCCCTATAGGATATGTAATATCTTAAATTATCTTATATTAAATGTAATTAAACATGAATTTCTATATCCCTCTTTCAGTGTTGTTTTATTAAAATTTTTATTTTACATTAAGTATTATTTATTTATATTTTAAAGTCTATGAGAAATGTTTTATATTGATCGCTATAAATTCTTATATGCGATTTATTCACTATCCAATTGAATTAAATTATAAATAATATATTTTCATTTTCTGATTATGTTAACCATCTTATTCCTATTTTACCTTTAATATAGTGTTTCATGATCTGAATTTTCCTCCATTGAGATATTTTGTGTATTCCCTTCTAGTTTCATTTTCATTGTGTATAAAATTGACATGGATTTTATATGTCATATTATCCATGAAATATATGGTATTTAAAAATCCAAATATTGTAACACCATTCACGGTTTTATGATTGAGAAGATAAAATAGTTTTAAGGGTTTTTGTTTACTCAATTCTCATCCCATGAGTTAGAATTTTTTTCTATAACCCATTTCATAGAATTTTTGGAAAATGATATCATTTATTTTATTATATGGAATTTTATATTTTATCCAATTGATTTATTTTCATACAAAAAACCCCTTACCAAATGTCTCTTACACAATGAATTTTATATTCGTAAGGGATTTGGGTAAATACAAGTTATTATCTTGGAGTTAAAATGTTATTCCATGTGAATAATTATTCTATGTTTGATAAATTCTTGTAATCCATATTTCCTACAACATTAAAAATCATATATTTTGGTAAAATGATATTTCTAACCTAAATATTCTTTATCGATTGATATTTTCCTAATAATAGTGAATCAGTTTAGATAAAATATATTTTATCTCCTTTCCATATAGATATTATTATACTTCCATTTTCATTATTCCAAAAAATGTTTGTAGTTAATTATTTTGAAATAGAAATATCTATTTACTCAGATGATCATACTATATTTCCTTATATCTTTTCAATGATAATTTTTTCCTCCTTTTTTGTGATGTGGCTTTTCAACAAGGGAATTTTAAAATAATAAAATGGATTTTCCAATTTTAAAAATGAAATGTTTTATCCCTCAATAAAATTTAATTTGTGATAAAATTTACTTCTTTTCAAGTTTCTTTTAGAGAATTTTATTTTAAAAATTTAAAAGTTTATAAAATTTGAATTCCAACGTTTTGAAAAAATTATGAATTTTCAAGGATCTATTTTTTATTATTTTTTTTAAAATAAAATGTTTTAAAAATATACTAACTTTACATTTTGAACCATTTATGTCATTTTATAGTAATTTTTATTTATAATTCATTAGAAATATTTAAATTAAAATTTACTTATATTTAATTTATCAATACTTATATTCCAATACATTACTACATAAATTGATTCATGACTTACCCACCTTCACTAATTTTAATAGAGTTTTCTAAAATACTTTTTTTCAAATTTTCATCCATTTTCCCTTATCCTATAAATTATTTCTTTAATTTGAAATTAATTTTCATCACGAACCCTATAAATATCATTATAAAATTTAATTTTTGGGGTGATTGACCATTTGGAATAAAAAATTTATATTCTTGTGTAAAATTTTGGGGATACCATCTATAAAACCCAATTGTAATTCCCTGATATCCTTATAATTTGATGAATTATTGTTTTAATTTAAAAACATTTGTATAATTTATTACATGGTGGGGTACTATATCTACCTTAATTGAATTGGATATATATTTTTATGTCATGTTATGGATATGATGATCAATTAGTGATGACCAAATCAATATTTTAATAGGAATAATGTATTGATTCATACTCCATTATGTTTATGGGAATCAGGTAATGATGCATGATGCACTAAGTTTTTGCGAAATAGATAGTCATTCTTTATTCACTATGTGGATAAAATTGTGATCCATGATATACCTTGTTATGGGAAATCTGTAGTGATACCCCTCCACTATTTTATGATTTCTATGATTAGGTTAGTGTAATAGATTAGTGTTTTGCTTCATTTCAATAGTATGAAATATCATTATTCCAATGATTATGCTCTATGGATTACTTTAACTCTCATTTACACACTCTTATTCCATGGTATATGTTTTATAATTTGATATTAAAAATATATCTATCATGTATAATAGATAAGTCACATTGTTATATGTTCTTTTTAGTAATAAATTTCTTTACTGTACATGTTTTATCATATTTTTATCACCTAACCCTTTTTTATTTTTTATGAATTTACCTTACAATGTGTTGGAGCTCACCACTTTCTTATATTTCGATTCCCAAGATAATGAAGATGAGTATAACCTATACAGAGTATAGACGTTTTCTCGTGTGGTTTGATTGTATTGAAATGTTCACAAGTATCATAAAATAAGATACATGTGTAGCAGAACCTCAAAGACACTACATATTACCTTATTGGGATTATGTGATTAATTTGAGATGTAATGATTAATTTATTGAAATGATATAAAATAAATATATTTTCATCTTAATTTGTATCAAATCTAGTGTTTAATAAAAATATTTTAGAAATATATCTAGGATTGAGAGTCTATGGTGACTCAGATAGTATCTGATTGAGGTATATTAATACATAATGATTAGTGTAGTTATTTTGGGAATTAGGTTGATATAAATTTAGTGAAAATCCATATGATAAGTGTATTTATAGGATAATGACCAGTATTTTTTGTAAAAATTTAGGTTATATATTTTTTTTTACTAACTATATATTTTTATAGTTAATTTTAAGAAAATGTAATTTGGGCTTCGATGTACAAAAGGGTAATATCACTAAAAATATATATGAGTATCAAAAAAATCATCAATTGGTGTATGATGATATGGTCTACAATTTCACATTTGGATAGATACTCATCGAGAATATTATTTGGTGATCATATTCTATTTAAAACCATTTTGAAGGGCTTCAGTGAAACATTATTATGTGAGGTATTACTAGTTTGGAAATTGAATAAATTGGGAATATAACCCTGGAAATCCTATGTTAAACTGAATAATTTAGTTGTTGACAAAATTATATCATAGTCGAATGGAAATCATCATAGGTTGAGTTAAATGTGTATTTGGAGAAGATATCATTTAATTTATTGTCCATATTTATTTGTTTGGAAATTTCCTAAATCATTTTCATTATGTTTTTTGGATATCATCTCATTATAATGAATCTATTAAAATTATGTACTTATGAAATTTTAATGAAATATATTTCAGAAAAATAGCTTCAGAGTTTTACCAATGACAGTGAGGAGGATATCTCAAGGGAAGATATATCTTGAGTTTCATATGTATTTCATAGATTCATTATTTAATTGAAATGAATTAAAATTATGAGGATACAAAATTTTCATTGTGTGGAGGAATGTGACGCCTTGATATAATTGAATACATATAAATTATAAACCAATATAATGTTCGATATTCTTTTCCATACAAAATATTTAAGGAAAATTAGAAGAAACCTATTAGATGAATATTATCAAGAAAATTTATTACTAATAAATACTCTAGTAAATAAAAATTATTATAAACAATTATCAATGAATATCAAATAGAATTAACAATATTTAAATTTTAAAAATGTTAGTTTTCAATAAAAGAAATTTTTTGTATATTTTATTTTCAGTTAATATATAAATTTATCAATTTATCAATTTTAATTTTGTAAAAGTATCTTCAATATTGAATCCGTTATGTCAAAAACAACATAATGAAAAATGTAATTATTTTTCTAAAATAATGGATTTTTTTCCGAAAAATTTAACAATATAATTTTTACTAAAACCATAGAATTTATCATAATATCAAAATAATGTAAAAATTTAAAACTACTCAAAGAAATTAAATTATCCAAATTTTATTTAAATAGTAAGATGATTAATTTAAATGTACTATGTCAAATTTAAAAAACCTATTTATAATATTTTAAGGATATATGTAATTTTTTCCAATAATAATTTTTTTGGTATTATATTTTAGTTAGATATTATTTTTAGAAAAAATATGTTCTGAGTTACTTTGGAATCTAAAAAAATTATTAAAAAATTTATGTAATGGAAAAAACATTCATATTTTTATCTGATACATAAATATTAATCTTAGAACACACTTTTTCAAAATACAATTTTATACACCATGTGCATTATTCAAAAATTATCATTCCAAAAACAAAAAAAAATCTTTAAAAATGATTTTAAAATATGGAATTGTAAAATTTAAATTTGTTAATACATCCAATATTACAATTTATTCATTAAAAATAATTATCGAGTATTTGAATTAGTACCTCCCTAAAAGATAATATTTGACAAAACTATGGGGAAAAGCCTACAATCAATTGAGTAGGTTAAAATTTGTATGGTATATAAAATTATAGATATTAACTTGTCACAAATTCAATTATTTTCCATATTTTGAGCCTTTTACATTAGAATAGTGTGTTTTTATTATTCATAACTCAAGAGATTTTTAAAAAATTACATTTTTCTTCACATATAATATGTCCTCACTGCCACCACTTTATTATACCCTTATCAATCCAGTTTCATCCTAAAACTCTACAATTATTCTACTAATAAAATCCAGTATCATTTTTATATATTTATATTCTTCATTATTTAAACTACGACCAACATTTCTATGGATATTTATAAGAGAAATATCATGTTCTCAATGTAAGTACTAACGTTCTCCGAACAAAGTTTTTTGTATCATTACCAATAAAATATATTTTTTCAAATATTATATGAAAAATTAAATATCTATAGTATTATGAATTTTGTTTCTATTTTGTGAATAACAGTTATCCACCAATTTCCTATTTCCCTTAAGGAAAAGAATTACATTAGTGTATACATACAAACTATCACCTCTACAATGCATCATGTTTCATTTTACCTAACCACCTTACATGGATGATTCTATTGGGTAATTAGATTTATAAATTTCATTTTTATGAAATTGTTCAGATTCTACTAATAAAAATTAGACTTCCTATAAATTAGACGACTAAAAAACTATTATTGTAAATTCAACCATTTGAAATGAGCATACTAAGAGGAAAAAAATTGATTCATAATATGTTACAGTTTCACATCATTTAATTATTAATCTGATTATATTTAATTTTTATTTATCACTTCAAAAAAACTTAACAAAATAATATTTTTCTTCTTTAAAAATGATATTACAACTAAATCCCTTCTTAGTCATCAATTAGTAATGGTATATTCATGTTTAGTTCGGTCAAAACAACTACTTGAACAATACTATAAAATAATAAAATTTATCAATATTGGTACTTAATTTATGATAATAAATGATGTAAATAATTTAATAATGATTTATTTTTTTTCATTGAAGGTAAACATTATATTGAATTCAATAATTATGATTTTGGAATCTGTTCACAAACAACACTAAAATATGCTCAACGCCAATTTAATCGTTCATGATTATAACATAAAATCCCATAAAATGGAATTATAACATTATAAATAATAAAAAATAATCAATTTAATTATTTTTTATGATATGTGGTTGATGAAAAATGGTATAAGAATTGAGAACAACACCACTAATTGAAAATTGGTTCAAAATGGTCAAGAATACTCACACTCGATATTGAAAATAGATAATAACAAACTAATATATATATATATATATGTGTGTGTGTGTGTGTGTGTCTGTGTGTGTGTCTGTGTGTGTGTGTGTAGTAATTATAAATTAATTTTATTAAATATTATATATAATAAAAATTTTCTGAAATACATGACTAAGATAATAATATTTGTATACAATATATTAGTGTGCTTTTGTGTATGTAATGAATTAAATTAAGGATATTTCATCTCAAATTTATTTCTTTAAGACATGGTTAGTTTTTTAACTTGATTTAGTTTAAAGAGATTGTATACTACTTATTGTAAATATTTAATCATGAATTATATATTATTTATGTTAATTGAAGTTCAATTTAATTATCTCTCTTTCAAGGGGTTTTTATTAAGGTGTCATTTAAGACGTAAGGTATATTTGTCTCTATTTTAAATTCTATGATACATGTTTTATATTTCAAACCATAATTTATATTATAAGGTTCATTCACTACCCAGTTATATTAAGTTAATATTAACACATTTATTTTCTTTATATTTTAATTTCCATTTCATTTTAACCGTGTTATTCTGATGTTACCATTATCAAAAGGGGGTTTTATCTTAATTTTTCATTATTGGGATATGATGTGTATTCACCACGTGTTTAATTATTATGTTTTATATATTTACAAGGGATTTATTTTATAATAAATTTAAAATTCCTCTACTGGATTTAAAAATATATATCATGTTATAAAATTTATTATTTTACAATTTGAAAGATAATAATGTTTTGAGGGTTTTTGTTAAATCAATTATCATTTACTGAGTTTTGATTTTTCTTATTAGACATACTACATATATGTCTAAAATATTATTCCATTTTATTTTGTTATTTGATATTTTCTATTTGTATTTTTTAGGATTTATTTCCCTTCAACATAAATTCTTTTATAAATGTCTCTTGCTTCATGAATTATGATATCTGTATGGGATTTGTGTAACCCGAATTTCCTTTCTTTGAGTTAAAATTTTATTCTTTGAACATCAATCTTCTATGTTTGATATATTCTAATATTTAATATTTAATTATATATTTACTCTTTTTTATATGTTAATTTTTTTTCTTTTATCTATTATGATTTCTTAATTATCATCTTTCTCATACAAGTGCAATTTTTTTATGAAAAAAATATCATATCCTTTAAAGACAGTTTTCATCAATTTCCAGATTCATTATTCCAATAAGTTTTTTTCCATTATTATTTTGAAATCCAAATATGTGATTAATAATATTACCCTACTAGTTTCTATTACAAATTTTCAATATAATATATTACTTCATCTTTTTATGAAGTTGGTTTTAGACAAAGGTATTTTTAAATATTAAAAAGGTTTTCAATTATTTCTAACTAAAATTTATTATCTTCTAATAAAAATTTATTTATGATAACCATTATGGGTTTTCAAGGATTTATTATACAATTTTATTTTCAAAATTAATTGTTTAATATTATTTTATCTTATACTTTTTGAAACCTTTATGTCTTTTTTCAATGTTTGATTATTGATTATTCATTTCAAAAAGTGAAATCCATAAAAATAAATCAATTACCATTCATAATATCAAGGTCATATTAAATTATTCATTATTGATATTTCATTCCAAATATTTATTTTTAAAATTCATAATTTTCAAATTCAAAAAAGTATCATTTCTAAAAATTTCTTTTCAAGGTCACTTGTAACATCACCACATACTCCAACATTAGAATCATTTTCTAAAAACTATTTTACAATATTTGTTAATTTTTTTCACTTTACCTATAAAGTAATTATTTCATTGGAAATTATTTTTCATGAATATATATTTAAAACTTATTTTAAACTATTATTTTTATATTCTTGAATTTTATTATCATCGATTCACATATTTTAGTTCAACATTAGTGATACAATCTGGCATTGTTATAAATCCCAATCTTCTTTCTATGGGGTTTATATGATGTGATGGATGATTAATTCCAAGAGGAACACATATATATGGATTAAATATGGGTTAGGTCCTATATAACCCAAAAATTCATTGGATAAATATTTTTAATTCAATAAATGAAAATTAGAATCATTAAGTTTTGAATACCCCACACGGTTTATATGAATCAAGTAGTCTTGTTTAGTATACTATGTTTATAAGAATGATGTAGTTATTCATACTCCACTACCCCTCAAACATAAATAATTTAATTATGAAAAAATGAATCAAGATCATGTAGATCTAAGAATGTCAAAACCAACGTCATATATTCTCTCAAGACAATCACACTCTAGGGGAAGGGATATAATGAAATAAAATAATGTAAAAGAGTTTTCCTAATAGTACTAAGAAGAAAAAAATCTCAATCTCCATTCCACTCATTCCGCGTGTGGGGAATCTAAACCTGATTGTCGATAAATTTCTTACATTTCGGCATCTGATAAGAGTTGGATCAAGGGATATAGGTATTATTCTAATGTGCGATGAAAATAATAGATGAATTAATTTCAACTGAGGTATGATTAATACCGTGTGAGTGGATAATCTCTATACCATTGGTGATGGAACATGATTCTACCATAAGTGGATACTCTATAATATAGAAGATACTAATGGGGAAGAACACCAAATTGTTAGATTCCTTAACAAACCTTAATACCATCATAAAGGTGATATTACTTAAAAAATATATATTGTGTATAATGTCTCTCATGGTGGTGGTGTATAAGACTCATATCCCTTACACAATACGGTTCTAGGAGGATAGATTATTTCTCATATAGGCCATTGTCAAGGAGTGGGAAAGCACACAACATTTCCAAGGTGAGTTAAATTTGGCCTCTAGGATTCTAGAATTCACAACCAAAGGAATATATGCATTGTGGGAGACCTCTAGACTTTCCTTGTTCCTTGAATTATAGATAAAATAATTTACATCCTATAACAATGTGGAATTCACAATCCACATGTACTTATTAGTACCCATATTATTAAACAAGTTTTTGAAAAAAATATTTTGTGTGGGACACAAAATGGTCATTCCAAAATAAATTAGAAAATCCAAACCACATAGAGACTACCACCTCTCCTTCAATGAACAACTAATTAGTTGTTTCTACCTTGGAGGGCCAACAATAGAGGCATATAGGATCTATGAAAATCCCCCCACACTTGGTCTACTAATCGGTTTAAATAGCATGATTATGAATGAACCTACTGAGATATTTGACCAAAACCGAAATATATTCATACCATACATAACCTCCCCATTTATTTGTAATATGGTTTGAATGGATAAAGAAATTACAGGTTTTCAATGATAATATCATCAAAGCAGTCTTACTGAACACATACCAGTATGTGTCCGAGGACATTATAATGTTGTTTAATATATCATGTTAATGAAATTTAGGATGGATTAGATGAAGATGGGATGCATTCTAGCATTAGAAAAAGAGATATCTCAAGTATGGAAACCTTGGAACATGACAGATGTTCCCACCCAGTTGTGAATCTAGAAATTATGCTCTCCATTGTAGACAATCCAACTCATGTGGAATCATGATGATGTGAATGAGGAGAAATTCACATAAAATGTTGAATTTACCCCCCATTTTCCTCAAATTAGGCCTGTAATTTGTTTAGAAGATATTATCTCATTGATTTAATCTATTTTATGCCTCCCAATCTTATATTTCTTTCTCGCACTACATGGTCCCCTTGAAAATCATCTCGGTGATACCACCATCCTTTTCACCCTTCTCCATCATATGACTTAAGGCCCAATGGAAACTCCCTTTAGCTTGAGAATCCAAAATAATGGAAGAAATTATATTTTCAATACTCATAATAACTGTCTTTTATACTTTGAGTATAGGTAGGATGGTAATGGGGGTGGATGTGAGAATGAAGTAGATGATAGTGATGAATCCCCCAAATTAAGGAAAATGGTTCTTCTAGTTGAGGATAAAATTAATTATTTTGTCCACCATTCCATCATAGTCATGAATGTGATGCGTATCTAGGGATATGTGTCCTCCCACTTAATCCATGGGGAAGAGTATTCATTTCATTCCTAGGGAAACTAAATATTTCCCCACATAATTTTATGCATTTAGAAAAAATGAAAACACTACTCTTATATTAATGGACGATCTTCCCAGATCATTTTCAATAGTCATCCATTATCATGTTTAATTAGTGGTGGTATCTATGTATTAAAATAACAAAAAATACTATTTTATCTATGAAGAGGAGATTTGAGATTCCAATAACGATATGACTACAATTAAAGGAGGAAATTCATCCACTGGAAAACCCTCTGGCTAGATATCTATTGAGGGAGTCCTGTATCAAGTTAAAGATTCTGGTGGATAATGTATCCCCCTATATCATCCCATTGATAGATTTGAATAAACCATTATTCCTGACCATAAATATATTTGAGAAACATAGGGAGCTATCACATTCACAAAAAACACTACTGAAATGAAATAATACATTAGTAATTAAATATATAACTTTAAATTGAAAATATATATAACCATAGAGAAAATCGATGTTAATGAATAGTTAATGAAATATATATTTTTTATAAAAGCTAAGGAACCCATATGATTGTTAAAACTTGATCATTGGAATAGTAATCTGACCATTAGTATTAATTAAATAATTGTTACAACATTATCGTCACCTATAGAAGTGTAAAATCAAATTTAGGTTTGTTATTAAATGAAAATATATAAAACTTATATCGTCTTACATTTAAAAAAATATCATAACAATTTTAAAGTATGTGTTTTATTTATATAAAATGTGATTTTTTTAATTTTTTTAAAATATATAATATATGGAAAGGATTCTGATTTTTATACAAGGGTTTTATAAAAAATAGTATTTTTTATTGTAATGATTGTTTAATTTTTCATATTTAGAAAAAAAAATTGTAATGTGGATTTCATTTTTAGGATATACACCTAAAAAGGACATGGTAATTCTTTTTTGGTATTTATAGTGAATAACTGAATTTTTTAGTAGTAAAATGTGAAAAAATATGATATTTATCATTATAGGTTAAATACATGAATTACCGAATGAAGGATGATGCAAGAATATATTAAAAAAATAACATATAATAACTAATGTTAATCATCACAAGAATCAATAGAACTATAGGTATTGAGAAAACATAATGAAACAATCAATATTATAAACAAAATCACAACACTCCTCCCCTAATAAATATCACACTCACAAACCTTTTTCCTAACACCATTTGAGACCTATAAATTTCCAAATTTCTACCTAATTATCTTCCTAGACCTCTCCCCCATGTCTTAGAGTTATTTTAATCACAAAATACCATACCAAGGATCTCTAAATGATTTCTTAAGTGGAGACTGTGACATCTCAACCTGGATGCCCCTAAATTAATGCCTTGAGCCTATTCTCCACAACTCCTCAACAATACCTCTACATACACCAAAGTATTTTGACTTGTAGTGAGGGCCAAATATGTGTACAAGGGGAGACTATTCCCTGATATTAGAGTAATAATAGAAACAAAAATAAACTTGTATAATCTAGATTAGTAAGTAAAATGATTGTGTAAGTAATAAACATAAACAAAGCAGTAATAATAAAATAGAATGAAGTAAATACCTAAAAGGATATATCATTAATACAAAACTAATCATCCAGTAGGTCTATCACATATAAGGAGTTAATATAAATAAAAAAATTCAATGTACATGGATCTACTAATAAATCAATGATGAACCACAAACTCGGTCTCTATGACATGGTCGAGTATTTCCATCCTGATCATAAGATTCCATATGAGTGGATTTTTTCAATTATGCAACATTGGGTATCTACCATAAACATGTTGTATAAATTCTTAATCTATAAGTTAAAATAAAAATTTTATGGATAAAACGGTTCACATAAAAAGTGTGAGAAATAAATATCAGTAGGCCACCACCAATGGTGATCCAATAATAAATTTTCATAAGTCTATGCTAATGCAATATGGACAAACTTGACAAATTTTTTTGAAATTAAGTAAGTAGAAAAAAATTACAATTGATAAATGGTCTTATATACTTGATCAACTCGAAATCTAGTCAAAAGAACATTGAGCTATATTTTATGCCACTCAATCCATGTATAAACTTGTTAATCCTTCAGTTTATAATCCTAATTAACAATAACTATTTCATCCAATGCCATAAATTTCATTGGGAAATCTATGTCACCCCATAAGGATACATATCCTCGACCTATGGTCACCCATAATCACCTCTAAACACAATAATAAAGGATTTAATACCATAAATAGATATCCTAAAAACATGGAACCTTTAAATTATTTTAAAAAATTGGACATGAGGTACATGGGTAAGGAATCCATGTATAATGAAAAATAAACATAAAATATTATCATGTATTTTATGAACCCATACCAGGAATTCATTATCTATAATCCTAGTATATCTCAAGGTATAATATAATCCTATTTAATCAATTTTCCTATCAAATGAATTTCATATATAGAATTCAAGTATCACTAATGGCATAACATAATATCATTTAATTGATGAGCCCATCCAATTCATTAAATATAAGGATTCAAAGTATCAATCAAGTTGTAGTGTATTTACATTCATCCAATGATCTCTAGAAAGGAATTCAATAACAAGAATCCATGTATTTCTCTAGGTTTAGTATAAATTCATATGCCATATGAGTGTATCTAAGGAATTCTATATCAAGAGTACATGTATTGCTCATGGTCTAATAGAAAATATTTTAAGGCTGCATCCACCCTAAACAAGAGGAATATATTATTCATTTTTTCTGTTTATCACCATATAATCTAAAAAATATCTCAAACCAAACCATGGAATTCCATGTACTCTAATTTAAAATATGAATAGATTAAATTTTTAAGTCTATAATTCCATCAACGAAATTCTGAATCATGAATAGATGTATAACGCAAGGCATAATATAATTTCATCAAGCCTATGAGCCCATACAAGGAATTAAAATTATCAATCCAATTATCACATAAATCATTACATGATCTCATTTTCCCAATGATCCCATCCAAGGATTTACAAAAGATAAATACAAGTATCTCCCATGATTTTATATAATAATTAATAAAACATATAGGCTCAAAATATAGATTGTAGTATATACCAATAAAAAACCCCATTATATAATCAAAACACATAAATCCCCATTGTATGAGTTCAATTATCTATTCCTATAATCATAGATACATAAAAAGTTTATTAATGAAATAAAAAATGATGTGATAGGTTAGAAAAATGCTTAAAACCATCCCTACAAAAACTGCCCCCTAGGATAACATGTTTGGTATGTTTTCTTATATGACACCCATTACCACCTCTACAAAAAGAAAATGTACTAGATTAGGATTGTACAAACACAAGGGAATGCACTGGTTTCCCCTGAAACAATTCATGAGAGGTATCATACTTACGATGACCAAGGTTATCACATAGGAGGTGGCATCATAGATTGGATCCATAGAAGAAGTATGAATATGGAGTAATCATAAATAGGATTCTAAGAAATATTAAAACACTAGAGTCTTCATACATGGGATATTTAGAATTAAAAATTGTCCAGAGGCATCCTACATGGGATCCTCGAAAATATTATGTAGAGGCATCACACAAGGGATCATCTATTTTCAAACATATATGGAGACATCACATAAGGGATTCTCAATCACATAATAGTTTCTATCAACAAATAGCCTCACAAGACTATCAGATAACATGTAATGGGGGTATTTACTCAAGATAAAATAAAATTAGTAATCTATATAGGTATATGAATCATGGTCTATCTCAGATCATGATCAAACTCTATGATAGTATGAACACCAATCCAATATTTCCCATCAATTTGCATCGTAGTACACATAACCAGGGATAGTATAAGAATGTCTCTAAAAATGATCCTTGGTGATCATGAGGCCTATCCATAAATAATCATCATGACCCTCAGATCGGTATCATCTTAGGTATCAATCTAGAGATCATAGAAACTATTCACTGGAGGAAGAAGCTCTCCATTATATTTCACTTGCTTCCAAACACCTCTTAGGGGTCCTCAAATCACCCCATATGATCCATCATTGGGATCTATGTAAAAAACACTATAAATGAACTAATAAAGTTAATTAATATTAATATAGGGTGTAATGAAATGAAAACCCCTCAAAATAATAACATGGGATAATTATATAGTGTTTATACCCTAGTAAATAGTGTTTACACTCAAATCCCTACATGATAACATACTTTAGCTGGACATGGCATGTATAAACTAAGTATAAATCATGTAAAAAATACAGGGAATGTACCCTACAAATGGTGCCTATATATGTACCTCACATGACCTATCCATGAGTCTTCTCTTGGTCATACACTTATACTTGGTGTGAGACCCACCGAGGGTCTAGTCTTCAACTCTTCCTTTCCGAGTTCCCCTATACTTGATATCTTAATAGGTACCCTGCTACATCAACAAGAACCCATATATGGAATTTACTTATTAAAATTTATATTCACACAATGGTATGAAAACATAGTGTGTGTTCCAGAACAATATACCTTATGATTAGAGTTAAAAATGGGAAACCCCTACGAATTTCTTGAAACCTGGTTTCCCCCCAATTAAGCATTGATCGAACCTCAGGGGTCTATCGAAATAAAAAAATCGATTATAAACTTAAAATTAGTAAATATATTGGGATATATAGTATAAACATAAAAATGGTCTTCCATTCAAAAAAATCCTCTAATGTTTCACCCATTTCCCTTATCCGCAATAGTCACATAATGATTCAAATCTTCCCGAGATCTATGGTACCACATCTCTTCCCATGCTATATATATATCTTTTGTTTTATATCATAGTAATTAAAATAATAACCCACATGGGAATATTTTTGTATACATTTTGAAGAATAATAAATAAGAGAACATAGAAATAGAATAAACAAAGAAAAAAGGGTACGGGCCTGACCCTGATGACCAACATGAGTTTATGCATCAACTAGGAACAAACCCCACTTTCAGAATAAATGGAGGATATAACATATCAATATATATATTCAAATAAATATTATATCGAAATGAAAATATTTGATTAAATTAGTATTTAATTAATTAAATATTAATTATTCAATGAAAATTATAATGACTCGGACATCTACTAAATTAATGTCTAAGGATAAGAATCATATTCGGGGATAATAGATAAGTCTAATTATTTATATGAGATCATATTCCTGGGAAAAATTACCATTTTACACTGTATATGATTCTGAACGAAAATTTATAATGTTTATCTAAAATTCACAATTTAAAAAAATATTAATCATTACAAACTCCCCACTAGAAACATTATCAACCCCCTGATGCATTGTTTGTCAAACATTGGTATGCTATCATATTGATAATCTACTCAAATATTCTATCCTAATTTTCTAAAGATCAGTCTCATAATAAACAAAACTCTTCAATCAAGAAGATGTTGAAATGAAATATGATTCGGTTCTCTTCACTATAAGAGTACACTTATCATCACTATGCATTTGAAAATTGAGGTCAAAGGCCGACACTCTGTCCATCATTGACTATGATGATTGCATGAACAAAATAGATCATACCAGAGAACTGATATGAAATCATCAAAATATCTCCATTTCCCTCATTTTGATAATAGTTTACATTGAAAAAAAATCCAAATTTCAACTTAGAATGATTGTCCCCACCCTCAAACAGCCAGTCATTCACTCCCCACTATATGGATCCCCTAATATGATTCCTTATGAGTAACTACAAAGGAATTAATTATCAACCAAACAACAGATTTAACAATCTCCATATATAGTTGATACTCTCTTAGTATACATCAGATGATATTATAATATAGTTGATGACCATATCCAACTAAGAGTTTGATACGATTCCAAGGATATGCATGTGTATCTTTCTCTGAGCCATGATCACAATCATATCAACACATGACCTGAATTCATCTACTTTAATCATACCACAACATTTGATCCATTAACTATATATCCTATACTATATATAGACATTTCCAATATTATAACAACTACCAAGAAACCATGCTCATTAATGTCATTGAATACATCAGTCCTTGGTGCAAACAACTAGACAAAAATTTAACAATTTAAATGGTACTACATGTATTCGATGCATAGCACGATACCCCATGTCATCCTCCCAAAAGTCTTACATTTTAAGGCCAAATGACCAAATGACTCATCATGTCTGTCTAAACATGAAAAAATATATATTGCCACTCCTATTAAAAATCAATCACCTAACATGTTAATTGATTTAATATTTGAACACTAATCACAAGACATCATTTTTATAATATTAATTCATCAAAATTGAATCCAATGGTCAATAAAGTCAGCCACCTAAACAGTCCCAGACATATATTCCTATCTCAATAACCAAGAAGCATTGGGTATTCCATAGAAACCAAATAAATCACCATGCCTATGCGAAAATAACCAAGAAACTCCCATTTACATGTCTATACATGAGAAACCACCATTATCACTTCCAAAAAAGGATTCCATAGACTTGGGTGAAACATTATTTATAGTTTCCATTGATCATAATAAACATTGAACTATATTTTTCCATGTCACAACTAAGGTCCCCTATGTGTCCCATAAATACCTACAGATCAAGTCTCATGACAGTGGAACTTGGTCCCACCACCTATCTCATACATTAAACTTCTCACCAAGGTCATATCTCATGGGGAATCATCAAATCACCCATCCCAATGTAAGGAATATTGCACACATGTCAACCCCCTTTAATAGAGTTTCATAAAATGTTAACCTACAAGGATCAAAACATATCAAAATTGGTTCAATTATACTAGTTTCCAATTACAAATTTATAGATAGAAACACCATATATGTTGCTATTAGAAACACATTTAAGTGAAACCCATAAGTTACTACTAATTTAAAGAAAGATATCAAATGGAATCTCCTAAAAAACCTCAGTTAACTAGACTCTGATCTTATTTTAGAATCCTCATAAGAAAAATCCCCCATAATTATATTTTTATGTATATATAAAACCTAAAAAACTACCACTCGCTGGAAATATTCATATGGAAATACCCCCTAGAGGACATCATTCACCCTAACCATTTGGGGACCTATCTACCTCACATAGTTTGATCTGAATAGATAACCATAAAAAAAGTTGTTTATGTAAAATATCATAGAAAGAATGATATAAAAAATGATATAGGTTATTTTAAATTTATACTAACCACACCAGAAATAGATACTCACATAAACGGTCTTCTAAAATGCGGTGAACTACCAACATTGAGCTATGAGGGTCAATGATATAACCAATTTTTTTCTCTATGATTTTTGTGTTAAAACACACATATGATTTCGTTAAATAGAATTTCATTCTATGATATGTAGGAAAAAATAATATACATTATAATGGCACATTAGATAACAGAACCTAGGTCAGAACACCCTATACGGGTCCCAAAACATTGTTATAATGTTCCCTATCAACCTATTAGGGACACTTCATGTCCCGTTACTGAAGAGAGACTCATCTTCCTCACAATCAATTGTGTAAATATATATCTACATGACCTTATATTATAAGGAAATATATGTTTATGTTATCCACCAAGAACATATACGAGAAAACAACATTTTATGTTGTTGTGGACACTTTAAACAGTTTTCCTATGTCTTTAGTAGTCAAATCACAAATTTATAATCCTATAATTTGAAAAACCTATCAACCAAATATAATACATTAGAAGATTATTTCCATTTTTTTGCAGTCATTAAAATTATACAATGACCTCTATCAAATTATAAAAGAGATACAAATATATAATAAATCATTAAAAAAATTAATGTCTCTCAAAGTGAATTTACTACAAAACTGTAAAATCAGATTTCAAGTAAAATAATAACATATCCATGTACACCATAACTTCTTACAGGAAAAAGAGTTCTTAATGAACAACTTTCATATCCATCATAGGTGTTCCCACATTTTTAATACAACTATATACCATTTCATTAATATTAAAGAAATATGAATGGAACATGTTTGAAACCACTTTGTAACATCCTATCCTAGATTCCACTAAATGGGTGCCATGATTTGGTTTGCCACAAGGACTCAAGTCCATCTCTCTAAATGCCATTGGCTACCGACTAGTAGTAAAGGACTATACTGATTTGGTAGATACATTATTCCATTATATGTGAATATGAAAAAAAATTATAAATATGTAAGAATAATCTATAGTAGTAACCAAATTGAGTGTGGAAGCATTTAAAATAAAATGGCTATAATAATAAAATATAACGCATTAAAAAACCAAAATGGCCATGACAACTATATACCACCGATCTCCCATTAGGATGATCACATAAAAAAGATTATATTAAATAAATATAATGTAAAGGAAACTCGATCCACTAGTATCTTTGATCAAAGCCAAATACCTGGTCTACCTAAAACTACCAAGATTATATAGCCCAATCATAAGATTCCACATGAGAGACTATGATCGATCAGGAATCATTGAGCCTCATCCATAACCATAATGTTTCCAAGATCAATCTAAAAGAGGATATATGGTCACCATGTACATCGAGGTTCACACATAGGGGTGATAAATAAATCATAGAAGACCACCCAATTGGTGAACATATAATATTACATCATATGTGTATGATCATGAAATATGATCATCCAATCCAAAAAATCATGAATAAAGTACTTAAAATAATTTTTTTTTTCGATCCTTGGGATAATGCACCAAATTGACAATAAATCCATTGAAAAGGGATTTGATCTAGATATCATTCCACTCAATACATTTATAATTCAGTCAATCATTTTTTTCTATTATCATGGTTGACAATACCTACTTTGATCCATGCCAAAAATGTCTCCAAGGATGCAATTCCAACACATGTTGAATCAAATTCCAGATATGGGTTCACCCTTACAAATATCCAATCACTATATTGAAGGATTATAAATCATATATATAAATCCCACAAACATGGAACCTTTATATTTTATAAATAAAATTGAAACCCATGGTACATTTCCAATAAGTCCTTTTATAGAGATCAACAAACAAAAAAAATATTTCCATGTATCCTATGAGCCCTTCAAAGGCATTCCATAACTGAAATCTAAGTATCGCTCAAGCTATAACATAATCTTATTTGACTAATGGTCACCACTAGTATAAATAGTACATATACCAATGGTTTTGGCCAATCCATTGTTAGAGGTCACTAATTTGGACCGAAACTAACAATTTGGCCGATACCTTTGGTATATGTCACTTATACGGACCTATACCAACTATTTGGGCCAAACTGTTGGTATAGGTCATAAATTTGGACCTATACCAAAGGTTTGGCCAAAACCGTTGGTATAAGTCACTTTTGTTGACCAATTCCAACGGTTTTGGAAAAAACCATTGGTATATATCTAATATTGTGAACCTATACCAACGGTTTGGAAAAAACTGTTAGTATAGCTCAAAATAATAATGCACTTATACCAATGGTTCTCAAAACTATTGGTATAGGACTATACCAATGGTTTTGGGAACCGCTTGTATAGGTATATAGATTATTTAATAGAATCTTTCGTTAAATAACATTAAATAAAGAAAATTAAAATACTTATGTATATATATATATAAATGAAATTGTTTTTAGAAAATTCATGTTATATGTTAGTGGTTTGGTTGTTGGATTATAAACATGAGGTGATGGGATCAAAACCAAGCAAGGTTTATATTTCAGAATTACCTATATAAACGGTTTTATGAAACCGTTGGTATAGGTTTTTCATATGACCTATACTACCAGATTTTAAATCCTTTGGTATAGTTCTATACCAACTGTTTTCCAAGAACCATGGGTATAGACTTATCCCCCTACTAAACCAGCCAATGGTTCTCCAAACCGTTTGTATAGGATATACCAACGGTTTTGAGACCTATACAAACATTTACAAACCATTGGTATATGGTATTATACTATTACTTCCCATCCATGGAAATATATATAATTATTCCATGTTTCAAAAAAGGCATCACATATTCTCAATTAACCTATGATACTATTTGGGGAAATTTCGTATAATGAATCTAAGTATCGCTCAAGGTATGATATAGTTCCACTCGACCTATGAGCCTTTCCAAGGAATTCCATATTAGGAATTAAAGTATATATCAATGTGTAATATAATATATTCATCCCTATGAACCATTCCAATAAATTTTATATTAGTAATTCAAGTATCACTCAAGGAGTAATATAAAATATAAAAATGGTACCTCAACCCTGACCATGAGGAGTATATCATGTGTCGCTCTAGGGGATCATCACCTAATCACAAAAAATGTGTCTACCATAATAGTGGAATGTAATGTCCCATAATTTCAAACCATCATAGAATAATATCATTTTTTCAATGATCCCATCCAAGGAAATTTGTGTCATGAATCCAAGAATATCTCTTGGAATAGAATAATTTCATCAAGCCTATGAGCCTGTCTAATCTATCCAATATTTGAAATCTAAGTAGCACTAAATGCCTAATATGATCTCATTTTCATTATGAACAATAACATGGAATTGTGTAAAAAAATACAATTATAACCCATGCAATCATATAATATGTAATAAATAAAATTGTATCAAAAGATAGATCCCAATAAGTACCTCTTGGGATCTAGAACATATCATCAAATCACATCAGGCCCTAAGGGTTATGTTCTTGGAAGCACACCAGTAATCATATATGCATCAATATAATCTATATTAAAGCATAAATGATGTGTGAGGCTGGATGAATGCCTAAACCCATCACCATGGTCTCTTCCACTTCGGATAACATGTTTGGTTTGAGATTTAAGGTGACAACTACTACCATCTTGACCCAAACCCATATTAATAGATATTGTCATTCAAACATTGGGGCACCGACTGGGTTCCCAAGATCAATCATATGAGGGGTGTCCTACTAATGATTCTTAATGTAACTTTGTAAGAGTAGGCCTCCAACATATGATCCCCATTAAAAGTAATTATACAGTGGAATCCAACACAATATATTTATAAAGAGTAATAGACTAGAGGCATCCTACACGAGATCCTCAGAATGACTAAGTGATCTAAGGAATCCTATACTATATCTTTGGAAAGAGTACATGGAATAATCTTATATGGGATCCTCAATGTTGAAACATAAGTAGAGGTATCCTAAAAGGAATCCTCAGTCATACACTAGTTTATAACAACCCACTACCTCACAGAGCTAATGTGAGACACATAAAATGGGGCATTTAATCATGGGAAAATCCATATAGGAATCAGTTTTGGGAGATGGATCATGGACCATATCATATCAGGGTATTAATCTTGGTTGATCTGAACACCCAACCTATCTATCTCATCAACATTCATTATATTCCCACTAACTAGAGACAGTATCACATTGGTACTACATATAAACCTTGGTGATCTCGAGATATTTCCCAAAAATAATTATAATGACCCTCATTTGGGTCTCATATTATGTATAATAATAGAGGTCACAAAAACTATCCAATAGAAGAAGAAGATAACCATCATATCTCAATCACCCTAAAAAACCTATTTGGATTCCTCAAAGCACCCTAGGTTTTCATCATCATAATATATATGAAAAATGGGAGAAATGGACTACCTGTGCATCTAATTATGACTCTAAGATATAAATACATGAATTACCATCAAAAGAGTAGCAAGAGAGAAGTAATCAGCATATATACCCTAGTACGTGATGTGTACAATCAAATCCCTATGTTGGCATGTATGTTAGAATGAAATGGCATGTGAAACCTATGTAGACAGTGTGTAAAACATTTCCACAGTGTGTACCATACATGAGGGTACCTACTCGTGCACCTCACATAGCCCGGTCATGTGTCTTATCCTAGCCATTTAAGTCTACATAAAATGAATCCCACACATGGTATGGTTGTGTACCCTACATGTGTGAGTTCCCCTACATAGGTTGTATGGCTACGTACTCAACTACATTTCCATATACTAGTACGTGACATGTACTCCCAGTACATGGTGTGTACTTATAAATTATCATCCTCCCAAAAAAATAAGAAATCATGGTGTTTTTTTCTTAAACTACATATCGTGTGATCATATATCCCAAATATGAAACCCCTGTGAGTAGATTGTACCAGGTTTTTTTCCTAATGAAGTGTAAATCACCCTATAAGGGGTCCTTTGAAACCTTAAATTGTCTATTAAATTATGGAGCAGTAAATATACAATCATTTATGAAATTATCATGATACCTGACTACCTTTTAGAGGAATACATATAATATTCACCCATTTCTATTATTTTTAGCTATTGTACGGTGATTATACTCCTACCAAGATCCATGACATTAACTCTTATTTCTACCTCACTCTCTCTATATCTCTTTTTCTCTCTTTACCTCTCCATTTTTCTCCCTCATTCACGTGAAGTGGAATCCCACTTGAGTGTATGTGGGAATCCCTTAGGGAGGATAAATAAAAAGAAAACCAAAAGGTATACCTGAAAAAAAGAAAAAGGGGAATAAGACCGACCCCCATGCCTGACATGAGTTTATTACATGACAAGAAAACACCACTCATTCTATACCCATCTATGGAGATTAGAATCTCAATATAATGCTCCGATTGAAATATATAATTGGAAAAATTATGTGATAATAAATTTAATTTTTATTAATTTAACATTAATTATTAATTATTATTTGAAAAATCGAATGACTCATTATACCACCAAACTCATATACTAGAGTAAAAAACCCTTTTTTAAAGTAAATGAGTAGTCAAGAATTATCAGAGGAAAAATCCATGTGAAAATTTACCATTTTAAACTCAAATGGATCAAAAAGAAATATTTCAAATTTACAATCAAATTCATTGTCCGGAAAAACACAGTTCATTATAGAGACCCTTAAAGGAAGTTTACAATAAGTTAAATTGTAAGCTAAATCTTGATCTAAGGTAAGGTAACTATCTAAACTACCCTATATTGATTGGTTTATTCTTTTTTTATCTCTACATCACTTTATATATCTATTTACCATTAGATAATACTACTAAATTTTGTATGTATGTCTCTGGAAGATATACATAACATATTATACATTTTTTTATTGCAGTTATACATGGCATGTTTTCATTTCTCAATAACTTCATTACAATAAAAAACAATTAATGTGAATATTTAAATACATTGACCCTTTTATATAACATAATTTAGGTACAATTACTTTTTTATAATTTCATAATATGTGGAAAATTTTAGGGGTATCAATCTTGGTTTACTTATGGTCTCAAAGAAAATTCCACATTTCATAATCCATTAAAATTATTATACTGATTATTTAAAATTCCATATAATAGATACATTTCTATACCCAATTCTCCAACCTTTCTCATTAATATGTCAAATAAACCACATATTTGAGACCTATTTTTACAAATTCAGATATGAACCACTAAAATATTTAATTTTTTCTGCTCCATGGAATCCTTATGAAATATCCTTTGATTATGATTAGAGGTTGGATTATGAAACCAATTAATTTCCAAGGGTATTTCATATAATTTTTGTCTTATGAAATATTATCTTTTATGAAACACATATTCATGTACATGTTATGATGGGTGTTCCAAGATAGTGCTCTAATGAATTTCATAAGTTTTAGATATCATGAAATAATATGTATGGGAATAGGTAGTAAACCTAATCCATTATGAGAGTCTATACACGATGTCATGATGTCTTGGGTGTGAGCCTTGACATATTATTATTATGTAAAATATTATATTGATTCCAAATTTTTATGATTCAATGAACTTATGATTCCATATTATTTATTTCATTATTACAGATAATTATTTTCAAGTGTTCCCTTTCATGATATCATGATTTGTTATTTGACTAATACTCTATGATTCATTATCATTATCATCTCTTATGGGTATTTATCGGTCTCTCCCTATTTTAATGTATTTCCCATGTTATCGTATACAGTTTTATAATCATAAAGGTATCTATGAGAACATAATGGTGTTTAATATATATATATATTTTAATTTAAATTCATGTTTATGTTATATGAACCCAATTCCCAAATGAACTAGAAATTTGGATCTTTGGGTCGTGTTTATTCGATATTCATGTTACAAATCATGTAATAAAATTTTTAGAAGGATTGGGATTCAATAATTGGAATCATAGAAAGGTATAGTTATTTTTGTGATTAAGATATGAATATGATAATTAAAACCCTAGGGATAATTCTATGTATATAAAAATACCCTATAATTTTGGTAAAGTAAAGAGCCATTGGTTTCCAAGAAATTAGTGTTACATCTAGATATTATAAGTGGGTGTGGATCTAGAACAAATAAACTTATGGGAAATAAAACCTAAAGGGATAATTGTGTATTAACTAAACCTACCAATTTTTCTTGAAAAGGGGGCCTTATTGCACATCTATTTTTTCACACTTGGGTAATGTGATATAATTAATTCACAATATATTTACATACCATTATATATGACATGAATATATTGGTAGGTTATAATAACTACTATGAAAACTACCATGGTTATAATATATTGAAATTTATATAATCATAAGTTAGTATATAAAAATTATTTAAATGAAAACATCATGGTAGTACTGACTAAAGTAGATTCTGTAACGAATAAAAACTAGAACCTTGTCAAATTTAATACTTCCCCTAATAAAGGGATATTATTGATTGATTAATTTATAATAAAATGGAGTACTAATTTTTGTGGATATTTTGATCCCCTCAATAAAGAAAAATGGATTAACTCCAGTGAGTAGATTTTATCAATCCTCAAATTCCCTAAAAAAGAGAAATATGTACTTTATAGTTGACACATAGGGGTAGAATCCAATCAGTGGTAGAAATAGATGAATAACCTGAAGACTAAAGAAGAAATTGAATCCTTATAATGAGAAGGATTTGACATAGTATTTTTCAATAAATATTTTCCTTGAATTATAAATTACAAGATAGAGATGGAATTCATTAGACTAATGTAAACGTAAAATGAGTCTCACAAGGATTATGTGGTAATGTTTTCAAGTATTTAGGGTTGATGGTCTGAGAGAACGATTGTTAAAGTTACCATGTAATTTTGTAATTTTTTTATCACAGGTCTTGTACCTTATGAAAACACCCCCTGTGGGGACCTAAAAAATTATATATCCAAACCATGGAATAAAGTATTACACAACGTGTACCCAAAAAATGGAATTTTAGAAATTCTATATGAAAAGGAGTTTCCATATGCATGTGTATAGAAACATGGTAATGGAAACGATAAAATATGGGGATATAGGTAGACACCATGTACCGTCTATAAATTGTGTTTACTTCATTTAAGATAGCGTGGAAACCATAGAATCATTAATATAGTCTAGGTTCAATTGAGTATAGTTCTTTGGTCCATTCTTATGAACGTAAAACAAGACATTACATCCTTGACACTTGATTATGATCCACTATATGGGTTATATTTCGAATAGTGTTTTTTCTATACATCCACCAGGCCTGGGGTGGGATCCTCTATTGCACTATCATCCTATGTATGGTTAGTGGAATCTGTGTGACCACCATGAATAAGGAATTGATCACTTATTTAGTGGATTGATCAATAAATTTTTTTCATTTACCATATAGGTCATAGGTGTGATACCCTAAATAGATTTTGAGATATTTTTAGATCAATTGTGGACATTATTGGTGAATCCCAGTAGGAAATACCACTCATAATAGTGTCTTCTGTGAAAACATAGATCTTTGAGTGAGTTCTCCTATAATAAGCGTTATCTTGAATCATTTAGTAGAATACTTTGGCAACAAGTATTTTTTCACACCCCCTGAAATAGTTTATATAATACATGTATATACGGGATTTATTACATAAATTCTACTTATCTTTTTTTCATTCCTATGTATTTATGATCTGAACACTCTTTATTCATTATGATTTGATATTTTGGTTTGTCTTATTGGGTATTTTTATAATCACCCATGCATGGGATTTTCCAAACCAATTCTTATCGTATGAAAATTATAGGCTATTTGATTGGATCATAAGAGTATTGGGATCGAAAAAATCACAGTATTGCGCTAGATATACTGTGTTTTTAATGATGATAAATTTGAAAATTGTCCTCTCCTTTTGACTTGTTAAAATTATCTCAATTTTTTGATGGGCCAGTATTTAGACATCTATTAGTTTGAGAACGGTTTTTTACTTTTATATATGGATTTTGGTGTATAGGTGTGTTGGTATTAGTTTTATTATTTTAAAATTCATTATTTTATTGTCTTGGGGATGTTAGAATTTTTACATGTTCCGAAAAAATAATGCCTCCCATGTGTGTGATATACCAAATCATATTTGGTCAATAACCCCTATCCTTTTAGAGGTGGTATTATAGTTCTCAAACTAAAAAATCCTCCCTCAAGGTAGGACCCGATAGGTTAGGTCATGAAAAAGTTGTATCATTATAAATTTTTTACCTTAGAATAAGGGGTTGGAGGTATCCATGTTATGAGGAATGGTTTGGGATTTATCAAAATATTTTTGATGTGTATGTTCTTCATATATAAGTCTAGAGACTGTACTGTTCACGCGGAAGTTGGTGTATACATTTAGTAGGACTCTCAGAACCATATTTTTAACATAGTACATGATTGAACTGGTTTTATGGAAAACATTAGTAAACTCGTCATATATGAATGGGTTATAGTTTCTATGTCTGTATTCAGTTATATTTCCATATATACTCATTGTTCATGGTGTTTATTGATTATTTTTTGATGCCTATGTTAAGAAAAATATATAGGATTCCACTACATTATAATGATGCTGATCCACATAGTAAAGAGGCTTCATTATAGAGTCATGTATAGGTTGAGGCACGTCCATGTGGTTTTCAATTTTTTATACCACCCTTTGAGTAACATATGTCATAACTAGTACAAGACGATGAAGTTCATATGGTGAGTTTACTCTTTGGGATTTGTTAGAAATGACCTCCCAGGGTTTGATGTGAGCCATACTCCTAGGTTGGTAATGACTGGAAAGATGCATTCACCCGAGTTTTCCACCTTATGAGGACACCTATAGATCATATGGTGGTCATAGGAGAAAGTCTTCATCAGGGATACATTGGTAGATGATGGATTTTGCAGAATTAGTGACATGATGAGATCACTCTCTCTTGGAAAAGAATTGAGAATATCTCCTAATAGGAGTTCTATCCAACCAAATTATTATTGTTTAACATCCTATAGCTTCTACATTTTCAGCATGGTAGTATGAATGTGGTGGATTATTCATTGATATTCACTAACCACTAATGTCAGTCTCTAGATATGTTGGGATAGCCATTCACTAGGAATCATACCTTCATGTAGGTCCTACATAGGGATATCTGGACTTCTGTGACATCTCTTTGAATTCATTCATATACTGTAGTTCTTGAAAAGGCTTTAGAATTTGAGATTTTCTTGGTATAAAATATACTAATGGTGGGTGTTGTTAGTTGGAATAGAGGAGATAAGACCATATAAGTATGTATCCATGGATATTCATAGTGGTTTGAGAATGTGAGATACTTCAATAGATAAACTGAAAACACTATATTGGTAGTTCAAGAATCTCATTATGGCTTGAGTAATCTTTGATTGAGAAGGTGTTTCACATGTAATGGGTGGGGAAATCTTTCTCATGAATATCTAAACTTACATACAACATATAAAGAGATGTACGATGGACCACCTAGGAAGAGATAAAGGAAATAGGTGGGAAGTCCATAAGGTGGAAGATATGTAAGATAAGTAGGTATAATAGTGGGAGGTGGCATGTATTTTGACTTTTTTGACACCACCACCCCCAAGAGATCAACACCAGGCTTAGGGAGCTAGTGTTCAAGGATGAGGAATGTCAAAAAAGTGAAGGCTTAAGACCCCAAGCCTCTAGGGATGATTAGAGGTTTGATATTTTTCTTCTCTAATTTATCTATAGTAATAATTGAAATAGTTTATAGCCACTCTTTTTATTCCACATCTGTGGATTTAGATTTATAGATTATGGTTGAGCTTTTATCTCAACCCTTGGGCATAGATAATTCAACTAGAGGTGGCTCAACGATTGTATACTACTAATTATAGTGTTAAATGACTCTTAAAGGAGGTATATTATGGGATATATTTTTGGTATCAATTATGGATTATAAAATAATCTTAGGTATGGACAAGTTCACTCTAATTCATTCCCATTATAGCTTTTTTAGGTGTAGGATGAAATGTGTCTGTGGCGATGGTATGTTGTTTAATTTTGTGGGAGATAATGAAACCTTGTAGGAGTAGGATGGAATATTATATATGATGAAAACTTCTATTTCTTGTCATTTGAATAGTATTTCCCTATGAGAATTGTATCTAATGGGATTTCAGCTTCTTGTAGTGGTGTCTGAGTGCGAATACGTCATTCTTAAGGACATCATGGGATTACCACACTGGTGGGAGATGGACTTATGAATTTACTAACAGATAAGCATATACCTAGTATCTACTCCATCACATAATATGGATCTCATATATAGTAATGAGATAAATGTGTATTTAGTGGACTTATATAGTAAGGTCTTCATTAGAGTTAGTGTGTCCCCTATAAATCCTAAGAGTTGTTCACTAAGAAAGAAGATTGGATCGTATGGTTGTTCAAATTTTATCCAGACAGAAACTAGGTGACATTGAAGAAAATGTATCCAATATAGACAATTTAAAACCTTTTTGATAGGTTGATAGGGGAGTGATGGTTCTAAAATAATAAACTCAGACCAGGATTCCACCAGATTCGAGTACCAAATGATGATATACAAAAGATAATATTTCAATATTGCTACACGAATTTTGGGAACATGGTGATAGCCTTGATAATGATGAAAATTTTAACACCCAAAGACTTTACAAAATATTTTTTTTATAAAAAATTTAATTTTTTTTTTCTAAATTTGTTTATATAGAACACCAAGTTAAACTTTCACTGCATGAAAATCTTAGATTAGAATACAGAACACGCAACACTAAGAATAGAAGGGAATATATGACCCTAGGAGTATAAGATATATTAACTATTTTAAATATATTAAATACATTTTTTTAAATTTATCATATAGTTTTAATATGCATTAGATAAGAAAAAATCAAATATTACACATAAAAGCTATAATTTTCTAAAGGCAGTTTTTCTACCATTTAATGGTTAAATATTGTAAAATTAAATTTTGATAATTTAATTATTTTTATATAAAAGTAATTGTAATTGGAATGTCAACATTATATTTGGGTGAGCTTTTGGTATTTTTTTTGAGATGTTTCGTTTTTTGATGAATAATGAAAATACATAGTTTTAATTTAAAAATAATGTTTCATATAAATAATTTATAATGTTAACATATATTTTGAATTGGTATTATATTCATATTATTTAAATTTTATATATATTAATCCAATTTTTTTCATTGTACACAGTTTTATATTGAATTATGATAAAAAAACATAGTTAAAATTTGGACATATCGACTTCAAAAACCTTAGTTCATGTCACGTCTATAGGATTATATTTAATTTTAATTTTAGCCACTTCTGTGAGTTTAGTTTGTAAAATGGGTATAATTATTTTTAAATATTATAATATTTATAGTATAATTAGATAAAATTAATTTTTGACTATAATTATTAGTTAATTCAGTTAAAATTAATTACAGTGATTAACATATGAATAAGCTTACTTATTCATAAAACATAAAATATTATGTGTATAAAACAACAAACACTTTTCAAGAACCATTTTATAAACATATTTACAAACTCACCACCTTAGTATATATTTTTATTATTTATTGTGATATAATCACATGAAAGTGACTTATATAATATGTTAAGCAAGAAAAAAGATAAAACGAAATATTTCATTCCTTTAACACTTATAAAGCATTGAGATTCGGGAAAACATAATATATTAAGATATAAATATTATTTTCAATTAAATATTACTAGTTTTTGTCAGGATAATTTATTTTAATTTTGTAGTGATGATATAATTACATTAAACTCTTACCAAATTCCAACACTTGCATTACATAGTTTTTAATTAAATAATATAAATGATTCAAAAAACCTGATCTAAAAAATAAATTTATTGAATTATTTTGTTACATTATATTTTAAAAAGAATATATAGTGTCACATAGATGTTAAATTAATATATTTTAATCAAATATTATTTATAATTATTTTTATATTAAAATAAAATAAATAATGTCAAAATTGACATTAATTATATTTTACAATAAATGATATTTTAGTAAATGATTTTAAATTACAAAAAATATTATCTTATTCCATGTTATTTTTATGTTCTAATAAATATAAAATATGGTCTTTTAATGGAATAATCTGTCTTTTATAATTAATGTATTGATCCTTAAATAGTAAAAACAGTTCTACCACGGTTAGGGTTAAAGCGGTGTTTTTACGCTTTACGTACGATTTTTTAGAATTAATTTCTACCACATATGGGTCTGTTATATTATAAATTATATTTAATATTTCATAATCAGTGGGTTTAAATTTTATTAAAAATATCACATTAATTTAGTCTTAAGAGATAAATTACATAGGTTAGAAAACTATTTACTATAAATAAAAACCATAATGAAAAATATATGGAAACATACATACTAAGGGATAAAATGATAATATTAATTTTATTTTTGTTTGTAGTGAGTTTTAATCAACCATAATTCCCATATAATCAATTATTTTTTAAATTTTTAAGAAGAATAGGTATGGTATCATCCCAATAGTGTTTACCTTTCTGTATTTACAATTATTCATCTCCCCCTGACTATAAAAAGACATTCACTCTTCCCCTTCCTCGCAACTCTCAAGAAAATTTAGATTTTATAAAACCTACCAAAATAATATCGAATCATACCTACCCTCATCCAATAATCCTCAAATTGATCAGAATGAAATTCAATGATGTATTTTGGTATAATCTAAAAGGAGTTACCCGAAGAAATGGGCAACGTTCTTCAACAATAACTTTTGTTTTATTTATTTATCAACCCCTTAAATTATTTTTATTTCATGATTATATAATAATATCAGTAACCCATATATAATTAAATTTTTTATATTAATTTCACGAATTAAACATTTAGATACACTCATAAAATGGGATACAAAATCATTATTTGTGTGTACGTCGGACAACTACCTCGTGAACTCATGTCGTTCATTCATCCATAACCTCCATTTAAGGTTGGGAATAATGATGGATGTATTTGTTATATATGATATTTATAATATCTTTATTGTTATATAAATATTATATAACACATACCTTCATACTTTCCATTTTTTGGAACACAATAACATCATTTATGTATGTTTGGATTACCCCCTCCTCAACGTTATTTGAATTTTTCACACATTAGATAGAATGTTTTAACGATGGTTTTAATAAAAATATAAAATTTATATGAAATTAATATGATAATGGAATTATATATTACAAATATATAATTTAATTTCAATTCATTAAATTCAAACATAAAATTTAAACAGTGTTCATATGTACGTATGACCTACCATCTATATGAACGATGTATTTCATTTCCTATATAAACATATTATGGTAACTATTAATTCATATATAATGAATATATATATTATATAAATCATGGTTTACATTAAGGAGATGATTAAATCGCGAACTATTAAAAAGGAAAAAACTAACAAGGCAAAACATATTCATAAGAATAAGGAAATTAAAACAAAAAACAGTGAAAATAATGAAATATTATTTAAATAAAATTACATGATTTTGTAGGAAGTTAATATGTGATATTATAAATATTATTATTGTTCTTATATAATTTAATAAACTTAATAAAATCATTATATATGAGTTTAAATAGAATTCATCCAAATGTAAGTGTAAGGTATGATATTTCGACTCAATTTACATTCCATTGAGATTAATAAGTTATTATGTTCCAATTTAATTAAAGGTGGTGTACATACTTCCACTTTGACATGTAATATCGTTAATATTTTATTATTCACTGTATTTTATGTTTAAATTCTAGTTATCTCATCCATTATAATTTTATATGAAAATTACTATGTGATTCAAGTTATTATGAAATATTACTTTCTTTTGTGATTGTTAACATTCACTTGAAACATTCACATTATTGTAAACATTTTTTATTTGAAAATTAAATCGAACCTCAATATAATTAACATCATATTAGATATGTTAATTTCTTAAATTATATAAAATTTTATCATATGATATTTACTTTTAATTTCACTTGATTATCTCGGGAAATATTGGTAATTATATATTCTTTACTCAATATGGATATTTGATAATGCAAAGTGTTCAATAGTGAAATTGATTGTTTGATATATGAGAAATTATTTGGAAATGGAGTGATGGATGGGTCCTAGATTTTATATATCCCCTCGATGCATCAACATATTCACAAGACATAAATCATTTGGCCAAAATAAATGGGTTTCTACAAGTAGTTTTCAACAATATGTAGGATAGATCATGACAGTAGAGGTTTTTAGGTTCATGAGATGTTACATACCATAATTATTCATTTCCTTAATTTAATTTATTATTATTATTTTCCATGAAATTTTCATATTATAATATCTATGGATGCATTTCATTCTTAGTTTATTGATTAAATGTCACATGTTTTTAGTTCTTTTGCTTTCCATATTTATTATGATTATTCATTCATTATATCTTATGTTGTAGATAAACCTTAATGAGAATTTGATCCCTCCATTATTTTTTTCCCTTTCCTCGGGATATAAAGTTGAAATCCGGGAATGAGTTTTAAGGTTGTAGATCTTTTACTTCATTTATGATTTATTTTCATTTCCCCATATAGTAAATTTATTATATATATATTTTGGTTTTCTAAAATAGCTAAACTAATAGTTCCTTAGGGATTTGATTCCCTGTAATCATGGTAATGTAACAATCTAAGGCACTGTATATAGGATTTTGGGGTCAAGGAACTACAATTGGTATGAAAATATGTTTAGTAGAACCCTTGAGAACTAGATTTATGAAAACATAGACTGCCAAACACAACCCTATGATAGAAATTGAGGATAATTATATACCAAAAACTCAAATAATCAATGTCTATGATTTTGAGATTATCTACAAATATATTTATCAATTTATGTTAATTATTTCACCAGTATTGGTTTTATACATTATGTTTCATAATAATATGATATAATCTACTGTATTTAATTCTTTAGAAATGGATCCTAGCAGAAGGAATGTGAACCTAAATAATAAATGTGATCAATGGTGTATAAATTATTGTTTATTTTATTATATTAACTCAATATTCATAAGAGATCTAGTATCCCCAACATTCTCATCATATGGGTACATATATCATGTGATACCAACATAGATAAAGAATTCCCTAAGTATTAAGGATTTTGATAGAAGAATGAGAACAAGAGTATAACTAGGAAAAATATGGATAAATGGATGATTTGATAGAAGAATTTTCCCACATGTTATAATTGTTGAATCAAACACCCTGGTACTTCCTTCAAAATATGGGGTGTTTTTTCTAAATATTGAAAAATGGGACAATAGGAAAAATAAATCAAACACAATAAAGAAAAAACTATTATTTAGTGATTCAACTATGAGGAAAGGTGTAATACAGAAATAACTTGCCCAAATGTAAAAGGAATATACCTCAGAATAAGTTAATGGATCATGTCCAAGCTCATGATATTACCATAGAAAAATATAAATTATTAATTTTCATGTATTTATATTCTAGAATTAGATAATTTTAGTGATTTATCAATGATATACCTATTATAAGAGTTATGAAATATATATGGATTGTAGTATGATAATATTTTATTAAGGATTTGATATCACATATTTAATAGTATTAATGACCAAAAGAAATCATTTGGTGACATTTTTAACCTCATTAATGATATATGATTGAGGGAAATACAACCATTAATTTGTTCTTAATTTTGAGATAATAATTGTTGGATAAAGAGATTATTGATATGGATAAAATAAATTGGATATTACATACAACCTTGTAAATAATTAATGATTTATTGGGAAATTGGTTATGTTTTCATTGATAGTGTCAAAAAAAATTCTTATTTAGAGAATAAATCTAATAACATAAATTTTATACAAGAAATAAGAGTCAATAATGTGTTCAATATGGTTTTATTCTAATTTAGGTTATTACCTTATTTTATGTGATTATATGATGAACACATTAACATGTTCGGTATTTAACTATTGAAAAAATAATTTATATAAATTGAAGAATTAATGGTGGAACCATTTTATAAATTAACTAAAATTAATTTTAATGTGTTGGATCATTAACAATAAAAAAAGTTAGTGTTTTATGTTGATATTTAGGAAAGGTTCTATAGATTAATGTATTACTACACCATATGATGAAACTTGTCTAAGAGATGATATAGGAATAGTTCAAGGAAAAACCAATGAATTATATTTTATATATTCTCTTAAAAGATCATAAACTCTAGAAAAACGGTATTAGAACAATAATCGTCTTATTATCAACTTTTTTTATGAAATCACTCAACTTATTGTCACCATTTTTGTTAATGGTTTTGTGGTCATTATCCTTGGATCACCCACATTCTAGTAATAATTGTTCTCTATCAGTCTCCATAATAAATTAATAGTTGGGTTTATATTCCATGCCTATTTTTTCACTAATGATATCATATTTAGAAGCCTTGTATTATTGTAACCTTTGAAATTTATTTCCCATATTAGTATGAAGATGTATTATTTATTCTTTTACGATTTGGATTTTTCAACAATAGTATTTTAAAATATAAAAACCATTATTACCATGATCATGATTGAATTGTGAAGAAACAATTTATATAATGTGTGGAGAATGTAACACCCAAATAATTAACAATATTTTTCCTTAATAAAAAATTTAATTTTGTTTCTGGAATTCTTTATATACAACACCAAGTTAAGATTTCACAACACACAAAATTGAGATTATATTGCGGAACATTAAATACTACGAATAAAATGGAATATAAGATCACAAGTCTTTAAGATATATTTATTTTTTAAAACATATTCAATAAATTTTTTACATTTATCTCATAGGTTTTATAGGCATAAGATAACAACAAATCAAATTTTACACTTAAAAAGTCATATTTTTATAAAGGTAGTTTTGGCACCATTTAACGGTGTACCTATTTTAAAATAAAATTTCGATACTTTTTAAATTTATATATCAAAATATACTTCTAATTTATATTAATAATGTAAAAATTACCTTTGGTTTAATTTTTGAAATTTTATTGTAATGATTCATTTTTTGATGAATATTGAGAATATTAGATTTAATTGAAAACTGTTTTTATTCAAAATAATTTGTAAGAATAATTATATTTTGAATTAGTTTTAATGTCACATTTATTAAATTTTATATATATTAATAAAATTTAGGACATTTTAATAATTTTAAATATAATTTAGATATAAAAACATAATGATGTTTTTTATATTTTCACTTTAAGAACTCACTTTACCTTCATGTCTACACGATTAAATTTAAATTAATTTTAACCAATTTTATGAATTGAATTTTGAAAAATAAATAAAATTATTTTGGAACATTATTATATTTATAGTATTATATCTTCGCTGTATTTTTTTACCATAATGATTAGTTAATGTAGTTAAAATTAATAATAGTTATTAAGATTTGAACAATATTACGTAATGATTAAAAAATGATTATATGATGTGTAAAAGAAACTCCACTTCTCCATAATTCATTGGATGGATGTATTTCGACACTCAACACCTTAGATTTATTTTTATGAGTTATTGGAACTATATTCTAGGAAATTTTCCCATATAATATGTTAAGTATTGAAAAGGTAAAAAAATGAACATTTCCTTCCTTTAGCACTTATAAAACATTGAGTTAGGGGGAACAATCATATTTTTAGTTATAAATATTATTATTAAAGTTAAATGAGTATTTTATCATTATAAATTATTTAAATTTTTTAGAGATAATATAATTGCATTAAATTCTTAACAAATACCAAGGCATGAATTATTTTGTTCATAATTGAATAAAATAAATTATTGTAATAAAGTTAAAAATAAAGTAAATTTAATGATTTATTATGTTACCTTGTATTTTTATATGAATATATCATTTTACACATATATGAAATTAATATATTTGAATTCTAATATTTTTTTTACTTTTAAATTAAAAGAAAAAAATAATGTCAAAATTGACCTTAATGTTATTTTTATAATAAATGTTATTTTAATAAATGATTTTAGGTTACTAAAAATACCATATTAATCAAATTTATTTGTAACTATTAATAAATGTAAAATAAGTTACATTCATGGACTAATTGATCTTATATAATTAACATATTGACCTCTAAATAGTAAGAACTATTCTATCCTGGTTAGGGTTTAATCAGTATTATTGCGCACTACATATGCTTCAATTGAATTAATTTCAAACACATATGGGATTAATAACTTTTAAAATTGATTTAATATTATATAATATGTGGTTATAAATTTTTTAATAATACATACTTTTATTTAGTCTTATTGGATTAATTATATAGTCCATAAAACTAGTTATCTAAATGAAAAACTAAAATGAATAAAATAAGAAAAAATATAGTCTAAGGAAAAAATGAAAATTTTTTGTGGTGGGAGCTTGGATCGGCCATAATAAAATTTTTAAACTTTATTTTTTCATTATTTTAATCACATTAGGTAAGGGGGGCCTCCCAATATTTTTTACCTTTTGGTATTTACAATAATTCCACTCCTCCTCCACAATAAAAATGCATTTAATCATCCCCTTCTTCAGAACTATAAATCCACATTGGATAATAAAAAATAGTTCCAAAAAATATCCCAAAATACCTAACATAATCCTAAATTCCCCAGTTTTTTTATAAATAACACCATGTATGTATTTTGGTATAGGGAAAAAGCCATTTCCCAAAAAACAAGAAATGTTATTCCACAAGCACTTTAGTTTTATTTATTTGTCCAACCATTCAATTATCCTTTAATATTGCTTATATAATTACATAAGTATAATAAATATACACAGATTATATTATTATAATGATAAAACAATAACTTTTACACACTTCCATCAATTGTGATACACAATCATTATTCTTGTGTACGGTGGATAACCGCCTCACGAACTGAGGTCCTTTTTTCATCCATTGAAACCTCTACATGATGGTAATAATGATGGATTTATAGATTATATATAATATATATGAAATTTATGATTAATTTATTCTTCTATAAATTTTATATAATACAAACCTTCAAGCCTTCCATTTTTTTGGAATATTATAGCATCATTTCTGGACGTGTGGACTACCAACTCCTCAAAGAGATGTGATTCATTCAGAATTTACATGGAATGTATTAAGGGTGGTTCTACTGAACATATGTGATGTATATAAAATAAATATTATAATGGATTTATGATATACATATATATTATTTACTTTTAATTATATAAATAATACAATAATATAGGATCTACGTTCTGGCGTATGTACCACCTACCGTCTCCATGAACAGTGTATTTAATTTAATATATCATAATTTTATGGATAAATTTGAATACATATAAAATGAATATATATATACTTATATATTACTTATATCATTTTTTAAATTATATATATTATGCAATCATGATATAATTAAAAGGAACCAAAAAAAATCAAAACATACTCAAAAAACAAGATAATTAACACCCGAAATAATAAAAATAATGAATGATTATTAAAAAAATATTAACAATATAACATATGAAGATCATATAGGATATTATAAATATTATTATAGTTATGTTATATGTTAATGTAATTCTTAAAACCAGTATACCTGAAGATAATGATTGGTCCACCTAATGAAGTGCAATGTAATGTATTTCATCTCTATATACATTCCATTGAGAATTATATGTAATTATATACCAATTCAATTTTATGGGGTGTATATAATTCAACATCAAATTTTAATGTCATGAATACTTTAGTCTTCATTATATGATAAGTTTCAATTTAAAAAATCTTATCTAATGGTATTTTATTTCAAAATTTCCAAGTGATGTATGTTTTTATGAAGTCACGCTTTCTATTGTGATAGTTAAATTTCTATTGAAACAATAACTTTGTTGTAATAATTTTTCATTGAATAATTAAATTTATCATAAATATAAAAATCGTTATCATTGATATATTCATTTCATAAAGCATATAACATTTTTTTCATACAATATTTACTTTGATAGTTAGATGATTATATGTGGAAATATTGATAAATCATTATTCTTTACTCAATATAGATATTTGATAAGGTTCATTTTTTATTAATTAAATATATTATTAAATATATGAGGAAGTATTTGGACATGTAGTAATTAGTGGGGCCTAATTTTTATATATCCCCTCGATGCATCGACTGGATATCATGTGATAAATGATTTGGCCAAATTAAATAGGGTTTTACCTATACATTCAAACTATCTAGAGTATATCTATTGAAAGTAGAGGTTTTCATTTTTCTAAGTCAAGACATTGGATAATTAAAAATTTCATTCATTTTAGAAATTATTATTATTATTATTCTCCGAGATATTTTTACATGATAAGATATGTGGATGCATTTAATTCTTAGTTGGTTGATTAAATACCATGTGTTTATAGTTATTTACCTTGTACTATTTATTATTCTTCTTGATTCATTGTTAATTTTTAATTACTTAACCTGTACTGAGAATTTGAGATGACACTTATATTGTTTCCTTCCACATGATATGAAGATGAATTCCTATAATGAGTTTCATGGATATTGATATTTTAATTTATTTTATTTTATTTTATTTTACAAATGTAATATTGGTACTATATATGATATCTAGTTTTCTTAAACTGCTAAAATATTTGGTCCTTTATAATTTCAGTCCTTGTGATCATAAAAATATAATAATTTAAGGCACCATCCCATGGCTTCTTGGGTCGGGGTGCTATAAACACCCAAAAAAATTTCTTGGGACTCATGAACTACATATTACATATTTTTTAGACTGTTTTGTGGATGTTTTCATTGAGAATATACTAGGATACTAAGAGTTTTAGAATAATCATGTTATACACATGATAATATCACTCTATATAATAAAAGGCATCTATATTAATGTTAATTTCTCAATGTGTTAGTTTGGGATTTGAGGGGTGGAATTTCTAGGACATGTCACAATTGCTGACAATGTAGTAGAAGTCCGAAAAATGGTTACGGCAATGTTAGTCTCGTTTTTACCCAAGAGAAAGATAGATGTATTTAGATTCATAGGTTTGTAACACTACTACATGATATTTGATTCTAATTTTTCCAATAAATCAGCAGATTTTGAATCTTTGAAAAAAGGGGTATCCTTTTATTCAGATGGAGAGATAACTATAGGCATTTTAGTATTAGTGGTATAGATTGACGAGCGCTCCCATTTAGAGATTTCTAGAGTAGGTTGTCAAGTATTTAGTGTTTTTAGATGCCATAAGTGCAATATTTGGTTATCTTTAAATGAAGAGATAGGTAGTGAATTAATATGGGACCTGGAAGTTGATACCAAATGAGAATACCAATGCAACCCATGACCTAGTTTTGGTAATGTTAGTCTTCTTCCAAAAGATGTGGTGACAATACCTCATGGATGGGTGGTTTATCATCAATTTAGACTATAATAGTATCATGTATATATTCTCTAAGAATGATTTTCACTTGATAAGTAGTCAATGTATATAATTCCTTATTTATTATAACATTTTGATAGTTTATACATCTGGGATCAAGATCATAAGGGAAATTCTCTCAATAGTATATCATATTCACAATAGTTGACTGAGGTGTTGGAGCAGTTATCATCACTTTAATTTTCTATAGTGGATAATAATGGTACAATATATCAAAATTTAATGGTTGTTACCCCAATAATTCTATAGTGTTTTAGGGAGGCTCATCATGGAGAAGTAGACTGTGATACCTCATGTGCTTATATATCCACTAGATGTCATCATGATGAATTTTGTGAATGTAGGGATAATTTCATCCATAGCAAAGGATAAATGATGTTACAAATGACATTGTAAGAGGGGGTGTTGAGGGAGTTTCATATATCGCCCTTAGAGTTTCATCAAGGAGTGGAAAAAAGTACCAATACCATTGGAATCATTTTTTGGGGCCATGTATAATGATATTTGTACTAATGTTTATCTCTTTATGCCTCACTTATCATTAGGTTAAAGCTAAGGACCAGGTCCCAGTGGGGATAACTCTACCCCATGAGGTGAAAAAGATTAAGTGGGATGGAATATCTATCTAATTATCAAGGTAGATACCAAAGACATCTAGAGGAAATGATATTGTATGGATTATTATTGATCAAATCATCAAGTCTTCAAAATTCTGAGATATCCAAGAGAAAAGTTAAGTAGGGTTCTTAGGGATGAATTTACATGAAAGAGATAGTATGGATCTATAGGGTTCCCTTGATGATCATTTCAGACTACAATTGTCACTTCAAATCATTATTACGGAGAGGATTTTAGGAAACATTTGGTATATAGTTGTGTTTGAGCACAACGCTTCACTGCCAGTCTAATGATAAAACTTATAGAATTATTCAGGTTCTATATGATATTCTATGAGCATGCATGTTAGACTTTTTCCATAGTTGGGAGGACCCCTTGCCCTTGGTGGATCATTCATAAAAAATATATCTTCCCACCATCAGTATGACACTATTCAAGACTTCATAAGAGTGACACTATAGGTCACCACTATGATGGAATAATCCATGAGACTCAGTTCGCAAGGTCCTAGAGTTGGTTCAATATATGATAGATAAAGTATAGATCATCTGGGAGTGGATGAAGACTAAACAGAGCCATCAAATTTCTTATACAGATCGATAATGGATGTGTTTGGAGTTTTAAGAGAGATATTATGTGTCTCTAAGCTCTGTACATTACGTGGATTGGTGAAATTCATCAAGGGTGGTAGTATATCATTGATATTTCTAGGACCTTTCTAGATATTTCATTGGTATAGAAAGGTGACATACTTATTGGAACTAATACTATAATTAGACTGGGTACATGATGTCTTCCATGTGTCCGAGATGAAAAGATGTGATCATGACCTATCAAATGATATCAACTATAATGAGATTATATCAACGATGAACCTACCATCAAAGAATACCTGGTGGAGATTGAGTATTAGTAAGAGATGATCCCCATTTGGTTAAATATCCCCTTACATCATATCTAGTGGTAGAATGAGAATCTTTAGAATAGAACATGGGAGTGGGATATCTAGATATGAGATTAGTTCCCACTTATTTTTTAGTATTGATTTTCTATTTTTGATATGAAAATATATATGGTGGGGAGAATCTAACATCATTTTTCATATAATTCTCTTGAAGATATATAGTAATATTTATAGAGCTATGCACTGAGACAATGTGAAATGTTAATTCCTAGTGATCCCGATATTGATATTATAAAAATATTAAATATATTAGTATCACATGTACCTAGGTTTCCAAAAATGGTTCAATAAATAAAAAATGGCCACTTGGATGGAAAATCAATGATCATCTTTGAGTTCAAAATGCAGTTTTTACCCTTGGAAATACATATCTTATGTCATCATTGGACATTTTATAAAAGTCTTATAGTAGGAACAAATAGTTAATTTAATAAATAAATTAATATAATTATTACTATTTCTCATCGAACTAATCCTTTATTTATAAATATGTTTTTTATATAATTTTTATAGTGATTTCCGAAAATCCATAAGAATGTATAGAAATAGTTGGAGGAGAATTCATGGTGGATTTTCAAGAAACTAATTGTGGATCAAGGATTGTAAATCAGTGATACAATTCGAGCTTTTGGATATGGACAATGATGATGATATAAAACTATTCATATTTAGTGATCATTCCCAAGTTCAGTTCATATTTTTACATTTCTTAAATTCATAAAATTTTTGGTATCCTGTGTTGAATGAGTTTTAGTTACTTTAATAAGAATTGATTCATGAATCAACGATTTTTTATTGTCAATTTCATTTATTGTTGTTTATTGGTTCATCATTCATTAGTTTAGTTATAAAATTCAATGCCAATCCAAACATGGATGATGCTCATTTATAATTTTGTGATCTTTTTCTTTTCTGATCGCTTTTTTTTCACATTCGTCACAATAAATTTATTTTTCCCAAGGATCAATGAATAAATAGTATTTAATCATTATGTTACTGTTCTTTAGTGAAACAGATCGATATTTCATGTGCATATCTTGATAGACATCTGACAAAAATGGTAGATTAAAATTGATGGATTAGAACCATATTTTATATCCCTATTTTTTGTTTGGCGTGTGGTGATGGAATAGAGTGATGGGACAATTTTTTGAAAAGGGTTTAGTGTCCAAATCTAGTGGGGAGTTATAGAGGGACTTGGTCATTCGATATAAAAAATTGTTTCGAGGATTCATGGTTAAAGATAAGGAGAGATGTAGGGGTGGATTCTACCTAAAGAACCCAATGAATTTTTTAAATTCAAGATAACATGGTGTGTACCCAAAAAACAAATACCAAGGGGGGAAACTATCTATTTTTCTAGGGATTTGTGTGAAATTATTAATCAAATGTTTTGTGACATGTGTCAACACCATGTATCCCTATTCTGGTAGCCCAATGTAATCTCCCTACGTACATATGCACAAAAATGTCTAGACACCCAGACATAGTTAGAGAATATGAGCATGGAAAAATACTCAGCCCTGACTAGTTACACAATATTGACCCCATTATAGAGGAATAAACCAGTGTACACAGACATAGCTAGAGGAACATTGGCATAGACATAGGCAGGTCTAGGATTAATGGTACAGTTGTCAACCCTCTATTAAAGTCACATACTTCTATTATGAAAGAATAGATGACTTATTCTCTTTATTATTAACTAGTTTCAACTGATTATGGTTCCATGGTTCATACCTATGAGGGTATAGTGTGACATTACATTCTCGATACATGACTATAATCCCCTCTATAGGTTCTGTTTTAGACAATGATCCTGATATCCCTTCCTAATTTCTAGGTTGGGATACTATATCATACTTTCATCCTAGATTTGGTTTGTGGTGTAAACATGAATACTATACACAGGTCATCGATCCCTTATCTAGTTTAATTATCTATTAGGTTTTATGGTGTCCCCCAGTAGTCCTGGGTGTTATCAGCTACTTGGATATTGATTTCTTTATAGATCTAGTGGGGACATTCATAGAAAGGTTAGATGAGAAAAAACTCTTAGATGAATGTCTTCTGTGATAAAATAGATTTTGGAGTGAGTAATCCATGAATGAGTGTTACCTTCAAGCCGCAAGAAAAAGCTTGTGGCTAAAAACATTGGTTGAGACCCCCTGACAACAATTTACTATTATGATAATATGTGGGTTTTAATATTGTTACATCTCTTATCTTGTTGGTATACATATTTTTATATGAGATGATAAATATTGATTCTTTATGATTATTTATGTTAGGGTTTACAACATGGTATTGTCATACTCACCCAGAATGGGAATTTCCCACACATATCATGTATTGTGAAGATAATCGAACCTTTTATAGAGTATTTAGAGGATTCGATAAAGGTAAATAATAATATTGATCTAGAGATATTGTGGTTCTTAGTAGTGATGTGTTTGATTGTATTATCATAATAGTTGGAAGGGTAGACATATCTATAGTTTTGTGTAGGATTTTATATTTCCTTCTATCACCTTTATTACTCTTTTCATTCCCAAATGGTAGTATTTATATGTATCCATGAATTAGAATCAGTTGTATAGATTTAAATTTAAACATTGAATGGGAACAGATATGTGTGTGTGCATAATTATACCTTATTATAATGTATCCCATTTGTGGGATATGTCTACTTGAAGCAGGATACCATCCCCTAGTCTATTAGAGGTGACCTTTGGGTTGTCACAATTAGCTTACCAATGGCCAGGTGAGACTTAGTGGTTCAGGAATTGAAAAAGAGGGTATTGAATTGTATCTAATATTCTATAAACTCAATGTCACACCTTAGTATGACTTATCATTCCAATATTTATGGTGAATCTATGTGGAAAATCCAGACACATGAAGAAATATTAAGATAATGGACAATTGAGGTCTATAAAGGATGGGATCACCATCTTCTTATAGTCATGTTATCATACAATAATAAGAATACCTCAGGAATCCAAATGGATCAATGTGAATCAATTTATGGGAAGATAAGTAGAACACATGTGTTCTAGGATAAATATTTTGAACACAATCTATTGGGGAATGATATTGATGATGAAATGGTAAAGAAAGTCTTGACTATTCTGCATCACATCTGAGCATCTCAGATCCAATAAAAGATCTATACCGATAACTATTATAGATTCTTGGAGTTTTAGGTTTGAGATAAATTTTTCCTCCACATATCAACATGGAATAGAGTAATGATATTTTGTAAAAAAGGGAAGACAAGTAGAAGATACATTGGCCCCATTTAGATTTATTATGTCATAGGAGCGCTAGCCTATTGACTACCACTCCAACCAAGCATGTCTCATGTAAAAGTTGTGTTCCCTGTGATTCTATTGAAGAAGTAAATACTAGATCCATCATATTTACATAATTTAGGTATGGTATATATTAATAAAGATTACTCTTATACGAGTATATGGTGAAGATATTTCACTATATTGAAAACGTTCTATGAAATAGGACAACTCACCTAGATAATGTACTATAGTGGAACCCTATGTATCAAATGTGGTTTAGAACTGAAGTAAGTAATGAAATAGAACATCACTCTTTTTTTTTCAAATTAGTGGAATAATTGATATTTCAATGGAAACATTTTTATGGGGGGAAGAATTTAATAACCTAAATTTTTATAAATTTAATTTCCTTTCTAGTTATAAAAATGTGTCATATTTTGTAAAGTAGTACTATTTAAAGAACATGAACTACGTGATAGAACCAAAATCTTATTATATTGACGTAAAATGTAATTATCAAGAATAAATATAGCATTAAAAATTGAATGTGTTATATTGATATAAAAATAGAAAAAAAGATAACTATTATATTAAAATTGGCATATGCTCGATCTCCTGGAATGATCACACTAACAGACAACAGTAAAAAATGAAATAATATATTTTTAATGAAATATTATGTTTGAAAATGAACATATAAATAATCATGAGACATCATATAATTGAATAGAGAATAAATGAAATGAAATTTATTTTCACAAGGCAGTGATCCCATATAAACATTGCAAATTAGAAAATTAGAATAATAATCTAACCATTAAGAATAGTAACTTGACCATTGAAATAGTATCCTAACCCATTAAAGTGTAAAATAATATTTACAAATATTATAAAATAGAAATATTAAAAATTTATATCATCATATAGCTAAATTAATGTTTTTAAAATGATAAAATAAGTTTTTTTTACTTTTAATAAATATAATATTTTAATAGAATTATAATAAAAAATATTAAAATATCAAAGGATACCAATTTTACTAAAATAGTTTTATAGAGAAATATTTTATTTTACTATAATGATAATATATTTTTGTGAGAACATAAGTAATATTTTAATAGGGAAATTTTTATTTCAAAATATTGAAACTGGTATTATTTTTAAATAAATAAGTATTTTATTTAAAAACTAAATTTAATATATTTATAAACATATTTTAATAAAACATATTTAATTTTTTGAATACACATGATGAATAATTGTAAGGTTAATTTTTTGTATTTTTCAAAAATAGTTGAATTTTTATGAATAGAAAAATTTGAAAAAATATGGTTTTTAACATTATAAGATAAATACATGAATAAATGAGTTATTGTTGATATAAGAAACCATTATCTAAAACTCACATGAACTAATTAATATATAGTGACAAGAATCAACACTATTGTTGGTCATGAATAAACATAATAAACTAATTAATTTTATATTAAATACAGTCCTCTCCTCTACTTATAAATGCGACACCTCCCCAATCTATCCCTGTACACCTTATAATACTTTGAACAATCCAATTTTATACCTAATTCTATTCTAAATACACCCAATAAAATAGTGTTATTGGTCTCACCAAATACCATTCCAACGGGACTTAGTAGATAACCATAGATGATACACCATAAGGAAGAGGATGTTATGTTAATGTACAGAATGAATCTAGAGTAATGTCAAGAGAACTATTAAAACATCCATATTTTATTTGGATTATTCCTTTTTTATATTAGTCACATTCTATCTCTATTTAACATTATGTAATTATTTTAAAATTGATATATATTTTTTTGGCATATATAGCTATCATTTTATCCCAATCTTTGATGAGGTTATATATATCTTGCATTAATTTCTCATTACCTTTTTTTGAATCAGTCTTGTTTAAGGGGAACCATTCTATCCACTAATCCTTTCATGTAACAACATTTTAAATAATTTCACCCATTAAAATATTAATATTATGATTATTATTTTGGTGGTAATTGTTTTATGGCTTACCTTAGGTTTTAATGAAAATTCCATATTCCGTCTTTTATTAAAACTCTTTCACTGATTCCATAAAAACAATTTAAAATATTCAATTTATACCAAATTTTATACACCTTCCAAACAATATTTCAAATTTTCTCATTATTTGATACATATTTTATTGATTCGAATATGAAATTCCAAAATATTTTATTCCTTCCTCCCTTATAAATATTTATTAAATATCCATTGATTATTCATTGCTTGAAGCTTATATACCCTATTATAATTCGGTTATAATTATTATGATTATTTATTATACTTGATTAAATTAAGTTAAAGAAATATGCATGTTCATGTTATGAGGGTTCACTGTGATAGTTTTCCAATGCATTGGGTAATTTTTATATCACATGAGAAGCTATTATGGGATTTGGGTGTAATCCAAAAACATTATGGGGAAATATTCACCATATTATGATGTCTCAATAGTGATCCTTGATTTATATTTAAGATGTCATGTATTATTATGTTTCCATATTCCTATGAATCCATGATATTGTGATGTAGACTTCTTTATGAAATGATTCTATATGATAATTATGAAGCCTTTAATTTTATAATATCATGTTATGCCATTTGAATCATATGTTATGCTTCATTATATTACTCGATCCCTTATTGGGTTTTAGAGATCATACATTTTCTTATGTAATTTTCATGTTATCATGTGTTGTTTTAGAAGGTCAAAGGGATCACAAAGAACATTTTTTGTATTTAAAATATAGGTGTATTATTTTAGAATCATTTTGATTTTCTATAAACCTATTATTCCAAAGACATGAAGACTTTAGATACTTTTTTTGTATTTATTGGATACTTATGTGAAAAATAATGTAATAATATATGTTAGAGGCTTGGGTCACAATAATTTATGCTCTTCGTGGTTATGTGAAATATGTTATGATTCCCAATCCAATATTTTAGGATTTTTATGACTTTTTAGTGCCCTAGTTTATTATTCTGCTTCATTTCATTGACATGATATACCTTTATACCGAGGATTACACTCTATGGATCATGTTTATTATCCCATGTCTCTATATTACTATTCATGGTATTTTTTCATTTGATATTTAAAATATTTATTTTGTGGATATGTGATAAATATTATAATTTTGTGTTCTTTTAAATATTATATTTCTCCCCTCCTAATGTTTTCTCATATTCTTATGATGAAACCCTTGATGAAATGTTTGATGAGTTTTTCGCGTACTAAAAATATTAGGTCCCACTTTTCTTATGTTTCTATTTCCAATGATATGAATATGATTAAAACCAACAAGAAGTATGTTGGGGTATCTAGTGTGGTTTTAATATGGAGAAATGTTAACAACTGTCCTAACATAAATTTCTATTGTATATGATACTCATAGGAAGTAAACCCTCCATTATTGGGATTGTCTGACTATTATGAGATGATATTACTAAAATATATAAATTATATAGAATAAATATAGGTTTATCTCACAATCTATCAAATATGGTGCTTATTGAAATAAATTTAGCAACATATCTTGGAGTGTAGGTTTAGGGTGACTTGAATACATTGTGATCATGGTTAATAGTTTCCAAATATAGGTTTTGAAATAATTGTAGTAAGAACATTATTTCTCATACTTTTTAGCATAAAATATATCTCAATAAAACATATTAGTTTAATGTAGAAATAAAATTATTTAGGAGATAACAAAAAAATTTGATTGAATATTCAATTTCTAATCATTTTTGGGATAACTCTATAATTACTATTCATTATAATATACAACACCTTTTACTTATACATTTTCTTACTAAAATTCTTATTATATTTGTTATTAAATAACAAAAAAAAAATTATACTTCAATGTTTATTGGTTTAATATATTCATATTGAATAATAAAATTATCTTCTCAAATATGATTATAATATCGATGAAGGCATTTTTCATGGTTACTATATAAACCATAAAGAAATTGTATTATTTATTAAATGAACTAATATTTTTGATGAAATATTTCATGTAATTTTTTATAAATCAGTTACATATGTTTTTTGAAAATTCTCGATAATTCAATCATATCGATGATTTTTTTGAGAATACCTCTGTTAATTTACCAAAATTAGTTACACAAACATCAATAAAGAATCCTAAATAAATTATATAAAATGGTTTATAATGTTCAGAAGCTATACCTATTGAAGATATAAAATATACCATTGAGGAATAACATAT